>OX465285.1:86065974-88465974 GCA_949987705.1 Thereva unica
GTACTAATAACACTGCCGCCACAGCCGAAGGTGATCCAGTTGAAGTAATCGGCTGTAAGCGGACACTAATTTGCATATAATTATCCTACACCTGAGCATTTACCTTTGATTTGACTAATATCCGGATTTTTCACACATTTTCCCATTAAAATCGCTTGCGGCTGTGCAGTTCCCTTGCTGCGGATTAAATTTGCTGACAGCTTCATAACTACCGGATTTTAAGAGTCTATAGGTTGGGCACATGCACACTCCGAGGCACCTCCGACCAGGTAAATTATAATCCGGTTAAGACTAATTCCGAGCGCGATTTTAATGCTTTCACGAATTGATTCGATTTGATGTGACTGGAGTTCGCTGGCAAGGATATTAGCACAGATTTTACACTGTAAGTAGTTTTTTTTAAGTGCAGTAAGTTATTGACTTTGTACTTAAGAATTTTGTGTAGATTGGCGCAAATGTGTGCTGCTGGACAAGAACCTCGATAAATAGGCTGTGATTGTGACAACTTCAAGAGCAGAATTAAATTAAATATTCTGAAGCTAGTTAAGAGCATTTACAAATTACTTGTCGATATGAAGTTGAACTAGTTGTGGAAGGTGATTGGATCGCGTATGATAGTCTGCAGGACAGGTTTGATTTTATTAAGGTGGTATAAAATATAGCCAGGGAATGGAATATGGCATAAATGTATCGCTTTTAATTTCGTGATTATAAATTCAAAGTGAGTTACCCTAATAGTATCTAGAGAATACCGAGAAAACCAGCACTAAAATTTAAGCCAAAATCCGAAGTCCCTTTAAAACTTGTGGGTTTGCACCTTGTCCAGACGTTACAAGTGGGTTTTGGAGGCCCCAGTCTGAATAAACGAGTTGTAACACTGTCTAAAGTCTAAGTCTAAAAATGCACCCGCCTGAAGTATGCACGCCACTCCAATCGCGAGTCTAGTTTTGCAAAGCGGTCCCCCAACTAAGTACAACCACTTTCAATGCTGCTTGACCTGAGATATCGATTAAGAACCGGTCTACTGAGTATGCGTAATGGCAACCTTTATTTTTTAAAGCCATAATTCTTCTCCATTTAGTATAAAAAAGTTAGAAAATACCATGATGCGGGCGAGTCTTATTGTTACTCAGGCGTACCGTGCCTTTTTCTGGTGCTATGCAGACATTTTGGCGTTGCGTGCCCATGAATGAAAATTGTACTCAGTACTCGATACCACCTTTTAAGTAATGCAGTCAAAAGCACTAAGTACTAATTTGAGTAGAATCGAAAGCCAAATACTCATATGAGTAAAGTATTGACTACCGATTACGACTCCCTAGGTATGTGATGATAACCGCGATGAATCGATTTGGCGTCCTTCTCAAAAGCTTAGCCTGGCCTACGAAATAACTTGGCTTATTTTACGTAAGCATCTTGGTTTAAAATCATACAAAATTCAATTAATACCAAGAAATGAAGCTGGTCGATCTTCTGAATAGTCATCTTTTCAATGATTGAGCCCTTGATAATCCCACCGTTCTTTTCTACTAAAATTTTGTTTAGCGATGAATCCTATTTCTGGGTTAACGGATTCTGGCTACACGGCAATAAGAAAAATTTCCGTATTTAGGTTAAAGAACAAACGAAGACGTTCAAGAGCTGCTTGGTAGTAGCTAAAGCTGTTCCTAAGTGTTAGGAGGCGTGGAATTCACCTAGGGCGACTGAACTAACCATTAAAACCCAATACGACTCTCGGGCAACAAAGAAAAATCCCGCCTTGGTACCAGCTCGGGTTTTTCCTCTTCAACGACGTATCGCAATCGTTAATGGCGCTACTCAATGAAAAAAAATGCACACAACACACAAAAACTGGCAACTCCTGACCATATACACAACTGACTGGTAGGTACTACGGATTGCCACCAACGTTCACCGCTACACTAATATAACACAACTACACGTGGATATCTATGAGCAAACAAATTCATAAACCATAGAGACATTAATCACATTAAAATTAATAATCAAAAGCAAGACGTTTCCTTTTTTTTTCTTATCGGGAGCTTTATCTACTTTTAAATTCCTGAAAAGGGCTCTTTCTTCTATCCAATACTCTAGCGGTCCGTCTTCCTCTCTACAACTTGCTACCGCTAATAACTCTAAGTGGGCCCTCTTCGCCAAGGGCTCGTCCAGATGGTTGAGAATAATTTCCGGGGGCGGCGGACCCAGGCTACTGACACTTCGTGAATTACTCCTACCCTAAAAATATTACCCGGGGAAGGGTAGGTACTTATCTGCACTTATTTGCCCACAGGCCTATACTTCAGCCGGCCATGCACAGTGTACGTGTTCGCCTCGGTATGGATGACCTGGCGGCTCCCTCTCCCTTATGTTGCAAAAAAATCTCCTTCCCCAAAGACCATGTTCTGTCTTCCGTGCAAATAAATTCTTACGGGCGATCTTCTACTGCAACGTTTACGCCTCACCTCCAGGGTATCCTTGTCCATTTGTTTCTATACCTCAGGCTTTACTTTGGTCTTCTTTTTGCTCCGGTCTCTTCCTCCCGTCTGATTCCCTTGCTGGTTTTTCGAAAACTCCTATATTTTCTTTCTTCCGCTACAAAACAAAATTTTTCTTTCCGCCGCTTCCGGACAGCAAAAAAAAATCCTGGCAAATGACAGTATTTATTTTTCACATTACTAGGTACTTTCCTTTTCGATCACCCAGTTGAACTTTCTACCAAATTTTACGTTAAAGTGGCGTTGTGATGATTTTTGAGCCGGGGATAGGCCCGCCGTTAGATGTTGTTTCTGGTCCTAGTAAAAAATGTGAAGGCTTCAAAGGATTAAGATCAACGATCCCATCTATAACCGTAAACAGTAGGCAATCCGTTTTCGTGATTTTATCATAAACACCAACCTGGATTATCCTCAGAAAATCGAAGCTGATGTCTTTACACTCTCTTTACAAGTCATTACAATGTTAGAAGGTTTACATATCTAAGCTCTAGGAGGTTAGGGCTATCCAAAAATTTACAATAACATTTTTTTGTTAGTAGCTTGTTCTTCGCTTGCAGTAGATGTCCTGGCACAGCGCAAACATTTTTCTTGGCGACTTATATATATCGCTATTGCTTTCCAAGTAGGCCAAGGATTTCACCACTTACGCTTGAGCTATCTGCAACTTGTCGTAAATCGTGTTACACCGTGGACTCTCCTGTAAAACTCCCGTGCCGTGTGTGGTGTCCTTTCTACACTTTTCTATTCCCCATACCAGATGCTTTACTCAAGCTTTGGTTTTTCTTATCTTTGAGCTCGTTTCTTGTCTTCTGAACCATTTATACTCTTTTTCGCAGGCACGTGTCTATGAGACCATATTGCTCGAAAGGCACCATTCCTATGCTCAATAAACTTTGCCAATTTGCATTTGTCATTGAACCAGTCACTCTCATCTTTACAACTTCTGCCTAAAATAGTGTCAAAAATAGTACTGACAGTATTTTTAGGTTGCGTTGATGTTCAATTGACACCGATCTAGTCTAAAAGGCCTCACTACTCTCACATAGAGGGGATATTCTAATGCACGATCGTAGGTGTTTTTGATTGATTGGTTTAAGTCTCTATCTTGAATACACAACTATTCTGTGATTTCAAAGCTCTCAAAACACCACACCAACAAGATAGTGATTCAAATCGAAGTTGGCACCATTGTACTTTCGTATACTGTCACCATACTATCGTCAGGCCAGAAATAAAGCGGCCACAAAATCGGCAACTGACACAAATATTAAACACCTTTTTCACAGTACCTACTTAAAAATCTTGTTGTCTTACATAAATTCCTCCCAGCTACCATTGTCTTTTTTAATAAACCAATGCTGGTTTGAAGTTGAGGTGTCTTAATAACTAGCAGGTGTATTTTTAGAATTAGAATGAATCTTCTACAATTGCTAAGATTTAAAATTCAGGAAGTCTTGAAGCTGAATGTTACGCAAACAAAAATCAAAATAAAAACAAATAATTTCACTACAAATATCCGATGTTGAATGTTTAATTAATGAACAACTAAAAAAAAGCAGGTAAAGACCATGAGAATAAATCTCTCTAAGTGACATTTTGTGTACACCGGAAATCCTTAATTTACTTCAGATTAAGCCAAAAAAACAAGAACAAACCTCACCAACCGCTCAATCTTTAATAAAAATCTCACGTATCCCGCCCTAATGCATGAAGAAACACGGTCTGATTTCCCTGGGCTTCATACATAGCTTCACTTTCTATCGCGTAGTCTAATCCAAAAACCACTTTCCAACCTCGCGCATCAAAAATCAATAACTTTGGCCGGACTGGCTCATCACCGACCGATAGTGTGTAACTGCCCAAAAACAAGCTCCTCTAGAGGAGCCCCCTGGACTAAGAAGATGCCATAATTAAATTCAAGCATACGACTCATTTCGCTTGGTGTCCAGCTTATACAACGGGGATACTCTATAGGAGTAAAAATGTTTGCCTGAAGACAGAGAGATGATCAGGTATGTTTATGTGCCTAGAAGCGGACAGAATTTCTAATTCACCTGATCAGTGATCGTCCAGGTGTACACAGCAAAGCAAACGCGAACAGCACAATAACAAACAACAAAAAAACCCCAAGACTTACTCCACAACTTATTTCCTGGACGTGCTTTCGATTTCATTAAAGACGCGATCAGGGTGTGCGCTTGCCCCATACTACTACTGCTCGACTGAATTTTTCTTTTCTCTTTTCGCTTTGCAATTGGATCAGCTGATCGGCGATGTCACGATCCTCTCTCAGGTAAAGAATATTGTCCATATTTTTCTTGATGTATAAGCACTGTGCTACTAGATCGTGATCATGCCACAATTAAGGCGACTTGTTTTGATATTTGTAGTTGAATAATGCCCTGGAAGCGATACTGATCAGTGATGAGTTATGTAGTGCTGATCGATCATGTCGAACCACTAAGATGACATGATCTATTCTACTACTAGATTCCGATCGATCGGCGTCATGTGGAGTAGTGTTGGCGGAATCGATCTCGGCCGTTCAAAGGCATTATCCGAAGATCGTTTTGACAGCAATTTACTCCGTAATAAATCATCGAACAATGATCAGTTCAGCAAGATCCTTGATCGGTGGTCATCAGCAGTAGAAGTCAAGTTTAAGTCTAGATACGTCTTCAAGGAGAATACTTTTACGATCAGTCACACAGTACGCAATCGAATGATACACAAGCTCCATTCGCCGTACCATACAGGTAGTCTATCGCACAAGTGAAGATCATCTCGCCAGTTTCGACCATTTCTAGACTAGTGACCGGTTTTTTTTGTCAGATCACAGATCATAGTCAGGCTAGAGCCTCTCTAGGTCAATTGCATTGAGGATCGACTGTATGGCAGTACACAGCGGATCGGTGCCGTCTTCAAGTCGAGCTCGAGACTACAATTTCATGTCGTCTTCTTGCAAGATGAATGCCTCGATCGGTGCTGTGTACGATCAGTCGAATATACACTATTTATATATTGAATGGAGCCACCGTGACCATGAACACTTCCAAAGGTTTCTCAATGAGAGTTTTGTGATGCAATCTTCTGTTGCTTCGTATTTTTTTTTATTCTTCCACGAAAAGAGCTTTGTTTACCGCGTTAGGTTTATGCTTAGATTTTTATCTATTGCGAACGTGCTGCATGGAGTTTCTCAATGTGGACCCAGTACCTGGTGCTTCTGCTGCTGTTGCTTCTTCGGTGTTAATAGCAAAAATTAGCACCGAAGTAAATTTGTTGTAAATGTCAATTTCGATGTCAATTTCAATATCTAATCCAATTTGGGTACACGTTTCTAGATCAAGATGTTTCCGGCAATCGCCTCTCAGTTCATAGTCATCAAAATTTTACACTCGATGATTTTTAATTTTAATCAAAGCGACAAAATTTTTTCTTTTCGGGCGAAATTAACATAATTATTAGTGGCAGATTAATTGGGTTTGTTTTGGGAGTTTTTTTTCGTCTATTTCGAGGTTAAACTTGTTTTGGGTTAAGACTGAAAGCAGCAAAAAAATGCGCCTCTGGGCGTGGATATGGCTTTTTCCCCGAGTTTTATTTGTTGACTTCACAAAAATGTTAAGTGATTATAAAACTTAACAAGTTCGTCACTAGAGCTATAATTTTCGTATTTTGATACACTGGGAATCTTCATTCTGTTTTTGTTGTTATTTTGATGATCTGTGTATCGATTTGTGCACGATCATCTGATCTACACAGCAAACAAACTCCACACCTTGCGGCGATAATTACAAGCTCGATGAAAATTTCAAGGTATAAAAGTAAACAATTTAAATGTGTTGAAACTGGATTGAGTGGAAATAATGGGAGCCTGGGAGCAGTTAGATTTGAGATATTTGACGATCTTGCAATATTTTGTATAGATCAATTGAAGCCTTGGCCTGTTTGGGGTATTTTTAATAAGTTTCTTATTCCGGCGGATGTAACAATCAAAATCAATTATAAAAATGAAAATAAGACATACAGAGTCGGAGTAATATTAAATAAAATTAAAAGTATGATGAGAAGGAAAAAGAATTTGTAGCCTTACATGAATATATAATCCCAGGAAAGGCGACGTGCTTGAAGTAACTGTAGATCAGTCTATTATATACCGGTAACATACCCAAGGCACCTCCCACCCAATGCGATACTCCTTCGAAGTTCGTCTCTAGGCAATTCTGGCCACTGCCTGGTCAGCCCTAGTTTCACCCACCAATCTTCTACCCCAATCAAGCCAGCTTCTAGAAAAACTGTTTGGCATTATGGAAATATCAACTGGCTGGGCTTACTCGTTCCTTCCAAGCGAATGACTGGAATATGTGTTACCATTGGAGCTTAAAGAAATCGCATTCGATGAAAAAATGTGACAATTTGCTTGGCGACCATAAAGATTGCCATTAGTATACTCAGTAGACCAGTTATCGTTTGATTGCATAGGTCCAGCAGCATTGGACGTGGTTAATACTTAGTTGGGGGACCGTTTTGGAAAACCTTACGGGGAAGGTGAGGAAGGGGTTTCGCCGAATCTCACGCAATCTCACGTGGGGCAGAGGGGGTCTCGGCAATTATCACGTAATTTTTTTTCACAAGAAACAGTGTAAAATTGCGAGAAAACTAGGTTAAATTAAGCAAAAGACGTTCCTCCACTAAAGTAAAACATGTTTCAGTCCACTTCACTCACAGGCCGCCGGCAGGCCATGGCCTTTCAGACCAGGTCGGCAGGCACGGCCCGATGAAGTCCACACATTTCTCAGACTGACTGAGGGATGAGAATTTCAAGTAATCTGCCTGACAGTCGTTCCTCATCATCCTCATCGTCCTAAAAAGTTTTTCGGTGTTAGTGGCGTCTCCGGAATCGCCTCTAGTTCCGCCCGATGTGCTCTGCGATATCGTAGATAGATGAGCTTGCAAGGCAGAGCTGTGAGTCGTTCTACATATATCCTCCACCTCCACTCAAGAACTACGACAGGACGTAATTCACTTGCTCAAGCTCTCTCGTAACCCTTCCTTCCACGTTTGGGATAAGTTTGTGGGTTCACCGATCTTTTACAGACTCGTCCCATTTACCTTGCTATTCCATTAAGACTTTTCGCCGTGGCACTGTATTTAGCTCCCCTCTAATGTATTTTGGATCAATAGAGACGAATGCCTTCTCTGCCCAGTATGTCTATGGGAATCATCCTCGCGGAGCACGCTTAGTTTGTATACAGCGGTCTATTTTCTGCCGCTAGCCGCCATGTTCAACGCTGCTGCCTACACTAGCGCTTTATGCAGCACGACTAAGCTAGTTATCCTCGCCATAAATAGGCGTTGATTAGGTCTAGGGTCCCAAGCTTGGCAGCATTTTCGGGAGTACTGCACAAATAGCTGTAAACATACTTGATGCTGTAAACATGCAAGCCGATGGACGAATCGCTTTATACAGCGATCAGTTTTGTACTCAACAGGCGTCAGAGCACCTTTCAGGCCTTGGTTTTAATCGCGCAGATCACATCGTTCGTGCGAAATTCGATCTCATCGAGATGTTGTTCAACGAGCACATCCTTCTTTCTACCTCCTTTCCTTTTCAGATAACAAACCAAATAACTGTTTTGGAGGGGCTGTGTTTATCTGATTACCCACCTGGGTTCAACACGATCCGCCGGCACTGACAGAACGAATCAGGAATGTAAAGATGGAAGAAGAAAGAAGGAAAGTTATGTAGGTGGGAAAAATGGGAAAGGCGAAGGATCGTTGTGCTGCCGGGGTTCTAACCCGGGACCTCTGTGATGGTAGCCAGGCGTCTTACTTCCTAGACTACCGAGGAAAAGTGGCTTTGCTAGTTATTCGGCCTTCTCAGCTTTGTCTCGCTCTACTAGCTTGAAGTGCATCATCAGCGAGTGCAGATCTCTTACAGAGGCTAAGCTGTATATGAAAATTTCAATGTGACGTGTCCGTTCCTCCACTCTAGTCTTGAAAATATTTCGAGAGGGAAGTCCCTTCCTGAAGATTAATCCAGGGAGAAGATAATCTAATTGTTTTTTTATGAGGGTTATCTTTCTCAGTCGTCCACTGCTCAATCGCCTGTAGGACTATGCCCCACAATAGCAGGCACAGCTGATGATCCGCACTCAAACGCTAGTGTCAAATCTACTTAAACACCAACCCTTTTCCCATGACGGTTGGGCCCAGACAGGTACAAGCTGTAAAGGCATTCGATCTGGGCTCATCAACGTGATCCTCAAATGAGTCCCTCAAAGGGGTGCTCATCTGAACCGGAAAAGTGGGGGTATGGATCACCGATCTTCTGTCTCTGCTTTCTTTGTGAAAAAGATGGCTTCAATAAAGCTCGCTACCCAATTCACACTAGCTTCGGTGTTAGATCACAGCTAATAGTCGCTACCTCCTCTAGCGTTTCTTTGCCTTTCTCTATACATGTTTGAGCCTCAAGGCTCTGGTGGATGACCTTCAGCGCCTCTTCCAATATCTCCGAACGTCCTGCGACTTCATAATGTGATCCAAGATTTTTTTCGGTGTTAGCTACATCTTGGTCGCCATTTCCAGCACAACGCAAACCTCCGGCCAGCACTTTTATGGTTTCAGGTTGAAGATGTTGCTATGACCGCAAGGCCTTGTTACCGACCCGAGACTCTCTTCAAGGGCACTGAACGTTTTATGTGAAATTCGAGAGGACAAGAACACAACAAGGTGTTCCACGTTTTTACCTTGATCTGGACCCTTTCTACTTTTCTGGTATTATATATAAGTACTGCTCAGCGCTGATCTTTATACCAACGGGCCGAGCCATATATGAGAATTGGACATACCACGACTCTAAACTTCTCCAAAACCATCTTTGGCTTAAGACCACATCGCTTGCCAAACGTCTTTTTACAGGCATACGAAGCTATACACGCTTTCTTCACCCTTTCTTTGATGTTCGACTTCCAGTTTAGATTTTAATCCAGGGTTAGACCCAGAAATTTCATCTTGGAGGATACAGTGAGGGTAGCTCTTCCCAACCTGTAGATGCTGATGGCGGAGTTTTCTTTTTTCCAGTGAATAGCATTAGCTTAGTTATGCTTGTCTAACTGCCAGACCGCAGTCTGCTGCCCAGCGGCATATTCTGTTCAGGCATCCCTTCATGATCTCCCTGATCATGGTTGGAAGCCTTCCTAACTAGGTCGTCAGTGTATGCTACTACTTTGGCTCCAAAACTATTCAGCATTTGTAGTATGCTATTTATAGTTATTTTATAGTTACTGTAAAGGGAAGACCACTCCTGTTTGTAGAGTACATGGATTAGGGTACCATTTGAGTTCTGAAATCCGCTTGGACTATTGTCGAGCTTATCATAGCCGCCCATACATTGCCTAAGGCTTACTTCTACGAAATTTTTTGGTGTCGTTTATATGACCATTTCCCGTATGTATTACAGAGAACCTTGAATATCTTCCTATGATGCAACACGATCCAATTTTAACATTTTTCTTTCTTTCTAATAAAGTATTCAACTTTATAATACCGCCCCAAAAAAAACTTACGAAATTGTAACGAAAATGTAACACTTTGTACCTTTCCACGACATTAAACACAAATCCCATTGATGTCAACTCTGTGCTCTGTTACAAAATACCAGAAACCTAAAAACGAAAATCTTGATACAAAAATGCAAGAAAAACAAAACGAAATCATAAAAAGCCAAAGAAAATTGTTTTTCCTTCAAACAATAACTGGATCACACGGCAAAAAGTTTTGTTGCTGCTGCCATTTTGTGTGATATAATCCACAATAACCACCACCAACGAGACCAACACCAACAACACCACCAACGGCAGCAGTAATAAGACAATTTCTTAGTTACAACAAGTGAAGTAGCAGGAGAAGTCAGAGTATACCTGGTACGGGGTTTTTATAAGAAAAAAGCAATATTTGCGTAATAATGACTACTCACAACTGAGTGGAGCTCAGTAAACATGCCGCGCAGCTAGCTGCAAACAAAAACAACAAAACAAAAAAAAACAGATCGTCGAGCACACAATTCGAACCACCGATGAAAAGCATTGTCTTATCTAATTTCGCATGCACCAAAAAACCCGGAGTAACTAGACTGCGAGAGCGCGGCTCGAACGCCTTACGAAACGACCTTAAACCAAATACTGCCGAGCATTTGGGCGCCTTTATTGCCGGCAATTAGTCCCAATCTTTATCCGAATCAAATCGATCTTTGTAAATCCGCAATTAAAAGCCGATCTGTGCGCTTTATCCGCGATCGGTTGTATATGGCGATTTTGTAGCAATCGGTATGCCCATATGGCATGGCGCGCATACGCGGTAGTCTCTGCTGTGCCTTTCGGCTAATTTCTGCAATCAGTCATCGTTCGGCCAAAATACAAACAGCGCAGCGCGGCTAGTAGCATGAGGCCGAGCCAACAATGGCGCAGCGAACCTATCTGGACCCTGTTCGATACAATTTCCCAACATGATCGCCGGTGCTTTGTGGATCGAAAGATCGATCTGCGCATGCTTGTTCGGACTTAGAAATTCTTGCTGGGGCATAAAAACCGAAAGACCCAGGGACAAGCGACAAGCCTTGCAACAAAATGAACTTTGGCAGCAGTATACACGGCTTAAAAGGGAACGGACTCCTTAAGTGGCACCCATGATGACAGGTGACGGTGGGTCTGGCGCATATACGACGTACAAATCCCGAGTGAAATCAATTAAGCATACCTGGCCGAATGCCAGAACCGATCGTAAGGGAGCCGGAAAAATTACTCAATCAATTAAACTCGCTCTAATGGCTGGGAAGCCGCGTGCGCATGCTCGCGCAGCTCAATATTGCACCAGCTTTGCATAAACAATCTCCAATGCAGCACCAATAGCCATGACGGCTGCTGATCTCCACTGGAGATCCGAGAGAGGAATGCCGATCTTGATTATGTTTTTGAAATTGGAAAAACTGACCACGTCCGATTTTCACCTGCGCGAGTTGATAGCCGGCCAGATCGTGGTGTGTGCGCAGTTGCTGCTGGATGAAGGAAATAGGCAAGAAAATAAAACTGCAACTTTCTTATCGCGGTAAAAATGCAACTTTTTCAATGTTCGTGTTGACATTGAAAGAAGCCATATTTCTGTTAGTCCAATCTTGGCGGAGATGCCATTGACTCGCTAAACTATGGCCATTCTCCACCTATGGCGATCGGCGCATCGTGCGGCTTTGATTAATTAGGAGATAAATTTCATTCAATCGCCGATCAACAATGCACAGTCGTCATACTCGTCTTGCAGCGGTAATTGGTGTTTCGTGGCGATTTTCATCCAAACTGGACACTGACCAGGCGATCTTTTGCCGATCGTTGTACTTTTTCGCTGGTATTCATCAGAAATGTTTGCAAGGAGAGGGGAGAAGGGCAATAAACAAGGATGAATTGTTCACCAAGATTCATCGGGGGAAAAACTAAAATTTGAAATTCTCCAATTTGAATTCTTGAACATTGTCCAACTGTCCAACTGTTGTGATCGACACTACTGATGTCTGACACGATCGATCGGGAGAAATGCTGATTGAGTTAGAAAGTCAAATTGATGGGACTATCTTGTGCCTGGATACTCTCCTGTTCGAGTGTGTGTGTGGTCATGAATAATCTGTTCAGCTCACGTAGTTTCTGGAGCAGTTTGCTGATTGATTAACTCGTTAAAGACGATTAATTGAATTTTAAACCGATTTTTTTGCGACTTGTTTGCTCTTCTCACATCGCCTGGACTGAATCTTGATTTTTTCGAAAGAGAATGGTAATGGACTTTCGATATGCATATAGGATATGGCTGGAGGGAGACAGGAGGATCCCAGTTCATTTGTGGATAATAGTTTTTATCTACTTAAAATCACTTAAAATTTTGTGATGACAAAAAACGAATTTGGTAATAGTTGTTGATTGCAGCTAAGGTAAAGTATTGTAATTGAGGGAAAAAGTAGATATGTACGAGTTGAAACAATTCAATGGACTTTCATTTTTGTGGTAATGTTATGTATATGTAAAGCGGTGGAAAAACGCTTCCATGAATAGTTTTTACGATCGAATTTATGTAAAACATTACAAAACTCTCCTGTTTTGGGCAAAATACAAAAACTGTTACAGGGAAAATTGTGTCATATGACAATAAAAACGAGAGTAGAGTGATATCATTTTTGATTGGTTATATGAGCACCCTAGATCAATAAGTATTAAACATGTGCTAATTTATCTTTAAAGGATATCCTTCCCTATCATGTCATTAGTGTTATCATTATGTTATGGCAGCAAAGTGTGACAATAGTTCTCAGGGTCCAATGTTGTTTAGGCCAGCGGTGAGCAACCCAAATGCAGTGGCGTGCCACAAAAGAGACAATTAAACTTACTGCAGCTTAAGCGTGCCACCTTGGCAATCAACGTTGGAATCCTAAGGCTGGCTGGCCGTGACCTTTCAGACAAGATCGGCAGGTAGGACCCGATGAAGACCACACTTTAAGGTCCCCATTCACTTACAGGCCGTGGCCTTTGGGCCAGGTTGGCAGGCACGGCTCGACATACATTACTCGGTCTGACTGAGCGATAAGGATTTAAGGCATCCGTCCGACAAGCGGTGGTTTACAGGTGACCTCATGATTCCCTACACACAGGCGTAGACGACAGTTTAGGGTACGATGTTGTTAATTCATGTTCATAGCCCCAACGAAATTTTCAGTTCTGATTTTCAGTCTCGGACTGACAATAATAACCCACACATATTAAGATTTTTGTCAGTTTTCCTGGACTGTATGCCCCATGCAGTTGGCGGCCGGTGAGTGTGTGATTATACTCGGTCTTAAGGCGAGGACCCTTCAGGCCACGGCCTGCCGGCGGCCTGTATGTGAATGATCATTTATACCACAAAAAATAGGTAGAGCCATTAGCAAAGTCCAATCCATGTGGAACCCCTGGGAAATAGCTAAACAAGTTGTGCGGACAGAATAACCGAGCAATCAATTGGACAGCTTGATTATAATATTACTGCTACAGCAAAAAAATGTACTTGGTTAAAATATAAAAACAAGCGCTTCGAAAAGAACGAATTCATTGGCGAAGACATGAAACCATTTTGCTCACTTTCTTGTGCGTCGTAGCCCAAGTGCTATTTCCAAAATACACCGGGAAGCATGCTTCAGAAGCATAACGTCAATAGAACAATGGGCTCACCTCATCAAAAAATGATATTTATGCAAGGAAGATAATGTTCGGAGATGGTATTAACCCAAGAGCACAGAAATCTCGCACTAATACGAATAAGAGATTGATGATTTACTACGAGCTAAATAAAAAAAAGCATAAGTTGTGCAGGTCAGAAATCCAAGAGAAAAAGATCTACATATTCCTCAGAATAGTATCTCGAATGGTCTCCTCACTCATCAAGAAGCGATTAATATGTGCATAGCCAGTGCCAGCGGATCGTGCTGAGTTCGGGTGAGTAGACGGACATACACACCCCTCATTGTGAATCGGAAGATTGGATGACAGTGTACCGAGCAGCATGCGGAGTTCCGCAATAATTCTTTCTGAGCCTTCTTGTGGATCACAATGTATAATGATGTGAT
Organism: Thereva unica; assembly: GCA_949987705.1. Taxonomy (NCBI): domain Eukaryota; kingdom Metazoa; phylum Arthropoda; class Insecta; order Diptera; family Therevidae; genus Thereva; species Thereva unica. Next base: position 86,080,111 of record OX465285.1, read on the forward strand.
GAGACTACGCCTCTTCTAAAAGGAGCAGTTGCGATCGGGTTGGCAGATAAAATCGGGCAGCGGTGGGATAATTCGATCTATGTGAGCGAACTAAGTTATCTGGAAGATTCTAGTGTAGTAAATCTAAAAAGCGCTGGTCTAATGCTTTCTGAGCACAAAACTGAAGCTATGCTGACCAGCAAACGGGGAGAACCAGTGTCGGTATAGATGAAGGTGCGGAAGCAAACCATTCACTCACAGCCCGCCCTAAGATACCCGGGTGTGATGATCGATCGGTGGGTCAGGGGAACAGAGGAAGGTGTAAAAGCACACAACTTCACCGAGCTGTCGCCTCCTGATGCCAAGGATGGTAAGCTCAGTCCAGCTATAAGCAGTGCCAATGTGCCCAGCAGCGTTGACGGCTAACAGTAGAAAATGGAGAGCCACATACACATTAAGCGTCCTCCAGGCGTGCTGTGCGAACGTCATCATGTCAAAATGATGCGGCGTGCGTGATTGCGATGATGATCCCCATTGACATACTGGCGAAAGAAGATGTGTGTCTCTATGATCGAGAATGGGGGAGCAAAATACAGTATGGCGTCAGATGACATACTTAACGGAATGGCACGGGAAGTGTGACATGTCTATTAAAAGCCGGTGAACGCATGCCTCAAACCTAGACAGATGGGTTACGAGGGAGCGTGGGAAATTGTGTTACAACCTCAATTAGCTCTTGAGTGGCCATGGAAGATATGTATAGGAAATACCTCCATCGTTTCGACGACTCACCGTTATGTCCAGCGCCCGTCTTCTTTTATTTTGTGAGATTCGACGAATGTAGGGCAGAGCTAGAGGCAATGGTAGAGGCGCCACGGACATCGAAAAACGACATGAGGAGCGAGGATGGGTAGAAGAAAGTGGAAGCGACGTTATAAGTAGTGATGAGCAAGACTGGTCTTGCAGTTTTGCCTTTGCTTGCACATTTAGCAAAACCAAAGCTAGACCAAGACAAGACAGGACTACAGAAGAGTGAAAGATGAAGATAGCAAGACTTTTGACTCATCACTAAGTGCCAAAAGTCTTGCAGTGATGAGCGAAAGGTCCTGCAAAAAGTCTTGCAAGAAGTCTTGCAAAAAGTCTTGCAGAAAGTCTTGCAGTCTTGTCTTGGTCTTGCTAAATGTGCAAGACAAGACTTTTCGCTCATCACTGTAAGACTTTTGGCAGTTAGTGATGAGCCAAAAGTCTTGCTATCTTCATTTTGCAGTCTTGTCTTGCCCTCGTCCTGTATTGTCTTGGTCTTGCTTTTCTTGCTAAATCTGCAAGACCAGTCTTGCTCATCACTAGTTATAAGCCTATGTAGCATAGGGGTCTACCTACAATTATTAAGCCTATGTCGAGCAGTTAAGTAATTGAGTATTATTTTGTACACAAAGCTGGATTGGATTGGATTGGTTAGGACAAAACGGTCAGTAAAGCGCTCTGTGCCAATAAGCAAACCTTCAACAAGAGATTGGGTGGTAATGCTAGACAGGAGACTAAACTAAACCATTGGTAAAGTCACTAGAGCTATATGGGTTTGTAAAAGGCTTTTGGATGACATGGGCTCTTACGACCCGAATGATCCACCTACATGGTACACGATTTTATTTATCTGCCGCCATGAGTCCGTTGAGATTTCAGATTTCATTAAACTCCAATAAATCTCCTTACGATATCACCTCAACAGGACTGTCTCAGGAGCTGCGATTTTATGCTATGAATGCTGTCTTAGAAGAAGATCCTTTATCAGAGTGCCTATGAACCCCGCTCAAGTTTGGTATTTTTCAACTAAAGGCTTTGGGAATAATGGACGTACAATAGGCCTATTTTGTCCACGGTGTTCACCACATGGGTTGCTCTATACTTATTTAAAAGAGGCTAGGCTTGAAGCCACCAAATCAGTAGGCTGACTTTACACACCAGTGACTACCAATAATAAAAATTGCACTTAAAATCGGGCATCACATCACTTCGGTGGATTGTGGGAAGATGGATTCAAGGCATTAAAGCACCACTTCCAATGCCTAGTGGGCTTCACACTCTTAACTTTAGAAGAATGCTTACAATTCTGACATAGGTTGAAGCGTTCCCGAATTCCATGCCCTTGAATGCCCTCATTGACGACCCTGGAGACATCAGGAGCATATCCACACCTTGCAGGCTCGTTATAAGTGGCATAGTGCACAAGATCCTTTCAATATTCACGATCTTGTTCTCATCAAGGAAGACAATCTGCCTCCGTTCAAATGGCTCCTCGGTCGTAAGCTTTGCCCAGTCGATGATGCTGATATGCTTGTGGCGACTACTCGAGGAAGAAGTACTAATTTCTGGATGTGTATTTCTATACATTGTTGGCACGATCACTTTGACGATCAGGCATTTTCTTGATCCCAACCCTTTGCATCACCCAAGAAGCTCCTATAATCGGGAAATGGATTCATGTAGTCAATGTAGAATTCATCATATGGCAATCAATTTACATCCGGTTTCCTTCTGTATAATTTTGAATGTAAAACATGGGCAGTCGATCTTGAACGTGAATATGAGAAAAAGTCTGACTTCTTCTGTTCTTCAGGCTACACCATAACCATAAATTTTCTGTATTTTTTCAATTTACTCCCAATGTCAACGGCAACAGCCCAAAATCCTTGTACTTTACAACTTTTACCATTAATATGTTTATTTACTTAAAGACATTGAAGTCTTAATCGCGATATCTTCACGCATGATCATCTTCGACCTCTTCTTAATTAGCCCAGCCATCCCGTGTAGCCAGGGTGCAATTACCCAAGGCCGTCTGCTCGTCTCTGGCAGAGGGCATCAATTTCGTTATTTATATAATTTCGTACTTTTATCCAATGCAGACGACTTCCCCCCGAAATGAACTAGACGAGCGATCTTCAGTCCTCCTTCGATTCTCTCCCGAGGCTCAATTTCCAGTTGGCCGCAAAGTCGGTGCAGCAATCTTCTAGCGTTTGAAGCGTTCCAGCGATTCTCCGTCTGGAATTTTACTTTCTTAAAACCGAGCAAGACGAAAACGAAGCCGCGAAGAAAGATCTCTTCGGCGAGCGGAAAAGTTCACGGTTTCGCGTTCACCTTAACGATGCATGACCGCAACTTGCGATTTCAGATAAAATTTGGAAATGTTTTCCCCGAAAATTCTGCGCTAAGACAATACTCGGAGCGCGGGGCTCAGGTGTGCCTCGGATTCTGGGATTAATGTCGACTTGAATTGATTCACGGAATCAATTTGCTCGCCAGTGTGAAGAGAGTGTAACGAGAATTATTGTTGTATTGTCTGTGCTGGTGTCCGGGCGAGGAAGGGAGAGAGAAAGACTAATTTTGTTGTGTTGTTGTTGCTTTTTGGTTGTTTCGATGGATTTGGAGGTCGCAGTAAGGAAATATCTTGTAGCATTCAACGAAAGCGAACAATTGAGAGGTTATGTAAAGGTGTTTAGTAGTCGTTTCGTGGTCTAGTCTGGGATTTCGGCTCAATCCAGACACATCATGCGTATTTATCTATTTGATGCAGAGGACCGCGAGAACAAACCCAAATTAGCTATCTACATCAAGATTAATAGGTAAAGGTATTCAGGACATATTACAAGAATGGAGTGGGCAAGGATACCAAAAAAACTAGTATTTAAGGATATACTAGCTGATAGACCAGTAGATAGACCGCGAAAGAGACGAAAGAATGCAGTAACAACAGACGCAGATATGATCCCAGGAAACCGTTTCTGAAAAAAAGCCGCTAGGAATCATGCAAACTGAAGGAAATCTTTAGTGGAGACCAACCCTCCATATGGGCTGTTACGCCATTGGAAGGAAGAAAGGAAAACGAACCAGCTGCCCAGTCCAGTGAAACACGAAATAAAAAGTTTCCTGCAAGCTTGTGGAGGAGTGAGAGAGGCCTTGAGGGAACACGAAACAATGCCATGAAACTTTTGTTGCAACTTTGTAGGAAACAGTTTTGACAGCTTCAGGTTTGTTGTGTTTCTCTGACTGCTCTGGTTTCCCCTTTCATAGGGAATGAAGTAAAAAGAGGAAATCAAAACATAAATGACTATTCGAGTGGGTGGAAACTGCAAAAACGACTCAGCGATGGCAGGAAACTTTGTTTCGTTTCGTGTTTCATCGTGTAAAATGGGCCTAGGTAAATCAGTGTTCTACAAGAAATGTGTTTCTTCCAGCTAGAGCTACTTATGGTCTACATAATGGTCTCGAAGTTGGTGCGAGGTAGCTCCGTCATCAGACCCTGAGGACTGCTCGTCACTCAAATATCCTTGCATTTTCGTCTGGATGTTGGGAGAATCCTTGTGGGCCAGTCTGATATGGACCAATCGATAGGCGATCGCGATCTTCTCCTGCAGGCTTAACAATGAAGCAAAATTGGCCTTGACCAAAATATTTTTATTTACTCGCTTCTAGCCTACTTTCCACTTGTCGACCTGAGTTTTGTGCGGCGGTAGTCGCCAGCGCTTTCTCATTAGTCAGTGTAAAACCTTGGAGTACCCTTGAATCACATGACTTTTGCCCTTTATGTCGTAGTTGTTACTCCCCCCATTCTGGGGGCAAGGTTTGAGCAGGCCTGCAGCCACCCTGTTATTGAAAGCTTTCTTTGAAAACCGGCTTGATTTCGCCGGGTGTGCCTTTTCAATGGCGCTGTCAATGATCGCCTTCTTCAGCTGGTTCAATTGCTCAGGTTGACCAGATAAGTCGAGATGAGGCCAAGATTGACACTGCTTAGCACCTGGCTAAAAGTGGGGCGAGCGGTCCCGTTGCCGTCTGAACGTACTCTTTTCAGCTCAGTTTTTTTTTCTTTTTGCCATTACTGAACTTGACAAACCCAGATTGTTCAAACTTGGCTTGTTGAAATCGACGGGCAATGGTTGCAGCTCCAGAGGTAATCGAGCACACAGTATGCAAGTCTAATGTATTACTGCAGACATATTCTCTTCCTAAAGAATGATATTTTGCAGCTGACAACGCACAACACGCGTGATCAATGACTCCGCTAGTTGATGCTAAGATGTGAGATGAGCCTATCGTCACTATTCACTAGGTTGATGCAGTCGGACCTGCATCAAGCACATTATTTTTTTAATATTGAACGAGCTGACAGGAAAATAGGACACCCACATCATGCTCCCATACTGTCTGAAGGCTAAATGAAACTGGAGGGTGCTAAGTCTCCAAAGTTTGGATATTTGAGACCAAGCCACCTTATATTAGGGCAATTTTTCCTAAGAGAGTGTTCCTTTCTCCGCATGACCATAAGCCAATACTCCTTGTAGAGACATGATCTTGCCAAGAGTCCGTTTCCGGTGGCCCCACGAATAGGACGTAGTCGCACTACCAGTACAGTGTGGTACAATTTCGGCAAAAAACATAAAGCGTACAATACAATCCTCTTACTTCCTTGGATCAAAAATACCAACCTATCTTCCGACTAGAGCTGCTGCTCGACATTTCAAAAATAAATACATGGTCGACAGTACAAAGGGGCCTTCCCTAAGTCTCTAGTGTGTCACATAAAAAAAAAAAAAACCGATAAAACAAAAAAGAGCCAGAAATACACACTTTAAGAAACCACGATTTGTTACTAGAATCCCTCTCCAAGAACTTTAGAAAACAGATATAAAAGCACCAGACCAAAGAGAAGTGTTCTTTCTTTGAAAGCGTCACTCTGAAGCTTTAAAGCTTTTTACCCAGCAGAGCTTTCCGGCTATAAAAGAAACCGATCCACCAGGACAAATTCAGTCTTTTCCCGGACTCGTTCCAGAGATGACATCTTCTTCGGTCGTAACCGTGTCGAGGTGTATGATCCGACTACCGCCCGAACAAGAGCGACCACATATCGAATACCACTGGGATGTTGCCTAGGCTTTACTGAGGTATAAGATCCGACACTCTTCCTAGAAATATTACCTAACAGGATCGAGGTGTGTAGGGCACGATTTTCTTTCCTTTTACTTCATTTTTTTAAACCAAAATTTCACTGAATTCACCACAAATCGATTAGCAAAAAGCGTTATCAATTCAAATTTCCATTATCGAAATGCATAACAAAAAAATTCGCTAATTAATTACCCCCAAGTACGTGCAAATTAAATTCTTTTTGTCTGTCATCAAATTGATGAACATTGGTCATGGTCAATATTCCCTACCTTGGGTGAAATTGCAATTGGCCATGCAGTAATAAGGCAACAAGAAAGTCTTCAGTTCACTTTCCTAAGAGGTGATCGCCATTCTTCATCAATAATTTGAACCTGGGCACGCCTTTTTTACCTTAATGACCGGGGCTGCAACTATGGCTAAAAAAATAGCATGAACTCGGCTCGCCACTCTCATTGTCTACCAATTCGTTAGTTGCTAGGTGCTCCAAGGAAAATTTGACCATTGTCCGAAAATTTCGAGATGTACTTAAGTCACACGAAAAACCGAAATTAGTTTGACGTCCGTGGCGCGCATTTCTTTCTTTTCCGTTGCGACATTTTTTTTCGTCGTTTTTTGCTTGGTCGAGAATTTCAATTTCACTTTTGTATTTCGTCTGTTGTAAACGCGACACACGCAAATGAGACAGTTTGTTACCAATGGAAGAAAATATGGAGCCGCGGTGAATGTCAATCAGAAGCAGAGAAAATTGTGAATTGGATTGTTTCGATTTTGAGCCACGAAATTCGTAATTCATTTTCGTCGTCGTTTTTTTTGCGTAATTTTAAACTAACAAAAGTTTTGGTAACAATGAGAGTTTGTATGTTTCCGCGTTTGGTATATATGGCAGGTAAAGGGGTTGAGAAGTTCGTTTTTTGGAATCCTTTCACTTTAATTAGTAAAGTGGCTTTAATTGATATCTATTTATTTAATCATAAGACAAATAAGGCACTTTTCAAATAAGGAATTTCTCCTACATGATGAGGCGGCGAGGTATTTTAGCGCAGAGCGAAGAATTCAATGCTATCACTACTTCTTGAAATATTGAATCTCAGATCGGAAAGAAGCATTCCAGAATTGGGCAGTCTAGGGAACAGAAAAGGGTTTTTGTAATTCATACATCCTTTAGTGCTTCTCTTTATAAATTCTCTTGCTCTGGGGAAAGATGTGAAATATGGAAATATGAGAGCGATGAATTATGGAGTGTATTACATAAGCTTGTAGAATTGACCTGGCGTCAAAAAAGATCCCACTTGAATGGACGGAAGGTGTAATATGCCCCTGCATAAAAAAAGATATCAACTCGTATGTGAGAATTAAAGAGATATAGCCTTCCTAAACGCAGCGTATAAAATACTGTCCACTGTTGAATCCCTAACGACCGCAGAAGGCATAACAGATAGTTATTTATGAGGCTTTCGACAAGGTATGTGCACAACAAATCACATTTCCACCCTAAATAAAATTTTGGATAAAATCATGGGAATTCAATATCACATAATATTCATAGACTTTAAGCAAGCAAATGACAGCGTGAAACGTGAGGAACTATTTAAAGCTATAGCTATTTTCCGGGTTCCAAAACACCAGATCGAAATATAGTACGCGCCAAAACAATTAGGAATTTTACGCCCAGGCGAGGAAATGACAATTCCACACACATTAATATTTCGTGTATGGATAAAAAAAATACAAGCATAATTTCCCCTTTGGCATTTGTTTACGGGAAATGGCACTCCCCCATAGCCCGTGACCACAACAAGAGTCGCAGTGAGACTCATTGAATTGTGATTGAGAATAAAATTAAGCGGGGATTTTAGGGGTTTTAATGAACGGATTGACGTTGCGCACTTTCCTTTTCGAATCTACTTCCGTGATAGGGATTTGAGAAACTAAAAGCGCCACAAGAGACACCCACTGCGCTTTTTGAGTTTCCCATTTGTGTTGGCGTATGCTATACTAAAAGCTACAATCAAGATAGTAGGTATATGATACAGAGTAAGAGCTGAATAAAACCTCTAAGAAAGTTTCACATCAAAGAAAGCCCATGCAAAATGCATCACTGCGGTATCACTGCCGAATTCATCTACAAAGTTCCAATTGCTGAAATTTGCAGTGTTGCCTTTTGGAATTCACCTAGTTGATGCATTGTCAACTATCTTAGGCGAGGCGCGACCTGAAGTGGTGAGAAATTGGTGTGGCGGTGTTGTGGTGACTAAGTGGCAAGTGGAATAGGGAGGCAGCGCGAGTCGAAATGGAGTGGCGGTGGTGTGGTGGACTGGCACTATTTGGTTGCTACTAGTCTCCAACATGTTTAATTTTGGTATGGAAAATGCCACTTCACCGCCAACTTGAGCTTAAAAAACATTATAAACGCCGTACTTTGCTGTCAGTGGATGAACCGAATGCACTTTTTTCTTTAGAGATTTTTTTATTGTACAGATTAATGATTTGTACACCTGCAAGAGTATACTCATCGTCCGACGACAATATTTTAATTGAAAAAATCATGTGGTAAATCCATGCCGCGAAGTGGTGCCTGTGGTGCGCGTAAAACTATTTCGATGCCATCCGGCGGCCATCCCTCTGCCACATCACTTGCAAATTAATCACCACGCTACTGCCATTTCACTGCCACCCTACTTCAGTGCGCGCCTTGGTTACCTTAGTTTTGGAGAAGGCGGTAAGAGACGCTGGGGTAGAAGCGAGAGAACCCATCTGTAGCAAGTCGACACAGACAATGGCTTAAGCTGATGATGTCCCCATAATAGGTAGGACTTTTGCAAGTGTATTAGTGTGGTTAAATATTTAAGTGGTGACTTCATTTGGAGGTTCGTCTGTGGATTTATGTTAGCGGTTAGGCCCCACCAGAATGTTAAAGACGTTCGAATAGGCCATATAAGCCAGTTGCCGAATTTCCGCTAGGGGATAAGGCTACCGTTACAAACTCTTCGAATAAAGTTATGCCTATGACAAGTCAGTCGTTTACACAGTGTGCTGAGCTGGAAGAAAGGTCGGGCCAGTTTTTTTTACTTTCCAGTTTATAGGGAAGTTTTTGTAATCGGTCCGAAAATCGAAATCAAAATTTTCAATGTATTTTTAAAGGTCCCTATTGGGACATTTAAGTTTAAGCATAAATTTAAGAAGAAGTATGTTTGTGTGTGTGTGTGCATATGTATGATGTCATTTTTTCCTGCATGATATCGCACGAACTAAAAAAGATGTCGGCTTGGTTAAGGTGTCGTTCGAAGCGTATTATAGTTTCGACTCGTTTTCCTGCGATCATCAGGTCAAGTTTGCGGTCTGAGCCGATGGTCAAATACGATAGCCGGATCCGATAGTCGGAACGAAGTGAAAACGTGAAAGTCCCATCGCTATCGGATTAGCCGTTTTCAAGACTAGCCCGGACAAATAAACCGCCAAATATTTAAAACATGAAAATTATTTTGAAATCACAGATTTCTTAGTATTATTCTACATATAGGTACAGAAAATAAACTGAAATCCAATTTATGTGATGTTGCAAAAACGTTGACCAAAGGTCGCCAAGATACTGAGCCTTATTCTCGTTGTCGAGTGACGTGACAGATGTGTCACTTCGACTTTTAATTGGTATTCTCATTGTGAATCTAACAGATTTTTGGCAAACAAATCGACTAAACCCGTATTTAATTGGTGCATGGTGGCGTCTGAAGCGACATTTTCCTCGATACGCGTGAAGGCATCGATAGTGTCATTCCACCGGGTCCCTCGTAGTCACGTCTCTCGCCAACGACAATACCACATACAATCTCGCTCTACCTCGTTCAAGGGCTAGGGCTGGCACTGGATTGGTCACTTTCCTAAGATGTTCTACTGAAATGGGAACCTCAATATCCCATGGGTCTGTAGACCGATTCTAAGCAGCATCATTGTTCTTCTTGTTTCCATTTATCTCGCCTTTTTTGTAACTTTTCGACAGAGGCTCAGGTGGTAAATCTTTTGGTCAAATTTGGACGTCGTGAGGCCGTATATGCTCCCATTAAAAATAGTTAAAAATTCTACGGTCACTAAATGCCCCTTAAAATGTCAAGCGGCCAGTGCTCGCCCGTTGTAAGGAATTTTTAATTTTTACTCGTGTTTCTATGAAATTAAATCAATTATTTAAATTTTAGTAAATTGTCTGCTTTTAATAAAATTTTTTTATAACGTTTAATATTATTTATTAATTTTCTTATTTTTGTTTTGCAGGTAAGACATCCATTATTATATCAACAGATATTTTGTTTTTGTATTTCGAAGACAATTGGTAAGCAAAATCATTTTTAAATATTTAATTCTATACAATCATCCCGCGACAACAACAAAAAAACAACGACTTGACCAATTATATTTTATTACATAACAAACATCCGACCTGAATTAGCATTTAAAATACTAATTATAAACGTTCTTAAAATATCTTCTTCCATTTATGAAAAACAAAAAAAAAACGTGATTTATGAAATCTCTTTCAAAAGTTTGATTAGACAAAATAAATAATTTGAGCATCCGCCTTCGTCCATTTATTTTCTGTGAGTGATCCTCTCTCTCTCTCTCTGTCCAGCGCCACTTCTATATTGTTGTAAGGCCATGTTCCAACATTTTTCTTTCGAAATCAATAAATCTAAAAAAAAAATAAAGAAAAACACGAAAAATTAACGTAAAACATATAATTTTCGGACTATGATCAACCGCCATGATCGCGCTGAGTAATTTTCGTTTTTTTAGCCGATCGGTAGGATCGACGATCGTACCCGCCTTAGGCCACAGCCCATCCGGAGTAGGCAATTCATCTTAACATTTTCCTGAAAATTACTTAATTCTGATGACATTGTTGACAACGTACAACACAACTGCAAAATTAATGCATCAATGTCCAGCAATCTACCAAATTTGGTCGGCGGTGTGTGACTTGGGTGGCCTTTTGCCTCTTCGGACATTGTGTTGTCCGAAATATAAAAACTGGACATTTCTCTCGTCTGGGAATTTGGTTATCGTCTTCTATGATCTAAATCACCAAAAAATTATGAAGAAGACGACAACAACCAATTTTTTATCTATTATATTCTTTCTGTGCAAATTGATGATAGGTCGAAAAATAACGCCATAGGTATTGAGTCATAAATTATTCCGAAATTTATTGGAAAAAAAATTTGGTATTTTTACGGAGTGTTTTCTTAACTGCATTCGACAGCGACGACACATTGAGCAATCAAACGAAACATCATCATTGAATTCTATATATATTTTTCTGTTAGACTTTCACTCTGTAATCAATCACTGTAAATTTTTGTCAGTATATTTTAGGTATATGTGAGCTTGCACCAACCAATAGGCCACAGTCCGAAATTCGGATTCGTCGTATGTTTTCGCCTTGATGGGGGAATACGCAAGAAGACTGCGCGCCATTGTATAATAATAGTGCCGCCAGCACCTGAATTATGCAACTGGTGTCACCTTTCCGTTCGTGTGTGATGCGTTGTTTTCTAAACATTCCGAATTAAATATGCGTGGATTTTTTTTTTATTTTATTTTTCGGAAAAATTTTGAAATGTCGCAAAACGTTTTTCGTCGATTTAAATGAAAATTAAATTTTTGTGTGTATATTTCCACTGGGTTCGACACTCAACCCACGATTTTCGCCCTTTTTCTTTTTATTCCGAAAAATCGAATAACACCTGTAACCCAGAAATACACGAGGATGCATGCATGCATCATCAAAATACCATAAAATTCCCTTCAAATTACCATCGATGAATGAAAACAAATAATTTTTACTGCCGAGGCGTTAATCAGCGGTTGGCAAAGATCATCTCATCCCATAATCCAGCATCGATCATAATCAAAAAATGGAATTTCATAATCTCGAAAAAACACACCGTGATTAGTAGCAGTTCACATGTGTGTGCGAGTATATTTTATCAGAAGATCTCTCGAACCGAATTTTTTTTCGGAGTTTTTCCTTCATTACTTTTTCGGTGATTTATAAATGAGGCAATTGAAAGTGATATTTTGATTAATTAGGTTTCATCATGGTTAAATTAAATTTAATTAACAAATACAAAGCAGTGAATTGTTGTTGTTTTGTTTTAGGAGTATTTTTTCGTTGTTGTTTATTGTTTCCAGATTACACACTTTTACACGAATTTAGTAACTTTTTGGCTGTGTTTTTTTGGGGTTAGATTTTTGATTGGAGAACGATGAAAAAATTTTTTGTTTCGTTATTACGATATCCACGCGTGTTTCAGTGAATTTAGGTTTTTTCTGAAATTTTATTTTATAGCAATGTGAGGAGATTTTTGAATTTTTATAATAGTTATCATTAATTTTATTGTGATGAAATCAATTTGTTCGTTTTGGTTAAATATAGCTGCATATGTGGGGTTTGTCGAATTGCAATCGATTTTTCACGCAGAAATACATGCGTCTTTTTCGAGTGTATATTGAGCTAAATGATAAATAGACACACTTAGGAAGTTTATGTTTCTTATTGAAAAGCAACTTTATGTATATATTTGTTATAATATCAATCTCAGCTCTGGAGGGACTACACTAGTGATGAGCAAGTCTGGTCTTGCACATTTAGCAAAACCAAAGTAAGACCAAGACAAAACAAGGACAAGGACAAGATTGCAAGATCAAGTACGCAGGATTTTTTGCTCATTACTAAGTGCCAAAAGTCGTGCAGTGATGAGCAAAAAGCCTTGTCTTGCACATTTAGCAGGACCAAGACAGGACTGCAAGATTTTTTGCAAGTCGTTCTGCAAGACTTTTTGCAAGACATTTTGTTGATCACTGCAAGACTTTTGGGACTTAGTGATGAGTAAAATGTCCGTTTTGTCGAATTCATTTAGCTCATACCCGGTATCAGCACCTACAGAAACGTTTTTGGCGTTAAAATGTTCTCGAAGAGTTGTGTTAATAGTTGTTTTTTGTTCGCACATTACTATTTCATTGAAAAAAAAATTATTTTTCTAGTTTGAAAGTCCAACGAACTGGCAACACTGTCGATAACTGTCAATTTGTATTGCTAAGTTGGCTTTTAAGGAGTTCCAGAAGTCTTGGCGGGAAAACACTAGCATAATCATTTTATATGTCGCATAAAACTACATATACATATGTGGTAGTTCTTGCCAGGTTGAATTCTGGATTGAAATTAAGTTTCGATGCCATGTAGTTAGATGCCTCGTGTACCATTCCTGGTGGTTGTTCACAAATCGCCCATATCTCAATGCCATTTTTTGGGTTTGGCCTTGTCTACCAGCCTACTACAAAAACGTATGTCATCATTTCTGTGTAATTCCATCACCACATAATCGGGTTAAAGTTCCAACTTTTAACTTTTGCCGAAAGTGTGCTTATCGGTACGTTGACATTCTTTGGCCCTCTTCAATCGTACCTTGTGCTTAAACAGAATCAACGCGTTTTATAAAGCCTTTGGTAACTTGCCAATAACGTTGATATTACTTTCGTAAGCAGTATTCGGGTAAATTTGCACAAGCGAAATCACACTGGTACTGGCCTTTCATCATGAAGTGTTTGTGTTGTTTTCATCGAGATGAATGAGCATATAACAGGGCGCTCATATAGCTTATTCGTCCGGACACCAACAATCGGACAGACTTTTTGATTGATTCGGGCGCGGTCTTTTCAATTGTTCCTGACAATGCATTTCCAGCCCACAACGGATGGATCATTGATACGAATTTTTGGCACAAAATTATTCGAACTTCATCTCGACTCGACTCGCCGACGATATGTTCACAACATTATCATAGCTGACACTACAAACGCCATTATTGACTTGGCGGACTTCTTTACGAAGTTCGAATTGTCCGTCGATTTCAAGTATCGAAATTTAGTCGACAACCGTATGAATTTTCGAGTCAACGAAATATTCTTCGTTAAAAAACCGCCCAATTTTAATTTTGCAGTTAAACAGAATGAGCTACGTCACATTGTGACTAGCGGGCAATTACCTTTTGTCACCGCTCGGCGACTCCATCCGGAGAAACTGAAGGTCGGAAAGATAGAGTTTGAGTTGACGGGTTCCACAGGCAACTGAAAGCAGCCTTAATAACAAGGGACAACACTACTCATTGGAGTGAAGACTTGCCCTTTGTCATGTTAGGCATACGCACGGCAATGAAGACCGACTTACAGTGCTTACCAGCCGAGCTCGTATACCATCAGAATGTGAGACTTCCCAATTTGATTTCTATCATAACCGATGAAAATCCAATTGAAGAAGCAGAATTCCTCGCTCGCCTTTGCTCTCATATGCAGAACATTAGGGCAATACATTCTCGACAAACCGTCCAAAAGGAAGTCTACGTACTAGTAGCACGAAGCTAAGCCATCTAAAGCGGTAATATTTCGTTAACGCTATGCTGGTTCTTGGCGGGAGTATCTGATGACTGCTTACAAACTTAGTTACTAAGTTTTACGCAATGTCACACAACTTTCGGTTCGATCAAAACGATCAATCGCAACAGTTCAGTGACCGAGCAAGATCTTTGGCTTCTCCATGCTCCAAATTCTTCGATCCGCATGCCTGTTGTTGTTGAGACCTCTGCTAATAAGGTTTCCTTCCACGCTGTTTTAAGTCTTCAAACTCGTCGAGTCCCTTGTGGATACCAGTTTTCCTAGATTCTCGTTCTCGCATCGTAAGGTGTGTGCTTATTCTTTCTTTGTCGACACCATATCCTTAGTTCTTCATTTATAATTTTACGTTCACAGCGGATTTGCTGGTTGAAGGTTTGTTGCAGTATCAAATTCTAGCCTTTTAATGCTGCCCGGAGTAGGTCTTCTTTCTGATTGTGTCGATTTTGACTCGAATGGTTGCTGCTACCAAATGGTGGACACTTCCAATGTTTGTACCCCTAAAGCTCCTGACATCCTCCACAATGGTTCATCTGCGTCCACGTGATCTATCTAATTTGTCGTTCTTCCATCCGGCTACATCTACGCCTCCTTGTTTATTTTTTATGGCATCGTCGGTTTTTTCAGTTGGTGCGTAGCATTGGACTTCCGCAGTGTTCCTTACCCACTTCTTCTTCTGCTTTAATGGCTCCACAACCGGGATCCGGTCCTGGCCACTCGCTTCTTACCTACTATTCTTTGTGAGCAGTCATAAGTCACAGGCCTTTTTGAATTGGGCTTATCATTGAGAGTTTGTGACTATTCTTGTGACAATCACCTTTTTGGTATTCTAAGCACCCTAGTCATAAGAAAAATCACAACAAATCATCCTCTTATTCTTGTAATGAGATAAAGCAAAGTCTAAGGGACACATAGTTGAGGTACGCCAGAAAATATTGATGTAGTTAGACAGAGTAGATGTGAACGTTTGAGCGGCTCATCGACCCTGTCTGTGTGTTGAATCTGTGAGAAAATTAAGGAAAAAATGCCAGAAATCTGCTTTTTATATTATTGTGACCTGCTGTTTATTCAGTCACAATTTTGAGAGTCGTTGTGACTATTTGGATATCACAACTGTAACTACAAAATTAGAATTACCAAATCAAATACGGGTATTAGTAGACGCACAGTAATAATCCTCTCAGAAATTGCTGACAAGCTTATAAGCTGGACCTGGCTTCCTTGCCAAGTTCTCCACTCCTACATCACTCGGCAGATATGCTTTTCGCGTTGGTTTATATTAAAAGACATCCTGGTAGCTGATATATAGTATTGTCGCCATCTTTATATCTGATCACCCATAGATGTAAGTAAGTGTCCTTCTGAATCTTAGATTAATGAATACTATAGATGGAGTGTAATCGCGTAGCTTGTGAAGCCAAGAGGCTGTCGTGCCAGCCATGTTGGGACGCTTCGTTTTCTTATCTTGTACTCTGAGTTCTGAGTCCAACAAGGGCTATCTTCGTCTCGGTATATGGGCGATTCTCCGGAACTTTTAACCTGCTTGTCGCTTCAAAATTTTTATGAATTACAATTTTTGTAGGAAGATTAAAAATAAAAGAAGCTATCGATAATGTTAAGAAATTATTAATGAGCAATGAGGTATAAGTACGAAGTCATTTAAAACGATATTTTGCAATGAAATTTGAAAAAATGTTCCGTTACCTGTATCTTTTCGGCCTGTCTTTAGCGCTAATCTGAATGAAAAACTATTTATATTTGTGATAGGAAGCGTTGACACAAATAGTGAAAAGTGAAAAATTGTAGTTTAACTCTTAAGGAAAAATGCAGTTGTGTTCGGTGCAGTGTCAAATCGCTATATTTTCCAAAAAACAACTCTGAAGTTTGTCCCTAGGTTTTGACGTCAAAGTTGTAACCCGCATGGTAAGTCGAAGTACTCCGAATTGTCTCATTTTATCATAAAATTTTTTAAACGCACTTATTGTTCAGACACTAACGAACATGTGCATACATTTTGTGACAACAATAAGTTGAAATTGGTTGATTTTTGGGCAAAACTGGCTAACGTGAACGTAGGTTACATTTAAATGTCAAAGTTGTAACCGCAATTAATTTGCTCATATTACATTAAATTCATCCCCGTAAAATTTCTTATGACCTATTGTAACTAGTTAAATCATATGTAACGTTTTCTTCGCTTAAGTTGTTTCATGAATCTTAAAAAAAAGTAATTTTAGCGAATGTCAAAATTGTAACCATGTCAAATTTGATGTCAAAATTGTAACCATGTCAATATAACCATGTCATAAAAAAAATATGCGCATTGAATTTTTTAATGTTCTACATCAGAAAACATTTATTTATGAAATAAGAAACACAAAAAATATCATTGCACGGTTGTGCTATCAATTTGAAATTTCATTTTTCCAATTAGCTCAGGTTAAAGGTTCTGGAGAATTGCCCATATAGTTTGCAATCTACAATTACGAAATTTTTAGGCATTTTAATTTTTTAATTTTTGAAATTAGATTTGAATATTTCTGACAGACATAATTATGCGATAGACCAAATATTAGCTTAAATAAAAAAATAATTTATCGATCGTTATTAACACTACCAAATTTCCTTAATCGAAACAGTGGTTATTAAACCAGTTCCATGACATTATGATCCTACGCCTACGTTTTCCAAAAAAAAAAAAAATAATTCAATCATTATACGCTCATCTAGCAAAAAATAAATAGAAGCTTACACCTAGTTTGACGTAAGGTCACAACATAACAATAGATTAAGCTGCTACGCCTGCGTAAAGTAGTCTTCAGGTATTTTTATTTTTATTTATTGTTTATAATAAAAAAAAACGAGTTTGATTCATTTTTGCCGATCTTTTTTGAACTTAATCGTTTTTGTTGTGAGACAATTTGATTAAAAATATAAAAACCTACATTTTATTGGACTTGGATGGTTTTAATAATGTTGTTTACAAAACGATTTACATTTAATTTCTGTTGTGTTTTTTTGTGTCATTTTGCGAAATATTTTTTGTGGTTTTAATTTGAAAAAATTTAAATACAAAAATTGATTTTTTCAAGATTCTTCCTGCACTATGGTGAAGTTCATGGTGAATTTTAATTTTTTGAGTTTAAAGTTTTCATTGGAACCCTCAGCAACAGCCAAATTTTTTCTGAATAGTTTTTTCGGAGTCTCAAAACAGACGATATTTTTCCAAAAAATTTCTCCATAAACAAAAAATTTAAATTAATGCAATTTATAAACATTAAATTTTTTCTAAATAAAATTTTCCTAAGACCATTTCTGAATTGGCCCAGATTCGAGACCATTACTGCAAAAGTCGAGACCGGGTCTGACCCCGAAACGTAAACACAGTCTCGTTGGTCATAATAATTTAGCGCCATTTTTTCGGAACTTTTTCGGAGTTTTTTATTTTTTTTTGGGTCTTGTTTAACAATTCTCGGCTTTTGTTTTTAGGAATGAGAAAATGAAGCAAAAAAAATATTTTTTAAGGTAAAAAAATAAAATTATGCAGATTTGGCTGCATCAAAGCAGCTGACCGATCCGCGGTGGCGGTGATTTTTCGTTGAAAATTGTTTCTTTTTTTGGTCATTTTTTGTGTTTCGGTTTTGATTTCAAAGTGTTGCAGATCATTTGCTTTAATGGATTTTATCGTGTTTTCGGGGATTAATTATGGATATTATGTCGATTCGTGTTGATATCTACAGTTAATGGCGGGCATTTAACATAATTTAACAATAAAAAACGATTTGATGAAATTTTTTAAGTGGCAGTAAAAATGCGCTTTTATGGGCCTTTAATAGGGTGCTTAGGGATAAGGTAATAATTTTTTGATAGTATGGTCTATTACAATGAAATGGACACGCCTAACTAATGTACAAAGTAATGTTGCACAAACAGTTCACATTTATTTGTATGAAACGAAACGAATTAATGTTATACGTATGATAACCCAAGGTTAAAAAGATTGTTTTTTTCATTTCGACCGAAGTGGTTACCCATCGTAATATTTCGATCTCTCATATATTTTTCAAAAATCCTTCGAATCCGGATAGTGAATCAAAATTACAGAAGATTCACAAACGAAATGTCAGCATGGACGCGTTAGTAGAGCAACAACAGCGATATTATCAAAAGAAAACTGCGTCATCGATGAAGAATGGGTAAAATTCCAAGATAACGATGAGGAAATTGTCACCTTACAAGCGAGTGAAGGTAAAAGTGAGCATCCACAATTCGAAGAAGATTGATACTCAGAAGTAGAGAAGTCATACCTGAACATAGATACATCCTCAAAAATTGAAGCACACTATCGTAAAACAAAGGTGCCCTGGTGGAATGACAGGTTAGCTGCAATGCGTAGAGACGTTAGGAGATTGTTCAATAGAGCAAAACACACCGGGTATTGGGATGAATATAGGTTCACCCTAACAGCCTATAACAAGGAGTTGAGACGTTCCAAAAGGATTGCCTGGCGGAAACACTGTGAGAGCATTCAGACTCTACCAGAGGCGACTAGACTCCAAAAGCTACTTTCTAAAGACTCCTTCAACGGAGTGGGCCTTCTCAAAAAGGAGGATGGCTCCTACACCTCTAACCATGAGGAAACCTTAAGGTGCCTGCTCAGAGAGCACTTTCCAGGGTCAATCCTCCAGACCGCTTATCCATTGGATGCTGGGTGTAGTCATAGGACCATCCCAGACCGCTATTCCCGCAGTCTTTCAGGGAATATCTTCGACTGTGACAAGGTTAAATGGGCAGTGGCCTCTTTTCAACCCTATAAGTCATCCGGAGGAGACGGAATTTTTCCGGCACTTCTTCAGAAGGGCCTCGATCTGATCCTCAACAACCTGGTCTGCCTCTTTAGAGCCAGCTTCAATTGGGGATACATTCCAACCATTTGGAGGAAAGTCGTGGTGGTTTTTATCCCGAAACAGGGCAACAGACCCCTCGAGCTGCCTAAATCGTACAGACCTATGAGCTTAACCTCTTTTCTTTTGAAAACAATGGAAAGGCTGCTAGACCTTCATATTAGGTGCAAACTGGAGCTCTCCCTCCCTCTACATAGCTCCCAGTTCGCTTACTCAAAAGGTAAATCAACAGAGGTTGCTTTACACCACCTGGTCAGTAAAATCGAAAAGGCCTTCCTCGCTAAAGAAACTGCCCTATGCGCGTTCCTTGACATCGAAGGTGCTTTCGATAACACCGGCTATGATTCTATCTCTAGAGCACTGGCTCTCAGAAATTTGGATCCTCACACGATTGAGTGGATAAATGCCATGCTTGCAGATCGTGACATTTCTTCTACCCTAGGTGTCTCCACCATTAGTGTTAAGGCTATTAAGGGGTGCCCTCAAGGTGGAGTCTTATCCCCGTTACTCTGGTCACTAGTTGTGGATGAACTCTTGATCAAACTATCTGAATCTGGTTTCGATGTCATCGGTTATGCAGATGATCTTGCCATCATTGTCTCTGGGAAGTTTGATTTGACCATTACAGAGGTCATGAGAACGGCACTGCGAGAAGTTCAACGATGGTGTACCAAGGAGGGTCTGTCAATTAACCCAAATAAGGCTGTCCTGGTACCTTTTTCCAAACGCTACAAAGTGGACCTAGGTCCTATCTGTATCCAGAATACCACAGTTGAGTACTCAGACTCAGTCAAATATTTGGGAGCAAATTTAGACAAGAGGCTGAACTGGAACGCTCAACTTGACTACGTCATCAGCAAAGCCACAAGGGCCATATGGGCCTGCAAAAGGCTTCTGGGTAGGACATGGGGTCTTACACCACAAATGATGTACTGGATGTACAATACGATCGTTAAACCTGTTGTCACTTATGCTGCTATAGTTTGGTGGCCCAAGACTAAACAGGTTACGTCGATCCTCAAGTGCAGCAAGCTGCAACGGCTTGCTTGCCTCTCCATTACCGGAGCTATGCGGACCTGCCCCACAGCTGCAATGGAAGCAATCATTGGATTGACCCCTTTGCATCTCTTCATATGGAAATCCGCCGCCATAAGTGCCTTGAGGCTTCAGATCTCATCCAACTGGCCCCATACGGTCAAAGGACACATGGATATCCTTAAAAATATCCCAAGCATTTCCATCTGCCGCGTATCCGACCATATGGTTAGTCAACTGCGGTTCCAAAGGAAATTCAAAGCAATTATCCCGGATCGCTCTGAGTGGGAGGAAATTATTCTTCCTAGGGATCCAAACCATCTCCACTGGTTTACTGACGGGTCAAAGATGGAACATGGTACAGGGGCTGGTGTCGCAGGACCCAACTCCAAGGTCTCGATTGCAATGGGTAAGTGGCCCTCTGTTTTCCAGACTGAAATACATGCCATTGCGACCTGCGCTAGGCTCAACCTTGAGAAAGGTCTGAAAGGCGCCAACATTAAAATCTTTTCTGACAGCCAAGCTGCCATCAAAGCACTCTCAACTAGGTCTAGGCCCCTCGCTAGGGAGGGGTCTGAGACATTGTTCCAGGGCCCAGAACCCTTCTGTGGCATCTCTTGGTCCACCTCCAAGTCCTTGATAGAAGAGTGGACTAAGAAAATAAACCTAGCCTATTGGGAGTCAGTCCCAGGTCTTAGACAGGCTAAAGATCTTATAAGACCCTTTGCCTTAAGGGGCACTATTACTCTAAACAGAGCGGACCTAAGGCTGCTGGTGGGCTATCTCACTGGCCATGTAGGACTGCGGTACCACCTCCACAACCTAGGACTGTCTCAAGAGACAGAATGCCGACTCTGCTTGGAAGGCGATGAAACTTCCACACATATTCTTTGTGAATGTCCTGCTCTGATCTGGCTTAGAAGAAGAACGTTTATCAGAGAGTTCTTGAGCCCTGCCCAAGTCCGGTCTTCATCAACTAAAGACCTTCTTGCCTTCATTCGGAAGGCCGATAGTCTGTTCCGCTAGTGGGGTACGTACACAATAGGCCTAACTTGGCCGCAGTGTTCACCATATGGGTTGCCCCCTCATTCCTTATAATAATAATCGTAAAACAAATCAGGATACGGAAAAGGCAAGGGCTGACCAAACAGATTACATTCTTCAACAGGAGAATGATCTAAAGTCAATCAGAATCCCTATACCGCCATTTTCCGGGGACTATGCATCTTGTCCGGTATTTTTTAATTTATTTTCAAATATAATTCAGAAACGGTCGTCGCTAGTAAGAGCACAAAAACTTCAACACCTCATGGCTCATCTATCCACGGAAGCAATGAAGCTACTTAGCAACACTCTTATAAGTGACGCTAACTATGAGCCTGTGTGGACGCTTATCGTCGAAAACTACGATAACAAACGAGTATTGTTAAAAAGTCAACTCGTCATTCTGATGAATCAACCAAAGCTAATCGAAGAAACGGTTGAAGGCATCAAAGAGGTGAAAACAAGTTAAAATGGAGGCTTCACAGCGATAGAGAACCTAGTGATATCTACACAGAATTGGGAGACAGCTCTGATCCACTTACTGTTACAGAAATAATTCGTACAGAATCATATGAACTATGGGAATAGTCTCAGAGCGAAAAATCAAGACGAGTATTACCAAAATAGTCGAAGCTACGCAAGTTTGTAGAAATTAAATTAAGGACTCTCGAGGCCATCAGCAAGCCAACACACAGGAATGAACACTATGAAAATAAGTCAACCCTAATAAAAATAAAAGATTGCCTTACAACGGGCGAACACCGGCCATGTGACCGGCATCAGAAGGTACACCGCACACAAAAAAACCGACAACTGGCGAGCTCGTTTCTATTGTGTTTCGGTTATCGTTAAGTAGAATAAATCGATAACACCATTGTACATAACGAAAATGATCAAGTTACCGTAAAAAACAATACTTTTGCTGCAGATTCTTTTTTTGCTCAAATTTGCCTTCGTTTGCCCATTTGTACAGCTCAGTGCTTTAAGTAGCAATTTTTTGGCCAATTTTGGCCGTCGTTAGGCCGTATGCGTTCTCGTTTAAAATGGTTAAAAATTCTACGGTCATCATAGGCCCCTTAAGAAGCCAAGCGGCCGGTATTCGCCCGTTGTAAGGCCATTTTTTTTATTTTAACTCGGTAAGATACCAACCAAATGTTCCACGTAACAACTTACAATGAATGTGGGTTACGCAAAAACTTACACCTATGAGGAAATGCCAGAAATATTTACAACTTAATGTGAATGAAAAATATGTCAGTCAAGGCAAAGGAGCTTTGCATCGACTTATGTTTCCAATGTGGAGGAGCTCGCCATACGATCCTGCATAGAAATCACGCAATCGTATTTCTCGCGGTGAAAACTCCCCATGCTAGAGTTCAGTATTACCGGTCACTACGTTAGTCACCGTGGTATCACAATCCGGACTACAACAGATAGCATAGAGCTGCAGAATAAGGACAGTTGCCTATGTGGACGAAATGGTGATATTAGTATGTATCTGGAAAATTGCTTCATACAGTGAGATTATGGAACTGGCACTTGGTCCAATCGCTACCGGCTATCCGTCAACGTGGAAAAGACTGTAATGATGCTTTTCACCAACAGGACTAAAATATCTACCTTCACTTAACCGTCGAATACTGAGCTTATCCCAGTCAGCTAAGTACTTGGGTCTTATTCTAGAGCCAAAGTTGAAGTGGAGGTTGAATGTCTAAGTAAGAGTAAGGAAGGCCAGTATAGCTGTTTATGCCTGTAAGCAGACTTTTGGCAAGAGATTGGGTTTGACTGGCTATACCTGCAGTGATTAGACCAGTGCTGACATATGGCTCCGTCGTATGGTGGCTCGCTCTTGCCAAAGAATATAACATATTCAAAATAGGTTAAGTTCAAAGAATGATCTGCCTCGGGATTACGTGCGCCATGTGCACAGCTCCGACGGAAGTGCTGAACATACTTCTCGCTCTGTTGTCGCTCTTTATATGTACATCAGGCAGCAGGCGGCTTGGACTCCTTTCTGGCTGCATAAAGCGGAGTGCTGGGCTGAGAAGACCTATCCCGAGTAAAAATAAAAAAAGGCCTTACAACGGGCGAACACGGCCGCTTCGCTTTTTCAGGGCCTTCTGATGCCCGTCACATGCTCGAGGACTATGTTTCAATCACGGTCAGTGTTCGCCCGTTGTAAGGCCATATTTTATTTTTACTCTATTGGGCACAGTCGCACTCTCTACCACAGCAAATGGTATTAGGCCACACCGACCACACAGTTCCAGTCGCTTCTGCTCGAAACCATACAGACGCAGGCCCTCGTGTTGAACAAAATCCTGAACCGATTACTACGCACCAAATGTTCGAGTAAAACTTGGACTCAGCTAAAGGGATCCAAATTGGCAAATCCAACGTTTCACAACCTAATCAAATCATTGGCCGTGTTAGGGGACAGTTCAGGACGGAACTGTTTAGAGTTGATCAGTCCAGGCGCGGACCTCCAGCGTTCAGTATGTTTCATCAATGTCCGATCGGCTAGGGCCGTTTGGAACAAGCTGGTTTGTGCTCCGATAGCTGGCTTTGGACTGATGATTACAATGTCAGAACCCTGTTTACCTAGGGCATCTGCTTTTTCATTGCGTTTGAAGCTCCGATAACCCGGGACCCAGACTAGGGTACAGTGATTGAGAACGCTTAGCTCACCAAGAGCACTTTGGCAGTCTCAAACTACTTTAGAGTTTTTTCTAAGGGACCTTAACGTCCTGATTGCCGCTTGGCTATCAGAGAACATAAAGATCCATTTATTTTGGTAGGCCCTTTTTAAGTTCTCATGAGTGCATGCCAGTATAACGTTCACCTCTGCTTGAAAGACACCTTCTAGGCTGCCTAAGCTTATCGCTCTGCTGAATCTGGGGCTTTCTCCTATCTTCAAGGCAATGCTATATCTATGACACCGGATTAGCCTACTTGGCTTATACCGTTTGCCGCACAATACCAACAAGTAAAGTTTGTTTATAAATAAAACAAGTCGACTGAAGCACCATCTGGTTGTCAAAATGCAAAGGTTAACCTCAAACATCGGGCAGTTATTTTGTTCCAACTATCACTTGTGGACCAGGTCTAGACCAATTCAAATACATAAATACTATCTGTATTTTCTAGGGAGTGTCAAAAGTTACTCTAAAATGTGGGGCGAATATGAATCAAGTTTTACTCCTTTATGGCATTTCTCTTTAAGAACTCATCAAGCGAAAATCACAATTTATCAGCATCACTCCTACGCAACTTCGTAAAATCATCAACAAACAACGAAAATCGTGTTCAAAAGTCTCAAATTACAAACTCTTGATGTTAGCCCAGTGAATGACTAGCAGGAATTCAAGTCTTGCAAAATATTGAAATGTCGGCCTGCAGCCATTGGTCGATTACCGTTAGCACAGGTAATAACATAAGTTTTCAGGTGTTTCTTGATATTTCTTCAACGAAACAAAAAATTCCCGAAGACATCAACCGTGAATAGACCCTGAGAAGCGTTTATGCACGGCAATTCTCAATTTTCATCTCTTTCTAAATTTTTTCCCCCGAAACCGCCATAATAGGAGGCGCTCGTGGCAGTTACACCGGTCCTCATGCACCACCGGTAAGACCAGGCCAGGTAAAGGTGTGACGCTGCGCTGTGCGTTGCTGGTGCAGTTTTCTTCTCATTCCTCGCCGAACGATCATCACTTCATCGCGCCGACGTTAATCGATCCTTAGCCCTCGGCCATTTGGCCCGCATTCGCAAATCGAGCGAGATGCAAGCGGCGCACTAACGCGCAGATTGATGCACCAATGCGCGGCCAGATGCACTTTTCCTATTCGGGGAAATTGGTCCGCGACGCGTTTGCTTTCGATAAACTTTCATTGGCTGAGGGTTGCCAGCTGTGCGAACATTTGCAGCCGGAGGGGAATGAGTTTTGTGGTTTGTTGCAAAACGAGAAAAATTTCATTTCGTTTTTCTTCGAATCAATTTCGATTAAAGTTTTATGGGGGAATGTAAGTGGGTGTGAGTGTGGACATTGATCGTTTTGTGATTTTATAGCAGATTTTATTCGATTGGCTCTGGCCTTAGTCCAAAACTGTACCAATTTTTGTAACTATAGTTTCAAGGAAGTATTTTCGAAATTGCTGCAATTAGTCGCGATCATTAAAAACTGATCGTCAAATAATTAAAATCTCACTTTAAAATGTCCATCTACTAGAAAATTTGAAAACGGCGTTATTTATCACCTTAAACTACTCTAACCAACCGCCATTAATACTTATAATATAAGGGATTGGTCTTACATCCGAGCATGCTAGTAAAACTCCACGGAAACTGCACTCGAAATAAATTAATTTCGAGTCTGGTTTCTTCGCATACTTTTAAGCTGGAATACGTGAATTGATTTTACGATGCCGGTAATTACTCGATTAAACTGCTGAAAACGGAACAAGGAAACTTAATTTTACAACAAGAAGCAAAAATTTGATCGCGCAGCAATACACGATCGATATCATTGCAGATCGGCCATGGGGCAGCCTCGTAAGAGTGAAATCGAGAGTAAATACGAGGAAGAATTAACAACTTTTGAGAGTTGTAATTGAAAATCTGCTTAAGTGCTACTGTATGTGGATGATGCCGGCAGAGGTATAATAAACATTGTGTAAAGTGATCTTTCACATTTTTTTTGTAATTTATTTGTGTGAGAGGATGGAGTTTGTGCAGTTGCAATCGCACTTCGAATTTAATTGAAAATTTTCGTTTAAGGATGAAGTCGTATTGAAATCGTTTCCGAAAGTGATATAATTTTACAATCGCAGTTTAACTTATGTAAATTTTATTAGGAAACGTCCAAGATCGATCGAGCAAAAGGTCTTCGTTTCTATTGTAGGACCAGTGGGCAAGATATACTTCCGATCTAGTGTTAGATTTTAAAGCCAATCCAGGATCAGTTACTTGCTAGCCCGTTAATAGCTCTATGCCATAGAGTCTATGGTGTCCCTTGTGTTCTCTGTCAAGGACCCTTGAGGCAGCGCCGGCCCTGGGGTAGAGCGAGTGGAGCAGTCGCTCTAGGCGCCAGGTGGTAAGGGGCGCCAAAATGAACGCGAAAAACAATTTCGAGCAAAAAATACAATTTTGATTGCACTTTTGAGGGCGTTGTTTGCAGCTAGCCAAGTCTATGTACTCATCAATATCTCGAACTCGAACACCGCACAAGCAGTGAGCACTGACTCCAAGACCGATCGTACATCGCCTTAGGCCACATCCGGCTCGAGGTCCATGGAGCAGACTGAATATGGCGGATCTAAACTCGATAAAAGCCACAATCCTAATGTGTAAACAATCGTGCTGAAGTTATGAATGGTACCTACTGCGTGAATTTACTACCACGATGGACTTCGGAGACCAGGCGAACTTCGGCTTGAATTAGCCTTCCAATGGTGATAGAAAGAGGAAGAAAGCGATACCGATTTTCTTAATAAGAAGAGGATTAGATCCTCGAAAAGGGCGAAGGCTTTGGCTATACGCTTTGAAAAGCCTTCAGAAAAGTCGGGCGCACCCATAATGAAGTTTAGAACGACTCTAAAGCTGACCTTCTGTCAAATAGCAGAAAGTGTCAGAATGGGCGGGCTTGCGATTAACAATCCGGAGACTCTTCTGACCACGAAACAGCTAGCTTCCGTGCAAGTAAGTCTTCTGAAGGCGATCGCCGAATTGGCTTATGGCACAGAACAGCCTTGATCTCTGGGGATCGGTGCGCTCCCTATGATGGGCCGTCTTAAGCCCTGGAAGGAGCAAGCTTTGTCACTGTAGACGGGAACAAGCTGCCGCCCAGCCTTTTTGTAATCGGGTACTTCCCGGCAGCAACAAAAGACCCCACTTGCATTATGTTGAAAAGGGTAGAGGTCCAAAAGAAGACCGTAAGGGTGTAGGAGTGGAGAGTTGCAAAAGGGGATATTTAATCCCACAAGGAAATGGCAGGCCGGCAGTGCTCGAAAAAAGTTTTATCTAGGGCAACTGGAAATACAACCGAAAAAGATCACTACCTGAGCTTTCAGAACCGACACTCGCATGTAGAACTATAGGCTTCTCACGGTAAACCAAATATTTAGAAGTGACGCTAGATGCCAAGCTCAGCTAGAACCAAAACATGAACATTCTGATGAGCAGGACGCGACGATCCCTTTGGGCTTGCCGCAGAGCTTGTGGTTCCACATGGGGCTGCAACCGAAAGCCATGTTCTGGATATACACCACTATCATGCGGCCCATGGTAACTTGGAAATTACGGAGCTTTAGTTTGGTGGCACCGAACGATGCTTAAGGGTTTCCAAACCAATTTGGGCAAAAATCAAAGATTATCAGATTGCATTCATTTTAAATTCTCAAAATTTGAGCTACCCTCTGTGCAATAGCTTTTGAAACAATTTTCCCGAGTATCCCGAGTAAAAATAAAAAAATGGCCTTACAACGGGCGAATACTGGCCGTAATTGAAACATAGTCCTCGGCCATGTGCCGGGCATCAGAAGGCGCACATACACTTCTCATCAAAGAAATCATTATGAAATCCGCAGCTTATATCTTCGATAACCAATCGAATCGAAATCGTCCCGGGCCGTATGTGCTCTTGTTAAAAATGGTTAAAACCTCTACGGCCATCCTATGCCCCTTAAAAATCTAAGCGGCCGGTGTTCGCCCGTTCTTAGGCCATTTTTTATTTTTACTCGGGATGATGGTAGCGGTAGGAGCAACAAAACTTAACGGATCGTACAGCTTGGATATGTCGGACAATATAGTGTGTGTTTGGTAAGGATGGAAGTAAATTCGCTTAAAGTAACTTGAAATCGAAAAGAATGGTGTTAGTATGCCCAAAACAGACCAAGAGTTTTAATGATGCTGTCTTTGGTTAGATTGATGAAGATTGATATGTTGAAGGGCAGCTGTTGAATTTACCCCCCATTTATGCAGATGTGAGAGTGTCAATTAACGAGCATTGAGCTTCCATTGAGAATTACTGTCGAGGCTTCTACTGCAATTTCGGAGAGCACGATATAGTCAGAAAGATAGTAGAGAGAAGAGCGACCTGCCAACATCGGTTTGATTCGACCGGCTCTCGCCCAATGCTATTGGAAGAACGGAAGGGAACTGCTGTAGAGATGGAAGGCAAGAAAAATGGAATGTTATCTAGGTGGAAAGCGTGGAAAGACGAAGGACTATGCAGTAAGGGGTTTCGAACCACAGATATCTGGGATGGTAATCAAAGGGCCTACGAAGGCCATTTTTTTCTGAAGTCTGCTAATCTGGCATAGTTTTTCCGTACTGAAGCCAAGTTTCTCTATGGTTCATTTATTTTGTCGTTGTAGAGTTTTCTTAATATCTCTTTTCTCCGCATTGTACTTTTCCCAAGCAATTGGGTCGATTCACTTCATTGTATGGTATAAAGGCCCACTGTTGATCTAAAATATCCCTTTGAAGCAATACATTTTCTTGAATGTGTGCGACAACCTTTGGCAGAATCAAGATGTGCAGGGAATGCTCTGGATATGAGTTAAGTTCTATGTTGAGTTCTGCAGTAATATTATTTCTCAACTACTAAAACCCTAGATTAAATGAAGAATTAGTTCCTTCACAGCTGTTCAATGTAGTATTTGCACGATCAGTCTCTTGTTTTTGTGAAACCAGATTGGGTAGACTGCCGTCCAATGACAATTTCAACAGCAATTCGCTATTCTTCGATAATTTCTTCCAAACAAGAATATCGACATTGTACGAAGAAATGCTTTGAAATCCGGCATTTCCTTGTCAGCTTACATTTCTTCTTGGCAATATATTTGCGGTAAATGAAACTTCCTTTCAAATGATTCCGCACACGCATTCGTTATCTCCGATCTAAATGTAATTGTAACAAAATCAAGAAAATCCAGTGTTTACCCTACTTATGCTCTTCTGCAGTCATGGTAGACGTTAGAAAATATATGAATGTGTGGCAATATGTCCTGGATATGTCAAAGTGCAGCTCCAGGAATATAGACATATGAGGTAAAGCAGTTCAACTTGTATTACAATTGCAATGACAGTTTCAATTACATCGTCTAGATTTATATCGCCTCGAAATAACTGGAAAAAAAGTTTGATAATAATTCTGACCTGCGACATCAATAAAAAAGATTACGTCCAAACCATTAAGCCCCAGAGAGATAGTTGTTCCTCAAGTTCAATGGTTCTGTTTCATAACCCCGTAAAACTGCTTTATTAGCGGTCAAAGGAAAAACAAAGCTATCTGCCGAAAAAAGGTACTTGTGATGTTACACATTCGTTTTTATTTACGAAGACACAAGCCAAACAAAAAAATGAAGAAAAACAGCTGAAAACAAAACATCGCCATTAGCGACTGGATAACGACTCATTCGTGATATTTACGACAAACTTGTACAGAAATTTGCCCAGTAACCCACTTTCGGAAACTGGAAATCCGCAGCAGCAACGGCAGCAAAAAGACGACACACGAAAGCCCGACTGCCAAGAGCACAGTCGATAAATTACCATGCATCTCCAATTGTACTTGCATGGCAGCCATTATTTATCCAGTTTGGACTCGCTGTGCGCAGCATCTTCAATCTCGCCTTCGAGCCGTGCATAATAGAGTGTTGCCATATGGAGGTCAGGTCGCGCCATAACCGACGAAACATTGAAAGTGCACCGCGCTAGAGAACAATGAGAGGAAATTTACGATCGCCATTGATAACCAGATTCCCAGTCCATACTCAAATACGGCCTATATTATTTCGTACCGGCCGCCCGGGTTCCGTCCCCCGCAACTCGGCGCAATTGTCTTCGCTAATTAATGAAGAGCCGAAGATTGATCGCGCCGATTCGATCGGCTGAAATGTGCTTTGGGAACGCCTCGATCGGGGCGAACAATCGCGGGAGATCTCTTGAGCGATTGTCATTCCCTCTCTTGAGTAATAGACTCGTTAAATGTGTGGCAGAGCATTAATCTTGGACTGATTAAACTGTCAAAAATGTAACATGGCGGGCGCGTAAGATGCAAGGCTGCCAGTGCGGCGCGCGAATGATTCTTTCTGTCAATGTGGCAGGCCTTAAAAATTCTTTTAATGTTCGATAATGACCAATTAGCGGCAATTATAAATGCATTTCAATATTCCCATGGCCAGACCGATTAAGTAATTAAGTTTTATTGGCAAAGGGGATTAAAATGTTTTAGTGATATGGCTATTGCCAGGTGGAACGACGCATTGGCTGTCAGTTTAGAACTTTCTAAATTACCTAATCGGCTTCTGTTGAAATATTGATCGGCGATAAAAGTGGATTGGTTTTGTTAATGTCTCGGGGGTGATGCAAGGAGGTAGTTGGATAGTGGAGAGCTTTACTTAAGTAAACAAGCGATAAAACAGTTTCGTTTTTAAATATATCATTAGAGAATAATGCTAATTGTAAATGAACATGTGCTGAACCCGATGAATTTGCTTTGGCTTGGCGCAGTACCCAAATATTAAATAATTTTCGACTCGTAACTTTTATATGTTTAGCGTTTTAGGAATGTCTTATGTCGTACGGTGCTGATTTGAGTTCTCTCTACTATTACTGATATTCCTGATGGTGGCATCTTCGATAAATTAGTTACAGTATGCATATAGCCCGACTACCATCGTAGAGGCCCGTGGCTCTAATTAACTCTGCGGTGTGGCAGCCCAACAGGAAGAAGATGCGCGAACACTCCGACATATGGCTTCTAAATCCTTGGTCATTCCGGCAGATCCTCGACCACATATTTGACATTCCGGTTCGGTTCCAACTTCTTCGATTTTCCGGAGGCTGGGATTCATGGTGAGAACAACTATCATATGCATATCGTCTACCTGGTAAATAGTCGGTGTCTGTCGGTTCTTCAGCTGCTCTGCAATCGTAATCGTTGGATCTTCAAAAAATGCGTCGTCATCATGCAGAGAAAATTAATTGCTTGGGCACCAAGTCTCCTGGGCGGCAGCCAACCACTTCATGAAGTGACTTTATGTTGTTGCATGGCTGCGATAAGCTTGTCCCAATCTTTGACGGTCCTTTCTATGCTAGTTGCAATCGAAGTTCTAATTATTTAGTAGACACGGTCTGCACGTGGAAGAGAACAGCGACAGCAGGCTTATGATGAAGTTCTCCCTACAAACGAATCCCTGAACGCCGATGATAACAGCAGGAAATACATGACGAAATATACTCCTTCACGAAGTTCTTCAACCTAGCGAACCACAAGTTATTCCGATTCCATTGCAAAGTTCGTTCTTCTTGTTCTTCCTCTTTGCATCTCCGAGTGGTGACTTCGCTAAGAAATCAATATGTTTCTGAGAATCCAAACGAACAATGCAATGTTACCCACCTGCTATCGTGCACAAATATGTCTTTGACAAATCAATACGATTTAACGAGGCCCAACTTGAAAACTTGAGTTTGTAAGCGCCGCTCCAAGAAATCTTCACTGTCTCACTGCATTCGCAACTATTCATTTTGCTCCATCTAATGTTCATCGAAACAGCCTGCTTTTCTGAACAACATAATCTTGACATAGTTGTCTTGTTTTATCGCCCCATGGTTTTGAGAGTTCGCCATATCCAGCAACAATGTTTCTGAATACCCTCAGACCTCAGCCTTTTCCATTGTTTCATTTTTCTCATCCTTTGGCTCAAGCTTTACTGACGCTAAGAGCTCCTTTAGCGTGCTGGTTAACTTGCTTAAAGGTTTCTCTAATTGTTTCTTTGATTCAATTTTCCACCCTTCAAAGATTTATACTTCTTTGGTATTGCATCGCATGTTTTTATAATACCTCTAACAGTTTTACATAGATTCTGCTACACTGACGGTTACAAAAAAGCATGAACCTTATCATTATTTCCGCTACAAATAAAAGCTTTCATTCTAGTGAAGTTACGAACCTTATCAAAATTTCCTTTCCAAAAAGCTTTCAACCTATCGAACGCACGAACCTTTTCTGAAAGCTGATGTTGCGAAATTCTGAGCTTAGAACCCCCTTTGCTATACCACTTACGTACAGTGCAAGCTCTATTGATCCGAAAATGGAACAGAGGGGTAAGAAAAGCGATATGGCTATTTTGGCAACTGGCTGTATTTTCATCCTGCGGAACATCTGTTCGTTCCGGTTCCCTAAGATCAATAGTAACCCAGAATGCGATCCGCTTGAATTTGGTTTGGGTCCTTCCTCTCGATTACTTTGAGGTTGAACCTTTCACAAACTTGCAGTCTGGCGACAGCACCCGTCTGCCATTAGCTGGTAGGTTCGTTGGCGCAGGTGATCTTAATGAGACCCCTTACACCCAAAAACTGAGGTGAGCAATCGTCTTTAAGATTTTTCTCCACCTCAGTCAAGATAGAATCACAAATAGAGGAGGATTGCTCCTCCGTCAATTTTCTTTCGGGGTAGTCTTCCAGGACTACAGCCATGGTGATCCCAGCCAACTTGTCCCGATATGAGGGTTCTTGCGACTCCCCTTTGTTTTGGGCTAGGGTTCCTGACCAGCCGGAGAATCCTTTGACCGCTGCGTTTTGACAATGGATCGCTTGGGTCTGGCATGCGACCTTGCCCCCTAAAAGACGTAGGAGTTGTTCTGCCAGTTTTCTACTGGGTCCAGAAACTTGTGGCAATACAGCGGCTGTCAGGTCCGCCATGGAGCCTCCTGGTGTCCTGACAACTGTCCTGTCTTTAGTTTGTTGGGAAGGAAGTAGCAAATGTGGGACTCGGGTGTGCTCCGTCAAGCTCCCCAATTCCGTTTCGGCCTTCCTTGCCTTGACCCTCCCCCTCTTGGTAGCACCATAAAAGTCCCACGAGTATGGCAGGAAAGAGAAGGTCCATCCTGGCATGGTCCATATCAGGATAAGGCTATATACAACTGGGTGCGTCCGTTGTCCAGAGCAGATCGTTCGGGACAGTGCACCACCACTCGCTAACATACTGCCCTCTGCACGATTACATTTACATTTGGGCTTGGTAGGCTTTTAAAGGTGTGCTCTCTACTACTGTCGTTGGCTGGTTATCAAGGGGCACCACAACGAGGTGACGGTTAGATTCTGGGTAAGCAGTCTCATTTGAATCAAAGAAACTTTCCATGGTTTACCTCCGTACGCCTCTCTTGCCAAAAAAAGTTTTTTCTTCTAAAGCATGGTCCTTGTAAATATATTTCGGACTTCTGAAAGTACTTTAACATACGAGGGTCAGTAGTTTTTTTTTTTGAGAAACGGTTTCAAGAAGCACATGACTTCAGCAGAGATTTTGTGTACTCCATTTGTATTATCTAGCAGCTTAGTCATCATCATCTTCATCTTCCCTAAAAAATTTATTTTTCGACGACTATCCAAAATCTAACCTACATAACCTGGGCGGAGTGTTTGTGCCGATTTTGAATACTTAATAACTTGTTGTTTGTTCCGTGAAAGCATTTTTTGAGGCACTTTACAATTTGATAATTCAACATCTTTGATGATCACTAAAACACTACTCATTCAACCCATACTCCTCCAATATAAACAATGCGATAGAATCATCCTCCATTAATCCAGATTACCTTAAGAAATTCCAACATAATCGCGATTTCTTCTAAAAAAATCATTTCGCGTTTCGCTCTCACTTTTATTCGCTTGAACTCTTCAAACGAAAAAAAAAAATACTGCAGGTTATCATCAGACCATTTCAGGTGTTCGGCAGGTGGGTATTGATCTTGAAAAGAAAATCATAGAAAAATCCACGAATGTAAACAGATTGAAATCGAAAATATATGCAGATCCGTCCGTAAGCAACAAGAGTAAAAGTGGCGCTCGTTCAGGTGGAAACGTTCGTAAATAATCGCAATTGGCCGCCGGACTCTTGAGCCGAATTCTGGAGGAACAAACAAAGTTTAATGCGCCGGCGCCGCTCTGGAATCTCTAATTAGGGCTCAGGTGAAGTCGTTCTTCTCAAGTCGCTCGCATTTTCACTTTCGATCTTTCTTCCTTTCTTCGTTCACAATGAAAAGTGGAATTATGCTCGATTTTTTCGCTGCAGTTTTCCGTGGTTGATTTATTGCTGGAAGACAATCGAAGTGGGATTAATTAGTGCGGCGGACGAGCGGAGATTAAATGCAAATTTTACGATGTTGTTTCGAAGTTTTTCTTTTGGTTTGGAAGCCATTAGGAGCATAATTTTACGTTTTGTATTTAAATGCGATTCAGCGGTGTGTGGCTAAATTTGGACTAGTTTTTGACATCCAATTTGCTTAAAAATGCTGTCAGCAGATCTAATCTTGAGCAGGAATTGGACTCTGGCGGAGATAAGAGTTGAACTTGATTCCTTAGTGCGTGAGATGTCATTACTTTGTCATTAATGTGTTCTTGTAGTTCTTACGTAAACAAGGCGATAACTTTTCTGGATATTCTGGATCTATGATTTAGTTTTCGAAAGAGTTGTAATTTTTCTGAGAGTTTTTGAGGAGGAATTTGTTGATTAAAAAATTGTAGGCTTTCTAAGCCGATACCATATTGTACTGCTTATTGTTGCATTTTTGATAATTTACTCAACTTCTAATAAAGCATAGAACGAGAAGTAGTCTCGTCT
Source organism: Thereva unica (assembly GCA_949987705.1). Classification (NCBI taxonomy): domain Eukaryota; kingdom Metazoa; phylum Arthropoda; class Insecta; order Diptera; family Therevidae; genus Thereva; species Thereva unica. The sequence goes on from OX465285.1 coordinate 86,115,077, forward strand.
TGCCGAGCGTGGTAGCCCATATTAATATATCGTATACTGTTCTAACTTTCATACTAAGCTCATTACTATTACATTGCACTATGACCTGAACGATATGACAGACTGAAAGTACAAAGGGTGATTCTTAAGCTTTATTTATCTTTAAAAAATCTCAATTAAAATATGAATTAAAAACAAATCACATTTATTAAAATTCGTACAAAAGTTTCCAATTTAGTATTAATTCGTTTTTACTTTTTTCTTCTAATTGCAGGTAAGACAAAAAACGAGAGACGCAGATTGTTGGGCAAGTTTGGCAAAAAGCAGAAAGGAGTTTTGAAAAGAGAAGAAATGGCTAAAAAATATGTTAAATATTATTCAGAAATACTGTCGATAACACACAAAAATGTCATTTCGTAACTTAAAGGAGACTGCCGTTGCATAACCATTTTATGTCAAGTTCTTGTTGAATCATCCTGTAGACAACACCGTTTATCAGCCTTTTACTGGCGCTGAACTTTCGGAGATTTTCCTTTTCGATGCACAGGGTTGAACAACCACATAAGGTTGGTCCATTTCTGCGATCTGATCATGAAGTTCGGCTGCACAACCCATAGTGAATTCGTTGGTTTCCACACAGGTGATCCAAATTTCAGGTCGCTTGGCAATGGAATTTGCTTCCAAAAATCACATTAGAAGGGGCTTGTCCTGTCGAGTTATAACTTCTATTCGATAAAATTGTAATGTAACCTGCCCAGTTACGCTGGTGCTCAATAATAACTTTCCCCGGGTGCTCTAGAATTGTCCTGTGATCTTATTCTACCATTCCATCGGACTCAGAGTGAAGTGGCGTGATCCTGGTCACATTTGCCTGGTCCTTACATACTTGAAAAACTTGAAATTCGAAGTCTAAATTTGGGACACTACAGATTCAATCGCTCTTGGTCTTGCAGTCTTGTCTTGGTCTTGGTCTTCAACATTTACCTAGCCCAAGACCAAGACTAACTGCCCATTCCCAATGAAGGCCGACAACGATAGTTTCCATATAAATTGGTCTTGTCCACCTAGCGGTGAATTATACCCCGGCTTCGCCGGTCGAACTGCGCAACTTCAACCAAATTGGTGAACTGAACTTTAAAATAACTTCAGTTCGTGTTCAATTCTCAGATATTCAACTCAGGATAAACAAACCTCAGTTTGCACAACTGGAGTTGAACTGAAGTTAAACGTAAAATCTCGCTCAAAAGAGAATAATCAACTGGACAATTGGAATGCCATTCCAGTGGGCCTTTGCATTTCTGACTTCTGGCAAAAAAATAATAACAGTTTCAAAGACGAACTGAACATGAACTTTACTTTTAGCCGGTGTAGTCACTTATGTGGATTGAACTGTACATTATCTAACAGAGGTAGGTGTACACGGCTGAAATAACGCATCCTGTTGGCTTAACTGTTTAATCGGGTACTAAATTTATACTAAGGTTAGGTCTGTACCTAGCGGACGAAATACCTCCTTGTTCCGCCTGGTAGTCTGGCACTGCCGGCGTCACAACCCTTGTCAGCTGTTTAGCGGGATCCACCAATTTCAAGAGGCGTAAGACTCCACCGTGAATATCTTCCGTTAATCTTAACGGTTGCCTCTGAACTCATATAACATCAAGAGTTTAAACTCGAGGCTCACCGCCACCTCCTAATACACCCCTAGATTTTCTTTAACCTATCCTATCCTTTTGCTATTCTTCGAACTAAGCTTCCTACTAGGCATTGCACCAAGATTTGAACTACCTGAGGTTACACTTTCACTTGTTCTTGAAAATGTTCGTGCTTTTTAACATCGGTGTTCGAATGTGGCGAAATTAAAAATGAAAAGGCCAAAGTGGCCGGACAATTATTCAAATCGATAGTTCTTTAAACTGCAGAACTTCATACGAAAATTTGTTGGTATTTTTGATTTCATTCCACTTCAGAAGATGGATTTGACGCCCCTGTTCATCAGTTTTGGTAATAAACTCTTGGTTTTTATTTAAGTGAATCATTAGGTCTATAGTAATTGATGTCTTATTATGGCTTAGTGCATGGCCAGCACTAATTTTGTATACTTGTATACTTTCATCTTATCACCAAAAAGCCACTAGACGTTTGTGTTTGTACTCATAGTACAAATTTAGTATATGTATCATAAAAATCAATCAATCAAAAAAAACTTTTTTTGTTATCATAATTTTTCTCATTTTCAAAAGTAAAGACATTTATTATCTTTAAATTTTCATTTTTCGGCATGTAAGCATGTTAACCAGCAACATTAGAATTTCTGATAAAACATCAAGCCAGACGTAATCTGATCCGTCCGGCCATGAGAAAATATGCGAAGCGGCTAGATAACGCGAATTTCCATAGAGAATCGGCAGATGCTCAGAAATTCTAATGTTGCACAAAATGCATAGAACATTCTTTTAGCAATGTAAGCAGTTTTGTGTATATAAAAGAAATTAATGAATAATTAAAGAGACACAGTTATTAATAAGACTTCAAGCGTTTAATTTCTAATTGTCCTGTGTTTGGGTGTTTCGCTCAAGCACAAACTTTAAATCAAATCAACAAAGCAATCGTTGTCAAGGTGAATCACTTTGTCAACATTTTTAAATAACTTTGTCAAGGTGTAACACCTTGATAATTTTAAAAGGAAACTTTGGACAATCAGTCCACCGGGAAGTAAAAGAACTTCTCGTACTAAACATTGGTGACCCCGACGTGATCGGGTGTAGCACTTGTATCACGCAACTCATATCTTCTCATCAATCTCGGGAGCTAATCAACAGCTGTCATCATGTCGAAGACTTTGGAGGAATTTATGCAGGACCAATTCTATTTGGGGCAAGAGATCCAGAGAGTCGTCAGCAATTATAAGAAAGATCCAGCGGACCGAAAAAACAGGGACTATTACCTGGAACGCATCCGGCGGCTAGAAGATAATTGGCTATCTTTTGAAAGGAATGACATCAATCTTAAGGAGCTTCCCAATCACGAGACCCATGAATACACGACTAAAAATTATTACACAGCGATCGCCAAGATATTTCAAGAATATCGGGAGCTGTTTGAGGAGAAGTTGAAGGAATTTCCCAGGCCATCTGCAACACCAACTCCAAGGCAATCTGCAACACCAACACCCAGGCAATCAAAGGTTCAAATTAATGTGACAAGTCCAACCGAGGCTGAAACTGCAAATACTGAAGAAGTCAAAAGGATGAAGAGGAGGCAGCAATCAGTACTCCAATCCTTAAATCGTTTAACGCAATCAATTGACAGGAACCAGATGCATGACACGGTTTACTGCAAGGTAAAACTTGAAGCAGTCAAACATTATTGGTCCCAGATTGAGGAATTAAACAGTAGGCTGTGGGAATTAGTTGACGATCCAGCCAAAATCCATGACGATACCGATAGTTACATCCAAGCTGAAGAAAATGTGCAGCACCTACTCGTAGCATTGACAACCAGATTGCAGGAGCAAAGGCAAGGAGCCAGCAACAGCCAACAATCCAGTCAAGCAAACTCATTTATGAAGCTTCCAAAGATAGAGCTCCCAAAATTTGATGGAGATTATCTGAAATGGAAGCAATTTCACGATTTATACACAGAAATGGTGCATAAACAAGCATTGGCCGACTGTCAAAAAATGTGGTACCTGAAAGCCAACTTAGTAGGAGAAGCAGAACGTCTAATAAGACATTATTCGTTGTCAGAAGAGAACTACACAGCAGCGTGGAGAACACTTCAAGATCGCTACAACAATCCAAGGATACTTGTTGCAGCTCTGGTCAATAAATTGTTATCTCAGCCTTCTCATGCAAACGAATGTGGAACGGCAACATCAGTAAAGAATCTACATGACATAACCCAAGAATGCCTTCTGGGCTTAGAAAATTTGGGAGTTTCAACTGAAAACTGGGACCCATTACTGCTTCACATCCTGCAGCGAAAGTTAGACAAGAACACTCATGCAATGTATGAGCAGTCCCTTGCAAATCCAAAGGAGTTAGCATCTTTGAAGGACTTCTTAGCATTCCTTGAAAAACGTTTCCAGGCGTTGGAGGCCTTAGGCGGAAAAGGGAATGTGAAACCAGAACAGCACAAGAAACCATCAAAGACATACTCATCACTTGCATCTACAATAACCCAATGTATTTTATGCAAACAAAACCATCAGCTGTACCAGTGCAAACAGTTCCTGCAAAAAACCCCCAGTGAGAGATTACGCTTAGTGCAAAAAAATAAATTGTGCGTGAATTGTCTCAGGAACGGTCACCATTGGACCGATTGCAAATTACGAGCTTGCACCAGATGTACCAAAAAGCATAACACGCTGTTGCATTTAGATATTCCCGAGGCTAAGGCCAATGCAAAGCCAACTGATCATAAAGATATAATGAAAACAGAAAGCTTACCTGGATCTAGCAGTAGCACATTGTCCTTAACCACCAAAAATATGGGTTTTCCAACAGGATATGTCATATTGAGCACAGCACGTGTAAAGTTAATTTCCAATGACGGCCGAACTATAGAATGCCGCGCCATCCTGGATCCAGGATCACAAATCAATGTTATTACAAAACGATTGATAAAAAAAATGCGTCTAGAGCCAGAAGAAGTTACACTATCAGTAGAAGGCATACAGCGAGCACCCCAAAAGGCCAGAGGACGCATCAACATCATACTAGAATCCAACACTAGCGCTTTTAGTACCAGAATTGAAGCCTTCGTCATGCAGGAAATTACATCGTTGCAGCCAACTCAGCAATTAAATTCTACTGAATGGAAGATACCGAACAACGTTAGATTGGCTGATCCCCGATTTGACAAGCCGGCAAAAGTCGATCTACTGCTTGGTGCAGAACACTTTTTCCAACTGTTGTCAGTAGGACAGATAGACCTAGGACCCAACTTACCAACGCTACAAAATACCGTACTTGGATGGATCGTTTCAGGAAAGGTAACCCAACCGAATGCTTCAGCAAGAGCGATATGTAACATTCTTACTGAAGAAGGAAGGCTCACTGATGTAATCGAAAAATTTTGGAAACTGGAGGAAGCAGAGGAATCAACAACTGAAATGAGCGTTGCTGAGAAACGATGTGAAACAATCTTCAATCAAACCACAAGTCGCTTGAGCAATGGACGATTTGTAGTAGCGTTACCATTCTCTCAAGATCCTAAGAGCCTGGGCGAATCCAGAACTGTAGCACTGCGCCGCTTCTATGCGCTCGAAGGGAAACTCATGAAAAACAGTCAATTGAGAAAGGAATATGTAGCGTTCATGGAGGAGTATATACAGCTTGGCCACATGCAACTGGCAACCAGTGACAGTCTTCTACAACCAAACTATTATCTGCCACACCATAGCGTTATTAAGCCAGATAGCACCACTACAAAGTTACGAGTAGTGTTTGATGCATCAGCCAAGACAACATCTAATAAGTCGTTGAATGATATACTTTATGCTGGGCCGACAGTACAAGATGAACTCTTCTCAATTCTCTTACGGTTTCGACTCCCACGCTTTGTATTCACAGCCGACATACAGAAAATGTACCGGCAAATAGAAGTGCGCAAGGAAGATCAGCAATTCCAACTTATTTTTTGGAGGAAGAACCCAAATGAGCAAGTGAAATGCTACCAACTTCGAACAATTACCTATGGTACCACTTCAGCGCCATATTTGGCAACAAGATGTCTTCAAAAGCTCGCAGAAGATCGAAAGGAAGCATATCCATATGGAGCACAAATCCTCAAACACGATTTCTATGTAGATGATGTAATGACTGGATCAAATAGCGTGGCCGAGCTCTTGCAGAGTCAAAAGGAACTAAACCAGCTGCTCACAGAAGGCGGGTTTACACTAAGGAAGTGGTGCTCTAATCATGCCAAACTACTAGAGCACATAATGCCGAAAGATCAAGAGATACAACTTGATTTCACTAGCAATCAGGAAGATCACGTAAAAACGTTAGGATTAATTTGGTTTCCAAAGAACGACGAATTTAGTATATCAGTGTCCAAAAATGACGCCAACCGAGTAACAAAACGGACCGTTGCATCAGACTTAGCAAAAATATTTGACCCATTAGGCATGATCGCTCCAGTTGTTGTTAGAGCAAAATTGTTTCTTCAAGAACTATGGGAGCTAAAGATGGATTGGGACGCCGCGATTCCGCAAGAACTGTATACCAGATGGATAGAGTTTCGGCAACAACTTCATGCACTAAACGAAATAAAGATTCCACGACACATTTATGGTCACCGTCTGGTGAAAGATATGCAGCTCCATACTTTTGCAGATGCCTCTGAAAAGGCTTACGGTGCAGCAGTCTACATTCGAGCCACTACTCAAGATGAAACGGTACTTTGTCGGCTGTTGTGTGCTAAGTCAAGAGTAGCACCCATAAAGAAAATTACAATTCCGAGACTGGAACTATGCGCAGCTAAGTTGGCAGCTGAATTAACTCACCGCGTCAAGAAGGATTTGGATCTGAGAAATAAACCGAGTTATTTGTGGACGGACTCGGAAATTGTTTTATCATGGTTAAATAGTTCCACGGCAGCGCTACCAACCTTTGTTGCTAACAGAATAGCATCTATAAAAGGTTACTCTATACCAGAACAATGGCGTCATGTCTCATCAAAGGACAATCCGGCAGACATAGTGTCAAGAGGTCTATCACCAGAACGCATGCAAAATTGTACACTGTGGTTTTATGGACCACTCTTTTTACATGGGAAGACGGAAGGTTGGCCACCAGCGTTCAAACTACAAGAACCGATGACTAAGGTTAGCGTACCAACAGTATCGCTCACTACAACCACACACAACGATGCATATTTCGACGTAAGCTGTATAAAACACAATAACTCTTTCCGGAAATTACAGCGAATAACAGCTTACACACTCCGATTCATCAATCGCTGCCAAGGGAACCCAAGAGATACGAGCGAAGGAAATGCATTAACTCCTAAGGAACTCGATGAAGCATTATATTTGATCATAAAATCCATGCAGAAGGAGGAGTTCATGTTGGACCTCAACCATTTAAAGTGCCATCAGGAGGTCAACAAAAATAGCCCACTTTGCAGTTTGACACCATTTCTAGATGCAAAGGGAGTAATACGCGTCGGTGGAAGACTAGAGGCGTCAGGATTATCATACGACGCAAAACATCCCATGCTGCTGCCGTACGGTCATCCGCTAACACGACTATTATTAACTGATCTTCATAAGGAAAATTCACACATTGGGCCACAAGGATTACTCGCCACCGTTAGGCAACATTTCTGGCCGATTAAAGGAAAGGCCCTTGCACGAGTTATAGTTCAACACTGCACCACATGTACAAGAGCCAAGCCGAAACTATTTCATCAGTTGATGGGTAACATACCTGTGGATCGAGTGCAGCCCACCAGACCATTCATCAATGCCGGAGTAGACTTTTGCGGGCCAATTTCAATTCACTACAAGTTGAGGGGCAAAAGACCAACAAAAGCTTATATTGCAGTCTTTTGCTGCTTCTCTACCAAGGCAGTCCATTTCGAGATTGTCTCCGATCTAACAACCGACGCCTTCATTGCAGCACTTAAACGGTTCAGCGGTAGGCGAGGACATGTTCAAAATCTCTACTGCGATAACGCAACCAACTTTGTTGGGGCGAGCAATCAACTAAGTGAGTTGAAGGATGTCATTTATTCGGCTAAAGGCAGAGAAGCCATTACCAGCACCTGCAGCTCCAAATCCATCAATTTTCGTTTTATACCACCAAGAGCTCCTCACTTCGGCGGACTCTGGGAGGCGGCAGTCAAATCAGCCAAACATTTATTAGTACGATCCATGGCAAACGTATCAATGACATATGAGGAATTAGAGACAGCAATGATTGACATTGAAGCAGTGTTAAACTCACGCCCAATAACGCCACTATCTAATGATCCAAATGACCTCAGTGCTCTAACTCCTGGTCACTTTCTTATTGGGGAGCCCCTTACAGCAACTGTCGACCAAACTGGAAAGGAGTTACAAGGAAGTTTACAGAATAGGTGGAAAATGTTAACACACCTCAAGCAAAATTTCTGGAACAGGTGGTCACAAGAGTATCTGAGCGAACTGCAGCATCGTTATAAATGGAATACACGGCTCAATAACGTAAAAACTGGAACGTTAGTTATCTTAAAGGAAGACAACATGCCAATCATGAAGTGGCCACTGGGAAGAATTGTGAAGATTTATAAAGGGGAGGATGATTGTGTGCGCGTAGTAGATGTGAAAACCGCTTCAGGCATCTTTAAAAGAGCAATACACAGACTGGCCCCACTCTTAATGACAGAAGATGATGAAAAACGTGATGACGAAGACCCCTTCGGATCAAGTCAACAAAACGAAGAGAACGAACCAGAAGAGACACCAAGTAAAAGGGTACGGCGAACAACATCACCATCCATACTAACGCTTTTGGCAATATGCTTGATCCTACCAATCATTATGGCATCCAATATAGAAGTTAAACGTTTTAAGGAGCATCATGGATTAAAGTTTGAAAACGTCGGCAAAGTTGGCTTAACATCAAGACAATGGGACATCATCGTATACTTTGATCTGCAACCATTACAGTCACAGTACGAAATTTTCCTCAAGGGGCTTACAACGTTTCACCAACTCTGCAAAGAAATTAATCAAAAGCCAACATGTGAACAAATCATAGGGGAATTTCAACACATTCAGGAAGAATTTGAAGCAAGTGATGAATTGCTCAGTCTACAGCGTAAGCCAAGTAGAATGAAACGAGGAGCGGTGAACTTTGTCGGAAATATGGCAAATGCATTATTTGGAGTATTGGACAACGACTATGCTGTAAAAATGTCAGAAACCATCGACAATATTCGAACTAATGAGGAGCATCTACTAGCACTAGTGAAGAATCAAACATCCATTATAGATTCGACAATTAACGTCATACGAAAGGACCAGTCAACAACAGAGGCAAGATTCAAGAACTTGGAAAACCGATATCAGCAACTTCTCAATACCGTCCATCCCGACACAGGAGAGACCTATGCATTAAAAATGCAAAACTTAGTGACGTCACTTGCTATACAAATGACGCTACTTACAACGAATTTGCGTCATGTCCATTCGTTGATCCTGGACATTTTGGCAGACACGCATCATGGAAGACTGAGCCCTCAGATCATATCACCTCGCCAACTGAAGGAGGAGCTTATGACCATTCGAAGCCACTTGCCACCATCATACAGCCTTCCGACCGATGGCCATAGCATAAGCAGCTTATACCATCTCATCACAGTAGCTGGTTGCAAGACTGACAAATACGTCATTTTTCATCTCAAAATACCGTTACTAAATGCTGATGATTTCGACTTATTTAAGATAACCCCAATCCCCACAGTAGTAAATAACACCTTTGTGGCTATTCGGACAACTTCAAGGTACCTTGCCATCAACACACTTAGAGACATGTACTGTCCAATGTCAGAAGTCGAGCTAAATCTTTGCTTAGCTATGAGCGACAGACGCATATGCCGACTTCAACAACCACTCTACCATCGAGGTGCTGAAATAGGCATGTGTGAAGTGTATCTCCTTAACGAGATGCCCACGCTCTCACAATGCCCAGTAGAAATACTACACCAACAACCAATTTGGATTCAACTTGATCATCCCAATGAATGGATATTTGCTATGAAGGAACCAACAGTAACCAATATCGTGTGCAATGGGGAGCCATCCACCATCACGCTCGAAGGAATCGGTCAACTAAAATTGGAACCAGAATGTATTCTGAAGCAGAAATTGGCGACTGTTCAAGGGCACCACATTAACTTCAACAGCACTGCGACAGGTCATATCCGATATTCTAGTACTAAACCGAAAGTACCACAGGAAGGAAATTCTGATGCCATCTTCAAGATACAACAAGAAACTCTTGATGAAATACAGCAGCAGCTTGCGCAACAAAATCTAGAGCTGCCTAAGAAAATCGAAGCCCACAATAATCATCACAGCATCACCGGCTACCTCAGCATTACATTAGTAGCAGTCTTAATAATAGGAATTTTGGTGCGATATGGGTACATCAGATGCAGACGACCTAAGCGGCCTCAACCTAAACCCCGGACGCATGTTGGAGTAAGCGAAGGATTAGACTTTACCGTTGTTGTATAATTGAACATCGTTCAAGGCGGGCAGTATGTTTGTACTCATAGTACAAATTTAGTATATGTATCATAAAAATCAATCAATCAAAAAAAACTTTTTTTGTTATCATAATTTTTCTCATTTTCAAAAGTAAAGACATTTATTATCTTTAAATTTTCATTTTTCGGCATGTAAGCATGTTAACCAGCAACATTAGAATTTCTGATAAAACATCAAGCCAGACGTAATCTGATCCGTCCGGCCATGAGAAAATATGCGAAGCGGCTAGATAACGCGAATTTCCATAGAGAATCGGCAGATGCTCAGAAATTCTAATGTTGCACAAAATGCATAGAACATTCTTTTAGCAATGTAAGCAGTTTTGTGTATATAAAAGAAATTAATGAATAATTAAAGAGACACAGTTATTAATAAGACTTCAAGCGTTTAATTTCTAATTGTCCTGTGTTTGGGTGTTTCGCTCAAGCACAAACTTTAAATCAAATCAACAAAGCAATCGTTGTCAAGGTGAATCACTTTGTCAACATTTTTAAATAACTTTGTCAAGGTGTAACACCTTGATAATTTTAAAAGGAAACTTTGGACAATCAGTCCACCGGGAAGTAAAAGAACTTCTCGTACTAAACAGTTTGTTTCCCACTAAAGTCAAATCTAAACCACCAGTTCTAGTGGTAAAACCACTAAGTTCGCAACGCTGGGGTTCGAACCACATATCTCCCTTGGCCAGAATGAAGTTGGTGAGGAACACCTAATTTGCGAAACCAATTGCTCACTAACTTCTTCACAATTGTAATTATTTCCTAGTTTAGAATGACATATACTTAGGGCCACTTACTGAAATAGTCCTTGGCAACCAAAATATATAAATTTCCTCTGTCTGACTCTTACGGTCCGTCCAGAACTTTTGCGATTCCTTTTAATGGAGCTCTCACGTTGTATTGGTGTAGTTGTCCTTACTTGAGGACCGTTGCTGCTGGTACAAACTCTGCATTTACGACACCAGTTCGCAACATACTCTCGCTTGTGAAGTCATTAGAACCTTTCTCTTATTTTTGCCAGAGTTTTGTTGACTTCTAAATTCTCCTGATTCACAATTATCTCTTTTTCTAGCTCGAGGGACTAGTACCTCGATATTTGCACCATAACCCGATTTACGGGTGAGGCTATAAGACTCACGCCAACCATTCTTGGAGAGAACTAGCCCAATTGCATTGTCTTATCTTATCTTTTCGGCCAGTTACTAGTAGTTACCCTCTTGGACGCTATGATCGCACTTCTACCCGTCCGCATGATCATATTTTCTACGAAAGGTTGATCTACACATAAAATTCTAGTCTAAAATACTGTTCACTATTCCTAGAAAATAAGAGAATAGTTAAATATTTACATATTCATAAAAACGATCATTGTGACACCATATGGTCTTTTGACTACATCTACTCTTTTAAAACCACTAATACAGGACTTTAATAACAACTAGTCGACATAATCAGTAACATCGTATTTTGAAATTGTCAATGCTAATAACGAAGGTCATTCCACAATAAGTACATCTGATCCCATTGAACATATGGTGTCAACAAAATCCGCTCCTGTCCAAATTTGGCACAAGCCTACCATCGACGACAGACAATAGCAAATCTCCCAACAAAACCGAATCCTGTTTGACTACTGTAACGCGAATTTGTTAAGTTGTTAAGTCTAGTAAACCCCAAGAATGTTCAAACCCAAATAATCGATTCATAAAACCGCGCTGTGTACCGAAGCATCCTTAAATTGTCAATAAAAAATGAACAACGTCCAAAAGCGGTTTCTAGACCCAATAAATCATAGCGAAGCTTGTCGAACAAAACTAGTATCTAAGCGTGTATTTAGTACCTACCAAACGCAGAACAAGTATGCTTAAAGATTGCCCGTCATTTGGGCACAATGGCATTAAAATCCGCGAACCATTAAGGAGCGTGGGCGGTAACCAAATTTGATTAATCGATGATAGATGTTCGTCCGCGCTGCAAAAGCATGATAAATACTGGCGAATCGCACTAAAAGCAGCGCAAAACTAGATTTATATTGGCTTTTATGTCTCTATTCACACCTCCAACCTGGTCAGGTAACTCTAGGTGCGCTTGCTGGCTAGGCTGTCTTGTTATGTTTTTGTTTGGGTTTTTGTTGATTACCCATCCGGGGGCATCACAATAGCCGCAAAAACAGAGAACTAACAACAACACTAGAGATCTAACAAGATTTTCGCTCATCAAAAACTTTGCGTTTCTTTCTGAAGTGTCGATTGCCAAACAAGTGGGCCTCAGCGGCTTGATTGCCGCGCGCTCATTGTAATATCACAATTCCTCAATTGTATTCAGTTTCACTTTCAATTAATTCACTTCTTCTGCGCGGCGATAAATCACTTCACAATGAGAGGCGATCGCGAGTGGCCTTGAACTATTCAGCTGTGAAACACTGGGAAAAATGTTGCGAGATCATTTTAATTGCTGGAAATTAGTATGGAAATTTTTTTTTGAGGTGCTGAGGAGGCACCGAAATTATTGTGTTTTTGGTGGTTAATGTACTACTCGTAGCACAGAGTGGGTCCCTAAGTTGGTTAACATATTTAATCGTCTTCTTCTATACCTATCGACACTAATATGCATCACTTGACGACTTCATTTCCAAAAATTTCCAACATTTTTTTATTCCCAAAATTTTAAGTTGAAGATCGGTGATCGTTCGGTAATAACCATGGGAATACAGTTTTTTGGGATATCTGGTGATCTTCTATGATGACAGCGAATTTTGTTTTTGCTTTGTTGATCAGTCTGAAACGTTCCCTCGACGTCTGACACGGTATAGTAACACTAACAGATGATTTGCGTTTTCTATATTAAAGATGCTTTACGATCGTTGATCTAATTTTTTTATAATTATTTTGACTGGTGCTGAAACTAGTACGTGTTCACAACTCTGAGAATAGTTTCATCTCTTAAATGTGAAGAGTCGTGGACTTCGGTCAGTTTTGGTCCAATAAATATTAAGTCTGTACCATTTTTGACTAGGCAATACGATATCGCATTGTCTTGATGCGGCCTATACCTGTGTAGAACGGCCTTATCGGCCAAATTTTACGTTTGGCCCTCCATAAGCAGACCCTATCGATCGCACCGAACCCATTTCATTAGCCATATAGCGTAAGTGTGGTAGAACTAAGAAACCTAGCTATAAATAATTATTTCAATAAAAAAAAATTATACTAGGACTAATTCTAACTTATTCTTAAGCTCCCATAACCCACTTCAATCTAACATGACCAATGCTTGACCTACTACACCCTTTTCCACCATCCATAAAGCAGCATTGACCTCATACTCAAACCTTCCGTTCCACATTCATCCCGTTTATGACTAGGTTGAAAAGGTGAGGTGAGGTTTCTTTGAAATTTCGACCAGCATATATCGAGTCGAATTGAGTTCATTTTGGGTTGAAATAGAGTTGAACCGAAATCAAAACATAACCTCAAATTTTTGTGAGAAATTCTCATTTCTGGATACGTAAAAATTCAGAACGAAGTAATTTTTTATTCCTGTGCAAGCAAAAACACCGAACACAAAACTAAGGCCGAAGTCTTCGGGTCCACGGATGCTAAACAAATAAAACAAATGACACTTAAACCCAATCGCAACACAACCCGCGTATATAAACTCGATCCAGATAGGAGAGCTGTGTTGGGTTAAGTGGACCCAGTTTAAACTCGACCCCTGCTTATTACTGGGTTGAACCGAGGTTGAACTTGGGATGAACCTAGTCCCCGCATTTTTTGAGCCCGCTTCAAGTCCCAGTTTACTTATAGTAAAGAAAAACAATGGCCCTCTTAAACAGACCCCGACGAAATATTGCTAGAACCATGGCAATCATCACGGGACATTGGCCCATAGGAAACCACGCTGCCAAGTTGGGCATCCATACAACGTCCGTTGCCGTAGCTGCGCAGAGATGAACGAGAGAGAAACATTTGTTCATTTCCTGTACAAATGCCTGGCTTTAGCTCAACCGAGGCAGCGTACACTAGGCAGTTACGTTTTGCAAGGCTCAAAAGATATCTCCAGACTGAAGATTGTAAGCTTCCGAAATTCCATAGGATGGCTTTAGGCACACTTGGGCTGAATTGCGCGAATTTCTGGAGACCGGGTTCAGGAGCTTGGAAGCCGTCAGCAAACTAACACATAACAAGAGTGAGTGAGCAAGTGAGTGTCGTCAAGAGACTAAAAGGATAAGAATCCAAATGTTCCATGTGTCGAACTACAGCATATGTATCCTGTGTAAATGCCCACATCTCATCAGAAAATGCCCCAAACATGCACAACTAAATATAGAAGAAAGATTTAGAACAGTAAAATCAAAGGACTTATGCATAAATTATTTGGGAAAGGATCATCGCGGCCCACAGTGCCCCAGCAAAGCCATGTGTTTCCAATGTAGAAAGGCTCATCACACGACTCTGTATAGAGTACAGTCAACGAATCAGACCAGCAACGGCAACAGTAATCCACCGCCAACGAGCTCGAACAATTAGTCATCAAACGAAACCTGTGAAAAAACACAAACTTCTCCTGACAACGAACTCAAAAGATTCTGGGAAATGGAGGAACTTCCATCAAGACCCAAGATAACTTCGCCAACATCACCAGATGCAGTGAAGGACGGTACCAAGTTCAGCTCCCATTTGCAACCGAACAAAACCAAAAACGACTTGTCGCATTAAGACATAGCCTTTCGAACATTGATGCAGATGGATTGATATGAGATGGATTATTTCTTTTACCTTCTGGGGGATAACCATTCCATCAGTCTCCACACATCCTCCGACCTTATCACATGGTCTAGGATGTAAGCTGCACCTCAACGACTGCTTCCAGTATAGTCCTGTAATCCGTATGCTCCGCTCCGCTGTATGGCTTTAAAAAATTGTATAGGACAAAGAAAAGGGGCAATTATGTTGGTGCCCATAAAGGGTGCCAATAGCATTCTCAGTAGAACGATTCTCCGTCGATTGTGTAGGTCAAGCAGCATTGGACGTGGTTTGTGCTTAGTTGGGGGACTGCTTGGTAAAACAACACTCGCGTTCGGAATAACCTATGCCGATACAGGCGCAGTTATAAATTTTTTTGTCTGAATTTTTGGATTTGCGTGACTGAGGCGGAAGCGTGCATGCCTGTGGTGGGAGAGTGCGCACTTTTGTGGCATGTCTATTCGTTTGCTGTGCGTGCTAGCTGCGGGCGGGTGCGTGCTGGTAATAAAACCAGCCATAAAATATTTTTAATCGGGTAAAAATCAAGTTGCCAGATATCTTTTCTTGTTTCTACCTTGAAAGCCAGCGACATCGCCCTGTCCAATGTCATGCTCACTACGCTATACCCATCCATTATTGCTTCGTATGATTTAGTCTTCCTCTTCCGTCTACTCATCAGCCTGGAAATGCTCTTACGTGTATTACGTGTAATGCTAAATATTTCTAAGAAAAAGAATTGCGTTTCTGTTTAGTTGTTGTTAGATAAATCACTAAAATAATTATGCAGGATTCTCCTGTGGCGATTTATTAAATTTAAAAAATGTGTAAGCTGCCATAGAAAACAAGGAAATTCCATAGGTGAGTGATCACCAACAACAAGATTTGTTCCGGCGATATATTTTAAAAATTTAACCCGGACATAACTTCCAAATTGTCATCAAGGTCACCTGTGCCTAATATATGGGGTTAACTGTGGAAGAATCAAATCGTGCATTGACCGAAGTCACGTTTGTTGTTAGGCTGGATCGAGAGTGTATCTTATATCCCCAACTATTGTAGTAATCCCCATATCCAGTAGACTACAATTTTGCAATATATTTACACACATTATTGCTCTATCTCGCAGTTACGTCGGCGCATATTAAAAACTTAGTAAGCTTGACTGCATTTTGTAACATTATTTTGTTGTTATACATGCGCGCACTTACAACTTCACTTTACATTCCACATGCCTCACAAAAAACCCCGAAATTACACAAAACGAAATTAAACATTTTCAAAATAATTAAAATAACAAAAAAAATCCCCCCTCCCCCACAAAAGTGCGTGGATAAAAACAAAAAAAAAATGGCAAAAAAGTGAAAATTTTCGAAAAATCGAAATCACGGCGCTTTGCGTCAATCTCTTAATCTGCTCGCGCACATTTTTACCTGCGCGCGCGAGAATTGAATTATTGAGAGAAAGAGAGAGAAAAAGCGTGGAAATTTGCGTTTTGTTGTTGCTAAATTCATTCCGGGTTCTGTGAGCCGTATCAGGATCGAGCCGCGATTTTTATGTAACACCGTCGTCGCGTCAATTAAGCAATTCATCGCCAGGTAGCACTGTGTTAGCAGCACACAGGTGAGCAGAAGAAAGAAGTCTCGCGGCAAAAGTATTGATTTTCAGGTAAAAATCGCGAAAGAAATTAAACTTCCGCCTGCGGTATATTGATTGTGATGATGACGGCGGACGGTGGTGAGTTTGTTTTTATCTTCTTTTCTCCTGGTGTTGATGAAGTATTGTTGTTGTTGTTGTGTGTGTGGGCAATATCGCGAAATTGGTTTTCTCTTTTTTTGGGGGGTTGTGGATATTTGGAATTGGAAAATCGATGCGATCAGGTGTTTTTGCATATGGCGATTTGCTGAAAGCCGGGATTATAAAAATGTCACCCAGAATTGGAAAGACGAGAATTATTCTTTCAATCGATCGATGATGATCGCAGAATCAATAGGGGACTCGCCATATTTCAGTTGGATAATCGCGTAAATTCAAGATTAACGTCTCTTCCGGTTATTTAACGGAATTCTTCGTGGGCGGCTTTTTGGTTAATAATTTTTAAATTTCCTTAAATCGCGATTTTATTTGCGGTGAGGTGACGATCACTGCTATGAGTGTTCCATGCCGTAAACTGGGGAAATTTATTGGAACGGAGTAAAAATATACGAACTGACTGTGGACTAGTGCCGGATGCAATATTGGATATTGGTAGTAATGAGTTTAGTGCCTGATGTTTTCACGATAGATGGCGTTAATTAAGAAAACAAATCACCAACCATTGATCGCAGTGATGCAACTAAGCTGTCAGAAAAGGTGACAGTTCAAGTATTACTTTCATTGTATAATCATTGAACTGGTTAATAGTCTGGGGAAATTAGTAAAAAAATAACTCACGAAAGGAGACAAAACTACAACGTGGGCGAAAATTGGTGCCCAGCTTCCTTGGGACTTTTTAAGAAAACAATCACACAAAAACAACATGGCCGCCGGAGATATCCCGTTTTCCCATGTTTTCCTTGTATTTCGGTTTCTATAGGTCGTACAACTTCGTGCGAGGGCCCAAATGTTGAAAATAAAATTCTCTACAAAAGTAGTTCTTACAAAAATGTTGAGTAAATATAACATATGGCCTTGTAGCACTTGGCTATAAACCTTTTAGCACTTGGCTATAGATCTTAGCAGTAGGAGAAAGAAGATTGTTACTTTTCCTACTACGCTTAGTGTCAGGGTGATTCGGTTTCCCAAGGCACCTCTGATGTGTTGGGATGTCAGCCTTGTTCCCAATTAGCCTGTCCTTCTAATAGACAATTAGATCTGATTAATCCTGAAATTACATGCAAATAATTAACGTATTTAACCTGCTAGTAAGACCATGTCCAACTACTTCACCGGCACTCCATAGACCAATAGGTGCAAAATCAAAAAAAAAATTATAAGTGAAACCCGTCCTGGTACCAGTTCGCGTTTTTCTGTACACCCTCTAGGTAATTATTACCCTATCAAGTCGCTACGACAACACAATGAATGCAAATTTTTTTGTTTGTTTTGTTGGACGTTTTGTAGGGATACCCTAGTGCCAACTATCAGGCCAAACACTTCACAAAAATTCAAACTCAATCATAGCTAACAACATAATAATAGTACCGTAACAGTAACGAAATAAATAAATCCACATGAATCTGAAGACTGGTCTTTCGTCTGGATAGCTGTCTGAGAGCATGTGGTCGTCTCCAGGGTTCCCCTCCTCCTGGCGGCACCGACAGCAGCGTATCCGTTGCGGGGACGTCCCGCTCGGACCGCCAGCTTACGGATCAAGGAAGAAGAAGAAGACTACGGCACCTGCGAATTTCAGCACCCTAGAGTATCACCCGGCCTGCTAAGGCGCCTAGAAAGTTATATAAAAATTGGGATACCTGAGAGGAGGCGCTATCGGGATCCGTAATCCGGAGTCACGTTTACTTCCTTAACCTAGGACGGCCTCTTCGTCCGAAATCACTGCCCCTCTAGTCACTATTCCCGCCTCCAGGCTGCAGCTCCGTTGTCCTCAAACCGGGCTTTACAACAGGGACTTCCTCTTGGGTAGCTCCTCTTGTAATTTTCGTTTCTTCAGGAACTCCGTGAACAACTTTTAACAATAATCGGGACTCAGCAAAACTCAACTCCTCACGCCTGGTCACGTCAGTCCCCAACAACAGCGAAAGGGTTTATATTTAGCTAATGGACAAATTTGGTGATGCGAAAATTGATTCCATTGATTGATAATATCACAGCAGCTCTTATGTTGGCCCCAGAAAAAGAAAGATGTCTCAAACCCTCTTCAATCGTCTTCTTGCTGTTGACAAAACCATATCAGACCATATACTGCACCTGAAGAAAAATGACTTGCTTGAACAATTGATACTTTCTTTGAAAGACCGTCATGTATACCAGCAAGAGATCGCCGAAACAACAATTTCTCATATGGCAAAGGATGTGAGACTAGTCTGAACGAATTGACATACAGTCAATACGTCGTGTTACAAAAGTACAATCCACAATCACAAGTAAAACCAACCATTATCTCTTACCAAAGGTGCTGCACCAAAACATTTACTGAGAAAAACCAGTACCAGTGCCAAATATTTTGAGCCAGATCACCGATCTGCACATCGGGCGAAGGGCTGTGTGATAACGTCGAGCTCCTTAGTTATGTAGGATAAATGGAAAGGTAGTACGCCTTTCACCCATGCCACAGAGTGGATTCGAACCATGGACCTCTGGGATGGTTGTCGAACGTCTAAATCCCTAGGCTACCATGATCGGCGATGCATCCTTGATTGAACGGCAAAAAAAGGAAAATTTCAATCTGATTTTGCAGAACTGATTCGATACCAATAGCCTGAAGTATAGTCAATGGAGCAGAAAAGACAGCATTGATAAACACGAAGAAGAGGTCGAGGAAAGAGACCGCCCATCTTTCAATGAATGTCCATCTCTCCCCCTAATCAAAAGTTCCGCTGGTGTCTAGAAAACCCTCAAAAACTACATACATGTATGGTTATAGGTCGACCATTTTGGAATACATGTAATTTCCCTCAACATTTGGCACGATCCCAGTTTTTTACCAAATGATATCACCTTATGGAAAAACTCATGATCCATATACCATGAATCACGCCGCCCCAGAAAGTTGCAAATGAAAAGATCATACTTGCGGTTAAAGATCACACTTTTTCCGATCTATGATTAAGATCGGCCGGGATTCACTTTCAACTTTTTCACCCATAACTTTATCTGCCCACAAAATACCGAAAAGTGAATGTCATCCTCACTTTTCTGAACCCTTTCGGTATAAAAGAAATGAATAAAAAAAAACAATATTTATTTTTATTTTATGTTTTTCTTTCTGTTGTTATTTAGACAAGCAGGAAGAAAATATCGGTACTTTTCAATAAACACCTGACGATTACGGCGATTAAATTCTTCTTCACCTTCACAAATAATCATTTATCTCCTCGCGCTCGGATGGTTTTGAGGTGAAATGGAAAGTTTTGTTGAACTCTAGAGGCCACCAAAAATAATCCTCTGTTGGGCTCACCTTAAGAAGAAGTATCAGCCGGAGTCAGCCATCCAGCAACAAAAAAAAAGTTCGAAAATTCATCAACCTTTTTAACCACAGAAACGAGAACCACACCAACAACAATCGCCCGCTTGGGAGTGCGCCTTTGTTTCGGAGCCATAGGTACACCAAAAGGTGGAAAACTGTCAAAAGTTGAAAACAACATTAATTTCCACCACAGCAACAACAGCAACAACAAAAAAGAAACAATTAACAATTTACCAAAGAAAAAGTCGGACCTAAGGTGGTTGCACAATTCTTTAGTTTTTCGCAGATTGAAAAATTGTTTTCCTTCTAATTTTCTACGCCTTTGTGTTTTCATTTTAAGTCAGGTGCGTGCCAGAAAGTCAGGTGCGCAGGCGTTTTTGTTTTATTGATTCACCTGTCAATAGGGATTAATGGTTAATACCAAAGGCGACACACAGGGACACAGGTGTACCAGACAGACCCACTTTGGCCACGGATAATAATCGTCCAGTATTTGTCGAATATCGTAGTCCCCTTGTGCGCGCGATGTTGCAAGACCGCCCCGAGGGTCACTGGCGGCGCGAATGTCACTCTCCGGTGCCAAATAATAATAATTAATCTGGCAACCGTTTCAGCTGCCAGCCCCAAATCCAGCTCTCATTTAGCTTGTATCTGGGGCAATTGGCGCTGGCATCGATGTGCCGCAAGCGGGAGTACCTGACCCGCGGCCGCCGCCGCTGCTGCCACCGCTACAATTTCACAACGCACTATAACGGAATTTTATTGTTATCCAATGCTACGTGATATCCAAAATGGCCGTGCCATAAACGATCATTTCACGGCAATTCTTGTCACTCTTTTGTTAGGCTCTCTGCGCACGCGTAGAGGATTTTTATGTAAAATCACCTTTTTTTCACCTGAATTTTTCATTAACTTTTCGGACATTATTATTGGCGAAACGCGCGTTATGTTGCGCGACCTCATGTCGATTATCGTGGAGCATAACTTTCGCAACACAGCTTGCAGCATAATCGCAATCGCGCGGGGGGCAAATTGGGGAGAGTGCAATAAAAATTGCGAGTATTTTTCTCTGTGTACAAATAAAACTGATCAAGGTCAAAAGCTGGCGCTGCTGGACTGGATTTATTTTGGAAATCGGTCAAGAAGCAGGTCGACATTTTTCCAAGTCGTAACCTGTGTATTTTTCAATTTTTTTTTGCTTCACTTTGGTGTTTACAAAATTCGGGTTTGTAATCTGGTTTAACACATTTATTTTGGGACACCTTTGGGACAACTCGCGAGTGGGACACATATCGGTGGCGCGATCTTGTAGCAACAACACTCACTTTCGTTTGGTAACAAAGTAACAAATCTTCGTGCGCATGTCAACTTTATTAAGCCGCGTTCCAGTCGTCGTTAATAATCATATTTTTTTTGGCAAATTGCGCCCTGCACCTTGAAGTGGACTGTTATTAATCTCAGCGCCTTAATGAATTTCTGAATGAATTTTGTTGGATAGTGAAAAATTGCTCCTTCAGCAATTTAAAGAAAAACTTTTGTCCCAAGATCACCTTCATTGGAGCAAATTCCATCACCGCACCTAGCCACAGCAGATCTAGAAACTCTACTCAATTGATTTTAGTGCCTAACCATCTCGAAGCAGAAAACCTTCTATAAGTGATCAAACGAACACCTTGGCGTTGGTCTTTTTAATAGGCATTCTATAACTGTCAGCATGAGAAACCCAGAACCATGAAATGCTACCTATGTCAGCGAAGTTCAGCCCGATTAAATTCAGTTCAAGTGCATGAATCTGTTTAACGAGTCCGGTTTACAAATCCGAGGTTTTTGGGCTTCTACAGGTACAATAGTTCTACGTACCAGCCGCAGTATTCGTTGGAGGTTATACCTCACTGAAAGAAACAAAGACCCAACCCCTCGATATTAACCTAATTCTTTTATGGACTTAATTGACTCTAGCGCCTTTTTCGAAATAGTAATCCGAACTCGAAAACAGAAAAAATCACCCGGACCTATACCAGAAACCAGGGGTGGCGGAGCACGTGGGGATGGAAGGAAAAGTGCACACGCACTTTCGCTATTGGGTGCATTTTAAAAAGGGATAGCCTCAGAGGCATCCCGAAAAAGGAATGTCCCGGTACGCTCCCATGTAGCAAATGAAAGGCTTGCCAAAAGAATTCCCACATGAAAATCGCCCAAAAAATGCAGGTTTGCATTATCAGTTTCAGTAGTCTAGGGCTGTCATCCCAGAGGTCCAGGGTACGAATCCCGGCAGCACCATGGTACCTTGCCTTTCCCTTTTTCCCACCTACATGGCTTTTCTTATTTCCTTTTTCTCTTTACATTCCTGATTCCTTCTGTCATAGCTCGGCTGAACTGCGCAAATTCTAGTAAATTAGCGAACTGAACTTCTAACTTCAGCTCAGTTCGCATATAATTTCCACATATTCAGTTCGCCCAACTGGCCTGGAACTGAAGTTGAACGTAAAAACTCGCTCAAAAGAGAGTAATCAACTGGAATAGTGGAATGCCATTCCAGTGGGCTTTTGCATTTCTGACTTCTGGCGAAAAAGTCAGGGTATTAAGCTTCAGGTTAAATTCATGCAAAGCTTTAGTTTTTGTTGTTGTATTGCTTCATATTTCAGGCAATTATGTTGGTGACAATGAAGGCTATCATTTAGCATACACATACTGAATAAACCGGTTCTAGTTCGATTACAGAAGCTAAGCAGCATTGGACGTAATTAATACTCAGTTATGGGACCGCATTGGTAAAACTGCACAATGATGGCCTTGATAGAGTACCAAAGGACCCCGCACAAATTATATGGAAACGAGCTTTCGGTCAAATTGGCTGGAATTTTACTATGTTGTAGCTGACATCGTCCTGATCAAAAGTGTTCATGGGCACGAAACCCAAAAATTAGATCTTTTGGGTTTTTCAGGTACTTTTAGGATTTACCTCTCTTTTGCCTCCCATGGCCCCAAAACAAGTCATAGGAGGCTCCAAGACCCCTCAATATTTTCGTAACGGTGCCTACTCTTAGTAAAAAATACCAGAAAAATCCCCCCTTGCCTCTAAGGGCGGTCCGTATGGCTGCAACAGGTAAAATGCACTTATGCACTTTATACCTTTACCTCCCACGGCCCCAAAAAAAATCGTAGGAAGCTCGGAGACCCCGGAAAATCTTCGTAATTAATCGTACAATTACGCAAAAATAATATAAAAATCCGCATTTCCTTCTAAGGGGGTCAAAAAGGGTCCTGAAAGTTTGCCCCCTCCCATATGCACCCTATGCACGCCACCCATGTCTAAATTATACAACTAGTTAATTACATTGTAATAATTCATAATCAATCAAAAAAAAGTCGTTGCACCTCACCGGGGGCTCTAATTACATCGATTTGTAGGTGCATCAAAAAATAATAAAACACAAGCATAACTGCATTTTACCTGTTGCAGCCATACGGACCGCCCCCTGGCCCCCTTAGAGGCAAGGGGGGATTTTTCTGGTATTTTTTACTAATAGTAGGTACCGTTACTGTTGTTAATTGTTAATTTTGAGCCTAACATTGTTAAGCCGGGGGGGTGTTAACGGAGAGGTCTTATACCTCCTTGTGAAGAGGACCAGCTCCGTTTTTACTGGGTTAACGCTGAGTCCGCGGGTAGCAGTCCAGCTTGAGAGGGTTTGTAGCGCTGCCTCCATGAGATCACAGAGGACTTGAGGAAATTTTCCTTTTTTGATGATAACAACATCATCTGCGTACGCCAGGACGTCATGTCCTTCTGCCTGCATGCGTCGCAACAGCTGGTTCATAGTTACGACCCATAGCAGCGGGGAGAGTACTCCTCCTTGCGGAGTGCCTCTATTTACGGCCTTTCGGACCGAGCTATCGCCCAAGTTCGAGCTCACCATCCTGCCAGTAAGCATTTGGTGGATAAGAGACACCAACGATGTCTCGATCCCATGTTCTGTCAAGGCCAAGGTAATGGCATTCGGCAAAACATTGTTAAATGCTCCTTCAATATCAAGAAATGCTACTAATGTATATTCCTTAACCTCGAGGGATTTTTCAATGGTTGAGACCAGTGAGTGAAGAGCAGTATCAGTAGATTTGCCCTTTGTATAGGCGTGTTGTGCGCCAGAGAGTTCCGAAGTCAATATGGTCTGCCTCAGATATATTTCGATTAGCCTCTCCAGAGTCTTTAATAGAAAGGATGATAGGCTGATTGGCCTGAAGTCTTTGGGTGTTACGTGGGAGGCTTTTCCTGCCTTGGGTATAAAAACTACTTTAACCTCTTTCCAACTAGAGGGAATGCAGTTATTTTGGAGGCACCCAGTAAACATGGTTTGCAACCAGGGCATAATATAACTAAGAGTGTGCTGCAGTTGTGCCGGCACTATGCCGTCAGGGCCTGGTGATTTGTAGGGCTGGAAGGTGTTTACAGCCCATTTTATTTTTGCTCTACTTATGATAGATCTGATCAGCTGTTGTGAGGCTGAAGAGTTCATCGTGATAGTTGTATCAACTGTAGTACTACTCGGGAAGTGGGTGTCCATAAGTAGTTTCAGGGATTCCCTGCTTGAATCGGTCCAATCGCCGTCTTCTTTGCGTAAATAACTAAGCATTGTTGGCGCTTTAGTTAATATTTTACGCAGCCTTGAGGTCTCCGATGTGGACTCTATATTACTGCAAAAGGTAGCCCAGGAGGTACGTTTGGCCTTCCTTATTGCCGTTTTGTATCTATTCAGCTTTGACTTATAGCAGCCCCAGGCGGTTTCACTGTTGCTGCGTCTCGCTGAATTAAATTCCTTTCTGCACTCTTTTCGGAGTGTCTCAAGTTCGCGAGACCACCATGGGGGTTTGGAAGCCTCTTTATGTGGCCTGTTCGGACAAGCTTTATTAATGGCGTAAGTGCATTGTTTCGTGAAAATGTCCACAATGCTGTCGAGTTGTTCCCGGTTTTTGGGAATAAAGGGAGGCTTGGGGGCAAGGTTTTTTGCGATAAGCCTAGTATAGTAGCCCCAATTTGTCTTTTGGAGGTTTTTTATTTTGGAAGGGGTGGCTGGGCTCGAGTCCTGCAGTTGGAACTCTATAAATCTATGATCTGAAAAGGAGTGTTTCTTCAAAACCTTCCAGACCACTATCCGGTCGGAGTGGCAGTCCGAGACAAGGGTGATGTCCAGAACTTCCTCTCTGTTCTTGGTAATAAAGGTGGGGTCATTACCTTTGTTACAAATAGCAAGGTTGGTGTTCAGTAGGTAGTTAAAAATAGCTTCCCCTCTATCATTGGTGTCCGTGCTGCCCCATTGTGTATGGTGCGCATTTGCATCTCCCCCCATAACCAGAACCGTGGTAGGATGGGTGAATCTTACCAGGTCTTGAAAGGCCATAGGGGGTAAAGGGCCCTCATCATTGTGGGCTAGATAGAAAGATACCATCCTGATTTTCTTCTGTTTCAACTCTAGGTCGACCACAGTAAGGTCTCCGTTGCTAAATTGAGGGAGAAGAAAGGTGCTTATGTTATTTTTGACCAGAATACATGTTCTGGGTTTTCCCTTTCCTTTGGTATAAAAGAGATTAAATTTAGGTGTCCTTAAGCCACAGATGCTGTCACCAGAGATCCATGGCTCTTGGACTAGAGCAACATCGACTTCGCCTGATGCCAGGTGAAGCAGAAGCGAAGCGGATGCTGCTTTACAATGGTGCAGGTTTATCTGTATCACTTGCACCATTTTCAGGGTGATTTGTTTCGACGACAGTCACATCCGCTTCATCGTCGCTGGAGTTGTCTTCGTCGAAGTCCGAACTAAGGAGTTGTCGCTCCGTGAAGAGGTTACCGACGGCTCTGCCCAGCTCGGAGTCTGTCGATACATCGCCATCGCTCTGAGCTGCGCCTTCGCCATCGGTTTCCACGTTTTCTGGTTCCTCGCCAGTGGTCTTGGTGCAGGCCGCTTGGTTAACTACGGCTTCTATGTCGGTTTTGTAGACCTTGAGTGCGATCTGTTGGAAGCCGTAGTTCACGGCGTAATTTTCTTTTGCCAGCTGGTTCAGGCATTTTTCATTTAGGAGCAGAATTACATGCATTGTGGCTCTGTTAGTCTGCTCCGTTTTGATAACTTTCCAGTTATCGGTGTAGATGTGAGGGTTGAAGGCCTTCAGCATAGCGATGATTTCCTCAGGCTCCGATGGAGCCACCGGAAACCATGCTCTGGCTCTCGGACGAGATGGTATGTCCGCGGCATTGACTGCCTTGAGTCGGGCGCCTGGGTAAACTTCCCCAACTCTAGCTACCGCAGCTTTATAAAGCTCTGCAGATCTGGTATTATCGCAGGCCGTAAGTTTTATATTGCCTTGATACCAACCGGCATCAAAGCATAAGGGTGGAGGTCCAGGGTTGTCTTTCAGGACCTCCATAGCCACCTTGGCGAGGGCAACTTGAACCCACCGCCATTGGTGTTTGGGGATCTTGCCATTCTCGTGACTTTCGTCCAGGACGCCGATTATTTTGCGATCCTTCGCTATTTCTGCGAAGGATATCGCTTTGGTGCCATGCGTCTTGGACCTTTTCGGAATTGGACTGTGGGTACTTGGTTCCTCCACAGATCGTTGGCGTTTAGAGGCTGGTGCACTTCTAGACTCCAATGTATAGTCTGGTATGACTTGTCTAGCCCAAGCGATGTCATCTAGGACTTTGGTGAAGTCCTCCTTCGACACTTGGTCTTCCCTGATCGGGTTGGTGGCCAAGCGACGAAGGATGTTGCGGGCTTTGCGGATTTGTTTAGGGCCTGATTTTGCCGGGTCTGGTCTTTTCAGGTCTTTGGCCCTTCCGCAGACCATTCGCTCTCCTGATCCCCCCGCAGCGGCCGTGCCCGCAGGTGTACGCTGGGCAGCGACGTAGTCGCAAGGAGGAGCAGGTTTGCTAGTGGTCGCTTCTGGGGCCTTTATTAGAGGGGTGGAGCTTGTGACTCCACCTCCGCTAGGTTTGGGTTGGCTCGGGGGTGCCGTAGCCTTGTTATTAACGGGATTTGTGGTCCCTTCTTTAGGACCTGATTTTGCCGGGTCTGGTCTTTTCAGGTCTTTGGCCCTTCCGCAGACCATTCGCTCCCCTGATCCCCCCGCAGCGGCCGTGCCCGCAGGTGTGCGCTGGGCAGCGACGTAGTCGCAAGGAGGAGCAGGTTTGCTAGTGGTCGCTTCTGGGGCCTTTTTTAGAGGGGTGGAGCTTGTGACTCCACTTCCGCTAGGTTTGGGTTGGCTCGGGGGTGCCGTAGCCTTGTTATTAACGGGATTTGTGGTCCCTTCCGGTTTTTGTTTAAGGGAACCGGTCCCCGGTTTTGTTGATTTTTTGGATTTTTCCATAATTACTCCCACGAGTAGCGGAGAAACGAGGTCCACCCGGGCAGAGATCCGCAGTACCCGGGTAAGGCTAGTTAGAACCGGAGGTCGCCAGGTATCCGGAGCACACCGTAAACGACTGAGCTATTTTTTAATCTGGGTCCCCAGCCTAGCTGATCATCGGCACGGTTCGCATTACACCTTGATCCGACCCAGAGGATTGTGGGATTGATATCTGGGAGTAATCCTGGACAAGAAACTCCTCTGGCATGAAAACACAGAAGAGCGCATTAAGAAAGCAAACATCGCGCTTTTCGCCTGCAAAAAATCCATTGGTAAGAAATGGGGCTTCTCCCCTTACATTGTGCGATGGATCTACACAGCGATCGTCCGCCCAATTCTCCTTTACGGGGTTTTAGTGTGGTGGCCAACTCTGAGTAAATCCACCGTGTTAAACAAATTACAGAGAGTACAAAGATGTGCGGAATTATGCATAACAGGAGCACTTCGCTCCACTCCTACAGAGGCCTTAAATGTTATGTTATACCTCCCTCCTTTAAATCTCGTGGCAAGGGAAAGCGCAACCATCGCAGCCCTTAGAATAAAAGAATCCGGTTTCTGGACTGGAACCAGGGGAGGACACACGAAGGTACTGAACTCAGTTACTATCCCCACAAAAACCGACTTCTGCATTCCCGAAATTACCTTCACGAGGAACTACGGAGTCCACATCCCTTCACGTCGTGAATGGATAAATAGACCACATAGGTTTCAGGATGCCATAAACGTTTTTACTGATGGCTCTAAGCTCGAGGGTCGAGTGGGAGGAGGAGTATTTTCCCCAGAACTTGGGATTGAAATCTCCTTCCGACTTCCCGATCACTGCAGTGTATATCAAGCGGAGATTCTAGCCATACAAGAAGCTGTTCTGCAAATTAACCAGCAAGGCGATGGGAACCGGACTGTCTACATCTTCTCAGATAGTCAGGCAGCTCTGAAAGCCCTGCGCTCCTGCACAAACAGCTCTAGAACTACCTCTGAATGTCGCAGATCTCTTAACGAGATGGCTCAGCAGTTCAGGACCCTCCTCGTTTGGGTGCCCGGTCACCGAAATATAGAGGGAAATTGTAAAGCTGACGAACTGGCTAGGAGAGGCACGACCGCTACTCTCCTTCCAGAAAAGGAAAGAGTTGGTATGCCTTGGGCCTCCTTTAAACTCCGATGCAAGCAACACACAATTACACAAGCGAAAAAGCATTGGAGGGATCTTAATAAATGCACTTTGGCCAAATTAACCTGGCCCTCCTATGATCTCAGGCGAACTACCTTATTACTGAGCCTTGGGAGACAAGAACTCTCAGTTATAGTGGGCGTCTTAACCGGACACTGTCTGATAGGGACGCATGCGACCCGTTTAGGTCTTGAGACCCACGATTTCTGCAGAAGCTGTAAGAACCTTGACGAGGCGGAAAGTGTACTACACCTCCTCTGCCACTGCCCGGCCCTAAGCAGGATAAGGCTAACCACATTTGGTGAACCCTTTCTAAGCAACCTTGCGGAAATCTCGAAGTTTGGGATCCCGCAGCTTAGAAGATTCATTACTTCCTCGAGATGGTTTAACGAAGAAACGACATTTTAACATCAAGTTTAAAGTGGGATCACTATGGCATCACAATGGGCCTATCCTTCTGGCCTAAGTGTGTGGGCTTGAACCAAAAGCTCAGCCATATCTAACCTAACCTAACCTAGGTACCGTTACAAAAATATTGAGGGGTCTTGGAGCCTCCTACGACTTGTTTTGGGGCCGTGGGAGGCAAAAGAGAGGTAAATCCTAAAAGTACCTGAAAAACCCAAAAGATCTAATTTTTGGGTTTCGTGCCCATGAACACTTTTGATCAGGACGATGTCAGCTACAACATAGTAAAATTCCAGCCAATTTGACCGAAAGCACGTTTCCATATAATTTGTGCGGGGTCCTTTCCGTTTAGGTACCTAGTTCAGCTAGCGGTCGTTGCAGTTTCTTGTTCAACTGGTAGTCTGGTACTGTTGGTATGGCAGCCTTTGTCAACTGGTTAGTGGGATTCACTTGTTTCAGGAGGCATAACACCCCAACAAGATTGTCTCCCGGTAGCCCTGACGCTTGTCACTCACTAGGTTGCTAAAAAATTAACTCATAAACATCCAAGAGTACAAGCCTCCTCCTTATGCAAACACCAGACTACTCTTAACCTTTCATATTCTTTCACTATTTTCAGGTCAAGCTTACTATTAGACATTGCACCATTAGTTAAACGACATGACGGACTAGTGGTACAAAGGGTGATTGATTCCTGAGCTTGACCATGCCACATAAAAAACAACCTTTTCAGCGATTCGGTGCAAAAAATTTAGTTTGAACCACAACATTTAAGACAAACTTTTAATTGAACCAATTTTCTGATTGTATAGACCACTAACCACTTAAAATTATGATAAAAACAAAGAAACTCCTGCGTTTGCACAGGTTCGTAAACATCAACGAAGATTTTCAATTACAAATCGATCGAATGAAGGCTTATCTTTATCAAGGCCTTATCTTAAACCTTAATTGGAAGGCTGGTAGTGGTGAGATAACAGAAGCACCGTTGTTAGCTAGTCCTCATAGCGCTCCAGAATTGCCTAAAGAGCTTATTAGTGAGATGAGCGGTACTTGAACCCACCTTGTTGCGAACCCTGAGAGGGCTTATTGTAAGAAAGAAAACGTCGTGGTACCAGGGTGGGTTTTTTCAAGACCGATTTTTAATTAAAGTTATTTTTTTTTTCCAAATGTCATGAGACTCTTACTTAGCTCTTCGTTGTTATAATTTACGTAAGAATTTTGAAAATTGTTTATTCTCTGGTTTGAGTACATTATATGGGTACATACATGGGTTGAAGTACATTTAAGTTGTTTAGCTTGATGATCTGTAAATGGGAGTTTGTAACTATTAAATATTTTGTTGTTAAGAGGTGTAATGAATTAAAATGCCTGCTGGTTAGAATGCGCCTGTGCAAGGTATTCTGCTTGTTCGATATTGGTAATAGGATATGCAGAAAAAGGAACGACGTTATGGCAAAGCAGCTGAAGATGGCCAGCTGAACTTTCGTGTTTAGTTACCCTCATCGTTCTCTCCAAGACTTCTGAGTCCTGTTCCAGTAGAAGGCTCACCCGTTCAGGCAAGTGGTGATGCACGAATTTAATGTAGGACCTCCGGAGTCTCAGCTCCCGTCTTGAGGCCCCGGGTACTGCCTTGCAGCTGTTGGGACGACTTGTTTGCAATTGCAGTGTTTAGTTTGAATTTTGATATTTTTGTGAAGGGCAAATCCGAGGTTGGCCATTTTGGGGCATCCAGCCTAGGGTCTGCACACTACAGGCTTGTTTTGTCAATTTGGCAGTGCGATATCACATCTCCTCATTTGAAATATGAAATTGTACTGGCTCAAAACAAAAAAAGAGGTACTTCTTACAAAGTAATTTTATAATCGTGTCCTACCCAACACCAGACGAGAAGGTGTTTTTAGCTGGGTTAGAGTTCCGGGACACCCCCGACATGCAGGAGCGTACAGTAACTAGAAAAAAATTCTACATGGAACAATTTTTTATCTAGCTAGATCAATCGTATTATGAAATTATAGAACTTTGTCAGTTTTTTTGTGCTCAAACAAAAAACCAAAAGACATGCGCAAAGAGTGACAAGACCAAAAACTGGGGCCTTATTCTCTATTACAATACTCAAATGCTTTTCACTCGAAACTGTTATCCGAAACTAAAATGCTTCCGTATTCCCTATTACAATATTGCTTCCTCTCGTAGAAATGTCCCATAAAGAAAAGAAAATGAGCGCAAAAGCTTTCAATTGTATCGCCCACACCTAAAATTTTAGAAATAGCTCGATTACCCTTGAGCTTTCGAGTAAAAATCTAACAATATTGTTACAGTTTCGAGTCAGTTTTGTAATACAGAATACCATTTTGGCAGTTTCGAGAAAAATTCTCACAATATTGTAATAGAGAATAAGGCCCCTGTTCCTGACAACTCCGACAATTGCATCAAGGTTAATCAGAAGTAAATTCTGCAATCAAGAACTACTTTTAGTTTCTGGGAAGCACTTATCCCACTATTTTTAGATGGAGCTTCCCCCTCCTCTCTTCCAAAATATACTTTTGTCGCTCGATCATGCCACAAGCAAAATCTTTCAATTGACTAAAATATAAACAAGTTTCATTATAAAATTATTTTTATTATTTAATTTAATTACGACAAAAAAAAACTCGAATATCAACATTCACTCCTCTCAATTGCATTCATGTCCCCTGAAACCGTGTCCACTAATAAGTAGCAATAAAAATTTAGGCTGTACTAAAACTGGTCCTAATTAAACTAAGCCACCGCCAGCGAGCACCTAATGGCTTCCATGGCCAAATTGTAACGTTGTGGTATTCAGTATGACAACCGGAATAGAACGTTAACAATTTTCGTAACGTAAAGAATGAGTCTGAGATATCAAAACTGACTGAGCGGAAAATTTCAGATCATTGCCTTGTAATAATTCTTTTCATTAAACCGAAACCATGAGAAGTGCTCTCCGCTGTCTCGTGCCGACATTTTTTCGGATAATTACTTCCTCATATTTCCAGAGATAAAAGCATGGAGGTGCACTTTCTATAGACATACATACAGACTTACCTGGGTTCTTAAGGTAGCGCAAATGTCCGGGGGTTTTAATGGTGGTAAATTGTTTAAGAGAGCGATATTTAAGTACACACGTGTAGCGTTTTACCTTTTGTGAAATACCTGCACGTAGTCGCTCGCGCAGGGTCACACCGCTTACAAAGTCGATTTCAACAAAGGTCAAGCATGAATGCATGCGCGCATATGGTGTAAGAAATATTCTCAGCGCGGC
Organism: Thereva unica; assembly: GCA_949987705.1. NCBI lineage: Eukaryota > Metazoa > Arthropoda > Insecta > Diptera > Therevidae > Thereva > Thereva unica. The sequence continues at coordinate 86,147,443 of OX465285.1, forward strand.
TGCGCACAGGAGTCACATAAGTCGCCAGCATAATCTTTTAAATCAAGAAAATCAAGCTCCGTGATTTATAATATTTTTCTTTTCTCTTCTATTATGTAAACTTTTTTCTAAAGCTACTACCACAGTACATAGACGACATACAGCGCCATGCAGCTGCCGCTTTGGGAACTGGCGAAGTGTCCCTTCTTGCATTTAAGCCCGACAGAACGGGACGACGACGTCGACGATGTGGTGGTACGGAAAAAACTGCATTTGCACGATTCCAATCAAATTCCGCCTCACCTGAATTATTTTCAGCCTTGGCTAAAAACGTTTTTAGAAAGATTCAGAAATCACAGAAATCATCAAGAGTTCGCCACAAAACGAGATTTCGTGAACCATAAACGCGGCCACTTAATGCCTTTAGACCTGGCTACTTACCGATCGAGCGGCTCGAGTCTGCGCGAAGGCGAAACCACACCCATGATATACATTAGATCGGCTCTCTGGCTCTATGGAAACCGTTTCTGCAGTGCAGCCGAAGGCCATTTTGTCAACATTTACTCGCGAATAATTAATCAGTTTCTGGCGGGCACAAGCAGTTCGAAAAAAACTACTCTGATCGTGCCAGTTGCAATCTAGATGTAATTGCGGTCAACGCTATCCAGCGGGCTAACAGCCATTGAAGGAGGCGCCTCTAGCCTTTATTATTTTCGGATCTAATTCGTCTAGAACAGCGGGTGACTGGCTGGAATAATGGATTTCAGCATTTGTTGTTTTTGTAACCGATCTTGCAAGACGAATTGATCGATCTCAAGAAATTCCTCCGCTATCACACGGGTGGATACCGTAGCGCCTAAGTATGTAATTACGGTCAATTCCGGCTTCAGACGTTTTTTTTTCGTATACCCCCCAAAACACCCAATAGCCAATAGCAGTTCCCTATCCGAAAGTGAGGATCGCTTGCGATCACACAAAATCAATTAAATATCAATTACCAATCGACCCGATCGGATACGCTATGCCATATGGATTTCGAAAACACTGTGTATTATTGGGCTGCCCAATCGCCGCGCGGTCTAGAAGCAGCGCGGCCTTTCAAGGTGTAATTTTCTTTTCCCGCTCTGTGTGGAATGCGTTCGATTCAATTTCTCAAGTCTTTAACGAAGAAAGTATTTAAAATTTGATTATTGCCCCGATGGCGGCATATTTTGATTGCGCATGCGCGGTGGGCTTAAGCCTGCGCACGATCATTTTCCTTGATCATTTTTTGGAATAATATTCAATTTTTCGGGCACTTTTCGTATTGTTATAAAACTTTCAAATATTTGTGGTGCAGCGGTAGAGGTTTAGAGTAAACAAATTGGAAAGTTATGAACTCTTTTTGGGGTGGAAAATTGAGTGAATATAGAAGAAAAAAATAGGTGAAAGTTTAATCGAATTTAATCCTACTAAGATGGGGATTTTTATTACACGGATGCTGTTTTTTTCACTGGTGGGAAACAGTTAAACAGTAGTGCAGGCTTTTGAGTGAAGATTGTTAGTGCAGAGACTGAGGGTCACAAATATCGATTGAGGATCATTAATCTAATTATCGAACGATCGCAATGAAATAAGTCGGTGAAAGGCAAGACTGTTATATTTTCTTAATTAAAAAAGAAACAGGAATCAGATGATGACATTATCTTAAATGAATTTCTCTGGCATTCCTTGAATATTAATAATAATAACCAGACAGGCTTTAGACTAAAAAGATAAACTCGCGATCTTCTAGTTTGCTTTACAGAACACCTCAACCAGAGTTTGCATGAGTTTGGTGGGTTTGGTGCCTTCTGGATTTCTACAGAACTTGGACTGAAAGTTTCGTTTCTGGCAGTTCAATCAAGGAGCTATTTATTGGATGTCGTCAAATCCGAACCCCACCGCGTCTCTGTGGGGTCCCGCCATGGGAACATTTTATCACCACCTCTATTTACTATCATCAGGCCAACCACATAACCTTGCGGGGCCTGGGGCTAAAATATTATTGGGGGCCCTTATAAGTAGGGATATTCTCATAAAGTGTTGCTACGTGCACCTTTGGTTGGGTTGCCTGAAGAGGCCAACCTGAGGTTACACCTACACAAAAAAAACATCGGACCAAGGTCAACGTTCCAAAAGGAAATAGATAGCTGGACCAAAAATCGGATGGCGGTACTTCCCAGACGTCAAAATAAGGCTGGATCGGGGGGGGGGCATTGTCGTGGTTTGAGTAACGCTCCGGAAGAACCAACAAAACCAGGCATCCTCACCTACTTCGGGCGGGCGCAGAGAACTACAGGAGAGCGTCGAGTATCTGAAGCAAATTCTCGAAGCTAGAAATGTCTGCCGCTGCTAGTCCATAGCTGTCGGGTCTCTAGCTCATCATCATGAAAATTTAAATGTCAATAACTCCAAATGACACCATTAATGTTCCAGCGAACAGTACAATATTTATTACCTTCCGAACAACAAACACAATCATATGAGATGGCTCCTGTGGTGACAGGCAAACTGTAACCGTATTTAGCCTGGTGGTACGACCACCTCCAACTATTTCCCCGGCTCTCAATATACTCTCAACATATTTACAAACGAAACAATACGAGGATTAAAAAAAAGTAAGTAAAACAACTCGTCGCGGTACCAGTTCGTGTTTGTGTTCCGGGTACAGCCATCGGAATGTGGCCCCAAGATGCACCTTCTCCCTCTGGCCACGGCAATATTAAAAACCTCCAACTCGTCCGTTTGGGGGCCAAAGACAGGACAGGACCTCGCCTAACTCAAATTGGCACATCTGTACATGAAAATATATCACATAAAACTGATTAACTAATTCGAATTTTTTTTCGTCCTGTCGGTTGTCTTGTATTTCTCTCTGCCTCTTTCCCTCCTAATTCCTTCCAAAAAAAATTTATTCCCGAAATCAAGGTATCCTACAGTGGGGGATAATCTAAAGGGTGCAGCTATTGCGCGATCTTCCTCCGGATTTTAATAAGCTGATAATCCATCATTAATTAACAGCGGGATTCCATTAGGCCGTACAAGCCAATGGCTGCCTTTCACCGAAGAGGATAGGCCTGCCGTTACAGTATTTGGCTTTCGATTCTATTCATATCAGTACTAGATACTTTTGATCGAATAGTGGAATCGAGTACTGAGTACAATTTGCATTCAAGGCTGAATTCAAGCTAACTGCAAGTTTATCTCAGTCGTAAATAATTGTACTTGTATGCGTACACAGACTCACTAGAATCGTTTTTGCTCACTTAAACAGGTCAAGCAGCACTGGACGTGATTAGTACTTAGTCGGGGGACCGCTTGGTAAAACGACACTCCCGTTTGGAATGGTCGATTGCGAATACACTCTTTAGCAGAGGCGTACATACCTCTGGCAGACGCATTTTTAAATTTTCCCGTACGGGGAGCATGAACATCTCTGGCAGGCGCCTTTTTAAATTTCCATACCTTGTTCTTTATGCGTGCTAGTTGCAGGCGCGTACATGCTTTTTCAAAAAATTTACCAACTAAACCGTTTTTACTCGAGATATAAGCTACATAAGTATTGAAATTAAAAAAATCTTTTACTAGAAAAAATATTTAAAAATTTTTAAAATTTGTGGTAAGAATAAGTTCATTCAGAATTTCTTAAGGAACGGTCGCTTTTTGCTTTCCGGATAGAGTTTAAGTTACATAGTGCAACCTAGAACCGAACAGGTCAACTTTTTTGCCCGGGGCAATTCGTTTGACAACATATGGGTCAAAAAACCCCTCTCGTGTTCACTAGTCCGCCCAACTCTCGAATATGCCTGCCCAATCTGGGATGCCATATTTGATATAAACTGCAATAGAATTGAATTTGTCCAAAAGATATTTCTCCTTTTCGCACTGATAAAACTATATAATCCAGCTGACCATCTAAGCCTAGGCACTCAATTATCTCATGCCTTACCCTTATCTTTGACATCTTGAGTGGCGATCTATCTATCGGATAAAATTCTAGTGCAGTGTCAGAAAGAAAGATTTACCCAGTATTCTAAAAACAATCACAAGTCACAACGCAAACACAAGTGTCGTGTACAGTTCAGAACGGCGAGGTCTCTATTTAAAATTCTCGACGGTATAATAGAAATAATTTATTTAAATTATTCAAAATTATATAAATAATTAAAATTAAACAAAAACTCGAAGTTGTCCTCAAAACGTCTTTCCAGGCTGCCTACGTTTCGTCGACTCCCTAATTAAAATCCACAGCTACCCGATATAAAAATATGTTCTTCTTTACTTCAGTAAAACACTCAATCGTAATAACGTTAAGTGTTTTACTTATTATTCGTTTGACAGCTCGGCCCTTCCTGACTATCGGAATCGTCTTCGATTTCGTCGTCACTACTACTTCCTTCTTCTAAAATTGGAGCTGACTGACACCATGGTTTTAACTTTTCTGACGAATACACTGATGAAAATTTTCTTCCAGTAACCACTAGTCCATCCAGGTCCTCAATCATATAGCGATCGAAATCCAAAGCTTTTCTTATGACATAAGGTCCTTTGAATTTAGGATATAGTTTTCGGCTTTCACCAGTAGCTGGAGCTTCTGCTTCGATTACCACCAAATCACCAGGTTGATAAACTTTAGGTTGCCTATGTTTACCATCAAATCTTTTCTTCCATCTTTCTTGTTCCTTTCTTATATTTTCAGCAGCGATATCCGATTTATTGATATTCGTAGAATCTATTGATATTTCGGCATCTTGTATATCTGCAATCAACTTGTTTGATACAACATCTCTTACATTAAAATTGAAAACTATTTCATTTGGTGAAAATTTCGTTGTTTGATTCTTTTGAGAATTCAGAATCCATTGCAGCTCATGAATTTTCTCATCCCAATTTCTACTTTCTGTCACTGAAGTACGAAGGTAAGTCAAAATGCTTTGATGAACTCTTTCCACCTGACCGTTTGCCCGCGGCATTCGAACAGCCACTTTGATATGTCTAATTTCATATCTGTCACAATATTGTTCGAATGGCCTGGATGTGAAGGCTGTGCCTCTATCAGTGATCACTACTTTTGGGAGTCCAAAATAACTAACCAGCTCATTAACAACCTTAATTACTCCAGTAGTTTTGGTATTCCTGATAGCTTTTATCTATATCTATAAAAATCTCGTGTCACAGTGTTTGTTACCGTACTCCTCCGAAACGGGTTGACCAATTTGCATGAAATTTTTTGTGTATATTTGGTAGGTCTGAGAATAGGTCGTAGGCTATTTTTTATACCTTTAACCAAAAAAACAGCTGCAAAATCCAAACAAAAATGGTAATTTTAGGAATTTTCACTTCATTTTAGTTTCAATAGCTTCATGGCCTACCTATTGTTTGACAAATGTAAAATTGTCATTAAATTTAATCATTACATTTAATGAAAATTTCAAATTTACGCAGCTGTCAAACAATAGGTAGGCCATGACGCTATTGAAACTAAAATGATCCATAGCGGCCGTCTCAAGAGGGCGGTGTACCACTTTCTTCACAACCACCTCGACATGGGTATCAAATGAAAGGGTATGATAAGTAGAATACAATAAGCAATGTAGTATACAAAATATATCTTTAGATCCATGGCGGCCGTCTCAAGAGGTCGGATTACCACTTTCTTCACAACCACCTCAACATGGGTATCAAATGAAAGGGTATGTTAAGTAGAATATAATAAGCAATGTAGTATACAAAATATATCTTTCGATCCATGGCGGCCGTCTCAAGAGGGCGGGGTACCACTTTCTTCACAACCACCTCGACATGGGTATCAAATGAAAGGGTATGATAAGTAGAATACAATAAGCAATGTAGTATACAAAATATATCTTTAGATCCATGGCGGCCGTCTCAAGAGGCCGGATTACCACTTTCTTCACAACCACCTCAACATGGGTATCAAATGAAAGGGTATGTTAAGGAGAATACAATAAGCAATGTAGTATACAAAATATATCTTTAGATCCATGGCGGCCGTCTCAAGAGGGCGGGGTACCACTTTCTTCACAACCACCTCGACATGGGTATCAAATGAAAGGGTATGATAAGTAGAATACAATAAGCAATGTAGTATACAAAATATATCTTTAGATCCATGGCGCCCGTCTCAAGAGGGCGGGGTACCACTTTCTTCACAACCACCTCGACATGGGTATCAAATGAAAGGGTATGATAAGTAGAATACAATAAGCAATGTAGTATACAAAATATATCTTTAGATCCATGGCGGCCGTCTCAAGAGGTCGGATTACCACTTTCTTCACAACCACCTCAACATGGGTATCAAATGAAAGGGTATGTTAAGTAGAATATAATAAGCAATGTAGTATACAAAATATATCTTTCGATCCATGGCGGCCGTCTCAAGAGGGCGGGGTACCACTTTCTTCACAACCACCTCGACATGGGTATCAAATGAAAGGGTATGATAAGTAGAATACAATAAGCAATGTAGTATACAAAATATATCTTTAGATCCATGGCGGCCGTCTCAAGAGGCCGGATTACCACTTTCTTCACAACCACCTCAACATGGGTATCAAATGAAAGGGTATGTTAAGGAGAATACAATAAGCAATGTAGTATACAAAATATATCTTTAGATCCATGGCGGCCGTCTCAAGAGGGCGGGGTACCACTTTCTTCACAACCACCTCGACATGGGTATCAAATGAAAGGGTATGATAAGTAGAATACAATAAGCAATGTAGTATACAAAATATATCTTTAGATCCATGGCGGCCGTCTCAAGAGGCCGAATTACCACTTTCTTCACAACCACCTCGACATGGGTATCAAATGAAAGGGTATGATAAGTAGAATACAATAAGCAATGTAGTATACAAAATATATCTTTAGATCCATGGCGGCCGTCTAAAGAGGCCGGATTACCACTTTCTTCACAATCCCCTCAACATGGGTATCAAATGAAAGGGTATGATAAGTAGAATACAATAAGCAATGTAGTAGACTCAATATACCGATTCATGGCGGCCGACGCAAGACCCATGTTCTTTGAGGCATTTCATCTGTGTAAAATTCATATCTCGAAAAATATTAAGTCAATGGATGGTTTTTATTGTTTACTATTGACTTATGGGTGCAGCGTAGGCGCACCGGGTCCCAGCTAGTAACATTATATTTACTGAAGGCATCCGTTACAACTAGAATATAGACATTTCCAGATTTGCTTCTTACGAAGGGACCAAGATGATCTAAGTGTAGCCTTCTGAATGGAACTGGTTCAATGTCATAGAGATGTAGTTGACCTTCAGGTTTCCCTTTCTTTAATTTATTATAACAGCAGTCTATGCAGCTACTAAGATATTCTTTACAGTATTTACGCATCCTTGGGAACCAATAGTACGCTTTTATACGCTCTAACGTCTTCTCTAACCCGAAATGACCAAGTCGATCATGACAAGATTCTAAAATTTTCCATCGAATGTTCTTAGGGATTACTAGCTTATTTTCATTATTTTTTTTCCGATATAATCGATAATTCTTTAGCATATATTCTCGGCGATATTGATTCACTTGATCATCTTGTTCCGTTCCCTTCAAAACGGCCATTATATGTTGCAACTTCGGGTCTTGTATTTGCATTGTGTAAATCCAATCATCAGAAGCAACTTCAATATTCAGAATAATACCAGCTGGTTCGACTGCATTAGGTGGCATATCAGGCATACGGCTCAAAGAGTCTACATGACTTAGTTTATGGCCCGATCTATGCACAAGAGTAACATCATATTCCGACAGCTTTAAGTACCATCTTGCAATCCGTGCATTCAATTCAGTCTTTGCTTTCACCGTCGAAACTGCGGAGCAATCTGTTATTACTTTCACTGGCTTTCCCAGAACATAAAATCTGAATCGAGATAAAGATTCTATAACAGCGAGTAATTCCAGCTCAGTACTGTGGTATTTCTTCTCCATATCGGAACATTTCCTACTGAAGTATGCGACAGCGGACCAAGTTTTCTCATCATCGGATTGCAGCAACATTCCCGCTAAGCCAACATTACTGGCATCTGAGTGTATTTCATGTTTGGAATTATAATTATAAATAGCAAGAGCAGGATAATCACACAAAATATCCTTCAATTTCTTAAATGCTTCCTCATGTTCCACATCCCACCGAAATTTGGTTTGCTTCTTTAATAAATTAGTCAGCGGTACAGCAATAATTGAGTAACGTGGTACAAATTTACGGAAAAACCCCGTAAGTCCTAAAAATCTTCGTAGTTCCACTATATTTTCAGGAACTTTAAAGTTCTGGATTGCACTCACTTTCCCTTTTCCTGGTTTTATTCCTTCTTCGTTCACAATATGTCCCAGATATGTAATTTCTGTCGCTAAAAACTTACACTTACTTAAACTTGCAGTAAGGTTATGGTTCTTCAAGATTTTAAAAAAACCTGCCAGTATCTCCAATCCTTCCTTAACATTTCGACTCGGTAAAATTATATCATCTAAATAGGCTAACGCTTTATGTGGTTTAAATTCAGTTACAATTTGGTTCATCAATTTTTGGAAGCATCCTGGGGCGTTCACTAGTCCAAAGGGCATTCTGTTATACTCGAAATGTCCATGATGTGTTATAAAGGCCGTGTATTTCTTCGAAGATTCCTCCATTTCTATTTGATGGTATCCCATCTTAAGGTCCAGTGTTGTGAAAAATTTGCATCCGGCCAGTAAAGCAAATTGGTCTTCTAAATTAGGCATGGGATAAGGTTGTCTAACTGTGACTTTATTCAGTCGTCTGTAATCAACGCATAGACGATTTTTACTATCTTTTTCAACGAGAACAATAGGCGATGAGTATTCTGATTCTGACAGACGGACAATCTTATTTTTAATTAAATCGGCAACCATTTCTTCTACTATTTTCCTTTTTGAGTAGGGAATGCGATACGGTTTAGCGTATATTTGCTCGTTGGACATAAGGTTAATTTTCATTTTTATGGTTGGACACTTTCCTAATTCATCTATTGATTCGGCAAAACAAGAACGGTAATCAGTTAATATTAATTTCAGTTCATTTAATTCTTCCGGAGATAAATTATTGCCAGTATTAAAATTTTCATTATTCTCAATCCAACACTTTCCTTCTTCAATGATTAACCTTTTCCCTTTATAGCACAATACATCTCTCCCCAAAAGCAAGTCAAAATCTGAGCCTATCAGTTCATCATCTACAACGAGAGCATTAATATTAAAAATTTTATCATCAAATTTAATATCTAGATTCATTTTTCCTTTGCAGTGGAATGAACCTCCGCCAAATCCGATCAAGTTCACATCAGTTTCTTCTATAAGACCAAGTTTCTCAGCAATCGTTCCTGTTATTAATGAGTACGCACTACCTAGATCAATAAATGCCTTATATTTATTTTTCCCAATCTCAATTATCTTTATAATTTTATCATTTGGGTTTTTATGTTCTTTACTAGTATCAGCGATTTCGTTAACATTTGCTCTTTGCCAAGACGGGTCAGAATTTCTATTCTTATGTGTGCAATCTTTCGCCAAATGATCACTTCGACGGCATATTGTACAACGTTCTCGACAAGGAGGATCCGGGCAATGTAATGATACATGACCAGTCCTAAAACAGTTATAACATACAACTTGATTTCCGTTTTGTCTTCTAAACTTAATAAATTGATCAGCATTTCCGGTAGGTGAGCCAGACCTTAATGTATCCGGCTGAGAGATTCTAATTTTGTTGTCATTGTTCGGCGACCCTTTAGAAAAGTTCCTACTCTGCCAATGAATACCATTTGTCGTTCTCCCATTCGTTCTTGATTCGTTTCCTCTTATACCTACAAAATCAGTGTATCTCCTCATGGAGGCTAGTAAATTCGTACATTGGGTAATCGGCATGGTAGACATTGATCTAACGAATTCTTTATCTCTTATTCCTCTCAAAATGTATTTGATAATCGCAGCATCCGGTAAATTTCCTTTTCTACCCATTGCTAGTTGCCTATAATAAAATTCTTCCATACTCTCATTATATTTTTGTACATTTTCAGCCATTTCTAAATGTATATCGGCCATATTAAACTCGCACGGGAAGTCTCTTAAAAACAGTTCCGTGAACTCTTTCCATGTATGGAAGACAGGAGCGCTATACATCCATAACTTCGCAGGTCCCTTTAATTTTGAATACATTGCAAACAGGACCACTCTATCATCCCAATCATACACATCTTTCAATTGCGATACTTTTTCTATAAATTGTCTGGATTTTAATGAATCCTTTTCGAAGGGATGAAACTCAGGAAGTGTCTCTATAATATCTCTAACACTGCCGTATGGGTTATGTATTCTTGGACTCGGTAGTGAAGTAACAATTTGTTGTGCAGGGACATAGATACTGGATTGAATCGCACTCGAAATCGGTGTAACATGTGTACTGGGAATTGTTGTTGGCCCAGGACAATAATTATGTTGCGAGCACATTGTAGCTACTGCAGCATTAGGAGCACTCGTATATTGCGGCATTGAACATGTTGTGGTTGTAGGTGGAAAACTAGCAATATTGGGGTTTGAAGCAACCTCACTTTCCTGATCTTGCCTATCAAGAAAATACATCTCCAGTCTCTCAATTAAGCTTTGTCTTCGACCCTTTTTGGACAAATTGTAGTCGTCACACAGCTTTTGCAATTCTTTTATTTTCAGATCTTCCAATCGTTCTCCGTTTCTCATTTCGTCCTCTACAAGGCTTTAGGTGTAATCCCACTTCTGATAAAACTGTCGTGTACAGTTCAGAACGGCGAGGTCTCTATTTAAAATTCTCGACGGTATAATAGAAATAATTTATTTAAATTATTCAAAATTATATAAATAATTAAAATTAAACAAAAACTCGAAGTTGTCCTCAAAACGTCTTTCCAGGCTGCCTACGTTTCGTCGACTCCCTAATTAAAATCCACAGCTACCCGATATAAAAATATGTTCTTCTTTACTTCAGTAAAACACTCAATCGTAATAACGTTAAGTGTTTTACTTATTATTCGTTTGACACAAGTGTGTGATGAGTCTCAACTTGAAGGCTTATAATAAATCAAAACTAACGTAGAAGCGAAGTAGAAGTGAAGTATAAATAACTTCTTTCAATATTGACAGCAAACAAAATAAAAAGTTCATAAGTAGTAAGTGCGAGTCGTCAAAGCTTGTGACTTATGACTGGTCACAACTTTAGAATAAGAGGGTTAGTCCAGCGACTACCGCGACAGAGCGCTGACTTGGGTGATCGGACTGGAGACGGTGATGGCAGGCAAGAGGTTAGGAATTTTTTTTTATATAAAAAAGGGAAGACGAAAGAGAAGGAACGTTATATGGCTCGCAGAAATGTAAAACCGAAGGACTATTTTAAGAAGGAAGAAGAAAGAAGAGCTATGTTCATCTTGCGAATGTTACCAGGTATAAACTCCTAGGAAATCCAATAACTGATCTTTTTGGAGGTATTGTATAACTAGACACGTGCGCCTAGCCCAAAATCATTAAACAATTCAAAACTACGTGAAAATATGCACAAAGCTACAAGAGCGATCTCCTCTCGGCTCACAATGAACACGAATTTAGTGACTGCAAACAATAATTTCGCGTTCATTGAGGATTCGTGTTATGGCGCCTCACTTATTGGACGCAAACAATTTCCAGCCAAAAAAATTACGTTTTTAATCTAATTACTAGTTTCTGCCCGATGTTAGCTGCAAATGACTGGCCAACCCTGCAATTAAGCAATTATTCGATGACCCGGAAAAGTCCGCAGCTTCAAATCGGGCGTCTTGAAGACGGTGAACCAAATTTCGCGTTATTTAACATCCAAGACCCCAACAGAAACGGACTTCTTATAATCTCTATCAAATCACAGATTCACGCCCACGGCAGCTGTAGTACTCGTGCGTGTGATACGAGTACTACACACGGCAACTTTCCTTGCCTTTCTTCGATTCATCGTAGTCCATTTCCAAATCAAATTGGACCTTAAGCCCAGAGAAGAATTGTTTGTTGGCGTCTAATTGAATCCGGCCACAAGCGCGCTATGATTGATGGCATCCGAGGGAATAAACAGAAGAACTCAATTACGGCGCGTTGCGTTCCAGGTGAAGTCGGCAGGTGGTAGTCAATTTAATTAGACAGAAGCTTGTTAATAGGAGCGCGCACTCACGTCACACTTCCAGCTTACACCCAGAAGAAAACCCGCCAAATATGGACGGATCGAGTTGAATTTTTGTATGGGCTGGCATCAGGTTTTCCTTCGAGTGCCAATTCTAGTCCCCAGTGGCCGCGCCGCACCGCATGCATGGCTGTGTAAATATCCAGAAAGCAGGCACCTGACGGACGTGCAAAGGCTGTCTTATGGCACAGCAAAGTGACGAGCTTAAATGTCTCTCGAAATGACTGAAAACAAGAGACCGGAGGAATTTGAGAGAAGAATGTGTGATTGCGATAAAATGACTTTCCTTATTTGAAGGTTTGTTAGCGGGTAAAAGTTGCAAGTTTGTTGTTCTTTGGCGGATTCTAGTTCAAATATTGTGGATTCATGCTTTTAAACTAATTTTTTGTAACTATAAAGCAAATATAATTGAGAAGATAAGAAAAGAAGTTACTGACAGCACTGCATTATCACCCAACCTTCTGCAACAAAACAGCGATGACAAATGATTGATCGTCAGCTGAAAAGTTCGCAGAATTAAAATCGTTCCGAAAATACTTTAAGTATAATTTTAAAATATCGCCACACTCCAGAGTAAAAATAAAAAGTGACCTTACAACGGGCGAACACAGGCCGACCAGGGACGGCGGCCCCTCACCCCGTTCCTCTAGGTATGCAGTACTTCTGAGGACGGCCCTACTCCTAGGAGGGTAGAGAAGACTAGAGTTCCTTGCACATGGCCGAGGACTATTTTTAAATCACGGCCGGTGTTCGCCCGTTGTAAGGCCATTTTTATTTTTGCTCTGGATCGAATATCTAGGTCTAGTCTTTTTATGTGGCAGTTCTAAGCTTAGGAATTACTTTTTGTATTACCACTCTGTCACGGCGCAATGTCCAGTAGTAAGCTTAGAACGGGGCTAGAACAGGTTTGGGGTTATGAGGAGCCAGGTGGGTGTTGAAGTCGGTAACGATGAAGCCTGCGTTTGAACTCTTGGATGATTATCGAAGGCGTAAGACTAACGCAGGAGTTAGCGAGATAGCGAGTTTATGTCATTTATAAAGGTTATAAATAGAGTAGGTGACAGATTTGACTCCTGAGGCACCCCGCCAGAGGTGACCTGGGTTTGGATTTGACGACATCCCATGTTGTTGTCGGTGATGTCGGTTTTGTAGAAGTAGGTTTGAAGTTTAACTAGAATATGCCTTAAGAAAATCCAGCAGCCAAGCCTTAGATTGAAGAACTAGCCGCAATAGCAGCAGACGCGATCTATTATTATGCCAACATACCTATTAATGAGGGTTTTTTGAGTTACAGATGCTGACAACTCCATGGAATCTTTACAACCAAAGGGAAGATCGTCTTGTAAGGCTGCGATGCCGAGGATTTTACATTATGTATCTGGGTATAATCAAAGCCAACTCCAAGAACAATTCAGATATATAACAAAAGCGAAATGCGCACACGCTCGTAGAATTAAGTTGAGTGCGGAATTTATCTAAATAGAGTGAGCGGAGTGTGTCTTAAATACGGCAACGCAAAGTCGTAAAAAATCGTTTCACCGTGCTGAAACGAAGAGTCATAAGACGAGACAGATAGATACTGGAAGCCTACAGGGCCTGAAGTCCAACTCAGCTGTGAGCTTGGATTTAATTTGGACCAAAGCTGAAAAGTCCACATAACTACAGATATACCAGTAAGCATACCTTCGGCTAGAGACAAGGCTGCGCACAACATATGGCGATTCAGCACTACATAGTAGTGATAAGAACAGTGCAGGGAAACGATTCTTTTATTTGGTGGTTCATTATGATAAAAAAAATATAACGAATTCAGACTAACCCAAGTCCAAGGTTTGCCTCCTGTACTCCCCTGAAAACAATGAGCGTAACTCGATGTGCTGTGCCACTTGATTTAAACATAAGGCAACAGACACCGGCTCGACAAGTGGGATGTTAGGTGGAGAAAATGTATGGGCTATACTGTGTTGTCTTCCACTGGGTGTAAGGTGAGCCGCCTGAATGCATAACCTTCGCCATTTCGCTAACCCTGCAAAGTTCTACCCCTTTTGCCAGTATTTACTACACGGAATTCATGACAATCCTCAAAGTCTACCCAAGTCAGGTGCCAACCCGATAAAAATAAAAAAATTCCTTACAACGGGCGAACACCGGCCGCTCGCCTTTGTAAGGGGCATATGATGGTCGTAGAGTTCTTAACCATTTTAATGGGAAAAAATACGATCTTATGACGGCCAAACTTGACCAAAAGATATAAATGGTCAACTTCTGAACTGTACAAACGGGCCTACGACGGCCAAAAAAAGAATCTACCCCAAACGTATTGTTGAATGTGTTTCGTTGGAACTTGATCATTTTCGTTATGAACAATGGTCCTTTCGATTCTTCCTACTTACAAATAATCAATGTACAAGAGAAACGAGCTTGGCAGTTGTCGGCTGCATTACGGTGTGTGAAAATATCTGTATATAGATGTATATTAAAAATATTTTTTTTAATCACATTACACACAAGCATATACCCCACGGTGTGGTCGTACAGTCCTGGAAACAACCTTCTGATGGCCGTCGTCTAGCTGAGCACTATGTTTCAATCATGGCCGGTGTTCGCCCGTTGCCAGGCCATATTTTATTTTTACTCGAAACGGTCGGTTGTAAGACCATTTTTTATTTTTACTCGGGAAAGCAATCCGGATCACTCTTCTGTGGGTACGGGCAAACTTTACGTCATCATACTGGTCCAATCAAAGCTGTGTACAACCAACGCACTGGGTCTGCCTTTAAGCCCTATTACTTGCTGAAGGTCTTACATGCTCCTAATGGCATTTAGTTTTAAGAAACTAAATGGAGAGTTTTATTTTCCGCCCGTTCAGTCAAGGTAGTATTGGATTGAATCAAATCTCAGCCTCGCACGGGGGTTTTTGCTGGGGTGCCACAGGGGTCAATTTTATCACCCGCCCTTTTCCTTTAGCCAAAGATTAAAGACAATCAAAAGAGTTGTTGCTACTTTAACACATCTGGAATGCCAGGGGAGGTACCTTCGTATACTTTTTGGAACAAAAAAAGACTAATAAGTTGAGGTGCTACAAAAATTGATATCTGCGGTTATGCAAAATGACCTTGAAAAGTTCACTTTGAAATTTTTAATATCTAATTTGAACCTTTTATTTATTTTCTTCACATTATGTAATATAAATTGCTTCCATTGTAACAAAGGTTATGCAATGGAACAGGGATATGCAACTCAATCCTCTGACGCAGTCTCCAAGTTCCGCTTAACGATAGATAAGCACCAGTACCAGAAATAACTTGACTATCGCTGGTATTCCATTTCCTTCCCAGACAATGCAAATTTCCCAAAGAATTCGCTCACCGCGCATTTCCCATTTCTGAAAGATCACTTAAGCTCCAAATCGATCCCAGCAGCAAACTGCACAACGACTTAACCGCGACGATTTACGTTACAGTCCTCCACCAGCCACAAGCTGCCACCTGATTGGCAACGTGCTCCGCGATTGCGTAACTTTCCCACGCAATCAATTTACATAACTGAAAATGCGTGCCGCGACTTAAGTCCGCTTCCCCGCCGGCGCGGATGGAACTACTTTGCCCAAAGGTAAGCATCACGCTCGCTCTGGATCGAGCCTCCTTGGTCGAAAATGCGTAATCGTGGTGGGTATCACCTGTACGGAAGCAAGATGGTCTGCTTGCGTACCGTTTATTTTCACCTTTTTCGGAAAAATTCTTCACTCTCTCGCGTGCACCAGTTTCGCGAATTGTCTCAAGAGTCAAGCTTCCTGTCCCGACACACAGACCCAGAAGACGTCGACGATGACGACGTCGACGCGGCGGGACGGGACGCGACAGGCACGTTTCTATTATTTCTGATCTGAAAATGTCGTGAATGATGTGCGAACGAATTTCCCAGGGCAGTCGGTAATGCAGTCTGGGACTCAGGTGAAATGGAGACTTTTCTCCGCCGTTTTCCGAGTCTTTCCACTTCAAGAGTGGAGTTTCTTTCGAGTAGGACTTGAGACATCTTTCTTTTTTTGATGTGGAACATTGCGGATTGTTTTTCTTGATGTGATTTGATTCGCATGCACGATTTTCGTTTTGTAATCAAATGTGGGATGATTGATAAAATTTTAATTACTCGTCATGGGACTTTTTCCTTATTTTTCTTCGATCTCTCCAATCAAACGACATTTTCTGAAAGTCTTGTTTCGTTAGGTTTTGTCATAAGATACCAATAATTGCTAAATGCTGCAAGACGACACAGCTGCAATAAAAAGGAAGTTTTACATAAATCGGAGGCATTCTGTAGTTGAAGACCTAGACACTTCAAAAAACGTTGAGGCAAGGATTTCAAAAGGAAAAGCAACATTTGTGACGCTGTGACGCATCTATGTAGATCAAGAACTTGGAGACAAAATTCACGTGTGTCATTTCAATATTTCCACAAATTCATGTCAAGGTTCGATATGGCTTCGTTTGGTGGGTATGATGCCATCAAGTCTTCCAATGAATGCATTGGACACTGCACGATCGTGTGCCTATGAAATTGTTTGAAAATCCCAACGAACAGTTTACTTCAACGATGCCACACTTTCATGTTTTGTTGTTGATATCTTATCCTCAAAAATGGACCTTGAAACCTTGAATTAAAGTGTTGAAACCCCTGTTCCAAAGAAATGAGCTGTGGACGGTGATTTTGTAAGAATAGTTGTAGCAAGCGAGACGCACAGAATTGCTTGCGTGCCCAAAGGATTACTTTTTGATGGTGCCTACATTTGCTGGTCAACGATCGATGGATAGAACCGAGCGGAAATCGACAACTTCCAGTTATATCAGTTCAATCCATTCCAGAAGGACGTCAGGCATTGCATACATTAGAATTGAGCTAATCACCCTTTAAGCAAAAAGCCCTAAGCTAAGCTCTACACGATGCTATGAACGCCCTTCAACGCTGGACGGTTGATGGTAGAACGCATCGTATGGCTGATCTTCGAACTACGAGTGTTCAATGTGATGCGTACAACGTTTGTTTTTGGACACGTTCGGGTTCTGAATTAATCGTTGGAAACAAACATCGAATCAAACATTCACCGCATCGTGTAGAGCCGGCTTTATCTTAGGCCTTAGAGTTAACCCCCCTTAGGCACCTCCCAAGAGATGAGCACTTTACTCGCAACGGCAGAACAACTCGTTGACAGCGAGACAACTAGTCCATTCAAAACGCGCGTCACAGGGCAAGTGTTCATTGCGCGCGCAGCCTAAAATAGCGGCTGAAATAAAAGGCGCCTTAATCGCCAAGGAATACATGTCGAATACCGATAAGTGCACAACATTCAGACTGCGCAATACCAAAACCACTTATTCGTCTACAAGACCAAGCCTCACATAAGTCAGCCACATATGGGAAAGTTTTATGCATTCAATCATGTTCCACAGACCAAAATTGCTCCAAAAAACTTGTAGAAATGTAGAGTGATTTTTGTTTGCTGACAAATTGAAAGGTTAACAATTTTGGTGTTGGGTCCAGCACTCAAAAATCACTCTGAATAACCAAAAATCTTTTAGAGCAATTTTGATCTGCAGCCCTAATTCTTACCTCCCAAAATATGTATGTCACCCCTGTCATGAAATTACCATTTAAGCACTCAAAAATCACTCTGAATATCTCTAAAACATTTTTTTACGATTTTGGCCCGAAGCCCTAAAATTTTCTATGCAGTTATACGCTTTCTTTACCTTGGGGCGGCCATATACTCAGCTACGACCCTGGATATTATGGTTACCCTACCAGTGAATATTCTAACATGGTGAGCAGTGGCGGTTCGTAAGGTTAAGAACAAGGGAAGCAATGCGCAAGGCGAACGATAAAATGTATCGAAGGCTTTAACTAAAAAAACTCAAAAATAACATATAGGTAGTGGAATCAGATAAACAAAACATTAGGAATTGTTATGAAAATAAAGGCTGTTCGTCAAAATATTGGCTATCAGCGGTTACAATATGAAATTTTTATCTGTATACATAAAAAAAAACTTAAGAAAATGCTAAATTTTAGTTTTTTGGTTACAACTTCGCATTTTTTCAGTGAAATTTAATGGATTTTTCAGAAATTGTACTTTATAATGTGAACAATAACTGGTTAAAATTTCAAGTCAAAATATGTTATTTACATAAGTCCGAAAAACTGACTTCAAATATGAAAATTGATTGCCCAATAAATTTTGCGCATCGCTTCGTATGTGGTTCTTTCTTATTTTTAAATATAGGTTCTTTTATGCTTGAAAAAAGTGAAAAAAAATGGAATCGAAAATCGTGAACTTTTGCACTCTTTCGTCAATTTTTTCGAAATAGTTTCACTGCAAGAGGACGTTTTGCGTCTTTTTTCAGATTCCATTGATAATTAAAGCGTCAAAATAAACGTTGAAAAATTGCAAATACTAATTTGATATCATTTAATTTTTCCACCCCCTATACCACCCATCAACCATCATGACATTCTCCTTGCAAAAAAAACACTTCAGGCAACCCGTACTCGAAAATATAATTCATAAAAATATTCTCTAAAGGATTCATCATTAAAGGGAAACTTAAAAAATATAATGGAAGCTACAAAGTTATCAGCTTATATTCAACACAACCCTCTGTTTTCCAATTAGAATTACCAATATATAAAGAGAAACTTCACCTATCCTCGATCTCATTTTTCTTGACTCAATATAAAATAAACGAAAATTCATATTTTAAGAAGAGTCAAAAACAAAATTTCGAAGCCAATTTTAAGAGAAGATTTAATATTGCTCGAAGCCAGATTACCAGAAAACGAAACCAAGATAACAAAGAGAATACGGTGGATACAGAAAATTTCTCTATCTTCGTCTTGTCAATTCCCGCTGTTCGGTTCCGAAGAAGCTGCGTTTACCTCAGCTTCTGAGGGTACTGTATCAACGCAAACCTTTGCGTGAGTGTGAGTTCAATTCAATTGAATGTGTTGGAGTTTTCACATTGATTTTCTGTGGCAAAGAAGCTGACGATATTACAGCTTCCCCATGGAAGGCCTCGGCCATGATAAGAGCGGCGAGACACCACTCTGCCGCTCACCACTCGTATTGTGGCTAAGGTTTTACTCTTTCTTTACAGTAGGATGATAAATTTAAATTGTATTGTATTTTATATAAAAAAAACTCTGTACATTGCATCCTTAGTGTTTCCAGAGGAGGAAAAATATTGAGATTTTAATCTGGATATATTTAAATTTATTTTTATGAAGTTGCTTATTTGGTCAAGGGAAGCAGTGCTTCCTTTGCTTCCAAAGAGGAACCGCCACTGATGGTGAGTCGTGACCAATGGTAAGTGATCAAATTTCGAAAATGTTAAATAACTTCGAGTTCAACTGGTAGCTACCATTGTTAACTCTCGAAAGTGTGCTATCTGACTTTAAAAATCCACAAAATACGACTGTCGACCCATAGCCCTAATTTGGGACAGAATTCATTGAGAGTGGGTTTCATTACAGTCTACTAGGTACATTCTTTTTTACTTCTAGCGAGAACGGAAAGGATGACTTTAGATCAAGATTCCATATTTGACGGTTTCATGTGGCTTGTGCCTACACCTGAAAGTTTGCTTCAATATTCAATAACAGTTAAATAATAATTAAAAATCTAGTTCCCAGGACTCGAATGTAAGTTGATAACTGTTTTACGAAACTCTGCTTCTCTATTCTTAATAAATTCACCAGATTTGGAACCGTAAACGACAAATTCTGACGCATGTTCCTCTCATCATAAATTCAATCGGTTTATTATCCCAGAAAACCACGCTCCCAAGAACCTATAATCCAAAAGGTAAATTCCAAGTAAATTGTCACCTACGAACCGCACTTACCATAAACCACTAAAACAAACGACAACCGTAATCCCAAATTAGTAATAATAATTAAAGCATCATAGACGTCAACGAACTCCATCCACATATCTACCATCACTGCAAGAACAATTCACTACGCAAATTCCACATTCCACACGCTGAGCTCGAATAATGGATCCCACGATCACCAGATAAATTTTGACGGCTCTATATTAACGACTCCCGATTTGTCGACTGCTTTTATCCAATATGGCGGAGCCAAGCCCGGGGAGACACAATAACGCCAGAAATTGCACACCACATCCGCCGATATGTACCGTGGCCGCGTGGTAGAGTTCTCCCCGTAGTAAGGATGTCTGAACCGGAGATAGTTATCTCCACTGGAAATTATGAGCCGCACTTATGGCACTTGCAGACTCTGGCAATGGACGACCGGAAAATCGCTCTGCGCAGCCGTATAGGGCTCCTTTCTGATGCTACACAAAACAATAAATTTCGGGCGGTCTCAGGTGGGAGAGGCGGACGCCGCGCCGCTGCGTAGGACTTCTGCGATCGCGTTTATAAATTGCCGTGAAATGGGAGACAACTGAGGTCAGGCGGAACATGGCCGAGTAATTTTTATCCTCGCATTCCATGTCCGCCGTTGAAACAACAAGGATCAGAGCACTTGAATAAATCACGGAATCGGATAAAACACGGCTTTTCTACCTGGAATTTATGCCAATTCATTTCAGGTGTTGAGGAATTTTTAAGAGGAAATCTTTTCCATGATTTATTGGATGTGGAGCAAGGTGTTTATGTCTCCCCGGGTGAAAACTGGAGGAGAACAAGGAGTTGGCGCTGAAACGAGATTATTTATCTTTTGTTTGGCGAGTGAAGTCTTGTGTTCTTGGGTAGACGACATCAGAGTGTGTACAGAGCTCGCTACTTGTTACAAGCCCACGGATACAGAATGGGTTGTATCGAGTTTATGTTACAATTTGTAGACAAATAAAAAATATATTGTAGAGCGAAAGTAAGATGGTGCCTACAATTCTGGCGCGTCTGGATAAGAGGTCAGCCCATTTGTTGGTGTCTGAGAAAGCGAGGGCTACCATTAGTATACCGGTTATCTTTTGTCGAATCCACGCAGCTTTAGGTGTGGTTTATACTTAGTAGGGAGACCAATTTAAAGAACTGCAATTGAACGAGACGATTGGGTATCCCTCGAAGTAGTATAGAGTTTCTTCTATCTAGGAGCAAAATAAAACTCTTCTGAGGCCGCAAGTTTTTTCTAAAACACTAGAATGTATTCATTTCGAGATAGTAGAATACGACTACAGACGAAACAATTAGAAAAACAATTTTTAGACACTTTTTACAATACATCACCAACAAAATAAACGGCCTCCAACTAAATATTAACCACGTCCAATGCTGCTTGACTTCCTTGAAGGCTCTACACAAGCTGTTCCAATCGATACAATCGAAAGCGGATTTGAAATCGATGAAAACGACGACAGTTCGTTCGCAACGAATTCTTTCTTCCATTAGCTGACAACGACCGAATATTTGATCAATTCGATGTGGTCTAAATCCCGGTTGTTCTTTACGGCTCGTTTGCTCTCGATGTTTCTGTAACCTCGATTGCTGATCATCGAAAGGAGGCTAATACTGTGATAATTTCTGCATTCACGACTGTCGCCTTTCTTCAACGATCGCTTTGTGTTATGAGGACGTGAAGTTGTTGTGATAAGACATTCGGCGGTTACTTGATCTATTCATAGCGCTTTTCCATTTTTCAGAGATTTTGTTGCTGTCTTCACCACGATAATTTTCGGTTCAGTATCGAGAAACTGATTCTTCGGCTGTTTGAGAGAGAGGTTCGGGTGCTGGACCCTGTGGCGGATCGTGGTTGTATAGCTGGTGGAGAAATTCTCTCATGCACCCATGGGGCGAGGTCGCGAACGTTCCATCCGATTTTTTGGAGTTGTCGTTTGTAGATCCTCTTTTGCCGCCTATGTGACGTTAGTTTCGGTTCGGTTCGGTTCTTCTACTTCTTTCTTCAATCGTCGGTAGTCCTCGAAATCGACTTGATTCATTCGTTTCGTTTCCGCTGATCGACGAGGTCCAGACAGCTGTCTGACATTCATGGCTGTGCCCGATATGGAAAGATGGATACAACTCTACGTCAATATCGTCCGGTATTCTTCCGAGCGTCCCGAATTTGTTGAACAATTTGAAACTTTTCCGGGTCCTGTAGGCACGCCCACTTCTTTTTGCTGACTCCGTTTTCTTCGTAATCTTTGTAACCCCTCGAACAAGATTGTGTTCCGATCCGCAATCTAGCCCACGCGTTGCGCGTACATCTTTGAGCGTCGATCGGAAGCTTGCGTTGATCAAAACGTAGTTTAACATCACCCAGTCGCTGCAGGATGGATTTCGCCAGATGCGTTGCTGTTTGAGTGGATGGTGGAAGATGCTGCTGTCAACGATCAAATTGTTTGACGCTGCGAGTGAAAGAAGGAGTAACCATTGTCGGTTCAAGGTATCGTATCCAGCGTCTCTTGAAGTTGGTCGTTGTTCGTCCTTGTTCGTGTCTGAGTTGGTCTCGGTTGGCGCATAAACGGTTACGATATGGGTCTTGATCGTTCCACCCATGGTTATAACCGCCAAACGGTCGGATATCGGTTGGAATGCGATAATGCTGCTGGTTGCCCGTCGATCGACCATAAACACCATGTGATGCCTTGTTCCGTTCGGTGCGTCTAATTTGGGTCGAACGAAATCAGTGGTTCTTTTATATACTCTTGCTCCACAACAAATTTTATTACCAGGCATGATTTTTTATGTGATCCAAGATTCTGAGGGCCTTTGAATTAACACTACCACTTGAAGGTGTTCTCACGTCACTAACTTCGCAATCCTGATCGGATTTTCTGATGTACGAGCTTCCCTGGGCTTTCGCTAATCGTAGCAGACGCTACGAGACCGGTAATTTTATCGGCTGTGGGCTCGTGTGTGAGCTTTATTCGGGACAGGAACCTGGAGTACGAGCTTTGTTGGTAGGCCAAACCAGAAGTCCAGACTGAATTGGCTGGCAAGCAGCTACACAGCAAGACCGGTTGGGCTGGTTGGTCTGTCGGGTTAGTCTGGTTAGTTTGGTTTATCTGGTCTTATCAGCCAAAAATCTCACCATACAGGTTTTTGTCTTTAATAAAGCTCACACCCGAGCCCACAACCAATGATGTCACTGATCTAGTAGCGGCTTTGCTATACTGCTGCTGCCATTTCTTCTGTCTGGTGTTCTTAAGTGTCTACCACTCCTCGACGTGTTTCTCGTATCTATTTTTATCGGTCCTGTCCATCTCAGTGGCCTCATTCCTTGAAATGTTAACTGAAACAAAGAGGACGAGAGGGAACCGTATCTTTTTTTGGGCGGGCAACTCTTTGCTTTTTGCTGTGACCTATGTCACCGGGGCTAGTGATTCCTGCCGTAAGTAGAGGTGATGCAAGATCATACTAGCAAAAATAGTGTACACCCAAGGAGGAAGTATATAATACAACTCAATGTATTAAACTATGTAATGTTGTGCAGTCAATTTGTGTTAATGCAAAACACTAGTAAAAGCTTGAATTTAACTACAAAATTAAAACTACTGCAACAAAGTATCAAAATTACAATAGACAGGCAGTGTTTAAAGTGGGCACCACTTGCACCGATCCATTTTAATCCGAACAGCACGAAGCGATTTTCCCAATTAAGCCAGCGGCTGCTGCTTCACTCACAATTTTCCATCCCCGCATTTAAGA
The DNA here is from genome assembly GCA_949987705.1 of Thereva unica. Lineage (NCBI taxonomy): Eukaryota > Metazoa > Arthropoda > Insecta > Diptera > Therevidae > Thereva > Thereva unica. Next base: position 86,171,344 of record OX465285.1, read on the forward strand.
AGCCGTAATCAAAATCGATTATCTCCCAACCACACGTTACCATTCGCCATTCTCCCAAACGAATTAAATATGAAGCATAAACACAGCCTATTCTAGATTATTGTGCGCCAAAGCACTTAGCCCTCTGAATGTCGAATTTCACACCTGATTACCCTTCGGGCAGTGTATCAATTCCGCGTGTTTAACTCGGGCTAATGTCGTCTAACCGTGAGTGAAAAGGTCGGAAGCCTTCACAACAAACCTAGATTGTGCTAATTCACTGCTGATACACTGCGCACAAAAGATCGGCGACGACGGCAGGACAGACAAAAACTGCCAAATCGGTCATTAAAATTCAATTTTGCACGAAAAACGAATGTCGACCGACGACTGCGACGACGTCGTCGATCTGTTGAACAGATCTCAAAGTGCTCCGCGCGTCACATGTAGTCATCATAATCGTCGTCTTTTGCGCATTATCTCAACACATTAAGTCCCACACTTCTGCGCCTGCGTCCTGAGCTAGAAAATAAAATCGCGTAGCTTCGAGGAAACCTTCGTAGGTTGGCGCGGCATTGCAAATGCCTTTTGCACTTCTAGAACCATCAGAGGTGGGTGTGCCCGGCCGTGCTTCGCTCTATACGTGAGTAATGGTAACACACCGAGCACCATAGTCAGAATCGATTACCGGCGGTTCATGGCGATCACGGCTGGGGCGACATTTTCCAGCGGTGCATTTTCCGTGGGCTTTTCCTTCCTTCGCCGTGGCTCAACTACATAGTAGGCAACAACAGCGTGGTGGCTGCAATGAATGCAATGCGGCGTGCAACTGCAATCGGCAATCATGTTCTGTTGTACTGCACCACCTCTCAGCGCGTCTAGGCACCTAAGATTCTGCCTTTTAAGGCGTTCTGTGGTATTTAAAAACCGCCATTGATACCGCTGCGGCTGCGCAAAAAAATTAGGGGAAATCAATTTTCTCGAGATCGGCGCTATTGAGCAAACAGATCACCTGGGAGGCAGCTAATTGCCGATCGTGTAGTTTTGACGATAGTTTTCGTCAATGCTGGAAAAATTCAATTGCAACCTCGGCGGCGGCGTCGGCAATTTGTCCTGGGACTTAGAATGGGAATATGGCAACAAGAATGCCCGCAATGTTGGTCGGGTTTCGCGGCAACAAATTCGTGTTTTGAAATTGAATTGAATTGAATTTCTTATTAATTTTTTGTGTGCCCCTCAATCATAACCGAGAGCAGAAAATTTCCTAACCTTACTAGGGAGACATGTCTAATTGCGACACTAAGTGGCTCTATCACTGCGTTTCCAAATTTGATTTCTAATTAGGAATTGTTCAGTTTTTTTGCCGCGGTAATAAAAGTGTTAATCAGGAAAAATGCGATTTGTTCACTTCTAGGAAATTTTTAATCTTGACGAAAATAATTGTTTCTTGTCACACGATTATGAAGGCAATAGTTTCTCACGAGAGAACTAGTTTGTGATGCCGTTTGTTGGAGAACTTCTGTGGTTTTTGATTGAGAAACTGGATCAAGTAGTTTCCACAGCATTCTTTTGAAGCCAGCTTAATTCGATTGAGAGAGTTCGACAAACATAGGAGCAAGTGAGTCAGAGGATGCTATGTCCGGATGGCGTTGCATCACAATTGTTAGACCAAACTCTACCAATTTTTGACGGATTATTAAAAAAGAGTGTGATTGGGCGCCGTTGTGATAGAAGAAAACGCCTATCCTATTATTCAATTTAGCGTGGATTCGGCTAAATTGCAGAAAGGCGTCGGGCCAACAAGTAAAGAGTTTGGCCTATTCTGGCAATTTCATTACCAGCCTGAGCTTCCAGGCCCAAAATCCATACATGGAGAAGACGAGTATCCTTCTTGAAAAGCAGGGCGTGGTAGTTCCAAGGGCCACGGATATTTTGCTCCTTGGACCATATACCCCCAGTCATATTCTATTGTCGTTTTTGGAACCGTTCGTATACCAAAACACAGTGCTGTCATTCAGACTCGACCATAGCCTCCTTCTTCGTTACTTGGTAGAGCGGAGAGAGGTCCAGTAGGCCATAGTGGCACTCGAACAAGTTCTTTTAGCTCCCAAGATGCCGAGACAGCCTTTGCACTAGTTCAATCACAACACCCTTTTGTTTGGTCTTAATCCAATATGTACGGCACGGTGTTCATAGGCTAAATAGCCGTGGTGTATAGCCAAAACATTGACGACAGATGTTTAAAGATGTAATAACCTTGCCTTTAAGTTTCCAGGATAGGCTTTGATCCAGGATTTTCCTAGATTTTTAGCCTCCTTTGACCCGAGTAAAAATTAAAAAAATGCCCTTACAACGGGCGAACACCGGCCGTGATTGTTACATGGTTCTCGGTTGGGTATGAGATGGTTGTTTGTAGGACTATTCGGCCGTACACCACACGCACAACACACCGAAGGGTTATTCCCCAGTTGCTTATATATAATGCATTCAGAAAACAACTTTTTAATTGTACATCTATACAGGGTGTATTGCTGAAAGTAACAAGACGGTCCGTCCGCGGATAGGTTTAGGATAGACCAACAGTTACAGGTTTAGATAGGTGGAAGTATTCTGTGTAGATTCCTACCTCATTCATGAAAATATCTTACACAAAAATACAGGGTGATATGTAAAACTCTACCAAAAAAATTGCAAAACGCCCTAGCGGCTAAACCGTTACGATTCCCGATTAAATAACAACCACACACTTAAAACAAACCGATGACTAGCGAGGCTGTTTCTTTTGTGAATCGGTATTCTTTAAGTATCATAATCCAAAGAACCATTGTCCATAACGAAAATGTTGTCCATTTGGCCTTTATATGCCCGTAGTATGCCAGTGTGAACATCTCAGTACTCGGCCATTTTAATCTTTTGATCAAGTTTGACCAACCTGGGCCCGTATGTGCCCCTGTTAAATATCGTTTAAAACTCTACGGCCATCCTATGCCCCTCAAAAAGCTAGGGGTCGGTGTTCGCCCATTGTAAGGTCATGTTTTATTTTTACTTGGGGAGAAAATCATTTTTAACCATCTAGAGAGGTAGTTTTTAAATTTACCTTCATTCTAGAAGTAAATGATACGATGGCGGTTTTTTGTGGGCTACTACCCAATTTCTTGCTCCTACTCCACGCTTGTGACCACTCACCATCTGTGTCTTTGCTCTTTGGCGCTTCCGATTCTCGTACAGGACCAATTTTTCATCGCCGGTTATGAAACGTTTCAGAGTGCATCACAGATAATTTTTGGCCTATCATGTTTTTCGTGCTCAATTCATAAACTGCCTTCATCGTACCCAGCACAAAGGCTAGAATCTAACCAAATTATTCACGACGGGCGGTACGGCCTTAGACCAAAACGGTCTACTGGCGACCTTCTTGTAGTACCAGACTGAACACATGTGCTTGTGTGCCTGACTGAACACATCAACCAAAGCATCCATGGCTTCGGTGAGTCTGGTCTGGTTGCTCTAGATATCTCCAAGGCCTTCGACAGAGTATGGCATCCCGCTCTGCTGTCGAAACTACAAGCTATTGGTATTGACTCAGTTCTAAGGAAAGAAAGAAAGCTCTCAATTCTTTCTGGCCGTTCAATCAAGGTAGTATTGGATGGCGTCGAATCCAACCCTCATTCCATTTCGACCGGCGTTCCCCAAGGGGCGATTCTCTCACCTACTCTCTTTCTTATATTCATTAATGATCTGCTCTCAATCCCCTCCACTCCACTTCATAGTTTTGCCGATGACGGTACTTTGCGTTACTCATACCCCTCCGACAACACAGGACAAGCAAGTGCCAGACCTTGTCTCTTAGAACGTGAACTCATGTCCAACTCTCTTAACGCGGACATTAAACTCATTCTTGATCGGGGCCGCAAGAATCGTGTCGTTTTCAATGAAACCAAAACCAAGTACTGTCTATTCTCCACTAAAACCTGTACCAACCTTCCCTCCATTTCAGTGGGCGAGGATAATATAACAGCTGATCCATATCTTAACATCCTCGGCGTGACTCTATCCAACGATTTGCGACGGAATAAATACATACTCCAAGTCACCAAACAAGCGTATCAATGCCTCGGCTTCCTTAAGAGATGCAAGTTTCTCCTTCATCCAACTGCCTTGGCTACAATCTACAAGTCATACATTCGTCCACGCCTTGAATACAACTCGTATATCTGGGCGGGCGCCCCTAAAACCACCTTGGCTTGGCTAGACAAGGTGCAAAACCGCGCCATCAAACCCATTGGCGGTAGCACCCTTTGCATTGATCCTTTAAGCCACCGTAGGTATGTAGCAGCGCTCAGCAAGTTTTACCGCTATTTTCATATCGACTGCTCCACTGAAATCAAAAACCTCCTGCCTACACGGCTATTTTTCTCCCGCAACACAAGACTAGCCAACTCGGCACACCCCTTCACCCTTCAGCCCGCCGCTTCACGCACATTACGTTTTAGCAGTTCGTCTATAAATAGAACAACTCGATTGTGGAACTCTCTTCCGCAGTCGGTGTTTCCGAGCTCATATAACGTCTCAGAGCTCAAACACAAGGTTCATCGACATCTACTCATGCACCCTCTAGACCCCTAACCTATCCTATCTCATCTTTCCTTCAGATCAAGCTTACTACTTTACATTGCACCATGACTTGTAAGACATGACGGACTAGTAGTACAAAGGACTCGTAAGCTTCATCTTGCCACAAAAAGAAAAGGCTGCGTAGCGTTCTTCTCTTTGTCGTAATAGTACATACAGTGGAACATTCATATGTATGTGTACCAACGTTGAGTTATAGCTTAATAGATCGTGCAACCTAGTACAGCCTAATTACTGTTATAGAAGAAGAATTGTATCTACTCTATATAAGAATGCTGCTGCTCCTATGTGCTATACACTAACAAACTGATTTTTATCATTTCCGGTAAACAAGAGGCAATCAGAACGATAGAATCGCTTAGAATTCCGTAGAACCCAAGTTTAAACTAGTCTGATACTGCCAATTTTAATCAAGTTACTCTTGTCTGGCTCCAGAGTGATTGCAGAACTTTGACGGCAAAGAAAATGCGCACGTTCTGGCCAGATCGGGCTCCAGCACTTTATTCGTTTATGTTGTTAAAAGCACCTTCTATATCTAGGAAAGCTGCCAGGGGAAACGGTTTGTATTCTAGGGAGTTTTCCACGGTGAGCGTTACTTCGTGACTCCCGATCCCGCCCTCTGATCTTCTTTTACAATAAACATGTTGTGATGTTAAACATGAGGACCTCTTTTATGCACTTACGGAGGTATATGTCTAGTATGCGTTCTGGGTTTTTAGGGCAACAGATGACAAGCTTATTGGCCTGTAGTCTCTAGCCGCTCCGTTCCCTCGTTTGCCGATCTTCGGGATGAAAATCACTTTTACCCTCTTTCAGGAGTGGGCACGTACCTGTAATGTAAGCAATACTTACGTACTTACTTATATTCCTTTAATCCTTCATGTGTGCCAGTCTAGCTTTAGCTATTTCTCTAAACTGCTCCCAGTTGGTTCTCTTGGGGTTTCTGTAAGGCTCTGTCTTTCCTGCCCCCATGTCTTAAATGAGATAGAGCCCGCGCCATAAAAGAAAGGAATCTCAAAATCGCTGTTTCCGTGTACAGTGTGAGTTTTAGCGAGACACGAGCAAACAACGTCACATTGTTTCAAAAAAACAAACGACTGGCTTATTTATACTATATTTTCAGCCAAAACTCCACATGCTCGCTACTTTCCCCTCTTTTATGGCGCTGGCTCTACCCAAGGCGGCCGAATGTAGAACTTGTAAATTGTAACCCTGGTTGCTCGTGGAAGGGGCATTGGGCATTGGTACACTTATTTGGCGATTCGGTAATCTTCAGATAAGGCTATGCCCAAGATGTAAAAAGTTGGGCCAGACGTTAGGTCCACCGAAAATACGGAAGGAAGATTGCTTCAAAGAGCAGATTATTTATTAAGATTAGGAAAATAGAGGGTGGTAAAATTGACCTCTATAGAATTTCAGCAGATATGGTGTGAGATATAGAATCTGCGCCAATTCAATTCTTAAGACCAAAGCCGATACTAATATCTTAGAGTTTGATCAACAGAGCATGATTCTTTGGTAAGAAGGTAGCTTGCTTTTTAGTCTTAGGCCATACCGCTTGTCGTATAGAATTTTTGTTTTATTGGGTTGAAGATATTTCACAATTTGTCTATTTATTACCTGCAAACATGCAGTTTTACCAAGCGGTCCCCCAACTAAGTACTAACCTCGCCCACTGCTGCTTGACCCACACAATCGTACTAGAAACGTTCTACTGAGTTTGCTAATGGAATCCTTTATCGTCACCAAGATAATTTCCGGTTTTCTTCGTCCGTTCGAGCGTACCGTGCTTCATTTGGACTATTCCGTGCGTCTTTTATTGGTAGTTGCCTGTTTCGGGTGCCATGCAGGCTTCATTATGAATACATTAAAGTTTTGTCTGAAAGCATTCTGACCCTGGTGACTGAACTCTAACCGTATTCTTATTAATGAAGACTCTAACAGCCTACTTTCGTCTCCTCAAAATCGGCTTAAATACTTGTGGGCAGCGCCACCACGTCTTCCTAAAGCAATTGTTTTTCCGATTCGCTTCTTCGTTGAAGCAACAGATATCCGCGCTTCTGCAAGTGGCTCTCTAAGGAGATGTTCTGCCAATGATATGTACTATCAGGTAGTGTTTTATACACCAAGCAATGCATATTCCACGTATTCTTTGGAGCTAGTTCTGCACCGCAAGGCACCCTTCACCCTCTTTTTGATCAATATTCTTTTTGGTTTCACTGTTAACAACATGCGCTGCCATTATGTAGAGGAGACTTGTAAATCTAACTTTATGAGAGCTAAGGGATGGGGTTAATAAAAATTTGATATAGTTCCTATTTCGTCATATATGTATATATAAAATCTACACACACATAATTCCTCTCCTACAGAACTTAACTGCCTTTTTACATAACGATAATTCATTGTTTCCAAACCCACTTTATAGTCCACATTGAACGTCTGCAGCCCAATTCCTTCTCCCATAAAATTTCAACAAAACACATTACAAATTTATTTTCCCACAAACAACAATTCCGGCCATTATCTAATACCTGCCAATCCGCCAATCATTACTGTTCCCAAAAGCGCAACATAATAATCCAGAAAATTTCTGATTAATTCCTAAAACGTCAAGAATCCGAGCCGAGTCCACCGACAACCCAGTTAGAAGGAAACCAGATCTAGGTACGCGATCTGCACTAGCTACAGTACAAGCTGTGGCAACAACGACTACGATGACGACGACGCAACACAACGGATCGGATCGTGCGGGTGGGGCCATTTATGGCGCGGCCGTGCTCGAGTTGTTCCCATTTCGGGACCTCTGAAATCATAGAAATCGAATGCGCAAAATTGCACCTATTTCAGTGCCGTGCAAGTGGATTGCGCAACCCGCAGCAAACTCCGCCATGGGTCTGGCCACGATCACTGACGATCTGTGGACGCGCTGCTATATTCCGGTGTGGTGGACTCGTGATCCATGCACCACAGTCCGGCTGTAGTATGTACCTTGTTCCCCGGCTGTTGTGTCACCGGTTCTGACCTTTGGCTGACATGCACGTTGCCCTGTTAAACAAAATGCTAACAGCCTTACCAAAAAAAAAATACATCGCGTACTTAAACCTAGATCTTAAGCTAGTTCCGTTCGCCTTTCTTGGGTTTCTTAAGTGATGAAGAACGCGCAGAGCACGGACTCACGTGAAGCATTTTCCCTCGCTTATATAATGACGAATGGGCCTGGAAGTTGCACACCGGATGAGCCATTTATGAATCCAGACATGCCAGTAATTAACCATATTTTTTTCGCGCGCGCGAGAAGGTCAATGTTACCGCGTTGCACAGTGAAAGTTCATTGCAGACTCCGTGCAGGAAGATCTAATGGACCGAAGAGGAATGGAGAACTTGAACTAGTTTCGCGCACTCGGGGTTTGGCAAGATCTGCGCAATCGTAGGTAGGCGATTGATGAACTGGAATTGAAGCCATTGACGAACTGCGCAGACGCTAGCTACTTTAATAATAAAACAACAACAACAACCACCAATAAATCTCTTGTCGCAAATCAAATAATCAACATACGAAATTACCTTCACTTATTACTACGACAATTTGACGCGGTTGCGCAACAGACTTGGTGCGCATAAGGAAGTTTGGCGTAATTCACTACTTCGGCATTCGCGGTTTTTTATCTCGGGGATTGATGTGCTTTTTGCGCGCGCGTTTGGATTTTGTAATTTGGCATTTACCTGTGAGTGCTGTGGCAAAGTGCAGGTAAGAATGCACCTGAGGGTTTGTCCTGTGGGTGTTAATTGAAATTGAGATTAGCTGACAAATTCTAAGTGTTTGTTTAAGGCGACATTTTGATCGAGAGGTTATTTGCGCTACGCCTTTACCTCTTTTGATAATAATTATTGTAGACACGTTTTTAGGCTAATTGGTCGCATCTGTTCATAATGGAAATTGGGTTTTGTTTTTAATTTGAGTGGTTTTTTATTTTGATTTACAAACTCAATGTACTATGTATTCCCAGATATTAACGGCACTTTTGTTTCTTTCCAGGTACGTTCCAAAACTGGTTTTTGTAGCAAAATGATCATACATAGTCGGTAAGTGACCACTAGTTACTATCAGAGCACTTTAGGACATTCTTACATAAACATTTAGCTAATTTGTATTTTTCATATTGAGAAATGGTAAGCTGTTTCTTCTTCTTCTTCATTTGGTGGAGTAATGGGTCCAAAAATACCGCCATCACTCGTTTGGCCTATTGTACTACACTCCTTTACCTCAGGCTCAGCAGTGGCTTGTCGCTTGTTCGACCTGCCGAATTGACCAGAATCGGAAAACCGAAGAAGCTAGGCAAGAACCCCATTTTTTAAAGCGGCACCGACAGCAGCGTATCCGTTGCGGGGACGTCCCACTCGGACCGTCAGCTAACGGATGAAAGAAGAAAGAAGACCGGGTATCAGTGAAAAGAAATTATCGGTATGATAAAATCCCATGTAAAAGAATTAAGTAAGGCGCTACATGTTCTCAGACATCCGATGCAGTGGGGCCCATGATCTCAGTGCTCATCAGGCGCCGTCCGTGAAAAACGTCTGCCACCGATATTTTTAATTTATCTCAGACGTGAAACAGTTACTTTTTAAATTCATCGGAATTTTATAACAAATCATCAAAAATTTAGATAAAGTGTATCAATGAAAATCAAACATGTTTCTATGCCATCACTTCCCGAAGAGTACACACACTAAATTCCATTATGCACTTGAGGTCATTGTCCAAATTTCAAAACCAAAATTTCGGAAGTCATTATGCACATTGATCACCGATACGGAAAAAGCGGTACTGTGTGAAGGTCAGTGAAAAATTCATCACGGAAGCCACTGGCACAAAAAGAATCGGCGCCGTCCCGTTACGGATATGTGTGGATCGACCTTTATCCGTATTCAACTCACTTTCTCACGACCATGGACTACATTCGCCCCAAATCCCTAAATTGACCTCCAGCAAAGACTTCTCCGTCGAAAAACCCTCAAGGTGAGAGTTTAGATACGGAGACATCCGGAGGAAACTCGATATACGAATATTCAGGGCCGGGGTTTATCTTCTTCTTCGTGTGGTGCTACAGCTCTGTGTAAGCTTTGGCCTCCCTTACAAAGCCTCTCTATTACCTAGCTAAGCAGGGAGTCTCTCTCCTGAGCCAATAAATACCCGGCTAGAATTTAAACGGGGTGCAGATAGGGCCCCTATGATGCAAACCCCAGTGCCTTATGTGGTCCCTGTGTTGATTGCCGTATTCTTCTTCTTCGTTGATCCTTTAGCTGGCGGTCCTAGGCGGCCGCCTGGTCTCGAATTCCATTCACGATTCATTTCCCTTCTTGGCGATTTTTGGCGACGTCTTGAGCCTCGATAACTGATACTCGTTGATTCTTTACGTCGCCCTCGATATTCCTTAGCCAGGTTTTCTTCGGTGCCGATCGCTGAATTCTCCAGTAGACTGGACTCGGTCTTGCCAGAGAAGTTTACATGTCAGGTACTCGTACCTCGACGCGGATGTCGGCCGCAACGTTATTCCAGGACGTTTTTCTTTCCAATTTCATTTTCTGTCGAACTCCTTTGTTCAATCCTCGGTATTGCTCGAAATCGACGTGTTTCATTCGTTTCTGCTGATCGACGAAGTCCAGACAGCTGGCCGAGATCCAAGGCTGCGTCCGTTTACGGATAGGTGGTCACAACCATTGCATCGACATTTGCTCGATATCGATATTGTCCGGTATTGTGAGCGTCGCAAACTTGTTGGATAATGCCCTTTGACATTCTCCCGATTGCCCAATTCTTCTTAGCTGGTGGTGACATCCTTTTCTTCGCTCTTTGTAATCGCATTTGTAATTTTGCTTGAACAAGATAATGGTCCAATCCGCAATAGGGCCCACGCATCGCACGTTTGTACATCTCTGAGCGCCGATCGGAATTTTGCGAAGATCAAAACGTATTCTAACATCGCGTTGGATTTCGCCAGATGAATTGCTGTTTGAGTGGATGGCGGAAAATGCTGCTGCCAACGATTAAATTGCTTAACGCTACGAATGAAAGGAGGCGTTAACCGTTGTACTTAATTTCTGCGTGTCCGAGTTTGCCTTTCGTTCCTTCCCAGCCGATTTCATACGCACCTAAATGTGCATTGAATTCCCCCATGGGTACGCGTCTTTGTTCGCGTCCAGGCTGGTCTCTGTTGGCGCATAAACGGATACGATATGGGTCTTGATCGTTACATCGGTAGTTATAACCGCTAAAGGCTCGGATACCGGTTGGAATGCGATAGCGCTGCTGGCAGTTCGTCGATCGGCTATAAACGTAACGCCAGCCTTTTGTTCCTCACCACCGGAATAGTAAAGCGTCATCGTCTCGTCGATTGTTGGCGGGAAGATCGTCAATGTCCCGTATCCGGTAAGTCGTAGTTCCGATAGTTCAGTTCACTAATTCCATTGCTATGACTTCCTTTTAAACACCGTATTATCCTGGTCGTACATTCCACGCGATGAATTGAATTTCCATTTTCGGTGTGAATAATTTGGGTTTTCGTCCAGTAATCCACTTCACATCAGTATCTTTGGCCCCCAGCTCTGGCGTGTCGTCAATAGTTAGTTCGTGTATCCATGCGGTTTTTTGCCTAGTTTTTTCGGTTTCCCGATTCTAATCAATTCGGCAGGCCGACCACCCTTCTCCCTTCACAGCCTGAACTGGAGAACAGACGACGGCGGAGTATTACTAGTTGTGATTAACAGTGCCCCAAAACATCTACAAAACAAAATACTAAGAAACCTGTTCGCCAATCCTTTTTATTTTGCTGGACTTTGCCCTCAAACTCCGCAAATCTACAAGCGATTGAACCTCAGTTCCTTTAGCCTTCAACCTCATACATTTCATACGAAACCAGCTTCTGCAATCCCCAGACCATCAGACACCCTGGTACTATACATCACCCAGCAAAAGCAGCGCATATTCCTACAAAAGCCGCCATTTATCCAGCTTCATCTAGCCAAGATATAAAACCGTCCGCCTTAATGCACTCCGATTAATCAAAGTCTTATAAAATCGCTATAAAATCGCGACCGAGACAATTGATGAAGTCGCATAATTCTTGGGCATGTCCCAACTTCACCTTTAATTGCGGAAGATATCAGTCATAATCCCCGAGTAGTAATAATAATTTATGGTCGAGAAAAAGTTGGTAGAGTTTTTTTGGTTGGGCTTTGGTGACATGTTACCGGTTTTCATATCGTTCTCCGGTCATCACACTACCGCGCCGGCGTCAGCCGTTCTTTTGGCCCGAAACGAGAGGCGAAACTGGATTAGTGGAAGTGTCTTAACGCTTTTGGAATAAATTAATCCCAGGTAAGGCGGCGGTGCCAGTAACGATCTAATTTTCGCCGCTAGATCTATGTGTCAATTCAGCTAATCCGCACCGTTATTCCGGCGTTTTAGTTTATTACCCTTTTAAATATTTTATTATTTCCACTCACTTCCACTTTTCTATATAACGACAACCACACCACCCCCAAGGTCGAGTTACTTTCTTAAACCCGACAGAGTCATTTTGCTCACCTTTTGCCAACCTTACTGCGGCGAATGTCGTTGGTGTGTTATCAGCTGGTATTTGCCGCATTCATCATTTGTTTTTACTGCGGTGCTGTTGCTTTTGCAAAATGCCATTAACAATGCGATTGAGTTGGATCTAGGTGAACAATTGCAAGGTGGACTTTTACTTTCAAGCAAAACTAATAAAGTATTTCCCACGAATCGAGAGCCAAGTACATACCTTGCTTTGGCGTCATTAAAAATTCCCCTCATTTGCGGCATAATGGCTGCTGTCAATCGCCCCATCATGAGTGGGAATGCAAATTTAGCGCTGGCTCGTTCCATAACCAGATCAGATACCAACCAGCTCTACTCCACCTTGTTTGCACCAATTTCACTTATTCACACCGATTTGCATAAAATCGAAAGGAAAATCATTTTGTTGCGCGTTTTATCTGTTTCCTTCAAAGAATCACAAAAGTTTCGCAGCTAATTCTACAATGTTTCGTTCAATGCTGAAACACACTCTTCAACAGCAACAACAGAAAAAACATGTTTGGTATTCTGCTCTAAAACGACACCTACCTCAGGATCTGCACATCAAACGGGTGCATGGCTCGGCTAAGTGTGGCACCCCACCCCTGGGCGTGCGGAAACTGTGCTCATGGCCGCCGGGTTAATTAGTCATTTTCACATTTTTAATCTGCAATTAAATGGAAATCTGTCTTCGCAAGTAGCCGCCTTTAGACATGGCAGCCAGCGACACCGCTAGACCGCTGCGCGCAGCTAGAAAAGTTGCCGTGCAGCTGATCTAGTTCCAGCGGGCGCAAAAACCTGCGGACGATCGCCCGTCGACGACGTCGTCGAAAATGCAAGTCCTCCTTGGTGTCGGTGTGTGCTGACGAGAGGGAAAGAAGGAAAAGTTGAAAATTATGACGCTGACTTATGGGTTCGGTATTGGACGTCGTTGTTGTGTAATGGCTGGACATGAAATCTGAGCTGGAATTGATTGCTGCAAATGACACACAAAAAAACGCTTTCAATTTATTGACGGTAATTAGATTTGTATGGAGGCAAGAATTTGTTCTATGTTTGTTGGAATGATTAGAGCTTGTCAGAGGCCTGTGAAGAATGAAGACAATTTAATAGAACCGTTGTGCTACCGAAGTTTTATGGCAGGAAAAAATTGCAATGAACAATTAAAAGTTGAGGGAAAAATTCCAGAAATGTAGACTGAACGATTTATGACATTTTTTGTAAATAATTCTTTTGATAAAGTAGACGTCTATAAATAAAAGTCTACTAGGAAACGGTGCAATTCCCAGTGGAAGTAACTGGAATGAAAAATAAAAGTATTTTTTAACATCGACACTTTTGCATATGGAGTAATCTCACCTCTTCAGACATCTTGTCCCTGCATAAAGCAACGTTCTTTGAACGCTCCGAGGGGTGAAGTGTTGTAGCTTTAAGAAATTGTATCGAGAGAAGAAAACTGGCAATTATCTCAGTGGCCATAAAGAATGTTATTCGAATACTGAAATATACTAGTTTTCCTTCAATTGTGAAGGTCAAGCAGCATTGGACGTGGTTAGTACTTAGTTGGGGGACCCCTTAGTAAAACCACTGTAAACACTCACCATGAAATCTTTATTAAAAAGTTTTTTTTTTTGTATTGCTTCCAAAACGCTTCTAAGGTAGCATTAAAAGGAGTGCACCTTCTTCGGACATGCAATGCTAAGAAATACAAGAATTGGTATGGGAGGGGAACACTGCAACCTTTTTAAGGAGCATTCTAAGATTGATATTGTAGCACTAAGCATCGTCTAGAACAGCTAGAAAGAGAAATCTCTATCCAGTTCTTTAGAATAATGTCGATACTACTAGCTTTTAGGTTAGTCAATAAAGCAGGGTGTCATACTTCATCAAAAGCCTGGAACAGGCAGACCAAACTCATCGAAATGCATACTTTGATTGAGGTGGTTTGTTAGGCAAACAAGAAGGTTGGTAGGTTTTCTTGGTCTAAAGCCGATTTTTCGGATTAATCTAAAAATCTGTTAAGGTTTTATCGCAGGAAAATTATACTTTATCCGCTGTATAGTCCAGATTGGGACGCATGTCCATTTCTTTCTATCGCGCTATATCGAGCCTTGGCCTCCTCTAAAGATTTACCCGAATTTGTACGATTTCTAAAGGCTTGTTTTCAATTACGGTTTCCGAAGAGCATACTTGTGTCTGGTGTTACTGCGTCCTTCCATCTAATTCTTGGTTTACCTGCTAGTCTTCTTCTTCTTTAACGGCTCTACAATCGGGATCCGGTCCTGGCCTCTCGCAATTGTTCTCTCCACAACGGTCCCGATTCTGAACCGATGTCATCCAGCTTGGCATCCCTAAGCTCTGAGCGTCCTGGTCTACGCCATCCTTCCAGCGGAGGTTGGGTCTCCCTCGCTGACGTACCACATAGGTCTTACCGCAAAGAAATTTCCGAACATACTCATCTTCACTCATACGAGCTAGATGTCCTGCCCACCGAAGTCAACCGAACTTAATTTTCTTCACAACATTAAGGTCGTGGCAGCGGAATCGTCTTTCCTCACATAAGGGGCAAACAATCCTCCAAAGTATTTTCCTCTCGAGCACGGCTAAGAGGTTTGAGTGCTTCTTACTAAGCACTCGCATTTTAGATGCATATGTGAGTACCGGTGGCCTATGATATTTCTGGCGTATAGGGCCATCCTGTTTTGTAGTAGGGCGGGGAATATCTCTTCGCGTGTCCGTGTTCTCTGAGACTGCTGCATTGTTCGGCACGCAGCATTTTTACGTTCAATTGCTAGCTTGCATTCATTGTTGAACCAGTCGTTCCAATCTCTACGTCTTCTGCCTAAGATGGAATCAGCAGTACCTATGACACTATTTTCAAGGCGGGTCTAGCTCTCGTCGACGCCCGGCATCTCATCGCTTAAGGCAAGTTCTAATGCATGACCGTAGCTGTTTCTGGCCATTATTTCATTGCGTAGTGCAGCGGTGTTGATTCGAGCCTGATCAGCGGATACTCGATACAGCTCTTGGAGCACCATACCAACAAGATAGTGATCCGAGTCGAAATTGGCACCTCGGTACGTTCGTACCGTCATCAGACTCGAAAGGTGGCGGCGGTCTATCATCACATGGTCTATTTGATTGCGAGTGGCTCCATCAGGAGATACCCAGCTGGCTTAATGGATGTCTTTACGCGCAAATCTAGTACTCGCAACGACCAAGTTCTTACTTGCTGCCATCTCTTTAACTCGCTGTCCATTGTCATTAGTGTTTTCATGCAAGCTGTGGATGCCGACATATTTCCTGTATATGGGCTCCCGACCTATTTTGGCGTTCAGATCTCCCAGTACGATTTTTACATCATACCTGGGGCAGGCATTCAGTTCTCGTTCAACTAATTAGAAGAATTCTTCTTTATCACCCCCACCTTACCAGCATTTTAAAAGGGCACTGCCTCATGCAGCGTGTGGACCCCATGTGACAAATGAGGGCATGGCGAAAAAGGGCTTTCCCTTAGATGCTGAAGTGAGGTGTTCCTTGACATTTCCTTATAGGCCATTCCTACACGATGGGCAGAACCATGATTCCTTGTGTAGGAATGGCCTATAAGGCAAAAATCATTATAAATAAAATGGAGCAATCCCAACATTTGCCTCATGTATTCGGAAAACAATTAAAAAAAGTAAAAGTAATACTCTCAAGCTTTAGTTTTACTCATACAAAGCTTTAGGTTTTTGCGGTTGCATTGCTTCATATTTCAGACAAATAAGTTGGTGACCCTGAAGGGTGTCGTTTAGCATACTCAGTAGTTCTGGTTCGATTGCAGAGGTTAAGCAGTGTTGCACGCGATTAGTGCCCAGTTGGGGGACCGCATTGGTAAAACGACACTCGCGTTTTAAAATATAAACTTTCAGTACCGGCGCAGTTGTTACTCACATATCCATGCCGAAATTCTCCAATTTTTCTGCCTCTTTTTTCAACTGGGGATCGGGATAGCAATGATTTTCTCTCAAATTGGCCAAATGGAATATTCCTTATGACAAGACGTCCACCTGCCAAAGAGTCGCGTTAAAGATACGAAAATTGAAGGGATGACTGCATGATTTTTTAGGAAGGCGCGGAACCCGCAAGAGTTTCATGGTGGGGAGGATCTACTATCGGAAGGACATCACTATAAAAAGATGAGTTGCGGACATGGCTGACCGAGATAGAAGATGTAGTGAATTCTAGGCCATTGACTTATTGAGGAGACGTCCCTCTGCTGTCTGACGACTCCTAATCACTTTTTAAGTCTGCCGAACATGTTTGCTCCAAGAAGAGATGACAGTAACAAAGTCACCGGTGGAGAACTTCGTCAGCGAAGGAAAGATCGATTACATTCTTTTTGCTATTTCACAAAAAAGATGGCGAACCGAATATCTCAGTCAACTTGTAACGGTGTTTCGTTCGGTGGTTCTCTAAACCTTCTTTTTCAAGGGAGGGTTGCCGGGAGCTCTGAGTAGTCTAGGGTCTTGTAAGAACAAACACCTTCTTACAAAAATAATATCTCTAAGAAACTACCTACTTGTTATCTCTGGATACATGTTGGTATCGGTAAGCCGCTACCGTCTTATTAGTTTTCTCTACATGGGTGTTATGGTTAGTTACTATTGCGGTCTACGACGATATGGTTATGGTGCGGTGTTCGGTATATCGTCGGGTCATACCGACACTAGTCTAGAAAATGTTGCCAGGAACACTGTCGGATCATGCTCCCGGACAAGGCCCGGGCAATATTTTCCAGGTATTCGATAGTGGTCGGTATGTGGTGTGGGTGTGTTATGTGTGTGTTCTTACCGTGCCGGACCATACAGCTCGACACGGTATAGTACCAGAGAAGGTGACCTCTTCGGAAGGAGTCTAGTGAAAGACTCATTTTGTTCTGGTGAAGCGGGTTTTTTATAGCTAGAAAGCTCGTCGGGGTAGGAAGCTTTAAAGCTTCGAAGGGAAGCTTTCAAATGAAAATCTGCTGGGTGAATATGTATTTTCCTATAGCTTTGTTGGGAGAGGGATTATTAGTAACGAATGGTGGTTAGTTACAAACTAAGCTCCTTGCATTGTGAAAAGTGTCCACCCTCCTCCAATTTGAGTCTCGGCGACGTGGTACCTTTTGGAATTTAGCTGTTGTAGAAGAAGTTTACGTGGGATGAGATGGTAAGATTCGAGCTTGCCAAATACGCCTGGCAACAGGTAAAAGGCTTGAACGCCCAGTATATCTCCAAGCACACATTTGCCGTGGAAATCTCATCTTAATTGCAGCTTCGCCCTCGCGGACGATGTGGACAATAATGCTGTAAACAAGCTAAGGGCGACCGACGAATCGCTTTGCTCAGCGAGTGTCAAAAACGAATAGAAAACACCACTGTTGTATGAAGCTGCACAATCTGCGAACCACTGCGATAACTACGCCGCCGAGCTCGACGACCGAATAAATCCAAGTTCTATTTCGTAGCCGTCGCCTGTCAAAGTTGCATGTGCGCTGTGGCATAGGTTTCTGTTGCTATTCTCGTGTGCTCTTGTGTGCGTGTACAGCATATTCGGCGAAGCAAGATGGTTATTCCGGTGTGTGTTTTTTAATTTGTCGTCCTCTTAGTGTGGCAATTTCGTCGGGCCAGTCGCCGTGGCCGAAGAAAATAGTTTCGCCGTCGCCCTTAGCATGTTTGCAGCATAAAACTGAAACCGATAGATCCGTATTATTTGGTAAGGACTATTTAACTCTGGTTCGCTGTCTGTGCTAAAAAAGCTAAATATCTTTAGATTAATTGCTTTAATTTTTATTGTGAGCATAAAAATCTACAGTTTCAAAGAAGACATTCCGTAAATTAAAATATTCCTCGAAACTCCGCACGGCTTCTCGAAAAATACCAGAAACCCACTACCACTAAATCTTCCTTAAACTACTATTTCTATTCTATTCGACTGCGGGGGCCATTTTAATCTGGAATTTTTATTTGAACAAAAACAAATCTTCTTTATTGATTTATGAACTTTTTTCTCCTATTACAAAAACCTGAAGACAACAATGACAAATGACAATCCAGACACAATGAAATGAATAAATAAGATTTTGTGTAATCCAAACAACAACAACAACTCTTCTCGATGCAATTCACCAATTTACCTGAATACAAACAAAATCCCGCCGCGGCCGCTGAATATTCATGGGCCAACGACAAAACACTTTCAGTTTTAAATTAGCGATTTTTTTTTCATCTTCGTAAAACCAAATTTGAGTCTTCTCCCGAATTTGGAATATTTTATCACCGTGCGGCGGCGCAGGTATGGCACAAGAAATTCCTCCAAATTTACGTAAATAACAACAACCTGCGACCAGCACCGGCCAACGGGCAAGCGTACGAGCAGGCGTCATCGGAGAAACAAATCGGTTTACAATCGGAAATCCTTGACATTCAAAATACTCCGCCGTCTAGCGGCTAGATTAGTCACTATTGCGCGGTGTGTGTCAGTTTGACAGATTGCGTCGCACCTGCGCGCCATTGTGATGTGCATCGACCGAGATGCAACACGGAAGCCATGTCCGAAAAGTGCAAGCATCTTTCGGTTCAGACAACGAAGAATGTGATTTTGGACCCACCGAAACGCCTGGTGGCCGGCAGAAGAAGCGCAAAGAAGAAAAAGAATAATAGGGCCTATACCGAAAATCCTGTGTTGCTTCCTCGACGCGACTCTTCGTCACGATTATTTATTGCCGTGTTGACGTTTATTAACAGTTACACAAAAGGTGTTTACTTGCCGGACAGCGCAGCGCGCATACGCAACGGTCTTAATTCTGGCGATGATTTAAACAATCTTTTGTTGCCCAAAAATGCATCGAAGATAATTTTCGAAGATTCGAAATTAATGGCGGCGTGTGATTATTTTTATGGCTGGTGGTGCAATTTCGCGTTCGCATGGAGGATAATCGAGATTAGATTAAGTCCGATGATGTCACAACGATCTTCAGGCGGAATATGCGCGGAACGGTTGCGTCGATATTCAAATCGATTCTTTTGTCTTCGGGTAATTTATGCGTCGGCAGCCGAAAAGGGAATGGAACTTCTGCCTGTTGTCAAACAGCGAATTTGGTTGTTGTCAGCTGTTGTCTGTTGCTTACGTACAGGTGTCGCAGGTAATGTGATGAATTGACACTTAAATGTCACAGCCAAGATTATCGAGTTTTTTTTTTCTGGTGGATGTGCGAAGAAGTAGAAACAATTAAGAATTTCGAGGAAGGTAGGCTGTTTGACACCTGTTAATTGCCAGATTTATGGTTTGTTTGTTGTTTTAGGCTGGTATTTTGAGTGGTACAGTTACTAAACATTGGGCTTGATTTAATTCGCTACCGTAAGTCAGAAAGTGATTGATGGTGTTTTTACAGTTTCATAGAATCAATAAGACTTAATTGACACGGTTTTAATCCGATTTGTGGCCAGGAAAACTTGGTTTAGCACGTTTGATGGAATTTCAGAAATGTTTATTTATGTTTTTCTCAGGTTTTAGCTGAATTGGACATTTGACCGTAATAAATTTAAATACAAATTCAGAATCATGGACTTATAAATAGATACTTACGAAGAAGAGAAAGAACATTGCAATCTATTATTGCTTGACCTTGTTTCGGATTACTCACAGGTCGCTGGGGAAGCCTCGAGGTCGCAGTAAACGCGAAAAGTAGAACTACAGGGAGTGAAGCGAGCATAACAGGCTAAGATCCTATTCAGAAGTGTTGCAATGTGCAATGGAAATGTGTCCACCTATCCGTAAACAGACGATGCCATGGATATCGAATAGCTGACTGGACCTCGTCGATCAGCGGAAACGAATGAAACACGTCGATTTCGAGCATACCGCGACGATTGAAGAAAGAAGTTTGACAGAAACTTAAATCGGAACGAGAAACGTATACTGGAACAACGTTGCGTCCGACATGAAAGAAGCGGCGTCGAACCACGAATACCGGACGCTGTACCCAGACAATCCGGGCAGTTAGGCGACAAAACAACATCAGCAAACGACAACATCAAAAAGTCGGATGGAACTTTCGTGGCTTCTTCCCATGGGAGCCTGCAGCGGTGGAGAGAGGTTATACCAGGTGTACAGCCAGGATCCGTCACAAGGTCCAGCACGCGAACTGCCGATTATCGAACAGCCGCCGAATGAGTTTCTCGATACCGAAACGACAATGGTCGTTGGTTGGTCGACGAGGTGAAGACGGCAATAAAATCGCTGAAAAATGGAAAATCGCCGGGAATAGATCAAGTACCGCAGAGATGATCAAAGCCGGAGGTTCTGTCTTATCAAAACAACTCCATTTCCTCATAACACACATATGGCATTCTGGTCGTGTCGCATCGGCTTGGCGACAGTGATCGTTGTACCAATTTTGAAGAAAGGTCAGAAATACAAGAATTATCGAGCCGGAAAGAACAAGCGAGATTTAGACTACATCGAGGATGCATAGATCAAATATGCGCTCTCCGTCAGCTACCGCCACGCCATCGTTTTCATCGATTTCAAATCCGCTTTCGTTTGCATCGATTGTAGCAGCTTGTGAAGAGCCTTGGGAACCGAACAAGTGCCATTGAAAACCATCCTACTTCTGCAAGCGTCCTACGATGGCTCAACCAGCAGCGTTCGTATTCGAAGCGACTCATCCGCGTTGAGTTTCCGATTTATACGGATGTCCGGAAGGTAGACGCCGCTTCGCCATTTTTCTTCTACATTGTAATCGACGCGACTGATGTGTGAAGCATTCGATGGACGACACGGAGTTCGATACAGTGCCCATCAACTTCGCAACCGATTTGATATTCGCCGACAAAAGCGTCGTTTTCGCCGACGCGAATGCCGAATCAACAAAAGACCAAAGTGCTTATAACGGACGTATCGAAAGCCAGTGTTCATCTCGATCGAACTCAAATCGGTTCAACAAGCTCAAATATTTGGGATTATTAGTTGTGGAAAAGTAAGTGGATCGACGGCCAATGTTCACAGCCGCATAGTCGGCAGGCAACAGCAATATTCGTCTCGCTCAAGTTGTGCATATGGAAACGAACAAATATTACCACCAAAACGAAAGTACGCTTTTACCGAAAGTTTATCCTTCCGATTCTCTTTTATGGATCGGAAACGTGGATTCCGGCTCAAGCCGGACGTCAACAAGCTCGAGGTGTTCCAAATCCGACGCGCTTGAGGCAGATTTTGGTGTCTCACTCCGCGAGCGCCTTTGAAACGAAACAGTTAGACAAAGATGCGATCAACAGTAGACACTGATCGAAAAAGAAAAACAAAAACGTCGACTACGGTGGTTTGGACATGTCGGCTGAAGAGATGATAACCGCTTGCCACGTAAACTTCTCTTCTCTCCTTCCAGCAGACTGGAGAATTCAGCGATCGCCACCGAAGAAAACCTGGCTAAAGAATATCGAGGGCGACTTAAAGAATCAACTATTATAAGTTATCGAGGCTCGAGAGGTCGCCATCGAGAATAGAAACTAATAGTGAATGGAGTTCTACCTGTTTGTGCCTTTAATGTTTTCGTTGAAGCCATGAGCACTTTTGCACTTGAATTAACAACCGCTAATGCTATAACTGTCGTCTTCGCCTGGTCTGTAGGTAATCATGACGTCACCTGCATGGCACGGCCTGTCATTTCGCACATGAAGTCCTCATCCCTCAGTCAGACTGAGTAAGGTGTGGCCTCCAACGGGCCGAGCCTACCGACCTGGCCTGAAAGGCGACGGCCTGCCGGCGGCCTGTAAGTGGTGAATGTGAATGGGGTTTTATTGGAGAAAAATGTTTACTTAATTTAACCCAGTTTTCCAACCATTTTACACTGTTTCTTGGAAAAAGTAATATTTGTCGAGACCCGCTCTCCTCACGTGAGATTAAGTGAGATTCGACTCGAGCCCCCTAAACGCCTCACGTAATTAATAGACGACCTTTAACTACCACCACGACTTTCCTCCAGATGGTTGGGATGAGGTAGTGCCGTAAAAATTCCATCTCCTCCCGGGGACTTATATGGGTGATTGTCATGAAATGGGAGTTTTTGAGATTTGAACAAAAATTTGTGAACAAAAAAAAAAGTGCTGAAAAAAAATGTTCTCATGTGTTTTCAACATTATTTTGAAGTCCTTTCTGTATATTTCCACATAAATACACACGAGGTATAGACAGTGAGAAGTTTATATCGAAAAGCCGAAATTATATGGCTTCGGAGGCGACAATTACGGTAGCGACATTTCATCGAAAAATCCGTCGCTTTCATGATCAATGAGAGCAAACAATTTTTCCGAAAATTTGCTTGCTCTACAAATGCAAACAAATATACCGAACCGAGTTAAAAGAGATTTGCAACACATATCACAACGAAAACACACATTACGGAGGCGACAGTTTTTTTTTCTTCGATAATTTTCTTGAGGGTTGCTCTCTTGTTTATAAATTGTTCACAGTCTAAACGTCCGGCGAGGACAAACCTTCATAAAGAAACTTGTGACGATTCGTTTTCACTACTTAGTGCCACTTGACAACCAATTTGTCGTTGCGTGTGCGCTATTCTTATAGTTTTTATTGAAATTTGCAACAAACAACAGTCAGAATGTAAACACTGACATCTAACTAAGCAGGTATCCGCCCGCGTAATACATACCGGTGATCAGTTTCGGAACACTGCTGCTATCGTTTGAGACCCTAGGCGCGCGGCAATAATGCACTGTTTTTCCGTAAACGTAGTCCCGTGACGTAAAAGCGGAAAATGGACAGGTTACGGAGGCGACATTTTCGGTGGTCGAAGGGCCGCCATTTTGTTCAAGAGTGCTTGCCGCGGGAGGCGATGAAGGAGAGAATGTTTTATTACTGGATGGAGATTTTCACCCCAGAAAAAATTTGTTTGAGGCGTTGTAGCTAGAGAACAACGGCCAGCCAGCCACTACCCCCATTTCATGACAATCACCCATATAAGGTTGAAAAGAGGCCATTGCCCATTTGACTTTGTCACAGTCGAAGATGTTCCAGAAAGACTCCGGGAATTGCGATCTGGGATGGTCCCATGACTACACCCAGCATCCAATGGATCAGCGATCGAGGATTGACCATGGAAAGTGTTCGCTGAACAGGTGCCTTAAGGTTTCCTCATGGTTAGAGGTGCAGGAGCTATCCTCCTCCGTTGAAGGAGTCTTTGGAAAGTAGCTTTTGGAGTTTAGTCGGCTGTGGTAGAGCCTGAAGGCTCTCACAGTACTTTCTCCCGGAAATCCTTTCGGAACGTCTCAACTCCTTGTTGTAGGCTGTTAGGGTGAACCTATATTCATCCCAATGCCCGGTATGTTTTGCTCAACCCGGTACCTTGTTGAAAGTAGAAAGAAGGAAATCAGTATGCGGGTGAATTTGTAGTGGATTGTGCGTTGTAGTAAGAATCACCCCAGACCGTCCGCCGCCATCAGATTATTCTCTTTGTCGTTTGGACTAGTTCCAACTACTCTCTCTCTCCAAACTGTTCTAGCTCACATACGAGAATCTTGTCCCAGGCCCCCTTTTTCATCGGTTAACTCTTTTTCTGTTCGTCTTCGTGTTCCCATTTTCTATAAAGACTGGTGCATTGCTCCGAAGCAGCATTCTTACGTTCAGTCAATAGCTTGCATTCGTCACCGCACTAGTCGATTCCATCTGAACGACTTCTGCTGAAGATAGAAACAGCAGTACCAAGGGCAGTATTTTAAGACCTGACTCGTCTCCAGGACCCACTAAATTGATTCTAGCATATTCGTGGATAAAAATCTCCGGGTCACCATACCAACAAGATAGTGATCCGAGTCAAATTTTGCACATTGGTTCCATCATATCAACGTTAGATGGCTGAACGTTAATAAGGCGTATGTTATTTTTTTTTTTTAGTCTTGCACACTAAGACTGTATAATCTTTCGTTTATCACTTTCAACTCGATAACTGAAGCTTCTTTCACGCTTTAGCTGACCATAAAATTACTCTGCCGGCATTTTACTTAAGCAAGGTATCGACCGCACGATCTCTGTGCACGAACCTAGACCGGACTCACTAATTTGATGAAACCACCGTAGCAATAGCTTCGTCTTTACGGTCAAAACGAAGAAGTCCAAGATGAAACGGGAATTAAATAACGTGTTTTAAGTATATCGATTTATCAATAGGTCTTCCAGCGTCTAGGAATAATTATACGTCAGGTAGATAACGATTTCAGTTCGGCGAACTTTTCAACTGAACTTTTCGACGCTGAACTTTTGTTGAAAACCTATGACACTTAAAATTCTTAGAAAAGTCCTTGATATTATTAAAACAGTCTAATCTAATCGAATGAAGAAAAAGTAACCTGCAAGACGATGAGGGTCAGTCCTGGACCATTGCAACAATCTGCAGCCGTATGTTCAGAATGGTCTAGTCTCCAATGGATTAAAGCCAATTTAGGAATTCATAATCAAACATTCTATAAATAATTCCAAACGAATTGAAACCAAACTCCCAATCTGAAAGTCGTTAAAAAAGAGTTGGTCCAATATTTTTCCTACCTATGCCCAATGAACCACCTTCGAAAGTGTTAAAGCTCTTTGCTCTGAAAATAGATAAATTAGATCAGATTTCTGTCCACAAACGCGCATGCATTTTCCCAACACTATCACAACTTTTACTTTTTTTGTTTTTACAGTTGCAACTGCACCCGATGCATATGGCACTTGCAGGCATTGCACACACTCGTGCAGACGCTGAATACCTGGATAAGCACCTGTTTGCCTTGTCGTACCTGAATCTGAATTTTTCCTTAGCGACTAGACGCGCTCTGAAACTGGAGCAAACTTGTTACACTGAAAAACTTTCTCGTGTTTTTCACAGTTGATTTTCTTTCGTGAGTTTTCTTCTGTTTTTTTTTTGCTGCTGCGTTAGCAAATCTGCAGCGCAGCAGCAGTTTTATGCTGCAGTTAAAGTCCCCCACAAGCCAGACACACTTTCGACGGCGCAGTGCTCGGTTGTCTTCGGACGGGATTACTGTAATCTGTGATCCTGGTTTAATGACTTAATTGTCCCATATTAGGTGTTCAATTGCCAATACCCATCCCGAAATTCAGGTATAGGTGCAAGACGACTTTCTTCACTCACCTGCCGAGGTCTGATGCTGCTGCTGCTGGTGCAAGGGCCTTCTCCCGGGCCCTATCTGCGCTGCGCGGCAATTGCATAAGATCGCGCACGCTGGGAATGCATAATCATGCGCCGCGCGCTAGTCGTTCTCTTTTTGTTCGCCACCGGATTGTGACAGACTAGGATTTCATTGAAGGAGGTCTCAATTAAAACTGCTCCAGGTGTAATTAGAGCCCATCGTAATATCTGCAGTGATCGTGGTTAACGAACTTTACGATCTGTTGGGGCTCCGCAGTGCAGTGCGCAGTGTGGCAACCGGCTTTTGTGCCACCAGCAAATAGACGCTCTCTGGCTGAACTAAGGACAGGGTTCATGTCACGGGTGCTTGTTTTACTTAACTTACCTGACGCGGGCGCGGACTGAGCAGGGCGAACCGGCAGGCAGGTGGACCCAAGGGGGGACCCGCGACGAATCTATGTTGTTACCTGGGCTAAAACGGTGCACATAGCATCGGCTATATGGTGGCGCATAGGCAAGCCATACCTCTATATACTTGTAACACTTTCGTTTCATTCTTTCGTCAGGTGTCGCAATGTTTCGTGCGGTTGTGGTCAGCCAAGAATTTTTTAACGCTATTTAACACATTAAAACAATTGCGAGATCGCGAATAGTTTCCATGGGATTACTTTTATTTTTATTTTTTACCTAAGCGTGTTGATTTGCTGCCCTCTTGACCACGTCGTCGACTGTGCTATACTATATTTTTTTTTTAATGAATTTGTTCACAATTTGCACCTATGCCAGGTGCAGGGGGGATTTTGTTTTTTTTGGGATGTTTCGTGCTGTGTTGAGTCATGGAATTAAAGTCTCAATGTCGGCGTTTGTTGGCAAGTTAACAGCCGTGTAATTTGTTACCTAAGCGGAAAATTGAAAAGAATTGTAATTGTTGTTAGGGTTTTTTTAAAGGTGTTTTAGAAGAGGAGGAGGGGTGGGGATTTGATTGTAAAGCTCAGAACAGTTTTGGTTTTATGTCACGTTTTATTTCAAGAGATGTTTTCGGCGATAATTGATCAAGTCCACGATTAATTACCAGAATAAAGTCTGAACAAATCTTATTATTGGTCAATGGGGAGTTTTTGTCGTTTAGTTAGTTGCGCTCGTTAATATTACAAATACAGAGTTTTTGTTTAGTCCTCCTTTACTGACGTGTATTTAGATCCTTTGTAGTGTAGTCGACCTTGTCTAGCAGGCAGTGCCACCATGTTAGGTTAGGTGTAGGGCTACCTCAAAGTAGCGCTTTATTGCGCAGTTCTATTGCAACAACTCGTGTACCTAATGTTCAATAGCTGAAAGTCTGAATTACGGCGTGGAGGGTAGGAAGGAGGGAGGACGAAGCTGGAAAACCCCCTATCATCTAGATGAGCCAGCCGCAACCGAACAGAACAGTAGGACAGTAGTAGTCCTGCCCACAAAAGGAATATTTTACATACCTCGATATGACCAAAGGTTGAGACGTGTGAATAGAATTACCTCTCTGGAAGTGGTTAAATAATAGAACAACCATTATCAGCTATTCTTTATAGCGCGGGTTTGGGCTCAGAATTGCCGGAAGGGCTCATTAGTGAGAGGAACGATACCTGAACTCATCTTGTCACCGTTAAGGGTGCTAGAGACACTGTATCGGAGAACTGAAGGAGCCAATAACGTATGGAAAGAAAACGTCGTGGTACCAGAGTGGGTTTTTTCTAGACCGACTTTTAAATAACTTAGCAAACTTCAGCTCTGCGGTCTCTTTACATACATTTTTTTTTTAATTGTTGATTCTCTTTCAGATTGTACTTGGTTTGAGTACATTACATGTGTGTATCCGTTGGTTGAAGTACATTTAAGTTATTTACCCATTTTGGGGGGCACCCAGCCTACTGTCTGTGCACGACTACAATGTGATTCTTGGGGTGGTGTAGGTGCAAAAGAAAAGCAAGGGCCCCTGTTGCGACGATTGCTCCCGTCCTCTGGACCTTTCCCAACTCGATGATATTATATTTCCTGCTCAAAGTTGGCTACTACACTGAGAATTGGCCATCGTTGGCTTTAGACCCCATCTTTTAACAGGCTTGATTTAACAGGCTTGAGTCGATTCATCTAGAAGGGCTGCAAGGGTATATTGCTTGTAATGTAGGATTTTGCGATAGTATTCCTACCACCAATTCAAAGCTATCCCTGTGGATCTATACCTCTGGGATAGGCATGTTGAGGTGGGGAGATAAAAGTCGCACGATGAACCAGGACCCGATGAATCTTTCCAGTGTCGAGCGATGTTAAAGTAATCGGCCTATAGCAGTGGTTCCCAAACTTTATTTCGTTCGGAACCTTTCTACAATGTATAAAATTTGGCGGAACCCAACGATGAAAGCTTTCTTGCCTGTCTGTTTGTCCGGTACATACATATCTTGCAATCGATTTTTTGAATACTTCCGGTTACCCGATCGCCCTGAAATTTTGCACACAACTTCCGCTCCGATGACACAATGCAAAATGGTATACTCATTATACCGTTAGATCCATGGCGGCCGTCTCAAGAGGATGGATTACTGCTTTCTTCACGGAACAAATTTTGCAATCAATTTTTCAAATTCTTACGGATATCCTATCATCCATCCATCCATCCAATGGCGCTACAGCCCAAATCGAGCCTTGGCCTCCTCTAGGGCATTTCTCCAAGTAAGTATCCTATCATGCTGAAATTTTATCAGCTTTATCTCCGATGACAATGCAAAATGGTATACTCAATATACCTTTAGATCCATGGCGGCAGTTTCAGGAGGGCGGATTGAAATATTCTTCACAACCCCTTCGACATGGGTATCAAATGAAACGGTATGATAAGTAGAACACCATAAGTAATATAGTATACTCAATACATATATCGTTTGGCCCATGGCGGCCATCTCAAGAAGGCGGATTACCATTTTCTTCACAACCTCCTCGACATGGGAATGTGGAATGGCTGCCAAAATGTTACGCGGCGTGACGTAGACCAAATTTCAAGGAAGAAGGGCCACTCGCACTTTCTGATTAGCAAGAACGCGTTAAAGAGCCTGCGCAGCGCCAGTGAGTCTGCGAATGTATTTGCGCTTCAGCGCTGGTGACACGGAACCCTACAAATTTTTCGTGGAACCGTAAGGTTCCGCGCAACCCACTTTGGGAATCACTGGCCTATAGTATTTCTCGTATCCGTGACCCCTTCTCCCTGTCTTGAAGGTTAAGACGATTCCCGCCCATCTCCAACTCATAGGGACTTAGCTGGTAGTATGCTGTCCGGCTGATGCCTTGTCAAAAGTATTGACACTACCATATATTTTTTCTTTTCATTCAGTCCTTCTTGGATTTCTGTGCGATGGAGGAGCTTAAACTTGTAGGTTGACCCTGAAGCATATCCAGTGGTGATCCAAAAGACATTAGATCTGATACCCTCTGCTTTCTACTTTAAATCGTCCCGTGTCCGTAGACAGCGTGATGTCCAAACTTCGTCCTTACCTAGAAATTCTCCGAGATTACAATGGATGGTGTGTTGCCTAGGTTACACACCCCTAGGTTTGAATTAATGCTAAAATCGAATAGTGACGCTCATTGCTCTCAACCTACGACCAAGTTGGCTCCATTCGATATAGTGCAGTTTTCTGCAGGTTGAGGGCAGGTCGTTAGCTTATATAGCCTAAGGCTAAGTAAAAACCCTTCATACTCCAAACTCCAATTTATCTACACCAACAGTAAGTCTGTTGGCTGAAACTAGGGCAGA
The DNA here is from genome assembly GCA_949987705.1 of Thereva unica. Lineage (NCBI taxonomy): Eukaryota > Metazoa > Arthropoda > Insecta > Diptera > Therevidae > Thereva > Thereva unica. The sequence goes on from OX465285.1 coordinate 86,200,498, forward strand.
GGCAGGGTTTAATGTGTCTTTTAACTAGAATTATACGATGTTGGCTTACCTTCTTCTTACAAGCTCAGTGTTGCACTGAATTTTTTTTTTATGTGATAGACTAGAGACTTAGGGATAGCCCCCTTTGTACTGTTCGACAATCTATTTTTTCCTATAGAATGTCGAACAGCAGCTCTAGCCGGAAGATGAGAAGTAGAGAGAGAGAAGTAGGAAGGAGCTGCCACAACCTAGCCGCGATATATTTTTTTTATATCCACCTACTTCCAACCATTTCGCGACTCTGGCATCGGGGCATTTGAGGAACAACTCGCTGGAGTGTTATGCCTCCTGAAACGAGTTGAATCTCATCAGCCAACCGATGACATGCGCTTGGTGGAACGGGGAAGGACTAGCGAAGGCTATGACAGGAGGAATCAGGAATGTAAAGAGGGGAGAAGAAAGAAGGAAAGTTAAGTGGGTGGAAAAGTGGAAAAGGCGAAGGACCGTGGGGCTGGCCGGGATTCGAACCCGGGACCTCTGGGATAGTAGTCAGGCGCCTTACCCCTAGGCTACCGAGGCCCCCGACTGTCCAAGAGCTCTGGTATATGCAGCCCTCGGTTTTTTGTGGCTCTCTTGGAGTGTTGGAGGTTGATCTACGCTTGACCTCAATAATCTACAGGTACTCCCTGGATGCAGTCCTCGGCGCCCTCCTCCAAACTCAAACCTTACACTAGGGCGTCAAGATTGTGATTGGGAGAATGCATTCTTCTAAAGTATCTCGAGGGACTTCTAGTTAATAAGGAAAAAGGATGAAATGCTGTTCTTCAGCGGTTCCTCTAGGTCCATTACGTACTTTGTCTTTCTTTCATTAGTTTTTATACCACCCGCAAAACCATTTATTTTTTTACGCCTCCACAAGTTTCGTTGACGTTTATAGATAAATGTTGAAACAAACCGCCGTATTCTAAAAATAGTCAGAAGTCACAACGCAATCACAAGTATCTCGTGAGTCTGAACTTGATGGCCTATACTAAATGAAAACTAAAGTAGAAGCGAAGCAAAAGTCAAGTAGTCATAACTTTTGTCAACATTAACCTAAAACCCAAAATAAGAAGCTCATAAAGTAGTAAGTGTTAGTCGCCAAAGCTTGTGACTGGTCACAGAGGGTAATTGTAGCATTTCTCCCCTGCGGAAATAAAGCGTTTTATAATAGATTTTTCGTTATTAGAAGTAGTATTTAGAAACTTAACCTAAAATATGTTTTTAAAACTAATGATTAATTTTCTGTTTCTTTTATTTTTTGCAGGTATGTTCCACAAATATGGGTTGTGTTTGCAAAGTTAACCATGCATAGTCAAGTCACTGGTAAGTGATTCAAGTATCAGAACAATTTGCTCGTAAGGTGTCCATCTTTAATGAATTTAAAATCAAATCTTGGCCCTTTGGGAATATCTTCAATTGTGAAATTCGAATTTCAAACCCATTTAATCCCTCTTCAAAGCCTAACAAGTCAAGATTTAAAGTTACCGTGTCCAGGGCTGCATGTCAGGGGGTAGTTGTTGCAAAAAATAAACAAAATAAAAGCTCTTCGATCCCGGATCACACTACCACAGGCGTCCATGAATATTTCTTTATTGAAAAGCTTTTTTATAAAGCTTCTGGAACGCGTTTGAATGACAATGTTAAAAAGAATATGTAACTGGAATGGGTATGGGAGCTCTGTAAGCTTTTTAAGGGCTGCTCAAACATGGCTGTTGGCGTACTACATTTCCTGCTGGGTTAATATAAACATGTTAAGCTGTCCGGAAAAGCTCCACATGCAAATCACTTGAGCAAGCGCAAACGAAACTAAAATTTCCCCAATTAAGTTTCCCCTACGAAAAAGCTTTCATCCTAGCGAAGACACGAATCTTATTCTTAAAAGCTGATGTTGAGAAAGTTTGGGCGGCGGAATTTAAGCGAGAACCTTCTTTGCTATACTATTGTCGTAACAGTCTAAGCGACAAGCCACTAGGCAAACCTGTTCAACCTGTTCAAGTGGCCGAGGTATTTTTGGGCACTATGCCTCACTAAAGAAGAAGAAGATGTAGAGTTACAATTCCGAAATCTACATAAGCTGGAAGAAGTGAATCGAGGGTCCCTTATTCTTTCACTCGCTGAGTGTTGTTGTCTCAATTGAAAAGCCTCTACTACTGCAATAAATATGCACAAGGGTGGAGTGAAAAAACTGTTTTTTTTACAACGGCTAGGGCATACCTGCAGAAAGTTGTCATTTTAGCTTACAAATGAAGACAAAAAATATTATTCACCTCATTGCATGTTAAGAGGTGCCCCAGATGATATAAAGATTTTAAAAAAAATACAAAATCAGCCTTTTGCCCACCTCGAAGATTGGTTTTTTTTATTTATGTTGTAGTCAAAATAAACATTACAATTCTTAATTTTGGCTCTTTTTAAACACAAACAAAACTATAACGCAAGTTTTAGAACAAAACTTATCATGCAAACTACAAACAAGATATTTTTTACCATTTTTACAAATTTTAAGAAAACCTCATATTTATGTATAAATGGGGCACTATATGTTTATAACTTTCATATTTCACCCTAAGATTTTAGATAATTTAGATTCCCGCACTCCCGCATTCCCGCATTCCCGCATTCCCGCACTCCCGCATTCCCGCACTCCCGCATTCCCGCATTCCCGCATTGCCGCATTCCCGCACTCCCGCATTCCCGCATTCCCGCATTCCCGCACTCCCGCATTCCCGCACTCCCGCATTCCCGCATTCCCGCATTCCCGCACTCCCGCATTCCCGCACTCCCGCATTCCCGCATTCCCGCATTCCCGCATTCCCGCATTCCCGCACTCCCGCATTCCCGCATTCCCGCACTCCCGCATTCCCGCACTCCCGCATTCCCGCATTCCCGCTTTGCCGCATTCCCGCACTCCCGCATTCCCGCATTCCCGCACTCCCGCATTCCCGCATTCCCGCACTCCCGCATTCCCGCACTCCCGCATTCCCGCACTCCCGCATTCCCGCATTCCCGCATTCCCGCATTCCCGCATTCCCGCACTCCCGCATTCCCGCATTCCCGCATTCCCGCACTCCCGCATTCCCGCATTCCCGCATTCCCGCACTCCCGCATTCCCGCACTCCCGCATTCCCGCATTCCCGCACTCCCGCATTCCCGCACTCCCGCATTCCCGCACTCCCGCATTCCCGCATTCCCGCACTCCCGCATTCCCGCATTCCCGCACTCCCGCATTCCCGCATTCCCGCATTCCCGCACTCCCGCATTCCCGCACTCCCGCATTCCCGCATTCCCGCACTCCCGCATTCCCGCACTCCCGCATTCCCGCACTCCCGCATTCCCGCACTCCCGCATTCCCGCATTCCCGCACTCCCGCATTCCCGCATTCCCGCACTCCCGCATTCCCGCATTCCCGCACTCCCGCATTCCCGCACACCCGCATTCCCGCATTCCCGCACTCCCGCATTCCCGCACTCCCGCATTCCTGCATTCCCGCATTCCCGCATTCCCGCACTCCCGCATTCCCGCATTCCCGCACTCCCGCATTCCCGCATTCCCGCATTCCCGCACTCCCGCATTCCCGCACTCCCGCATTCCCGCACTCCCGCATTCCCGCATTCCCGCATTGCCGCATTCCCGCACTCCCGCATTCCCGCATTCCCGCACTCGCGCATTCCCGCACTCCCGCATTCCCGCACTCCCGCATTCCCGCACTCCCGCATTCCCGCACTCCCGCATTCCCGCATTCCCGCACTCCCGCATTGCCGCATTCCCGCACTCCCGCATTCCCGCATTCCCGCATTCCCGCACTTCCGCATTCCCGCACTCCCGCATTCCCGCACTCCCGCATTCCCGCACTCCCGCATTCCCGCACTCCCGCATTCCCGCATTGCCTGCCGCATTCCCGCACTCCCGCATTCCCGCATTCCCGCATTCCCGCATTCCCGCACTCCCGCATTCCCGCATTCCCGCATTCCCGCACTCCCGCATTCCCGCACTCCCGCATTCCCGCATTCCCGCATTCCCGCACTCCCGCATTCCCGCATTCCCGCATTGCCGCATTCCCGCACTCCCGCATTCCCGCATTCCCGCATTCCCGCACTCCCGCATTCCCGCACTCCCGCATTCCCGCATTCCCGCATTCCCGCACTCCCGCATTCCCGCACTCCCGCATTCCCGCATTCCCGCATTCCCGCATTCCCGCACTCCCGCATTCCCGCATTCCCGCACTCCCGCATTCCCGCACTCCCGCATTCCCGCATTCCCGCTTTGCCGCATTCCCGCACTCCCGCATTCCCGCATTCCCGCATTCCCGCACTCCCGCATTCCCGCACTCCCGCATTCCCGCACTCCCGCATTCCCGCATTCCCGCATTCCCGCACTCCCGCATTCCCGCATTCCCGCACTCCCGCATTCCCGCATTCCCGCACTCCCGCATTCCCGCACTCCCGCATTCCCGCATTCCCGCACTCCCGCATTCCCGCATTCCCGCACTCCCGCATTCCCGCACTCCCGCATTCCCGCACTCCCGCATTCCCGCATTCCCGCACTCCCGCATTCCCGCATTCCCGCACTCCCGCATTCCCGCATTCCCGCATTCCCGCACTCCCGCATTCCCGCACTCCCGCATTCCCGCATTCCCGCACTCCCGCATTCCCGCACTCCCGCACTCCCGCATTCCCGCACTCCCGCATTCCCGCATTCCCGCACTCCCGCATTCCCGCATTCCCGCACTCCGGCATTCCCGCATTCCCGCATTCCCGCACTCCCGCATTCCCGCATTCCCGCACTCCCGCATTCCCGCACACCCGCATTCCCGCATTCCCGCATTCCCGCACTCCCGCATTCCTGCATTCCCGCATTCCCGCATTCCCGCACTCCCGCATTCCCGCATTCCCGCACTCCCGCATTCCCGCATTCCCGCACTCCCGCATTCCCGCACTCCCGCATTCCCGCACTCCCGCATTCCCGCATTCCCGCACTCCCGCATTCCCGCACTCCCGCATTCCCGCACTCCCGCATTCCCGCATTCCCGCATTGCCGCATTCCCGCACTCCCGCATTCCCGCATTCCCGCACTCCCGCATTCCCGCACTCCCGCATTCCCGCACTCCCGCATTCCCGCACTCCCGCATTCCCGCACTCCCGCATTCCCGCACTCCCGCATTCCCGCATTCCCGCACTCCCGCATTGCCGCATTCCCGCACTCCCGCATTCCCGCATTCCCGCACTCCCGCATTCCCGCACTTCCGCATTCCCGCACTCCCGCATTCCCGCACTCCCGCATTCCCGCACTCCCGCATTCCCGCACTCCCGCATTCCCGCATTGCCTGCCGCATTCCCGCACTCCCGCATTCCCGCATTCCCGCATTCCCGCATTCCCGCACTCCCGCATTCCCGCATTCCCGCATTCCCGCACTCCCGCATTCCCGCACTCCCGCATTCCCGCACTCCCGCATTCCCGCATTCCCGCATTCCCGCACTCCCGCATTCCCGCATTCCCGCACTCCCGCATTCCCGCATTCCCGCACTCCCGCATTCCCGCACTCCCGCATTCCCGCACTCCCGCATTCCCGCATTCCCGCATTCCCGCACTCCCGCATTCCCGCACTCCCGCATTCCCGCACTCCCGCACTCCCGCACTCCCGCATTCCCGCATTGCCGCATTCCCGCACTCCCGCATTCCCGCATTCCCGCATTCCCGCACTCCCGCATTCCCGCACTCCCGCATTCCCGCACTCCCGCATTCCCGCATTCCCGCATTCCCGCACTCCCGCATTCCCGCACTCCCGCATTCCCGCACTCCCGCATTCCCGCATTCCCGCATTCCCGCACTCCCGCATTCCCGCATTCCCGCACTCCCGCATTCCCGCATTCCCGCACTCCCGCATTCCCGCACTCCCGCATTCCCGCATTCCCGCATTCCCGCATTCCCGCATTCCCGCACTCCCGCATTCCCGCATTCCCGCACTCCCGCATTCCCGCACTCCCGCATTCCCGCACTCCCGCATTCCCGCATTCCCGCATTCCCGCACTCCCGCATTCCCGCACTCCCGCATTCCCGCACTCCCGCATTCCCGCATTCCCGCATTCCCGCACTCCCGCATTCCCGCATTCCCGCACTCACGCATTCCCGCATTCCCGCATTCCCGCATTCCCGCACTCCCGCATTCCCGCACTCCCGCACTCCCGCATTCCCGCACTCCCGCATTCCCGCATTGCCGCATTCCCGCACTCCCGCATTCCCGCATTCCCGCACTCCCGCATTCCCGCACTCCCGCATTCCCGCACTCCCGCATTCCCGCATTCCCGCACTCCCGCATTCCCGCATTCCCGCATTCCCGCATTGCCGCATTCCCGCACTCCCGCATTCCCGCATTCCCGCACTCCCGCATTCCCGCACTCCCGCATTCCCGCATTCCCGCACTCCCGCATTCCCGCACTCCCGCACTCCCGCATTCCCGCATTCCCGCATTCCCGCACTCCCGCATTCCCGCACTCCCGCATTCCCGCACTCCCGCATTCCCGCATTCCCGCATTCCCGCACTCCCGCATTCCCGCATTCCCGCATTCCCGCATTCCCGCACTCCCGCATTCCCGCATTCCCGCACTCCCGCATTCCCGCACTCCCGCACTCCCGCATTCCCGCATTCCCGCATTCCCGCACTCCCGCATTCCCGCACTCCCGCATTCCCGCACTCCCGCATTCCCGCATTCCTGCATTCCCGCATTCCCGCATTCCCGCACTCCCGCATTCCCGCATTCCCGCATTCCCGCACTCCCGCATTCCCGCATTCCCGCATTCCCGCACTCCCGCATTCCCGCACTCCCGCATTCCCGCACTCCCGCACTCCCGCATTCCCGCACTCCCGCATTCCCGCATTCCCGCACTCCCGCATTCCCGCATTCCCGCATTCCCGCACTCCCGCACTCCCGCATTCCCGCATTCCCGCACTCCCGCATTCCCGCACTCCCGCACTCCCGCACTCCCGCATTCCCGCACTCCCGCATTCCCGCACTCCCGCATTCCCGCACTCCCGCATTCCCGCACTCCCGCATTCCCGCATTCCCGCATTCCCGCACTCCCGCATTCCCGCATTCCCGCACTCCCGCATTCCCGCATTCCCGCATTCCCGCACTCCCGCATTCCCGCATTCCCGCACTCCCGCATTCCCGCACTCCCGCATTCCCGCACTCCCGCACTCCCGCATTCCCGCACTCCCGCATTCCCGCATTCCCGCATTGCCGCACTCCCGCATTCCCGCATTCACGCATTCCCGCACTCCCGCATTCCCGCACTCCCGCATTCCCGCACTCCCGCATTCCCGCACTCCCGCATTCCCGCATTCCCGCACTCCCGCACTCCCGCATTCCCGCACTCCCGCATTCCCGCATTCCCGCATTCCCGCACTCCCGCATTCCCGCACTCCCGCATTCCCGCACTCCCGCATTCCCGCATTCCCGCACTCCCGCATTCCCGCACTCCCGCATTCCCGCACTCCCGCATTCCCGCATTCCTGCATTCCCGCATTCCCGCATTCCCGCACTCCCGCATTCCCGCATTCCCGCATTCCCGCACTCCCGCATTCCCGCACTCCCGCACTCCCGCACTCCCGCATTCCCGCACTCCCGCATTCCCGCACTCCCGCATTCCCGCATTCCCGCACTCCCGCATTCCCGCATTCCCGCATTCCCGCACTCCCGCACTCCCGCATTCCCGCATTCCCGCACTCCCGCATTCCCGCACTCCCGCACTCCCGCACTCCCGCATTCCCGCACTCCCGCATTCCCGCACTCCCGCATTCCCGCACTCCCGCATTCCCGCACTCCCGCATTCCCGCACTCCCGCATTCCCGCATTCCCGCATTCCCGCACTCCCGCATTCCCGCATTCCCGCACTCCCGCATTCCCGCATTCCCGCACTCCCGCATTCCCGCACTCCCGCATTCCCGCATTCCCGCACTCCCGCATTCCCGCACTCCCGCATTCCCGCATTCCCGCACTCCCGCACTCCCGCATTCCCGCACTCCCGCATTCCCGCATTCCCGCATTGCCGCATTCCCGCACTCCCGCATTCCCGCATTCACGCATTCCCGCACTCCCGCATTCCCGCACTCCCGCATTCCCGCACTCCCGCACTCCCGCATTCCCGCATTCCCGCACTCCCGCACTCCCGCATTCCCGCACTCCCGCATTCCCGCATTCCCGCATTCCCGCACTCCCGCATTCCCGCACTCCCGCATTCCCGCACTCCCGCATTCCCGCATTCCCGCATTCCCGCATTCCCGCATTCCCGCATTCCCGCACTCCCGCATTCCCGCATTGCCGCATTCCCGCACTCCCGCATTCCCGCATTCACGCATTCCCGCACTCCCGCATTCCCGCACTCCCGCATTCCCGCACTCCCGCATTCCCGCACTCCCGCATTCCCGCACTCCCGCATTCCCGCATTCCCGCACTCCCGCATTCCCGCATTCCCGCATTCCCGCATTCCCGCACTCCCGCATTCCCGCATTCCCGCACTCCCGCATTCCCGCACTCCCGCACTCCCGCATTCCCGCACTCCCGCATTCCCGCATTCCCGCATTCCCGCATTCCCGCATTCCCGCACTCCCGCATTCCCGCATTCCCGCACTCCCGCATTCCCGCACTCCCGCACTCCCGCACTCCCGCATTCCCGCACTCCCGCATTCCCGCATTCCCGCATTGCCGCATTCCCGCACTCCCGCATTCCCGCATTCCCGCACTCCCGCATTCCCGCATTCCCGCACTCCCGCATTCCCGCACTCCCGCATTCCCGCACTCCCGCACTCCCGCACTCCCGCATTCCCGCATTCCCGCACTCCCGCATTCCCGCATTCCCGCACTCCCGCACTCCCGCATTCCCGCACTCCCGCATTCCCGCACTCCCGCACTCCCGCATTCCCGCACTCCCGCATTCCCGCATTCCCGCACTCCCGCATTCCCGCACTCCCGCATTCCCGCACTCCCGCATTCCCGCATTCCCGCACTCCCGCATTCCCGCATTCCCGCACTCCCGCATTGCCGCATTCCCGCACTCCCGCACTCCCGCATTCCCGCACTCCCGCATTCCCGCATTCCCGCATTCCCGCACTCCCGCATTCCCGCACTCCCGCATTCCCGCACTCCCGCATTCCCGCATTCCCGCACTCCCGCATTCCCGCACTCCCGCACTCCCGCATTCCCGCACTCCCGCATTCCCGCACTCCCGCATTCCCGCATTCCCGCATTCCCGCATTCCCGCACTCCCGCACTCCCGCATTCCCGCATTCCCGCATTCCCGCACTCCCGCATTCCCGCATTCCCGCACTCCCGCATTCCCGCACTCCCGCATTCCCGCACTCCCGCATTCCCGCATTCCCGCACTCCCGCATTCCCGCACTCCCGCATTCCCGCATTCCCGCACTCCCGCATTCCCGCACTCCCGCATTCCCGCACTCCCGCATTCCCGCACTCCCGCATTCCCGCATATATAGTGCCCCATTTATACATAAATATGAGGTTTTCTTAAAATTTGTAAAAATGGTAAAAAATATCTTGTTTGTAGTTTGCATGATAAGTTTTGTTCTAAAACTTGCGTTATAGTTTTGTTTGTGTTTAAAAAGAGCCAAAATTAAGAATTGTAATGTTTATTTTGACTACAACATAAATAAAAAAACCAATCTTCGAGGTGGGCAAAAGGCTGATTTTGTAATTTTTTTAAAATCTTTATACCATCTGGGGCACCTCTTAACATGCAATGAGGTGAATAATATTTTTTGTCTTCATTTGTAAGCTAAAATGACAACTTTCTGCAGGTATGCCCTAGCCGTTGTAAAAAAAACAGTTTTTTCACTCCACCCTAATGCACAGAATGCATTCCTCGCCAAACTGCACCAATTTCCGCATTTCAAGCCACCATTGATTACCAAACAAGGGCCGTCCATCTTCGTACGGCAACAATCATCGAACCACAACCATAATTTCTGGTTATTAAACAAAATTCCCGAGACGATTCCGATAATCGCAACGACATCGCGGCCGCGCTGCATATTTGGCCCGATTTTGATAAATTTGCGGCAATAAATCGGAATTTATGCAAACATTTCGAGTGCATTTTAATTAATTGTTGCACGACCGATGCAGGTCAGAGCTGCAGCCCGTCTACGGCTGGCTACCGCCAGATATGCATCGATATACATCCACACGTCGACGTTCGCCAGACCACATTTCATTTCTCCGCATTTCACGCTGTCGAACGTGTACCGAGATTAGAAGTTTTATTATAAGAAAAAAATTTATTATTTTTGTTGTTTTTGTTTCAATCTTTTCCTCTTGGCTACTTTCATTGCTGCACCGCTGCACACTGCAGCCAGGCTGCACACACACACACACTGCATGCAACTGGCGCGAGGAATTTCGTTGGGTAATATTCGATCGCGGAGTCTTATGCAAAACGGCAAGGAAATTGGCGATCTAGTTTTCGAGGTACTTGTACTGCGGCTGAAAGTGATATTGGTGCATTGGACACACTTAGCGCGCGCACGTTATATGCACTCCATTAGCTGCGTTTTCGGATGACTCCTCGCTGCCAGTCGCGATCCAGCCTGTCACGGTAATATGAAAAACGATTTGAAATGAACCCTGGCGTAATCTGTTTACTTTTAATGGCTGATCGCTGTACGAACTAATTCCATTCGAAAAGGGAAAGGTAGGGCCGCTGTGGCGTGCATTGCATGCAAAACAAATCGTGGCTGACGCAACACTCTCTGGGTACTGGGTCGTTATGACCAAAATACAATTCAAATCGCGCTGCATTGACCGCCATTAAGCGCTGGACTCGTTGTTATCAGTAGACCAAATAAAAACCTAGATGTTATGACACCTCCACCAAACACCACCATCAGCAGTAGCGCCGTAAAAAGGCTACCGATTCACTTTCTCCACGGATGTGTAACGTGTGTGTGACATGTGAAGAAGATTAATTTGTCTTGAGCGTTTCTCCAGGTGCGATCGCAGGCAAAAAGATCAAATACGATCGGCTGCCTTTGCATTGTTTTTCGACGTGATCGCGCTTTATGGCCAGTTTATCGGTCAATTATGAGAAAGGCAGTCAATGCACGTTGTTACGGAGCACCACGTTCCGAGTCAATAATGGTCCCATTCCTCACGGCCATTAACTACATCTCCGGTCGGAAGTAGCCGCTACTCTTCACGCCCTTCATATTTTGGCGCTGCATTAACGGCCGCATTGTAGTCCGCCGTTATGAGGGCATTTACTCCTGTTTATGCCGCTTTTTTCTGGATGTTTATTTTATATTTTATTTCGACGAGATATGAACTGATCGCTGGGATAAAAAGTGAAAGCAATCAATAATAATGAGCTGAGAAAAAACGGGGAAACAATGCATAACTCGGGGTTTAATTGTGTAATAACGATCGGGGACATGATGGACTGATGCTACTGATGGACGTGTGGTATTTAAATGGAGCTGTGGGGAGTCTCGGTTGGAGTTTGTTGGAACTAAACCAGACTTCGAAGATATTCTAATCTTACCAACAGCTTATCTGAAAATAGGGTCTTTCGTTGAAGCCAATTGGGATCTTCTTAACTACAATGGCCTTATGGCTTCTTCTTCTTCTTTGATCCGTTAGCTGGCGGTCCGAGCGGGACGACCCCACAACGGATACGCTGCTATTGGTGCGACTGGGTCTCGAACTCCATCCAAGATTTGTTTCCACTCTTGCGGGTTTTTGGCGACGTCTCGTGCCTCGATAACTGATAATCGTTGATTCTTTAAAATCGCCGTCGATATTCTTTAGCCAGGTTTTCTTCGGTGTCGATCGCTGGATTCTCGTTGGACGTTTTGCATTTCTTCTTCGATCAGTGTCTGTTGATCGCATTTTTGTCGAACTGTCTCGTTTCAAAGGCGATTGCGGAGAGAGACACCGAGGATCTGCCGCAATCATTACATTTGGAAGACCTCGAGCTGGTTAACGTCCGGTTTGAACAGTGTCCACGCTTCCTACCCCTAAAGAAGAATCCGAAGGATCAACGTTCGGTAAAGGCGTACTTTACGTTTTGATGGTAATATTTGTTCGTTTCCATATACACCACTTGAGCGCTGTTGCCTGGCCGATACGGTTGTGAATGTCGGCCGTCGATGCCACTTTCGTTTCCTCAACTAATGATCCCAAATATTTGAACCTGTACGATTTGGGTTGCATCGAGGTGAACACTGGCAGTCGATTCGTCCGTTGTGCGCACTTGGGAGTTTTCCGCATTGATTTTTAACCCGTATGACCGGGCGATGGGAGAAATGTCGTATAGCACGTCCGTTGCTTCGGCATTCGTGTCGGCTATCGTCAGCGAACATCAAGTCGGCTACGAAGTTGTTGGCGTCGTATCGAACTCCGAGTCGTCCATTGAATGCTTCATGCATAATCGCGTCGATCACAACGTTGAAGAGAACTGGCGAAGCGACATCTCCTGGTCGGACACCTGTTTGAATCGGGGATTCCTCGGATAAGTCGCTTCGAATACGAACGCTGCTGGTTGAACCATCGTACGACGCTTGATGAAGTTAGATGATTACCAATGGAACGTGTTCGCCTTCTAAGTCTCTCCACAAGCCGTTCCAATCGATGCAATCTGACGGAGAGCGAATATTTGATTAATACATCCTTGATGTGGTCTAAATCTAACTTGTTGTTTCGGGCTCGTTTGCTCTCGATGTTTCTGTAGCCTCGATTGTATGATTTTCATAAATACTTTTTAACTTTCACAACGATCGCTTTCTTCTAGGCCGACGGGACACGATCCGAATATCATATTTGTGTTATGAGGACGTGGAGTTGTAGTGCTCCAGCTCCGGCTTTGATCATCTCGCCGGCGCTTTTCCATTTTTCAGGGATTTTATTTTCGCCTCGATAATTGTCGATTCAGAATCGAGAAACTGATTTGTCGGCTGTTTGATAATCCGCGATTCAGGTGCTGGCGTGGTGGTTGTACAGCTGCTGGAAGAATTCTCCCCATGGGGAGAGGTGACGAAAGCTCCATCCGATTTTTAAAGTACGCTTCTCGTTCCAATTTCATTTTCTGTCAAACTTCTTTGTTCAATCGTCGGTATTGCTCGAAAACGACGTTTCTGCCGATCGACGAGGTCTAGACTGCTGTTCGAGCCCCACGGCTGCGACCGTATACGGATTGGTGGATACAACTCCACTGCACACCCCACAATGGACCCCGATAACTGTCTGTTGCCAACGATCAAATTGTTTGAAGCTGCGAATGAAAGGAGGCGTAAATTGTTGTCGTTAATTCAGCCGTGTCCGAATTTGATGATCGTTCCGTCTCAGTTGGTTTGATTTGCACCTGAATGTGCATTAAAGTTCCCCGCGAGTCTGATTAATTCGGTTCGAGGTATCGTATCCAACGTCTTTTGAAGCTGATCGTAAATACATCATTGTTCGCGTTCGGGCTGGTCTCGGTTGGCGCATAAACGAATAGGTACAATATGGAGCTTGATCGTACCACTGATGGCTATAACCGCCAAATGCTCGGATATCGGTTGAAGTGCTATAACCTTACTGGCAGCCCGTCGTTCGACTATACACCCGACGCTGGCCCCTCGCTTTTCGCCACCGCAACCGAACCGCTTATTGGCAGGATGGTCGTCAATGTCCCAGACACGGTAAGCCATAGTTCCGTTAGCACAGCAACTAATATTTTATATTTCGATAATTCCATTGCTATAATATCCTTTTGACCGACGTTATAGCCTGTTCGTACATTCCACGAGGCGAATTGAATTTCCACTAATTTGGGATCTCGGTCAGTAACCCACTTCACACCAGCAGCCTTGGTCCCCAGTGTTGGTGCATCGGCTGTCCTTAGTGCAGTAGCATTATTTCGTAAATAGTTAGAACGTATATCTATGCGGTTTCTTGCCTTGTCGGCCTTGTATTTTCAACCTGGTCCAATAGTACTCTTAACTTACCAGGTTGGTATAGAGTTCGCACGTTCCATCTTCTGTTAGATCAGCGAAATCAGCGTTCTGTTCCATGCTGGTCTGGCAGTTCCTTTACTATCTCTCTTCTAGCTTTCGAACTAGATCTTACTGATCGACATTGCACTCTAGGTAAAGCAAACGATCGTACCTCTGAGCTTTTGCCTTTACACATTGTACTTAGACAGGGTTTCTTCCATCTGTTGTGTAGTTCAAGCTCTGTACAAAATGTGACTGAAAAATCCTGAAAAACTTTTAGCTGATTTCTTCGTCATGATCGTCATCTTGTGGTATTGGTATCGGAAGTATGCCACTCGTTCTGGATTGTCTAATTTATTAGTCGACTTGAAGGACGTAGGCCCATCATATTAGCCTAACATGAGAACAATTACCGATGCCCAACATTTCAAGGTTGTGATCGCACTCCGATCGGTCCATAATTGTTACCGCATGTCCCCTTATTGCGCTCATGGGTGATCTTCATTTGCTTTGGTACAAAATTCTTCTCAGTGCGTACCCAAAGTAGAGTTTATTTTTGGCTGTAGATCACGCAAATTTCGAAAGTTTCAAGCTGAAAAATGAAAAGTCTAAAGAAATCCACATAATTGTTACAACCTAGTTTCAAGCCAGTTTCTAAGCCACACTTTGAAATTAACTTGTGATCTATAGAAAGGGATCGATCTCGTTAGGCAGTCGAATCTTGATCTTGTAACCTTTTGACAATTTCTACAACCATTAATTTTAATAAAATAAACCACGCCAATAAAAACGCCACGAAACACTTCCACAATTTCATAATTGTATCGCCATCAGGTTTTAAATGTTACAGAAGGCTGCAAGACACGCCGCCGCATTACGTGCAATTAATCAAAATTAAACTTTGCGTCTTGAATGTGATCGTCCACTGCGCAGCCTTCACTTTTAATGACTTAATAAAAAAGCTCCGCCCACGAGTCCGACGTTCATTAAAAACTTCTACTTCCTAAAAACTAATCAAGATCTGAAAACAGCCCAAAAATTTCTCTGCGTTCACCAAAAACCATATTTTAAAAACGGCGAAAATTTGCATCTTCAGCGCCGAAACACGGCAATTTTCACGTGAAAAGAATTAAAATCGCGAAAATTTGCATTCGGCATCATCGAAAAAGATGAAAGACAAGAGGATTCCGTCGGCGGCTAGGAAAGCGGGAAAAGAGCGGAACATTCATAATCACCGGAAAAACTGCGGCATTGTTCCGACTGTGGCGAGAACTCTGTGAGGAGTGCAGAAGAGTCGAGTCGTAGGAGTATCCCACCTGGATGGACTCAAGAAGAAGGTCAACACCTGAGATTTCTCATCGTCGTCGGTCAAACGTTTCAAATTGAAACCCATTGACTGTAACACGCTCTCGGCGCCGAATGAATGGACGCCTTGACCTAATCCAAGCCGTGCTACACACCTCAGAGGTAGATCCCCCAGCAGTGGATCCAGAGCGCATGCGAGATCGGCTATCGATCTTCCACGGATTTCACAAATCGATCGCGGTGCATCCTGGGTTTTTGTCTTGCATTCATCATCGTCATGTGTGCTGACGAAACTCCCATGCAAACTAGGGTCTACGATCGGTGCGACCGTTCTATGACGAATGATGACTCTTCCCGCTCCCTGGGCCAGATCAGTTTTTCGCCCGATCTCGCTTTCTTCGCGGTGCAGAAAACTTATGTGAGCGGATCTGGAGTTTGCTGCACTCTTCGTGTGACGCGGCGGCGGCGAAAGTGAAATAATTTCTATTGTAAGAATGTAACGGGAGCTCGAATTACCTGCGGCAAATATGGATGGGCCAGACGCGATGCCACCTTTAGAAATCTTCAGCCTAGGGACGAACAGCTGTGAGGTCATCGTGACTAATTCTATGGAAAGAGTGTCTATGTGTGTTGGTTGCCGTTTTTTTACACATGCAAATTAGATTGAATAAAGGTGATGAATGTCAGTGATACGATTATTATTATGACGGTGAAACAATGCAGCCGCGCGAAAGTGGTTTTAATTTATGTCTGAGTCAAAGGTAAGTAATGCAAAACGTTTCTAGGCTGTTGCATTATTAATGGGAAGGTTAAAAACTTTATTGTTGCTTATTAATTGGTGTGGGTGATCAATGTACTGAGAAGATCTGGTACGGGATAAGCGGGATTCAAGTGAAGAATGCATTGAGATCTCTGCTTGTGACAGCCGATCTCTTTGCCAAACTGATTCCTGCAATAAATCAGAAACCAATACTGTCTGCAAAATTTTAATAGCATGATTTGCAATTCTGTATTCATCTGCCAAAGAACGGGCAACCCATATGGTGGGCATCGCGACCAATTTAGGTCTACTACGCACATATCCACGGTCGGACCTCCGAACGAAATCAAGAACGTCTTTTATTGGAGACGACTGAACATGAGCTCTCTGATGATCGTTTTTCTTCTAAGCCCGACCAGAGAAGAAGATTCACAGAAAACATGTGTGGAAGCCTCGTCGCCTTCCATTCAGAGTCAGCATTTTGAGAATACTAGGTTGCTGAGATGGTACCGTAAACGCACATGGCCAGTTAGATAGACGACCCACCAACCGCCTAAGGCCCGCCCAGTTTAAGTGATAAAGCCCCTTAAGTCAAAGGTTCAATGGCATGTATTTCAGTCGGGAAAAGATTGGGCCACCTTCCTATTGCAGATGAGACCTTAGAGCTGCGGCCTACGACAGCACCTCCTTTACAAGGTTCCATTTTAGACCCATCAGTGAACCAGTAGAAGTTTCTTGGCCCCCCTACTTAGAACGATACGAAATAAAGGCCCCGAATTTAATATGATTAGAAACGCAGCACATTGAAGTGTTTAAGATACCGTTGATGTCCTTTGTATTGACTTAGTTCGATGAGATCTGAAGTCTTAAGGCAGTTATGGCAGCGGATTTCCTTATGAAGATGTGCATGGTGTTTAGAGGGGGGAAGGGATCGAGTTGATGGGGTACCGACAAATATCACGTAATTTTTTCCTCAAGAATCAGTGTAAAATTGCGAGAAAATTGGCCATTCACTAACAGGCCGCCGGCAGGCCTTGGCCTTGAGGGCATGACCCGATGAAGGCCATATATATTACTCAGTCTGACTAAGGGAAGAAGACAGATTTCCGATGGATAGGCCGTGGGATGCAGATGACATCATGATTAGCTACAGACACACAGACGAAAAAGACAGTTTAGTATAGCAGGTTGTTAATTAAAGTGAAAAAATGTTCATGGCCTCAACGAAACCTTCAAAGCGGACTGGGGACATGGACTGCAGCCCCATCCGGTTGGTGGCCGGTGAGTGTGTGGTGTAGGTGCAGGGAAACTGCTATCTCCTCCCGCAAATATGTATGGTTCACAAGAGGCTACTACCCGTTTAACCTTGTCCCGGTCGAAGATGACCCCCGAGAGACTCGGGGAGTATGATTACCAAATATATTATAAGGATCTAGAATCCAACCTGATACAAAGTCACAAACATTAAGGCTTCAGGCAAAAAAAGGTTAAACTTAATTCGCCTAATATCTCTTAGGCTTTTGATAGAACATGGAACTCGATTCTGTTAGCTCCATTTAACTCTAAGTTCTTTGTATTGACTCAGTTAAAAAAATGGATCGAGAGTTTTCTTTGGGGTCGTCCATAAATTACGTGAGGCGTTTAGGGGAGGGAGGGGGTCGAGCCGAATCTCACCAAATCTCACGTGGGGGAGAGGGGGGTCTCGGCAAATATCACGTATTTTTTTTTGTTTTAAAGAAACAGTGTAAAATGCCGAGAAAACTGGGTTAAATTAAGTCAAACATGTTTCTCCACTAAAGACCTCCATTCACTTACAGGCCGCCGGCAGGCAGTGGCCTGTCAGACCAGGTCGACCAGCACGACTAAGCTTGACTCAGTCTAACTGAGGGATGATACTTCAGGTACCCGCCAGACAGGCCGTGGCATGCAGATGAAATCATGATTCTCTACAGACACACAGGTGAAAACGACTGCTTAACATATCAGGTTATTAATTCAAGCGCAAAAATGTTCATGGTCTCAACGAAAGCTTCAAGGCGGCTCCAGCCTCACGTCGCGTTGTGAACCCCCGCAAACAAGCGCAAACGCGAGTGTGGATGGTTTTCACGCTTAGCTCGCGCCTTGCTTTGTGTTACGAGTGGATACAGCGTGAATTCTTCCCCTCAATTCACGGCTCGAGAGTGAATAGAAGCTCAGATCTTCAGGCCCGAACTGACGATAAATCCGATTTTTGTCAGCTTTCTTGAGCTGTAGGCATTCTTGAACTTCAGGCCATACAGTTGGCGGCCGGTGATTGTATGGTAATACGTGGCCTCAAGGCTAAAACTTTCAGGCCACGGCCTGCCGGCGAACTGTGTGTAAATTGGGCCCTTAAGATGTGGGTAAGGTAGGACACACAAAAAAATTACTCGATTGTTTAGCCTCTAAAGGCTAGTCAAACGCGGGACTCGTCGAATGCTGCAGAGTACGAACCAAGTAATACTGAACCGCGAAAAGGCCATTAGAATTTAGTGCTACAAGAAAGCACATGCCGAATTTTAGCGTAATGAAATGTTGGGTGAGTGCTCATGTTTTGGTAGTTGTGTGTCCACCACAAGCAGAAAAGCGAGGAGGGCAAGCAGTTCGCATTATCAATTATCTCAAATAAAATCTTGCACCCAAACCCCCCCCCCCCTCCCCATTCACACAGATGAACTTTTTACACACCTTTCACTAGATTTCACTACGGCTACGTACACGGATTTTATACGCGAGGGCCTTTCCTGCAGTTCTACATTCAAACTCTGTGGCTACGACCGTAATTTCGTACCTACTTTTAATGTAAACACTATGGATTTTATAAAATTTGAAAAATCTCACGTGAGATTAGGGGGGGAGGGGGTCGGGACAAATCTCACGATATCTCACCAAGGGCGGTGGGGGGTCGAAAAATCGCAAAATTCACCTCGCGTAAGTTATGGACGACCCCTTTTCGGCCGTTCAACCAAGTCAAGTTAAATTTTTTCAGCCCTCCATCTCTGCTGGTGTACCCTAAGGGTCAATCTTATCACCTGCTCTTTTTATAATCATTATAAATATTCTACTCTCAGTCCCTTCCAATTCACGCCATAACCAGCCCGTGCCTAACTCTAACTCATTCTTAATAGGGACCACCAGAATCGCATCGACGAATCGAATCGTACTTACCTCCAAAACGAAGTAGTCTTGTTTTCAGTACAACGTACATAACCTACGCATTAAAGGCTGCCCCATTAGCCAAAGGTGCGATGGAATGATCATAAATCACAATACAACCAATCCCGTGTTGTAACAACCAATCCCTTTTTAGAAAACACAGGGGGTTGGTTGGCCTAGTTCAGTTTGACCCGCAGTGCTCTTCCTTTCCTTGACTGGGTAATGGTTGTTGGTTGAAATGTTCGGCTGGACCAATAATGCTCTTCCTTGGATACCGAAAGGACGCTACTTGAGTTGGGTCATCAATAATTCTGCCGATGATCAGACCTTGGTTTGGTTGGGTCAGTAAGGCTCGTTTTTCATTGTCAATCGGACGTTGGCTGGGCTGGTTTGGTTGGACTATTATCTTTGGACGCTGATCAGAATTGGTCGGCTGGACATACAATTAGTGTCGATAATTCAGCTATCTCGCCTGCGAATTTGTAATCGATATCAAATTCGGCCATCTGTAAGAACTGATTAATTGTATGATCTTTTATATAGGATTGATAGGGTATGATTGGATAAGCGAAACGGCGGTCTACACATTCAACAAAGTATCACTTAAAACCTATTGAATGCAAGTCCCTTATTTAGCGGGGCTACCTGTGAAGATATTATGTGACATCGAAGCAACCAAATGGCGTCTTAACGATCTAATGAAACGATTCTTGATTTAGATCATTACATGATATACGATATTCGGTGTCGAACTAATTGAAACGTTTTATTGTAATGTAGCAGGACTTTCAATATTCAGCCTGGTATAAGTTATATGATCCTTCGTGAAAGGCATTCTCAAGTTGCACTCCAGTCTCAATCAATAAATCACACTTTTCTTATGCAAAGCAGTTTGAGCGAGCTGTCACTCAACTTCTCAAACTGCGTTTCATATGGATCGACTAACACCATCGCCACCTGGTCTAGTTCGGCCTGTCGTTATCAATCCGTTCAATCTTCATTAATTCTCCGCAATCCTTTTCTTTCGGCGTTCGACGTTAATAACACTAATTAAAACGGTCTCAATTTACACGGAAATTCAGAATTTTCGTATTGATTACTTAATAAAGCGCCTTCGCCACTGCACTTTCATTGCAGGCAATGGTGCAATGGTGCCGCGAGGTCTTTGTTTTTGCATTCGTTGTGGATAAAATGTGCAGGCGACGACGACGACGCCGTTCTCCTTCTAGGGGGAAGGTAAAAGTCGTTCCATATTTAATTGAGCGCTGTCTTAAGCTGCACAGGCGCCGAGATTCGAAAGTTGTCCAATATGCGAAAATCGGAAGTTAGTAAGTAGCCCCGCAGTGCAGCTACTGCACACACGGCCGCGATGAGGGCCAATCGATCGGCAGTTGTCATTGCAAATGCGCTGTTTTACATATGCTCTGTTCCTTGTCGTTACAAAACCGCATCAAATGCAGAATGGGCAGAGAGTTATGAAGGCAGGCGTGAATTACATTCAAGTCAAATTCGATTTCGTCGGACATAACTTCGGCATTCTCGGCCGTTTGTTACCTCACGTCGAGGCATGACCGTGCTGCAGCTATCTAGGGTCAATAGTTCTGCATTTGGACAGTCTTGAATTCCGATTATGATCAGTCGCAAATTCAGTCTAGTCGGTCTAGGCGAACGGGCCACGAGCTAGAGAGGGATCGGCCCGGCCTGCATGCGGCGGTGTTTTGTTGTTCTATGTTCGGCATGTCTATTATGCAACATGCTCGACAGAGTTGACTTATGCAGATTTATGTCACAGTTTCGATTTCTTTCCGGACTGTACTCGTCGGGCTGCACTCTCGACCAGGTTAATTGCAAGCAGCCGCCTACCTGTGGTCATGGTTTGGTGGTGGATTACCTTCCAGGCGGCGGAGTGTTCTGGTTATCGGCCTTTCTTCCTCTTTTCATGCTTACAATATTGAAAGGGTCGTGCACAACCGGTACTTTCACGGCATAAACTATCTTCGAAAAAAAGAAACAAATCGAACGCAAGTGATTTATTGCTGCACGGCAATCGGGGAGTGCCTGAAGAATGCGACCGACTTTACAGATGTTTCCATCGCGGTGTAAATTGTTGGCCAACTCTCGGCATAAATTTGGCTTTGAACGCATGTTACGAAATCGCCCAATTTCTCGCGTAATCGATTACCGGGCGAAACTTCTCGCAGGATCGCTGTCGATTAATCCAGTTTATTGCGGTGTGATTTATTGTGGCTGGCTTTGTTTGTAAACATGTGGGGTTTTTTTCGGTTGGTGCAGTACAAGAAGCTCACAAAAGGTGAGAATTGAACCCGGAATAAAATTATTGATTGTGTTTCGACGAGTTTTTAGGCGATGAATAGAGAAACGACAATGTCAGAAATTCGTGAATCAAAAAAAAAGGATAGTACCATACCATATCCGATAGCGCTACACTATTTTCTTTATCTTATTTCTTGCTATCTCTCCTTGCATTTCTTTCTTTTTTGTTTCGTTGGGCTTCGTAATCCTTAAGCTTCTGCTCTAAATACCGTTTAGCACCACTTCCATTATTCTCCACATGTGTGAGTCAGGTAGTAGCTAACTTCGCCATGTACCCTTACAACCCACCTCTCCACAATTTGTATAAGTCTATGGGTCCATCGGCTTCAGCGGCACCGACAGCAGCGTATCTGTTACGGGGACGTTCCGCTCAGACCCCCAGCTAACGGATCAAAGAAGAAGAAGAGGGTCCATCGGCTATGGAATTTCTAGGACTCTTCACAATGCCTTGCTCTTCATTGCGAGAATATCTATAGGGATCATTGCTGCTATCACATATGCTGCTTCGTCGGTCGTAGTACACGCAGTGCACAGCATGCTTTCACCCAAAATCACGCACCCTCCATCTTTGCTCATGGCTTCGGCATGATTTACTATGGCTTCGGCATGCCCTCCAAGTGAGTGATGAGCAAGACCGATCTTGCAGTCTTGTCAGATCTTGCACATTTAACCAGATCAAAGCAAGACCAAGACAAGATAGGAGAAGGACAAGACAAGCCTGCAAGATCAAGATAGCAAGAATTTCTGCTATCACTAAGTGGCAAAAGTCTTGCAGTGGTGAGCAAAAAGTCTTGCACAAAGTCTCGCAAAAAGTCGTGCAGTCTTATGCAAGACAAGACTTTTTAATCATCCCTAAAAGACTTTTGGCACTTATTTATAAACAGAAAGTCTTGCTATCTTGATCTTGCAGTCTTGTCTTGTCCTTGTCCTGTCTTCTTGGCCTTGCTTTGGTCTTGCTAAATGTGCAAGACCAGTCCTGCTCATCACTACTCCAAGTGTGCTTTAAAATATAGCCTGCGGTCGATCATTACTCCAAGCGACCTTAGGAGAGGCTGTGCCTGAATGATCTGTTCCAATACATTCCTTGCTCACGCTAGTTTTCTACGTTTTCACAACTTCATTTTTGTGCTCAGTAAGCGTCAGGCCACCGCTTTATGGCCACGGTTTAATCTCCTTGAACACTTGGTGTCGCCATAATTCAATCTCATAGAGGTGTCGCCTTACAAGCACTATACCAGCCCTCCCTCACCCGCCGTGTCAGCTGCGATCCCGATCACAACTGCTTCTTCGATGGATCCATGCGGAACTCCACATATTGTTCTATCTCTATGTATCGTCGGTCTATCTTCTAATTCATAGTGGAGTCACCTACCTATTTTCCTTATTAACAATTTTCGGTGAGAAGCTGAGTTTGTCCGACTACCCCCACCCGGGTTAGGGTTATCAATACCCGTCGAGGGTTATCAATACACAATTCTAATTCACGTTCATCCTTGCCTTTCCTAAGATAGTCACCATGTTTACAGCATCCCGTGTTGAGCTAGCCTTCCTGAAACCGAACTATCTTTGCAACAAACAGCCTTCCCTCTTGACGTTTGGGTGTAATCTAGAGAATATCACCTTTCCCATGGTGTTGTGGAGACATATCGGCCTGTAGGTTGACGAGTCCCTTGGGGGCTTACCCTTCAGAATCAGCAGAAACTTTTGATGTTTCCTTCAGGCACACTGTGAATACTTGGATGAACTCACCTGGTGCCACACTGACTGCCAGCTTCACCGGTTTGATCGGTATACCGTCCAGCGCAGGGGCTTCTCCAATGCCAACCCATCCGCCCTTACCTTGGGATAGATCCATGTTTTCTGTAGGCAGGCTAATCTTTGGGGAACATTTACCCTTCATCAACGTAATCACTGCCCTGTATCCACGTAAGGCAGAAAAAAATCGCGCCAACACAGGGTGAAACCTGCAATGCAGTAGGTCTACCTCACCAGTCCTAAGCAGGGCGCTAGCCTTGAATAGTATTACTTAGTGGGAGGAAAGAACTTCCACCACATAGTTTTACACATTCTGTTCTGACCCAATGCTATAACCCAACGTTGGATGGAGTAAAAGTTAAGTACTTTCGACTGTTATATCTAGGTCTAGCTGGAAGAACAATAGATAGAAAAACTACGTACTATGGCCTGCGCTAAAAATATTGGTAATCTCAAAATTGCTTTTCCATGCACGCTGAGAGTCTCAAGTAAACGAAAAGTTGTTTCGAAAAGAAAAGCTCGCAACGCCACTCTATTCGTTTAAAACCCCAAATCACCCGCTCATTTATATTCTCGATCAGTCTCATTGCGACTCTTGTCGTGGTCAGATTCCAGGAGGAATGTCGTGTCCCCGTAAACAAATTTCGAAGAAGGAATTACAATTCACGTACGCTTGTATTTTATCCATATACGAAATGTTAATGTGTGTGGTATTGTCATTTCCCCCGCCTAAGCGTAAAATTCCCAATAGTTTTGGCGCGGGCTCTATTAACGCCAGCACGCGGTTTTACTATAATACTATTGAATGGGAATCAATGCCACTAAGTAACATTGCTGAAATTGAAGAGTGAGCAGGAGTTTAGGCTCATTAGCTTCTAGGTTTTTGTTTTGTTAGTTATTGGGTCCGAAATTACCGTGGCTATTTGCTTGGCCTACTATACACCAGCAGCCTGCTTTGGGGCTTGTCGCTTTCACTTGACTTAAGTTTCCCGAGTTCCCAGCCGCAGTCCTGCCTTCAGCCTATTCGAAAGGAGTTTACTAAAGCGGACTCTGATATGCCCCCAGGGCTCCTCACTCCAGCCCTGCTTGCCTTGACCCTTAGTGAGTCCAGAACCTTTGTGCAAAACGCGGCGGGCTGGGCCTGCCTATTGTGCCATTAGGAGGGTAATTACGATTCCACCCCTTATTTTTTTATTATATTTTATTTTTGTGGTCCCTGCTCCTTGGATGATGGGAGTGTTCCCTCTAGATTATATGGGAACTGGTGCTGCCAATTTTCTGGTGGGTCTAACCCGGGTTCCAGGCCGTCTTTCGTCTGTAGTTGCTCCTCTATCTCGCGGATGACTGACCACTAACTCTTAGGTTGCAAACACCCCATTATGATTGTAACTTGCTACTACTGAAGTGTGGACCATATTATTTGATAACTTATAAAGTCACTTCATAGAAGCTTGGGATTAGTGCATAGTTCATTGTTCAAGTATCCGTCTTATCAAACAATCATCACAGTAGGCGTATAATCAGAAAGACTTTTGTAACCGTTTTAAGATTTATCGTGTACAACCAAGCTAACATTTGTTCATATTGCCGATGTTTATCCTTTAACTCCTGGTTTCAACATTCGTCATACATAAACATACCGCAAAAACACGAAACAAATCTCCAGCCACAGATCAAATCACACGTCAAGCTACCCTAAAGTCCCATTAACACACAAACCCAATCAGCGCATGCGCCACCGGCTAAGCTGCCAAGAGACACAGAACCATCGCAATTGGACTGTGTAAAAGCGCCTTTCGTGATGATTGCATAAGGAACACTAATTAATTCCAGATCGGCCGCAGATATTCCCGCTCAGTAATTAAGGCACCCACACACAACGCCAGCGGCTTGTGATAAAAATTTGTGCATAATATTACCACTGCACCACTGCCATACTAAACTGCGCGCTGCCAGCAGTGATCACGCGAGGCCTTTCAGAAATTCGAATCATAGCCCATCACTGACGTGCCAGCAAAAGTGCATTCGCCTCAGAACTAAGTATCAACCACCACCACCACCACGGCGTGCCACGGGTGCATTTCTCCGCAGAAATTGCAGTGTTTTTTCTGCGTCAGAATATTTTGTTGGGATTTGATTTTTTTACTGCACTGCACACGAAACGCGATATTTTGATCTAGCATCGCGCGAACGAGTTTCACTTTTGTTGGTCGACTGTGGGGAGGTGACTGGGGCATTGTACTGCTGCAGTTTATGTAATTCCAGGGCGGTGGAGGAAAGGTTTCTCCTTTGTCAAGCGGATTTTCGCTTTGTCATAATAAGATCGAACGTTTCTTTTCGTCATAATCAACGTTGGTCCACTGCCGAAAGCCAATCTGAACCATACGCGAAATTTTCGGTGGACGCCGTCGCGTCAATCGGTCGCAGTCATATAATCCGTCATAGTTGGTGACCACCGGCGGCATTTTCGGCAATTTTCTTGAATTCTTCGCATTTTTTGTGTTTTGTTGATTTGCCGTAAGTAAAAATCTTACGTAAAATAATTCGTTATTATCGTCAAGACAAACCCGACACGACATGGTTTTCCCTAGAGTCGGACAAGGGAAGGTCAGTGGCTTGCGGCTTTCCTTTACAAACGAAATTGCAGACCGCAATCGGAATTAGATGCAAAAATTCTCAACTCAACTCAACTCTAGAACGTCATGTGCCTACTACCTGCCTGGAAACCTGAAGGTTGACGCTAGTCATTACAGTGATCTGGCAAAATTCTTACCGAGTTGGGAAATGGGTTAACGAGGGCCAGCGAGCCGGCTTCCTCCAAGTGTGGGACAATCATTGTTTTCGGAGATCGCTTTAACTAGCAGCGCCTCCGCGGTGGCCATCGCTGTAATTATGTTTATTAGATAAACACGGCAGATCTTATCCAGTATCTGATATCTTCATGCGCAAATTAATATTGTTTTCGGGGTGAAGAAAAGTGATAATTTTTACTGTTTTCGTGGAGAAGGTGTGAATGGTGAAAAATGATTCTGAGAGGTTAAAGAAGGCTAATTGCGGCGGAAATTACAGGCGGTAATTACAATTGTTTCCGAAGACAAAAGGTTATGTGCGAGAGAGGTATTGAAAGTGGACCTACCAAGGCTTGGTTTGTGTGACCCAGAAAGGTGATGACCACTGTTCAATTATTCAAACGTCATGACGATAACAAATTTATCTGGAAAATTAAAATTTAAGGGGCCTATTGTGGATATCGTCAATTTGACGACTTTGAGTCGATGTTAAAATTTCTTTCTGCGAAAGTCGTTTTTTGTCGAAATTAGTCGATAAAAGCATTATCATGAGTCGATTACATAATTGTCAAGTCGACGCCAAAAATGTAATCGACTCATATTTATGTTTTAATCGATAAAAATCGACTTTCTCAGTATGAAATTTTAACGTCGACTCAAAGTCGTCAAATCGACTCGTTCCACAATAGGGCCCTTAATCTCTTCTGTCATTGTGAATTAGCAACTGCCAATCAAGCTCGTCAACTAGATCCAGAAAACTTTGGAGCCTAACCTAAAACCTATACACCTATGCACGGATTCCACTAACGTATTGGCTTGGCTGCATCATCACCCTTCGAAGCGGAAGGTCTCAGTGGCCAACCGAGTAGCACTCATCCAAATCAGGCTTCCAAACGCGAGCTGGCATCATATCGAGTCGAGTGAAAAGACTGTATCTCACGGAGGACTCCAGCGTCGCACCACCAACCTTCGATATTTAGCGTACAGGTTTGCAATGGCTATAGCCGGCTCGACACGATGCGCTGAACGTTCAATTCAAATGTTTGCTTCCAACGATTGAGTCAGCACCGAAAGTAGCCCGTGTCCAAAAACGAACGTTGGACGCTTGACATTGGATACTCATAATTCCATCATTGACTTTACAATGCGTCCTACCATAAGCGACCAACGTTGGAGGGTGCTCATAACATCGTATAGAACCAGCTTACCCTGAACTTCCAACCAATGTTCCCGGAACTCTTGCAATATGTCTACCATACAATTAGATGAAGGATGTCGCATTACGTGCAATACAACAGCACAATCAGTGATGAGCCCCTCGACATGTGATACAGATATTCCAGCTCACGATGCCAACGGCTTATTGGTTTTGTGGATAACTGTCAAACATCTTCGTCGCTACGAATCCATCGCAGCCTAACAATTCAAGACAGTGATGTAGCACTCAATGCCTGGGTACAACAGGTACAACAGTTCGTCTTCAACACTGATCTTCAATACATCAATAGGAAAGGAAACTTGCCGGCTTCGAGCAAACCTTCTCGTCCAGCGGTCCGATGGCTTCCTTGTTAACTCCTTGCAGCAAGAACTTCACTTCGGTTTGGCCGAACTGGCACTTGGACCCCTTTATGGTCAGGCCATGTTTCTTAAAAATAGGGAAGACCAAGTAGGTGCGCCCGATGTTCTTCGATATTTGCTGAAGCTATGCAGACATCGTCGACATAGGAAAAAACGTAATCCTGGCCATGTAGGATTTCATGCATAAAACGATGTTGGGTCTACCCTGCATTGAATAGGCCGAAGGTTTGGAGGATTGAATTCGTATAGTCCGAACGGTGTGGTTATCGCCGTCTTCGGAGTGTGCCCTGGCTGTATGGGTATCTGATGGTAAACCTTGTGCAAATCGATGGTAGCAAACAATTTTCTTTTCCGAACATATCGTCGAGAAATCCTGGATAAAACCGGTAGGGGTAGCGGTCTGGTATAAGATAGTCTCCGCATGGCTGCCACCTCCTATCGAAGTGTAGTGGGACTGGACCAATTACCTTTTGAAGGTTTACAAACCCCCATCTGGAGTGGGTATTCGAATTCGGCTCTTGCAATTTTCAGCCTTTCCGGCGACGCTCTCCTGGGTTTGGCAAATACGATCGGCCCCTCTGTCTCTATATAATGGATGACAGTGGTCGGCCATAGAGTTTTTCGTCTGGCGGCCGATTACTTCGTCCTACCAACGAACTCTCGCAGTATGTCCATCCCAATGGGTTATTCACGTCTACTGTTGTTATTCGGTTCATTTCAACCGCCCTGACTGCACCTACAACAGACCGGTTTGTTTGTCTGTCTATCAGTCGGGCGCCCCTAATGTCTACCAACAGACCGAATTCATTTAAGAAATTTGTTATCTGAGCGACTGTGAAAATCCAAACAAACTACCAGCAGAGACCTAAGTTGGAGGCGGAAACAGATAGCTCCGTTTCTCTTCGTTCCTTCCGTTCTTTCGTTAAAGGCTGACACATAGCTTGGTTTTCTGTCGTTCGTTCTTTTTGTTCTTTCATTCTATGAGTTTAACGCTGTATGGAAGCGACCAAATCAGGAAGAACGGAGAAGAATGAATACGAACAAAGGAACAGACGGAACGAACGAATCAGAACGGAGCTATCTGTTTCAGCTATCAGACTTCGTGCCATACGTGAGAATTTGGGTTCCGTTTGCCGCGTATAATTGGTCTCCCTTTTATGCATTATACTTTTGTCTTTTGGGCTGGATAGTAAAATGGAAACATCGCATACCGATGTCCACTAGAAACTTTGTCCCGGTACGTTCGTCTCGGACGGAGAGGCGCTTGCACTTTGTTATACCTAAGGTCGCCTCTCTTACTTGGTGCTCGGTTCGTTTCCCGATTTGTTCTGAAAGTTCAATGAATGAGCCATCAAGAGCAGTGGGCCACTTGTTGGCTCTTTCTTTGTACCTCCGGCGGTAGAAGCATATCCACTCGCGAAGACCACTTCTGCTCCGAAATCTCGTCCGCGTGCCACGCTGCGTGAACTACGGTCTTTCGTACTGAAATGCTGAAATCGCCTTGGTCAATGCCTCGACCTTTGCTTCCAAAGATCTCAGTTGCAACGGTGGTGTAGGATCGTTTGTACCGACCGCGACGCTGTTGAAGTCGCTTACCGCTGTTGAAGTCGCTTGTCAGTCATAGACGACAAAGACTCCAGGTCATCCTTGCTGGCCGACAGGATTGCTCGAATCTGGACCGGTAATCGTTTTAGCCATAACAAGCGCAGCAGAGAGTCGATAGTACTTTGTCCTCTCAGGTGGCGAATCTCTTTTAATAACTGCGACGGTATTTTTTCACCGAGAGCAACTTCGTTCAAGAGCTTTGCTATCTTTGCGTCGTCTGAGTCAGAGGATCTTTTCAAAAAATACATCCCTAAATTCTCATGCTTGCCTCTCTCTCTGGGGGGTTTAGACCGCGTCCCGTATTTGCTGGAGCATTCTTCCATCAATCGCACCAACGACGTGGTTAAACCTCGTGGTATCGGTTGAGATGAGGTACTGGATCATTAAACGAAGAAGACGAGTACGACCAATCCTTCGTAACTGCATTGTCATACTGATAGGACCGGGCCAGGCTAGCATTCTTAATGAGCGAGGTTGACTCTGCAGGACCTATTCGTGTCATACCAGTAAAAGGACGTGGCACTATTCATCTGCTTTGCCACCAAAGAAAAACACATCGAATTGCAACCCATCCAGAAAATGATTCCAGACCTTGTTGTAATTGAAAGAATCGCAACTCTCCTTAACTCCATTCAAATATTGAGTTAAGTAGAATTCATCGGCATCATTATAGATTCTCAACGACGTAACATTGTTCGCACAATTAATATAGCCTTGAGGAGTATGAATTAAGGGCAAACCTTGTCGCGGTTTATGTGTCAATAATATCAGCCGACAACAAGTGAACTAATCCGATCTCATTCCGATCTTCTGACCTAATTTAATGTTCATTTGTACCCGGAAACTCTTTCCTACACCATCAAATTCCTTTCGACCATAGGTCAGTGGAGGAAAGCTCTGCAAAGAGTAGATGGTCCGAAATTCTAATCCACTGCGACTTACACGCTACGAATACAAATTTGGAATTTGATTTTCTTTCGAAGTTGCTAGGTGATTCAGCAATTCCAAATGCGTAGACACTCGCACCTTTGTTTGAAAATAGGTTTTCGATCGGACAAGATCGTTACGGTGATCATGCTGAGACTGTGATCGACGCAACTCATACCGCTTTCATACTGAATTTAATGGAGGCAATAAAACGGGTTTGATCTATTTCAATTTCAGAATTGATCTGTCAAAAAAACTCGCAATTATTCCCATGCCTTCATAAACCACTTTTCACCGCGAATTACTTAATTTTTATTTACGATCGATAAATGCTGAGAATCCATTAAAGTAGCCGCGGCCAGTCCGACTTATAATGCTTGGGGCAGGTCGTCCACCGCGGATAAAAATGAGCAAAAATATGGATCACGCCAGTCGATAAACTCTGTCTCGATCAACCACGCCTGATATCAGCAGTCGTCGTCGCCAAATGATAAAGCTGATAAAAAGTGTCTCTTGCAACGTTACCTGGCGCAGAGTCGAGTACTTTCGATTTCGATCGATTCGATTGACATCGATCCTCGATTCCGTTGCGCCGTTGGACAGTCGATCTCAAGACGCCGAATGGGCGTCTTTTTTGGCATCTTATGTGTCCTTAGAGTCTGGGAAACCAGAAAATTGCGCAATCAACTGGATCTGGACTGATCTCGCATTCGGAGTTTTTATAACAAAATCCGCGCTGCGCCAAGAGATCAGCAGCGGGCGATTATGGGGTTTTCTTATGTAAATTCGAATACGTTCCACTTTTGACCCACTGACGATGAAGATGACGCGACGATGTCTGGTTCTTCTTTCGAGACTGTTTTTTTACAGCGGAATGATTGCTGGGTGTCGTCGGCGATTAATTAACTCACCTGAACAATGGCGAGTTGCGATATCATATGGAGTCTCCAACCTGGACGCAAATGGGTTTTGGATAAAAAGACGTTTGTCGTTTACGAGCATGACATATGTACACATGTATCTCTCAAAAGGTGTTCGCCTTGGAGGTTTTTTTCTTAATGGTCGTAAAAGTTAACGGACCTGAAAATTTTTATTAATTTTTTCAAGAAG
This sequence comes from Thereva unica, assembly GCA_949987705.1. Taxonomy (NCBI): domain Eukaryota; kingdom Metazoa; phylum Arthropoda; class Insecta; order Diptera; family Therevidae; genus Thereva; species Thereva unica. Next base: position 86,231,837 of record OX465285.1, read on the forward strand.
ATATTTCCTTCAATATTTCAAAGAAATTTAATGTAGTAACGGCATTTTGCAGGGGCTCGGGGGTGGCGGATGAAACTCCCCTCAAAAAAGCCATCAATTCTGGGAATATTGTTTTAAAAGAATTTTCGCTAGAGTTGGTTTTTTGTGTGAAAGTTTTAGCTTAGACACCTTCTGTAGTATAACTCATGGTGCATGACTCTTGGTGATATCAGGAACTGTATTTCTATTTTAACAGATCGGACACTTTTTATTTTATGATTTTTCTGTATGAAAACCATATTCCCTCATAAAGATATACATAAATATACATGGATCCTGATTAAAAATAAAAAATGGGGGCCTCGGTGGTCTAGAGGTAAGGCGCATGACAACTATCCCAGAGGTCCCGGGTTCGAGTCCCGGCCAGCCCCACGGTCCTTCGCCTTTTCCACTTTCTCACGTATATAGCTTTCCTTCTTTCTTCTTCCCTCTTTACATTCCTGATTCCTTCTGTCATAGCCTTCCTTAGCCCTTCCCCGCTCCACCAAAGCGCATGTCATCGGTTGGTTGATGAGATTCAACTCGTTTCAGGAGGCATAACACTCCAGCGAGTTGTTTCTCGATGCCCCGATGTCAAATTCGCGACAGTAATGGTTGGGAATAGGTGGACTGAAAAATATCTCTGGTAGGTTGTGACAGCTCCTTCCTTCCCCGACTAGAGCTGCTGTTCGACATTGCACTCTATATGAAGAAAATAGATTGTCGACACAGTATAAAGGGCCTTTCCTGAGACTCTAGTCTTTCACATAAAAAAAAAAAAAAACAACGGGCGCTTGACTTTTTAAGGTGCATATGATGGCCGTAAAGTTTTTAACCATTTTCAATAGGACCACATACAGCGTCATGGCGGCCAAACTTGATCAAAAGATTTAAATGGCCAACTACTCAAATACTGAGCTGTCGGCATGGGCATACGATGGCCAATTTGAGCCAAAAACTAATCTGCACTAAACGTATTGTTGGATGTGTTATATGGGAACGTGATCATTTTCGTTATGTGCAATGGTCCTGTCAATTTAACCTACTTAAAAGATAATCGACGCACAAGAGAAACGAGCTCGCCAGTTGTCGGTTTGTTGTACTTCAGGCCAATCAAACTATCATCCTTTCTGTTAAAGACTCCAGAAATATGTAAATCTGAGGCAGACCTAACCTCGGAACTCTCTGGCGCACAACACGCCTATATAAAGGAAAAATCTACTGATACTGCTCTTCACTCATTGGTTCCAACCATTGAAAAGGCAAGGAGGGAGCATTTAACAACGTCCACCCGGACGCCATTATCCTGGCTTTGGCGAAACTGGAGACCGAAGCTTCGCTGGTGTCTCTCATCCATCAAATACTAGCAGGACGGCGAGCTGGATCCAAGGCGACTGCTCGGTCCGAAGGGCCGTCAATAAAGGTACCCCGCAAGCAAGAGTAATTTCTCCGCTCCTATAGGTCATGACTGTGAACCAGCTGTTGTGACGCATAGGAACAGAGGGGCATCACGCCCTGGCGTACGCAGATGGTGGTCAACCTTGAGTAGGTCCACCGTGCTAAACAAACTGCAGAAATTGCAAAGTGTGCGAAGTTATGCATAACAGCGTAGAGGGGAATTAATCAAGCGCTGCCAAAAGAAGCAAAAAAGAAGCGCTTCCAATTCATATCTTATGGAAGCTCTCTGGAAGCACATAGTCTAGACTCCCATTTTTTGCTTTGTTTTTCTCAAGTTTTCTCTTGTTAACCTTATTTGGGAAATTTGTTGTTTTTGTAAGACATATGCATAGATTGAAGCTGCATTTGATGCAAAATGCTTACGTTTCCGATGTGCACCCCGAGGATTTTTAAGTTTTTTGCCAGCACGGTCGTGAAACTTGCACCAGTGATTCAAGTCGTCAAAACGAATCACTGCAAGACCCTCCTCGTATTGGTACCTGGTCACCGAAATATAGAGGGTAATTGTAGAGCTGACGAACTGGAAAAGAAAGGATTGGTATGCCTTGGGCCACTTTTAAACTCTTTTCATCGGAGCAGAGCACATAATGCAACAAGCAAAGAAGCATCGGAGGGATCTTAATAAATGCACCTTTGCCAAAATGACCTGGCCTTGTTGCGATATCAGGTGGACCCTACTGAGCTTCGGGAGGCAAAACCTCTCAGCTATAGTGGGGGTGCTGACTGGTCACTCTCTGATAGGGACGCATGCTGCTTGCTTAGGTCTTAAGACCTACGATTTTTGCAGAAGCTGCCACTGCCTAGCCCTAAGCAGAAGGAAACTAACCACATTTGGTGACACCTTTCTAAGCACGCTTGCGCAAATCTCTTAGATTGGGATCGCGCAACTTAGAATAGTCATTACTTCGTCGAGATGGTTTAGCGAAGAAACGACACTTTAACATCACGTTTAAAGTGGGATCACCATGCATCACAATGGGCCTATCCTTTTTATCTAAGTGCATGAGCTTAAACCAACAGCTCAGCCATATCTAACCTAACCTAACCTAAGGGCTCCTAACCGAAATCTACGATTTGTGATATAAAACATGCTTGTAGCTGCCGTAGTTTCCGTAATGAAAATGGGTCATAGGCGGATGGATGGACAGCGTTGTCATTTTTGTAAATTCTAAAGTTATGGAGAGACAATCAGAATCAACAATTACCATTGTTTGTCAAACCCCATCCAATCTAAGACACATGCTCATTTCAAATGTGTTAATTGGATACAATAGTGTTTTCATCCGCTACAATACCTCTGTTGTAATTGCGCACAATCAGACTCCATCAAGTGCCTGTTATAATTTTATGAAATTCATACTTATGGAATTAATTGATTTTAAATTAATTCTAACAGTGAAAAAGATCAATTAATTTCTTGCATTACCAATCATAAGACGTGTTTGCCCAGCAACAGCTCCCACGGGCTATCCGCAAAAACAACAATAATTACAATTATCATTATGCAAGTGAATGTATTAATTATTTCCTCCTGCAAAAAGCATTCTTGGATTATCATTAGTGCATTTTTGCAGTGTAATTAAAATTGCGTTGTTAATAGACAAGTTCTGCTCCACTTGATTTAGTCTGATAGAAACAACTTGATTTGCTGATACGAGTTGATAAAACGGAAGGTGATTTCAATTCAACATTTATATTTATGATTAAAGTGGAGTTGTTGCGTTTGTATTTTGCGTCCACGCATACCGAAATCAAGTTAATTGGCAATTATGGTCTTATTGAATATTTTGTGTTAATTAGAGTACAGGGGTTTTTATATTGCTTGTAAAGTCCGATAAGTACTTAGCCTATAAAAGAAAACCCGAAAATTTTGGAAAAGTGGCGGTTTATTTCTCAACATAGTCTCCTTTTAGCTCGATACACTTGACCCCCAGTGATGCTCCAACTTATTTAACCCCTCTGAAGAACACTTTTTCTGGAGGTCCGCAAAGTAGGCTACCCTGGCGGCGATAACCTCCTCATTCGGCTCAAATTTCTGTCCGGCGAGTGACTTTTTTCAGTTTGAAAACGAAAAGAAGTTGCACGGTGCCAAATCTGGAGAATACAGTGGATGGGACAGCAGTTCGTAGCCTTATTCGACCTATTTGGCTGTGGCGACGGCAGTGGTCTGAGCTGGTGCGTTATCATGGTGGAGGTGCACTTTCTTCCTCGCCAAATGGGACAATTTTTTCATCAATTCGGCGTCAAATCGATCCAATAATGCGGCATAGTAGAACCCTGCGACCGCTTTGCTCTTCTCCAAGTAGTCGATGTAGATCACACCTTGTGAATCCCAGAAAACGGTGCCCATCACCTTCCCGCCGATAGGTCAGTCTTTGCCTTCCTCTGAGCACGTTCGCCGGATGAAGTTCACTGTTTCGTCTGTTCCTTGGTCCCTGGTGTGTACCAGTGGATCCATGTTTCGTCGACGGTCACGAAACGATGTAGAAACTCCTTCAGATTGCGCCTATACAACGTCAAACACTGCTCTAAAGTAGTCTCACTGTTGCGCTTGTTGTCCGGAGTGAGCAAATGCAACACCCATTGCGCTGACAGCTTTATCATGCCCAGCTATCAACTATCTCGCGCACCTTCAATCGGCGGTCTGACAATATGAGATCGTGGACTTATGTCACGTTATCCTCCGGGGTAGCCGTTTTGTAGGCACCTGGACTTGGTTCATCAAAAACCAACGTGTGACCACGTTGAAACTCGTTAAACCAACTTTTGACAGTTGCCATCGAAGGAGAAGAGTCACCGTACACAGCATCCTCTTTGATTTCACTGCGCGATTTCCCTCCCAAAAACAAGAATCGTATCACCGACCAATATTGCTCTTTTTCCATTTTTCTAAATTCCACGGACACGCCCGCTTCCACACGCGGTCAAAATAAAACTAGGAGACCGATTCGGCTTAAATTTACTACACGAAGTAAATTTCTCTTGCGATAGTGGCGCCATCGGGCAGTGAGGCTAAATACTTATCGAACTGCCAATCCTCTTCTTTGGTTGCACACCTCTGCTCAAATGTGCCGCTAAAATTAACATTTTTTTATTTTTTCCACAATTTTCAGGACTAATGCTGGCTTCTATAATAACTCGCGCCAGATCTCTGTTGCCAGATAATCGCACTGAAGCTTCTACAGTAATCCACAGCTTCCACAGTCAATTCTGATGTATGCAATTGATATGGATTTTTCCACCCCGATGAAATGATGATGAAAACTCGTTCGGTTGCTCTTCTGATAATCTTATGTGGTCCCGAATAGGGACGATCCGATGGTCGTTTGACAGAGTCGATTCGTAGAAAGACATGTGTACAAACATACAACTCTTTAAGTATAAACAGCCTCTGCACTTTAGGAGTAGGTCTCACTCTCCTGATGAATTCTCTAAACTTATCTAAAGGTTGGGATAAGCCTAGAACACGAAGCTCCATACCAAACATGAGTTGAGCTGATGATGCATTCAGATCCTCCTTGAAGCATTTACGAAGGCCAAGAAGAACTGTTGGTAACAACTGCGGCCAAGATGTAGGAGCGCCGCACATAATAGCGGCTTTGACAGTCCTATGCCAGCGTTCGATCAGCCCATTGGACTATAAGATGGTATGTTGTTGTGTGTATATGTTGTGCGCCAACCATGCGAGCAAGAGCAGTGAAGAGTGTGGACTCAAATTGAATACTCTGGTCAGTGGTTATAGTGAGAGGATTGCCAAATTGTGCGACTCAATGACTGAAGAGAGCAGTAGCAACGGTATCAACTTCGATGTTAGCTAACAGCATTGCAACTGGCCAGCGAGAAAACGGTCAATCGTGGTCAGACAATAGCGAAGACCATTGACCACTGGGAGTTCTATGATGTCTAGATGAACATGATCAAAACGGTTGTCTGGAACTTCGATGTGTTAAGAGCCTATTCGATTGTCCTCTGAATTTTTGAGCGTTGACAAGGAGCACATTCTCGTGACCATATAAGAGCATCTCGTTTGATGCCAGGCCAAACGAATTTCTCTTTCATTTGACGAGCTGTAGAACGGCCACTAGGATGAGCAGGACCATGAAAAATATTGAAAGCGAGTCCCACCTGGAGGCGTCACAGTATATCTGATGTCGTTGGTGATCGAGGAGTCGTAATTTCAGAGATTGATTGTCATTTATTAAGTCTCTCTGCTCTTCACCAGCGATGAAGGCTGATGGAGATAAAAATGTAGCGACAACGGCTGATTAGATATTACGCTGCTCCATGGCAAGTGTAAGTTCAGGTGTCCAATTGATTTTAGTTTTGTCCCGCCTTTTAGCATTCGTGAGAAGCTCGTTGAAAGGTGCCTGAATATTTGAAGCTTATGAGATGAAGCGATGGTAATAATTGAGCATTCTAAGGAAACGCCGAAGATCCGAAATTGTGTCAGGAGTTGGAAAGTTAAGAAGTGCTTCTACCTTATAACGTGCTGTCATCTAAGCGTCACATTTGAACAACTCTTTACAAAAGGAAGTTTTTTTTTGTTGCTATTCACAACTAGTACTAAAAAAATTAATGGTCTTGGATGTGAAGTATCACGTCCGTATTTTAACGTGACAACGTCTATTAATTTGAACGTGACAACGTCTGTTATTACGTTTTGTATTATTTTCTCAATGAATAAATTATATATTTCGAAGCAAATTTTTTTTTTGTGTGCGGGACATTTTCACACGCGCGTCCTATCTTAAACCGATTTAATAGACGTTGTCACGTCAATAAGGTGAATAAATGTATTTTTCCCGTGTAGAGGATAAATTAACGAAAATTTTGAGCCATTAACCACCCCCCTAACATGTATGGGGGCGGAGATATGATTTTTTTTGTGTGCGGGACATTGTGCGGGACATTTTTACACGCGCGTCCTATCTTAAACCGATTTAATAGGCGTTGTCACGTCAAAATACATTTCCTTCCTGTTGGTGGGAAATCTGATAAATAAAAATAAAACTATTTAATCTTTTTTTTATTTCTTAAAAAAAATCATTCAATGCCACCTGAAATAAAATATTTTCTCTCCAAACTAAATTTTTCTTGAAATATGGTTTTAATAAAATTTAAAAATAAAAATTTCATCTCAAGGCTGCCATCTTTTATTCTTATACAAAATGCGAAAATTTGCATCTAGAAAAACCTGCTAATTAATACAGTAACAAACCCCCGAGAAACCTTGCTGCCGCTGCAATAAATCATTCAAAAACCGCGCGCCATTTTTAAAAGCGTGTGTGTGTGAAAGTGCATTCAAATTGAAATCAATCAAAGTCGATTTGATTTCAACATTTCACACTTCAGCAGCGATATTTCCTCGGTAAAAACAATTTACAATAATAAAATATAAATAAAAAACAAAAAAAAAAAACAATTTGTTGCTAAAAAGGTCAAGAAACTTTTCAACAATAAATTTTATAACTAAAATAAAAATAAAAAATAAAATTTATTGAGTTTCCTCTCTTAGTTTTCGCGCTACTGTGACTTGATCAATTTTCCAGTCCAAATTGAGACCTCGCCGCGGAGCGAATCAATTTCCAGCAAAAAAAAAAAAACTTTGACAAACCTCAACTTTTTTTTTGGTTTGAATAATTTTGAATATTTGCCGGGAGTGAGAAACTCGTCGATTGTGAATTATTCGATTTTATCGCCGATTTACGATATCGTTTACGATTTAATTAACAGCCGCAGGTATTCAGGTGGTCGTCGGCTCGCATAATTCACAGGTGATGGGCACTTTTCGGTTTTTTTTTGGGTTATTTATGAAGAAGAGTCGGAGTCGGGTTGGATCATCGCGCGTTCGGCGGAAGCCTAATTCGGGTTGTTTAGAGTTGTTTGACTAATAAAATGAAGCATTTGCGTGAATACATTTTTGTTCGTTCAATCGGGAATTCTTTGGCGTAGTTTGTTGCTATTTTTATACTTTGAAACGGTGCTTCTTGAAAAAATAACCGCAAGCATAACTATGTGTTCTATGATTCCTAGAAAGTTGTGATTCTTTTACATTTTCATACAAACTTTTCAATAGTTCAATAGATCATTTTGGTTCCAGGACATCCACTCATGAGCGATCCATTAGTCCAAATTGCACCAAGCCAAGCAAAAATCTCACCATGGGTAGGAAAACTCGGTTGGACATGTGACCGCCAGCGATTTGGATTTTCAATCGCTCCAAAATACACGAGGACGAGCCATCGTGCCAATTATTGGGTCGTTCGTTACGTGGGCAAACCCGGAGCTGAAAAATGGCGCCTAGTCATCCATTGAACTCGCAATATGTGTGCAATCTCTTATCCAAACTCATCTGGATCATGGGAACATCAATCAAAGCTTCAATCATCAGTCTGCAGGTTTCAAAATGAAGCTAACCTCACAAATGACACATACCGACCGAACTAGAATAGACTGACTGTCTCGAGGCAATAGAAATATAAACTAACACGGAGCGGCTGTGTCGTGTAAAAACCCTGTACATGACCGACCAAACTAAAGGAAAAGTGTGTAGTAATTGTGTAAGAAGCCTGATTATTTATTTTTGTTATCAGTGGGATTAATTTATAATAGACGCTTATTTGTGAAATGTAGTGATCTGTGGTGGATTGCTTTAACAATACCAAATTTCCGCGTGGGAAATCGTTTTTGAAGCAACGTTTGATAAGAATCTAACATAGTTGCTCTATTTCATTAAATGTCATAAGAAGGAGTATGTATATTGGATCGGTTGCCGGACTTTTGCCACAACCTATAGTTTTTTTTTTTTAAATCTTTTTAATTGTACGTTTTCTTGCATCATGAGGAATCTAAGAGGAAAGGCCTCTTCCGGCATCCCCTTATTTGCTACATGGGACATGCCCGCTGCAAGCGGTATAAAGCATAACATCGCTAGTATCCTTAAACAGAAAAACTTTCAGTTATTACTCGTATTCTTAAAACAGTCACAACTCACGAAGCGTGCAATAGTGTGTGGAGAGTCTCAACTTGAGATCATTTTGTATGGCCTGCGCCAAAACTCTTGGGAATTCCAAACCGCTTTTTCCAAGCGCAGTGAGAGTCTCAAGTCCCTATACGAAAGTCGATTCGAAAAGGAAAGCCCGCTGTCTCTGTCTTTTAAAAACCCAAATCAGTCGCTCATTTATATTCTCAATCAGTCCCAATGCGACTCTTGTAATCAGGGGCCAGTTCGTGCATGTCGAAAACGAACATTTTTTTTCGTCTCGGGTTCGCGTAAGTCGAAAAAATTGAAAATTTTCGCCTAAAGCCGACGAAAGGCATTCGAAAGGTCTTGGGTTATCGAGTTTTTGCATTAGGACACGAACAATTTTCTTTCGACTTACGCGAACGCTAAAATTTTCGTCGCCAAAATTTTTCGACTTCAATTTTTTTTCGTTCGACTATCGCCGTTCGCCATACACAAACCCGCCCCAGATGCAATGGGGGAGTGACGTTGCCCGGAAACGGAGAAATTACAATGCACGTGCGCTTGTATTTTATCCATACATAAAATATTAATGTGTGTAGACTTATCATATTCCAGCCTGCGCTTAAAATTCCCAGTAGTTTTGGCGCAGGCTATATTCTAATTTTGCAGTCAACATTCTGACAATCTGCAACCAGTCACAACGATCGCGAAAATTGCGACTACAACACTATAAAGAGCCTTTTTTAGAATATTTTTCATTAAATTCTAACAGACCCATAGTCAGACAGCAGTGATAACATATGCTCAGACTTTCACATACATTCTGTCTCACTATACATCTATATTTTCTGTCGTACGTTGGCTACGTTGCCGCCCAAACTCATTACACGATTAGGGGTGAATTTTTTGCGATTTTTTTGTGAATACCAAAACAGCTGATAGTCACAAGAATAGTCACAAACTATCACTGACAAACACAAGTCACAAAAGCATATGACTGGTCACAATTTAAAATAGGAGGGTATAACTAATATTGTTATATGTATATATTGTCCGTTTAAAAAAAAACACTGTTACCCCATCCATATGGATAGAGTGACTTGATATGTCAAAGTGGCATATTTATTGCAAACTGAGGTAAAGTGGATTGGAAACTTGGAGATTATACAGATTTCTTTAAGTTCTTTCAAATATCAGAAACAGTCGTCATTGCATTTAAGTCAATTAGTCCTTAAAAATTCGCCAATCTGAATTATGAATTGGCACTAGCCTCAACGTTTCAACAAATCGTCAACACGCAAAACGAATTTCAATTAGTTTTATGAACCTTTCGAGACCTGAGTGCCAAAACCCGTCAACAAATTCATGATTTCATTACCCAAATCGGGAATCATCTAACGAGCGTCTGCATCGCCCAAAGAGCGCACATCGATTACTGCATCAAGTTGGAAAGCAATTTCGGCCAATCGACCAAATGCAGAACTGCAATTGCATTGTCTCAATCCTTGACAGCGGCTGACTTGTGGCCATACTGTATGCCATTAAGACGATTACTGCCCCCGAAGGAAACCAATGCTCGACATCATTACGAAAATCCGCACACGCGCTGGCCGAGAGGTGATTTCAATTCCACCTTATCACCGAGTATCTTTCAGGTAGTGACTGCTCTGGTTCTGTCATATGATCTGCAGCAGTAGGAGCGAAGGCTTAATGCCGAGCTGCTGCAGTTGTGCAAGTCCAAGTAGGAAGTTGTTGCGCGGACGAATGTTATGGCAGCGGCGATATCCATTTACCCAGCGCACCACTTGCGCCCGCGAGGATCGTTATTTTGGGTGAAAGTCTGTGCTCTAGTCGGTCGGTGTCCATGTTTACGGCGGAGGTGCTCCCTGTAAAATGTTCTCGTCTGTTTGGGCCGCGCTTTCGTTTTCCGGTTGCCGTAAGACACTGTAAGCGCTGTAAGTGCATTCGGGGCATTGAGGTGCTGTTTTTCATATCATATCGGAACATGCCGACCATAACTACTTCAATCTGGGCCTTTGTTGCTGGCGTATTATTTAGCAGAAAAGTTTCGCGCTTCAAAGTGAAACTTATTAAATAATATCAAGCTTAAAGTCTCCATTGAAAGTGTTTTTTACAGCAACGGGCGCAACATGAAAAAATATCGCGTAATAAACAAAAACATCGCAGCTGGAGACTGACAGGCTATAAACATGTTGTCGGGAGTCGCATTAGTTGCGCTGAATTTATGCCCCAAAGGTGCGCGTAATGGCGGCAATTGCGGCGTGCTCCAGCCATTCCCCGAAGACTGAATAGGCCGAGTTAAATTTAGATCATAATCGCCTTAGCCAGGTGACAAATTGCAAGCATAAAACCAGCCCCGATTATTATGCGATATTCAGAATCGCACTCCGGCGACAGGTTTTTCACCTGATTGCGCGCCCATGTTTTTCGCTCTAAGCCCCAGCTGGAAAGGTAACCCACATGGGACCAAGGCGGCGGCATTTGACCTGCATTGGTGGTTTGTGTATATTAAGTAACGACATCGAAAGTAATTCGTCTGAGCATCTCTTAAGCCCAAGACTTGGCACTAATAACAGGATTTGTTTACCTTTTATGGAATTGGCCCAAGGGCAGTTTGGAACCGACGTTTCTTTTTTCACAACCGCAGAATTCGCCTCTCGATAAATCTAATCTCAATAATCGCAATAACCACAAAAATCCTGCGCATTAGCAGCGATTTTCATGTTCGATACACACGAAAAAAAGACTTTGGATAAACTGAAACGATATTCGATAAAAATCGCCTCCATTGACGCGTCAATCCATTTTCTGGCTGACTTCCTTGCAACACGAGCGCCAATCCGGTAAGCCGCTGATTGAAATGTTTCCGAACGGACAAGCTGTCATTCACACAATTTCTTGCTCTTGCGCTCCTTGACGTTTGCGTGCGCGACTAGTACCTCCGACGTATTGTTTTCCTTTCTCCGCTAGGTTTGCTTAATTACCCAACATACAGTCGCCATATCTCTCCTCCGCGCCCCCTTGCATTTGCCGAACAACAAAAACATAACTTTGGTCCAGACCAAACATATGAACCGAACTGATCGGCCAAAACCAAGCCTCACAGAACCAACTGTCGACCTCAACTTCCTTATGTGGCGAAGGCTGATCGACTTTTTCACGCCACCAAACTTTGATCTGGAATCGATCAACGCAAAAAAAACATGGCGGCTATGCCATATTTTTTTGCATCAATTTTTTTTTTTTTTTTTTTTGTGACGCGATTGCAAAAAGTTTGGACGGAGTTTATGTAATGTGCGCAGTGATTTCACACACGCGCAGTCATGCTAAGTGAATTTGTTAATATAAAAGTCTGGTCTAAGGCAACGAAAAAAAATGGTCTAAAAGTGGACTAATTAAATTATGTGAGGTGTACAAACTCGGCGTACGGATGGATTGATGTGGGTCTCTCTGGCGGTCAGAGCGAGAATGTATCGGCGGAAACTGATGTTTGGATGTGATATGCGCTGCGATTGCCGCGGTTAAGTAATCTTCGCGTATTGGGAAAATACATACGTTTGCGCGATTATTTGCCTAAAAAATGCTGATTTTTGTTAATGATAAATTATCGCTGTTTATGAGGAATTTGCAAACGTTTCCGGACTGATTTTTTCCAGGAGTTTTAAGTATTTGCAAAAAAAAATAAAGAAAAATTAAAACTGATTTCGATTTTTTGAAAGGGAATTTCCTCATCGCGATATATATGAGAAAAAGTTCGCGCACAGCTTCTGAGATCTTATTCCGGGGTACCGATATTGCACACCCCTTCAGAGATCTCTTATGACAAAATTCTAAAAAAAATATGGCGTTTAGGACCACAGTAGAGCAAAGACATTGATTTACAAATTGAATCGTTTTTGTCGATTGCCAAATTGAACAGTAATATTAGACTGGTACGAGGGATATCGATTCAGGCAACCCACGGGTGCAATATTATTACTCCGTTTATTGACCAGGTTAAACCCAGGTTCAATCCAGGTTCAACCCAGGTTCATAAACGGGGGCCGAGCTGAATCTGGGTCCTCTCAACTCAGCTTTCCTACCTGAGTCGAGTTGATATTTCGCCTCATATACTCGGGTTGGGCTATATTTGGGTTAAAGTGACATTTGTTTTGTTTGTTTCCCATCCGTGAAGTTCACGTTCGGGGTTAGTTTTGTGTTCGGTGTTTTTGCTTGCACAGGAATACAAAATTATTCCGTTCTGAATTTTCACTCAATCTATAAATGAGAATTTCACACAAAAATTTGAGGTTATGTTTTGCTTTCAGTTCAATTCTATTTCAACCCAAAGTTAACTCAATTCGACATCTTATACGATGGTCGAAATTTCAACTCAACTTCGACTCAACTCTTCAACCTAGTTATAAACGGGGTAGTTACCGTTGTGGCTTTCATGGCCTAGAATCTACATCCGCATAGCATTGTCCCTGCGGAGGGACTCTAGAGTTACAAGGCAATCCAGGGCAGGCTTTGATGACAGGTTTAATAGCCAACAGAGCATTCAAGCTGATAATGACGATGTTAGAGCTGGTTTAGGTCCTTAAAAATCGATAGGTGATCCACAAGGTCTCCTGGATTGAAGCGAGCATAGCCCCTGTAGACATATATGACGTATACAAGATGAGTTAAATAATTGAGTTGACCCTGACGCAACTCGACTAGCATCTACATATAGTTGACTCGGGGTCAACCTAAGTTCAACTCATAATGTATACGTACTAACAGTCCCCCGCGAGAGCTTCTTGTTTCATCAATCGATGCATACGTGAGCATGGGCCTTATGATCGTTGTGTATAGCGAAAACATTAACTTTGGTTTGAGACCCCATGTTTTGCCTAGAAATTGACCACAAATATGGGGAAAAGTAATTGCCTTGGCAGTTGTTTCTCAATTTTGGGTTTCCCGGAGAGATTGCAATACAGTGATTATCATGACCCGTACTTTGAAGCCTCGGTTATTCAGATCGGTAAGAAGTTCGCCGATTACAATTGACCAAAGGAGCCGCAGTGTGCCGACCACTGGTCCAACCGGCGGTCGCCCACCCCCAATATGTGCAAATAAATAGATCAGTAAATATGTATGTGCAAATAAATAGACTAGTAACGAGCTGATTTTCTCACTGTTGGCTAGTACTTGTGTGTCTTGATGATCACATTGTCCTACAAATTAAGTGGCCCGTTTTCCCAGTCATACGCTCTGCACAAATGCGAGGCGAGGTGAGATTGTAAAATATACATTATGGAGATATAGCTTTCTTACCTATTCTGAGGCAGTTTAATGCATAATAGATACAAACTTGTAAAATAGCACCTCGCCTCATTTGAAGTATGACATTGTACTGGCTCAAAAGAAGAAGATTTTATAATCGTGTCCTACCTAACACTAGAGCATTAGGCTTGTTCATTGCCGCATTTACATTCGCACTGGGTGGCACTTGCGGAGGGCGGTAATCAGCTGTGGGTCTATGCGATAATCTACAGTGCTACATTCCTTCCTGTCTACCTTGAATTCAACTCGTTTATCTGAGCCTGGACCTTAAAAGAGGCTATGGCTGCACAAGGAGTAAACCCCTTCTCTCCAACTTATTAATCATCGCGCCACTTACTCATTTACCACTGAAAGAAAATTTGCTGATATTACCACGGCGACTGTTATACCGAAATAAGTATCCTCTTTGTTATGTTTTCCCCGCAACCCAATACTAGTTTCATTACCTAACTCTAACACTCTTAAGGCCTTATTTTAAGCTATAAATCTAGTATTAGTTCTAGAAACTCGTTTATAACAAAAACACCTCGAGTGTGGGACTATCTTTCACATACAGTATTGCCCAATTCAAACTACATCCAACAGCTCAAATGTCTTGCCATCGTGCAGCGTCAGACCCCTTTAAACCTAACCAATCTTTAATTTCATCCAAGTTAAGTCGCCTACTAAACAACGGACTGGGAGTATAAAGTTCTTGATTTGAGATTAGGTTTGGTTAGGTGTATATCTACTTCCAGTGCGATCGGGGGCCCAATTAGCGCTTTTGTCACCCTCGGCTACCTAAAATTACGTGGTTGTTTGGTCGATTGTATGGGTTGTCTGAAGCCCTCCATCTGTGGGGTTTGCGAAGCTTTCCAATGAACTGTCCTTTAGTCTGGAGGTCTCCTTCATGTCTTCCAGGAAGTATCAGGGGACGTTGTGTGGGAAATCAGGCTTGGCAGAGTGGACGTGGTATAGGGGTAAACCTAGTCTTTCACATAAAATAATCCGAGAGATTCCAGCAGCATGCTCAGGATTTCTTTTCTGGCTGATCGACAGCTTCGTCATAACATCCCACCATATCATATTCCATGTTCTTCGACTGACAATTTCTCGATGTGGCTCTCTACCAACCTTCTACAAATGGAACAAAACTCCAGAACTCCTAAATCTCCTTATTTTGGTTGGTCTAGGTGTGTCAATCGACTTGCAATACTCCTGCCACTTCTTGCTTTTAGCTTCTCGGTTCTTATATTAACGGAAACGTAGCCTTGCCTCTAGAAGACATTATAAGTGTCTCTGTTCACCTTCCTCAGTCTGGTTACGTCGTCATCCCACGCCAGGGAGAACGATTTTTTGCTTGCGCTTTGATTGCACAGGTTACTTTGAATGAGACCTCCAGGGCCCTAGTAAATCTATCCGTTGTTTCTTCCAGAACACTGGACGTCTCATAACTTGCTCCGTAGTACCAATCGCAATTTGAACCAGTCTGTTGAATTTGTGGCTGTCGAGATTAAGGCGAAAATTGAACAGTGCCCAATCGAGATCCCGAAAAGGATTTGTTCCCGGATATTGCTCATCTCTTCATCATTGCTGGGTTAGACCAATATCAATCATATCTGCCAGCCTAAAATTCTCCGTTCTTCGAAAAATGAAAATTGATGTACTGCCTCTTTGTAGACCGTTGCCAGATTGTTATTTGGCATTCCTTGTCAAACATTTTAAATAAATCATCAAAATCAAACCTATCTCTGAGGACTTAGAAATAAAAACCTTCATTAACTCGACTATTACGTGAAATAAAGTTAATCAGGATATTATTTCTTTGTGTTTTTTGGACATGTCGCTTGTCACATTGGTCGTCGTCAACCAATATAATCGTGTCACTTTTTCAAATTTGATTTCTTTAATAGCTTTGAGGAGTTTTACTCTGGCTAAGCTACCATAGGCGAGTTTAAAGTCTATGAAGAGGTGTTAGGTTGGGTGTTGAAACTCTAGAGATTTTTCCATCTCCTGCCTAGGATCAAAGCCCGTGCAGTTTGAACCTTACTTTTTACCGGGCTTGGCGCAGGAGACACAATTCGTTACGTAAATATGAGAGGCTGGATCTAAAGTTACACCAACGACAATGGTAGATAGCTATGGAAACGCTCTTCACAATTGAAATTACAAAACGGTGCCCTCTTATCGCCAATCGTGTCACCAGTTCATATCGTTTTCCTAAAAGTAGGTTGCAGTTAGGTCTTATTTGACGTTTGGACTTTAGTTTCTCGACATTTTAAACCATTTATATCATGTGCTACTCATACAAATATTTCATTATGTTTCATTTATGGAGGCTTTTATTGGTACGACAAATTCGTGAATTCGCATCCTCATTAATCCAAACAGGAAAGCTTCACAATGAGGATCACCATCAGCCTGCGATTCATTTAACTCCCGAAATCCCCATTACGCCGCTCATCATAATTCACAAGCCTTCCTCAACTCTTCTTCTTTACCACAAAGTAGAGTAATTCCCTGAAAACCGATCGCAATCCGCCATTATTGACATTTAAAAGTTGTGTAACTCATAAAAAGCGCCGCGCCATCGGCCATCGACAACCAATTTTGCCCCAGTTTCATCAATACGGTATATTAATGCTGCGCGCGTCGTGCACCTGAGCTGCACCGATCGAAAGTGGCCAGGCCAGAGCCCGGCTAAATGTCGGCACAGAGCCAAAAATTTGACTTAACTAGATCCAGTCGAGATTTACGGCTTCCATAGCGGCGATAACTCACAGCAATTTACTGGCGTCCATATTTAACTTGAATACCGGCGCAGAGCGTTGGCGACTGTGCAGCAAATGACGGAAGGCCAGATCGGGGCCCGTTCGGCTCGTTTTG
This sequence comes from Thereva unica, assembly GCA_949987705.1. Lineage (NCBI taxonomy): Eukaryota > Metazoa > Arthropoda > Insecta > Diptera > Therevidae > Thereva > Thereva unica. The sequence goes on from OX465285.1 coordinate 86,248,473, forward strand.
CCCACTCCCCAGAAGATCACCTGAATCGAATCTAATCTGAATTGGTGCAAAAACTGCACTTAAACGGCGTTATTCAATCTCGGCGCAGCATAAACACGTCGCTTTGTTCGCCGTTATTTTCATTACGTTTGACAATCACCGCGCGCCGAAAAGGACTCGTCGTCGTCGCATGCGCAGTCGTCGCTCTCTCAAAATTCCACCGATAAAAATGCAAATTTGGCGCCGCCGTTGCACATTTGAATTGTGGCACATTTCGAAGAGCTCATTTCGAATTCCGAAATTCGAAACGAAAATGTGTGGCCGCGCTCAGCACGTGGCTCCAAGCTGTTCGGGGCAATTTGCGGCTGATTTAAGTCCATTCGGCGGCAGTTCGTCAGTCTTTTCGCTTCGGCTAATACGATTCAAGCTGGTAGCCGGCTTCTACACTTCTTGGCGCAGGTTTATAGCCGATCGAGCAAATTTATTATGGCGATGCTTTTCGGGTGGCACTCAATCACAGCTCAACCCGGACTCTAAACCCGGGGCCATTAGCTCTCGGCTAGTTGGGAGCGATCTCGGATGAGGCTCCACAAAGCTCGACAGGCGAATACCTGCGCCGATTTGATTATAGACAGTTGATGGCGGGAAGGCTGCATTTCGCCTTTCTGTGCTGCACTTTAGCCGAGTTGATTTATTCCCATTGAACACTTGCTCTACCTGCTGTTTTACGGCGGACTACATGCCAGCAGCGCTGCTTACCTGTAACGGAACTGTTTCGATCGTTTGCCGTATTGAAAGTGAAATTCGAAAGAGTTTTCGATCTTTGTTACGACATCCTTTGGACATGTTGGGCGTTGGCCCGATCCTCCTCCTCGCATCCAGGGGAATTGGAAATTTTTCGTTACATTTCTGATGGTAATTACTATGCAAAGTTTTCTGCCTTGGACTCGCGCTGATAATGGGGCTTGTGGTGTAGCTTAGGTATGATGAATTGATCGTTTCTGAGAAATTGGCCCCTTTTCTATTATGAAATTGATTTTAAAATAACCTTAATTATTTTAAATTTCTACAGAAAACTAATATATTTTTTTTTATTTCATTTCAGGTATGTTTCATAGCATTTGGTATCCGCATTAAAATTATATCGAACGTAGGTATGCATTAAATTGTAAAAAAACATATACAGTAGCACTTCATACCTTAGCAGATGCAATGGGAACCAACGGAGAAGACAAAAGTTACCACTCAAAAGAGATTAACAATAGAAAATCTTCGACTAGTCTATGGCATACTAAACTGTGATCTACTGTTTCTTTACATTTTCGAGTAGCTGATCTTGCCATTTTCTGAGTCAGTTCAGGTGATCTAGAAACCTTGGGCAGGGAAGCAACGCCTATTACTCAAACCTGAGTTCCTAAACCACCGTCTGCCTTTAGTCTGTCGAGAACGAGTTGGCGAAAGAGAGCTGCCTTTACATCGGGTGACCCTGGATACTCTTGTCTATGTAATAGTATCAGACGTAAGAGGGTAAAAAGCGATGCTTCGCACCTCAAAACGAAGCAAACACTGGTCAGGTCCTCCAAGTTACAGTTTCGGTGGCGACGGGAATCCTCAAGGTATTTCTTAGACAAGACGGACTCAACGGCAACGACCCATGCAATGGAACTCGATTTAGGAGCTTGGAGCGCCAGAACGCTTAATAAGTCGGAGCCCTGCGTTTACGACATAGCGATCATAGCAGTACAGGAAGCCAAATAGACTCACAGTGGCGTAATGGATTTCAAAACCCACACGATACTCTCCAAGTGGAACACCGACTAGAAGAAGAGAGTTTGGAGTAGCATTTATTGTGGAAAAGAATTAAAACCAGCATAAAAGGAATAAGCAGAAAAGACACTAGAATGAGCCCCAAGACAGACTAGGACTGACTGGTTTGATCTGGACTGAAGATCCGCAATTGAAGAAAGAAACCAGAGCCACCGATAACATCTCAAGGTCCAAAAGAGCAAGAATGGAAGTCTTCAAGCTAAAAAAAGAGCTGCAGACAAGCTTTGCGGAATAAATGTAATCGTGAACCTTTCGGTTGGATGCCCGAAGAGTCTAACCTCATACAAAGCCAAAAAACCAAAATTTTGCCAACAATCTTTAAAACCAAATGACCATCGTCAAAGCGGTACCCTGGGCCTCACGAGAAGGGCTAGCTCGCCGGGCTGTCGTGGAATGATGAGACTCCGGTCGTACCACCTAAGTTACTGCACCACCACTAACCTGTTCGGGAGCGCCTACATTACGCCGGACGTGGAGTACCTAGAAGAAGGGGAGAGCACCTGAAAACAGAACGTCCTGGAGAGAAAAGAATATTCCGCCGCTAAGCCGTCCTGCAGTTACTTTAACTGGGCATGGTTTACAGTAGTGATGAGCAAGACTTCTTCTTCTTATTCCCCTTTAATCCTTCATGGGACATAGGATGGAAATCTGGTACGCAGGCGCACGGTAATTATCCTGTCAGAAACTGGTGACCAGCTAATAAGACTGGGACTGGCTTCTTTGGTGAGTATTACGCCAACGCCGTTCCTACGGCTTTCAGTTTCGTTTCTGCCAGAATATGAGAAGGACTCACAGTTTGGGCATCTGGTATCGCTGCGACCCATAACCTTGATTTTATATCGATTCATCTCGTTGAGGACTTCATCCAGAGTCCATCAGCAAGCAGTATTCTCACGTTCCAAGATCCCATTTGTATTCTTGTTCGAAAAGCAAATGTCGTCGTCGTGTTGTCCATCCGGGTCTGAGGAATTGTTTGCCGATTCGTAGCAATGGTGTTTTTTATGGGAGCGAGTTACTAACCCTCAGCCTAACAGAACTTGCTATTCGCCGTCACCCGATAGCTCTTTCCGAAGAATTACCCCAGGGGGCACCGCGTGGAGGTGGGTTAAGACTTGGTAACAGGTCTGCTAGGTGATCGTCTGCAGTAACTCTGCTCGGGTTTTAACAGAAGTGGCAAATCGGGTGCCACTACTTTTCGAGGTCTTTGTTAGCCATTCCAACCCCCCCCCCCACCCACTCGTCTTTCAGAGATGAACAAAAAGCCGAATACAAAGTGTTAATTTAGTGGGATTGGTACAAACAATTTTTTCCTAACTACCTGAAATCATCATATCTTTAAAACTGCGGCTTAACTCCACCAAACACAAAAAACATCTCATGCTATAAAACCTACAGAGTAACCCAGTCAGTGGATGACGGCAGTTTTATTCAATAAGGGTATGCAAAAACCCAAAAAACCGCCCTGGTACCAGCACGCTTCTACTTTTGTTTCTTTTGATGCTTTTAAGCCATTTTTTCCTTTTTAAAGTTGATTCTCAAATTTAAATAGCACCAGCTTTTCACTTTTCGGAACTCCTGCAATTATACGTTCTGTACAATCCCTTGCTGAATATTGCCTTCACATAAAATTAATCAAAAATCTTCTCGATGTCTTCACATAAAATTACTCGTATTGCAATTTTCAAGCATCTTCTTCCCATAATTTTACCAATATATCGACGACCCGTTTCTCCAGGAAAAATCCCTTTGATTTACAACAAGGAGATAATATCAGAAAACAACTCCAAGGCCCATTTATTAGAATCCCTACTCACCTCGAATTCTGCTTTTGCCGTGACTGCTATGACACCACAATTTTATTTAGGACTCAGGAAGCGTATATACATTTTTTTGTCCTTGAAACTACCAAGCGTGAAATGGAGTGATAAAATAGCCATGTTTGAGCACTCCTGAAAAAAAGCTTACAGCGCTCTCGTTCCAATACCAGTTTCATATACTTTTTAATATTGCATGTCATTTCAGGGGAGCATTCCTTTTTATGTTCCTTCAGAAGCGTTTTAGGAGCACTATAAAAGATCTTTTTAATAAAGAATATTCACGCCTATGAATAAATGATCCGGTATCGAAAAGCTTTTATTTTGTTCATCTTTTGCAATTGCCTTTTGCTTTCCAAGCGCTAGCGTGGTTTTACCAAGGCAGTCCCCCAACTAAATTCCAAATACTTCCAAAGCTGCTTGCCCTCTGTATCGAAAAAGAGCCGGTCCATTGAGTATATGCCACTCTTTATGGTCACGAAGAAAATCGCTCGTTTTCTTCGTTCTATAAAATGTATAAAAGCTCCAGTAATGCTTCTTCGGAAGCAAATTTAACAGCGCTCAAAATATGCTCCTCTGAGCAGTGCTCCCATTTTTTCCCACTGAATAGCTCGTATTTATATGGAATTCAATCAAATTCTATACGACCACCTTTTTTGTGTGGAACAGAGCATATCAAACTAAGAAACCATCAATTTGGAAGACAGGGTGGCTTGCTTGCTAGATATCTCCATGGCTTTTGACATGGTATAGCGTTTCCTCCAATCAACTTCAAAGCTTCGCTTATGACGTTCTTTCGGCTTAAGGCCCTTTTACATAGCAAAAGTTAGAGACGACTGGAAGAACAGACTGGAAAAGGCCCGATTTCTACAAGGACTGTATAGCCATTTAAGAAGAAGAAGTACTATAGTAAGGCAGGCTCAAAACTATTCAAACTACTTTCGCAATTGCCTAGTATGCAATTGTGGCGTGTGGCTGTTTCCTGTTGTACCGTAGCTTAAATTGCCAATGGAACTGAAGGACAAACCTTATTCAGTCACAGTAGTCCAATTAGACTTATTACCTTGCTGATTCGGTTTGATGATAAAATGTAACTCTCCTAGTTGACGAGTACTTCTTTTAGAATTTCGCTTCCAACAGCATCCATCATGGTGATGCTTCACTAGAATACCTCCTTCATAGAGATTTATAAGATCCTTTTTCAGGTGGCGATCATCAAGAATGTTTGTTTAGCTATTGATCATTTTTTTGGCTGCTTCATTGAGGGTTTCAATTGGTGTCCAAACGTTCGACGCAGCGTCCAAGTCAAAAGGTACAAGAATGAATGAAGAAAGAATATCCTATATGTACACTGTTGACATATGAAATCAAACAATGATCTTGTTGTGCTACTCATGATTAGACTAATCTTTCTTCAAAGATCCACTGTGAGGCTTTTGGATCCACTGGAACGACTTAAACAAGCAACGAAAATCACGTAGTACCTTCCGTACAAAATTCATACAAAACATAACCTCACTGCGACGCTTCAAGACCAAACATTTCAGGTTGGTCTGTCAAGGCAAAAATAGTTTCTGCTGTCATTATTGTAGCTGGTAAATCCACCATCACCAACGACTGAAGAATGCATGCTGAGCGATAATTTGAAAACTGATCTCTCGTGTCTCAAGATCATTTTTTCTTCAGCTGCTTGCTGCCCAGCTATCATTTGTCGGAGGGAATTTCCCTTTGGCAACGGTCTTTTGCAGTTCGTCAATATAATTGCCACATTTAATCACCAACGAGGTAATGATAGGGTCGCCGATTACTTTGTTTGCTGAAGATCGATGGCGGTTGGAATCTTGAACCTTCTTAATGATCATTGGTTCATAAAATTCAAGTTTTGATGATCGTGAAATTTTTAATTTTCTCTGCATTTCGCGGATGATTTATAGATTTCATAAGTGTAGCAAATGATTATGTTTATGCCATTTTGATGTAATCGAAAAGAGCCTTGGCAGTCCTCTGAGTAACGAACGAACCCATGATGTCGTTCAGCTTTCAAGCTGCACTTAGTCCGGTACATTTTGCACAGCAGCGCGGTAATTGATTAAGGCCTCAATTTTAAATGTCACTATTTGTGGCGGCGTAAAACGTTCACTTTTCAGACCCAGCAACTCCATAAAATTCGACGATCCTTTGTGTCGAGTACAGCCGCGGGATAGTCGTAAACTAAATCAAATGTCTGAGACTGTTATGCGCCAATGGACAGTGCATAAGAATCATAAGCGAGCGGCGGCTCAAGGGAGAGTCACACCCGAATGTCCCGGCTCCGTCCATAAATGGCGCGCTGTGCTAAAAGCGATGTAGGCTTCTCTCAAAGTGACTTTAATTGTCCCGGCAATTCGCATTCCAATTTATGGGTGGACGACAATCCTCAAAATGCAAATATTTAAGCGTTGTCCATACCTCTGGGCCCAAATATGTATGCTGCTACAACTGAGGGGATTTATGTGTTCGTTTAAACTTTAATGGACCGCGCGCTGCAATGCAGCATAGATCGTCGCTGGGCGCTGCATTCATGTTGACGTCAAGTAGTCGTTTCGAGTCGCCTAAAGTGTGATAATTACTCGTTTGTTGGGTTTGTTGTGTAGTTTCCGAGTTTTGCAAGAGTCGCCATGCCTCAGACGTGAGTCACAGCTACTCTCAGGTCGTTCAGAAGGTGATCTTGATAATATTGCCGAGTTATTCTCGGGTTACTTGTGGGTTGGAACCCAATTAACTCCTATTAACACATTCGCACCCGATCGCGATCTGGATTTGCACAATTCCTGGTGATCTCCGATCGTGCGTTCCGAGTGCACAGAAGCGCCTCCTCATCAGCAATGCAAATCGCTGCGGTCATTCCAGTTGATGTAGACCAAACGATTAATAAGAAAGGCCTGCCCAGCCATCAACAGCGATCTCGACAACAATTACTGCTGGTGGATTCCGCGGCTATGTTGTATACGCTACACGATCAGTTGCGGAGATTAGTGATGGCCGTGATATACTTTGGGATTTCATTTAAAGTAACAAGGCTAGTCGCTATTATACGCGGAATACTACAGTTTCTCCTCGAACCGAGCTCTTTGTGTGCTTAGACTAGGCGTAACCACTCCATGCTGATCCATGCGTCATTCTTGATCTTCATATATGGAATTGAGAATCGACATCAAGGCGAGACTACTGCCGACTGGCTTGTCCCCAAAAATTCGATCACTCGTTTTTCTAGATCTGTGATTGTCGGCTAGATCGATCGAGGAAAAAATTCATATAAATTAGTTACTGTCATTTTGTTTTGATAGTTATTGTCAGGTTTCAGCTAAATCGTTTTTATTGGAGTTTATTGAATCAGAGAATAGACGACAACAACAGAAAGAATGACAAGAAAGACGCTTGTGTGACAAGAGACGAAGACAAGGCCGAGTGAAAGGCTCTGATTTTGATTGTAATTAGCCGCGTTTGATGATCGCAAATTGTTATTGGGTGCTTAGATTAACCACAATGACAAAGTCTTATCTCAAGTGATTTGTTTTTTTGTTTTAGAACAAAAACTAATTTTGGATAACAAAAATGGCAGTTTCCGTCTTGTAATAAAATTCAGGGGCAGAATGGAGCTCGACAATTGTGATTGGTTTGTGAACAAAGCCTTACCTAGAAGGAAGAGATCGCATAGAAAAAATAGTTCTACAAACAACTCACCGAATTTCCTTAATGTGTTTTTCATATTTCAATGCATTTCAGAAGAAACAATATCTTCTCTTAAATTAAAATAAATTACGACCAAGACTTTTAGATTTGGAAGACGATCCATACGCCAACCCGGGATGTTTCTAGATTCGGTGAAACAATCAGTCTAGACTTTTTGCCAAAATTTCAGCTTTTATTTCGAATTTTATTATTTTTTGTAGATTTTAGAGAAATTTTATTGGCAAAAGTCATAAAACTGAAATATATATTGAGACGCTCCTAAAGTGAGAAGAATCACGAATGGTTTTAGAACACGATTTATATCAACCCTCCAAAAATGTCCAGAAAATAAGAGTTGAGTTCATGGTTGACTCAAGATGTCATCTTAGAAAATATTTTTGAAGTAACTCATCGCTGGTCGCGTCATGGTACAATGTCTAGATTTAAGCTCGGTTCGAGGGATAGAAAAGGTTTGAGGTTACGAATATGAAGGAGATGCCTCTGCCTCTTCTTCTTCTCCTCTTTGATCCGTTACCTGTCGAACCGAGCCGGACACCCCCTCAACGGATACGCTGTTATCGGTGACGCTGGGTCTCGAACTCTATTCACGATTCGTTTCCATTTTTCACGATTTTTGGCGACGTCTCTAGCCTCTCGGTAACTGATAATAGTTGTATCTTTAAGCCGCCCTCAATATTCTTTAGCCAGGTTTTCTTCGGTGTCGATCGCTGAATTCTCCAGTCTGCCAGACGGTCTCGTAAAATAAATTTACGTAGCAAGCGGGTATTATCTATTCGACAAACATGTCCAAACCACCGTAGTCGAGGTTTTTGTATTTCTTTCTCAAGTGTCTGTTGATCGCGTCTTTGTCTAACTGTCTCGTTTCGAAGTCGAGAGATCGAGGAGTGAAACACCGAAGATCTGCCTTAATCATCGCATTTGGAAGACCTCAAGCTTCTTGACGTCCGGCTTGAGCAGCATCCATAAAGAAAAATCGGAAGGATCAACGTTCGGTAAAGGCGTACTTTCCTTTTGATGGTAATATTTGTTCGTTTCCATATGCACCACTTGTGCCTGGCGATTGTTGCTGTTGCCTGGCCGATGCGGCTGTAAACGTCAGCCGTCGATGCCACTTTCGTTTCCTCAACCAATGATCCCAAATTTTTGAACATCGGAACCTGTTCGATTTGGGTTCCATCGAGATGAACTGCCGAAGCTGTCTATCCTTCCGTTGTAAGCACTTTGGTCTTTTCCGCATTGATTTTTAACCCGTATGATCGGGCGATGCGGAAAATGTCGTATAAGATCGTGTCGGCGAAGACGACGCTATCGTCGGCGAACATCAAGTCGGTTTCAAAGTTGTTGTCGTCTTACCGAACTCCGAAGCGTCCATCGAATGCTGACGCATAGTTCCGTCGATCAGAACGTCGAAAAGAAGTGACGAAACGACGTCTCCTTGTCGAACACCCACACGTTTGATTTGGGTACTCCTCGGATAAGTCGCTTCAAATACGAACGCTGCTGGTTGAGTCCGACAACGCTTAGAAAAGTTGGATGATTTTCAATGCCACGTGTTCGGTTTCCAAGACTATCCACAAGCCGTTCCAATCGACGCAATCGAAAACCGATTTGAAATCGATGAAAACGACGAAAGTTTGTTTGCTGCAACGAATTCTTTCTTACATTTGATCAATACATCCTTGATATGGTCTTAACCCCACTTGTTCTTTCCGGCTCGTTTGCTCTCGATGTTTCTGTAGTCTCGATTGGATGATTTTCGTAAATACTTTGCCGATGATCGAAAGGCGGCTAATACCGCGATAATTCTTGCATTCCCGACTTTCGGCTTTTTTCAAAATTGGTACAACGATCGCTTTCTTCCTCGCCGACGGGACACGATCCGAATGCAATATGTGTGTTATGAGGACAGGAGACATCACCTCCAGCTTTGATCATCTCAAAGGGAGAAGTGGGGAGAAGTTAAGAAAGTTCCAACCGATTTTTTTATGTTGTCGTTTGCTGATGTTGTATTGCCACCTAACCGCCGGGTTTGTCTGGTACAGCGTCCGGTACTCGTGCCTCGACGCCGCTTCTTCCATGTCGGCCACAACGTTATTCCAGTACGCACACCCCACAATGGACTCCGATAATTGCCTTTCTTCCACATCTACATACATCGATCGGTATTACGAGCGCCTCAAATTTGTCGGTTAATGCCATTTGTAATCGGGCCCTCGCATCGTACGTACATATTTGAGCATCGATCGGAATCACGCGTTGATCAAAACGTAGACCAACATCGCCGAATCGTTGCCGGGTGGATTTCGCCAGGTGAGTTGGTGTTTGAGTTAATGGCGGAAGATGCTGTTGCCAACGATCATATTGTATGAAGCTGCGAATGAAAGAGGCGTAAACCGTTGTCGTTAATTTTTTAGCCGGCTCGATCTGCTCCTGAGTGTGCATTGAAGTCCCTCGCGGGAATGATTAATTCGGTTCGAGGTATGCAGAGTGTGTTGAAGCCGATCGTAGAATCGTCCTTGTTCGCGTTCGGGCTGGTCTCGATTGTCGCATAAACGGATATCTTGATCGTTCCACCGATAGTCATAACCGCCAAACGCTCGGATATCAGTTGGAACGCGATACCGCTGCTGGCAACCCGTCGATCGTTTCGCGCCTAGTTTTTTCGGTTTCCCGATTCTGGTCAATTCGGCAGGTCGACCACTCTCCTCCTTTCACACCCTGGACTTGGGACCAAATGACGGCACCGGACGTAACATAGTTCCAGTCGCAGTTCTCAGCTTGATTGATCGCACATATCCTTCTCGCTTGTTAGAAACTCTTCAACTAAAAGGCCACTCGAACCGTTTAAGGTGATCGTTTTCCACCAGCACCATTTCACCGATCTCTAACTTCCTAGCATAAATCTTTCGACTATGTAAGGAATCGACGTTTGAGGATCTTGTCCAATTTGTCTAACGCTTAATGGCAGATAGTAGACAAAAAATGATCCCTTTCTCCCTGCCCAGCTTAAGCTTTGTGCGCCTTGTACTCACACTAATTTTTATGGACCAAAATACATGCGGACGAAGAAAGCAGATGCATAAAAGCTTTTTCAACCAGGTATTTTCTCTGATCTTTTTCTACATTCACAAACTTTTTTGCCCAAAAAACGGCCTCTTGCGCCTGCTTCGGACTTCGTATCTATTTACATTTCGGGTGACCAGCCCAAATAGATGAAATTCGACGAGGGACGAATGTAGGGCTTGAAGGTTATATTCCCCGAGCTTTCGATTAAACGAAAAACGTTCACGTCCTAAAAAATCCCAGGCAGTGGTTTACTTGTGTGGCGATTTCGAGGCCATACACAGTTGGCACCATCGGTTCGGCATCATGCTTTTAGGCTGTTCTGCTAACTTCTGTTTTTAGAGTACTTTTTATCGTATAGGTCTTGTCGGAAGCGTAAAGAACTATATTGTCTGGGCATCTGTGAAAATAGAGGTTGCGCACTAATGTTAATGCTGAAGATAGCACGTGATTGACTCGTTGAACAGGGGTACCAATAATAGCGCCCCTTGCAGTATTCCACTTGCTAGACCTTTATTTCGAATTACAATCGTACGGTTTGAAAGGAATGAGTTCACTGTCTTTACAAAGTTGTAACCCGCATTCTATTCGATGAGCTGGTGCACGACAACTTTTTTTGAAGTCTATAATATACTGTCTTCCTAATCTGCTGAAAGCAATATGCTATGTTCTTTTCATCCAATGGCACAGGTCACAGATTGAGCTCAATTTCCTGCAAGAGCGACAGTGTTCTCCTGCCAGGTCTGCGTAGGCAGTCGCTCTAGAAGAACCCAGAAGCTAGTGTATTGGTTAGGATTTTCGAAGACTTTGGAAGACTGGTCTGATAATTTTGCATGGAGTGGATCAAATTTGCGATGGAATGGATCCAATTTCCAAGCTTATGGAACTGAGCCCTAGTTCAGCACTCTATTTTAAAGTCACGTTAGCCTCTACAAATAGAGTGATGGGACGTTTCTCATCAACCCAGGGAGTATATTATAATGGATTCATTCTTGTCGAGCTTTTTGATACACTTATGTACTTCGCAACACTTGAAACCAATTATTGCACTCTATGGTGACATGATTGATGTCGTTTATCAAATAAGAATATCACATTGAACTGTCGTTTATACCCGGCTGCACAAGTTCGAAGAAATTGGGGAACTTAACTTAAAATTAACCTCAGTTCGCATACAATTTTCACATATTCACTGAGGGTCTGTTTTATCCCCAGTTCGCCGGACTGAACTCGAACTGATGGTAACCTTAAAAGCTCGCACAAAAGAGAGCAATCAACTAGAATAATGGAATGCCAATCCGTTGTGCTTTTGCTTTTCAAACTTCTGACGAAAAAGCAACAACAATTTCAAGAATGAACTGAACATGAACTGGGCTTTTGTGGATTGAACTGAAGATTATTGAACTGAAGTCGGTGAAGTTGGGACATTACAGAGTGTCAGCATTTACAGACGTTATGAGAGCTTCTATGTTTTAGTTTTATGCTCATAGTAATGCTTAATTGATCAAATTTGTTATTAATATTTCAAGTGGCGAATCTATTTTATACCTCATTGGTAGCAAATTCAACTTTTAAATGCATATGCATGACGTTTGACTTTGGTTTAACTTGCAGTGTGTTTTCCATGTTTTCAAATAAAAGTGCTTCGACACTCCTCCTTTTGAAACTTTCACTACAATATTGAAAACCACAATAAAAATCACTTTCATGTGAAAGACGATTATTTTGCGAGAATGAATATACGTCGACCATAGCATTACGTAACGAAAGTTTTGTCACTTAAGTCTCGGAGAAACTTAACAGGAGAACCCGAAAAATAAAATCTTTGAATGCACTTACTTTCATTTTGAGGTATTGCGTGACCAAATTATGATCCATGCTTATCAAGTTAACCAAGCTAACAATGCATCATCTGTTGCAATCCAGTTTCGTTTCAATTCATTTGTTTCAAATAATAAATTTTGTTCGATGAATAAAATAGACTCGCTTGACGTTAACTTCCTGCTCTATCAAGGCGCATTAAGAAATCACTTATGCATTGCCATTATCAACCACGTAAACCATAATAGAAATCATTTTACAATTCCAATAAAAATTAAGCAATTTCTGCAATCCCAAATGCCCAATGAAGCATACTGGAAATCTCTGCACCAGTTTCGCCCTTTCCAATTGGATAACATCGCCGCTAATAGTCCATATCTTTCCACCTAATCAGAATATGACCATATTGTTAGCGGCGACGGCCTAACGTTGTCAGCTACTGCGGCATTTCCCAAAACCATTACCATTCACTTGCGCCAGTCTTACGAACGACAAGATCGGTTAGACCAGTAAAGCATGGAAAGTGAATGCACCAGATCGTCAAGGGCCGACTAGCAATTAAATCCTGGTGGAAAAGTTTTCCCTTCACTTTCATGATCGTCAACATGATCGTTTGGCGTGTGGTGCAGCACAGCTGTAACACGGCGCGCACTGTCAACCTTGCTCAAGCCAACCCAAATGAACGAAATAGATCAAAACTTATTGTTAGTAAACACGTGAACCTGGTCTGGGGTACTTTCTTTCGCCCATGATCGCTTTGGTATTCTTCAATATCGAGAGCGCCCAAGGTGCTGTAATTAATCCATACCGATCGTTCCGGGGGGATAAACAAGATAAAAGTTGGGCTGCATATCTTCAATAGTCGAGCATTTTCAATTATAAGTTCCTGTTGAGGCATAATGCCAGTGCCGAACTGCCTCAGCAGATAACCGATCGGACCTGGAGCCGTTGCCTTCCTGTTCATGTTGTTGCCGATGAATGCAGATCGATCATGAGTGAAAATCGAATTCTTCGGCAGCCTACCTGTGTGCGATCGGACGTTACTCAACGAGGAAAAGCGTGCTTGCGACTTGTGAATCGAACGTCTTCATGCCGATCGCTGACCATCTAAAAATACCACCCACAGCTGGAAGCGCTATCACAAGACCCAGAGGCGTTCATTGACGTGAATTGAAACGGTAACAAAAAGCGTTCGGCGCTAATTTCATAGGCCGCTTAAGCCCCATTGAAAACCATCCATTTAATGCCTGATGGGATTACGCCGTGGCTATCCGTGCTGACTTTTTTCGGCTACCGTCTCATCCATGGATGGTCTTTAGGCAGGCACGGTTTTCACGGTAGCTTCCAGGCCGGGCTGAAGACGCGCGGACGACATTAGTCATGTCGAGCTCAAGGTCTTGCGCAGCTGGAATCCCCAATGAACTTGCGCAGTAATCCAAAGAAGCTGGTTACTTACGGATTCCGAGGTTCGCTGTTTTGTTATGAAATTGCGGAGGGTCGGTTTTTTCTCCGTCCACCTGTGCCGATACAAGACGAGCTTTCTTGCGCTTGCACCGGAAGAGCATAGAGATGACCTTTGGCAAGATTTTCGTGGGCGGCAATTGTTGGTAATTGCTTTTCCTTGGCAATCTGCCGCCGCATGCAGGTGGCGGCTATTGTGGTCGTGACGTTGCTGTGTAGATTGTGACCTCTAACGTTGTTTGGCCGTTTTTTAGAATGGATGAGTTATGATTTGGTGACAAAGTGAGGGGCCGGAATTTGCTGATCTTGAATTTTTCATCCTTCATTGCGGCGAGTGTAAATGGGGATTAAGAAGCGTGACAATGTTTTATTTAATAAAGTTTTTACGGCAGACCATTAGCAAGATCAATGACCTAAATTACAGGTAGGGTAATGAGGAGATTTGGACATGCATGTGCAGAAATGTAACGGACTTTTACTTTTTCATATAGACGACATTTAATTACGGTGATTGCATACAGTAATCACTGGAACGTCCTTGAAACTAAGCTGTGTTGCAAATAAAGTAATGAGCATAGTTTTGAATCATGAATCAAAAATGAACTACAGGTCGATATGCCTTCTCACCAAACTTTTGGAATGACCGATCTGTAATAGATATGGGAAGATCTATGGGCTGCAGCAGCGAGGGAAACCAGCCTCCGCTGGAAAGATGGCGTACTCTAGGATGCACAGGGTATAGGGATGCCAAACTGTATGATATCAGCTTAGAATAGAGGCCGGTGGAGGGAACAGGTTCAAGAGGCCAGAAACAGATCCCGGTTGGAAAGATAGAAAAGAAGATCTGTAATCGACTATGTAGAAAAGACGAGAATGAAGATGGGCCGAAGCAAACATTCATCACCTCAGTGGCAATCAGGGATTCACCAATCCAGTGGCAATCAGGGTTATCGTAAAACTGCGCCTCTATGTGATAAAAACTTGAACGAACGTTTCACTACTCCTAGAAGAAGGTCGAATGCGAGCAAGAAGGAAGGCAAACACAAGCAAGAAACGGCAAAGAATTAAATGCCGATAAGCATCCCATTATTTTTTCCCGAAGACCGTTAGAAGGAACGACCTATACCGTCGAGACTGCATAACTAAGATCCCTATATCTTCCTCCTAGCATAGGCAAATCCGATTATTACCCTGGCGTACGTTGGTAGCCTTACATGACTTAGAAGGATCTTCCAACAATATCAGCAGTAAGGACAACCAGAAGAGCTCGTAACAATCATAATAGGTCAATGGATTTTCCGGATCCTAAAAACTAGAATCATGCATAGAGATTTTAAAAAAATTGAAAAATCGACGTTGTTATCGCTTACCTCAGGGTGGAGTTTATTCGCTTCTATGGTTTATGCCTGTACATAACCCAAGGCGAGAAGAAGAGGCCAACCCTTTATGCTCAAGACCCTGGAAAGGGTCATCGACTCTTACTTCCTCCAATCGGTAGATTTCACTTTACTGTCCGCAACTCAACATGCCTAACTCAGGGCAAGGTTCATTGAGATAGCTTTGCACGTGGGAACTATCGAAAAGATCCTAGATTATATAGAAGACACCGTGACAGCCTCTTAAAACATAAAAGGTGCCTTTAGCAAGAAGCTCTCATAGTCCTAAACGTAGAAGTAAGCCTTAGCATATAGCTGATGCTTAGGCTTAGCTTAAGAATCATGGCACCTGAGTTGCGAAATAAGATGGTAAACAAATACGCCAACAGAGGTATACTACAAAGAGGAGTGGTGTCCTCGTTACTGTGGTGCCTACTACACAAGCCTGCGTCCCTAAGGCCTCCCTCCTCCCCTCCATTTTTAATTTTGTAACATGAGCTTTTAAGCAAAAGTTTTCCCTAAAAAAGCTTTGAAAGCTTTTGTCGTAGCGAAGACACAAACCCTATGCTTGAGAGCTGATGTTGCGAAATTGCAAAAGTGAGAGTATCTGAGGAGGAATGGTTGTTTATCTACTGACATGCCCATGCACGTCGTCGTTATGCTCTAGCACCTGTTCCCTACTGATTTTACATAAAATGCCTGGCCTAGTCCAGTGCCAGAGATTGAGGGAATCCGATCTTTTGCAACCTATTGGACCTGCTACACAGAGGTATAGTTGCCACAGGCACACACTGCCTATCTACTATAGATAGATCTTTAAGAAGACTTCATAGATAACCAAGGCCCTATAAGAGCTCCAGTTTCAATTATGATACGCTGATAGTGTAGCCGTACAAAGCTGAGCTACGCAGGGTCGGTAGAAGGTACAAGGTGACTTTCGACTGGATTGCCCAGTGTAAGAACTTAAATGAGAACGAAAAATCCGAGTACCTATCCAAGTAGCCTCTCTCCGGGACTTGGAGGTTGAAATAGTTATCTGCCCAATAGGCGAAGTCAAAAGCGCTTGTTTTGACTACCAGTGGAAACTTGCTTTATCTCAGAACGACTTGACCATTTAAAACGAAGGAAGAACAATAGACATCCTAAACTGACCTCGGAGGCGTATTGGCACAATTACGATGACTGCCGATGCATGAATGCCGGAGCATTGGTTCATAGGGGACCACGTTACCAAACTCTTTAGGTGGCTGCGTTAGGTTAATAATTCTCATACTGTCCTATTGTATCTGTACAATGAAGCTTATTCAGCCACCCCTTAGCTTATACAGACTTCACATTCAGCAGACTGTCTGCCATTTCTCTAAACTTACCTCTACTCTCAATCGAAATAACGTTCTCCTGCATCTACAGGAACTTGATTATTTGAAACTCCTACAACTTCAAAGAATTGAAACTCAGGGTCTTTAGCCATCTCCTTCAACACTCTACTAACTTTTCGTAACCCCAAATCTTTTCTATCCCTTGAACTAAGCATACTTCTAGACATTCCACCAATCATTTGGATTCATTCATTCAAATCATTTTTCCTCAGAACATTAAAGCGATTTTAAATAGTTATCCCACCCAGCCGAGGAAGTCGTGTAATACATTCTGTGTTTTGAACGACTTGTATAACTCCAGAATGGTCAGAAAACATTCAATTCAAGACCGCAACCCTAAAAGCTATAAATGTACAAATATACTTCAAGTTACATAAAGTAAAATTGATAATCTGCCAATCTGCAAGAGTCGCGTAAACTATAAAACCGCACACAAAACGCCCACTTTTAGCTTGAGCAAACGCTTTCAAAGAAACCCAATTTCCGATCACAACAGATCTCGACCAATATCGAGCAAACGATCATAATTTGCCTTTACAACCAAATTACAAAGGCCGCGGATTACAGCACCGCCAAATGCCAAAAGTTGCATAAGGAGCGGGCCCGGTCGCACTGCCACCTACCGCAGCGGCTACAAAACGCAACCAATTAGGAGATCGATCTGATCTGATTTCCAATCCTCCGATCCTCATTATCTGGCGGTGGCATTTAACAGAACCACCACCAAACAAGGCCAAGCGGCCATTCTGCAGCTCCTCTATTGAGAAAGTGGCCAACAGCGCCAGCTGGGACCCGTTCAGAAAACTACTCGCAATCCGTCACAATGCAAAGCAGTCGCCTTAGCCGACCACAATGGGGCGCCGCTGGACCAGGGGCCAATTATAAAACTTAATATTCGAGGCAAAGTGGCTCAACGTCGTCGCAGTAATGTGCATGCATAGACCTGGGGAGGTGCGTTTCAAAACTTCTCGGCCAGCGCTGAATGCAGGGAAACGATTAGAAATTGGAAATTGGAAATGATGCAAATTACCGCAATTTGGCTGCGATATTCACACGCTACCCCCCAAAGTCGCCGGTGAGGCAACCCACTTAGACGCGAAGAAGATTAAGTGCTCAACGCTCAATTCGCCGATAAAACCACAATCCGCGATCCAGCACGGCCAGAAAGATAAGCGAATTAATAATTACCGCCAAGTTTCGGTTCCCAGACCGCGCCGCCGCGAACGCGGTGAAACACAACAACAAATTTCGTTGTTCTTCTTGTCGTTGTCGCAATAAAGGTCGGTTGCCAAATTTCACGATGGGCCTTCTTTAAGGGATTGGTCAAAGACAATTCGCTTTGGAGGCGCGCGTTTACTCAATTGAAGAAGATGAGTGGTGAAGCAATTGGTGAATTTCGCTCAGGAGTCTTTTGGCGCAGTGGGATCTTCATCAAGTTCTTGCGCTGCAATGCGTCGTGAGATCGTCGAGTGAGATGTATGGATGATGTCCAAATCTTGTAGCCTCATTTGTGTTTCTGACGCGAAATCATTTAGCCGAACTTCAAGAATGTCCTTTTGTGTCGTGACATGATTTATTGCCGACCTTATGTAGGCGTGCGTATTTCACAGTAGCCAACACTAAGCCCATCTACATGTGGTCGATTGATTGTCTACCAGAGCGTTGGCTTTCTAATTTCAATTGGCCCTGGACCATTCTAAAGGTTTTCAATTACCATTTTCCATTATAAATGGGTCACTTACGCGTTGTTAAGTTTTTAATACCCTCGCAAATCTTGCTTAATTTGATCACCAATATGTCTCAACCTAAAAATCTTTGCACCATGAAAGCAGCTTAATAAGTAACTCGTGTCTGGCTTTCGTTTGAGTTTAAAGTTTATGACATAATATTAAATATCAGTAGTGCTTCCAAAAGGCAAGATCTAAAGAAGGAAGAAAGGTTTTAGGGTGATGCGGATTTAAGTGGAGCTGGTAGCCTACCTCGATATCCAGAGAGCCTTCCACAAAGCATCCATTAACATTATAGTAAGAGCGCTAACAAGACAAACTCTAGGCTAGGCGAACAATTTTTGTCACTTGAGAACTCGAAAATTAAAGGCCACTCTTTAAGGGTGAGCATTTTTTACGAAGTAGTCGTGAGAATGTTACATCGGTCTAGCAGAAGAAATGTATGTAACCGCCTATCTAAGGCCCATACCTTAGACATGAGATGCCACCGGGGTAGTGTCAGATTCCTTCTGACTAAACTCAACAACCCTTTTGTATGACGTTTGAATCCAGACCTGTGCGAACCATAAAAGCATTACTTCGGCATGACGTCATCAACGTGACGTCACCAGGATGGTGGGGCTTACGGATCAGCGATCTACCGTTTCTGCTGTCTTTGCGGAAAAGGTTACTTCGACGAGGCTCGCTCCCCAATTCACTTGCTACGTGCGTAAGGGCCCGCAAGTGAATCGGAAAATGGACAGTACACTACCGAGAAGTTCCTGCTTACATAAAAAAGGAGATGTCACAACGTGCACTAATTATCGCGGTATAACTTTGTTGAGTACCGCTTATAAAATATTCTCTGCTATCCTACAAAACAGGATGGCCCCATACGCCAGAAACATCATAGACTATTACCAGTGTGTCTTCAGCCCAGGCAAATTAACAACTGACCAGAGGTTACTTTAAGGCAGGCTATGGAAAATGGTCTAGAGTTTCAAAACTCAATTCACCACCTCTTCGTAGACTTTACAGCCGCTTATGATAGCATAGCCAGAGTAGAACTCTACAAAGCCATGAGAGAACTCGGCATCCCTAACAAACTGTCAAGACTATATAGGTTGACCATGACCAATGTGACAAGCCAATCACGAATTCACGCCGTATCCACTCGGAACTGAAAGCCAGGCGCGAAAATCATCCACACTCGCGTTCGTGCTTGTTCACGCTTGCTCGCGGGTGTTCACGGCGTGAGTCTGGAGAAACGGGTTGGCAGGCGGCCGCCTGCGAGAGAATACATTTAGTTTCCCCTTGCTGCGAATATGGTGGTTCGTGTATTTTATACTTTTTTCCAGTCACCGGCGCCGCCTCCGCCACCCGCCGCCACCCCTATTTGTTTGTGCCTTTAAAGTTTTCGCTGAGGCCATAAACATTTTTGTAGGTACTTGAATTAGCCCTGCTAAGGTAAACTGTCGTCTTTGCCTGTATATCTGTGGGTAGTCATGAAGTCACCTGCATTCCACGGCCTGTTAGGCGAATACATGAAAACCCTCAGTCAGACTGAGTTATGTTCGGCTACTCATTGGGCCATGCCTGCCGACCTGGACTGAAAGGCCAAGACCTGCCGGCGGTCTGTAAGTGAACGAGGGTCTTTAGTAGAAAAAAATGTTTTACTTACCGCTCCCCCTCGTGAAAGGAAAAGCCCCCATACACGGTCATGGTCGGTTTTCATCAAACCCATGCGCGCCACGAGTTTTGGTCGGCCGACCAACTCACAATCGACAGTTTTGGTTGTACATACGCCCTTCGATGTACATCCAATTTGACTGTGTATGGAGGCCTTTACTCTCACGTGGAGGAGCGGTTTTCCACTAAAACCCTCGTTCACTTACAGGCCAGCAGGTCGTGGCCTTTCAGTCCAGATCGGCAGGCATGGCCTTAAGTGAGATTCGGCTCTACCCCCTCTCCCCTCTAAACGCCTCTCGTAATTAATAGTGGACCCTTTTGCGGTCTCCCCGTAGAGACTTGTACATCGCAAACACTGGCACGCAATCCAAAACATTGCATACTCGGAAGACATCTCTCTCGACAAAAAGCGTAAATGTTGATAAATTAATAAGTTGACACGCTTTTTTCACTATTATCGACACTTTCGCAACTCCACAATTAGCTCCTTGGCAATAAAATGCAAAACAACGCAGAAGCCCCATAAAATTGACTGCGAATTGACTGTAAATTGACTGTAAATTATAAATACTATTCGCGATTTGTTTTATTGATTAATAAATGGCAGTAAAAACGCATTTCGAAATCCCAAAGTGAAAATTTGCTATATTTTAGCGGACATTCCAATGTTTATTTACTGACGAACTTTTGACCGCCATCGACGACAATATGGCGTCAAAATGTCATCAAAGGCGCCATCATCTGAAGGAGTTTCGTAACATTTTCCGCAATATCCTCATCAATGCTGAAAGGTGTTGTGACCACAAAATATAAACGTCAAGCTAATCCCAAATACCTTGGACTAATCTCCCCCGGAGCCTTTGACATTTGATCGACCCTCTCTTATGGTACCCCCGACATTTTTGTATTACTAGAAATTACTTGGCGACTTCTTGATTTGTGCCCCATCTGCCTCGGCGCTGATTTGCATTTGGACATAAATTCCTGAAAAACGTAGTCTGGTTTGAAAGCTCGCCGCGGATTCCGCATAATTTACCTTAAAATTGCTGGATTCATATTTTTCTAAATTTCGCTAATTCCCGAGTTTATGGCTGCAGTGGCGGTCGTCGGCGCTGATTTATTTTGAACAAGGACCGCTCTTGCAGTGCAGTGGCAACAACAACGACTTCAACGTGATGAGAGATGATTATAGTATTTGCATAAGAAACTCTTGAACTTGAATTCGGCACCGCGCGACAGCAGGAGGTAAATGTCACGAATATTACTTACCTGTAGCCCGGCGCACAGAGATTATCTCCGGCGCGTCCACCTGTTGTGAGTGCGGCGTTATGAAATCGCAATTAGCTGGCATTAGTGCCGTGCAATTGACACTTTGATGTATGCCAATTTAAAGATTTTGGCACTTGATTAGGAAATTGGTTATTTCACATTTTGGCAGCTCCATACCCCCGCAGGTGCCTCCATGTCCGTGTGTGCGCAGATCCGAATCCACTGCGCCCAGATTTGTCTATTAAAGTGGCGCAAGCCGAACTCAATTCGATTTTGTGATTCGATTACGTAATAAATAATTCATATGCGTGTGTTCTGAGCTCGAATCGTGTTAGAACCATGTCTTCTGTTGTGCAGTGTGCCAAGGTAAGTCTGCGCGGGACAGGTATAAGTGCTTTGGCAGACTGAAAGGTATTTAATGGGTGTTATGCACTTCATGTTAGCGTGTTTTGTTCAATATTTTAGCTGCGATCATTGATCAATGTCTCGATACTCATGCTCCGGCAGTCAATTAAGGGTGAAAAAGTGAAATGAAAGTGGAACATGCAATTTTAGCGTGTTTTGAGAATGTCATAATTAATATAAGAACATAAAAAAGTTAGAAACATTTTTCATAATTTCAATGCCAGATATCGAGAATGTAATTCAATTTTAAATTAAGTCCCAAATTGAAAGTTTTTTAAGGATCGCAGTCCCACCGACCATCTACCTGACCTAAGAAGATACTCTGACGAAGTGATTCATTCATCTTTAGGGAATTCCACCACCACTCTCCTAGTCAGCGCCAATTTCCCATACCAGCCTATTACCTGGGGTTACTCATTTTCGGAATTGGCTGACTGGGACTTGTGTTTTCGCAGCAAAAACATTAGCTCCGTATCACTCCGGTGAATGCAGGCAGGAATGCTAGAACGCACTTTAAACTAAAGAACCCCCTTAAAAGTACTTCGAGTGCATCGCTTCGCGGAGAGTACGTAAAAATGAAAAAATCTTGTAAGTCTACCACCAGGAAAGTCAAATTATTATTTGATAACATGTTGCGAAGTTAATGCAACCCCTGACAGCAAAAACTCTGGTCCTTGGAAAAACTATCAAGAACAGTTTTACTACATCCACAACCTAGATAGACAGCAAATCAAAGGTCGACTTACCATCATCTCTTCTCTCGGCGACACTGTTTTTTCATCCTTGCCCCAAAAATGTTACAAATACGCAGTAATGACTCGCGAGGTATATAGTCCATGGAAAGGGTACTTTAACATAACATGCAAAAATGCAGGGCAAGATTTTTTTGGGGGGTGTAGGGGGTGGGTGTAAATTTAAATTTGAGTTTTCAGGGTCTTCTATCCGTCTAGTTTAATCAAAGTAATACAGGGTGGCGTAAAATTCAAACCGCACTCCATCTCTGCTGGGGTACTAGAGGAGTAAATTCGTCATCTACTATATTTCTCATCTTTATAAATGCCTTAGTTTCAATCCCCCAACTCACTTCACAGCTTTGCTAATGAGAAGTCTTTGTGCTACTCTTACGCCCTTACGGTAGGAGCTCGAAAACTGTCTTACTGTGGCTCTCAAAATAATCGATGAAAACGCCATTCGGTCCTCCATTTTAAATCATTTTAGCACTATACCAGCCCTGACAAAATTTAATCATTACAATTATAGCGACTGTTTCACCGAAATAAAGGGCTCCTGAAAGTACCAATGAACGCTGCGTTTGTTTTGCTGCGCTGATTGTATCAGTCCTTTGGGAGCGTGGAGAAAGAAAGCGCAAAGAAAATTACAATAAATGAACCTAGCATCATAGGGCTGCAACCTTTCACGTGCCTGTAAAATGTATGTTTAGAATGATATGCTTTATTGTTCTTTTATTACGCTTTTATTACCCTTTTATTACCCTCTTATTACCCTTTTATTACCTCACGTGAAAGATGGCACTAATAAAGTGTAATTATCAAGGAGTCCCCGTTGAGCCAAAAACACACTAGCACTAGATGATGCCCGTGGCTATAAACACATATTGGGTTTATTTTCTCCTTCCGCTTGAAGATATCAGTTATTATGGAACTCGCTGTATACAGTGCTTCACCTGAACTGACTCGGGAGCACACAACTTATTACTGGCCATAGGAGAGAGAGTAAATTCCCAAATCTATACGTGTCACTTTCGGAATCTTTTCCTTGCCATTTTATGGCCATAGCATAGTAAGCCTTCACAAGACATTGTGGAAGCGGTAGTTTAAAGAGGTCAGATGAAATTCGGTGGCTTTCCAAATTGTCACTGTCAAAGAAGAAAAAAATCGTGTTCGTAGGAGAATGCCGATATTGCACCTTTGCCAGGGCTCCTAAGTTTATCCTTCTACTACACTGGGAGTCTTTCACACCAGATTTGAGCACCCACGCCTGCTTCCGTGTCTTCTGCGGTCCCTAACAGCCCCTTAAAGAAAAGCCAAGGTAGTCCTTCTAGTACGTTTAGCGAAAAGAAGATAAAATTTTGAGTTCTTCCCCGGGCGTGCAATAGGAAGGTAGGTAAATTGGGCCAATCACGTCGAAGAACCACGGTGATACAATTGCCGCTGAAGAGCAACCAGACTAGACTTACCAGATCCAGGCAGACTTCGGTTGAGGTGTTCTGTTAGGCAAACTAAAAGATCACCAGTTGATCTTTTTTGTCGGAAGCCATACTCTCTGTCGTTTATGAGTAGGTTCGGGTTAAGGCACATTCGGGCGACTCAATCTGCAATATGACGCCTTTGCACCTTTGGTATACTGCCCGGCTTAGACTCCCAAGGCCTGTTGTCATGCGTCGCATGTTTTAGGTGTTCTATATTCTTGCCCTGATTCTGCATTTTACAATAAAGTGGTCGGAATCAACAGTAGCACCTCTGTGAGTTCTGCCATATAATACCGTGGCGGTCAAATTACCACATATTCTCAAACCAAACCTATCTCTACATGACACAATATACATTTTCCTCTAAAATACCGTTAACTTATAAACTAAATTTTATGATTTAAACACAGCTCGGTTGGTTCATTCGAAAAGTAAAGTATCGCTGCAATTACACGAGGACCTACTGCAAAATTGCGCAGCATACCGAAAGTTCCAAAGCTAATGAAGTACCTCCACTCAGAAATCAATCCTTTCAACACAAACCTGCAACGAAACCGAGAAAAGAGAATTAGTTGCAAAACTTTATTGCCGGCTCATTTCTATTAATAAAAAAGTACTAAATTAGCTAAAATTCGAACTGCGCACCATCGCGCAGCTAACTGCCATTTTTGTGTTGTGCAACCGGAGTCGTGTCTACACCATTTGGGAGTGGACATGGACAAGCTCGTAACTGCCAGCGACTAGAAATGTGCAATTGCAGCCGTGCACCAGGGACAAGCGCTGCACTGCGGCCACTTTACGAGATTTCAATCAAAACCCGGCGCAATTTATGAATCAATAAATTATGAAAAGGCGAGGAACAAAGCAAGGAAAAGGCTTAAACTTGATTCAGATTTATTTATTTGTAACAAGACTGCCGCGGCGGCGCGGTGGCCACTTAATAGCCGCCAACCAAGTTGAGCACCTTAATGAGGTGCAATGTTGCGATTGTAGCTGTGTGTGTGTGAATTTCAAAGGTTACCCGAGATTGGAAATGAGAATATTGAGAAGAGTGTGTTGCAAAGAGATTATTGGCTTCATAAATGGCAAAGAGAATACCGCCAAGGAAATTGCTAGTAATGCAGGTAAAATGAGGTGTGCAAAGAGGAATTACTTGCGTGGTTCTATTCAATTCAAATCCTTTTTGAATACAATATATCGGTTACATGCAGTCTGGTGGTAGCAGGTTTTTATTTTAAGGTCCTAAAGCTACTACCTAAAACACAGCCCGAATAAAAATAAAAGATGGCTTTACAACGGGCGAACACCGACCGTTGTTTGCAGGACTTTTTTTCGAGCGATTAAATTATATGATTATAAATCAACACGTACCATACACTTCAAGCACAACAAACCAACGACTGACAAGCTGGTTTCTGTTGTGCATCGATCATTTTTAAGTAGAATAAACAATTGTACATAATGAAAATGATCAAGTTTCCATTAAACACATTTGATGCAGATTCTTTTTTTGATTCAAATTTGCCGTCATACGCCCGTAGGTACAGCTCAGTGCTTGGCCATTTAAATCTTTCGGTCATGTTTGGCCGTCGTGATGCCGTTATTGCTCCCATTAAAAATGGTTAAAAGCTCATATGCCCCTCAAAAAGCCTATAGGCCGGTGCTCGCCCGTTTTAAGTCCATTTTTTGTCCTTACGAGGAGCCTGGAAATATCCATTGTGTGAAAATTATAGCAGAAAATCGTCAAGAACCCGGGGCCTCTGGGATAGTAGCCAGACGCCTTACTCCCTAGGCTACCGAGGCCCCCTATATATAAACGGACCTTAAAACTTGACTTGTGATGCCGGCAGTACCAGATTTCCAGATAAACAAGAAGGTTTACCGCCCCCTAGGTGAAAACCCGACCTAACCGGAATTTTGGTATCCTATTATTAGGGCTACCTTCGGGCTGCTGTGGCAAGGCTTAACAAAAGCAGGTTGTAATTAATCTAGCCAAGGTTCAAAGGCCGGTCTGTCTCGATATCACCCGACCTGAAAGCACCTTTCCGAGTGCAGCTATGGAAACCCTACTGAACCGTCTTTTGCTCCACCAACTAGTAAAAAAGAAGGCTTTGGTGGGGGTTACGTCTTTGGCAGCGATTACCGCCCGGAGACCTTGTGAATTAACTATTAATTCTCCCGAAACTAGTTTTGATCCTTCAATTCATCGCTTTCATTGTCTGATACCATTCTTGCCATTCTAGAGCTCGATAAAGTTTTTCTGACCATTATAAGAAGACGGACGCCATTGCAACAAGGCAGGCACTGTTATGACACGCTCCCCCTACAGGCACAAAAATCAAAAAATTCTTCCGCTATAGAGGTAGGTATGAACGTCTCAGTTACATATATGAAGGTATTAGTAATCGAACCATTCTAAGCACAAGCGGACCCCCAACTAAGTATTAAACACGTCCAATGCTGCTTGACCTAAGAAATTTAACGAGAACTGGTCTGTGGAGAATGCTAATGGCACCGTTTATGGCTACCAAGATAATTTCCCGTTTTCGCCCTCCTATACAATTTTTAAAGGTTCAAGTCTAGAAGTAAGGGAGCAAAGTCTAGAAAAAGTATGCTTTATTTGTATTATTTTCCGTGCGTCTTTTCTTGATACGTGCCTGTATCGGGCTGCATTTAGAAAAGTAGAATTTTTACTCTAGCGTACCGGGCCTGGTCTTACAGGCGTTTTGACGCTATACATGCCTGCATAAGGATCCAAGGGGCTCGTTAAGCTAAAGATTCATGCCAATCCACAAACTAAAGCTAGCAAACTTTAAGTTTCAAGAGGTAAGAGCTAAAAAGAATAACGAGGCTCCTGTTTGAGGGCTGACAGCGGTTGGTTCTGCGGGCCAGCTCCTGAAACTGCGTAGCGTTTGCTGTACGACTTTAAGCTGGTGACATATACAAGCGTACAGGCATTGCATTCAGCGGCTACATCATATTCGGCAAATTTTCTCTGATACCCAAATTGCATGGTTGCGCTCCGTCCCGGCTTTCACACATAACCCAAAAATCTAAGTAAAGAGTGCATGTGTTTTACAGAAATTTTATACCCGCAACACCACATTAGTCCACTCGTCTCGCCCACACCACTTGCAGCTCGTCTATTCGCGTACTCAACAAAATAGCAATTCATTTCTAAATAGAACAACACAACTGTGGAACTATCTTTCGCAGTCGGTATTTCCGAGTCCCTATAACATCCAAGAGTTCAAATGCGAACCCTCATAACTCTTAACCGAGCTCTAGTGTTTGGTATCCCCTCAAAGTCCTATAGTCTAGAGCCCTTTCTTTGCACCAAACTAATGGCTGCTACGAATCTAGACTGATGGAAAAACAATGCCAAAGCACTGTCTTGCCAAGATGTCCGCCTTTCAATTGCCTCATGGCACGAGACTCATTCATATAAGGCTAGCCCGATTGAAACTAATTTGAACTTGATTCTACAGAACTATACATATGTTCTTATCAGCATGAGTCTTTCTTAAGTTTTTATAGATCTAATATAGCGTCCTTGAAAACATAACCTAGGATGCCCAAGCTGAGAGTCTATTAAATCTGGGGGTTGCGCGGCAGATCCCTTGAAAAATATATATATATATATATACCCAGTGGCATCTTAGAGAAAACTCAGGATAAACCCTCTTGTATGTTCACGAAAGCTTTCTCGGTTGTGGGACGTGTGATCTTCACAAATATGTATTAATATTCCTTCAAACCATCCACTAATTCTTATTAGGTACTAGATTGATCGGCCTCTTAGAAAATATATAATGGGAAAACGATGAAGTATACAATGATCAATGATCGATGTTGATCAACGTCGATCGTATGTCGATCGATGATCATATAGAAGAAGATGCAAAAATCCGTTAAGGTACAATACAAGTTTGGATGATTGCCTTCTTTCCCCTTAAACTGTTTAAATTGCACCCCTACCAATTTTACCAATAATCTTAAGCACTTACTAATAGCAATATCCCAATATGGCGCCCATTTCACATAAATATTATTTTATCGTCGCTTAACCACCCAAAATAGGCTTAAACGTTTCGATAATAATAGGTCCGCTTCCTGATCTCGCCAAAAGGTCAACAAACATTCTCCTACGAAGCACGCTTTAATTAAGGGGTATATTTTCGAAAAAACCGCCTCCAAACCCAATTCGCCCACAAACCCCGCGAATCTCCTTAACTCTGCATGGACAATATCTATAATTTAGTTCGCCCAAGATTGTTAAGCACTCGTCTCGCAATGGCGGCAATTAAAAGCGACAAGGCATATTGCAACAAACGTAATCCAATAATAATAATAATAGTAATGTATGGAATTATGGAGATTTTCGTTCGCGGCGAAATGAAACATGCAAGAGCGAAAAAAAACGATTCTGAATTCGCCCACATTCCGCAATTCGCTTCTCGGCCCCAGAAAATAGAGTATCATTACCGTTCCAGCATTGCTGAAAGAGACCGGAGTTTGTGTGGTGCAGAATGATATCAAAGCGTGGATAAAACGTGACCAGAGATAAATAAGTTCACTGCGCATGCCATTATAGCTGGGTGTTGCGCACTTATATGCTGTAGCTTGGGTTAAGTACCGCGGACGTCGCCATGCGGCGAGGGTATGCAACTTAGTTGCCGTATTTTATGCAAATTTTCATTTGAGGATTTGATGCATTTTTGTGCTGGATTCCATGCCGAATGGGAAGTTTGTGTGATCTGTCGGATCTGGTATAAAGTTCGTCGGTCCGATGGTGGTGATCTGTGCACATCTCGCGTCTAATAGCTGGTGCAGCGGATAACACGAGCATTTCCTCATATATACAAAACAAACAGACTGAAGTGCAGATCATGACATGCCAAATGGATATTTCTTGCGGGCCAGCGAGATTCTCGTATACTCGTAATTAGGTCGGATTACAGGTAAACCCGGCAAATACAGAACACGAATTCGTGTCCAAGTTTGGGGCGCTTTTGTAATTGGACAGTGTTTCTGCGCATTTGGTGCGCGCGCGCTTTCCTGAAGGAATCTCAAACTATTTCGCTTTCCTGTCCAATTTGAAAACGATTTTCAGCTGTAATGAATGTAATTATGTTGATATGCTGCGGTTTTCAGTTTCAACTGCCATTTATGCATCTGGGCTGATTGTTTGGCCGTCTTTATGCAGTCGAGCCTAGGCTAACACTGAAACTTAATCCAATTTAACTCAACATGAATTATTGTAACAATGTTTTTTTGTGTTGTAATGCAATCTGGTGATCACGTCTAGATGATTCTCGATAAACGAGCGCACAATTCGCCGCAAACACTCTCAAGCCTCTTAAAATTGCACAGCTCTCCTCTCTTGCTCAACTCATAATAATATTCCAAAATTATCTCAAAAAATACATTTCTCACAATTCACCTGCAATTTTCAACAATAATAACAAATCATTAATCTACACAACCAAAATCGGTCACCTTTAGAGAGCAACAAACCATGGAAACCATCATCCAGAATTGCACAAAGCCTCACGTAGCGTTGACTCCCCAACAAGCATTCCTTACCTTTAGCTGGAAGATACTCGAAACACAACAACGCCTCTACTCCGTCGTCGAAAGGTGAGGAAAAAAAGACGATCACACAGCGAAATCCTACAATTACACCTGCTAAAGTCTCAGATCTCACCTCACCTCGCCGGTGGTGCAGTCATCTATGATTACCTATCGGATGCTGCGCTGCGGCGATTGCGCAACACAATGAGAACGAGACCTTATAAAAAAACTTTACATCAACGCAGAAGCGCGCAAACTCGGACGGCTCTAAGCTTATCCCAGATGCGCGGTGAGTATAGATTGTAGCTTCAGTTGCAGACGGTGTGCAAATCAGAGCGTGAACAGGTGGAGAGAACAGCAACAAAACAAAGCTTTGGACATACTCGAAAATTTCGACATTCTTCCTCAAATATTTGTAGTTTTTTTTTTAATTTTAATTTAATTAAACTTCAAGCAGACTTGACGAAGAAAGAACGAACTTTGATCGAATCCTGAACGTCGTCGGTCGGATGTTGAGATAGCTATCCAACTGGGCGATGATGGATTGAGCAACCAATCACTTAGCTCTCTTGTGGCATTTAGATTCCAACCGAAAAGAAGATGCAGAAGTTCTTCTCAACACGGACTCGCCCACAATATATGGAGATGCTACGTACGACCCTAAAAGACGGGTTGCCAAACGCATCGAAAACCACAATAGCGGCGTAATCTCAGCTGC
Source organism: Thereva unica (assembly GCA_949987705.1). NCBI lineage: Eukaryota > Metazoa > Arthropoda > Insecta > Diptera > Therevidae > Thereva > Thereva unica. Next base: position 86,278,495 of record OX465285.1, read on the forward strand.
AGACAACGATATTGAAAGTTTTACAGATGCGCCCTTGTAGATCAACGTTTTCTCAGAGTGACGGAAACAGCAGAAGCTCGAACTCTTTCAAAGCCAAGCAAGTCTTTAAGAGAGAATCCATCGTCCTATAGACCAGTGATTCCCAAAGTGGGTTCCACGAAAAAATTTTAGGGTTCCGTGTCACCAGCGCCGAAGCGCAAATACATTCGCAGCCTCACTGGCGCTGCGCCGGCCGTTTAACGCGTTCTTGCTAATCAGAAAGTGCGAGTGGCCCTTCTTCCTTGAAATTTGGTCTATGTCACGCCGCGTAACATTTTGGCCGCCATTCCATATTCCCATGTCCCATGGTGTTGTGAAGAAAATGGTAATCCGCCCTCTTGTGATCGGCGCCATGGACCAAACGATATATTGAGTATACTATATTGCTTATGATAATCTACTTATCATACCCTTTCATTTGATACCCATGTCGAAGGGGTTATTAAGAATATTTCAATCCGCCCTCCTGAGACTGCCGCCGCCATGGATCTAAAGGTATATTGAGTATACCATATTGCATTGTCATCGGAGCTAAAGCTGTATGCAAAATTTCAGCATGATAGGATATCCGGAAGTATTTGAAAAATCGATTGCAAAATATGTTCCGTGAAGAAAACAGTAATCCGTCCTCTTGAGACGGTCGCCATGGATCTAACGGTATAACAATGAGTATACCATTGTCATCGGAGCTGAAGTTGTGAAGTTTCAGTGTGATCGAGTAACCGGAAGTTTTCAAAAAATCGATTGCAAGATTTTTACCGGACAAACAGACAGACAAGAGAGCGAGCTAATAAAAACGTTTTAAAATATATTAAAGGATAAATATATACATATATCATATATCATTTTATTTTTTCATCGTTGGGCTCCGCCAAATTTTATACATTGTAGAAAGGCTCCGTACGAAATAAAGTTTGAGAACCACTGCTATAGACCATTGTTTTTCAACCTTTTTAGAGTCGCGCGCAAGAAGCCAAAAATTAAGCGACTCCCTCACTATTGGTTGAAAGATAAAAATCCAAGCATTTGAAGCGATTTTCTCGGTAAGAAACCAAGTTTGATGGAGACGACAGGAAAAACAAACCGACCCGACCGACAAGCTACCCGATAGATGAAGCAGGGTTTCATTTTCAAATCGGTCGTAAAATTCAGTTATTTAAGCCGATCCACACATATCCGTGACGGCACGGCATCGATGCTCTCCGTGTCAGTGGCTTCCGTGATGAATTTTTCACTGACATGCACACAGCACCGCCTTTTCCGTATCAGTGCTCATTGTTCAATGGCATCTGCATTACTTTTGTTTTTAGTTTGACGTACATACGAGTATATCCAGTAGTAGGATGAAATACATTTGGAGCTTTACATTTCTTACTTTTACTTTGTAACTCCGTATAAAAAAATCCTACAAAAAAATCACTGATGCCCGGTACTTCACTGAAGTCACCACACGTCACGGATATGTGTGGATTGAATGTGAAAGTGCTGATGTGCCGATCCTGGCTTCTCGCAACAAATGTATCGTTCACTTCAAAAGTGGTGCAACTAACTCCACACTTCAAAAAACTAGGGGTTGACCCTCTTATGAGTCACATTCCGTCACATCCCCCGCTACGAAAGCAAAGCAACTACATCTTTTTCCGGGTGAGGTTATTAACCCCACGCCAAGTTATTCAAGCTAGGTACACCAAAGTGGGAGTAGTACTCGACTACCTCCGGGGTAGGTTGCTTCATTAAGATTGGGTAGATAGACCGAAGGTGTATAGGACAACGACGCAGGGGTCAGCCTCCCTGTAGATCACAGCAAGTTGAAGCTATGCCCCCTACAGGGAACAGCTGCGATAAGGGTAGTGATCGTACGATGACGCCTCGACGAGATCAAATTATGTGCGAAAGAACCGGTTTGAGAGATTAAACTATGGCTAGAAATCGCTCGTCTGACGCTTTCTGACACACAGAACTGAAGCTGTGCTGATCTGCAAACGGAGAAAACTAGAGTCGCTAAGGATCAAGGCAAGAGAACAGATCATCCACTCACAGTCCGCTCTAGGGTACCTAAATTTTAAAGCAAACTCGTAGGGCATGGCCGATAAAGTATCCACTATTTGTGCAGCATGTGCAAGAATACTACCCAACGTCGTCGGGAGTCCTAGACCAAATCGTCGCCTCCTGATCTTAATGGTTGTAAGCTCAGCCATACTATACGCGGAGCCAGTGTGGACAGCAAGGTTAAACAGGACTGCTGCAAATTTTATTGTTAGATATGGAATGAGCTTCTCCTCCTGAAACAAAGCACTCGTAGGTGTTAGTTAAGTATAACAATATGCGCCCGCATAGCGAACAAATGCACTCAGAAATATTATGACACGCTACCGGTACAAAAATTTAAAAATAGGCCTTCCCCACACGGGAATCGATGTTTCGCTACAGGCAGAAACATCTAAAAATGCTTTCGCTACTAGAGGTATGAACATTCCAAACGAGAATGTCGTCTTTGCCAAGCGGTCCCCCAACTAAGTACTAAACACTTTCGTTGCTGCTTGACCTACGCAATCGAAAGGAAATCAGTGTATTGGGTATGCTAATGGCATCTTTTATGGTCAAATTTTGCTCCTTTTAGTTTTGTAAAAGTGTGCCGTGTTCGCTTGGACTACTCCGTGCGCCTTTTATTGATATATTCTTGTAGCGGGCTGCATTTGGAAAAGTAGAATTTTTACTTAGTCGAACCGTGCCGTATTTGGGTGCCATACAATCGTTTTGATACTATGTGTGTCTGTTTCAGGCTAAGAACGGGCGAGCTTAGTTGTACTCAAGCGGACTGTGCTCTGGTTTGGGTTGCTTTCTACTATGATTTTTGAAATATTCAGAGAAATGCAATTTTCTTGTGATCACATAACTTTGCAGTCTGTATTAAGCAATTCCTGCCCTATTACGCCACAACATATGATTAAATATATAAAAAATTACTTTCTATAACTTGAGGAATCCGGAAACCATTACAAAACCGTTGTCCACTTTCACCAACAATTAAATTTCTGTTAAATCTCCACAATCCACCTTAAATCAATCAAAATAATCCAAGGCACCAACCAACTACTGTCCCTCGGTGCTAATCGAATTACCAACAATAAAACTCTTGTCCGCACTAAATTAAGATCGCCGCGCAGATCAAGCTGTGACCCGGCGACCAGATCGCCATTTATCCAAGTCATGCCCAAAGCGATGACTCTGATCTTCCGCTGTCGAAATTGATTGACATCGTGCAGATGCCAGCTCCTAATCACTATATCAATTACTCAAAGGCATTCTGCAGAAAGGAATTCCAGGTAATATCACACCTGAAGTGGGCCCACAATCCGGCATAGTCCACAGCGCGAGCGATTTACACCGAGACGCGCGATAGACATCTTCAAGTCGAGGGCGTCTTCTTTCAAAGGTTGTTCGTTTGGGTCTCGGCTAATAGATAGCCCCCAGTGATAATAGCTGCTATTAGTGTGACTGGTGATGATCATCGATGGATCTTCGGATTCGGCGGAGATTTTATGAATTGCGCCCGTCGACCTTTGGGGTTTATTGTCGTTTGTTTTCGGAATGGCGACCGACATTTTTGCAGAGGTTCGCTGATAGGTTTTCGTTGTTGATTGCAGCATAGGTCGGAGGTAAGGCGCATCAGCTATGGAGCTTGTGGCATTAGAAAGTCCAGACTTGGTTTTCAGAATGGACTAATTAAAAAGGCCAGGCCGAACATCAAAAACCAATCAAAACAGTCTGAAAACACGCCGAATGACAACGACAAACTGACAGACAAACTAATAACCACACACCGAAGAAAGTCGTCGAATCAGCACTTTCGCGGCTGATTGAAGCACCGCAATTAATACGGCCTTCAGCCGTGGCACACCATCGGAATGAAGTCTTCGCTAATCAGGGCGTTGTTTACCTTTCGTCAACACAAGTTTTGACTCGGGATAGGTGCGCGCGCATGCCAAAGAGGCTCTTTTGCTGCACACCATGACTGCCCTGAATTTGCGCTGAATTCCTTGCTTTTATTCCCATTTGGGAAGTGTTTGGCTTTTTGACGACGCACTCGAGGGCACCGCACAGCGCAGATCTTGCTATTATTAATCAACCGAACAGAGCAACAGAAAAAAACCGAGTAGACTTAAACTCACGTAATCTGAAGCGCGCAGGTGTGAGCTAAGCCGCATTCGTCTCTTAAGAAGTGGCTCTGAACGTCCTATGCTCGCGAGTCTTTTATGCTGCACGGCTGTCACGTTCGAGTGCGACACGATCCAATCATGATCCATTGTGCCACGATATTGACAGTATTGACGTGTGCAGCCTACGGCGCTGGCGTCGTGGACTTTTTGTTGCAATTTGTTATGGTTTTTTGGAGTTTTTTTTGGGGCTTTTAAAGGAGTTTCATAATCGTGATTTATTAAACAAATTGCATTAAAACTAATTGGTGACATCTTTTTTGCGGTTGAAGGCTTGTTGATTAAAAGAGGGTGCAGTTCGAATTTTGTTGTATGTTTCTTAATTGTTCGCCGCGTGATGGAGTGGAATTTCAGCCGAATTTGGAGACTAAAGTAATGCCGTGTTATGTCAGAATGACTGGAGGTGTGTTTTTATGTGGGGCAAGCTATGGTTTTTATCGTTGGGGCATGGTAAGTACTTCAGCTTACGGACATACATACATAACTCTTGGAAGATGCCTGCAGGAACAGGGTGCAACCAGGTTGACCATATACTAATCGACAGAAGTCATTCCAGGTCAATTCTAGATGTCAGATCCTTCAGAATAGTTCAATGCAACTCCGACCACTTTTTTGTGGCTCCAGCGGACTCTGTATTGCGCTACAGATCTCAAGTCTGACAGCTCTCAACTCTGACCTTTTTACAGTTACAATAAATTTGCCAGAGTAACGAGTCCGAGGTTCAAACTTGTTTGAAGTGGTACGAGACCACTCCTTGTTTTTTTGTAGATTAGTAGTATAGCTATGCCATTAGTGGCACAGTGACGTCATCGGTTGTAAGCTTAATTCAGGACAAGAACCTGTGTGGTGAGATTTGAATGAGAGCGCCACCTGTGTGAAACTAGCTAACTATCTTTTTGTGATGAGCTTTTGGATTTGAGCGCTCGTATGAGTTGTGTGAAACTAGTTGAACTTTTCTGGGCTGGGTTAGTGAGTCTTGAGTAGGCTTTCATGCTGGGGACCAGACAGGCAAGACTGACAAAATAGACCAGGCAGACTAGAAAGGCCAGGTCTCCTCAAACACAATACGGCCCCACAACCCGGGTGAAAATATAAGACTGAAAAAGGACTGAAAGGAGACTTGAAAAATTAATTTTAGACGGAATTCTATCTGAAATAAGGCAAAATTTCTAATTGTCAATCCTTCCATCCAAATGTCTAAATGTTTCCGTCTAAATTCAGTCTGATTTCCGTCCACACTCTTCAGATGAATTTACCGTACGCTTTTTCACTACCTAAGTAAACTTTCCGTTCGTTTTCCGATTACTCTTAAACATTGAAAAAACTAGTCTTATACTTCCACCCGGGAAGATCCCACCCAAGACTTCGTCAGCATTAAAGCGCACCCAATACACACATACCAAAGCTCACCACAAAGGTTGTTATCCCAAATGAAGATCACACCCTAGCCCACAACCGATGACGTCACGTGCAAGTAATGACATAGCCATACTACTCAGTGCGCTTTTCTCAATCGTTCTATTCGCTCGGTGTTGTCATTAGCTTAGTGAGGGAGGCTATCGAAAGTGATAACGGCATTGGATTTGTAGTGTGACTTGACATATGATACATAACTGCCGAAAATTTTTGCATAAGTCTGGTCGTCGTAAAAAATAGCGAGATTATTTAGGAAAAATTGCCCTTCTTCGCTACGATTGGACGTATTGGACTATGTTGGACTATAGAGAGATGCCCTTTAAGACGCAGGATCATTGAGACAAACCACGGATCTCGTTTGTTAACGTCCCATTTCAGCCTTTCACTTTTACGTATTCTTTCACTGGTCATTATTCTAGTTCCTACTACGTTCCGCACACTAAAAAATCAGATCAGAGTCTATGTTTGCACCTCACGAGCTTCTAACATCCTGAATGCTTGTAACATTTCTTCTATCACTTAAGATGTGGTCAGTTTGATCCCATACAATATTACCTGGTGTGCTCGAAGACACTATTCTTATGTTCAAACCTGGTTTGACCTATGGTTAGATCTTGACATAGCGCAAAATCGTCTAATCTACTATTAATTTTTATTTTTAAGATACCTCAAAACTTGTTGGTTAGGTTTACCCCCTATTCTAAATTGTGACTAGTCATAAGACACAAGCTTTTGATTCCCGTGCTTGTCATTGATAGTCATTGTCATTGTCCTGTGTGACGGTGTGGCTGTTTAGGCATTCTAAGCACCCAGTCACAAGAAGACTCTTCAATAATTCACATCTATGCGGTCCGGTATGATCTAGGAGGTGAGGCAGGAAGGGATACCCAACCTCCACTGGCAGGATGTCATAGACCAGAACGCTCAGAGCTTAAGGTTGCCAAACTGGATGACATCGGCTCAAAATCGGGACCGGTGAAGAGAGCAGTTGCGACAGTCCAGGAACGAATCTTGTCTGTAGAGCCGTTAAAGAAGAAGAAGAATGTTGAATTTGTATTCGTGTAACGAGATAAAAGAAAGTTACCGCCAGGAACTGTGAAAAAATATGAATCGGTTCTGTGAAAAAATATGAAATAAAAATCTTGTGAGCTGCTATTATTTTAGTCACGATTTTGATATTGTTTCCAGATTATCAAAATACCAAATTGTCTGAAGGTGGATTTACATATCCGACGTTTTTCTGTCGCGCCGCTCTTTTTGACAATTTTGACCAATAGGAAACAATCTCTGCGACATCTTACCGTCACGGCGAAGAGCTGAACGAACTTCAACTTTTCCTGTGACAGCGTGTTAGAAACAGCTGATTGTAAGTAAAATTTGAGGTTATGTTTCACTAAAATGTTTATTTATTTGGCTTTGTGTGAACGTAAAGAGAGGTTTTATTAAAAATAGTTTATTTGTTAATTTATATTTGTTGGTTATTGTCATTTTTACTCTCTTCAAGTCAGTTGTCAAAAGTCACGACCGTTTTTGGCCGTGACAGAATTCGTCACAAATGTAAAACGCGTATGAAAAATCTGCGACAGAAATGATCAGCTGTGATCCGGCGCGACGGAAAAATGTCAGATACATATGTAAATCCACCTTGAGACTCACCAAATACTTGTGATTGCATTGTGACTTGTGACTGCTTTTACAATACCGGTATTAGTTCAGGAGTGCTGTGTTCCTTTTCTATTTTATCACCAGCAAATTCAATTTAGATCAAAATTACGCATATTTTCCAAGAAAAATTGTAGATTGATTAGAGTCATTAACAACAAATTAACAACACAAACAAGACGAAAACTTAAACGAAAGTTGTGTTCCCCAGTATCAAGATCTTGCACCTTGTACATCGTTAATTTTCCTAATGGATTTTATTTCTTCAAAGATTTCGAAATTATTTATATCTTAACATCAAAATTTTATCACTTTGCAATCAATTAAAAAATTATTTCCGAGCTTCCACAATGCCCAAAAATAAAACTATAATATGTAAATCCAAATCCATTCTGTATTCCTCAAATTAGGCAAAACTAAAAAAAACCAAAAAAAATCATCAAAAAGTCAAGGAATTCGAGGAATCTTTCAGTTTTGACAAATTAGATTGACAACGGCGATTTTTTGACCACATTAGTCACAATGAATGGAAGAGTCACAAGGCCCTGTGACAGGCAGGTATCAGGCTTTTGTTACCTGTTGACTACCAAATTGTGTTTCGTCAGTAATTATGATAATAATAAAAAAAAACGAGAAGACAAAAGAGTTATGATGTTAAGAGTTTTTCAATGATTTTTTGATTTTATGACTTTTGGGAAATTATTGTTTCAATCAAAAGTCAAAGGTGCAACAATTTTGATCTAACAATTCGGAGACTTTTACGATTGGGTTAAGGTAAAGCGATTTTTATTTTTTTTTTTTTTTTTGAATCCATTTTGTTGAAGATTGTATTATTGTAAATCGTCAAGGCTTTGCATGTAACAGATTAACCTGTGTATATGATACTGACAAATCGAACCCATAAGATGAATTAGACCAGTTTTTACGGGTCTCCTTTCGTCTTTCTGTCTAGACTTACACATTTCAGCTTCGATGCCGTGGACAAGCTAGAAATTCTATTAGACGAATTGATGAAATACCGAGTAGGCGTGCCGCGACCATTCAGGAGATGAGACGGACTGGACAGGGAATATTTAAAACAAGTACACATAACATATTATATGCAAAGAAAGAGACCTCATACTAGGTGCAACATTCATTGTTCGAAAGGAAATAAAGCACTGAAGAAGATATCAAAAATAACCTCAGTTCTCATACAATTTCCATATATTTAACTGAGGATAAAACAGACCCCAGTTCGCCGAACTGGACTTGGACTGAAGTTAACCGTAAAAGCACACTCAAAAGAGAATAATCAATTGGAAAAGTGGAATATTGAAGTGAGCTTTTGGATTTTTAAGTCCTTACGAAAAACCATTTCAAGCACGAACTGAACATGAACTGGACTTTAACCGGTGAAGCTATATTGATTGTACTGAGGTTAGGTAAAGTCGGGGCTTTAGCCGGCGCTCTAGGGCTATACACAGCTCTAATAACGCATCTTGTCGGCTTAACTGATTAATCGGGGTACCAAAATTGCACTAAGTTTGGGTCTTTACTACTTTACTACAACGGCTCTTACACGTTGTCCCGGATTTTATAAGTAAATATATTGATATAACGAATTATTTTTTAGGACTAGGAGACTAAAAACCATTCGTCATCCAGAAACAATTTATTGCCAATTTCATAAACAAAACTATCGCCTAAAACGTTCAATTAATCAAACATTTATACGGAACTAGGATTGGCGTTGATTCATACACACACACACACACAAACACACACCTTGTGCTCATATGGCTCATACCAAACCCAGTTTTGCAAATTTATTGTTAACCATTAAAAGTAGAAAAAAAGCCGTTTAGTTATTTTGAACCCTAAGTAAAAACCCAAACCGGAACTGAGTTTAAACTCTATTAGCAGGTTAGCAGCTCAGTACAACTGCAATGGCGCGCGAGTTACAGCTACACTTAAACGTAATTAGAATGTATTTTAGCGTAATCGATGAGGTAGGAATTATTCCCACAGCCATAAATCACCCCACGTGAAAATACCTGCACTGATCGAGCGATGATGGTACCAAGTAGAAAAAACTCGGGAACAGGATTTTATACGGGGTTACATAACTCCTTTTGTTGTTGTGCATTTTATTACTAATAATAAAAAATGCGATCTTCGATCACCACTAAAGCAAATAAAAAATATACCCGACATTACAAGTGAGTTAAATTAACTCTAACTCAACTCGAGACACAAATTGCCAAGTTACACCAGAACAGCCCCAAAATTTGGTTAATCCGTAATCAACACCAGAAAATTTGAATAACTCCGTTTCCGGGCGCCTTTTTTTCTTAAATTGAGAATTCGAGGAATTCCTGGAATTTTGTTTACAAAACATTGAAAATAAATTCGTGAGATCACACGCTTCTTGCAGTCACCTGTCGTCTTGTTGTATTGCCGTTAGAAAATGTCAAAGTTTACCTTTGTGTGCCGTGAACGCGTGCAACCTACAACTCGACTCTGTCTAGAGAGGAGAATAACGATCTGACCTCTGGGAACCAGTTCTATACTCTGGGATTGCTTTGTCACCAGTTTTTAACAATTAATTCTGTCAATGCTAATCGAGCAGTCTTCGATTTTATGGTTATTGCCAGTTCTTATCGGAAATGTGATTTGTGGCCGCCGAGTATCAAGTGGCCAGAGTTGAAAGATGGCGAAAAGATTTCCTAAGAAAAAAAAAGTCAATAGAGATTCACCGATAAGCGTCCTCCTCTAATCAGGAGTTACGATGATGGCATTTTGTTTGCTAATGTGCACTGGTGGAAAAAAGGCGAACTAAAACTTTTGATATGACATTTAAGAAGTCTTTTTGTTCACCTGCTGCATTACCGCGCATTTCTTTTGGAGGTCGTGACGCGGGCTTTTCGTCTGGGATTCGGTTCCGTGCATATTCAGCACATGTATTGGGACAATGATGCAAGATGAGCGCCACTAAACTCTTTCATAAAAATAACAAAGATTCGAAAGATCCAGAGGCGGCCCTTGCCCTTGTTCAGGGTAGAACGAGATTGCCTTTGGGCGCTTTTTGGTCGACGTTTTCACATCACATAAATTGTATTTCCGGTTGTCCAAGATAAATCTTTTTTCGGCGGCCGCCCTGGCGTGATGGAGATTTATCTGAACAAGCAGTGTTCGTTCCCGTAGGGGGTTATGTCCCACCCCTTTTGCGAGCCCTTTTGGGCTGAGGTTGCCCCACTAAGCATTTAAGTGGTGCTTTTAGGGTTAGGGTTGATGATAGTGCGAGTCACCTACTCGTTACTGCAGGCTCCTCCATTCGCCAGCCCAAACAATGCAGTCGTCACGATCTTGGTATTCGAGCAACTTACGTCTTCCATTCCCGGAGCAGACTCCTGTGAGGCTTCAGTTGGTAACCTCGGCTTTTCTGCTTCCTTTGTCATCAGAGTGGAAATGTTTGCTCACGAGGTTCTGTCGGTCGCTGAGGGGACAATGCAAGTTAAGCTGAGAACAGTTTTGGTTATAGGCTTTTATGCCTCCCCCCCCTGAACCTATGCTATGCCCAACCAAACTTGTAGCCAATTTGGCGTCCCGTCCGCCCCAGCTCGTCAGACCTCACGTTCTCAGAGAAAATCACCTCAGTGATTGTTGCGCAACAAACTTGAGTCTTGTACGTTTCCGAACGAACGACTTTGGATCATCTGCGTTTACGAACTTGTTGCCTCGTTGCAAAGCATACGTATGCGTTTACGAAAAGGCCCTTTCTCTTCACTATGGCAACAGCACTCTGCTGCATGGGATCAGAAATATCCAATTGACTTTGTACGCCCTCCTGTTAGGATTATGGAAGCTCCAGAAATGTTTGGAGCGTTAAGAGGTGATCCATCCTCAAAAGTTTTTTAAATGTATCTACATATATTGATCCTTTAGCATGATTGTTTACACGAGCGAGCTTTATCGAGTTTGTTCTCTCCAAATCCGCCGTATTGAGCCTGTTCCATTGACAGGCAGGGGCACCTAGTGTCGTGTTCGAGTCACATTGATGGAGCACATATGTAAACTTGGCTGGCGCGAAGGTGCCATCAAAAAACTTTAATTATCGTTCGAAATTGGTTTTCATATTCATTTTGGCGCCCCTTGCCACATGGCGCCTAGAGCGACCGCTCCACTCGCTCTACCCCAGGGCCGGTGCTGATTGAAACAACTTACGTGCAACCATTGTGTCAACAAATATGATGATCAATATGTATTTTAAAGGTTTTTTCCATTCACCAATCTATTTGTGCCTTTAAGGTTTTCGTTGAGGCCGTAAACATTTTTACACTTGAATTAACAACCTGTAGGGAATTATGACGTCACCTGCATGCCACGACATGTCAGGCGGATACCTGCAAGTCCTCATCCATCAGTCAGCCTTCATTGGGCCGTGTCTGACGGCCTGGCCTGCCTGTTATTGAATTGGGGTCTTCAGGGCCGGTGTTTGGCCTTTTTGCGACCGGTGCAGTGTGCCATATTGCGCCCCCATCAGCTGTTCATTTTTTGATCGCAGTGAAGGAGAATGAAAAAGACACAAACACTTTTATTTATTATTCATTTTTTCACTTTTTTTCTGAAATTGCTCCCGGTACAAATGCACCAATTGCGCCTATGAAAGCGTTTACTCGCGGTCTTGCTTTTGTGCTGAGTTTGCTTGCGCTTTAACCAAACTCTCTCGCTAATTCCGTTTAATACTCCAGGATTTTTTTGGGTGCTAACTGCACTTCCCTAACTATTTCCAGCACAATCCTTGGCTCCTATATTAGTGTACACTCGAATCTCCATAATAAAGCCGTTCCTAAGCCTTCATATTTCAAGAGATAATCTCTCTGCGGTAAGACCTATGGGATTCGACAGCGAGCAATTTGTGAAATTGCGCCCGGTGCAAGTGCACCATTTGCACCTATAAAAGCGCCGCCCCTGCCCACCACGGGGAGATAGGATTAGAACTTGCTAATAGAGCTGCTAGGTGTTCGTCTACAGTAACCCACGTAACTCACAACAACTAAACAGCTTTAACAGAAGTGGCAAATCGGGTGCCACTACTTTCCGAAGTCTTTGTTAGCCATTCGCTCGCAAACTGGTGGTGCGCATTGATATTGTGGAACCAGTTTGAAACTGAGTTTGTAACCAGTCGACTCGTGTCCTTAGAGTTCGAAGTTTTGTCAATAACGGAGGATTACTATCAGGAACTAGGGTTTTTGCGCCCGATGCAGTATGACATCTTGCGCCCCATCAGCTCGATATTTATTGATCGCAATGTAAAGAATAAAAACACTCAATTCCTGTAATAGACGAAAATAAAGACACAGGAGCACTTTTTTTATGATTTTCTGAAATTGCGCCCTCGTGCAATTGCGCCCTCGTGCAATTGCGCCCGGTGCAAGTGCACCATTAGCACCTATGAAAGCGCCGCCCCTGGGGGTCTTTAGTGGAGAAACATTTTTTACTTAATTTAACCGAGTTTTCTAGCAATTTTACACTGTTTCATGAAGAAAGAAAAAATTACGTGATATTTGCCTAGACCCTCCCTCTCCCCACGTGATATTGGGTGAGATACTGCTGGACGCCTTTCCCCCCCCCAAACGCCACACGCCAATTTATGGACGGCCCCTTTTATGTTGTCAATCAATACTTTGATAATTGCATCGAAATGTCTTTTCCTTTGAGCGTTGTTCGTAGGACTATCAAAAAACTTGCAAAGCTTGCGCACATTTGCTTCGGCATGTTTGCATTTATTACCTCTGATGCAAACGTATGCTTGCTTTAAGGAAACTAATGCAAAACATAAAAATGCGCAAACTGCATTAGTGAAACCACCCATTACAACAAGAATAATAAAACAATTTCTCTTAAGGTTATGAATATATTGAATATTTTTAAAACATTTTGTTTTTAATTTGAATGTTCAAAGTTCAAATAGTCACGTCACGACTTAATACAATTCTTAACGCAACAGGATCAATACCCATTAGAATCAATAGTGAATCATATTTGGAATCAATAGCCAGAACTGTTGGAACTTGTTTGTTGTATAACCTTTCGATCACTCTGGGGAACTTGCACATATTGGCAGATAGTGTATACTCCCCTAATATGTTGTTAACTTTAGCATGATGATGAGCAACAAATGTTAGATTGGGCAAATTTCTTTGTGAGAAATACTTACAATCAGGCTCTATAAACTTTAAATATTTAAAATCATCTTCGTATTTTTTTTTAAGTTCTTCGAGGTTTCTATAAAAGACTGTTGCATCATCCAATATTGGAAGGAAACAATCAAGGGCGTTTCCAGCCAACTAGCTTAGGGGGGTAATTAAAAAAAAGAAAAAACTGAAATATTTTTTTTATTTCATAAATTCAAAACAATCGTCATCAAAACATATAATTTGCATAAAAAGGAATTTATATAATAATAAAATAAAATTCTATTCATCCTTACTCCATCATCCATCCATCATCCACTACGATACAGGGTGTTTACGAAAGAAAAAAATGTATTTTTTTAATATTTACTTAAAGTTGAATAACTCCTAGACGAATTATCGTAGAGCAATGTAATTAGGTTCATCTTTTAGGTAAATGTGTATTATTTTATATGATAATTAGAACAGGAACTTGAGGGACTCCGTTTACACGATATGGAATTAAAAAGTGGGATCTAAATCCCAATATTCTTCGTTTTCCAGAAAAATTCCAATATTTTAGCAGTTTGGTCATATTTTGAACCTACATACATACATACATATCTTGTAGATATTAAAAAAAATACATTTTTTCTTTGGTAAACACTCTGTATCGTAGTGCATAGTGCGGATAGCCCCCTCTCTAGAACAATTTATCTCTTCAAAACCATCTTGGAATCACCCCTGAAAATATTAGCCATGTAGTGCAACAGAGGATTTATTGAACGTCTGATTGCCTATACAAGTTGAGAATTAGGGGATGAGTATTTTAAATCTTTAAAATGGCGATATCTCATGAACAGCGATTCGTACGGGAAAATGTATGATATCATTTTTTGTAGATAATCGCATGATCTACAAACTTTGTAAACAATATTTTAGGATAGGATTTTCCCTTTAAGAGATATTAGCCAAAAACGAAATTTTCTGTTTTTAGGGGGTTGTTTTTAGGGGTAGCGTACAACCGATTTTCCGAAACTTTTTTTTATCATTTCTACTCACGAAAAACTATATTTTTAGGAGAAGTTTCGTGAGTTAACATTTAGTCTGACTCTGTCGACTGAACTATAATGAAATAACAAAAATATCGTTTTGTTAAATGAATATTTACAGCGTTCTGGTGACGGGGAACCCCCTACCCCCTTTGTAATTTTAGGGTACTACATTCCAGCCACTGGGGGTTGCCAGAACTAGATTTTATTGTTCAGCAGGTGTATAAGATTCAGTGTGGAAATTATCATGACTAATGAAATGACAACCCAAAATACGTCGCTGGCTCTTGGTCTATGCGATTTGCGCTCTCTTAATGTAACACGATGTAACGATTAACAATTGCTGCGTTTTTTAATCTGTTCTGTTCTTTCCTGGAACAGCTTCCATACAAATTCTTGTCCCCGACGAATTACTGAGAACCGTATCCAGGCCAAAAAGAAATTAAATTTAAATGAAATTTCCCTTTTCCCTTATTCGTTTTTTAAATTGGAAGTTGACAAATAAAATAAATTCTTTGTTTACTGAATAAAAAACGCCAAAAATTGATAGATTTTTATAAAATAGTAAAAGAAATTAAAAAGTCCACAGCCGTAATTTATGTAAATGAAAATTAAAATGTTCCTTGCGTTTTTTTAATGTACCAGGACAGAACAGGTTTAAAAAACACACCTAATATCAAAGAGACTAACAGTGTCAACGTATGTCGTGTATATTTAGAAAAAGGCGCTTGAGCAGCTAACTTCGGTTTGTTTACATAGAGTGCCATATTAGCTTAAGTCACGGGTATCGGTCCCTTCCACGACTCTCCAGGAGAAAAAATTCAGTCATAGATTGCCGACTAGATTCACCATACACTTAACTTGTTGGTTTGTAATATTGGTAATTTTTAAGAATAAAAATAAATAAGGGAACGCAAATCTTAGGGGGGGGGGGGTAATTACCCAATTTACCCCCCTCTGAAACCGCCACTGGAAACAATGCGACTTGTTTTTTATTGGTGCGTTCAGATACACTGACATGAACCGAACCATTGTCATTTGGTTATCTTCCAACAAATTTAAAAGATATTTAATTATCCTTTCATCTTTATTGATCCTTAACAGATTAAGAATTGTGACTCGAATACCAGGGAATAGCTTGACATGATTTTTTATACCAACACAAAATTCCTTCGAGACCGTAAATAAATCAGGACGTTGTATTCCCAACATACGTTGAAATGGTTTTATCCTGTTACGACAAAAAGTATTGAAATTGGCATCGCTTTCCAATGGTTTCGACAGGCATAAGGTACAAATCAAAATATGATATAAAATTTCTTCTCCTGACATGGTTAGTGAATCTTCTAGAATTATTTTTTCAATAGCTTCGATTTTGTCATCACGTACCTCGTTATACAAAATTCTGGCAATCTCAGATGAGTTTTCCCTTTTGATTTCTGATGTTGAGCCTAATTTGTAGTTCACCAGTTGAACTCCCTGTCGCTTTAACCTATCAACTAGTTCCAAATACCAAATTTTGGTCGTTGGGAAAATTGCGAATAAGCTTAAATAGCCCATAAGGCTTAAATTTGCTGGAACCGACCCGTACCTTTCGCTAGCGAAAATCTTACAGAATGCTCCTAGCCCAGAAAAGGTATCAGATAGGTACACGTCATAAAGTGCCTTTTCATCCGATTTAACTATAATTTGCTCATCAACACTATCCGACATTATCAGGCTGCTCTTCAATTAAATTTAAGTCTGAGAATCTCGCAATGGTTTGTTCTTGAATTTTTACCTTTCTTCACTTGTAGATTTGCTTGACGCTCAAAACTCAACCCCTCTTTTTTATCTACTTTGCAGTACTATCACTTGTCTACTTAAGAACACACTTTTTCCCTCTGGAATTAAACTCCTATTATTTTTATTAACCATTCAGAAATATGACTTTTACCTTGCTGAACCAATTCACAGTTGAATAATCTAACCTTTACGCCTTTTTTCACGTATTGTCGACTAGAGTTAGCCGCGCCGAAGCAGTCCTGATCGAAATGTTTTGCTTTGTTGAAAAGGAACGGAACGGAACAATCCCCTCCCCGCCTTCCAGCCGGTCTTATCTCTTCAAAAAAAACTGATTTTTTTCCTTTTGTTCCTCTGTTGTCTTCTCTATTGAAAGCTTTTGCTCCTACTTGTTTTCCCACCGAAGTATCTTCTATATGGATCACTCCAGTGACTGGCTGACACGTTTATGCGGAGAATCGGCTTGAGATTTGGGATTTAAATAGTAGCAGAGATTGAATGAAATTAATGTAATTAGTTAAATATCCCCATTGAAGGTTGGCTGGACGTGGTCAGGGCCGACTTTAGATACTTTGGCGCCTCGTGCGAGATATTATTCTGCGCCCTTGACTTTTTTAAAGGTATTTTTTTTAGATTTCTTTAGGTAAGTACGACAAATACTTTTACAGTAGCAAGAGGCTAGGATCACATCCGGGTTGTAGAGTCGTTAAATAAGAAGAAAAAGGTCTCCGACAAGTTTAATTTTGGAATGGAAACTGCCATTTCAGCCCCAACTTGGGCCTATATTGACATACGTTGTTCTCAGTGGATGAAACGAATGCACTTTTTTCCTTAGTGATATTTTTTTATTGTACAGGTTAATGGAATTAGCACACATGCAAGAGCATCATCATCGTCCGACGACCACATCGACCACGACAAAAACAAGTGATAAATCGATGCGGCGAAGTGGTGCCTGCCACTTGGATGCGCATTAAACCATTTCGATGCCATTCCGCGGCCATCACAATCCAATCAGTCTCACAGCGAATCTTGTTGTGGTCAGGTGCTATGGAGGAGTGCGGTGCCCGTAAATGAATATCGAAGGGGAAATCACAATGCATGAGCGCTTGTATTTTATCCATACACGAAATATTAATATGTATAAAATTGCTCCCAGCATGCCTATAAAATTCCCAATTGTTTTGGCGCATCCTATATCACTCACACCGAATCGTTAGATATGGTCCTGTACGTGCAGCACTCACGGAGGGTACGCTCAAGATAGCTTCGTTCGTCAATAATTCGATCTCATGCTGTAAACATGTTAGGGGCGACCGACGAGCCAGCCGACATCTATTTTATATTTCGTAGCCGTTGCCTGTCAAACTTGCATGGGTGCTATGGCATGGGATTGTGTTGCTATTTCCGTGTGTGTTCCTGAATGCGCGTGTAACATAATCGGCTGTCGGGGTTATTTTCTTTGTCGCCGTCGCTCTTAGTGTGTGCACACAACGAAAATCGCTTCGCCATCGCCTTTAGCGTGATTACAGCATCATAAATGCGTGTTCCTACGAGCACTACTCCGATGACATTAGCAAACCGGATCGAAACTAGGAGGCGTAGCCTAAATTCATTGGGATCCACAGGAGGGGACCCAGGATAGATCTCTACGGATGTTGTTCTGCACACCGTGGGCCCATCTTCCGATTCACAATAAAGGGTTTTGCCTAGTAACAGTTTCGAAGGGTAGTCAGGTTGTCAGACTACCCACCCGGGCCCAACACGATCCGCCGGCACTGAGCACAGCCCTGATTTTCGCGCGCACTTCGGCCTGGGAATTCGTTTACAAGCAGAACAACACGACTGTGGAACAACCTATCACAGTCAGTATTCCCGAGTTTGTACAACAGCCAAAAATTCAAATGTGAGATTCCTCGGCTCTTTCACATGGAGAGAACTAGTAGGGTTTAGTAGAGAGTAGAGGACAGAGAAACTTCAAGAAGCCCGAGTCGAGCAAGGCCTGTAGCGTCGAACAGCAGCTCTAATCGGGGAAGATCCCAACCATTGACATCGGTGCATCGAGAAACAGCTCGCTGGAGTGTTATGCCTCCTGAAACGAGTTGAATCTCATCCACCAATCGATAACGTGCGCTTTGGTGGAGGGTGGAAGAGCTAAGGAAGCCTATGACGGGAAGAGTCAGACATGTAAAGAGGGAAGAAGAAAGAAGGAAAGTTATGTAGGTGGGATAGTGGAAAAGGCGAAGGACCGTGGGGCTGGCCGGGATTCGAACCCAGGACCTCTGTGATGGTAGTCAGACGCCTAACTCCCTAGGCTATCGAGGCCCCCTAAGAAGAAGATCAATACCGCACCAGTTGCGAACCTATTTTGAAGTTGTCAAACTCCTCTTGGATTGTTAAACTCATATTTAGAACTTGACTGAAAGGTTCACGGCGTTTCGAAATAGTTTCAATTAAAAATTACTGCAAAACAACAATGTCCACAAGATCATAAAACACCACGGCGACGACGACGTATAACGACAAGAAGTGATGCAAATAAAATTGCAGCACGAAATTTGCATGCGCGACTTCTTCGCTAAGGTCAGACGCAATCTGCAGCAATCTACGCGGCTGCATATGGGAAGCATTCAGCGATCGAAATTCTGCATTATGCAACACGGTGCATCTTTGGCTGTGCAGATTTTGCAGATGGATAATGACCGAGTTGGAAGTTCATTGGTAGCGAATCCGGTTATTATGGGTCTGCTGCCAGTTCGCTACTCGTAAGCGGCCCCACAATGTTTCAATGATGAAGCCGACGACGACGTGGGCTGGATGCGCACATCAATGCACGAGTAGTGGTTGGGAGTAGACTGACTCTGAAACCCTCTGGGATTTGCTGCGAATCCGATCCATGGAAGTTCTCGAAGATGATCGATGACACTTGATCGCGGGATGTAGTCCCTTTGTTTTGTTGCTGAAGTCCGCCGCCTCGCCGCTCGTTGTTGGCTTGAAGCCCTGACATCAATATCAAATCGCTCTCAAAACCAGCTCCGATGCCGCGAAGCTTGATGTGCCGGCATCAAGTTAGCATCTGCCCGGAGGCTGTCGGAGCGTCGGTGAAGGTGCATCTGGGCTCGTGATGGGTAGAGTTTAAACAGAAGCTTTTTGGCGAGGCATTAATGGCCTCTTAGCTGCCAGTCAGTTGTTACCCGGGGGAGAGGAGCTTCCCTTCCAGCTCGGCGCTCGAGACCTGACTTGCACCTTCTAAGTTCGTTCGCATTTGATGATCGATGGTGGCGTATCAGGTGAGCAAGGCGATCACAGAGTATAGAGTTTTAATTATTTCCTTGATCCTCATATGAAGTCGGTGGGAAATGGGGGCACAGCAGCTATGCGATGAGGTGGCGATAATGATGGTTGGAATTTTTAATTGATGTGCACCGGGCGCAATGGGATCAAGTTTGTTTGCTGGGGGTTTCGATGGGATTGTTGCTGGCCGATCTTCTCGCGGTGCGCTTACTGCGACTTAAGAGATGCGAATTGTATTTTGATTTAATTTTATATTTATTAATTTTATTTGTTTGCTAATAAATTTTAGCTGCAAGTGGCTTTAACACTGCCCATCACAAATTCAGATCTCATATTGCAGAAACAAGAAAAATTTGATTTATGTGCGTTTAATTCTGTGAAGGAGAAATCTCTTTGTCTTGTGAAATGCTTACTGCGCCAAAAGTACACACTTCAGTCAAAGGGAGTCGAGTGCAGACAGGAAATATGTAATTCAGAGTTAACTCCTTAAATATTCGCTTTTGTGTCTAGAGTTTCTCTTGTTATTTGTGGTGATTGTAATCAATTTTAGAATTGGTAAACGAAAAGTGAGAATGAATCGTTAATAGGTCGAGCTTGTGTTATGACACTAGTAGGCCAACTATTATGAAATCACCTGTACGAGGTGATTTCGCAACTTTGATGTATTCAGAGAGAATTTTGCAGAGGCGGCTTTAGAAAGGAAGGATAAAGGTGATGGTTTGGTTCTAGCGATGCATCATAGCTTATACTACCTACGCTGTCGCTTTTATATAATAAATCGAGTGAAGTTTCAATGGATCTCTAGATTGCAAGAGAAGAGTCAATGTTTTTGTTTTCTATTTTGTTTAAATATTTTTTGAAGATCCAAGCTGTCACCGAAATCTGTATGAATAATGAAGAGATTTTCCTACAATTCTGGATCAATCATCACAAACGTGAAATTGCGTTCGGTAATCCAGCAAAACTAATCGTTGATAAAGGGCCTCCATTCACATCAGACTCCTTCGCAATCTACTGTATATAACCAGGGCCGGCACTTGGGTTTTTTGCGCCCGGTGCAGTATGCTATATTGCGCCCCATCAGCTCTTAATTTTTTTATCGCAGTGAAGGACAATGAAAAAATACACAATTTCTTTAATAGATGAAAATAAAGACACGGGGATATTTTTTTTAAAAGGTTTCTGAATTTGCGCCCTCGTCCAATTGCGCCCGGTTCAAGTGGACCATTCACTTCACATAAATTGTATTTCCAGTTGTCCTAGATAAAACTTTTTTCGTGTACTGGCGGCCTGCCATTTCCTTACGGGATTATATCTCCCCTTTTGCAAGCCTTTATGGGCTGGGGGCCCCATAAGGATTTCGATGGTAGTTTTAGGGTCACAGTTCCGCCTGTAGCGGCAATAAAGGAAATATGTTTTCTCAGAGTTGCCTCCCCGACGTTTCGCCAAAAGCACCACCTTCTTTGGAGGTTATTTGGTTGTTTGTATTGCATAGTTAGGCATTAGGGCTTGCCCCAGCTAGTAAGGTTGATATGGTGGAGAGAGTCACCTTCTTTTTAAAAGTGGCTTCTCCTGCCATCAGTCCAAAATTGCGGTGTTCACCATCCTGACAACGTCATCTCTGTGAATGAATATGCGGTGCACTTTGTGTAGTATTCTCCACTCCTACACCCTTAGGGTCTTCTTTTGGACCCCTATCCTTTCAACATAACGCCAGTAGGGTCCTCTGTTGCTGCCGGAAAGTACCCGATATACAAAAAGTCTGCGTGGCAGCTTGTTTCCGTCTACAGCAAAAAGGCTTCTTCCAAGGCTTAAGGCGGCCCATCATAGAGGGCGCACCGACCCCTACTGACCTGGGCTGTTCTGAGCCTTGAGCCAATTCTGTTACCGCCCTCAGAAGACTTTCTTGCACGGTAATTAGCTGTTTCGTGGTAAGAAAAGTCTCCGGATTGTTAGTTGCAAGCACTCCAATTCTGACACTTTCCGCTATTTGACAGAAGGTTGGCTTTGGAGTCGTTCTAGACTTCATTATGAGTGCGTCCGACTTTTCTTAAGGCTTTTCAAACCGTGTGGCCCAAGCCTTCGCCCTTTTCGCCGGGTTATTATGCCCTAGAGAACATCCAGATCGGTATCCCTTTCTTCCTCGGGAGCCACGCAGACCCTAACCTGCCTCTACACGGGAGTAGCCAGCTTCCAGATATCGCATAAAACGTTTTCGGCCTGCGTCACCCCGTCTTCTGAAAGTGGTGGTTTTTTCGAGTCGCCTCTCCGATTAGGTACCCCTACTTCCGCAGGAGATCTAAGGAGATCTCCTAATGAAGCAATGATCTCAACGTACTCCATCCCTTGGTTTACGGGCTCAGACTGCCCTCCCTGAAGAAGAATCCCGAAAACTTTCATTCACTGGGACCACATTCGACAGGTTGAAGCATGGAACCAAAAATATCTAACTGGCCTTGTGGGTCGTTTTTTTGGGAGCGGTGGGAGCCCCAGAAATGTTTGGAGCGTTGAGAAGTGCTCCATCTTCAAAAGTTTTTTTAAGGTAATTTTATATTGATACCGCAAGCTCGGGGAGAAAAGACGGTCGCCCATGGCAGAGCTCCGTATCACCAATGGAAGGCTAATTCAAACCGGAGTTCACCTGGTAACCCCAGTCCATCGTTAGTAATACATTCACGCAGTACCATTCATAACTTCAGCACGAATGTTTACACATTAGGATTGCGGTTTTTATCGAGTTTAGATCCGCTCAGTCTGCTCCATGGATCTCGAGCAGGAAGTTTCCTAAGGCCATAGACATAGACTTGGCTAGCTACAAACAACGCCCTCAAAAAGTGCCATCAAAATTTTAATTTTTGCTCGAAATTGTTTTTCGCATTCATTTTGGCGCCCCTTACCACCTGGCGCCTAGAGCGACCGCTCCACTCACTCTACCCTAGGCCCGGCGCTATTTGTGAACGTCAAGTAGGCAGGGCCTGAAACCCAATAGGGAATACAAACCCACCCTTGCTACTAGCAGGCAACTCTCTGACAACATCCAATACTGATGTATTTTGGATGAAGGCTCAGTATTGGATCATTTGCACATCAGGTTCAACATTTTCGGCCTCCCACATTATACTCGCCTCTTCCTGGTTCCTAAAAATACCAACTGGTGTAACTTTTAGGGACTTGTGGCCTCGAAGTCAGACCTGCTCGCCACCTCTATCAGCTCAGTGTGTACCCGAGTAAAAATAAAAAATGACCTTACAACGGGCGAACACCAGCCATGATTGAAATATAGAACTCAGCCATGCACCGAGAATCCGAAGGTTGTTTGCATTGCAGCATGATCGTACATCACAGACACACACCCACACACATATTAAAAACTACCGCCACCATATGCTCATTAAAAACCCCAACTGGGCAGTGTTCGCCCGTTGTAAGACCATTTTTTATTTTTACTCGGGTGAACTAAAGATGGCTCACCGCATTTGCTGATCTCCTTCAACCATGACAGCGACACTGTTTCTTGCACCCAGCCGTCGCGTAAAATGTCCCGGTGGAGCGAAAGACTGACTGCAATACGGAGGAAAATTTAGGAGATTTTTCAATAGGACACAACATGCTGAGCCAAGGGAACAACCTGTATTGTACCCTAACAGGTTACAATAAAGAGTTAAGACGTTCCAAAAAGACTGCCTGGAGGTAGCATTGTGAGAGCTTACAGAACCTACATCTACATACAGACAAGTACAGTCCAAAAGCTCCTCTCCAAAGGCCCCTCCAAGGGAGTGGGCCTTCTCAAAAAGGAGAGTGGTGTACTTTGTTTTTTATGTGACATGGTCAAGCTCAGAAATCACACTTTGTACCACTGGACTAGTCGTTATGTCGTTCAACTCTTCGTGCAATGACTAGTAGTATGCTTGATCTGAAGATAGAAAATCAAGAATGTGAAAGGTTAAGGGTAGTCTAGTGGTTGCATGAGGAGGGGGCAGTGGGCCACGCGTTTGCACTCTTGGATGTGGTAGGACCTCATTTTTGTAGCAGCTGGTTGAGTTGCAAACGTCAGGACTAGCGAGAGACAGTCTTGTTGGAGTGTTATGCCTCCTGAAACAAGTGAAACCCGCTAACCAGCCGTCAAAGACTGTGAAGCCAACAGCACCAGACTACCAGGGGAACAAGGAGGTGCACCGACCACTAGGTGAAGATCCGACCTAAGCGGTTTGGTGCCCTGATATTAACCGGTATACACCTCTATCCTTTCTTCCTCTATAAACCTTGAGGTGCCTGCTGCAAGCACTTTTGTCTGTCTCTTTAAAGCCAGCTGCAACTGGGGATACTAAAAACCTTCTGGCCTTCGTTCGGAAGACAAACGGTATTTTTCGTTCCTTCAGTAGGTGGACTAACTTGGTCGTATGAGTTGCCCCACACTGACATCTAAATCTATATAGTATACCGTTAGATCCATGGCGGCCATCTCAAGACCTATGATGTATGTACCCGTTCTTTCTGGGGTCTGAGATGAATATATTGAATAAAAGTGGGGCAAGATGACTACCCTGAAGGGTGTTGACAACATTTGGAAGGTCATTTATATAAAGGCTGAAAAGCATGGGGCGCAGGATAGAGCCTTGAGGTACTCCACAATGAAGAAGCGCAGGTTCAGAGAAAGATACGATCACCGTCAGCACTAATACAGAAACAGAAACAACAACAGCGATGATTGCATTAGTGCCTGACGTCACTTGGTGGTTGCTTTTTACGGTATTCGAAGCTCTCAGTCATTACATTACCTTGTGTTTTTGTATACCGTGGTTCGAATTTAACTTATTTACATTTATAATTTTATATTCTTCAATTTCCAAAAACTGTTTTGATCTATAAATAAAATCCCCCTCTTCTTTTCCACAGATTCCACAAACGCTCAAACAAAACGTTCATCCCGCATCTCAAATACACGAACATTTAGTATAAACACAAAACAAACCTCATCAGGCATAGATTTCGATTGTCCAGAAGAGTTCGGATACTACCCACATCCGACTGATTGTACACAGTATTATGTATGCGTTTTTGGCGGAGCACTGCTGGAGAGCTGCACAGGTGGCCTCATGTACAGTCATGAGCTGCAAACCTGCGATTGGCCAAGAAATGTCGGATGTGAGATTGCCGAAGTTAGTTCATCATCGTCGCAGTCATCGTCACGAGATGTTACGCCACGTGTGCCACAAGTTAAGCAAGCACAAGTGCAACTGCCACAGCGAACGCGATTCTCATCGATAAATGCTGGTCCATCACCACAATCGAAACAGGTGCAACAGCAGCAGCAACAGCAGCAGCAAATACACCAACAACAACAGCAGCAGCCGCAAGAACAACAACAGTACATTCGTAGGCCACAAGTTACCCAGGCTCAAATACAAACAATTCCACCACCACCGGAGCTGCGCGTGGCTCCGAATCCGGTTATTACGTCTAGGGGTCAGCCGAAGCCGCTTTTGGACTCGCAGGAGGATATTGCGAAAGTAAGTATTGGCTAAGTTTTCTTATTTTTCACACTTTTTCGGTATTGGCATTCTTCTTCAACGCGTTTGAGGCTGATGTTCTTCACTCAGAACTCATCCTTTGTACTACCAGTCCATTATGACTGTCAGTATTGTTCAATGACCAGAAGTAAGCTTAGCTCGAAGGAGAGGTGCAAGATAGGACAAAGTGTATGAGGAGGAGCCGATGTATCCTGCTTTTGTTTTCTTTTTTGGATGTTGTATAAGTTCGGGAATACTCATTGTAGAAGGTTGTTCCTCAGTCGAGTTGTTCTGTTTGTAAAAGAGCTCCTAGACAGTAATGCGCGCGAAAATAAGGGCTGCAAACTGTTACGAATGAGCATAACAGTAAAATTATGGCAGAACTGATTAATTGAGGAGAAAATGCCGCCAACCCCGATGAAATCACTCTTTTGCAGTATGTGCAACATAGTGAGAATCGCGTCATACGACGGACTGATTTGCCGCGCCTGGGGCAGTCGTCTCACAATGAGCGTTACTACTCCCTTCTTTACGAGTTCTTACACTTAACAGTTGGTGTTTCTGACCGTTTCTTTCAGTATCAGTTATGCTATCGTTCCTGGAATGCGGATACAAAGGGTGTGTTTCAAGTTCCACCCCAATCAGTCATCAGATGGAAATAAACCCTAATCATTGATGGGCAATTGTTCGAATCCCACAAAAAATGATGGAAAATGGGACATACATATGTGATGCTGCCAAGATGGAGTGATTGCAATCATTGATGAAACTTGAAACACACCCAAAGCTTTTCTGCGATGTAATGCACTCTTGGACTGTACGAACAAAATAGTAAACCGAGTCAAACTTAGGATCTCTGTTTGGTCGTACTCTCATTGCAGCCGTCTAACATACGTGAAAGCATCGGATGGCGACTGGGCAGGGGGTTTATCTAGAGAGTACCAACAGTTCATTGTCGTAGCACCTTCCGGCTCATTGGAATTCTCACAGATAGCCAAGCCTCTATAAGAACCCTAGGTTCAGCGATGTTACTCTCCAAGCTAGTGATTTCTGATTTGAATCGGGCAGAAGGAATCACATAACTCTTGCTTGGCTTGAAGACATAGGCACATAGAAGTGCACGGAGAAAGCCGACTACCTAGACAAAAAAAAAGAACCTCTTTCTGGGGCTCGGAGATTGAGATGGTTAGTAGCCCAATAGGAGGGACTAAAAACGCTATTTTGGTGGAGCGCGGTGGAATCCTCCATTATAAAGGAGGACTTTGGCCTGGACTTGGAAATATTGGCAGAATTACAGAAATCCCAACGGCTCGTTGGCCCATAACGAACCAAACGCGGTTGCCGTTGGTTCATTTCCTAGTTTCGTTCATTTCCTTTAGCCAAAGCCAGGCACCGCATATAGGCAGCTATATTCTGAAACACTTAAAGGATAGCTCTAGACTAAGAGTTGAACACTAAAAAGCTTCCCAAGCTACGCACGATGGTCTAGCAGCGGGGATATACCACTGGCGGTTCGCAGCCATATGGGAGTGTATCACGCTTTTACATGAAGCTTGAGTCCAGAGTAAAGGCATTTCTTTGACCTGCCTCGAAGATGCTCACCAGAGCTGGGCAGTGGGCTTCAAGTGTCCGATCTGACCTTCCTCAGGACTTGCCGCAGTTGCGAAGCTATCGAGTATACCAAAACTCTTCGTATCTATTATTTATTCTGCTATACCCCTATCTGGAAGAGACTGATCTCAACTAATCAGCATGGTTTTCTTGCAGCTCTTTACGCTGCTACTCATCCACTTGAGATCTCCTATCACACAGTTCGAGGCTTTGTTACCTTCTGCCAAAACGACTTCCTTAACACTGACTTCAGAAAGGTGTTTGACACTCTATTACAATTCTCAAAAACTAATAAAATTTAGCTTCGTGCATGCCCTTGTGTTATGGTTCCAGTCGTACTTAGCCGACAGAACCTACAAGGTTTTATTCCGCGGAGTCTAGAAACATTGAAGCGTCCTCTGGTGTCCCTCAAGGCAGTCACCTTGGGCCTCTTCTTTTTATTATATTAATTGATGATATTGCTGCCTTGCTAAAACGCTGTGGAATGGAAACGAATTGTGTATAGATTGTGTCGGAAGCATATTTAACAGCGCTCAAAATAAGCTTGCCTGAGCAGTGCTCCCATTTTTTCCTACATGTTCATTACAAGCTAAACTAAAATACTAAACAAAACATCCATTAATTTTTCTTTACCATCCTTCCAGCTATACGCCGAAGCCCACGACACTCTACCACCAGCCGAAGAAGAAGAATCCGATCGTCAACAGCGAGTATACCGAGGACAACCGAGCACAGTTGGCCAAGTCCAAAGGGATCGTGATGGGATCATTCATCATGCCAATGCGAATGCCCTTCCAAATCACGGAAAAGTAGGATCCTATGCCTTCGGCTCACAAGGCAACCAGTACAGGTAAGGTGGTCACTGCTAGTCACTGCTAATACGCAATCATTTACTGAACAAACTAATAAATGTTAAATAATGATTTAGTGACGAAATCTACTTACAAGACTTAACCGACAACTCGTTAGATGAAACTGGATTTGATAAATTGACTAGGAACAAACGGGAAACTGTAGACTTGGAAGACACTAAGAATGAAACTAGTACAGTTAGTACAGACAAAATCGACGGTGATATACAATTGGACAGGGAAGAACTGGACATTATCGATGCAATTGAAGCATATGAAGCTGGCCTGAATATTGAGGAGGACAAGGGGGTGAATGAAACTTCAATAGCCGAATACTTGAGATCGACACGCCAACTGCGACCGCCGCCAGCATCATCGATTACGAAAACCTCATGGCAGTTTCTGAATGGAAATTACAATCCTAGTTCGTCACTCGGTTCGTCATCGTCATTTCGTCCTGGTTTTTCGTTTGGAAGTTTCAATCCGTTCTTAGCGCCGCCGTCATTGCCAACAAATCAGTTTCTGAAGAGCGCTAGTAATTTTTTCAGTGGTAACCTGAACAAGGATATTCGTCCTAATTTCGATCATAGTCCTAGAGGACGAAATAAAAATCATTATTTTCCCGATTATAAGCCAGTGTCGTCGTACAATCAGTTAGGTGCACAGAGACCAGCCGGAGATAATCCGAATCCGTTTCGTTCATTTTCGAATTTCGTTCCATCATCAACAATTCCGCCACTTTTTACCCCGGAAGAGAGTTTACCGATTCTATTGAGCAATGTCCGACACAGTCAGAAGGGTAAAAAGTCTGAAACGAAACTGCTTCCCGATAATTATTCTTATTTTCACCTAGGCAACAGCCAAAGTACTACGCAGCTATTTCCAGATCCTCCCGTACGATCTCCTACGCAAGCCGATAAAGTCACCCCGAACAGCCACTTCACGTCTGTTAGTACAGTTGGGGGATTTTTCAATAACAACAGTCCAACCGACAATGAAGAACCGATTGTCATACCCACCCCAAAGCCCAGTCAAACTGGGCTAAAATTCACTCTCCCCCAAAATCCTGTTCAAAGTACTACTGAAAGCAATTATTTCTCTTACAACATCCTTCAGAATCAGAAGATGAAGCAATATTACGTAACAAGCACTACTCCAGCCCCGCCAGCCTCGTATCAAACTCAACCACCCAAGACTAGTAGCACTTACTATCCCAGCACTCCAGCTGTGATCAGTTTCCAATACAGCGACGGAAGGGTCTCTAGCAGCGACATCCGACCGACAAATCCGCGAGTTTCTGGCTTTTACATAACATCACCAACGACGACCCCGAAACCTGTCACAACGGTCCGATCAACTCAGAGACCAGCGACAACCACTGCAAACCCAGCTCCGAGCACTTATAGACCTCTGCCACAAGGGCCAGTAGTTGGTGTGGATTTTGATTTCAATAAATTCGTGGCTGGCCTGCGGGAGTCCCACATCGGTCAAATGGATCCCAGCATAATCGCGATGTTAACCAACTTCAAGTCGAATGATCCCACCACATACAATCGCACCACAGCCAGCAAGGCACCAGCAAACCCGACAATTATCACCACTAAAAGACCACTCATACGCAAAGTAGTTGCAAAAACCACTTCATCACCGTATACGCCGTCGTCGGCATCAACGAAAGCCACAAGCACCAAAAATTACAATGAATTCGATACGGAACTCGGAAGAAAGAAGACGACATCGACGTCCTCCTCGACTCTATCTACACCAAAACCTCCAAAAGGTTACGAAAGTTTCATCAAAAGTATACCTCAGAAAATTAACCCAATTGCATCGCATCACAATCAGCAAAGTTCCCACAAGACCGACGAGTCTGAAGACGACGCACACACCAACAACGGCGAGTACTATTATGATGAAGAGGACAGCCAAGATGATGATGATGATGATGATGGGGATTATGACATCCAACCTCCATCCGAAAAGCCGCCGTATATGCCGAAATCTGAAACAATGGCCCCCAAACCGCAGCTAGTGACTACGACATCCAGGTATCAGAATCACAAGACCAGCTACACAGAAGTTACCACCAAGCGACCGATGTTCTCGTCGCATTATAGCGATGACAGTGAGAAAATTCCGTCGTTTATCAGCTTCCCGGCGGACTTCTTCCAGAAGATATCCCCAATGAAACATAAAAATCATAATTACGACAGCGGAAACTCCTCAAGTTCAAGGCCAGTCAGCAGTCAATGGTCATTGAATCCAGCGACGACCGTGAAAATGTCCAAATCGTCAACAACGACTAGCCCACCAGCCACTACTGGTACTACAGCAAAGAAAACGTACACAGCACGACCGGACCGAGGAAATTCGAAATGGAAACTAACCAAAACCACAGACAAGTCCAACAGTAGAAAAAGACCAGTACAGCAGCAGATTGAAGTAGATGATAAACAGAAAAACAGGTAACTGACATCCTGCCGGACCTCTTAAGACCCTCTGAATGCCCTGCACTTACTCTTTACATTTGACATCCGACACCTAACGAACTAACCTTGACTCTCTTGAGAATATTAAACTATGAACCGCTCTTGTTTCATAGCCTCCTACTAACATTTCCATCAATCTTAATATCTAGGGTCGAGACTAGCTCACAACCACCAGCTAATATATTTGTTCAGCAACGACAAAAACCCGTTACTGAGCAAAACACTAGAAATTACTACAACACCTCCAATCAGTCATATGATCCATCCCCGTACGACTCCTACTATTCTGTTTATGATGATGATGTTGACTTGTATAGGGATGTTGAATACAGCCAGCAGCAGCAGCGCGGAAAGCCCCAGCAGTCGACCTATCGGCCAGAAGTGATTACAACGCCATCTCCACAACAAGTGCCACAGCGAGAAACTTATAAGCAGCAGCAGCAGATTCACCAACAGCAACAGCAGCAACAGGAACAGCAGCAGTACAATAATCAGCCATCGCTAGTTTATAATACGGACTATGAGGATGCTCTTATTGCACAAGTAAGTATTGTTGAAGTACTTAGGTTATGGCATAGATTTGGTAATCACTTGTAGTCGTTCATATTTTTTCCAATAGAGGGTGTTGAAGGTACTATGAAACTCAAGATATCCCGGTAGATGGATTCATTCTTAGAGTGCTGTAGCTCGGGGACCTTGTACTTTTCGACCAATAGAAGATCTTTTGCATATCTCCTGCAATAGGTGTTTATTCAAGAGCTGAACCTTCTTCTTCTTTAACGACTCTACAACCGGGATCCGGCCCTGGCCTCTCGCAACAGTTCTCTCCACCGGTCTCGATTCTGAGCCGATGTCATCCAGTTTGGCATCCCTAAGCTCTGAGGGTCCTAGCATAAGCCATCCTTCCAGCGGAGGTTGATCGTTGAACAAGAGTATCCAATGCTCTTTGCATTATATCTCTTATTGTTGAGATGTACTTGCCAGTCACCACCACCACAATATCATCAGCATAGACCACCATGGTGCACCCAGACTCCCTTTGGTTTTTCAACACTTCGTTGGCAGGTACCTTACAAAGGAGCGGGCATAGTACCCCACCCTGCGGTATGCCTCTTCCAACCCGTCTTACTTCTTCCGAAATCCCCAGACCAGACTTTATGACTCTGCACTTCAGCAGCTGATCAATAAAGGACCTGGAACATCCATCAACAACTCTGGAGTGCCCATATGACCGCAGAAGATTTAACATTGTTGAAAGCACCTTCAATATCTGAAAAACAGCCAAAGTGAACTCCTTGAATTGGAGTTGCTGAGATGCCTCACCTGATGTTCGAGATTTTGGGCGTTCCAAAAATGGGTGGGAGCATCATCGAGAAGTGATCTTTCCACCACTTTCCCACGTACGGCAAAATCTGTATTTCGGACATTCCTGTAGCCAGGGGCCTTCTTCACAGTTGTGCACATATTAGCATAAAAAAAAATGACTCTGGTCACAGAAAGAATGTTCACTGCATATTCTTCAGTTTTCTACACAATTGAGGTGTGCGGAAACAAGAGTAATGTTCAAGACTTCTTGTCTTACCATTGTAACGAACGTAGGTTCATTGCCCCTGTTGTACAGCAGGAAATTTTGTTGGAGTAAAAGGTCAAAAAGCAACTCATCTCTCACATTAGTGTCTGAGCTGCTCCAAAGGGAATTGTGTACACATGTTGCATCACATCCAATGATGAGGCTGGCTCCATAATTAGCCGCTTGTCGTATCGAAGAGACTAGAGCTCTTTATATCTTCCTAATTTGGTAGATAAGGCAGATCCAATCCAGGTAGTCTTACCGCCCTGCTTAATGTAAAAGTATTAAGATCATTGAAAGGACTTGCCATGATCCAGAATTTTTTGCTGCTCGGTTCAAAAGTACCGCGTCCACCAGCTTGGCTTATTGTACTACACCCAACAAGGTACTACTGCCATGATAATCCTGGCCAACTAGGGCTTCCGTGCTCCTGGCCGCTGTCGTATTTTTTGTCTTTTCGGAAGCTCACAAAAGCGGGGTCGAATGTTCTCCAGTTCACTTCGTCCTCTTTGCTTTGGTCCTCTGGTGGGACTAGAAACTAGTGGGACCCGCGGTAGCGGCTGTCTGAGTCTGCCTGTTGTACAGGTAGGAAAGTCACTGGAGTTTCGTGTTTTCTCTTTTGTAGTTTATTTAGGCAGCACACCAGATAGTCCAGCATGAGACGGTTACCAATTTTCTGCTGGATACAGAAACTTTTGGACAGACCGACGACTTTCAGGTCAGATTTTTGGCTTCCCAAGTTCCTTACTGCCGTCCTGCCTTCGGAAGGAGTTCACAAAAGCAGGGCTTTGTTATGTTCTGTAGGGCTCCCTAATTCCACTTCGGCTTTCATACCTAAGCCCTGTCCAGCTTAATTGGTCCGAGTTTACTTCTCAACTTTTAGGATATGCAGGAGTTTCTTAGTTTTATGTAATCTAGACGGTGCGATTCACTCGGAGGACTTGGGTAGGCGACTTCTTTGTTTTCATTGCGTTCATGCACTCCCGATTAAACCATCTGCTTTGTTCACAGATTTGGTACATACCCATTTGATGGTTCTAGTTGGATTTGGCAATTATCTTTCTACCTGAGAGAGTGAATTCTGCAAGTCCCGGCTGTGCTCCTCTTCTGGTTTACGGATCCTAAATCGTTTTGTTGGGTCCCCTCCACTGTGGACATCCTTTTGCTATAGTTTAATTCGTTTGATACGATGTGATGCTATTCCCATTATTTCACAGATTACTGACCACAACATAACCGGTTTATCTGCTTCCACAACTTATATGGGACTGCCTCGTTTTGAAATTTAGACTGAATAATATTGTTAAGCTCGTACACATCTTTGTTGCTGGAGGTAAGAATACCTCGTGATTCTTTATTGATTTAAATATTGGTAAATGCTTTTTCAGCCAGTTCCTCTTTTAACTTTACTAAATTGCAGCAGTTATGAGGCTATGAATTTCGTCCTGAGATCAGATCAACCGGGACCTTTCCATTCCGTCTCATTTTAAATCCGCCGTATCTTGTACTGATGTTTCGTTCGGTGGTTCGCTAAATCTCCTTTTTTAAGCGATGGTTGCCGGGAGCTCTTGGGTTGTCTAGGGTTTTGCGAAAACAACCTTTTGTACTAACAATTTTAATCTCTTAAATCTAAGTATCTACTTGGATACTTGTTTCGTGTATCGTTTCGGAGTATCGCTAAGCACCTACCTACTTATTACTTCTCTCTACATGTGTGTTGTGGTTGGTAAGTGATATTACTATTGCGGTATATGGGAACATGTGTATAATGGGGTGTTCGCTATATTGACGGTGTTTGGTCGGGTCATACCTCGACACTGGTGTAGACAATTTTGACAGAAACACCTTCGGATCGTACAACTCGACAAGGCCTGGGCAACATTTCACAAGTATTCGGTAGTGGTCGGTATGTGGTCTGTAGTCTGTATGTGTTATGTATGTAGTCCGTGCCGGATCTTACACCTTAATACGGTATAGGACCGGAGAAGATGACCTCTCCGGAACTGGTCTGGTGAAAGACTCAATTTGACCTGTTGAAGCGGTTTCTTTTATAGGTAGAAAGCTCGTCGGGGTAGGAAGTTTTAAAACGTCGAACTGAACCTTTGAAAAAGAAAATTGTCTCTCTTTGGTCTGATGGTTGAATATATAGTTTTCTACAGTTAAAGAAGAGGGATTATTAGTAAAAAATGGTGTTTTGTTACAACTTACGTGGCACTATAAAATACAGTGTTTCATGTTAGCATTTCTTTCCTCCACTGATTTCGGTCGAGGTCCATCGACCAAATGAACGCTTTGGTAAACGGCACAGCTCAATTCCAACATATTGTCACACCTAAAATGAAAATGAAAATAAATCGAAATCTATGAAAATTATTTATGTAATAGGAAACATTGAAAATTCTAAGTGACAGCAACTCTCAAAAAGCACGCTGTCCGGCTTGAGCAGTTTTTAATACTGCGTGTTACTTTCAACAGAAGGCGCCCCCATTGCCGTAAATTATTTAGTATGTTGTGTATTGTTTTAATCAGATGGCGCTGTTTGGTTGGTTATAGCTAGTAGGTATACAAGAATTCATGCGCAGTTGAATGCAACGTTGTGTCAATCCATGAAGAACTTTCGAAGATGGTTTAAGATTTTTAACAAATGAACATTTACATTATTATTTATATAGATGGAGATATATTATAATAACATAAAATTCTTACCATTTTTTCTGTTTTTCTTTTCAGCTCGAAAATGATAGTGAATTTAATGAACCAACAAGAATTCCAGTCAGGTAAGTTCTTCGTTATTTTTTTAAATTCAGTTATAAACAATAATCTGAAGGAAATATTGTGAAATAATTCTCATTTCTCACTAATTGATATGTGTACTTATATAACACAAAAATTACACATAAACAAAAACCTGGGAATTAAAAAAATAAATAAAAGAAAACATTATAAATATTTCCAAAAACACACACAGCCAAAAACTTTTGTCCCAAATATTTTTTTGTTTTTAGTAAGGCTATATTAAAACTATAATTTTACACTCTCTTACAAAATGCCATACACACACATACAAAACTCATTATATTTCAATTGAATCCAATATAAAAATACACAAAAAAAACCAGGGGAGACAGAATCGAAATAAATTCCTTAACTGATCGTCCAATTGTGATATCATCAACTTTAAGGACGAACGAGCAACAACAAAAATACACGCCCGTCACATATGCACCAATTCCGCCACAATCTCAGCCGACGATACCACAGCAACCACAGCCACAACCACAACCACAGCCACAACCACCACCACCACAACCAAAAACATCATATTCACCACCTTCACCAAAACCTATTCCAACACGACCAATGGATCAATACAGTATCGTCTCTACTCAACCATCGGCGATTCCACCGAAACAGACACCTGCAAGGTACTACAAAAACAAAAATTCAAATTGTTTCTGTTTTTTTTTTTTTTTTTGTTATTAACAATTGTTGTTGTTGAAGTATAAACAATATTTCATTATTTTTGTTGTTGAACGCTTTGTGTTTTGTGATTGGCCATTCGCTTTGTATTTTATATATTTTAGAAACGCGCCCGAGTTTTCCAACACTTTGTCATGACAAGGCGGGCCTATATTCTTTTTTTGTTGTTTAGCTTCATTGCCGATTTATTGAGTTGTTGCATACATGTAAAATCAATATTCATGGGCATTAAATTGCGCATTTTTGTTGTTGTATTGTAAATAATAATATTAATATTTCATTAATACTGAAATATCCCCATAAATAATAATAATAATGGTTTTTTGTGGTATCTTGTAAAAAGTTTGCATTACGATCGAAAAAAAACAATGGCGGAATTGACCGGAGATTTTGTGATCTTTAATATTTTTTTAAGTAGTCTTTTTGCCATTTTACGCATATTGTTACTAACTAAAAAAAAGTCCGTTGTAAAAAAATTGTGAAAATTTGTCTGACACTATATATTATTTGTACACATACACATACAAAAATATACATACACATACACACTTTCTCACACACAAAACACACACACACACTGCATTCGTAGACGATCTTTCATATTTGGCTAATATTCCATATTCCACAATATTATAGCACATACACATACACATTTTTATAGGTTAGGTATAATTGTAACGGTAATTGAGAAGAATATGGTGTGATTTGTATGGTAAAATGCAGTAGAAATTATAAAAGCATGACAAAAATATTAGCATGTTTTCCTTTCTATGAATGTAACCAAATTTATTTATTCCAAAAAAAAAAACAAAAATAAGAAATATAGTATGTTAATAATATAATCTATATGTTGGGATCATTATTCGAAAGGGAAGAACAATTTTAAAACTAACTACTATTTAAAAATCATATATAAAGCTTTTGAAGCGCCATCTACTAGTCGTTTTATAAAAGAATGTTATAAACAGGTCTGAAACGCCATCTATTCGTAATTTTGAGAAACATTGAGATTTTTAATATTTTAGTATAGGAACCAAAATATCGTTCAGAATACTATAAGGAATATTAACAAAGTGTGAAAGTAGCTATAATTTCATCTTTTCGGGCTTCCGCCTATTTAGCTACGAGAAAACAAACCAAAAACGTCTCTGGAAGCCTACCATAAAAACCCTATAAATCTATAAATACACTACAAATTCTATCAAATATATATTCAAAGGTCCTAAAGATTCTCTTATAACTACCAAAAACAACCCTTTGAGACCCTATCAAAAACACTCTAGAGAGAGAGATCCCCTACCAGACAAGTTACGATACTAATATATATCAAAGACCATACCAAGGCAGCCCAATAGACTCAAGCAACACTGTTCCAGAAAACGCAACAAACTGCCACTACAAAATATGTTGTGCAAAAGAAGCTACTTTAAGCGATTTGAGAGTTGTTACAAAAGAAGACACATACCAAAACACCCCCTCTAAACCTTAGAAAAATACTCCTGGGAGATCCCAGCACAAGCAACCCTAGATAA
Organism: Thereva unica; assembly: GCA_949987705.1. Taxonomy (NCBI): domain Eukaryota; kingdom Metazoa; phylum Arthropoda; class Insecta; order Diptera; family Therevidae; genus Thereva; species Thereva unica. Next base: position 86,315,158 of record OX465285.1, read on the forward strand.
TCTGCCAGAGACCCTACCATAGACGTTACCATAAACAACAATAAACGTTACCATAAAAGTCCCAAAAACCTAAACCCTAAAACGCCTTCATAGACCTCAACAAAAAACGTCCCTAAATATTCTGTCACCGACCCTTCCAGAGCCGCTGCAGAATATCAATCCCAAGGAGTCTACCAGTCTACCTCAGTGTCTGATTCCTACTGACTAAACTCACCAACCCTTTTGCATGACGTTGGAGTTCAGACCGGTACGATCCCTAAAGACATTACTTCGGCCTGACCCTTAAAAGGTCTCCGTTGAAGGTGCTTACCAGAGCCAGGACTGTAGGACTTGCGGAGAAAGATGACTTCTACGAAGCTCGCTACCTAGCAGCCACTAGCTTCATAGTGCCATCGGAAAGTAGACAGCATTCTTCCTATCAAAAGAACCACCTCCCTTTTAACTCCCATTTTCCGCCCTTCACAGGTTTACTCCATTGCGTCATGGGGCTGGATCAGCTATGTATCTAGCTGCTATCTCTCCGCCAATTTCACAATTCTCCACACTTGAAACTGGACTTATGGTCTGGTCCAGGATGTTCACCTGCATCAGGATGTTCACCGTATTATCTGCACTTCGGCGGCTGTTTCCAGCTCAATTCTGTACTTCGCAAACCTCAGGCATATAAAGACGACATGCCTCTTGTCTGGTCATTCTGGGCAGAACGATGAATCGTCCAACCTGGGGCGATGAAAGTATGACCCCACTCAGAAACTGCGTGAAGTAGTTACTCACTTCTTCATGTTTCCTCATAGCCCGCCTCCCCCATTTGGCCCCTAGGTCCATAGGCCCTTAGTAGACTCGTTCCACTTCCTCTGACATGCTGCGCTGGACGTGCATTAGAATCTGTCACACTACCTTAGGCTCCGCCTTACAAATTCCGGGTCGTACTAGTTCCTTCCCAACGCTGCCATAATATCGATGTAAGTCATTCCTCCTATGTCGCATGCTGGTTCATCAAACGTGGTATCACATGCATAGCACGCTCGAAGGGCACTTAGCTGATTCGAAGAGATTATTTTCCTTTTACTACCCCAACGGCTTCCAAACTAGGGTGCGCGGCATACAGCTCAAAGGAGGTGCGCGGATGATTTTATCTTTTTGACTCTTTTGCCTCACCTTTATATAAATAAATGTATCGGTCGTTCGGCGCCACTGGATCGACTCTCCGTGGCTGGTAAATGTATCAGTCGATCGGCGCCACTGGATCAACTCTCCGTGGCCGGTAAATGTCGGTCGGAGCCTTTGGATCAACTCTCCGTGGCTGGTAGATGTATCAGTCGGTTGGCGTCACTGGATCAACTCTCCGTGACCGGTAAATGTATCGGTCTTTCGGTACCACTGGATCAACTCTCCGTGGCCAGCGAGACCAGCGCTCTCGAGCCACGTTTTTATCTCCCATATCCCTTTATTCGACAGCTCTCAGCACCGACCAGGATCTCCCTAATAGGGTTCTCCTCTACTTTGTTCTAGGTCTTCCAACTCGACGGGTTCCTTGCGGATTCAAGTCAAGGACCTGTTTGGCTTAGATTCACAAGGTGTGGTCAATCCATTTCCATTTCCTTCGCCTGATTGGATCGTCTATCCTTTCTTGGCTTCATGGTGCCCTAGTTCTTCATTTGGAATTTTATTTTGCCAGCGGATTTTTAGGATACGACTTAGGCATCTGGCGATGAAAACTTGCAGGCGCTCTGTGATGAATTGGATGGTTCGCAACCATACAAAAGAACTGCCTTAACGTTGGAGTTGAACAGCCGCAATTTTGTGGTAGTTGAAATCTCCGTTCTTTCGACCTTTCTATGCCTCTTAAAAAGCCAAGCGGACGGCGTTCGCCCGTTGTAAGGGAATTTTTTTTATTTTTACTCCACCTAACCTGATTTGTTAGGAAAGTACATATATTGAATTGTAACCATTTATTCTCACTTGTGCTCCACACTACTCCAACAATCACACATAACACTTATTTAAGAATACACTATAGAATTTTAATTAAAATCCACAAGAAGTTAATCTAGTTAAATAATTAGTTAAATGCACATTCTGGGCACTATTCCATAGACCATTAACGCCATCTTATCTAAACTCAGTCTAATTCGAGGAGTAGCGCATGCTCTTATTCTTTCTTTTATAATTTCGTTGCTAGAAACACTTTTATATGACACAACATCCAGTACGAAAAGCTTGAACTATCTTTCATGAAAACATAAGCGAAATACCTACATATCTCACACAAATTGGAATTGTTGACAGCAAATGTCACCAAATGTCAACTTAAATATCAACTGAATCAAACGTCAAAAAAACGTCCTGAAACGTCAAATTTATCGATATTATTTGTCTTTAAATAGTTAACATACAAATCGCACTATATTTCTTGTCATCTATATTTTATTTTGTCATTTTTTATTTTTTTAAAATCAAATACCAAAATGCAAATTCAAAAACAAACAAAACAATTTCGCTTTTATAAGATTTTTTATAAAATTGCGTTGACATTTGCATTTTGGCCATATTCACACACACATAACATAAATTACTTCAGTCACCACGTTACGTCTGCCTACTTTAAATCTAAGTCAGTGCTTTTAAAATGAGCAGCTATATTTTGTCTCCCCAGAAAAAAAAATTTCAATAACAAAAGGAGCCCAAAACATAATTTTTACATTACCTATTTATAAAACTTAACGAAGAAATTATAAACACGAAAACACACTCACACGTGCTTACAAAGTACAAAATAAACAAAAACGAATGGTGGCTTTGGCGTTTTAATGAGCATCGTCCTATTAATTAGATAATCGCCTAATAAAGCTAGATTAGCACTAATCCATCTGCAAACGTTGTGAATTCGATGGGCTGAAGCTGAAGCTGAATGTCGAAACATTGTTGTGTCTTTGCAGCTGCCGAAAAATGCGCGTTTTCCCATGAATATTAATCAAAGTTGTAAACGCAGCCATTCATTCACGCCTGTTAACGATTCAGAGATGTGTCAGATACTTAACTGTTATTACATCAGAGCGTCATAGTAATTAAATCGCGTCAAATGAAACACACAAGCACGCAGCGAAAATATTATGTGAAGAGAGCACCCTACTGCTGATGATCAAATTTGAAGAGTTTAACAAAAGAGTCACAAAAAAAGACATGCTGGCTGGTAAGAAACACTTTAGCGGAAGAAACTACATAAATAAATTTTGCAGATGAGTTCCGTAACGAATTTTTGGTCGTTAATCAATCGCGTCAACGAGGCGTTATAGTCCCTCTGCCGGTTGTCATGTAACAACACTACTGTCATATGCATTCGTGATGTTTATCGAAAAACATGCAAACGTCAGTTTTTAAGTAGGAACACAGGCTATGACTGGCGGATTGAGAACGTCAGGGCTAATTTATTGCAGCTGACAAAATGCCTCATGATAAGTTTTGATGGAATGTTGATGTGAAATTATTGCATCATAGTGTGACATGAATTAGATTTTTGAAGTGTAGATGGTGATACTGTCGTAAATGAACAAAATGACTTTGGACTTTGGAAATATCTTATTGAATCTCGGAAAAAGTTCATGGCGTTTTCTAGTAAAATTCAATTGGTTATCTTAATGAAAATTAATTTCTTAAAATCAAATATGCTCCATTATTATCGGCAATATTTCGCCATTTTTCGAGTAGCCAAACCACTGACTTAGGCAGTATGAGTAAGATGGGCACTGCCCTCCAGACAGGGTATATGGCCGCCGGCATGCCAGTGCCCATCACCGCCTCCAAGGTAGCATCATATAAAGAAAAAAATGGCAAATAAAATTTAGCATGATTGACATGACCTTACTATGTAACGCTTGGTCTTGCAGACGAATAGGTCGCCTTGGTCTTGCGCAAGAACAAGACCAAGAATGCAAGAGCAAGACCATTTTTGATCATCTATTAAAACCTGAATGTTGTTCACTTAAGGTCGATCCACACGTATCCGTGACGTGACGGCGACTTCAGTGTAGTACCGGGAGCATCAGTGAAAAGAAATCGGTGTGGTATAATACCAAGCAAAAAAGTGTGATAGTTGCCAAACATTCAATACAGTGGGGCACCGCCGATCAGCATCATTCAGCCGTCGTGAAAAATACAAAAAAACGTTGCCCCAGCTATTTTTTAATTTATCCCGGACGTGAAGCAAATATTTTTAAATTCACAGAAAATTTTATAACAATTCAAAAGAAATTTAAGTAAAGTCTATTTGCAATACACTCAAAACGGTTTCTGTGCGACCACTTCCCGAAGAGTCCATCTGGGTCGAACACACTCTCTAAATCCATGATGCACTTGAGATCGCTGTCCAAATTTCAAAATGAAAATGTCGGATGTCATTGAACATTGATCACCGATACGGAAAAAGAGGGTCTGTCAGTAAAAAAAATTATCACGGAAGGCACTGACACGAAAAGTATCAACGCCGATGTGCGGATCGACCTTTATCCGTATTCGATGCACTAGTTTCACCGACACTCTGGACCGAGAAAATAGTGTCCGATTCCTGCCTGGCCAAGGCGGACGAATCTAGAAAGCTTGACTGATTGGGGTCCATAACCTGAGAGTACATGGGTCACCAAGAATATGCTGGTACTCCCAAAGGAATCTTAACTTCGTCCTAGGGAACTTTATCACTCTAGTTGTCAGATAGGATAAAGATCTGCTTGTTAGCACAGGTCCCTGTGCTGAAAGTCGAGCCGTGTTTCATGACAAGTTGTTTGAGTTGAAGGAAGTGACCTTTAAGTCGAATTAGCACTTTCAGCACAAGACCCTAGAGTGGAAATGGTAAATGATTTGGCTGAAACGTTACTTTCTTTAATTCAAACGATTTGTCACGAAACACGACTCAACTTTCAGCACAGGCCATAGGCTCTTCGTAAGATCTCATGGAGGCATGTCAATATAATGTGCTTCTCTGCTTGAAAGACAGTAGACCAAGCTGTAATCTCTATTAAACTAGAGCATTTCGCCGCAAATGCTATACCATACCCACACCAACGTCTGTCTAGGAGGCAGCTGTGCACCTTACGAGCCCAAGCTGTGATATTCTAAGGAAAACTGAACATTGACATTCAAAAAAACAGCCCTACACATTTCAGCTTGTGAGATCTCTTCCATAACGCTGCAACTATAGAATGCCCCCTTGAAAACCATTGTTGAGACGGCCTTTCGACGCTCATCAGATCCGATCGTACATTTCTTTGCGTGAGAACTCTTGACAAAGCACTTCACCTAACCTGCTCTGTGTTTTCGATCCAAAAATGCTGTTATGAAATCTAAACACTCCAGAATAGTTGAAATATCCCAAGTTTCAGGAGAAAACTTTTCGAAACACATAATCGATACCAAGATTACCGCAGATTTCAGAGTTTACACCCGAGTCAGTGTTCATCTGGAAGCCTACGATCTAAGCCAGATTACCGATCGCACGCGCTGTTTCACAGCAGCCTCCCCCCATCTAAGTAGGTACTAATGGCGCCCAGGCTTCTTTACTTCGGTAATCAAATGAGATTTTGGCACTAGAGTAAATATAAAACTCACCCTTCTTAAAAAAGCACCCGCACGCTATTATACTTCTCCAAATACAGCTATAGAAGTATGCATAAAATGTAGCTTTTAGAAATTGAATAGGACGTTAAAATACTCAATAGACCGCTTCTCGTTAGATTGTGTGTCTCAAGCAGCATTGGACGTTGTTAGTACTTAGTTGGGGGACCCCTTGGTAAAACGACGCTTGCATTTGGAATGCTCACTTTCAAATACATCTGTAATAGAGGCGTGCATGCCTCTGTAGCGGGATGCATTTGTAGATTTTCATACCTGTAGCGGAAGCGTGCATACACGTGTGGCAGACGCATTTCCTCGCAATATCAACGAAAACCAGCACAGCTTATATCATCAACTGATGTAACACATTTAACTAAAGAAATTTGGCGGAAACTAGCATCCAATGCGATGACACTTGAATATTATCAAACTATTTCTGAAAATCCTTAACAGAAGGCATAGAAAGAAGTATTTGTAAAACATGCCATTCTTTTGTACAAAAAATATGTTAATATATTTTTGCATTTAAACCTGTTCATTCATTATTACTTTCAGTTATCAAAATTCGACAATTAAAATTGCCTGAATTTTCTCATTTACAATTGTATATTTTCAATGTTCATTTAAGCCATATATCTGCCATATTTATATGCTAATAAAAGCCAACGCCTCCATTAAAAAAAAATTCATCGTTACATCTAAAACTACACCATTCCACACCTACCAAACACCTAAAACCTCATTTTGAATACAAAACAAACAAAAATTAAAACTAAACAAAACAAAACAAATACTCACAAAAAACAACACACACACACTCAAAAAATGGGTTTAAAAATTATTCTGTTTCTAAAAAAAATCGTTTGCGGTGTTTATTCTCCAACAGATCAACACTGTCGGAAGATGGTATCAACAATAAGACGTCAAAATCCATAATAATAACATTATCGGCAAGCGCGGGCTCCAATCAACAATCTCCCCACATTAAAATAAATCCCGAATCCTTAGAATCACCACCAGAAATAATCACCCATCCTCCTCCAACATCTGGATCATCCCATTCCCAAGGAAGAAATGTCCAAATCCTTAAAGAATCGCAAACATTGAACAGAACGACAACACAATCAGACGAACTAGTTTCGCACACAAACACAAGACAACAAACATATACGAACACAAATACTAAGACTAACGATAACCATAATAGATCACGAATTATTTCACTAGTGGCTGGCTTTAATACAGCTAATGGTGAGAATCGATTCACCACCAGTAGTCCTTCACCAATTGATTTCAGTTCTGATAGTAGAGATTTCGATACAAATGAACAGAAGAAACGAATTTTAAGCTTTATCGTTTCGGACGTTGAACCGCAAAGTTTTCAACCTCCGGGGCAGTTTTCTGCAGTTAGTTCAACAACAACTTACAGGCCGCTCAGACTGGGGCAGTCATCAACAACTATATCACCGGATGTCTTGAAAAATCAGAAATCTGTAAGGTTGACCTTAAGCTCGACTTTTGGTGGTGGCGTTGAGACGGATGCAGTTCCAACATCCAAGGGTAAAGTTGAAGAAGTTCCGCTGTACGTTCGCCCGAATACTGATAACAAACGCGGTTCTGCATTGGATCCGACAACCTATACACCAACAAGAGGTTGGCGGTTAACACGTACAAGTCCATCACCGTTTGCTACACAAGATACAAACTCGATTGGTGAATTTGCAGATAGTCAGGAATCGGACTCTTTCATTTCATACAAAAAGGAACGATATAACGATTATGTTTCCGGATCTGGTAGTGAACATACACCAATAACCGAAAGAGCGAATACCGAAAGAGTACAAACCTTCACAACCAGAGCTTTAGTATTCAAAGACTCTCTGAGTAAGAATTTTGAAACAACCGGTTCATCATCAAAATTCGTTTCACCATACAAAAGTCTTGAAACAATTCTACAAGAAAAAGAAGAGAAAAATAAATTCAATTCGGTTAAAACAACTTTAAAGCCGAAATATTCAACAACAACTCAATTTGTTTCAACAACAACAACACAAAAACCATTTAGAAGTTATTTTTTGATAACAGCACCACCAAAATCGAATAGTACCGCACCAACAACATCACGTTTAATTACACCAACAACAACACCAAGAATTGTTTCTACAACAAATCGTTTTATAGCACCAACAACGTCTGGTTTTATATCGACAACATCGCGATTTGTTACAACAACGCCACGTTATACGACAGTTAGAAAATCACCAACGCCGTCGTCAACAACAGCAAGACTTCCAGCTACAACAACAACAATACGAAGTACAACTCCAGTGCCGAGTACAATTCAGTGGACGACAACAACATCAAGGCCAACTACAGCTTCTACTACAACAACAACTACAACAACCACTAGTCGGCCAACAACAACTACTACTCGTCCAACGACAACGACTACTCGTCCAACAACCACTACTACTCGGCCAACAACAACAACAACAACTACTACTACGACAACAACAACAACAACACCTCGTCCAACTACAACCACAACTACACCATTGCCAACAACAACAACGTCAACAACAACTCCGTCAACTACCGAAGCCCCACGAACTACCCAATCTTCGTCAACATATCGATCAACAACAACAAGAAAAGATACAGACTATCAAGATGTAAGCCCAAGAGGTCGATCTCGTTACACATTCTCCTACTTCAACTCGCTGGACGACGAACCAACAACATATTCGCCCAAGTTCAGATTTTCAACTCTAAGCTACGATCATACCACTCCGGAAACTCCAACACGTAAGAAGACTATTCGAACTAGACCAACAACCACATCGAGGCTTTATATAACAAGACCGCAGAGTACCTCACGAAGGATTGAATTTGCTGCATTGAAGGCCGAACAGCCCGAAAGGCCTGCTGAGTCCCAAACGGAATTGAAGTACGCCCTGAAAGATTCGCAAATCGATCATGATTTTGATGAGAACGACTCGACCGAAACGAGCAATGAAGACTCGATTTTAACTCTTCATAATTTCAAGTTCATTGATTCAGAAAGAATTGTTTCATCAACAACAGAACAGAGAGTGGTTGAGATCACAGACAAGCCACCCAGTCACTACTACACCAAATACAAGGACTTGCCGACCGAAAGAACTCTGGCCAACTCCCTTCAAGTAATTGAAAAAGATCAAGATCGCAGCAAATTCCGTGCCACAGTAGAAATGCCCGAGTTCAATATCCCAACTGAATCCGAACTGAAAGCGGCTGATGATAAGCAAAATGAATTTAATGGTGAACCAGAAGATGAAGTAGTAGAAGGCACAACCTATGCACTAGAGTCATCAACAGACATCCAATCAAGCAGCATCGACCCAAGTACTACGCCGAATGCAACGTCAACAACTTCGACAACGACAACTGCTCCAACGACAACAGCTGAAACGACAACGACAACTACTAGTACTACTACAAGTACCAGTACAAGTACTACTACAACAACAACAACACAACGACCAACACCAAAACAAACGACAAAATATCCGAAAACATTGCTCCCACCTCGCGCATCCAGGGTCAATAATGCCATCAAGACATCCATCGCCGCCTCGAGTCGGACCAAGGCAACGACAGCATTTTCAAAATGTGCAGATAATACACCAAACACAAAATGCAACGAAATTCCTTCGAGGTACCGTTCGAGCTTTTAGAAATTGATTAGTAACAAAAAAAATCTCAAAACAAAAAAACAAAATAATGCAATCGCCATATTCTTTTCGATACATGATCTTGGTGTATGCTGGAACTAAAAAACAAAAACACGATTTGTTCTACTAGAGTTTAGGTTTCTTCATCATCTTTTACTAATTCTAAAAACGCTTTCTTAGTTAAAACGTAAAAACTTTAGTTTTTTTTCAAAGTTCTAACACAAAATGGTGGAAATCTTAGACAAGCTTCGTTAAAATCGCAAATAGTGTTTTTCTTTTAGTAGACGCACTTCTAGCTTACACAGCAGAAATTTGGTTGCTAAGCCAGTTAAGCTTCTAGGATTAAGTTTAAGCTGCTCTGTACTTTAGAAAAAAAATATACATACCTCATAAATAGCACAAAACGAGCAAATTGGTGAAATTGTCTTGTGTTTGAAATCAAACTCAGAAAATTTCGAAAGAAGGTCATTTTACGAACAAGCATTTTAATATTTTTTACACTACGTACTTAATCCAAAACACAAAGGGGTATTCACTAACTGCGTTCCTTTTCTGCTAATTATTACTATTTCTTACTCGTGAGTACTCGCAACTGCTCTTGCTTAAACATACGAGTAGATAACACTTGTAGTTACGCAATTGAAATCCGCTAGAGGGAAAGTCGCTATTTGGAGTCTATTGTGAATTTTGTTGCAGACTTTTGATTGTGTTGAACTGTAATTTCTTTATTTTGTTTACTAAAATAATGCGTATTTTTTTCAAGTTTATTTCTGCCGTTTTAATTGCTTTAATGATTAATATTAAGTACTAGTCTTTTTGAATTTACAATGGATTAACGCAGTTTTGTTTATTTACAAATGAAGTAACGTCAAAAATGTGAGGTTAGGTTTTATTCAAATCAGCAAATTTATTGGTAAGAATAGCAAATATTTAGCAAGAAATAACATGTGTACAGTACAAGCCAATAATATCTTTTAGGATTATTTTCCCAATGGCCGACTTCAAATGTTGATATTGAATAGCTGTCTATAGCAGTGGTACAAAATCACAATACCCTGAGTTCTCTATCCCTAAAAATTGAAAGCGTCCGTGATAGAATAAACACCCCCTCAACGGCGGCAGTATTTGATGGCGCCCCGAAGGTAGGGTAGCAGCTTCTTTCGTACAGCGGTTTCTCCAACGGAGGATGATACAGCTACTCTACGAATGCTGTCACTGCGAACCCCTCTACTAGTTTGTCTGTCCCCGCCCGCTCACTCCCAATGGGCTCAGACTATATCCCAGAACCGGATGCGGCATCAAACCTTTTCTGTTAGTATCATTGGTCCGTCGGGCACTGGGGGATAATGAGTCTTCGGTAACTTGCGGCAATTTGATATTTTCATTTCGCGTTTCTCCCCTAAAACTGCGTGGGAGGCAATTAAAGAATACCTTAAGGGAAAAGCTATTAATCCTGCTACAGTCTCCTGCAGGAAGATCAGCAATGTTTTCAAACTGGTTGCGTCTTTCGTCTTGACTGCAACGCCCAATACCGTTGAAAAGCTTTTAGACCCCACGATCTGGCCTCCTGGTGCATTTTCAAAGTGATTTATTCCCCGCATGCGTGCAGCGTATTCCTGGCACTCCGCAGGTTTCAAAAGATTTAAGACGCTTTCCCTCTGTTACCAAAACGTGAGGGGAATCAGATCCAAAATCCAGCTGAGAAGTGCAACTTCTGAGCTACCAAATCTAACTCAATTAATATGTACGCTACGTCAAAATTTCGGATTAACGTATAGACCTCTGGGCCTCGGTTGCCTAGGGAGTAAGGCGCCTGGCTACCATACCAGAGTTCCCGGGTTCGAATCCTGGCAGTGCGTCACCGTCCTTCCTCACTAGAGCTGCTGTTCGACATTGCATTCTATACGAAGATAATAGATTGTCGACAGTATAAAGGGCTTTTCCTGAGCCGATCTGAAAGGAAAAAAGAAAACTTAATCCAGTCGTTCCAGAAAACGAAAGGGCTGCGAGTAGTTTGAGGAGTTTTTTAGTTGTCAAACGACTCAAAGTCCCTAATTCTTTTCGGAACGAAATACCCAAGCGTAAATGCCCGTTTAACAACGAATTGCCCAATTTCTTCTTCTTAGGCTCCTTTAATCCTTCATGGGACATAGGGCGGAACCAGTTGCCCTGCAGCGGACTCTGTTTTGCGCGACAACTCTCAGCTCTGGCCAGGATCTTCCAGCTGTTGCGGCTTCTGCTACTAGGGCTCTTCTCCATGTTGTTCTAGGTTGTTCTTGACAAACTCTCTTTGACATTTGACGCCATTTCCCAAAACTATGACGCATTTACATTATAGTTACGTTCCATGCGGGGTACTTGCAAGTATTCCTGCTCTTTTTTATAGTATTTCACTCCTAGTAGAAAACGAAATAGATGGCTTTTTGTAAACTGATTAAAGTAAACTGTCGATTAGTTATTTGAAATTGAATTTTTAAAATAAATTTAAAAAAAAAACGAGAAATATATAAAGATATAAAAAAAATTTTACGCAGTACTCTGTCAAGGTTAGCTCAACCTTCGGCAACTCGGACCATAAACTAGTTAACGCTTATTTCCCATATCCATCCTCGACGACAACCACTACAGCTCCCAAAGGAACTATGAGGAACCAACTGATTGGGTCTTAGTCGCTTCTTCCAAGCCACTGACTGGGATTTGTGTTTCCGTAATGCCAATGCGAACTGTGCCGCCCTCTGTATCACCAAAATTATACGAGCAGGTATGCGCTTGTTTATCCCTAACTCTACCAAATCTGTGAAGCCTAGGCCGAACAGATGGTTCAATTGGGAGTGTATAAAAGCAATTAAAGCTAAATAAGTCGCCTATGGAGCATACAGACGTTCGCCTAACGAGCCACTTCGTTGTGAGTTCATCAAATTGTGAAACTCCTGTAATCCCATCATCAGGAAAGTCAAATCATCATTTGATGATAGTTTGAGAAGTAAGATTCATAACTCCACTGCAGGCAGTAAAAACTTCTTACACACGACAGACAATACGGCTTTAAACAAAACGGTCTACCAAAACCAAATTTACTTTTGCAAAAATTATGGCACATTCACATTATGACAGTACTTTTGCTTCACTTTATAGTAAATCCAAAAAATGTAATAAAAATGTATTATTATACTCATGCGCACAGCAAACTGAAGCAAGCAATACTAGTATGCTAAAGCTATAAATAATACTAATAAAACAAAATCCTTTCCCAAAGCAGTAGTTGTTTTTTCTAAGCTAATCTTAGCCCACATTTTAATACAATAATTAAAAAACATTTTACTTTGACAGAAATTTGACACAATAAAATCGAAGCACACAGTGCGATTATACTATATACATACTTGTGCCATAAAACTATTTTACAAAGCGACACCAAAAAAGCACAGGGTGCCTCCAAAGTCCAGTATACACCAAGCATCATATTTCGGAAAAAAAAAACAAAAAGCATTTTTCTTTCTTCACTAAATTAAACCAAAATAAATAAATAAATTGTATACGCAGCCATCAATTTTATGGTAGTATAACACACATATGAAATGGGCCTTCTAAGACAAGACTAAATCTTTAATCTAATATACTCCGCCATTAAGGAATTAATTAATGTTGTTAAAAAATTTGTCTTATTCTCATTGTCTATCCAGTAATTTGTAGTTGCAAAAACATGTTTATATTTTTTATCTAATTTTATCTTGCACAACCGCGATTAGTTCTTCACACAATTTACTAAAAAATAATTAAATAAATAAATAAGAAAACTGTTTTACTACTGCTGCCTTTAAAAACGGTTTTGTTCTTTACTCTTGAATTACTTTGTTAATTAATTTATAATTTTTTAGATTATTTTTTTTTAGATTAAATGAGCTTCAAGAAATTTTGGTTCATTTTTCATCTATATTTTTTGTTGTTGTTGTTGATTTAAAATGGGAGAATTTTTTTTCATATATAGTATGCGCGACTCCTTGTTAAAAAATCCTTTTTTATCTTTCCTTCTATCACTGATTTATTTCCTTTCTATTTATTTTTCCTCCTTGTTCACAAAATAGATTTTTTTTTATAAAAAATAATAATAATTAATAATAATTAATAATAAATTGTTTCATTGTGGTTTTGATAATGTTTCTTAGAATTTTATTTTGTTTAAGAAACGTTCTTCTGTTGGGGCTCTCTCTCTCTATTGTGAATCGCTTCGTGGCTATGTTAAACTAATTTTTTTTGCCGCTTTTTTATTATTACACACTTTTCTGAGTAAAAAAATATATACATACTATATATTTTTAATTAACAACTTGAATCCAGTATTTAATTAGATAAACTTCATCGCTTTTGCTTTAGTTAGTGTTTAACTAGAAGATTAATTTAAAGTAAAAGAATTTTTAAAAACGAAAATTGTGTTTTGTATTCAGATGTCATTTTCCTAGAATCAAATTTAGCATCTTTCAAAAAAAAACATTTTAAACACTTTTAAAACACTTTAAAACACTTGTAAAATACCTTAAACAAAACTGAATACAAAACATAATTTTTCGTAAAAAAAAACAAAAAAAATATAAATAAACCAAAAACAAAAATCTAAAAACAAAAAACAAATTTTCTAATTTCCTTTTTTATTTTCTTCCAAATTTTTAATTAAACCACAAAAAAACAGAACAAATACCCGAAATCGAGGTGGTTCCCACTATACAACAAATGATCGCGACCAGCCATCAACGTCTGCAGTCAATCGAGGAACTCATCCGCCGTACGTATCACAAATACAATCCAATATCTTTTTGAAATTTCACATAATTATTTGTTAATAACATTTCTTTCCCAAGACGTACACGACCAACACTTAAGCCAGCCGGAACGATTGTTTCGAAAGCAGCCGAATTTATTGATATCTATAGGTATCCTCCAACCCGTCCAGATCCACTCTATCCTCAACCAACGCCGGATAAGACAGCTGCCAAATGTAGGAAGGATGTTTGTTTACTACCGGATTGTTATTGCGGTGGAAAGGATATTCCAGGTGAGAGAAATGAAATAATTGCAATTTCGTTGTTTTTTTCTAATAGTGAAGCTGTTACCAACGATGGGAAGTGAAAAAGAAGATTCGAATAATGGGTATTTGGTGTTTTTCCTATAAGGAAAACAGCCAAGTCGGCCATATTGGCGCGGCCATTCTGAATCTATAACTTCTGATCATCAATTCGTTATTTGCAACCTCAAAAACCCCCAGATACCGATTTTCATAGAAATCCGGACACAATTGGAAAAATTCGTCCGCCATATTGGCGCGGCCATTTTGAATTTATAAGTTCGTAACATAAATTTGTTATTCACTTCCTTAAAAACCCCTAGATACAAGAAAATCGGAACACAATTGACAAATTCATATTGGGGTGGCCATTTTGAATTTCGATCATATTTCGGCGGCCATTTTAAATTTTGAAAATTGGGCTTCGAGGTGTATCATGGGAGGCAACTGTAAAACTAGATCCTAGACCTTCGCAAAAGTTCTTTCTAGTGCGCCGTTAATGAAATCTAGACATCCCGTTCTAGGACAATCTTTCGGCGCAAGTTTGGCCTACCTCGATGTCACATCCCACAAAACCCTATTTCTCTCCTTTTCTTCTTCCTTTTAACGAGATATCAAGAACCGCAACTTGTACCTAAAGTACTCTTGACAGGTCATGTAGTTCCGGTTATTGGAGCAAACCAGACCGCCAGAACTTAGCTCAGCACTACAGTAAAAAGCCAGAAGTGCTTCAGTGCAAATTCGTTGTTTTGAGTTTATTGCATTTTTGTATTCACTATTTTTAATCTTTAATCTTTGTAATAAACCTTGTCTTAAACTGATCTATGCTTGCTGAGTTTTACTTAACTGATTTCGACAAATGTACACGATTCTGAAACATCATTCAGTACCATTTTAATTATTAGTCATCAATACACATCGAAAGAAATGGCGTCACCAAAAATGATCGATACCGAACTCTTTGGGACAAAATTTTGATGACGGACGAGGCTCATTTTTCACTCTCTGGTGGACTCAATAAACAAAATTGCTTTCGTTCCCCGGAAATCCTAGCCAGTGTTATGCGTAGAGGTTGGATGGTCCGTCCTTCCAGCCATCCATAAATGATAATTTAAGGCTCTCAGTTTTTCGATTGCGTTATAAGACTACATAGTAGAAGATCGCTTGAAGATGACCTCCAGCGACGGGTATGTTAAAGTTCGATCATCAAAGTCCTCTTCGTCAAACTGGTAAATGCCCCATTGGCTAATTCTGATTCTGTAGCGTCCGCCTTTTCATTTCGTTCGAAGCGTTTGCCTTGAATCAGAAGCCAAACAAGGGTGATTCTATTGAAAATACCCAATTTACTAAGATGGTACTACTCCCAAACTAGTTCCGATTTAGACCAACATGATTTTGTTAGCGTAAACCCCTTTTAAGTTTGGGCCATTTCAAGAATGAATCTCTGCTTGAAAGGTAGTAGCCAGGATGTCCAAGCCTTTGCAGCCAAATGTATACCATACTAATTCGTCCTGTGGTGCAAGCCGTAAAAGTAACACTACGGTCGGACGCCTTCAATGCGACTCTTAAAAAGATCCTTCCAAGTTATGACTACTAGAACCAGAACATTGTGAGCGTGATCAGCGGCCTACCTTCTCACCCACCCTCCTTTTCTGTCTTGTATCAGTCCTAATGCATCTAGCCATGGGAATGCTTCGGGTGGTACATATGACATCGCAATAGATACAGTTTTCTTCTCTAGCGTCTGTGCCGCATGGTTTCGAATATGAAAGGCTCGCCAATTCCTCCTAACATCGCGTGGAGCTTTATTAAAGATGATTATTTCGCATTTTCCATGATTGATTGTCAAATTCCAATTATCATCAAAACGCTCGAGATCAGCGTCTATATTACGTCAACCTTCGGTCCTGTCCTGTATATAACAAGTTCATCCGCAAAAGCCATGACGTTCGGAAGAAATCCATTTATATCGCTTATATATGTAAATGTTAAAGAGCAACAGTAAGTTCACTACTCCTTGTTGCAACCCGTTTTTAATTTCTAGGACCTGTGAAGTAAGGTACTCACTTTCAACGAAAAACTTTTTCCCCGTTCATGGATAGTGCCATGCTCCGCCCGAAATCCGAACTAGTTGCCCGGAATTATTTTCTTTCCTCAACCCAACTTGTCAACGAACGATCAATAACAACTTCAAATACTTTGCTGATGCTTGGAAGTAAGCTTATTGACTGACTGGGTTTGACTCCTCTTTGTTTCCGTTAGAGATAGTTCAGTTTATTCGATTATTGTTCAGCATTTGAAAAATTCGCAGAAGTTCGTCGGTATTCAAGAACATTGAGTGTCTGTGGACCCCTAGAATATTTTCCGTTAGGCAATCTTCACTGAATTCAACTAAATGACGATTCTCAGATCTCCATACTCTGAGTTCGTTCTGGAGGTTGAAGTTATTCGACAGCACTTCGTCTCACTTCAAGTTGGTGGGTGGAAATTTTACTGCCCCAAAAAATGTAACCCACCACTAAGCTATTTACAATTCATCTCGTCTCGTTTAAGTTTGCATGTTGAATTTTACTGCTCCAAAACCCATATTTCTCCCCTACCTACGTCTTTACAGTCATACCTCGGCTCATTTCCTCATGTATGTTAAAAATCAAAAATCAAGAATGAATTTATCACGACACGCACTCATACAAAGAGTAGTATTACATTATGTTTGAACCAGGACAGTCCGTACAATTTGCCATCGTGTAAGGGACAAATGTACTGCCACATGTAAGTCCGGCTCAACTCTATTCTGGGACTTGCTTTTTCTCATTGCGTCCAGGAGATCTACTTTTATGTTGCTGCTAATACTGCTGGAGTTTCTTTGTCTATCTCGATTTCGTTCGCCTTGTTCTAGCCTCAACTTACTGTGTATGTCCTTCAACGTTGCTTCCACTATCATTCACATATTATCGGACGTCATCATGTGCACAGGATGTTCCTCGGCGTTAGTGGCGTCTCGGCTATTTCTTTCAGTTACGTCCTGCGATTGTCGAACAGTTAAAGAAAACGTACTCTGCCTTCTCCTGGTCATAATGATGGAGGTATATCCTCCAGGAATTGTTTGAGTCATATTCATTTGTGTAGCAAAGACAAGTTCAACCGTAGTGTGCAGTTTTCCCATTTCTCAATTGTCCCATCTCAATTATTGTCACTCACTTTAAAAATTGATCCCACTACAGCATACTCTTTATTTAGTTATTCATTCTACATACTCTTAAATTGACACTTTCTTACCAATATAAGATGGGGAAAAAGTGATGCCATAATATGAATGTGGAATAAAAATGGCGTCAGCTTGCAAATGGCGTCAACTGTCATTATTCTCTGACTCAACTAATTGTCTATCTGTCTATATGAACTATTGCAAAAATTTTATTATAATTTATCGAAAAGAAAAACACGAAATATTTATTTTACCTACATATAATAAAAAACAGGAGGTTTAGCAGCAAATGACACACCTCAAATAGTCTTAATCACCTTTGACGATGCAGTTAGCGAACTGAACGAAGAGTATTTCATCGAACTCTTTGAAAATGGACGAACAAATCCAAATGGTTGTCCAATAACTGCAACATTTTATGTATCGCACGAATGGACCGATTACAGTAAAATACAAAATTTATACGCAGATGGACATGAAATGGCTTCACATACAGTTTCGTAAGTCAAAAGTCAATTGATCACAGGGGATTTTATTTATAATTCATTCAATCAGGGGGCTTGTGGATAATCCATTGAGATTGTGGACCCTTTTATCTTAAGTCGTATTTTATATTTTATAACTCTACATACAATTATCCTTTCATTCCATCATTCAAAGATATATTATTTTTAATTTATGTATAAATATTTTTTTCTCTTTCATGTTAAATCATATTTATTTTACAACCGTGTGTGTGTATAATGTTCATCATAATTCATGGTGAATGATAAAAAAAAACAAAACAATTTATCTATATAAAAAAACATCAACCATTTACGCATGCAACAAAATATACCTCCATCATCAAAAAATCCCCAACCTCCATATATAGGTGATCTACCTGTCGAAAATGTCCCGCAAATTGTGCTACTGACATTCGATGATTCGGTTAACGATCTCAACAAGCAACTGTACCATGATCTCTTCGAGAAGGGAAGAGTCAATCCAAATGGATGTCCGATAACAGCAACATTCTATGTATCACACGAATGGACAGACTATAGTCAAGTACAGAATCTCTATGCTGATGGACATGAAATGGCTTCTCATACTGTATCGTAAGTATTCGGCCTTAGTTAGTTCGCTGTTGTAACAACAATTGCTAAAAACAAAAAACAAACAAACAGATCCAAAATATTAAAGAGAACCGCCAACACTAAGCACGTCTTCAACTGAATTGACACCGTAATGAAGACACAGCCTTTAAAGCTGGGCTTCGTGCAATCTAAAAAAACAAAAACGAAAAACAGTCAAAAGAAACACGAAACAATATTAACAAAACAAAAGCACAATTTTTCGAATACTCTCCAAACACCACATACAAAAACACTGTACATACACATACATAATTCACAAACCACTATACTCTTAAGATTGAAACCGCTTTGAACATAGCTTGTAACACTGCACGCTTTACTAACGCTTCTAACACGGGTAGGCTGGCAATGTGAGGAGGATTACTCATGAGCCTCCCACTACAGCCATACTCGCATCCCTTCCCAGAGCATACTCTAATCTCTTTCTCTTCAAACATAACAGACACAGTTTTGGCGAACAATTCTCACAGAAAAAATGGACCCGCGAAGTTGCAGGACAGCGAGAGATCCTCTCAGCCTACGGTGGCGTGAAGCTTGCCGATGTCCGCGGAATGCGTGCGCCGTTCTTGTCGATTGGCGGCAACAAAATGTTCAAGATGTTGTACGACTCCAACTTCACTTACGATTCGTCAATGCCCGTCTACGAAAACAGACCGCCAAGTTGGCCGTACACTTTGGACTATAAGATCTTCCACGACTGCATGATTCCTCCTTGTCCGACAAAGAGCTATCCTGGAGTGTGGGAGGTGCCAATGGTTATGTGGCAGGATCTTAATGGCGGCAGATGTTCCATGGGTGATGCTTGCTCAAATCCAGGCGAAGCTGAAGGCGTTTTCAAGATGTTGATGAAGAATTTCGAAAGGCATTACACGACAAACAGGTGAGTGGGAATTTGTTATTATATTCTATTTATTTTTTCATTATTTCAGTATTTTTGTTTAAGTATTTGTGTGTGAAACGAGCAGGAAACAACCCATGTTAAACAGAAACGGAAAACAACAGTTTCAGCTCAATTACTTACCAATCTCTTCATTTTTATGAGTTTATAAGAACAAACTTCAAAAAGTTGCTTGTTATTACGTATACATGATGAGTTGAATAGTTGAGTTAAGGTTGAGTTGAATTTTTGACTCGCGTTACAAATCAAAAACGAAACACAGAGATGCCCAAGTCAAGTAAATTCAACTACTCAACTACTAAACTCGCGTCTATATGCATAATGTCAACTCAACCCAGGTAGCATAGTTAAGACGAGTTTTGACGACCCTAACTAAACTCGATTCGCTACATGTAGTTGGATTCAGGTTCAACCTAATTTCAAATCATCATGTATACGTACTATGTAAAAAAATCAATCTCTGAAGTTTAGCAATCACCTTTTGTAGGGTCGGTAGGTAAAGGCGGTAGCCTCACTCAAAGAACTGCGGATAGGGACACAATTGGTGCTGAAAGGACACCGATATGTAGCAGCACTCGTCAAAAGCCTTAGCAAGATGACAGTATGCTTATCATATCTTCTGTGATCTTCTTGCGATCATATCTTCTATTTTAGATTTCGAAAACTCTCCCAAGTACTGTGAAAAAAGTTTGACAAAAGCACGTTGTCCAGCCCTCGTCAGAACCGGACAATCGCACAGAAGATGTTAGGCTGCTTTTCTGGCTTGGTCCTCCACACAGCTACGGGAGAAGATGTTATAGGTATGGTATTCTCCATCTTGCCGCATGTTCCCTAATAGGCCAGTGTCCAATGATGATCAACACGATCCTAGCAATTTGCTTCGCTGGCATATTCAGGAGGTCGAGTTATCTTTGCTTGTTGTATAGGAAGAGCTAGTTAAATCTTTTCCTAGTCTTGACGCATAATGCTACATAACTCTACCTGGAGCTTGCTAATTGAAAGGAATTACATGGTGAAATATCTCGCCGTCAGACATAAAATGTACATTCCTTCTGGTTTGTCTACAAGATTTACTCCGGTGAATTCAGCTGGCTTCTCGTTGCCCTCGATGTTCTTCTATTCGAGCATCGACTGAAGAGTGACCCTTTACCTTCTAGTCAAGCAAAAAGTTCCTTATGGCAGAGAGTACGTATACATGATGAGTTTAACTCAGTTTGAACCCAACTCCAAGTACATGTAGAGGCGAGTCGAGTTGAGTTAGGGTCGACTCATTTCTGCTACCTGGGTTGAACAGAAAAGGAAAATGTAGTCGCAGACACGCTGCCACGAGTAGACTCGACTTCCACTCAACCGAAACCTATCGACTACCGACAGTTGGCGGACCAACAGCTGCAAGACAGGGGTCTATAGGAAATCACCGTACCCCGGAGAAGGTCTCGTTGGCCATCAAGCGGGTAACGTTGCCGGTTTCCGAGGTCGCGATATACTGCGACATATCACAGGAACGCGTGCGTTCCCTAATTTTGGAGACTGTGAAGCAACAGGTCCTGCGGACTATACACGACATAGTACATCAAGGCGTCCGAGGTACGACCAAGCTAAAAACTGAAAGGTTGGAATGGCCAAACATCCCCAGCGATTGCGAAGCCTTTGTGAAAGCGTGCCTATCTTGCCAGCGATCAAGCGAACCAGCGGTGTACCAAGACCCGGTAAAAAGTACGAACCTGCCACAGAGAGTTTTGCACATAGATATCGCCACTCCATTGCCCTCGCCGAGAACTTACCGATACTGTTTGACGTGCGTTAATCAGATTACACTATGGCCTGAAACCATTCCGATGGCAGACATAACAGCAAAGACAGTCTCTCGGCATTTTATCGAGAGCTGGATATCTAAGTATGGCATTCCTCTGAGAGTGACGACAGATCTAGGACGTCAATTCGAGTCATCTTTGTTTCGTAAGTTGGCCGCAACGCTCGGAATTACACACCTTTCCACCCACAGGCTAATGGCCCTGGTGGAGAGATGGCATCGGACTTTGAAAGCGGCAATATGTGTTGGAGAACAACCAGCTGGACAAATGTCCTGCCAACGGTCCTCCTGGGATTATGATCGACGTTTAAGCCGGATCTTCAGGCGACGCCAGCGAAGATGGTATATGGCACCACGCTGCGCCTTTCAAGGGAGTTCCTGACCGAGCCGTGGAAGAAACGGTGCGAGTCCGATTTTGTGAAAGACCTTCGCAAGAGAATGCAAGACTTGAGGAAAACTACTACTGCTCTTTCACGGGAAAACCAGCGTTTTTGTACAAGACGACCGGAACTACTGAGACCCACACACTCTGTGCTGACCTCCAAATTAGCGCCGTTTTGAAACCACCCATTCTCATGACCACTGGGTTTGTTACCGTTTTTAGATCCACTTTGTAGCATTCAAGAAAGTCGGATGCTGTGTTGCTAGGTCTTCAAGCTCGTTCCATCGATCGCCCTTAATGCTAGCCACCATACTATTGAATCATATGGGAGGATGGGACGTTCGAAGGATGTGTACATCCATAGCACCATTTGCGTTTGTCATTTCTTTCCAAGCACTTTCTTGCATGAGTAGAGAGCTATATAACACCTTCTGACTCAATTCCCCAATATTGAGTCTCCAGTTCAGTTTAGGGCCAAGTATAACACGTAGGTACTTGACGAACACGACTAGTTTTAACTGCACTCCATCCAATCTTGGACAGTTGAAAGTTGGTTTCTTTGTTCTTTTGGTGAACAGCATCAGGCATAAAAGGAAGCAGTCTGGCAAAATCTCCCCTCCGGAATCTCTTCTATTATGTTGACTGTTATAGAATGTCCTCGCCCAAAACCAGCACCCATGCAAACGTTGCCGCGGTTATGGTTGCATAGTTGAGTTGAGGTAAAGTTGAATTTTCGGTTCGCGTCACAAATCACAAACAAAACACAGAGATTCTGCTGTCAACTAAGTTCAACTAGCCAACTACTGAACTCTCGTCTATATGCATAATTTCAACTCAACCCAGGTAGCAGAGCTGAATCGAGTTCAGCCGGCCGTAACTCAACTCGACTGGTGTCTACATGAAGTTGGACTTGGGTTTAACTTGAGTTCAACTCATCGTGTATAGTTATAGTAAACGCCTTATAAGTTACCATGGGTCTTATAATAGTAGTGTACATAGCCTTCGCTTGTAGATCCCATGTGAATCCGCAAGCACTACGGCAAGCCCTTCTGTAAACAATAGGTGGGGGGCCTCGGTAGCCTAGGGAGTAAGGCGCCTGGCTACTATCCCAGAGGTCCCGGGTTCGAATCCCGGCCAGCCCCACGGTCCTTCGCCTTTTCCACTTTCCCACCCACATAACTTTCCTTCTTTCTTCTTCCCTCTTTACATTCCTGATCCCTCCTGTCATAGCCTTCCTTAGCCCTTCCCCGCTCCACCAAAAAAAGCGCATGTCATCGGTTGGTTGATGAGATTCAACTCGTTTCAGGAGGCATAACACTCCAGCGAGTTGTTTCTCGATGCCCCGATGTCAAAGTCGCGACAGTAATGGTTGGAAGTAGGTGGACTAAAAATATCGCGGGTAGGTTGTGACAGTTCCTTTCTTCCCCGACTAGAGCTGCTGTTAGACATTGCACTCTATATGAAGAAAATAGATTGTCGACACAGTATAAAGGGCGTTTCCTGTGACTCTAGTCTTTCACATAAAAAAAAAAAAAAATAGGTGTAAAAGTCAATCTAAGTCGTAATAGAGCTTCCATATCAGGATTTTATAATTTTTCATCTAAGTATCCAGATCGTTCACCACAGTCCAAATCTGCTTTTCAGACCAAAACGTAAATTTTTTAATAAATACAAATATCAAATTACAAATATTCCAGGGCACCATTTGGCCTCTTCTACCATGCTGCATGGTTCACACAACCCCATCACAAAGAAGGTTTCATCAACTTCCTCGACAATATAAACGCCATGAGTGACGTATGGATAGTAACAAATTGGCAAGCACTACAATGGGTCCGGGATCCAACACCCATATCACGAATAAATCAATTCCAGCCATTCCAGTGCGATTATTCGGTAATGTTAAAAAATAGTGTTAAAAATATTAAAATAAATAAATAAATTTAATTTTTATATTTTTTGTGTTCTTTTAAGGATCGTCCAAAACGATGCAACAACGCTAAAGTGTGCAATTTATGGCATAAATCTGGTGTTCGATACATGAGAACGTGTCAGCCATGCCCCGATATTTATCCATGGACAGGAAAAACAGGAATTCGATCGTCACGAGTAGATAATGATATCGAAGAATGATAAAAAACAAATTTAACAATATTTTTTTTAACTTTAATTTATAATTATTTAAAAAAAGGAAAAGAATCATTACTTTGGTATCTGACTTAATGTATAATGCTTTCTTATAAAACACCACCAATTATTCCCACTTATTTTATTAAAAAAAAATTATAAATATAAACATAAAAACAAAAAAATAAGGCAGATTTATAACTTTCAAATAGAAAAAGTGCAAAAACATTCTTTTTTTAGGGAAGTTTCAATTGGTTATAATTTATTTATTTACTCTTGTGTATATTATTTGTATTTTTTTCCTGTATTATTTTTTTTATATGTATATGTACTTACTTTCTTTTTTTTATAGACATGTAAAGAACAATCTAGATTTTAATATTAGTTGTTAAGTTAAATATAATTTAAGCAAAAGAAGAAAAAAAATATAGTACGACTACTACTGTAAACGATTTACTTATTTTGACTTGTGATAGAGCGAAATTATTTTTTAAATATTGTCCAAGAAATTTTCTTTTTTGTTATAGTGTGACTATGCTCTATTCTATTTTTTTTTATTTTTTGTAATGATAGTCTAAGCTCCTATGACAAAAAAGATGCCCCATCGAACATCTCAAAACAACAAAGTGAGATTGGATGAAAAACATGTAAACAACATGTACCGCCCGCCAGACTAGTAAAAATTTGTTGATTGCTATTTTTTATGAAGTTTTGAATATTGTTAAAAAAAACAATGATTTTATTTTCCAAAACACCTGTCTGAAATTTATACAATTCGTAGTAAATAATGAGCCATTTTGGAAAAAAATTGTCTGTCTGACATTTTCTGTTAATTGGCTTCTGACAGACCTTGGGCCTTATCATGGTTGGCGTTTGAGGTGACAAATGGCGCGAGGACCGAAAAACGGAATCATAATTCTCGAAAAAAACTGAAATTTGTCGGAAAAAACGAATTCAGGCGTACATAGTTCGCCAATTATGATACGCCTGAATTCGTTTTTGCCGACAAATGTCAGGGTTTTACGAGAATTATGATTCAGTTTTTCGGTCCTCGCGCCATTTGTCGCTTCAGGCGCCAACCATGATAAGGCCCCTTATGTTATAAATTCTTTTTTTTTATAAAAATGCACTTCATAACACCTCCTTAATTTTTATTTTAAATGAAGTTTAAGATCTTTTCGGTCTATTAAAACTTGTCTGGCTGACAATTTATATTTATTAATGTCTGCCAGACCATTTGTTATAAATTATTTTCTTTTTATGAAAGTCCACTTCATAACACATAATTTTTTGATGACGGACGTATTTGAGTATACAAACGGGATCTATAATATTAATTTAGAATTGAAAAAAAAATTTTTTTTTAGTTAGCAACGATCATACCACATTTATACATTAAAAGATGTGGTCTCAGCACAAAATGAAGTCTGTCATATGATAGTAAAAAACTTTTTTTTTGCTGACAGACCAAGTTTTATTCATAAAATAGATGACAATTCCTTCCAGAAAACATTAAAGCAGTGTTTTGGCAAGGCCCTTGTAAAAGTTCTTTTTTTTTTCAAAGAAAGCCCCCTATCACGGCGCTTAAAAATTATATCTGACATGGTAAAACACATTTTTTCAATGACAGGCTTTTTTTTATCCATAGAGGACATCTTAAACTTCAGTTGTTTTCTTTTTGAACAAGGTGTTCTGAAATGCCAGTAATTGTTCTTGATGCATTGATGCTGCGCATTCAAAATTCAGTCTGACAAATTTATTAACAAAAATTGTCAGCCAGACAAGTTTTAATAGACCGAAAAAATCTTAAACTTCATTTAAAACAAAAATCAAGTAGGTGTTAGGTGAAGTGCATTTTTATAAAAAAAAAAATTTATAACATAAGGTCTGTCAGAAGCCAATTAACAGAAATTGTCAGACAGACAAATTTTTTCAAAAATGGCGCATTATTTACTACAAATTGTATAAATTTCAGACAGGTGTTTTGGAAAATAAAATCATTGTTTTTTAACAAAATTCAAAACTTAATAAAAAATAGCAATTAACAAATTTTTACTAGTCTGGCGGACGGTACATGTTTTTTGCATGTTTTTCACCTAATCTCACTTTATTATTTTGAGGTGTTCGATGGGGCACCTTTTTTCTCATGGGAGCTTAGACTATGAAAAGTATTTTTTTATTCAATTTTATATAATTTTGAGTTTATGTAATCTTCTTGTACAAAAATATTCTATTACAATAATTTTCTTAGATATTTTTTTACTTATAATTCATCAAACAACGAAAAAAAAGTTACCACTTAATGAATTATGAATTATTAAAAAATGCAAAAACCTATTTGATATTTTTAAAATTCTTTATGATTGGTTAACAAATAACTACAACGAACAAAAAATTAAAAGAAATTTTGGACATTTCATTATAAAAAAATTATTTTATTATTTTCAAAATTTTGATAGACTGAAACTCTACTTTTTTTAATATAATATAAAAAGTCACAAAAGAAATGGACGATTTCGCTAGTAATATTGTTTTCTTTTTTTTTTATTAGTATTCGAAAAGAAACAAAATATAATTGGAAAATGGCTTTCTTTTCAAAGTCTCTGTTAATAAGATGTCGAACGCATCAATTTTTATTGAAATTGTTTTTAGATTCAATTTTTTGTGGTTTTTTGTATTAAAGTTCAAGTTAAGTTCATCTTAAGTTCAAGAATGAACGACTTTTTTTATATGAAATTTAAACTTATTGTTGGTTTTACTAAATTTTATCGATAGCTTTATCGTTTTTTTAAAAAAAGATAAAATTATATAATTTAATATATCTTAAGAAGGAGGTACGTAAAGAATATCACTGAAATTAGGTAATTTTAGGTCATTTAGGTCATTTTTAAAGATACAGTTTCAATTGATAATTTTGACGAATAATTGGTATTTCGAACTGCAAAAATCTGCAATACCTGTTAAAATATAATAGTTCATACGTTAGACAAATTTTTCGTAGGCATCCAGATCTTTTTTGAAAGTTTACTGAAAATTCAGAGGAACAAGCTTTGCAAAACTACTTTTCTGAAGTCAAACGATATTCAAGCCTATTCTGAACTCTGCTGGAATTTTCTTATATTGGTACGATACAATTGTAAGAAAATTTCAACATAATCGGTTCCAGCGTTAAAAATAGGCTTGATTATGTTTGTATTTGTGACAATTTCTTTCTTATATTTTATAACGATGAAGTGAGCTCGACTACGGTGGCCTAATGTTAAGCTAACACACAAAGCAAGTGCAATTGGGAAAAGTTACAATATAAAATTGCACTCTGGAGTTTTTTTTACTTCAAGCTGGCATTATAAATTAATCGTAAAAACCGACGTATAGCAGTCTCCATGAACGCACGAATCTCCTCCACATTTCTAACCTGGTCTTAAAGAGATTTTACGTCTGAACGCATACGTCCTCGTGTGCAATGGGCGTATAACTGACCACGGATAAGAAGACAGAGTTATTTTTGCCTCATTGATTGGCTAATTTTCTATCGTTTTGACGAATTTTTCGAAGGAAATTGAATGGCAATGTTGTTTTACGAAAGTTGTTTGTGTTTAAATAAAATAAATACAACACAAGCATTCGACCATCTAAATGCAATCGTGAGTAGTCATCGACTCGATTCACTACAATCGAGAAACGGACTACTACTTTTCCGTTTTGACATTCGTTCGACTGTTTGGCGAGAATCGGACTAGGCGCCATTATTATTTGTTGAATTTCCTTGGGTGAAGCCACACTGGTAATGTGACCTATTGTATTTCAGCTTAGTAGCACAGGGCAACTTCCGAATTTTATATAGAGAAAAAAAATGTTTGTCATTCTTTGTACGTCTCACAATTGACTGATTAAAAAGATAGTGTCAGTTTTTATATATCATTTTTTAAACCCCATTAACAAAATTCTGTCTAAACGCGTCACTTTGACATAATAATACCAATTAGATTCGGTTGTCATTAGTTGAAATAGAGCTTCATCCATGAGTTTCATGCAGTAACCTGCAGTTCCAGGTCTATACAACCCTTAAACTTCCTCACAAATCTAGTTTTCTAATAAAACCATATACTGTCGTGTTCTTTTCGAGCACCTTTTTTCAATAGCCCCCTACTACAGGCAATAATTTTTAGTTTAATATTTTTTTAAAAAACCTTTGGAGCCGAAAACTTATTCAGTTTTTCATTCTCCATTTTATCTTTCGTTGTATTGAGCTATTTTGAAACAAAATCCAAATTCAATTTAGTCAACAGTAAAAAAATTTTGTCCAGATAAGTACCTATGCGTACAAAAGTAGTTGCAAGATTTGCGCAGACTTGCTAAGCCAAGTTTTGAACAAATGATGATTGCACATTTGCTTTTTTTAATACCATGCAAATGATCGATTTGCGCAACCATGCCAATTATGAAACGGGCCTACACTTTGAAATTAAACATGGAACACAATATTGCGTGAAATAAGTGCCATGGACTGGCTCTACAGTAGCCCATTCCATTCTGTCGACCCAATTTATCAGTACATTTTCGATTGTTAGGGCCCCTATATCATCAATTACATCTTCGATTTCATGTTTCAAGTCGTTAATCGTCTCTGGAAGGATAGCATAACACTTGTCCGTAACTGCGCCCCACAATAAATAATCCAACGGAGTGGCCAATTGACATCAGCATTTCATTATGCGATTTTCGAAAACAGTGCACAAAAGATCGATTGTTGCATTGGTTGTGTCTTGTGTGGCACATTGCGCCGTCCTCGAATGCCGTCTCCGTCATATCTTCAATTTTGGGAAACAAAAAATCGCTTAGCATAGCGCGATAGCGATCTCCATTCACTGTAACGGTGCGTCCATGCTGATTTTCGAAGAAAAATGGCCCAATAATGCAGCCAGACCAAAATCCCCACCAGACAGTCACTCGTTGTGGATTCATTGGCTTCTCCACGATGACAACGATTCAGTTTCACGAACTCGCTTCACAAATTGATCCATAAACTGCGCTTTTGGCACAACCAAAAAACAAAAATTTATTTCGTAAATTTCTTACAGTTTGAGTAGAAGACTCACTTCTTTGGATATACCTAAGTTTTTAATATTTCTCAACTTTGTCCAAGTGTAAAGCGACCCATTTCGTAAATTTCAAACATAAAACTAACTTTCTGTCACATCGGAACCGTCATCAAAATAGTCTATAGTTCAAAGTCCAAACGTTAGATGGCCCACCCTTTAGAATTAACAGGCCCTCCTTCTTAAATGCCGCTACAGTCCTTGCAGGACTCGGGTCTCTCGAAGTTCCTCTTCCAGTCGTCTCTACGTCTTGCTAGCTCTCTCCAGTTTGTTATTCGAAGCTTCCGTATAGAAATCGACATCGAAACGTAAAATCAAAAACGGACTCTGAATTGATAACACCAGTATCTCCCTTACTACGATACAAGAGTACGCGATTGAATCCGATACAATGGTTTCTACTCTTTAATCACTTCAAATTTTGAATGCACTACCGACATATAAGAAAATCTGAAGAAATAGCTTGCAGTACCTGACTTGAAATAATATTGAAATAGAGTTTAAATAAATGCCAATCTTTCGTAGGGAGCTTAACGATTTCCGAAGATCTGATTTTAAAGTACATATCTCCCTCCTTAATCAAAAAATAAAAAGACAATAAGTTTCATATCATAATAATCGATGAATTTAATTTGAACCTAGCATAAACCACTTCATTAAATTTCCAAATCACCACAATCACCTCCTCCAAACTATATACATATAGATGCGTTTCATATCTTTTTAACAGAGGTAAATTCGAATTTATTAATCACACCCTCGTCTACCTCTATCTAATTCATTATCCTTTTATTTTTAATAAAACAAAAATATCATAAACAACCTTAACTATTAAGCATAATTATATTTTACTCATTAAACAAACAAAACAAAAAAAACACCATATTTGGCCTGACAATCCTATTTAAGCAAATACAGGGTGACAAGTCTTTATTATTTCATCAATATTTTTTTATATACTCAAACTCTTTTTTAAGTAGTGTCTCTCTAAAATGGCCGATTATACACTGCCCCATCTTAGCATTACCATAATATAATTATTAAAATAATTTACTACTCTGATAACGTTATTGTTATTAAGTCTCTTAATCTTCTATCACATATCCTTAATATTTTTTTTATATATAAATATTGTATGTATAAATTAGACTTATTTTTTATATAATTCATTTATTTCTGACTTCACACTCTTTCGTTTTTCCTTTCCCATAAAGTTTTCAAGTGCCTCTCACTTCATTTTGTAGAAATTTTTTCGTACAGCTGTAAGGGGACACGTCTACCTGTGTGTCCCCGCAACTTACCTTTATCATAATTAAGAATATTTTATATTTTTTAGGCAAAGAAAAGAAAAACACAAAAAAGTATTATACTCGTATTTTTTTCTATTCCATGGGATTATTGTTAAACTTTTTTAAATCAAAAGACAAAAATTTTTTTTTATATATTTTTATAAAAATTTAAGAAAGAAAAAAAAAATAAAATTTATTTGTAAAATTTTAGGTGGGTTTCATGTGTTTTATAAGAAAACGTGTATAAATGAAAAAGAAAATAAACATTTTGTAAAAAAACGAATTTTTTTCTGAAGCTTCGAATTTAGTGAAACCATAGTATACAACAACTCATGGTTTCAATTCATTTTTTTTTTCAGTTTGAAGTATTTCCGAGTTAATAAAAATGTTTTTTAATACGCTTGTATTATCTTCACTTGTAACTATGTAATGGCCCTGGTTGCAGGCCATGTTGTCCTGTACTCCTAGCTGGAAAGAGGTAAAAGTGGTATTTATACCCAAGGCAAGGAAAGCCTCCCATACAACACCCAAAGACTACAGGCCAATCAGCCTATCATCCTTTTTATTGAAGACTCTAGAAAGGCTAATTGAAATATATCTAAGGCAGACCATACCAACCTTGGGACTCTCTGGCGAGTAGCACGCGTATACAAAGGGTAGATCCACGGATACTGCCCTTCACTCATTGGTTTCAACTATAGAAAAATCACTCCAAGTCAAAGAATACACATTAGTAGCTTTCCTTGACATAGAGGGAGCGTTTAATAAAGTGCTCCCGGACGCCATTACCCTGGCCTTGGCGAAACGAAACTGATAGGGACGCATGCGGGCCGCTTAGATTTCGAAACCTACGATTTCTGCAGAACCTGTTAGAATATAGACGAAGAGGAAAGTGTAAAAAACCTTCTCTGTCACTGACCACTTACCACTTTTGGTGAACCCTTCCTAAGCACGCATGCGGAAATCCGAAGTTTGGGATCCCGCAACTAAGAAGATTCATTACGTCCTCGAGGTGGTTTAGCGAAGAAACGAAAGTAGAATACAATTGAGGAGTGACTTTTCAAAAGGCCTTATTTCCATTTAGATTAAATTTTCAGAAACCGCAAATTTCTGTGGTACGTCCAAAATATGCAAAATTGTTATTTTTTTTTGCATCAATATAGTTTGTCCTAGTATAACTATATTTTTACAGTGGTAGATGAAAAATATTGTAAGTGCGACTTCATTAAAAACAAAAAATAGTTTGGAAATATGCCCTTTTGTTTGAGACGTTTGGAAATAAGGCCTTTTGTATGGACATCCATAGGAAAAATGACTATTACATTTTTTTTAAAAAGTCTTTTGCTTGAAATCTTTTAAAATACTACAAATTCACGCAGGAAATGTGGCGTTTTGTTCAATTAAATACACCGTTTATTTCATACATGGGAATATGCCTGTATTATGAATATGCCTATATTAGTATCCATTTTTTTATAGGAACGAAGGACTTTTCTTTCGTCCTATTAACGTGAATAGGTGATAATTTAGCCTTGCTACTGGATTCCATCGAAATTTGCTCTAAAGTAAAAAATGGAAATAAGGCCTTTTGAAAAGTCACTCCTCAATTTAGCTGTGTGGCGTCATTCCAAATTCAAAATGGCGGACAACACAATATTGGGAAAGAAAGTCTTAGTAAGAAATATAACCGATCAACTTCAAATTGGACATATGTACATTCGTAGTTCGCATGATAACTATTGCGTATGCATGTTGAATTAGTTAAGTTGAGGTTGAGTTGAAAATAAAAAAGTACTACACGTTACAAAAATTACAAACAAAACACAGAGCTGCTAAACTTAATTCAACTACTCAACTGCTGAACTCACGTCTGTGTGCATAATTTCAACTCAACACAGGTACCAGAGCTCAGTCGATCTCAGTCGATCCTAACTCAGCACAACTCGACTCCCATCTACATGTTGCTGGAGTCGGGTTCAAGCTGATCATGTATAGTAGAAAAACCAAATACGGCCCCTGGATCCTCAAACTGAGGTTAATGTTTTGGCGATACTTATGCATCCATTGCAGGGTGGGTCAACACCAAAAAAAAGATGCTGTGATTAAGCTAGCCCATGTGCAATAACGAAGAGCTAAAAGCACCTCTCCGATTGAGGCTATGAAAGCCCTACTGAACTGTCGTCCGCTCCACCTAGTAGTGAGATGAAAGAGGCTCTGGGGGTGCTGCATCTGCGAGGGTTATAATTCTCTTTTAAACCAGGAAACATTGTGGATCGCTTATCGATTCTCAAGACTCTAACCCTGGATACATTGATATCATTGCCGGTTACCATTCCTGCAACTCTGGACTTCGACAAACTGTTTATAACGATTATCGGAAGTGGGTCAGAATGGCAACACGGCAGGTCCCTCTTTAGAGGAACCATTACCTTTTGGTATATGGATGGTTTCAAAAACGATGTGTAGGTGTAGGCCAAAAATAATAGCATAGCTTCGGACGGCCCACTGCTCCCTCAATTATCATCTAAGCAGAAAAGGGCTGGTAGCTGGGTTCTGCTGGGCAACTCCCGAGACTGCGGAAGACTTACTGGGCGACTGTAAGGGTCCAGCAAGGAGCAAATTGAGTCTTTTGCATTACGACTTCCCTACTCCCGGAAGATTTAGGATACGAACGCCAAATCAATTTTAATTCTCTTAGCTGGTTTGGGTGCGGTCGGAAATTTATATGTCATGGTAGCGCGCTGACTAAGCAGTAGTCCTAATTACCGAGAGGTGAATCAACTTCGTCAAAGTATCAGGTTGTATGAAAAGTTAAAAATTGGTCAAAGAGATAGGCTCCTTGGCCTGCAACATCAGGGACTGTCGTGAGATGATCCACAATTCGATGTACAACCAAGAACTTAAACCAAAGATAAGGTACAAAATTGAGTTGGGAATCACTTGAAAATACGCCACTTTTTTTTAAATAGTGTACTAAGATAAAATTAAGCGTGATCAATTGTCCAGAAATAAATCAATTCCGCACGTTTCTTTCCTAAAACTCCCTAAACATAAACAATACAGTGAAAACCCCCCTTGTTATGGCTTTAATCCGATTAAGTCCCACCAGGTGTGCACCTAATAAATCTGGAAGTCATAAATACAAAAGACGGGTCATAACCCATCGCATGCATTGCCCGCAGCGAAAAACAACCTCCCAACCAACAATCACAGTGCTAATAACCATTCTCGTCCAGTAACTGCAAGGATGAAGGACTCAAGAATTCAATTTGTTGTGCTCCTCGCAGTTTATCACTGCTGCAGTGCTTTTAATTACTCCGCAACGCCTAGCAATTTTCATGTAGAATCCCGGCACGGAATCCAGGCGGGAAAAATAACACCAACAGCAAGGAAACGTGAGGTGGACACCACCTTCCATGGACATCCCAAGACGAAGACAGAAATTTACGGGCAGACTTTCAACTTGAATGCAGTCACCACGGGACAGTCGAGCTCGTTGATTGAGTTGTTGAACAAAATCGCCGTGGAGTACCTGACCGAGTGTCCACCGTTCATACTGTACGACAGCTATGTGGAGGAGTCGGATAATTTCATTTTGCAGAAGTTGTTTCAAGTTAGAAGTTGGTCATAGTTTCAGAAATCCTAATGCAGACGAATCCTTACTTTCAGACATTTCCGTTTAGCTTCTCTCATGGTCGAATTAAGTTCGCCGTGGAAAACTCGGAGATCCTTAAGTACAGCGACGACACCTGCCGAAGCTACATCCTGTTCCTGTCGAATCCTATTATGACCATTGACATAATTGGACCTAAAATGACCGATCGAGTTATAGTTGTGGCCAGATCATCACAGTGGAAACTGAGGGATTTCCTGTCGTCAGAGTCATCGTCACAGCTTGTCAATCTCTTAGTCATTGGAGAGTCCTTGTCAGCTGATCCCAAACGAGTATGGTCGAAGCTTTGTAACTACTGTTTCATGATTAATAGTTCTTTTCAACAGGCACGACCCTATGTACTGTATACCCACCAGTTATACGCTGACGGATTAGGGTCCAACGCTCCGATCGTCCTTACTAGTTGGATCAGGGGCAAGCTCTCCCGTCCGCATGTAAACCTGTTCCCAGTAAAGTTTGAGAAAGGATTTTCAGGACACCGATTTCTTGTTTCCGCCGTCAATCAACCGCCGTTTATTTTTCGGCAGAGAACCTTAGATAACTCCGGCATGGAAGTGGTCACTTGGGAAGGGATTGAGTACCGCCTTATGCAGCTGCTCTCTCAGAAGTTGAATTTTAGCTACGAACTTGTAGAGCCGTTAAACACCGACATTTTGGGGTTGTTGATAAAACAGATTCAAATATAAAGTGAATTCAATTTTTCGTCCCAACATAGTTCTGGCGAAGCCGTCCGAGAAGAAGTTCAACTCGGCCGGGCAGACATAGGAATGGCTGGTGCTTATGTAACCATTGACCGCTTGAAATATATCGACATGTCCATTGGTCACTCTAAGGATTGTGCTGCGTTCGTTACTTTGGCCTCAAAGGCTCTACCCAAGTTAATCCAACCTCAAACATCAAAACTACACTTCTAAAATCTCTTGTTCAATTCCAGATATCGAGCCATCATGGGCCCCTTTCAGTGGACCGTTTGGCTGGCGCTAACTGCAATCTACCTTCTCGGAATATTCCCTCTAGCCTTCACAGACAAGCTCACGTTGTCCCATCTGCTCGGAAATTGGGGAGAAATAGAAAATATGTTTTGGTATGTTTTTGGCACCTTCACCAACAGCTTAACCTTCACCGGGAAGAATTCGTGGAGTAACTCGGAGAAGCTGTCCACACGACTTCTGATTGGGTTTTACTGGATTTTTACAATTATTGTGACTTCGTGCTACACAGGATCAATTATAGCTTTTGTGACACTCCCAGCCTTCCCGGATACTGTTGATTCGGTTAATGATCTGTTGGGCTTATTCTTCAGGGTTGGCACTTTGGGTGAGTATTGGATTTCTGTATCTGTTTTTAAAGATATATGTATGTATGTATGTTTTGGAAGTACCCCGGTAAAAATGCGGACGAGTTTCATTTTTGCACCTAGCATGCATGCAGCAGGCACGTACTAGCCCGCATGGCGCCCGTAGCTAGCATGAACGCTTGAGTAAAAATGTCAATTGACACTGTTGGTGAATGCCTGCTGCATGGCTAGGTGCTGGTGAGTTTCATTTTTACTTCGTGTATATTCTAAGTAGTATAGCTATGACGGTCCGAGGCCAGTGACGTCATCGGTCCTGTGTGGATATGGTTTGTGGTGTGAGCTTTTGGGAAATTAGCGGTGTATTAGTCGAGCTTTCGCGTCGGGCAAGTTTGCTGATGGTCTTGAATGGGGCGCGGGGAAATCGTAACGATCAAATTTTTTGGTAGAGACTTACATATCGCCCTGTATAGCCCCGATGATATTTTCCTGAATTAGGCAGCAATCTACGCAGAATACCTTCCACCTATTTAAAACTGTAAAAGTCAAAGTTCCAACCCACCAGCTTTCAGAGTTCTGCCTGGAAAACTCTGGCGAATTTAGGCAGCTGGAAGCGTTTTGGCAAGTTAATTGATGGGGAACACACTCCAGCTGATTTAGATCCGTCTGTGTACAAGGCAACGTCATGGTCCTTACCAGGTTGATCCCATTCCTCTGCATCCGTGTCGAAGAAGACGGCGCTATCGTCGGCGAACATTAAGTTGGTTAAGAAGTTGTTGTCGTCGTATCGAACACCGAGTCGTCCATCGAATGCTTAAAGCATAATCGCGTGCGCGCCGATCACCCTGTTGAAGAAATGTGGCGAAGCGACGTCTCCCTGTCGGACACCCGTTTCAATCGGGAACTCCTTGGATAAGTTGCTTCCAAAACGAACGCTGCTGGTTGAACCATCGTACGACGCTTGGCGAAGTTGGGTGATTTTCAATGGCACGTATTCGTTTTTCAAGGCTCTACACAAGCTGTTTCAATCGATGCAATCGAAAGCAGATTTGAAATCAATGAAAACGACGACAGGTCGTTTGCTGCAACGAATTGTTTCTTCCATTAGCTGATGAGAGTGCAAATAATTGATCCTTGATGTGGTCTAAATCCAGCTTGTTGTTTCCGTCTCGTTTGCTCTCGATGTTTCTGTAGCCTCGATTTTCGTAAATACTTTGCCGACGACACAAAGGAGGCTAATACCGCGATAATTCTTCCATTCCCACAGTACGTTTCTCGTTCCAATTTAATTTTCTGCCGAACTTCTTTGTTCAATCAATCGTCGGTATTGCTCAAAGTCGACGTGCATTCACTTTCATTGATCGACGAGGATCGAGACAGTTGTCCGAGATCCATGGCCGCGTCCGTTTTCAGATAGGTGGACACAACTCCTTTGCACGCTTCAAAATAGTCCTTCTTCTACATCGATATCGTCCGGAATTGCGAGCGCCGCGAATTTGTTGGATAATGCCATTTGAAACTCTCGCCCGATGGCCTGGTCCCGAAGGCACGCCCAATTCTTCTTGGCTGGTGGTGGCGCTGTTTTCTTCCCTCGTAATCGCATCTGTAATTTTTCTCGAACAATAGAATGGCCCGATCCGCAATTGGGCCCTCGCATTGCACGTACGTCCTTGTTCGTCGATCGGTATCTTGCGTTGATCTAAACGTAGTCTAACATCGCCGAGTCTTCGTCGGATTGATTTCGCCAAGTGAGTTGGTATTTCAGTGGATGACGGAAAATGCTGTTGCCAACGATCTTGTTGTTTGACGCTGCGAACGAAAGCAGGCATAAGCTGTTGTCGTTAATTACTCCGTCCATCGTTCCTTCCCAAATGATTCGATCTACTCCTGAATGTGCATTGAAGTCCCCCGCGAGTATTATTAATTCGGTTCGAGGTATCATATCCAGCGTCTGTTGAAGCTGATCGTAATATTCGTCCTTGTTCGTTCATCCGTGCTGGTCTCGGTTGGTGCATAAACGAATACGACATGGGTCGTGATCGCTCCACCGACGGTTATAACCGCCAAAGCCTCGAATATCGGTTGGAATGCGATAACGCTGCTGGCAGCCCGTCGATCGACCATAAAGTCGACGCCGGCCTCTCATCTCTCACCACCGCGTCGATTGTTGGCGGGACGATCGTCAATGTCCCGGATCCGGTAAGTCGTAGTTCTAGCCTTAGCCCTATCTAGCAGATTCTAGTGGGACCCTCTTTCATTTCGCTACAACTATGGCAACAGAGTTTGTGTGGCACACCCAGCCTGTGAGGACTAATGTCCCGAGATCGTTGCCTCCTAGATATGAAGGAGGTCTTCACTGAGGTGTACCTTAAGCAGGCCCAAAGCAGGTGGTAGTCAAAAATAGCGTTTTGACCTCACCTATTGGACTGCAAACTATCCCATTCACCGATCTCAGCAGAGAAACTCCCTGTTTGCCCTCTTCTTTGTTGTGCCTTCTGGTTAGTCTGTCTAACTTAGCTTTGGATCTCTCCAGACTCACAGATTTTAATTAACTTATTTAAATCTATACTTTCAGATAAAGGAGGCTGGGAAAAATGGTTCAGTAACTCCAGCCACGAGCCAACAGCGAAACTCTACAAAAAAATGGAGTTCGTTTCGTCGTTTGATGAAGGCCTCCGTAATGTAACGCAATCATTTTTCTGGAACTACGCATTTTTAGGCTCCAAGTCTCAACTAGAATACATGATCCTGTCGAACTTCTCGAACGAGTAAGAGTTTTCAATGTCCATTACTAAAAATAAGACTAAAATTTTTCTTACCTCTTTCACTGCAGCATCATCAGCAAACGATCCGCCCTACACTTAAGTGACGAATGCTTCGCACAGTTCCAAGTCGCCTACACCTTGCCCAAGAACTCGGTCTACTCACAGCGCATGAACTACATGATCTCAAGGATCATCCAAAGTGGCCTCATGCTGAAAATCGAAAACGACGTCGCCTGGCAAATGCAGAGATCAGCAAGCGGCCTACTGCTTCAGGCGAGCAAAGGGCACGCCGTAAAGGAGATCATGCAGGAAGAGAGACAGCTGACAACAGCCGACACCGAAGGGATGTTCTTGCTGATGGGGGCCGGATATCTCATAGCTACTCTGGCCCTTATATCTGAGGTCATCGGGGGCTTCACCAATAAATGCCGGCAAATAATGAAGCGCGGAAGGAAGCAAAGCCTTATATCGTTTGCTTCCAGTAGGGAATCTAGAGATTTACAAAATGCTGAAGAGCTTAAAGATCATTTAGACCGAAAGGAAAAACGCCGACAGGAATACGAAACAAACAAGCCCAAGTCTCGATTCCCAGGACTCGAAGAACTTGTTCTGACAAAGGCAACGCTCAAGGAGCTGTATGGTGGCTACCGGCAAAAGGAACCGAATGTTATCATGCAAAATGGACAATTCATGGTTGAGTCCGAAGCGAAATCAGAGGATTCATCAATTGGACAAGTTGAAGTGTATTCCGACAAGAACCACGATTCCGAGAGTCACGAGAATATCGTCGATGACTCTCAGAATCCAGAGGCTTGTGCTCCGCTCGAAATGGACGTAGATGCCGAGGAATATGAAATATACTCGGCTACTGGCGTGCACCTGGGGAAAATAGACGAGTATTCAGAATCCCTTGGCAGCAACTTCGGGGAGAAAATCTTCCCAGGGGAAGAAGTAATTCTCGAACACATTGATGAGAGTTTTGGAGAATTGGTTGATCACTCGATTGGTGACAAGAAGAAGTTTTACCCACTTTAAAGGTGATCGTGTTTGAGAAGGTTTTGCACGTGTGCTGAGTAGTAAATATTGCAAATAAATAAATGCATTTATTTTTATTATTTAAACCATGTCCTTATTGGTTAAATTAAGGACTCTAGTTTAAGTTAGGTGTAGGGCTGCCTCCAGTGTGACGGTAACTCCGTGGATGTTTAAAGTGAACTTGTAGAGATCTGCTTTACGTCTTCCAGAAGGTAGCGGCCTAGGGTGCGCTGCTTCGCTTTGGCTAGATCCGGGCGTTTACATTTCTCCCTCGTTCGATTCCCGAAACCACGACAACAGACATGTGTGATCCAGCTTAGGCCGATGTCTCGTGACGATTGCCCTAGTTCTGATATCGGGCGTTTTCAATGATTCAAACTTGCGGCATATTTGCTTTTGCATGTTGTTCAATGAAGCAACTTGCAAAAGCACAGTGTTCAATGATTAAAACTTAAAAGCAAATGATTGCATATTTTGCCAGCTTTTTCAAATACTTGCAGTTGTAATTTTGAAGAAGAAGACACGTCAGTGCTGCCATACATTTTTATTTTACTCACTTTTTCATTATTAATTTAACCAATAATGATTTCTTTTTCATTTTTCTCTGCACGAAATGGGGGACATTACTCGTATCCGCACTTTCTACTAGAATTTTGTTCTCAACAATTCCAATTAATGTTTTTAAATTTCTTTTAGCCATTTTGTTTTCAGTTTCTCGCAATACGTAAGTAGTGGAAGCACTAATTTCACGTATGTCAGCTGTCAATTTTGACATATAATGAGTTATGTTCAATGATGCATGTTGTTTGCTTTTGCATGTTGCTTAAGCTGTCAGTCAACGTCATTTGCTTTCGTGCAAGTCTGCAAAAGCATCCTGCATCATTGAAAACACCCATCATCTCCCCCGCATCTGTTTAGGAGACTCATTGCTCTTCCTTTTTAGTAAGTAGGCCTTATGGCCCTAGAGATAATACAGGTCTCCAATTGACCCCCCTTTCTAGTTAGAAGCAGGTGGTAGTTTAAAAAAATAGTCTACTTAGGTTTTTCGTTCTTATTCTCCCCTGTCCGGGAACTTAAACTAGAGTGACGCTATCAACGAAACCTATCTAGCTCAGCTCTAAGCCTATCTCAGCTCTGCATAGATCCCCTGCACCTAGAACTATATAGCAGAGCGATTCGGTCCGCTATGGTACATCCGAAAATCAAGACCCAAAGGACCGAAGATGGTTGGGTCCCGTCCTCGCTCATGCGGGTTTTTTTTACCTTTTTTTGTACCTTGGACCGGTTTGGTCCTGCACATAAACGCGCTGCTGTCTATCTCAACTGTGTGTCAGATCTGGATAACTCCAGTAATGAAGTGGCCATTGCCATCTGCACATGAGTATCGCCCCGATCTTTTCATCCTTGAACCACCACACTATAGCGGCATAAGGTACAACAGTATATGGCCGCTGTGCTGAAACTCGAGTCGTGTTTCGTGACAAGACGTTTGAGCTAAAGAAAGCAACGTTACAGTCGAATTGCGACCTTCAGCGCAAGACTAAGACTGAAAGTCGTGAATCGACTTTGTTTGTTGTGCGCGTGTTGTGTTCCGTTGCGTTTCGTTTCGTTCTATTTCGTTTGATTCCATTTCCTTTGGTTCCATTTTTCAACTATTTTGGAAGAAAACTTCCACGTTGTACATCCGATCCAGTACATCATTTGTAGGAGGCCTCGGTAGCTTAGAGAGTAAGGCATCTGGCTACTATCTCAGAGATCCTGGGTTCGATTCCCGACAGCCCCACGGTTCTTCGCTTTTTCCACTTTCCCACTTAGATAAATTTCCTTCTCTCTTCTTCCCTCTTTACATTCCTGATTCCTCCTGTCATAGCTTTCCTTAGCCCTTCCCCGCTCCCACCCTAGCGCATGTCATCGGTTGTTTGATGAGATTCAACTCGTTTCAAGAAGCATAACACTCCAGCGAATTGTTTCTCGATGCTCCGATGTCAGAGTCGCGATAACAATGATTGAGACTAGGTGGAATAAAAAATATATCACTCAAACGTGTGATTATCCAGATTTCTGAGAGCCAGTGGTCTAGAGAGATCATAGCCAGTGTTATCGAAAGCACCTACGATGTCAAGGAACGCACATAAAGCAGTTTCTTTAGCGAGGAAGGCTTTTTTGATTTTACTGACCAGGCGGAGTAAAGCAACCTCTGTTGACTTACCCTTCGAGTAAGTGAACTGGGAGCTATGTAGAGGAAGGGAGAGCTCCAGCCTGCACCTAATATGAAGGTCTAGCAGCCTTTCCATCGTTTTCAAAAGAAAAGAGGTTAAGCTGATAGGTCTGTACGATTTAGGCAACTCCAGCGATCTGTTGCCGCCCTGTTTCAGGATAAAAACCACCACGACTTTTCTACAACGGTGTCGAGGATTGACCCTGGAAAATGCTCTCTGAGCAGGTACCTCAAGGTTTCTTATGGTTAGAGGTATAGGAGCCATTCTCCTTGTTAAGAAGGCCCACTCCGTTGAAGGAGTCCTTGGTACGTAGCTTTTAGAGTCTAGTCGCCTCTGGTAAAATCTGATGGCTCTCACAGTGTTTCCTCCAGATGATATTGGTGGATGAACTTTTTTTTTAAATGAATTCTTGAAGACCTTTAGACTCGTGCAGCTTCAATCTTCATAAAACAGCAATTATACTTATAAAAGTTCATTAAAAAAATATAATCAATACAAACGCCTTGGACGAGCAGCAAAAATGATATAAAAAAAAATTGGTGATGAAGCCTGGACCAAAACAAAAATGTAACGAACGAGTTGACACAAATTTCGAAAGGATTTTTAAATAATAAAACAAAAAACTTCTCGGCATGATTTTTATTAATAAATACAAAATATTAACATAATGGAAAAAAATAATAAAAAAAATGTTATGCTATGATACAAGTCTACACAAACAGGATTTGCTACAGAGTAATTTTGATCAATTGTCCGCGTACACACATCCTGCAGCTTAGAGCAATTTACACGCAAGATAAGAATCTCAAAAACTGAACGCTTATAATAAATGATAACGGGGGTAAGGGGTGAAACATAAATGTTACGTGTTTTGTTTAAAAACTTGAGATTAGATAATACTTTAATGTTTAAAAAAAATAATATTGTTCTTAATCAAAATGAGAATTGAGTTGTTTTTTGATTTTTTCTTTGTTTGAAAACGGAAAAAATAATAATTACACAAGATGTTCTCCTTGCCGCTTATTCATCAATTATCGCTTACCTAACCACTAATTTTTCTGTTTACAAAGAAAAAATGTGTGTGTATGTGAAAGAAAATAAAAATGAGAATTTGTTCTATAATAATGACACAAGAAAAATGAGAAAATAACAAAATTTTAAAGTATAGTAACTATAAAATTGTTACACGGCAAAAACACAGCTTTATAAAAGAGCAACAATTATCGATTTAACTTCTTTTTTTTTTTTTCATTTTAACAAAATCGTATATTGTGCCCTGCAGCATTTTCTTGTTGTTTTTTTTTCTCTAGATTTTTTTTGAGGTGTAATGTTAAGTTGTTTGGTATTATTATTATTAATTAAGCGGTAGCAATGCCAACCGCTACTCCTCCAAGAAAAGCAACAAGGAAGACGTGAAGCTCGTTAATTTTTGGCCCATGTTCATCACCAATTAATTTGCTGTACCATTTCTTAGCCTGCTTCTTTTTGCCCTTAATTAGATCCTCGGCACGATCGATTTTACGATCAACAAACCGCTCTGCCTGAAATTTTTTCAAAGAAAAAAAAAATAATTTGTGAATTTTCATCTAAAAAAATACAAAAAAGATTATTTTGATTGTCGGGGTTATCGGCCATGGAATAATAAAGGAGAATGTCTTATCGACTCTTTGCTAATGAAAACTTTCTAGCTACATACTAGGTGGTATTCTCGTTGGCGAGTGACGTGACTACAAGGGACGCGGTGAAATGAAACCGTCGATGCCTTCACACATATCGAGGAAAATGTTACTCCACACGCCACCTTGTGACAATTAAATACGAATTTTGTCGATTTGCTTGCCAGAAATCTGTTAGGTACTAATTTAAGCTCGATGTGACACATTTTGTCACGTCACTCGACAACAAGAATAAGGCTGACTATTTGCTATAACCTTACATTAAAACCACTTTAATTTCAATTAAAGGTCTGTCCTAAAAATAGTTTTTTATTCATTTTAAATTTTTCAGTTCAGAAAATAAATTACAAAATTAAAAAAAAAAAAAGAAATCATTTTCATTGTGAAGTTGTTTTCTAGTAAAAGCAAAGAAAGCCCTAAAAATGTTTTTTTAATACATCTTGCGAATTATTCGTGGTAAAAAGGCAAATTTTTGCTTCAATATTTTGATATCTTTATCTTTTTGTTAAACTCTATATATTTTTTCGAGCAATTAATCTTTATCACTTTATTTACGCCGAGCCAAGGCCGAGAAATACACCCCCAATAAATGCCGTTACAAATACTACGTTGCCTGCTGTGAAGCTTTTTACCTATGTTGGGAGGGAATTTGATTGCATCAAAAAAAAAGTGCAAAATTAATATTAATTAAACATTTCAACATTGAAGCAAAATGAGATTTTACCTTGTCCATCCAGGTGGGCGAGTCTCCGGTCACAGCTGTTTCTACTTTATCTGTGACATTATCGAGCTTCTTGTTTACTTTATTCCAGTCGATCGTTATTAAACCTTCTGTGTGAGCGACTTCGACTAAAATTATTGTTCCACCAATTGC
Organism: Thereva unica; assembly: GCA_949987705.1. Taxonomy (NCBI): domain Eukaryota; kingdom Metazoa; phylum Arthropoda; class Insecta; order Diptera; family Therevidae; genus Thereva; species Thereva unica. Next base: position 86,359,028 of record OX465285.1, read on the forward strand.
AAACGCCGCTATTTTGCCGATTTTCATTGTTGAGTATCCAGTGGCCCTGTAATATAAGATAAGAATGTAGTAGCGGACATGATAGATTAGAAAATGAACTATCATCTGACTCTTTTCCCAACATTTGAAAATTCAGAAAGAGAATTGGGAAAATGTCAACAAGCAAAATATAATGAGTGTCTGTCCGTGCTTTCGTTATTGCATGATATTAAAACAAAATCAAATATTTTTACTTTTGTCTACTGTATGTCTGTCTGTCTGTCCGGGGTAATCTCGGAAACGGCTAATCTGACTTTCACTGGAAGATTGAGTATTTTCATGGGGCATGTTTTAGGTTATTCTTTATTCGGATCCGATTATCGGAACCGACTATCGTATCCGACTACCGAATTAGACCGAAAGCTCTATGTCGAAAGTTTAGGTTGCATATATTCCGATCAATATTTACTTAGGCAACAATGAATATTTAAAAATGCAGATGGGCAACTTACCACAGAGCTCAGAGATCGCCATGATGAACCGACTACAAATGAAGTCTCTGTGCTATTGGTACATCAAAAATGTGGTTAACGGGACATTAAATATTAAAACATATTCTAGTATTTCGATTGTGACAGGACGTTCATGGCAAGATTCAGTATTTTCTTGGCTTGGGCATGTTTTAGGCTGCCTTATCACTCGGATCCGACTATCGGTTCAGGCGGAAAACCCATTCGGATAGTCGGAGGAAAGGGAGTGACAAGTTTTTTTTATTATTCCAATTGTAACGATTGGAAACGGCTAATACGATTTTAAGACCTTCACGGCATGATTCAGTATTTTCTTAGGCGTTAGGTTAGGCTACTTTTGCACTCTGCTCCGACTATCGGTTCAGACGATAAACTTGACCCGATAGTCGGACGAAAGCGAGTGGAAATTTTAGGCCTTTCACGGGATGATTCAACATTTTCTTAGGCGTATTTAGACTACTTTTTCACTCCTCTGCGTGTCTGACTGTCTGTTTTGCTGGGCTAATCTCGAAAACGGCTAATCAGATTGCAATGGGGCTTTCATGGGGCTGGATTCAGTATTTTCTTGGACATGTTTAAGGCTGCTTGTTCATGCGGATCCGATTATCGGTTCAGACAGAAAACTCGATCCGTTAGTCGGAGGTAAGGGAGGATTCAGTATCTTCTTAGGCGGGTTTAAGTTACTTTTTCACTCTCCCCGATTATCGTATCAGACCCAAAACATCACTCGATAATCGAAGGAGTCCGAATGAAATGTTCTCACTGCGAGATATTATTGTTTCAATTGACGGAAATACTGTGGATCATTATGGTTTACAATCTCCGCAAATAATCTTGTCTGATGATAATTTAAACAGAGAAATATCGAATACAATGAACAAGGGGAAAAATTACCCGGGAACCTCAAAATATACGCGCACGAAACATATTCTGAATATAATTGCCCAGGTGGCTATTGCGCACGTAGTAAAAACTTTTCCGATAGGTTGCGCTCTACAACGAATTTTGAAAAAAAATTGAAAATATTTTTTATAGATAACTAATTTTCTTTATGTACCCAAAATCACCGAAGCGGCAGCGACAGCAGCGTATCCGCTGCGGGGACATTCCGATCGGACCGCCAGCTAACGGATTAAAGAAGAAGAAGACGAGGTAGGTCGGAGCAGCAGCCATATCCAAGCTATAGGGCTGGGACACAATTGGCTCTAAGATGTGCCATTTTGCAAACACACTCATGAGAAATTTTTGCGTGAAAGGGCAATGAAGTAGGAGAGATTTTAGATCCATCCCATCCAATGTAGCTACCGTATATTTTGAGCAAATCTTTTAAGAGGTTTCCAAATACACCAGTTTTCGGTTGTCTCACTGGTCTGTTCCTCTCCGCAGCGATATGGCTGCATAATACCGACGTAATCGACATGATTCTGGCGATATCCTTGCATGGCATCACCAAGTGATCTCTGGTTGTTGTAGGTTAAGTTAGATATGGCTGATCTGCTGGTGTACAGTTAAAACACTTAGTCCAAAGGAGTTGACCCACTTTAAATCTAATTTTAAAGTGTCGTTTCTTCGCTAAACCACCTCGAGAACGTAATGTATGTATCTTCTTAGTTGCGGAATTCCAATCTTCGAGAAGAAGAAATCTGCATAAATTGTAGGTCTCGAGACCTAAGCGGGCCGCATGCGTCCCTATCAGACAGTACCCGGCCAGCACTCCCACTATAACAGAGGGGTGGCGTCTACCGAGGTTCAGTACTCAATTGGTCCGCTTAAGATCTTAAGAGGGCCAAGTCCGAAGTGCATTTGTTAAGATCCCCCCAATGCTTCTCTGCTTGTTACATTGTGTGATATTTGCATCGGAGTTTAAAAGTTGCCCAAGGCATACCAACTATTTCCTTACCAGAAAGGAGAGTGACTGTCGTGCCTTTCGTAGCCAGTTTGTCAGTTTTCCAGTTTCTCTCTATATTTCGGTGCCCCTATTAAGGGGAGACTCCTAAACTGAGCGGCACAAAGATGCGATCAGCAAACACTGATCGAAGAAATGCAAAAACGTCGACTACGGTGGTTTGGACATGTTTGCCGAATGGATGATAACCGCTTGCCACGTAAACTTCTCTGGCGAGACCGTCCTGCAGACTGGAGAATACAGCGATCGGCACCGAAGAAAACCTGGTTGAAGAATATCGAGGGTGACTTAAAGAATCAACGATTATCAGTTACCGAGGCTCGAGACACCGCCAAAAACCGAGAAGAATGGAAGCGAATCGTGAATAGAGTTCGGGACCAGCGGCACCGACAGCAGCGTATCCGTTGCGGGGACGTCCCGCTCGGACCGCCAGCTAACGGATCAAAGAAGAAGAGAAGAAGAAACTGAGCGGCATTCAGAGATAGTCCTAGAACTGTTAGTGCAAGAGTGCAGAGCCTTCAGAGCCGCCTCACTTTAAAAATTTTGGCCAAATTGCTGCCTGGAAAATGCTGTTTATGATTAATTTCTCTATGTATCTTCATATCGTCGGCATTTAATTGATATTCTAAACTGATGTTAACACCTACGTTATTTATCAAGATGTTGAAGAGAGTTGACTCGCACCTGAAGACATATGCTACAAAGATAAGAGCGCAACCATGCCAAAGCTTTAGACCTTACACCATATAGGCCGTGTTTTTTTAATGAACTGGGTTTTGAGAGATTTTGAGTTCATTAAAAAAACGCCAAGGGAAATTGTGCAAAACATTAAATGAATCTATCTTCAGCATATAGCTGAAACGTCAACTGTCGCCGTCGGCATTTGTGATTTTCAATGCAAATTTTGGTTTTGTAAATATCCAGCCCAGATACGCATGAGGATATTGTATAGGGCTTAGAGAATACATTTCATACGTCTTCCATCTAATCTCTCCGCCCTAAAGTTAAATAGTTAATATATTTTATAGGAAAGAACTAAAGGAGGATGGAATTGTGTACGATTGTATATAGTTATTTTATATCAAAAGGCCAGTTTCCGTGAAAACATTTCGTATATCTATTCCGATAAAATCCAGTTCTCCATGTTTAGCCATAGGAGCAGCATGAGTTTTTAAAATTTCTAGCTTTATTAATTTAAAAACATACAGTGACGTGCAAAATTGAACACATGTCTGTGTAGTTTTGAAAGTACTATTATATTTTAAACAATTTCTATAAGATAAAAGCATTTACCATTGAAATGCAACTACTGTGACTTCTTTACTATGTAAGTGTATTATAATTATAAAAATCCGTTACAAAATTCAAAAGATTACAAAGTGGCAGTACAAAAATTTTCAGGAAATCTTATACTCAGTTTTGCTCGACCCTCGTTTTCGAATAATCCCGTTGGATGACTCATAGACCTAAATTACCTTTTGCTGTAATCGCGTGCATAATTTCCGTTAGTTACTGATTTTTGAATATTTTACAATAAAGGTTATAAAAAGTAGTGAGTTTTAAATTTTAAAAAAATGAATTTTTACAATATGAAGCCGATTTCTTTAAGTATGCAGCGTCAAGTACAAATTTTACTTCAAGACGGGCTATCCTCAAGGAAAATTGCAGAAAAATGCGGCATTAGCCAGTCGGCGGTGCAAGCGATTAAAAAAAGGAAATCAGTTAAGTGCCCAGTTTTAAAAGGCGGTCGACCAAGAATGTTATCTGAGCAAGACGTTAGAACTCTTGGTCGTTATATAACAAGTGGGGAAGCTTCTTCTGCTAGCAATGCGACTAAACTTCTGGAAAATCATACAGGAGTAAAAGTTAGTGAGTGGACAGCGCGGCGTGCTTTAAAAAAAACAGGATTTGTATCAATAGAAAAGAAACCAAAGCCTGCACTATCGCAGAAAAATATAAAAGCTCGTCTTGCCTTCGCTCGAAGACACCAGGATTGGACAGTTGAGCAATGGAGCAAAGTTATTTGGTCTGACGAAGTCAAAATTAACAGGTATTGTTCAGACGGACGTTCTTGGGCTTGGATGAGGCAAGGTGAAAGGCTGCAACCTAGACATGTTAAACAAACTGTAAAGCACGGAGGAGGTTCCCTAATGGTCTGGGGGTGTATGACTGCTTGGGGAGTTGGTGAAATACATCGGATTGAGGGTATAATGAATCAGCACCAGTATCGCGAAATTTTAGAGACAGATTTATGGAAAACAATTGAAAATTTACCTATACCTGAGAACGAAATAATATTTCAGCAGGATCGAGACCCCAAACACACAGGGAAATCTGTTATAAATTGGATCAATTCTCAACCGTTCTCGTTAATGGTATGGCCAGCGCAGAGTCCAGATCTCAATCCAATTGAGAATTTATGGGCTTATTTGAAGGCACATATAAATTCGTCATATGATTCCGTTCCATCTTCAATTGAGGACTTGTGGGATCGCGTAAAAGAGACATGGGAACAGATACCTCCAGATTATGTTACGAGATTAGTAGAAAGCATGCCTCGACGTGTGCAACAAGTAATTAAAGCAAAAGGTCTTTGGACAAAATATTAAAAATTTAAACTTTCCGAGTAATATGCATCGAGCAAAATTGAGTATAAGAATTCTTGAAAGTTTTTGTACTATAACTTTTTAACCTTTTGTATTATGTAACGGATCTTTTTAGTAATAATACACTTACATTATAAAGAAGTAACAGTAGTTTCAATTCAACGTAACTTGCTTTTATTTTATAGAAATTGTTCAAGATATAATAGTAATTTCAAAACTTCACAGACATGTGTTCAGTTTTGCACGTCACTGTATACACAGTTTATTTGATAAATGAATTTAAATTTTCCTGAGATTTTACGCGGTTGCGGGTGTCCATACATTCAAAAAATATGCATAGGAACATAAAAAGGGTTGTCAAAGAACTCCACTGATTTTTTTAAACGGTCAATATTGCATATTTTCCGTGGAAATAGTTTTTTCCGTGGGTTTCGTGGACACCCCATAGATCAGCTATGCTACAAAAACGAGGTGGGCCAGCTAAGGGTTAAATTAGTTTTTTTTTAAAACCTGTCATCCTAATATTTACAAAATTTGAATGACATTTCTCCTCCTGCTTGAAGTAGGCCGCGTTCTGGAAAGCAGGGAAATTTTAAAATTTCCCAGTAACCTCGATAGAGACCCAGATAGACCCGGATAAAACTTGGGTTTTCAAATTTGTATGGCGAAGACCCAACCAGTTCATTAAAAAAACACGGCCATAGACTCAGTTTTTTCAGCAGGATTTCATGGTCCACCGTATCAGAAGCTTTACTTAAATTCGTATATAATAGCCGTGTTTTTTTAATGAACTATATAGTTCTTTCATCGAGTTCATTAAAAAAACGACAAGGGAAATCTCATGAAGAGCCTACTTCGATGCTTAAAAATTTCAAAATTAAACGGAAGTGTTATTTTTTACCCTGTTACACGAAATCCTCGCTAGAAAATAATAAATATGTTTCTAAAAAAAATCAATTATTTGTTATAAATTTGCTCTCACCACTTTCCTGTTGTTTTTATTTTTAAATTACGTCTTTCCGACCCCCGAAAGTATGCAACATGCCAACCCCCGAAAGTATGCAATATGCAAATTACGAAATTTCCCAAAACCTCGATAGAAACCCCGACAAAACCTGGGTTTTCAGATTTGTATGGGGAAGAACTATATAGTTCATTAACAAAGACGGCTAATGTATGCACTTCTTTTCCTTTGTCTAGTGAGTTTAAAACGTAATTAACACACCCAAAGAGATTAATATAAATATTTGTGGAAAGAAAATTCATCCATTCATCATCACCATCGCAGAAAGCCATCGCTCTGCGGGAGTTTCTGCCCAACTCTAATCACATTGATTGACATGGTCCCGTGACTTTCGTGTTTCCAAAGCTAAAATTACAACTTTGAGGAAATCGAGTCGATAAAGAAAATTCGCTAAGGAACTGAAGGTCATACGTTAATCAGCCTTCAAAATATGTATGGAGAAACTCCAGTCAAGGTTGTTTAGTATAAATCAGAGAAACTAAACTCCTATGAGAATTTTCTTAATTTATCTCGGCGGCTAAACAAATCTTCTAAATCTCTTCTCTACAACATAAACAATGTTTGCTTGCAGATAACGCAAAAGTGCAAATAATTCCCATATATAAAAATAACCGTGCGCCATCGACCATAAAAAAAACGCCATTAGTGTCACCACCTCTGAAAAAACTCGAATTCCAATCGCATACTTTTGTACCTGTGCAACATCTCAAGCACTGTGTGAATCAGCTGCGATTTAATTAATCAATTATTCAGTAAGTTTCTCGGTATTGCGTTATAGTGAGGGAGATGATGTCAATAACAAAAATACTACAACTAAAAACTAGTACTTACCAGCCAGACAGGGCGCCAATTAGGATTTGGGTAGATGCGGATTTTGTGCTGATATCGCCCAGAATACCGCCCAAAAACTTTGATGCATCGTTCGTCATTTTCTCAAGTTCTTTATTTTCTAGCTCTTTCTTTGATTTTGTCCAGTCACTCATCCCTGGAAAAATTAGAAAAAAGAAATTTTTTGAAAAACGGTCCACCATTTTTTACGTAATTTTTTGGATAAAAATCGAAGAACCTGCCTATGTCGCTTAATTGTTTCTAGCTGTTCAGATAAATTATTATGTAATTAGGATCCTTTTGCGAAGATATTTCATCTCTAGAAAAATCTCACATTTAATTTTAGAATTTTTTGGAGACCTGCAGGCAGCGAAAACAATTGAAGACGAGAAAGGCGCAGCTGGCGTCTGACGACACCGACTCACATGACAAGTGTTTCGCGGATTACTGTGAACAATTAGAAAATTACGAATAAAAACTGTTAATTACCTCTTCTTAATTTCGGAAGGGAGAACTTCGGTGGATTTTTAAAGTAATTCCTGACTTTCACAATTTTGATGGATTTTTCCTGAGACTTTTTTTTTGTTATAAAATCACCCTAACCCTATCGACTCACTTCGCAGTTGTCAGACTCGAATTTGCGACAGAATGAACAGAATGAATCAGAAGAGGTGAAATTTTATACCAGCACTGGTTCATTGCTGTACTAAAAAGGTGTGTATATATAATGCTGGTTTAATTTTTTTAGTTAAAATAGATAAATAAAATTATAAATTAATTTATAAGGGAATAAGTTTTTAATTTACATTAATTTAACAAACTATATATAATGTGCAAAATTGCAAATACAGATTTAAGAAATTAAATTAAACGCTGAACCTCCTCTATCATATATATCTTTAGCCTTTTCGTATATGTTGCCAAAGACGGAGCCGACTTGATGTAGTCCGGCAGACTATTGTAAATTTCCGCCGCAGTATTAAGCAGACCTTTTCTTGTCCTCTCCGTTCTAGGTTGCGTTGGTCTAAGTTACGTCCCTGTTTCTTGTAACATAGTCGTTTATGCTTGAGTATTGCACAATTACTAAGTTTGATCTCAGACGTTCTCCCTTCAACTTAGAGACGAACTTTGCTTTTTCCATTCGGATGTCTGGTCCAATGTTAATTGACCCTTCTTCTTTCTTCTCATCCTTTAATCCCTCATGGGACATAGGGCGGAAACAGTTGCCCTCCAGTGGATTCTGCCGTTAATTGGCCCGTGAGCCGGTAAACTTCTTGAGTGGCTGTACTCCATGGAAGTCCATATATGTAGTGCTTTCAGCGCCCTGTTTAACAGTATTTTTCCATCTGTGCACACTCGTTGAGAGCACTGCGACCAGTTAAGGATACTAAATCGAATCCTTGATAGGATATGCGCATTATAAACCTGAAGCGCTATATTTTCCTGAAGCTTGGGGGTTTTTTTGAGAATTCCTTTTAGAGGAGTGAGGATTTTACATATTTCTCCTATGTGTTCCCTTCAGTTTAGTTTATCATCAATTAAAAGTCCTAGGTAAACAACTTCTGTTGCCTTAGCTATTTCTTCTTCGCCTATCTTGACCGTAATTCTGATGTCTTATTTTTCTGATGAAATATCATGTACTTAGTCTTTTTTTTCATTTATCTTTAATTTATTTCCATCCGTCCACTCCTTGAAGACTTTCACGTCACTGTTCATGCTATTTTCTAGCTCTTCCGCAGTTCTAGCTCGATATATCAGGTTAGTATCATCTGCAAATATATGGTATTCTCCACTGAGCCTTGAGTATTTGATGTTATTGATGTAGACTAAATATAGGAGTGGTCCTAGTATGGAGCCTTGAGGAACTCCAGTTGTGAGCACTAGTTGGTCACTCAAGACACCATTAGCTCTAGTTGACACGTGCCTCCCAGTGAGATAGCTCCTCAGCATATCATTGAACGTACCTCTTGTTCCAAGATTGTAGAGGGTACTTAGTAGGACGTCATGATGCACTGTGTGCCTTTTTAAGATCGATGAATACTGCCCCTGCATAGTAACCCATATCAAGATAACTGTTTATTAGGTGCAGGGTTTCCGAAGTAACCAGTTCAGCGTTGCTGCATTCTTGAAAACCGCACTGGTTGCAGTCTAGACCTCAATTTCTAGCGATAAATTTTCTTATTCTTTTCTCAAATTTTTTCATAAATTTTTCCCACGTTTCTTATTAAGGCTATGGGCCTGTAATTGTTCATGTCAGCCGAGTCTCCTCCTTTCAGAATAGGTGTTACAGTCATATGCTTAAGCCAGCTAGGGAAAGTGCCACTACTCATTTATAAGCTTAGAGATGTGTTTCTTAATAATGTCTATAACATCAACTACGCCTTCAGTGGAGATTCTTTTTTAAATTCAGAGCAAAAACGAAATTTGACTTTAAAATACTGGACAAACCCCACTATCAGCTGTGTGACTCCTATAGGTTTTATTTGTTTTGCTTTGAAACCGTTTTATTCGTGCAGTCTTTTGTTGTATGATTATACCTGTGGCAGTTGAAGCATATTTTGATACCGAAGTTTTACCTGAAATAATGGGTATTCCACTCGATGTTTATATTCTTACACACCATTTTATTATAGTGACTTCAAAAAATACAGTCCATCTGTCATTTCGGGGTTTTCTGCTCTGTACAACTTTGACAGTTGTTCTCGTCAGTTATAAAGGATTTACCTGTTTCAGTTAAAGTGATTTAACTGTTCAATACACTCTTGTAACTTATCAACTTGCCTTCCACTTGTTTTAAGTATTTTGCTCACTTTAGCAATGCTTTGTTTTTGCGTATTTAGTAAATCAAGCAACTTATTATTAGTTAACAGCCTAATGAAGTCCTTGCATTCGATACACATCCACATCGCAAGTTTTTCATCTTTTTTCCCCTGTAATCTTTACTCCTCACATTGCCACATTTAATATGGAACCATCTCCCGCAAAATCCTTCACATTGTAAGGCTTTATCATCAGCCTCAACAACATTTTTACACTTCTTCCACAAATCACTCTCAGTCGCCATTTTTTCAAATTTTACAATATCATCCGCATGAAGTTATGCACAATTCCAAAAATAAATTTCACCATGGTAGAAATTGTGATTAACACAAAAATTATCTACCAACATTCCAGAATTAAAATATCAATATGGCGGGACGTGTCTATTCAAAATGTGCGGGCTAGTTTGTTTACTTATTGCTCTCGCGATATTTTAATAGACATTAAAAATAATTGTTATATATAAAAGTTATCAAATTGTTAAATAATTATAGAAATTTATAAAAAGTGTTAAAATTTTATGTGCAATGGAGCCAGATAGCGATGAATTGAATCTGACGACGCAGGAGCTTCAAGTTCTGTCAGAGCTCGACAGGTTTGACGTTTCTCTTCTCTTGCTATTTTTGGATGACAGTTGTTATGATGCCGCTTTATTTTAATTTAATTAATGCGAGAATTTCTGCCCAACTAAATTTCCGATGCAATTTACTTGGAAATTGATTCTATTTATTAAATTTTCAGTCGCCAATTTGGTTTTATGAGGTTAAATACACCCGAGCATACAAAAACCCGAACGATAGTTCTCAAGGCGGTAAAATATCTCCAGCGGATGCTGATACATGCTCAACAGCAAAAAGAAAGACAAAAATCTTGCCCGGAAATTAAGAATGAATTTGCAAAAACGAAAGGTTTCGAAGATCCAAAGAAACCGAAGATTGGTGCTGACATTGAAATGCAGGAAATGGGCAAGACGAACCAGAAAAGTTTTTCCGCCTTTGGTGAATCCTTGATAAATGAGGACCTGGCCGATGCTGAGATGAGAGATTTATCCGAGAATTTTAATGATTTTGAGGAGGATAAACCAATTTACATAGATCCAAAAACTTATTGTAAACTAGGACATTTTCATTTGTTGTTAGAAGAATATGATAAAGGTAAGAACCCCTTATCGAAATGCTCCACTAAATTCTAAAAAAAATCCCCTTTAAAGCACTTTCTGCCTATCAAAAATATTTCGGTTTAAGAAAAGAGGATTACTGGAAGGATAAACCCTTTCTCTATGGATTAGGAATGATGTACTTCCACTATAACTGCTACAAATGGTGAGTCCTTAAACGTATTATATTCTTAATTAAATTGCATTTTACCTGTTTGGCATTCGAAAAAGACTAGTTGGTGGCCAACAATTTGAGCAAGGTTTATTTTTTTTTGTAAATAATTTTTAACTTCAAAACAAGATTTTAATTTTTATTTTATTTTATGAAAACTACTAATTTAAAAGAACAAAATTTATAATCTTCTATTCGACAAAAAAATTGACAATTTATCCGTAAAAATTTAATGCCAACTGGATCTATTTGCACTTTCTACAGCTAAGTAGAAGTTATGCTGTATAAAATCATGCATTGGTAATTTATCTAATATATTAGTTACAACAATTATATCTACGAACTAGTTTTTACGGCTCTGCAATTGGAAAAGGGTTCTCCACTCTCGCAACTACCGCTCCCAATTTCGAGTCATCTATGTTAACCAAGCTCTGTGCCCAAAGTTTAGTCAACCTCGCTGTCACATCCTATAAATCCGGCTTTAGACTCGATTGATGACATTCCCTTGGGGATCTTAAATCCTGCGCCACCTCTTCCTGCATTTATAACCCCTCGGCTTCTCTTCATTCTATACTGGATGACAATAAAGGAATCACCAAGCTTGTTCGGGCAGATATTGAATCGTTGTCTTCATCAGTGGTTCAGAATCACAACGTCTTCATCTCTTGTCTTCAAAATTTGAAAGGGTCTTCGACGGGAAAAACTCTCTCTCTGCGACGGTAGTATCTGATGGCGCCCTGCAGGTAAGGGAGCAACTTCTTTCCTTACCCGACTCCACGGCTGTTTCTCCTTCATAGAGTGTTATTCTCCAACAGGCTGCCAGCAATCAAATCGCGTCAGGTCTTAGGGCGCGTCGCAAAAGTCGTAGGAATGGTCGAAGTCGCCAGGCCACCATTCGCGTTGGTCAAAATCTTCAATCTTCATTCTTTAATATCTCTCTTACAGCTCTTAAATATTGGTGTTCCTTTTACGCTTATTTAATTCGATAAGTTACTTATCGATAGTTGGTATGCAAATTTTGCTCAACGCATCTACGTGCCTCATTTTAGTAAAAAAACTGTACAGGGAAGTGATGAACCCACACACTTCCAGTTCAGTTTATTGTACAGTTTTTTACGCAGTTCAACTGTCCAGTTAAAACTTGAGCTTTAAGCGGCCCACACACTCAGTTTTAGCTGGTCTGAGGACTGAGTGAAAATATTTCAAAACTGCACAGTTCATCGTTCAAACATAACGTAACAGCCCAACGCAAATTTCGAGCAAATTAAAGCCAGCATAAAGGGGACAGCAGAAGAGGCACTAGGCTGACCCCCAAACAAACTAGAATTGACTGGCTTGATCAGGACTGTAGAGCTACAATTGAAGAAAGAAACCACAACCACCGGGAGTACATCGCAAGCCCAACAAGGGCAAGAATGGAAGTCTTCAAGCAAAAAAGAAAAATTGCAGACAAGCTTTGCAGAAAGAATATTTAAACGGAAGGATCTTACAAATACACAAAGAGACCTGGGTATCGCCCGATGGTAGAACGAGAAATCAGATAGATCACGTGGCCGTCAGCCGCAGATGGATAACTATTCTTGAGGATGTCAGGAGTTTCAGGGGAGCAGATACTGGAAGCGACAACCATTTGGTTGTAGCAACTATTCGCCTTAAAATCGCCGCAATCAGAAACGTGCACCATAATGCTAGAACCCGTAGACGGTTTAACGTAGACCTTCTGCGGGAGAGCGTTAAAAAGCGGGAATTTGCTGGAAACCTACAAGAATTATTAAACCAGCAAACCGTTTCTGACGACACAAATATTGAAGAATTGTGGAGTACGACAAAGGGCGCCATATTGACGGCTGCGGAAACGAGCATCGGTTATGTCCAAAGAAACCAGTAACACTGGATCTCGGACAAAACCTGGCAAAAAATAGAACGCAGAAAGGCCCTCAAAAATAACGTAAACTCTACAAACGACCCGGAAAGACGTCACCAACTAGAACGCGAATACTCCCAATTACATCGGGAGGTTAAGAGAAGTGTCCGGCGTGATAAAAGGCAGCAGATAAATGAGCTCGCAGAAAAAGCGGAAAACGCGGCAAACACAGGCAACAGTAAGGTGCTGTACCAAATCACTAAACAGCTCTCGGGAAAGCATTCTACTAAAAAGCATGCCGCTAAGAGTGCGGATGGAAGGCTGCTGTGCAGCGACGAGGAGCAACTCCAAAGATGGAGAGATTACTTCTTCGCCGCCCTGAATGGTACACTTACACAGGAACTTCAGGAAAACAGCAACAATGCACAGGCAATAAGAATCGCCACTCGGGCCCCATCCAAGACGGAAATAGTAACCGCAATTCATGCGATGGCCAATGGTAAAGCAGCTGGGAAAGCCGACTGAAGCCTCATAGCAGATGCGCTTCAGCCAATTCTATGTAGAAATAGCATGGAACACCTGTACCTTTCCGGAGGATTGGACGGAAGGTATCATAGTGAAAATGCCAAAAAAGGGGGACCTAACAATATGCGACAACTGGAGAGGTATCTGTTTATCATCTACTGTGTGCAAAATTTTGTGCCATATATTACTATCTAGGATAAGTGATGCAGTTAACCGAACGCTTAGGAGGCATCAGGCCGGATTCAGGAAGAACCGCTCCTGTATTGATCATATTAACACCTTGAGAATAATAGTGGAGCAGTCTACTGAATTCTGATCCCCCCTTTACCTTGCTTTCATAGACTATGAGAAAGCGTTCGACTCGGTTAATAGAAGCTTCATTTGGCAGGCACTACGGAGACGTGGACTGCCTGATAAAATAATAGAATTGATAAAAGCCCGATATAACAATTCCAAATGCAGAGTTCTCCATAATGGAAAATTATCCGACTGCTTTGAGGTAAGCTCAGGAGTACGACAAGGATGCCTAGTCTCGCCTTTACTATTTCTTATAGTAATAAATGACATCCTTGTCGGCGCTCTAGATAGTAGAACAGGCGGCATACAATGGGGTTTACTACACCGCCTTAAGGATCTCAACTACGCCGATGATATATGTTTGCTGGCCCACAGACACCAGGACCTCAAAAACATGTTAAACAATTTGGCAACAGAAAGTAGTCCAGCAGGCTTAAGGCTAAATCCGACTAAAACTAAAGAAATGCGGATAAATGCAAACACCATTGAACGGACAGCGCTGAATAACCGTGACGTGGAACTGGTAAACAAATTCTGCTACCTCGGTAGCATTATTACTGAAAATGGTGGGGCAGAAGAAGACGTAAGTTCCAGAATAAATAAAGCACGAGGCGCATATGCATGCCTGTTCCGCATATGGAGATCAACGGTGATCTCCACTAACACCAAATTGCGGCTGTTCAACTCCAACGTTAAGGCAGTTCTTTTGTACGGTTGCGAAACATGGAAAGTCACCCAATTCATCACAGGGTGCCTACAAGTCTTCATCAACAGATGCCTGCGTCGTATCCTAAAAATCCGCTGGCAAGATAGAATTTCAAACGAAGAACTATGGCGCCGTGCCGGCCAAGAAAGGATAGACGACCAAATCAGGCGAAGGAAATGGAATTGGGTTGGCCACACCTTGCGACGCGAAAACGAAAATCTAGCCAAACAGGCCCTCGACTGGAATCCGCAAGGTTCCCGTCGAGTCGGAAGACCTAAAACAACGTGGAGGAGAACTCTACTAGCAGAAGCCGCAACAACTGGGAGATCCTGGTCGGAGCTAAGAGCTGTCGCGCAAAACAGAGTCCGCTGGAGGGACTAAAGGAGTTGAAAGAAGAAGAAGAGAATCTTACAAATACAGGAAGACTTTAATGAAGGGAGAAGTGGACAAGCGTACAAAGGAACTCGCCAAAGATCACCAATAAGTTACAGCCAAGAACGGATATCTGCCAAGACATAGATGGGAACCTATTAGCAGATCCTGATAGGATAAAAGATAGGTGGAGAGAATATTTTCAGAACCTCCTCAGCACCAACTACAATACCTTCACGATCTTTGTGAAACAAAAACTAGAACCTATAGCGGCAACCCTTATAGGAGAATATCAAGCTGGTTTTAGGACAAACAGGTCAACATCGGACCAGCTGCTGACCTTAAAACAAATTCTGGAGAAAACCTGTGAAAGGAATATAGTTATATACCAGATATTTGTCGACTCGAGAGAGGGTGTACAGGATCCTATTGGAATTAGGAGTCCCTTCAAAGCTGGTACAATTTCAACCTCTCCCGTCAGTGCAGGGAAGTGCATCAATAGCAACACAGTTGGTACAAATATTTGGTTATGCGAATGACGTGAACATGGTGGAAGGTCCTTTTTGGCACCAAAAGAAGCTTATGTCGGCAAAAGACATAGGCCTGAAGAAAAAACGAAGGTGATGCAACAATCCAGAGAAGGTTACAATATTACAATGGAAAGAAATATAACTATCGACGAACATAACCTAGAAGTAATCGATAAAATAGTCTACCTTGGGTCTACAATTACAAAAAGAACCGATGAAAAAGAAGAAATAAGCAGAAGAACGAGTCAACAACGAGAGAGGATGGAATATGGCTAGGAAGATACAACAACGAGTTGTATGAAGTTTTTGACGACCGAGAACTCTCAACTGACTACCCGTCACGAATCCTCAAGGCAAGCCTCGGACATTTAGAGGAGGCCAAGGCTCGATTTGGGCTGTAGCGCCATTGGATGGATGGAGAACTCTCAACTTGAATAAAAATTAACAGCTGAAACTAGCCAGCCACGTGATCAGGGTGGAGGACAATCGTATCCCAAAACGCCTTATGCCTTATGGAGATCGATAGACTCTGTGAAGGCTGACGCAGAGGCAATACTTAACATCCAGAACTGAAGACATGCTGCAAGGGTCCGCCAAACATGGAAAAATGCCCTAAAGGAGGCCAAGGCTCGATTTGGGCTGCAGCACCATTGAATGGACGCCCTAAAAACAAAAAGCACCCATCAGGAATATATAACTTTTGAAGAGGAGAGTAAGATAAACTTATTTACCAAATTTCATAAAAATTTGTGCTGTCCGAAAGAATTCGGAGGTAATACTCTATTTTTACCGCTATCCACTGGACTAAGACAAAGGAAGTAAATTAACCAATATATTTATTTATGTTGATTTGTTAAAAAATATTACACAAGTTTTATTTTCTACTTTTTAGTCTATTATAAATCTTCCGCCATTTTGACGCTCTGTCATGCTTTTTCGTTTAATAGCCATGTCGGGGGTCTACAAACGCAAATGCAAAAATCGGCCGAATATTGATTTTTTTTTTTTTTTTCAAAATGGCCAGATTGCATTTTCACGCGAGTTACACATATGTGCAAAATTTGAAGTTGATCGGTTATACATTCTACTTTTTAGTCTTCCGCCATTTGATGTTGGCCGCCATTTTGAATTGGGAATGACGCTACACCACTAATTGTATTCTACATTTCATGATCTCTTTTCAACCTCTGTCGGGAATACAAATTCAAATGATTTTTTTTACAAAATGGTCAGTTTGCACTGTCAAGAAAACTACGCATATGTGCAATATTTGAAGTTTATCGGACCCATACTGAGGGGATTGTGAAAAAAGGTATTCGGCAGCTATTTTGAAACCACCATCTTCATTTTGTTACGATCGGATTACATTGTCAGGCAAACTATGCATATGTACAAAATTTGAAGTTGATCGGTTATACTTTCTACACTATGTCTTCCGCTATTTTGTGTTCGCCGCCATTTTGAATTTCAAATGACGCTACACCAATAATTTTATTCTACCTGACATGTCTTTTCATTTGATTCCTATGTCAGGGGTCTGGAAAGACAAATGCAAAAATCGGCCGCCATCTTTGTATCGCCATCTTGATTTTTTTACAAAATGGTCAGATTGGATTTTCAATCCAGCTATACATATGTGCAAAAAGTTGATCGGTGGTATGGAAGCGGTTCAAAATCAAGTTAAAGGTTGTTTTTTTTTGTTAACGGCTTTTTCTGTTAACGCTTGATTTTTACTCCCTATCAATATTTGATAACGAGCTCTATATATGAAACGATTCTTAAGGAGTAAATCCAATAAACTCCAAAAACGCTTGGTCTCCACGGCAATTTTGTAGCTAAAATACCAGATTAGCCAGCTCTGCTCATTCCCTAAGCTTACGGCTCACGTTACATAAATAGAACAACAGAACTATGGAACAACAATCTTTCAAAGTCTGAATTTCCGAACACGGGCAACATCTAAGACTCAAAAAGCAGAGTTCGTAGCCATCTCCTCCAACATCCTCTTGACTCCTCGTAACCTGAAACCTCTTTTGTCCTTCGAAATAAGCTTACTACTAAACATCGCACCACGCATTTAAACTATATCCTTTCAGGACATACATTCAAGATGGTTTACGTGTGAAGGTGATGGTGAAGGTATTACGTGTGAAGCAGACGTCGCCCTCATTGATCAAAATAACCGATTTAAAATTAATTTTTAATTCTAACTTGTCGACAAAAGTCCTTTGATATCAAAGAGCGCTCGTTGTTTCAGAAACTGGCCCTAATGCACATAATAAAGATTCAATTACGATCTCGTCCTTTGAGCATCCTGCTTCCTGCTCCGTCCTTCGAGCTGCAGACTCGGGCCATTGTTCATCAAAAAGCACTTTGCGGAAGAAGGACGGATTAGTCGAAACTTAAACGCGACTAATGAATAAATCACTCAATTACGGATTCAAGCCAGCCCCGACTCGATCCTGCTCCGCTCGCTCATTACAGTCATATCAAAAAGTCATTTTAATATCGCATCCGTTTACAAAACAAACTTCAGCATCCCTCGGCCGCCCCGCCGCTGAAGGGACGCACGTTAATAATGAAAGAGCGGGCGGCAACCTCGAAGCTGCAAACGGCCTCCCCCGCCCAAGTGCGCTTCGAGCCCTCTCCCTTTCAAGGGTCGTGAACTCTGGATCTCCATTCTTCTCATCCTTCACGGCTGCAGTGGTGTTGTGTCTGCTTCCAAGGCGTATACGCTTTTGAATGTGTGCGTCGGTTCTGTTTTTTGTTTTATTTTTGTGTGGAATAATGAGAAAAAATGCTTCCATGGGCTTCCGCTCTCCTATCTCCAAGGATTCTATATGCATGGGTCTCTTTCGAAAATTTAACTTTCGCAGAGATTTCTGTTTTAATTTTATTCCGTTAATTAAAGAGACGCGCGGCAGGGGCGGGCGACGCGACGCTCCAGCTAGTGTGGAGGCTCGAAGGGATGAAATTAAAAATGGGGCTGCAATGATTCAATTTTAAAAAATGGCATGTAGTACAGAAAATTCCATATTTACAATTAGATTTTGAGTTTCTGCAGCCGCGGTGGATTCTTTTTTATATTTTAATGCTGTTACGGCTTCGCAACAATCTGCGAGCTGAATAGACTTTACTTTTTCAAAAGACCCGTCTTAGTACCTCACTGTGGAGGGTGAAGGCAATTAGTGTGGAGAACGTAAACATAGGACTTTTCAGAAATGTTGTTTAGTCAGAAATTGCAGTCAATCAATGTTTGCGCATTTTTCAAGTATTTCCTAGTGGGTATGAGCTCATTGCGTTCGGAATCACCTGGGGTGGGAATTAATCAACGAATTCTATGACTGCGGCCTTTTATTTTGATAAGGAAAATAAATACTACTTGTGAATCGTTTATTAAACATTGTATTTTTATTTGAAAGCTGGAAAAAGAGATATGATTTCTATTACGTATAGTGCGCGAGTAGCCGAGCGGGCTACTCGTGTTTTGCGGGGAAAAATATGGTCGTGCAGGCAGGAGGATTTTGTTTTCGGTGGAACAGTCTCTATAGTAATAGCGATAAAGTAATAAAGAGGGCTGCTACATTCATACAGTGATTTAAACAGTCGACAGAGGCGCGGAAGATGGAGCTACTGGGGTTGAATTCGACGCCGTTCAATACTACCTTAATTGAAAGGAACCAATTATTCCCTTTCAGTAGAATTAAGTCTATACCAATAGCTTGGAGATCAATCAACAGAGCAGGGTGCTATACTCTGTCAAAAGCCTTGCAAATATCTAAGACAGCCAGAACAGATTAACCGTGGAAGCTTTGGTTGAGATGCCTCGGTTAAACACACAAGAAGGTCGCCAGTAGGCCTTTGGGGTCGTCTACAAATTACGTGAGCCGAATTTTGCCGTGCCGGCCAAGAAGGGATAGACGACCAAATCAGGCGAAGGAAATGGAATTGGAGTGGGCACACCTTGTAACGCAAAAACGAAAATTTAGCCAAACAGGCCCTTGACTAGAATCCCGCAGAGTCGGAAGACCTAGAACAACGTGGCGGAGGAGACCCTACCAGCAGAGGCTGCAACAACTAGGAGATCCTGGTCAGAGCTGAGAGCTGTCGCCCAAAACACAGTTCGCTGAAGGACTTTTTACGCCCTATTTCTCATGAGGGGTTAAAGGAGCATAAAGATAAAGATTTATCGTCAGTTCTCAACTTCTATTCAGTCTCAAGTCGTGAATTTACTGCAAGAATTTACCCCGTATCCACTCGGAACGAAAAACAAAGCGCGTTCGCGGTTTTCAATTGCTTTCTTCAATTGCGGCTCTACAGTCCTGGTCAAACCAATCAATTCTAGTCTGTCTGGAGGCCCAGCCTAGTGCCTCTTCTGCTACCCCCTTTATGCTGCTTTTGACCTGTTCCCATTTGTTGTTGATGTTGGGCTGCTCATCTACCTCTCTCAAGTTTTGTACGACAGCATGTTGGTAGGCATCTTTTATTTCTTCCCGTTTTAGCTTATCTATATCGTATTTTGGTTGAGTTTGCCCTCTATGCGTTTTAGTTGCTATCCGAGTTCTCAATTTCACTTTGACTAGATAGTGGTCCGAGCCACAGCACGCTCCTCTCATTGTTCCTACGTCCAGTATACTCGTGGCCCCTCTTCTTTCAATTAGGACGTGGTCAATTTGATTATTAGTTACTCCGTCTGGTGACTGCCACGTCATCTTGTGCGGGAACATTGTTGAACTTATTACCATTGCGTTTGAGCTTGCGAAATCGATCAATCGACTACCATTGTCATTGGTAACGTTGTGTAGGCTATGCTTTCCCATGACTCCTAGGAACTCCTCTTCTTTTCCTACTTTGGCATTCATATCTCCAAGCACCATTTTAATATCGTTTGACGGTATTAACCTGATGGTTTTTGTTAGCTCTTGGTAGAATTCCTCTTTCTCCTCATCCGTTTTCTCTTCCATCGTCCATCGAATGCTTCACGCATAATCGCGTCGATCACAACGTTGAAGAGAAGTGGCGAAGCGACGGACGTCTTCTTGTCGGACACCTGTTTGAATCGAGAATTCCTCCGACAAGTCGCTTCGAATACGAGCCCTGCTGGTTGAGCCATTGTACGACGCGTGAAGAAGTTGGTTGATTTATGGCTCGTGTTCGATTTCAAAGGCCCTCTTCAGATGCTGTTCCCCAATCGATGCAATCGAAAGCGAATTTGAAATCGATGAAAACGACGATAGTTCATTTGCCACAACGAATTCTTTCTTTCATTAGCTGACGGAGAGCGAATATCTGACCAAAGCATCCTCGATGTGGTCTAAATCCTGTTTGATCTTTCCGGCTCGTTTGCTCTCGATGTTTCTGTAGCTTCGATGGTATGATTTTCGTAAATTCTTTGCCGGCGATAATTCTTGTATATCCGACTGTCGCCTTTCTTCAAAATTGGCACATCGATCGCTTTCTTTCACGCCTACGGGACACGATCCAAATGCCATATGTGTGTTATGAGGGCGTGGAGCTGTTGTGATAAGACATCACCTCCGGATTTGATCATCTCGGCGGTTGCTTGATCTATTCCCGCCACTTTTCCATTTTTCAGCGATTTTTTGCCGTCTTCACTCGATAATTGTCGGTTCGGCATCGAAAAACTGTTCGATAATCGGCGTTTCGGGTGCTGGACCTTTTGGCGGATCCTGGCTGTTTTGGTTACTGCTTACTTTACGCTTAGAACGGAGGGATATGATTCTGTGGCAATTCGTTCAAGTTGCAACCCCCTCCTGACGCTACTGCTCACTGCAATGCTTATATAATTATTCTTGATAGCACTGTATTAAACGTCTTTTCACTGCCCCAACTGAACTACACTAATCCACAAACTGAATCACTCTTTTCAATATTGTCAACTAAATTATGTTTTACACTCCTTCATTTATTCAAGATTTCCGTCCCAAAAGCCTTTCTTCAAGTTGTCAATACCTCATAACTGTTGCTTCATCTGTCACAAATCCACACAAAAGCCAAAGCTTTCAAAGCGCAAACAATCTCGACACTTCTTATCGCGCCCAGAAATTATCAAGACGAGAAAAAAAAAGATTAAAAATTTACGAGAAAAATTTGCACAGCTCTTAACTAAACAACAATGGCGAAGCGGTCCAAGTTCAATAGAAACAATTTGATAGATGACTCAGTATTTTTCTGCCAAAGTTATGAATGAATTCGCACGCGGCGATAGACAGACAAGAGCCGCCGAATCCAGCTAAAAAACGCGGCGAGGAAATTTCACGGCAATGACCTGATGCAAGGCTTTTTGGAAGAAACTTCGGTAGTCGTGATGCCGGCGGTAATGGCGGTAATCCAATTTAAGATCATTACCAGAAGAGAGAAAAAATATCTTCTATATGACACTAACCTGCCTCAACACTACGCAAATTCAAGCGCGCAAATTGCCGACACGCCGTGAAGTGTGTATTTGACCCAATTTACCCGGAAATTGCTTGCGAAAATATTCGCACAGATGAAATTTTTCTTTTTTTTTTTTTAATTTTTTGCGTTGCGGAATTATGGATTAGACGTAGCCACTTTCCGGGGATATTTTTGGAACATTTTTACGTTCGGTTTAAACCGGGTAATTTTAATGGGTTTGGGACAGAAATTGTAAAAATTGTAAAAAAAACGAACGCAGCTTGTTTTTTTACAATCCGAACCCCAATTGCAGCCCATTTCGACCGCAGTAAAGCAATTGACCTTTTGACTTTTATGGCATCCGTAAAGAACATTTTTTGACCCTTTAAAAACGCCGAAAGGAATCAATTTACAACTATTTCAGGAAAAACGCTCGACCTGCAAGAAAACCTCTTCCATAGAGCCCTAAAAATCTTTTTGTTTCTATAGTATGCTAAGGAACCGTTAGGTTATGGTATAAACGCTGTAAAACTTTAACGGCGGTTATGGGATGTCCTTGGAACGAGTAAAATATGCCGGCAGCAGCTCTACCGAAAACACGTTGTTATGGCGGTGTCATATTTCAAGATTGGATACGAATAGACACACAGATGTGCAAAAAGTTCGCGCTTAGAAAGGGATAGTGGTTGCGCGTTTAGGTAGTTTCGTAATTGGGTTTGGTGGCAGCACAGCTGGTAGAAGATGATGGAAAGTTAAGTGTGTTTTTGATGGGTATCGTGAAAGGTAGTTTTTAAATCATTCGTTGGGATAAGGTTTTTTTAGTTTTTAAGTGCAGGCAAAATATAGGAGAAATAGGGAGGTAAAAAACTGTGAAAGTACTTTGAAGTAAGTTTTATAGCTTCCTAGAAGTGATGTTACGACGTTTTTGGGTACTTAACAATAGATTTATGGACATTTGATGTAATATGTGTGTGACTACATCAATAGCTACAAATTTAAAATTGACGGGTAGGTCAAATGACAATCAGCGAGTAAACTCGCGAGGTTAGCTTAAGCCTAAGGCCGCGTTTACATCCCAATGTCATGTCAAGACAGAAATGAAGACGGATTTTTGACAATTGTGAAAATTAAAATGGCGGCTTTCTTATTTTGGACTTTTATCGAATTATTTGTCTCAATTTAACAACGTCTTCAATAAACTTGGTCCAAGATTCATTATTGGCGGAGACTACAATAAAGCATACAGCAGTGGGTTACAGACTAGATTCACCCGGAAAAGAAAATTAACTTTTAAGTGTCATTAAAGAAAACAAGTGTGATTATCTGTCTTCATGATGACCAAGTATTGGCCTACGGATGCAGCAAAGATTCCAGATCTACTTGAGTTTGGAAGAGCTAGTCAACTTATAAGTGAGTCTTGAAAGTGATGAAGAATTGGAGCAACAAACGAGTAACTCAAACGAGAACACATTCAAATGGCAGCCAGCCTTGCAACACCTGAATGAAAAGACAAAGAACAGTGGGAAATCAAACACCCAGCCGAAATCAGAGAACAAATCAAGGACATTATGGCATAGGAGCAATGGAGAATCAGTCCTTCGCGAATTTTGGTAAATGGCATCCATCTTATGCGGTTTATTCTGCTTGCGGATGCATCATTAGCACCCATACACATGTCGATGAACCTTACGTACATACATATCATCTAGGCCCAGTAAATTTGTAATTTTTACAAATCCATCATATCCATTAATTACTACAAATTTAACTTATGTACAACTTAAGACCCCTTAAATTTCATCTTAAAGACCCAGTATCTTCTTACAAGGTGCCTAAACAAAATTTTAGATAATCAATAATTCCCGAAAACTACTTACAGCTTTGTTAATGACCCAATTTCGAAAACTTCCAAGAATCCGAAATGCATGCAGACGTCCGCTAGTCAATAATATGCCTGCCTTCCACCATTTTCCTGCTGTCACATCTCTCCAGCTCAGGAAACAGAAAAGTTATTTTTAAAAACGAAACGGATCTTTACTGATAAATGCCATCACTGTGTACGCAGCGCAGAGAGTATGGGAGCAGAAACCAAAAGAAAGAAAAAAAACGCCCAGAAATGGTCCGTCACGCGACGTCATATTTCAATTGTACCTGACGAGTTTCGTCGGTGTTCGAAATTGATCACGAGCCGCGCGGCAAATGGTTTCCAGTTTTCCCTTTCCCTTTCTTAGTTTACTTTTCGGTCAATTCCCTTTCGCACACATTCAAATGCCCTTAAAAACACCGACAGTGGCTGTCTCGCACACTCGTCTCGCTGTGTCTTCTCTATACGCCGACATCCTGTGAATTTTTCGGTCCAGGATGGATGCTGTAAGGGAGGATGAAGCCGTCGCATCTGCCGGGATTTCGAAAACAAGGCGCAGCGGCGAGCAGCAGAGAAAAGGGAGTTCTGTTGTCGATTGCGCTTCCTCCTCCTTCGCAGCTCCGTTCGCTTTGTTTTGTCTACTTTCTGGGTACGTTTGCTCGATACGTTCCTAGAATCGCTGTCTCTCCTCCTCCGCCTCTGTAATCTATAGCTAGGGAGTCTGTCCTGCTCCCTACGCCGCTGGGCTTGAGCCCCCAAACATTCCGTTCCGAGTTTATATTTTGGAGCCATGTGAACTGAACTGGCATGGCTCCCCTTCCCGGGATTTCCTGGTCTGATCAGATTGTCTGATGGTCCTGATTCGATTTCTTCTTCTCCTGCATCTTCTTCTTCTAACGATTTCCCGGGTCGCGCACTCCTCGCCGCCCTTGTCCAAGGGCCTAGTAAACAACCAGCATGCCGAATCGCGCACACCTTTTCCATTTCTCTTGCAGTATGCTCATATGGTCACGTCCGCCAGCCAGTGTAAACAGATTAAGAAAAAATTTGGGGAAATCTAATCATTTCCTCTCTCTCAGCGCGAACCATCCTCCGTTTCACTCGCAGTGACGTACGAGTGTGTAGTTTTCTTATGGCTGTGGCTGTGTTTATTATATCATTTCCCAGATGTAAACAAGCGCTTTTCCGTCCTTATTTCCAGTTTGGTAATCGATACGCGGCTGAGGCTGGGAGCCGTTGGTAACACTTTTTCGTTAAGCAACGCTTAAGCAGGGGTAATCCTTACGGAAGTATATAAGGATGCGAAGAAGGTGTAAAAGGATATGTGATGTTTGCTTGTGTGTTTGCCTTAGGGGCCCTGGGAAAAAAGTTTTTATACGTGACTATTTAATAGGGGAACCATCATATGGCAATAGAGTAAATAGTGTTGGTAGCTTCTTGCAGTATCAGATGTGGTAAGTGGCATCATGGGTGGAGAATGTTTCATAGGGTGCTATTGTACTATCATCTGTTGAATTAGAAGGAATTTAAAGAATGGAGATTCAAATATGGACGATCATTGTTGATGCTAATAGATGGAAAAGGTGCAAGAGAGATTCTTTTCCATTCAAGTCGCGATAACCTTCTTAGATCTCGCCATGATCTAAGTGTCTCGTCCAAGCAAACAATTCTTCGAAGGACTTCCGTCTCGAAGACCCCTTAGTGATCAGAGTGTTTTTTTGTAAAAACCCAAGTCTGATCCATGCGAGCACTGGTAAGATCCAGAAGCAGTTTGGATGTCATTCGTAGAAGCCTGGGCTTAAATAGCCTTAATAGGCATATTAACTCCACCTTTCAAAGCGGCACCGATAGCAGCGTATCCGCTGTCGGAACGTCCCGGTCGGACCGCCAGCTAACGGATCAAAGAAGACAAGCACGCGCCACACCTTGTCTGCAACATCGTAAACTCTTACTTAATTCAAACAAGAGGGACATCAAACTAATTCTTGATAGGGGCTGTAAAAAAGAAGTACTGTCTTTTCTCGTGTACTAGCATACTAGTCACTGGCAACAACCAGTAGCCACTACGTTCTAACCCTTTGTACTCGCGAACAGTGCCGGCGGATCATGTTTGTCTCAAATGGGTAGTCAGACAAACATATCCCCTCCTCCGAAACTGTCAATCAAGAGTATTGAGACGAAAATGGTAATCCGCCATCTTGGTCATCCACCGTTGTGAATTTCTAACGACTTTAGCTTAACATATTTTACGCACCAAACCCATTAATTTGATACCCATATCAAGAGGGTTGTTATAAGAAAGGGGTTGTCCGCCATATTGGATTTAAAAAAATATTAGATTATCATCTACTCGAAATATTACATAGTTGCAATAGTTATCACAAGCGAACGAAATGAATTCTACAAAAAAGCCTTGCACCAAAATATCAGCACACAAAAATTACCTAAAAAATTATAAATGAAAAAAACATTCTCATCCCAAAAACTCATCTTCTTCAAACAAAAAAAATATCCCAAAACAAATAACTCACACCTGCACCGCATCTCAAAATATCTCTCAACACTGTTCGGACTATTTCTTTTGACTTTTTTTTTCCTAATTCAGCTGAAGGACACCTTTTGTAACTGTATCGTTTCGTATAAAATAAAAAATGACACATTCATATACATCCACACAAGTGAAATTTTCTAAAAACATATAAAATATCATCCACAAGAAATTTTCCTTCCTTTTTTCCATCTTTTTTTTCATCTCTTCTTCCTCGCTTCTATATTTTCTTATGCTTTATATATATGTATTATGTATGTATATACCTGGGCAATAGAGAATTCCATCCCGTCGTCAGTCAATTTTCATTACTCTTCACTTGGGAAATTTTTTTTTATCTTTCTTTTTTTTATTGTTCTGTGTTTTTGTATATCTTTCTTTAGAAAATATATCGAAATGTGTGTTTTGTTGTATATAAATAAGATAAGAGAGTGTTTGTGTACGTTTTAGATATGTGTATTTATGTATAAAATCTGTGCTCTGTGGTCTGTGCATTTCCGAAGAGTTTTCTTTTATAACACAAAATTTTTACTCAGAGCCCGTTGACTCAGTTTATAACGTTCGGCCACCGCTTGCGGACGCGCTGTTCCGTTTTCCACACCCCCGTTTACTCTACTGCCTTTGTGGACTTATTTTTGTGTGTGTATTTAAGAAATAATTTCTTTCTCAAAGTTAATTTTAAATAAAATTGCAAAAAAAAAAACATCAAAATACCAAATTAAGGATATTATTATTATATTCGCGGTGTAGGAAATAAACTTCCATAAGTATATAATGTTCAACATTTTTTTGCTTTCAAAAGCATAAGAAGAAGAAGAAGATATGTTTTTTGTGTTCATATATTTGTATAAGTAAAAAAAAAATCAAAAGTGAAGAAAAAAAATCTACACGACATTTTTCATAAAAAAAAATCGCATCGAATCTGTGTGTGTGCGTGCGTGTCTCTTTTTCTCTAAATAAATAAAAAAAGAAGAATAAGGTGAATGCAGTTTTGTGTTTCATATATATAAATAAATAAATAATGAGAAATAGAAAAGGTTGAGAAGAAGAAAATTCCGTTTTTACTTGTGTTTTTATAAGCATAGGTGTGTGTTTCGTTATAACACAAATGCAATAATCAAAAAACAGAGCGGCTCAAACATACACACACGCTTAAACATTTTTATTCGTTCAACGACGACGAGATTATTGCTGCTCCCTTTATATCGCGGTCTCTCTAATCTCTCTTTCTCTTTTACTCTCTGTGTGCAGTGTGTACAACCGAAATGTGTTCATTTTTATAATAAACAGTAATCAAGTAAAAACAGCAACAAACACAGAAAAAAAATAAACTTAACGAAAGTTTAGAAAAGAAAAAAAAATATCGAGAGTAATTTTTAATAATAATTATAACCGCTATAAAAACAGTGCTGTTAACTCCTTGCGTGTTTTTTTAAGAAGGACATAACAATTGCAGTTTTTACCGTTATAACGATATAATATTTATTTCGGCATTGTTATTAATTTTTTTTTCGTTGTGAAAAAAATCTCTCTCAAATAAATAAATACATGTACAAAACGAAGTGTTTCGTAATTTTTTATAACATCTACTGCCTGTTTGTGTTCTAATTTTATCGGGGGAAAATAATAGTGTTCATTAAATAATTAAAAAAAAAGGGAAATTATAATAATTTTAACGAAACAAAAAAACATCCCTTTGCATACGTAAAAATATAATATCTATAGATATAAAAAAACGGGGAAATTTATATCAAATAAAAAATATTATAAAGGCGTGATGATATATGTGTATTAATAATAAATATAAATATGTGTATGCATATAAAAAAATAATAAAATAGTGTTTATAGTGAGTGTGTAAAAGTGTGAGATTTTTATTATTATTATATTAAAATTTAACGAAGAAAAAAAAAGTGTTTATAAAACAAAATATAAAAATATAATAAAATAAATAATAGAAAAATACCAACAAAGAAAAAAAGTAAGGCTGAAAAAATCTATTTTTTATAAAAAAAATTTTTATTAAAACAGTACCTATTTATATACGTAGAAATTATTAATGTTCTTTTTACCACGTACTTAATCTCAAAAATCTCGTATTATTGTTTAAATATAAAAAAGCAAGACTTTTAAGTAAGTTATTTTTATATATGTATAAATAAAACTCGCGGAAGTATACATAAAGTATACAAAACGAAAAACGGGGAAAAAAAGGACATCTCAGAAAAGCGGAGAGAAAATTCATGGAAATTGAATACGATTTCAAGTGAAATGATATAAGAATTCCAAGAATTTTTTGTATTTGCTGCTGTGTGTGGTGAAAATATATATATTGTATTTTTATTATTTGTATCTCGTCTGCTTGAGTGATTGTTGTTGTTGTCGTTTTTTGTTAACGGAACATCATCCATCGAAACCCAAGTTATTCGAGCTAAGTAAAAAAATATAAGTATTTTCCTCTACGTTTTTTACCACTACTCTTTATCTTGTTTTATTTTCTGTTTTTTTTTTTTCGTTTTTGGTATCATAATTGTTACATTATATTTCTTTTCTTTCGCTTCTTCTTGTTTGGAGAACGCGTCTGCAAAAGGAAACACGAGAGCTTTACCTAGATATACAGGTAGGTAAATATATATCCTATATATATATGCCATCATTACAGCATAAATAATATATGTATGTAATATTTAGAAGAAAAAATAATGTACACGGCACAAAAAAAAGCAAAACAAAAATAACAAAAGATCTAGAGCATAGCGTGTGCAATTATTGTTCTTCTGGAAATGAGAGCGCGCTCCTCTATACTTGCAAAGCTTTATAATAAATATTCTGGTGCGGCGCGGGTTGTATGATGATGGCACGGAGTGTATAACAGTGGTGGTGTGCGGTGTGTTCTGTTATGTTAAGTTGACCTATTTTTCTCGACGAATATAAAAACGCGCGACACGAGCGGGACGGGAATTAAAAAAGTTCTTTTTTTTTATTGTATTTCTTTCTACTTCTACTTTTGTGCCCCCCTTTTTTACACTGTTTTGACTTGATGAGAGAGAGAGAAAAGAAGTAGAAGTGAAAAAAATAAAAGAAAATCACTAGAAGCAAACGTTCTGAAAGGAAATTCCCTTCAACAGAGAAAGGGGGGACTTGGCGCTGCTGGCACCTTAATAACAATTTTCCGGCCTCTCCACCTTGCTCGATTTTGTTGGTTGGCGGCTTACCATGTTTTTTGTGTGTGTATGTATCCAAAAACTCGAAAAAGTTCTACTTTGCTCCTCTCTACGCACAAGTCAACACACCATATTCAGCAGAAGTTAGCACAAGTAACGCTCGCTCGCATCAATATAACATTTTATAATAAAAATGGGCGTTTTTCTTACGTAATAAAAAAATTCTTCTTACCTCCATCTTCTTTAACTTCAATTTTTTCTCTTTTAGCTATATTTAATACAAAAAAAGACAGTTAAACAAAGTTTTACTAATTTTTATTAGTTTAAAAAAAAATAAACTAAAAACAAAAACAGATTTCTTCCTTGCAATATTATTGCACTAAAAACATGGTGTATAATAAAACATACCTAACCAAAAACAGCTGTTATATTACTTAACACGACACCTTGTGTTGAGTGTGCCGCACCCGCAAAAATTTAATGACGTTTAACAATTTCTCATTCCACACAGGAGAAGTGGAGAATTCGCCAGTGTTGTGTAGATGGTCGATTTATAAATAGATTTCTTTACCCTCGCCAAGGCTACACGTGCATGAAATTTTATGAGATCTAAACTTGAGAAAAAAGCTTTTTTCGAGAAATTATGCTTCCCAGTTTTTTTTTGTTTATTTACAGTCTTTTCTTGTTCTAAATCGACATTCTCTGGTTTTTAAAGATTTTTTTTAAATTTCTAATGTTTTATTATGGAAGAAGAAATCAGAATAAAAAAATAAGAAAAACATACATAAGTCGCTTGTTAGAACGTGTCTTCGATATTTTCTTTTTCCTTTCTTTGTTGTAAAAAAGTATAAGCTGCTTACTACGGTTTTGTTTGGTTTTTTTACACAAATTTTGGTTTTTTTTACACAAATTTTTATTCATTGTCACATTATTTGAGGGTATGAAACAATCTTTTAATACTTCTTAATTTTTCACAAAAGCACCCTAAATGATGTTTACAAGAGTCGTAGAATAAAAATGAAGAATAGAAAGGTTTTTTTCTAACAAGGAATGGAATTGTAACAATGAGAAGGACAAAAAACTGTGAACAAAATATCTTTTCTTTCTTTAAACAATATTAAGTAAATATTTGCAATACAAAGGGCTGTCTTCTTCTTTAAAGGCTCTACAACCGGGATCCGGTCCTGGCCTCTCACAACAAATGTGTCGCTCACTGTAAAAACGGCGTAACTCCACACTTCAAAACACTTTGGAGTCACACTCCGTCATATACCCTGCTACAAATCCAAAGCAACTCCAGAAGTGTGCTATAATTGAACTTATAGTGCATTTCTGGATACGCTTTCTTCATAGGATAGTTACCAGTGTCCACCACTAGGATGTTATGGTCGCACTTCCATCAGTCCGAAATAGTTGCGGCACGTGCATGTTCTTCCCCCGCAATCTAAACCAACCAAAACTATCAGGCCTATCCCGAACTCCACTTAGGAATTTTCTTACAGTGGTAGCCTATGATTATAAAAAAATTCCAGCGAAATCGATTCCAGCGGAGTTCAGAATAAGCCTGTATGTAATGATCCGACAATTTGCGTTTTTGTACAAACAGACAATTTGCAAACAGACAGATGCTTTTGCTCGCTTGTGAGGACTTGACATTCTCACTGGTCAGCGATTTTGGGATTTCCTTATTTGTTGGCGCTATTTCTACACTCCTGAACGTCTTATTTGTAAGCCAAACTGCTTGATCGGGTTCAACATAGCTCGGCCACTCCCTTATATGTGACTTAGAGGTATCGTTGGAGAGCAAGAAGAGCAGATTCATCTTCATTGAGACAAAGCCTCCTTTCGGGTCGCCACTCTTCATATCCTCCATAATAGCCCGAGAGGTTGCGAGGAATTTTATACCGAATAACCAAATCGGAGCCTGATGGTCTTTGTCCTATCATTTTAACTTTTCATCTTCGGTTTAGAAGCTAAAATTTTCTGACTGGCAGATCCTAAGGTGTTAAAGTGGGAAATTACTACTATTCCCCTGCTTCTCTTTATTTGGGTGTGCCTCAAGGCTCAATTATTGATCCACTTTTATTCAGTTTACCAAAAGTAGTACTAAATTGTGATATCCATTTATACGCCGAGGATGTCCAGTTGTATCCCACTCGTCCAACTGGGCTAATCGAGGACTGTATTGGGCGAATAAACGAAGACCTGCCATGTGTTCATGAGGGTTCTCAAACCAATGGTCTGTTGCTTAATCAATCTGTTAGCTATTTATTGAAATATCAAAGAGACTTACCACCTGTCCTATTAAATAATGCCTTTATTGATTATGGGTATTCTGCGAAAAGCTTAGGTGTTCAATTGAACTCCAACTATAGTTTCTGCGGTTAGGTTCGTTCGACTCTGGGTAAGATTTATAACAACTTACGGCAGCTGTGAATTAGCTCGGTTAGTGTACCTCTTGGATTACGAATGTAGTTAGCGAAGACAGTCGGGCTACCTCAGTTTGTGTAGTATTCAATAAAAAGAAAAATGAGCGTCAGCTGCCACCTAGCGATGAAGAAGTAATGCCTCAAGTGATTTCATACCGTTCCAAGATTTTTGGGATCGCTTTTGAGGTCAATTTCAACCCAAAAATAATCGTCTACTTTATGGATATTGGGGGTAAGACCGTCAGTCAGCGTTATAAACATTCCGCACATTCTGAAAGTTTCATATGTCCTTTGACGAATAGAACTGACTATCTTTCCACTTACAAACATACAGCTGACGGAGGTGCCATAACTATGCTCCAGATACGAAGACTCATCCAATGCCACAGTGCCTACTGTCGTAATTGGATGCCGTGCAGAGCTAAGGTTGCGTAATAACGGGAAATTACAGTGCGCAGAAGTATACGTCTTATCCATGCACACAATGTTTGTTTCGATGGAATAATGCACGAACCGAATTTTCCTTTCGTCTAAAGTTTGTTTTCAGTCTGGTGCATTTTCTAAGTTTTAGGTGACATGTCCCGAAAACCCACAAGTTCAAATATAGCAAATCTGTGTGTTGAGGTGTGTTACTTTCAAACTAGTTTTGGCAAGTTCGGCAATCCTTCTTTGATAAATATATGAAGTTCCTTACCCAAATGATGATACGTTTTAGAAGGAAACATCGGTCATGCTGTATATTTTTCATCTTCCAGTAATATTAAATCTCATCCAACAATTAATTCCGCTCGCTTTTCAAAGTTTGAGAAATTTCACCAAACCGCACTAATCGTTCCTTAAATGCACGCCGCCATGATTAACTGCAATTTTAACAACAATCCCCAACCCGATAATTATATGAGCCTGAAGTTCCGAACGTTCGATCGAACGATTTTAGAAAAAAAAAATTAAATTTTGAAACTGACTATCGGACCTTAAAAAACAAGTAAATAATTGTTTTTTGATACCAGACAGACAGTGGGGGTCTCGAAAAATATCATACCTAAATCATTAACCCCGAATTATAAACCTACCCCTAACTAACCCCCTAAAAATGATGTTTTTTGGAAAAAATAGTTAGAGGCCGAGTGCCCCGCTGGATTTTTGTGGACTTGTTAAGGGTGGTGCTAGTAACCACCCCCAAAAATCTCAAGTCGATATCGTGCACGGGCGACACCCCTAACTCACCCCCTAAAAATGAATATTTTTAAAACAATAGTTAGAGGCCTAGTGCCCCGCTGGATTTTTGTGGACTTGTTAAGGGTGGTGCTAGTAACCACCCCCAAAAATCTCAAGTCGATATCGTGCACGGGCGACACCCCTAACTCACCCCCTAAAAATGAATATTTTTAAATCAATAGTTAGAGGCCGAGTGCCCCGCTGGATTTTTGTGGACTTGTTAAGGGTGGTGCTAGTAACCACCCCCAAAAATCTCAAGTCGATATCGTGCACGGGCGATACCCCTAACTCACCCCCTAAAAATGAATATTTTTAAAACAATAGTTAGAGGCCTAGTGCCCCGCTGGATTTTTGTGGACTTGTTAAGAGTGGTGCTAGTAACCACCCCCAAAAATCTCAAGTCGATATCGTGCACGGGCGACACCCCTAACTCACCCCCTAAAAATGAATATTTTTAAATCAATAGTTAGAGGCCGAGTGCCCCGCTGGATTTTTGTGGACTTGTTAAGGGTGGTGCTAGAACCACCCCCAAAAATCTCAAGTCGATATCGTGCACGGGGGACACTTTTAACCCACCCCCTAGAAATGATTATTTTAAACACAATAGTTAGAGCCCGAGTGCCCCGCTGAATTTTTGTGGACATGTTAAGGGTGGTGCTAGTAACCACCACGAAAAATCTCAAGTCCATATCGTGCACGGGCGACACTTTTAACCCACCCCCTAGAAATGATTATTTTAAACACAATAGTTAGAGGCCGAGTGCCCCGCTGGATTTTTGTGGACTTGTTAAGGGTGGTGCTAGTAGCCACCACCAAAAATCTCAAGTCCATATCGTCCACGGGCGACACTTTTAACCCACCCCCTAGAAATGATTATTTTAAACACAATAGTTAGAGGCCGAGTGCCCCGCTGGATTTTTGTGGACATGTTAAGGGTGGTGCTAGTAACCACCACGAAAAATCTCAAGTCCATATCGTGCACGGGCGACACTTTTAACCCACCCCCTAGAAATGATTATTTTAAACACAATAGTTAGAGGCCGAGTGCCCCGCTGGATTTTTGTGGACTTGTTAAGGGTGGTGCTAGTAGCCACCACCAAAAATCTCAAGTCCATATCGTCCACGGGCGACACTTTTAACCCACCCCCTAGAAATGATTATTTTAAACACAATAGTTAGAGGCCGAGTGCCCCGCTGGATTTTTGTGGACTTGTTAAGGGTGGTGCTAGTAGCCACCACCAAAAATCTCAAGTCGATATCGTGCACGGGCGATACCCCTAACCCACCCCCTAGAAATGATTATTTTAAACACAATAGTTAGAGGCCGAGTGCCCCGCTGGATTTTTGTGGACATGTTAAGGGTGGTGCTAGTAACCACCACGAAAAATCTCAAGTCCATATCGTGCACGGGCGATACCCCTAACCCACCCCCTAGAAATGATTATTTTAAACACAATAGTTAGAGGCCGAGTGCCCCGCTGAATTTTTGTGGACATGTTAAGGGTGGTGCTAGTAACCACCACGAAAAATCTCAAGTCCATATCGTGCACGGGCGACACTTTTAACCCACCCCCTAGAAATGATTATTTTAAACACAATAGTTAGAGGCCGAGTGCCCCGCTGGATTTTTGTGGACTTGTTAAGGGTGGTGCTAGTAGCCACCACCAAAAATCTCAAGTCCATATCGTCCACGGGCGACACTTTTAACCCACCCCCTAGAAATGATTATTTTAAACACAATAGTTAGAGGCCGAGTGCCCCGCTGGATTTTTGTGGACTTGTTAAGGGTGGTGCTAGTAGCCACCCCCAAAAATCTCAAGTCGATATCGTGCACGGGCGATACCCCTAACCCACCCCCTAGAAATGATTATTTTAAACACAATAGTTAGAGGCCGAGTGCCCCGCTGGATTTTTGTGGACATGTTAAGGGTGGTGCTAGTAACCACCACAAAAAATCTCAAGTTCATATCGTGCACGGGGGACACTTTTAACCCACCCCTTAGAAATGATTATTTTAAACACAATAGTTAGAGGCCGAGTGCCCCGCTGAATTTTTGTGGACATGTTAAGGGTTGTGCTAGTAACCACCACAAAAAATCTCAAGTCGATATCGTGCACGGGGGACACTTTTAACCCACCCCCTAGAAATGATTATTTTAAACACAATAGTTAGAGGCCGACTGCCCCGCTGAATTTTTGTGGACATGTTAAGGGTGGTGCTAGTAACCACCACGAAAAATCTCAAGTCCATATCGTGCACGGGCGATACCCCTAACCCACCCCCTAGAAATGATTATTTTAAACACAATAGTTAGAGGCCGAGTGCCCCGCTGGATTTTTGTGGACATGTTAAGGGTGGTGCTAGTAACCACCACGAAAAATATCAAGTCCATATCGTGCACGGGCGATACCCCTAACCCACCCCCTAGAAATGATTATTTTAAACACAATAGTTAGAGGCCGAGTGCCCCGCTGAATTTTTGTGGACATGTTAAGGGTGGTGCTAGTAACCACCACGAAAAATCTCAAGTCCATATCGTGCACGGGCGATACCCCTAACCCACCCCCTAGAAATGATTATTTTAAACACAATAGTTAGAGGCCGAGTGCCCCGCTGGATTTTTGTGGACATGTTAAGGGTGGTGCTAGTAACCACCCCCAAAAATCTCAAGTCGATATCGTGCACGGGCGACACCCCTAACTCACCCCCTAAAAATGAATATTTTTAAAACAATAGTTAGAGGCCTAGTGCCCCGCTGGATTTTTGTGGACATGTTCAGGGTGGTGCTAGTAACCACCACAAAAAATCTCAAGCCCATATCGTGCACGGGCGACACTTTTAAAACACCCCCTAGAAATGATTATTTCAAACACAATAGTTAGAGGCCTAGTGCCCCGCTGGATTTTTGTGGACATGTTAAGGGTGGTGCTAGTAGCCACCACAAAAAATCTCAAGTCCATATCGGCACCCTTATGCCAAAGACGTGAAAGTGTAAATCTGCAGTTTTGAGTTATTGCTAGATAAATGTTCAAACTGTCTCTATCAGATTTTTTTACGCGTCCAATGTTTTTTTAATATAGCTATATAATAAACCCATATTCGTACTTCTGGCATGGCATCTTTGTACCATTTTGTATTACAAAACCCTATTAGCGCGAGAGTGAAAAATTTGCACTTTCGCGTCTCTGGCATAAGGGTGACGATATCATCCCCGGTAGCCACTAGGAAGGACCGTCGCTGAGTCTCGTTATTGTCTAAAATTTCTTTGTGATTATAAAATTTGCCTAACATAATCAATAGAAAGAACCTCATATTACTCATTCCCGAGATTACAATCTATAAATGTTGTTGTCAACCCGAGCCGCAACCGCCAAACAGTAGCTAGCTCATTTCCGAAAGAATGAAACTTTCAGAAAAGGTAGTACATACTTACATATTTGCAATAAGACAATAATAAATATTCAAATCTGCTTGTCGAAAACTTAGATAGGAAAAGGTATACATATGTATATCCCTATTAGATTGAAAACTTTTTTTATCATTCCAGTTGAAGGCTTCAAAGAGCTATTGTTTGTCGATCGCATTATAGGCGAATAATGCGACCCGATAGTAGCATTAAAGTGAAAATGTAACCAAGATATGCCTACATATGCGTTTTTATAGACAAATAGAAATTGAATGATTTTATAAAATAAATGAAAAATATGTTATAACATCGGTTATCGTGTTCAGTTCAAATTCATGGGCTCTTATAATAAATATGAAAAAAAAAGTTGTCCAATGCTTATTATTAAATATGCGTTATGTATAAAACCTCTCTTTCAAAGTTCCTTTTGTTAATAAATAATTGTTTCTAACAATTCAACAAAATTCGCAAAAATACCTTGCATTTTCGGTTTTAGCAGATTTAAATCTTTAGAAATCATCTGGAAAAAATTTATGGCACCTCGTCATGAATGGAAAACCCCCCTCAGCCCCGGACACCGTACTTCGAGTATTTCAAACTAACCAAAACATTCATGCTAAGAATCCCAGCCAGAGAGAGACGCGCTATATCTATTTGTACCGTGCGCACCCATCGACAAAGAATAGAGCGAGCTCATAATGAAAAATTGTAAGCTACGACGCAATTTTCATACGACCCTTTTCTTTTGTGAATGGATTTCAGAATTTTTGGGAAAAAAAGTCTAAGGGTGCGAGGTTTGGAGAGGAGCGAGAATTCTCCCGTCACGGCACCAAATCCCCCGGCCGCATGCTATCCATTGCATATTTTTGTATTGTAAATCCATATGTAGACTTTTTTTTATGACTTGTGTTTTTTTGCTGCTTTCATTAAATATCTTCTACAATAATTTTCGTTGTGTGTGGTGATAAGTTGCGCAAGTTGAAAGTGATAATAATATTATGATTACAATCACTTTTTAAAATTTTTGAAATTCCACCCCAATTGGTAAAATGTGATCCACTTGATACCTCTTAGGGCAAAAAATATTGTCGACGGGTGGTAGAGCGGAGGCAAGGTTTAAAATACACGGATAGCTGTGCTTAAAAGGCGCTTTTCAAATTAAAATAGATTTTTTCCTCAATGAATACTCACGATTCAGAAAATCAAAAGCTCACGCGTTTCTTTTTCAAAGGCCGTACGGCCAAAAGCGGGTAATGCGCCGTCCACACTACGCGGACTTAGATCCTACGCGCTTTTCGCCGTACGGCCTCTGACAAAAGCGCGCATGAGTTCTGAATCGTGAGCAAATTGAGAAAACAAATCAATTTTTGTTTGAAAAATCATATGCGCGTTTGAAAAGCCCGTATTGTGTAGACGTACAATGTAACTTTTTAAGCACAGCCTTTGGTCCGCGCAGTTTGGCTGTACTGCCTTTGCCATTAAAAATATCGCAAAAAAAGGCATTAAACTCTATATGAAAAAAAGAGGCAAAAGCGCGTATGACCTAAGTCCGCGTAGTGTGGATGCACCATAAGTCTAAGTCTGCGTAGTGAATTAACAAACAAATATCAAGTCCTTAACACCCGGAGGCCTCCCTTCAAACACTCCCTAGAAATTATTATTTTTGAAAATACAGTTGGAGAATTTAGAACAAACTGTAAATGTACTGGTTACCTCTAATTCCCCCAAATGTTCAGTGTTAAAAAAATATGTTATAGCTTTAATGATGAAATATGAATAATGAAAGCAATCAAATCAATAAAAACATGAAATAAGTGAATAAATTGTTTAGCTGAAAAATTAATTTGGTGCCCCTAAAAATGGTACAATCACACACGTTTCTTGTTTCTTAACTTTGGATTGAAAAGAGCACACAACATTTAAAATGTGTGTTGTGTTCTTATCGCGGCGATATTACAAGTTTTGATCGGGTCATTCCTAAAATTTGTTTGTGCTTAATTTTTTTTAATTTCTATTAAATTTGTCTTTTACGCAATCAATAAAATCAGTCTATTTACACGATTGCGGCTCGTCCGTCTCTTCCAATAAAATATTTTTTGACCGACTGAATAATAAGCCTAACGCATGTCCAGAAAAACTGCCTGTGTAAGTCCTATCGAAATCAGATTTTTCGGTTCCGAGATTACAATCAATTAAAATTCTTGATAGCCCGATTCACAAGCGTCAAAAAGGGGAGGTTTTAAACGTGCGGGCTAAGAATCATTTCTGTCAGAGAGAGACGCGCTATATCTACCGGCACCATTATGCCTCGTGATAAGTTGCGCAAGTTGGAAACGAAAATCATATATTTGTTTTTTAGGGTTTTTTGAAATTCAGCTTCAATTAGGAAAATTTTGAGGAAATGCTGACTCGATATCTATTATGGGGGATTTACAAGAAAACGACTTTTGGCCGTCCACTTTCCGTGCGACTTCTTTACCGATTTTTTTTTATATGGTAGACTAGAGGCTTAGGGAAAGCCCCTTTGTACTGTTCGACAATCTATTTTTTTTCGTATAGAATGTGTTAGGTGTAAACGGAGAATAAGTCCCAAAAATGGCTGTCTAAAAATGGAAGAAGAAGACAGGAGGAAAGTGAGTCATTGGAGTCATTCGAGAACATACCGCGGACGAGAAAAGTGAATTTTAAAGTATCATTGAAAGTATCATTCAATGATATCATTTAAAGTATCTTTTTAGTATTATTATAATATCATTATCAATAACATTATAATATCATTGTAATTATCATTTTCCTTTCCATGTGAATATTTAACAACAATAAAGTTATACTTGTTAATAGAAAGTTATACTTAGTTGTCGGAAGAGGTTAGATACTCGTAAACGCTTTAAGTTGCGCGGTTGTCTCGGACAGAATGTGAACAGCAGCTCTAGCCGGAAGATAGAAAGTAGAAACAGAGAGACAGAGAAGTAGGAAGGAGCTGCCACAACCTAGCCGCGATATTTTACTCCAACCATTTCGCGACTCTGGCATCGGGGCATTTGAGAAACAACTCGCTGGACTCGAACCTCCTGAAACGAGTTGAATCTTATCAGCCAACCGATGACATGCGCTTGGTGGAGCGGGGAAGGACTAGCGAAGACTATGACAGGAGGAATCAACAATGTAAAGAGGGGAGAAGAAAGAAGGGAAGTTATGTGGGTGAGAAAGTGGAAAAGGCGAAGGACCGTGGGGCTGGCCGGGATTCGAACCCGGGACCTCTGGAATAGTAGTCAGGTGCCTTACATCTAGACCACCGAGACCCCCGATTGTGAAGTTTGCATGCATCAGCCGTTATTAGGACTTCGTGGTTCACTTTTCCAACCACTTTCATTACGTTTACATTCTTTCTTGAGTTCGTGACTTGAAACCTTAGTTGCATTTATGATTCACATACTTGACTTCAAAATGTCTTGAGATTTTCTTGATCTGACATTTGACCTTTCCTATTATAACATAAATCAGCTTCATATGATAATTTTAATCATTGTTTCAAAAATAAATCACTTATCAATTATAGTTTTTACCTTTATGTTCCTAGTAAAAAAAACACATGTAAATTCAAGTATCGAAGTAGCGCTTACATGAGCTTTTTCAAGCCAATCAACGAAATTTTTGTGATTTACTTGACTTATGCATATTTTGTTATTTAAATCTACTTCAAGTATACCGCAAGTAAGCATGTATACGTAATAATTTGCTTTTTTTCCACAGAGAAACCTCTCTAGAAGTATATATATGAGGAGTGTAGATTCAAAGTCCGCTATTTGAAAAAATAAAAAAAGTGAGGTTGCAATGCCTTTTATTCCTTATGCTATTTAGGAAGCCTTTTCATACAAAATACGTTTTTCACATTAAAAGTCTACATCAATTTCAACGATACTGCAAATTATTAGGTTAACATGCTTACTTGAAGTATACTTGAAGTAGATTGCAATAACAAAATATGCATGACATTTCCTCTCTGTTTTTTTCGGCTTGAGACGAACATTGGCAACATTAAAAATGTCGGTTGTGTTTTAATCGCGGCGCACTAACACCGATTTGGTCCCTAAAAGGACCGTCGCGGTTTCGCGTTGTTTTTTAAAATATTATTGAAAAAATAGAAAAAAAGTGAGCTTGCAATGCCTTTTATTCCTTATGCTATAATTATTGGTTGTGCAGCATCCTCTGCCCAAACTTCACTAAGTATAAATCTCCTAATGATGCACCCTTTTTACACAGTCGTCGTTTTTTTTCGGTCTCCACACAACATAAGGTCATTGATTTAGGACAGCATGAGGACGACCAACAAATTCAGGAGTTCACTATACACCTGCAAACATCAAGG
The DNA here is from genome assembly GCA_949987705.1 of Thereva unica. NCBI lineage: Eukaryota > Metazoa > Arthropoda > Insecta > Diptera > Therevidae > Thereva > Thereva unica. The sequence goes on from OX465285.1 coordinate 86,399,741, forward strand.
TCACTTGCAAAAAAAGCCAAAACAAGACCGACAACCGGAGGCAGCAAAGGCGTTCTTTTTTCGATTTTGTAGCGAGAAGCCCCGATAGTGTGTGGCTCAGTTTTCTCGATTTGTGTTTATTTTGCGCGTGGTGGAAATATCTCTCAGGCAGTGCTTTTCGTATCGCCGCAAATGATTTGTGTTTTTTGAGTCGTTTTTATCGCATGTCGCCATAAGCTTGCAGTCGGCTTGATGAGGATGAATCATAAAGAACGCGCCACACGGTGCCATTAAACTCCGAAATATTCCGATTTCCACCACAATGCGCGCAGCCCCCGACTGCAGTTTTAACAGTTCACTGGCAGCTAATTTGGGAGTCATGCGTTTATTCACCTTCACTCGAGGCAGACAGACTCCATTAACCTATACAAGTGCACACAGATAGTCGGGCCGTTTTTAGGCACCCAATAATTATATTATATACGAATGCTTCTTCTTCTTTTTCCACTGACTGTAGCGCGTCTTGAAATTTTCTCCCAATCAACATAAATCCGGCGGCGCTCCTCTCGTCCACCCGTCGGGCTTTGGATGTTGCATGCCCACGACGTGTGTGCACCTCTCTATCATTACCTTGGTTTTGTTTTTGCCCCCGGGGGCCGGGGATCATCTCCGCGAGTGAATCTTTCTTTTGTCTAACACAGTATTCCTGTATTTCTTCCCGAGAGGTGAATGCATACAGAAATCCGGTTTCCGCGGATCGCGTTTACGTCGACTTCTTGCATTTCTTTTTCCATAGCTCGCGCATCCATAACTCCAACAAACACACACACGCGCGCAACCGTCGTACAAAAATAGAATATATATGTCCAAACATCGCGAGTCCGACTCTGTGAATTGTGGGCCTTCAGCGCACTGCACATAGCCCCGTTCCGTTTCCCGATGCAAGCGTGCCCCTGCGGCTGCTGGCTACAACATGGCCCCAGATCTTCTCGGCCTTTTTTTCGTGTTGTTGTTGCGAATTATAAAGTGCGATGCACCTTTTGTGCGGAGCCTGCTCCTGGTGCAGGGGGAGTGTTGCCAGAATTTTTATTGCACTGGAATTTATTGGAATTTAATGTTGACACTGTTTTCGATAATAAATATTGGTTTTATTGCAGAGCGTTTTTCCAGTGCGTCCGCTCGGCACCCAGTGCGTGCTGCTGGCCGTGCGATTATTTTAAGAATGGAAATGGCGCGTTTTTTTTTATTTTAGAAATAAACAAGTGGAAACTGAAGGAAATTTAAATTTAGTTCAATTATATGCAAATTGTGTGTGCTTGGGTGCAATTTCGTAAATCGTTAAGTAGTAGAAGGATAGACGACGACGCCGACTCGTGATTATTATTCGTTTTTATGGGATTTATTAGCGTGGATCCATTTAAAATGTACGAGTTTTTATTGCTCAAGGTGGAGATAGTTGTGTTCTTCCATTTTTTGTGGGGATTAGCATTATTCTTACTCGAATTATTTCAGTTTATTACTTTAGACAATTGTTTCGGGGTTGTAAAGTTTTGTTTTGCTATAAAGAACCTTAACAGCTTACAAAAAATAGCAATCAAACTTCTCTTTCATATTTGAGACAAAATTACGAGTGACGAAAATGTCTTGTAAGATGTTCGTTGCTTCGGCATCGGTGTCGGCGAACATCAAATCAGTAACGAAATTGTTGTCGTCATATCGAACTCTGCATCGTCCATCGAATGCTTCACGCATAATGGCATCGATCACAACGTTGAAGACGGGAAGCTGTTGTAGGTCGCAACGTTATTCCAGTAAGCTTCTCGTTCCGATTTCATTTTCTGTCGAACTTCGTTCAATCGTCGATATTACTCGAAATCGAGACGTGTTTCACTCGTTTCCGATTATCGGACGTCTTTGTAGATAACTGGACACAACTCCCTTGCACACCCTACAATGAACTCGATAATTGCCTTTCTTCTACATCGATATCGTCCGGTATTGCGAGCGCCGCGAATTTGTTGGATAATGCCATTTGAAACTCTCGCAAGATAATGGTCCGGATCCGCAATTGGGTCCACGCATCCCACATTCGTATTTGAGCGTCGATCGGATGCTTGCGTAGATCGAAACGTAGTCTAACATCACTCAGTCGTTGCCTAATGGATTTCGCCAGGTCAGTTATTGTTTGATTGGATGACAGAAGATGTTGTTGCCAACAATCAAATTGTTTGACGCTGCGAATGAAAGGAGTCGTAAACTGTTGTCGTTAATTACTCCGTGTCCGAATTTGCCCGTCGTTCCTTCCCAGCTGGTTGGATCTGCACCTGAATGAGGTATCGTATCCAGCGTCTATGGTCCAAGACTAAACAAGTCATGGTATTTCTCAAGTGTAGCAGACTGCAATGGCTGGCTTGCCCCTGCATTTTTTTCCATATGTATGTTCTCCGCCATAAGGGCATTGAGACTTCACATTTCCCCAACCCTTTCATTTGGCGAACTGCGATTCCAAAGGAAATGTAGGGCGATTATGCCGAATTTCCTTCAAGGCCGAAAAATCTCCACAGGTTTATCGACGAGTCAAAGACGGAACATTGTACAGCGAATGGTGTCGCAAGATCCAACTCCAAGGCCTCGATCACAATGGGTGGGTAGGTGGCCCTTTGTTTTACATTCTAGAACCAAGTGGTCTGGAATAGGCTCAACATTGAGAAATGTTTGAAAGGCGTCTACATTAAAATCTTTTCGAGCAGTCAAGCTATCATCAAGCCAATTCGGCGGTCGTACTGGTAATTTTCACTACAATTATCAAACTGCGATGGCGACAGCTCCCTAGTACTTCTATCATTAATGATGTTCCCTTTGACCCTCAATAAAACAATTAATCCATTCATGAGAGTGGTTTTTCCTCCGCAAACATCTGTGATGTTAATTTCAACATAAAGTCCGCTCCACCCTTATTTATTGAATTAGTTATTCCCCCCTGTCTTGAATTCACTGAATCTAATAATGCAGGGGATTATATTTTTTAACTTACTCACTGAGTATCATGTAGCACTATTCTTTTTTTAACTACGCTGTATCAATTTTGTGCTAGGGTAAACTCACCCTTATCTTAGGGCTGAATTTTGTCACGTATTCATGACAATATTGTTCAGCATTTGAGCCTTTAAGAAGGCGTTCTTTGTCAAAATCATTACAGTAAAATTTGGTGGGGTTTTACGATAGCTTGGTAACCATTATTTATTTCGATCGATAGCCAAATATAGATTGTCTTTTTACCAGCTTGAAGATTTAGGACGAACAACTGCCACTACTGCCGTCAAGTTGTAGGTAACCTTAAATGGAAAATACAGACGTTTGAACTCAAAGTGATAGTCGTAAATTTGAAAGAAAAACACGCCTACGACACAGGCATGCACGTTTCCGGCACAATAATCGAAAAATGCTTTCTTTATAGAGGTACGCACGCCTCTGTTACAGATATGAATGTAATTCGTAATCGACCATTCCTTTTACCAAGCCGTCCCCCAACTAAGTACTGACCACATCCAATGCTGCTTAACCTACACAATGGAAAGAGAACCAGTCTATAGTGTTTGCTAATGCCACTCTTTATGTCCACCAAGATAACTGCCCGCCTTCTTCGTCCTATACAATTTCATAAAGCTCTATTTTTTTCCCTTTAGCGTAGAAAAAGTGTGATCTTATCGTGCTTCGTTTGGACTATTCCTTTCGTCTTTTTTCTTCATTTGAAAAAGTCGAATTCTTACTCAGGCTTATCATACTGTTATGATTTTTACGAAAAAAGTTTCAGAATTAAAATTCCATTCAATCGTAAAAAGAGTTTGCAAATTCAAATATATGTACTCATCTAAAACGTCAAAAATCTTCTTCTTAAGCAAATGAACGTCAAGTGTCGAACCCATTTTGATTATTGTTAGGTTTGTTCGGCGATCTGCTCCTGTTCCACCTGAATAACAAGGTGATAATATGCGGCTCAATGCATTGACTCAATTTATAGCTCATTGATAATCCAAGGGAGAGATCAGAGCGAAATTTGCCATGCCAAATTAAGCCATGCATCATCCTTGTGCTACAGGTGTAGCTGGAGCAGACCCCCGGAACAGACCAATTATTTCCTCAATGACATCAATGACGTACTTGCTTGTTCCCCTTTCGTCGATACATCATATATTAAAGTCGCCGTCATCCAAGGACTTTCTACAAAAATAAAGATATTCTCGGTGTGTCATTTCTGTGACACATTTTTATTTTAAAGAAAAAATAAATACAGAAAAAGTTATCAGCTATTTTTAAAAATTATCCCCGAAAATACTTCGCAACCAAAACATTCCAGTGGAGCACCATTAAAATTCCACGAAAATTTCATTTTAATCTCACACTGAAAATACACAGCCTCGTGAAGGTGTGTGCTGGCTTCTACCGGCTGAGAGTCGATTTATTTTTTTCTGTGTGAATATTTTGTGTTTTTGTTGTGTTCTTCACCAAAAAGGCGCCGCTCTATTATCTCCTCTCGGTGCAAAAGAGACTTGCACAATCAGTTCAATGTCCCTCGAGTGCAGCGCCTCATTTCTTCCACCTCCTCCGCCGCCGCTGGCAGCAGAAAAACAAAACAGAGTGGAAAGAGTTCTGCTGCTGCAGCCGCTGGCTGACTGCAATTCTAGCGCAAGAAGATAATCCACGCTTTAAAAATATCTTCATGGGCGGAAGAAGTAGCGAAAAGGTCAATTATTACGACACATTTTATTAGAAGAAACTGAAAACGAAGAAAAAGTGCTTTGTGTCTGTGTGTAGATGGCGGTAGGAGCGCGAAGGGGGGCAGCTAGAAGGAGAGGAGAGATAAGACAGCGCACAGCAGAACACTCACAGTAATTATACAATGTGGGGCACAATCGGCCATCGGCGTTGACTCATGGAGGAGAGCTGTGCACAAAGGCGGCAGTCGCGCAACTATCTAGCTGCAAGTGGAACGAAAAATGCAGTTTCATGCAACGTTGCAGACTGAGAGGAGATTGCACAAATGCATTTTGTAGGAGATATATTTATTGTGGATTTGAGAGTGTGTAAAATGTCGTAATATTAACGTTGTCATTATTTTGAATCAATTTTGATGAATGTGCATGCAGCTACACAAGTTTTGTGTTTTTTTGTAGAACAAACCCACGGAATTAGGCTTTTGCGCTTTATAAATGCTAGTCGCAGAGATAACAGGGATGACTACTGGTATTAATGGCTTATGAAACCGAAGATCAGTTTTACTTTCTATATTGATTTCCTGCTTTTCTGGCGCAACTCAGAAGCCAGAGATAAATGCGTCTTGATTCTAGTACAGGGTGATGTAGAAGCTTAAGAAAAATTTCTATTTTACATTATGGTGGGAGTTAATCAGTTAATAATGAAATTTAAGTGCGCAATTCGTTCTTAAATCTAGTTAAGATGTTTTGATGTTGATTATTTACAATGTTGCACAGAGCTCGTCCCCAAAATCTTGGATAATTTTATAATTTCTTTCATATTGTGCCCCCGCCAAAGATATGCCTGAACCATGAACATGAATGATGAGGATTCATCTAAGTTGGCATAATCAACATGTCCAATATTGTTACGTACGATGCTGTAAGCACAAAACTCAAGCATCCACAAAGGTTAACCCTAAATTTACGCGTGTATCTTTTATCGCGAACATCAGCTGGGGTACCGTGGGTGGGTGGGGCAACGACAGGCAAAATAATGGTTTCAGTGATTTCATTCCGGCTGAAAATTTGTGAAATAACAGTTGGCATGATACAAAATTGAATAAAAATTGTCAGCTGACTGTAACTTAGTGGAATACACGTCAGCTGTTCATACAAACATGGCATTAAATAAGTAACCATCTTACGAAAAGATCTATATAACATCAAGGGAAACACTGTTTTGTGAAATCACTTCTGCTTCGACGTTCCTTTTGAAAATTATAACTGCCGCTTGAGTTCTTCCTCGCGGTAAAACAATCTGTCACTGGCTCCCGGACTATCAAGGTACGATTCCGAACAAAGTGCAAGACTGCAAACCCGAGGCGACACTACTGGTCTGTATGATAAAATCGCCAAGTGTCGCCTGCTGAAGCACGACTTCCAGCACAAAGGCTAAAGAGTGTAAGTGCTAAATTGAGCTCATAACCCTGGCTGAAAGTCGTAATTCGATTGAAACGTCACTTTCTTTAACTTAAAGACTTGTCACGCCACAAAACTCGATTTTAAACACAGGAGCCTTAATAAGTGGCCCTTAAAAGAAGCTGACGGGATCTAACAGAATCTCATTAGTTTCTAGTTATAATCTTAGATGATAGCGGGATTAAAACAAGGGAGTTTATGTAAAGAAGGACGATTTTTGAAGGAATGATAGCTGGCCGAAAAACGTAAATACGAAGACCCATATCACTCAGTAGCATTTGAACCCATGAAAAATTCCGCTTTGCCGGAATTAAAGCGTCCTTCACGAAGGGCTAATTTGAGTTTAGAGAATAGGAAAAATCACCACTCGGACCTGCAGAAATCAAACATCTGTTCATAAACTGTAAATTTTAGGTCCGAAATTTTATTCCAGAATTCACTCGCAAATGTATCTATTCACAATAGGTGCGTTTTATTTTCATTGGAGTACGTACGTACACAGCATGGGTTAGTGTAGCGGTATCTACGCCGATATGCACCTAACTACGCCTGCGTACGTACTCCAATGAAAATGAAACGCACCTATTGATCCATATCTGTTAATTATCTAGGCACCTGCGGTGTTGAAAAGCTTTATATTTTTGTTCACTTTTTTCGTCCTTCCAAACGCGAGTGTCGATAACGATTTTACCAAGTGGTCCCCCAACTAAGTACTAACCACATCCAATGCTTCTTGACTGACGTAATCCAACGAAATCCGGTATATTGAGTAAGCTAATGGTACTTTTTATGGCCACTAAGAATAGTGTCCATTTTGCTCGTCCAATGGAACTTCTTAAAACTAATATTGCTTCCTTCAGAGCATATTGAAAGTGCTCCAAATTCGTTCCCCTTAGTAGCGCTCCTAATTGTTTCCGCTGAGTCGTGCCAAATGCCTTACATACAGCATAGCTTTGATATAATCGATGCAGCATTCAATCATCCTAGTTCTCCAGCGGCGTATCATAAATATTTTGTGCTAATATTCCGCTAAGATTCTAGTGAACAACCCAGAAGCACTGACCTGATCCAATAAAATGCAGTATTAATAATCAAATGTTTGGATATGAACTATGCGACTTTGGCAATTTCATTCATAAAAGCTTTATTGTTATAATTTAAGCAAAAATTCTAGTATAAATTGTTACAGTTCTGGTCCTAACCACATCATTCCATTGAATATTGATATAAGTTGAAAAACCAGAGGGTAAACTAACCAATACCAGTTCAATGCCCAAAGAATATCGCTTCAAACCACTTTGTTGTTAATTGCAATCAATCCCTTTGAAACTAAACTGTTTCATTGTCATTTGTTTCCCTTATCCTTTACCTAATTTATACCACAAATGTTCGAGTCAAGCCGCAATTCTGTTGTTTACACTAGATTACTTCGTTGCATGAAACATCAACCCCCAAAAAATCTCATTCTATTCATGGTACACATGTCAACCTGCCGAAAGTTAATAACCTGTATTTTTTTTAATAGATCTCAAGTTTCACTACGAATGACTCACCAGATTGCCTTTGATTCTATAAACAGCGAGTGACCTTTACCCAATGCCCATACTTGAAACTTTTAACCTAGAAAAGCTTTCGCCGCCGCCGTTATCTACATTAAAACAGAAAAAAGGAGCTTTCCTGGATATAAAAATCTATTTCCACGTTTCCACCCTTGCCGACATTGAAAAAAGGAAGCCGCCAGTCTTCTTCCGCCATTTGTAATTCGATCAAGCTTCGAAGAGAGTTATTAACACAAATTCCGGCTGCCATTCGATAGCGCGCCTGCATTCGACGACTATCGGCATTCCACATATCGTCGTCGAAGGCCTTGCGACATACTTTGGAAAGTTCATAGCATGAAAACAAAAAAAAAAACAAAATGAAAATTAAGTTTTTATTCCGTCGCCACCGCCGCCGCTGTCGCATCCTCTCGGAGTCTGCTTGAGTCGTTTTTATGCCGTAAGTAAAAGAAAAGAGAAGGAAAAAAGAAAGAAAGAAAAGAAACGAAACACAAAGCGGATCTCCCGAGCCTTCACAGCGTCAGCTTTCGCCTATTCCAGTGGGGGAGAGCGGCGGCAGTAGATTCAGGGAAAGAATAGAGAAATCACAAGAAACCACTATGGCAGAGCTGAAAGACTAGAGCCAGAGGCCAATAGGGAGCCCATTCACCGCTGTGCGTCTTCATTCCCCCGTTGTCGGTAGCATAGACACGAGACCAAGAACGGGACACCAGCAGTTTGGGTTCTACGAAAGGGCAACGGCCGAAGGCTTCGCTTGGATACTTACGGAAAGATCCCGCCTGCGCCCCCTCGATGACTGTGCCTACTCTTCTTCTTCTACTTGATAAACGGTAGACAACGCGCAGCAAAGCAAGCAACAAAAATTTCCCCAGAACCCGACACACGAGAAATGCTGAGAAGTCGCCGCCGACGACGACGACTCGGGGATTTTTTTGGGTATGGTGGAGACTTTTGGGCCTGGGGCCAGGCAACTCTCTGCTCTAATGTAAGCCGCCTGGAATTAGACCCAGACAAAACAGCAAACGGTAAGTATGGGCCCAAAACTCCGGTCGACTGCCTAGAGATCGGTCGGTAATATCCGTGGGACAGAGGACAACGCAAGCGCACTCACTCGTTCTCGGCTAAGACGCTGCTGCCTCTTCTTCTTTTCTATGCCGTGACTTTCGTCACGCGTTCCATGGTTCCGTTCGAATGGTCCAGCAGCACTGGAATTCGCCGAGTCGATTTCTTTCGTAATGACAGTAACTACGACCGGAAGGAGTTTGACTAATTACGATTTCTTAGTAACGTCATCTTACCTAGTTGCTGGATTCTTGTAGTGCTCTACAAAAAAAAACTGAATCACGGCTTCGTATGCAGGCAGGGGAAAAAATCTCTCATCCGTCATCGTCATTCAGTTTTTTAGGCAGAAATGGCTTCAGGGAAATTACGTGGTCACTGAGTGTAGGAAATTACATTCTTTACGAAACTTTTGAATGAGGAGCTTAATTATACGAGCCTAGGTAAATCCTTGACGCAGAAAGTAAGATTTCTTGTTAATGATTCTGAGTCTCACAAAAAGGGGGGAAACACGTGGAAAATAACGACAGTTAATCGTGTCAGAATGTTGGAAATTTAATGCAACTTTTTTTCCCCCTGAGGCGTAGATTCTTGAAATCGACGTGTGTATTCTGATTTGATTTACCTGAGAATTTATTATTAGATTAGAGGTGCCAAAGGAAAGTTGGAATTTAAAGTATTTTTAGTGCAGTAGTTGCAGGTGAAAAGTGTGTGTCTTTTGTTGATTATATGTGTATAGAACTAAAAGGTAATTTGGTGTGATTTTTAACAATGCATTTTTTTAAAGTAGGTTTTTTGATATTCAGTGAATTTGTAACATAGCAATCGTTAAAAAAATTGGAGGCAACACATAAAGGTTCATCCAAAAGTGACGCCTAGATGTTAGCAGTGTATACTGTATACATGTGACGTCTGTTCAAGTGACATAAGCCATTTTGTTTTGGTAGAAGCTAGTGCAATTAGTGCAGGTATTATTCAATGTAGCAACAACGCGTAACGCGCGGGATTTTAAAGCCAGAATCTGAAACATTTCGTCTTCAATGAGTGTAGACCTCGAATATTTGGTATTATCAATGTGAACAAATAAAATGACCATCTGTAGTTTATGGGAACGTCCTATAACAATTTGATCAACCAAGTTGTTGTGCGTACGTAAAACACTGTCATAGTCCTGTTATTGTTTTGGCAGCTGTTTTAATCGATCAGAACGTTAAGATGAATAAGGAAGTGTCCTCACAGAAAATGTTTAATGATATGCTGACCTCTTGAGTACACCAGGTGCTTGGTGCCAAAAGCGGGATATTCCAATAGGACTTGATCTAGTTTCTCCTTCTTCTTGCGCTACAGCCTAACTCGAGCCTTGGCCTCCTCTAATTTTTTGCTTCAGTCTTCTTGATGTCTGACCGAAGTTTCTCCAGTTCGATGTGTGAAGTAATATCTCCACATCTGCTACAACCGCAACCCTTCTATCTTTTCCTCGGCCTGCCTACGGGTCTTTCTCCTCTGATGAACGTGTTGTGATCCCTGAATGGTCTTATTGTAAGAAAGAAAACGTCGTGGTACCAGGGTGGGTTTTTTCAAACCGATTTTTAATTAGATCTTTTTTCAAATGTCATGTTACTCTCGCTTGCATACTTTAGTTCTTCGTTTGCATAAGAATTTTGAAAATTGTTGATTCGCTTTCAGATTGTATTTGATTTGAGTACATGTGTGTATCGTTGTCTGAAGTAGATTTAAGTTGTTTACCATTAACTTGCCTGTGTGGTGTTCTGCTTGTTGGATATTGGTTTTTTGACGTGCGGATAAAGGAACGGCAGGATGGCATAGCGGTTGAAGATGTCTCCAATCAGCTGAACTTCGAGTTTAGATCCTCTAATCGTTCTCTCCAAGGCTGCTGAGTCCTTTTCCAGTAGAGGGCTCACCCGTGTCTCATATCAGCGATATTTTAGTTATTATCTTTGCTCGAAGACACGATAAAGCCATTTTGGAAATGCTCTATTATCCTCTATTCTTTTTTTCCCATAGTGCGCAAGTGTATTCCTTTAAATTCCTCTACCAACTAGACTTGATCTAAATTACCTTTCCACAATATCCCAAACAAAGCTTGTTCCAACTTCTACCAAAGCATCATAAAATGTAAGTTTTTCCATTCACCGTCACTCCACTTTACATGTAAAAGTGAAATTGTATAAATCCATTAATTACATAAAATCCCCAGCGATTCTGTTTCTACTAACGTCTCCAAAAACCCGAACCCCTCCCTGTGTAGCTGTCACTGGCTTGATGTAATCACCAGGGATTCCTTGTAAACTCTGGGATTATTATACGCTTTTATCTGTGACATATATTCCACATTGAAGAAATTTTCAACTTTCCTTCTTTTCACAATATATTATTATCCACAGTGAATTTTTTTTATATCTATAATATTTATCTTTTTTTTATGAGGGTAGATGAGAGGCACATAGTTACATAGTTTTTTTCTTTTACATTTTAAACATATGCTAAAATGTAAAAGAAAAAAACTATGTAAATCCATAAAAGAAGCGCCACCATTTTTTTTTTTTTTTTTTTTTTTCAAATACTGGATGATGCTGCATGGTAATGGCTTGTTAGTCGAGTCTCGGTTACAATAGAATGTTATAAAAAAAGACAGAAGAGGTATGACACAGGTTTTAGGATAAAAAAACAAACGTCCACCAAAAATTACTATAAAATACTCGAAGCGATGATTCAGAATACAATGACCTCATGTTTATAGCACCTCGATCGGATGTGTTATGATATCTTTCTATAAAAAGAAAACGTCATCAGAAGATCGCACATTTGGCTGAAATAAAAATTGAATGAAACACCTTATTTACCACTTTTTAAAATAACATTAAAAAAATAATAAAAACGCCTGAAAATGGGATATAACGACTCCATTCAATCTGAAGTTATTTTTATTCCGAAAGTTTTGATTATGTGCTGTCAAAGTGACAGTAATATTATTCAAGTGTTGGCAGGCATCTTGTGGAATTCAATGGAATTGTGGAAATGGGTTTGTAGATTGTTTCCCATTGAAAAAGTGCCAGTAAATCACTTGCTCCCATTTTTGTTCACGATGATAATAATAACCGGAACGGCAACATCCACCCACAGCGAATATGAATTTAGTGCTAAGAAGAACAAGACGAATTTTTCGTTCACTCGCAAGAGACGTCGCAGGGGCGGACCTATAATAACAACAACAGCTGACATCGAAATTGTGGCGAAAAAAAAGAAGAAGAAATGTCGCCGCACTTAAGAAGGTGGAATTTGAGAGCTGAGTGAACACTCATCACAACGCGGCGGCGGTGGCTAACCTTCAGTCAAGCAGCCGCGATGGTATGCGACATATTTATTTACAGTAGTTGAGTGTACTGCAGCGTGTATCACAAGTGCGACGAGCGGATTACCTTACCAGGAGACGGCGAAGAGTCTCGAGTCTACAACATAGAAAGACTGGTAATAATTGTGAATCAGCACATGGCGATGTGAGCGTAGCCCTGAGCCAATTCTTCGCCAAATCCAGTTTGTTGTGTACCTGCCGGACAGATGTTTACGCTCGGCCCCAACACACATGAGTAGTCATACCTCATGCCTCGTGTTATTATGGTCAGGTCTCAGGTGCGCCCCACCTCTTGCCCGCAGAAACCCCTCATGCTGCCTGCCCCGCGCGACAAGCTAAGCAGCATTGAATCAGCTGGTACCTCGTCTCGGCTTCTTTCCTCGCACTCATATTGTTTTTTTCGCTTCGTGTACGCCATTCCAGTGCCTTGCCTTCTTCGATGAACGGTTTTTATCTTTTTACTTCCATTTATTTTTTTCTCCGTGGTCGTTGTGTTATTACACTATTACTCACCTGAACGAAAGTTCAATCAACTTGCACTCTGATCTGTTTTTCTTTGCGCGTGGAATTGCACCGTGTGCTCGGTGTGCCTAGAGGAACATCTTCCAGTCTTTATTGCGTGAGAAACGGCCATTAACTTGGGGCCCAGCGCTGAGGCGAAGCCCTAGCCTTGTGCGATTTGTGAGAAAATTTTCTGCTCGGCACAAGAGTCTCTGTTTCGTTTCTTTTCTATTTTACAATTTTCTAGGTAATTTTTAGATAACATGATCTCAGATACCTGAGAGGAGAAAATCTATTTTTAGTGATTGACTACGAATCTTTGAAATTTTCCCCGCGGGGTTTTGGTGTTTTGGGGGTTTTTATTCGGATGATAACGAAACGAGGTTGAGACTCTTCGTCAAGTCATTTACATTTTTTGGTGACATTATTTTTCTTGCCTTTCCGGTTTTTGTGGATGCGTTTTGATTTTTTTTCTCGAGTCAGAATATTTTATATCGAGATAAAAAAAAGCAGATATTTAAAAGTTATGATAACATTTTTTAAAAAGGTTACCACAATATTTTGTGAAAGATAACATTCTTTCGACGGAGGTGTGAAACTTATTGCATTAATAAATAACGGATTGGACTAAATAAAACCGACGGGATGGCATCCACTGTATTAATAATAACACTTTATCTTCACTGGACTGAAATTGGACGACGTAAAAATGTTCTGCCTCTTCAGGCAACCTTAATGGTTGTGGTTGTCTGTCAGATTGTTATTGTCGGTATTCCGAAAGGAGTCTTCACTTAGGTCAGCAATCGGTCTTCCGTGACTTGTGGTAATTTCTCTGATCTCGCTTACCATATAAACGTTTATAGGGTAATTTCAGATACATTGTACTATTCAATTAAAAGATGTTCTGAATAATGCGTGCTCGATCGTCAGTGTAGGGAAGCAGTCTACTTACTGTTTTGTAGCGTTACGAACATGGTTGATCATGAAATGAAATATAATTTTATAGTATTAATATCCAGTGGTCTAAAGAGGGGGCTTGTCGGTTAGATGATAGCTTAGGATGATTAGATGAAGCTTACCATATGCGAAATAAAATAGATATATTTTGTTTTAAGTTTTACAACATTTAATCGTTGACCATCGGGAGATCAGTGACTTATGACTGTTTAGTTAACTTATCTTCTACAGTGAAGGTGTAATTCTTTTCTAAAAACATTTTTGATTTGTTACCCTTTTTACTCGGAAAGCGCTTTAAGAGAAGATTTCATCATCGATTTACCACTCTCTCTCTCTCTGAAGCGAATGAAGTCTGAAATGACACAAATTAAGATAAAGATCGCGAAAACGTACGAAAAGTTCACACTTCTTCTGGCACGTCGAGTTAGCTGAAGTTTTTCGCTTAGATTAACTTCAATTTTAAGCATATTGGGTAATCCTTCACACACATTGTTGCCCCTTTCTTAACCTGCTAAAGAGTGTAAAGGCTCAGTTATATAGCAGAAATGAAATTAAATGAAACGGGAAATACACTGCAATTATCTAAAAACGAACGACGGTATCAGCTTTTGACTTTGCTTTTAGGCCGTCCATTAAGTACGTGAGGCGTTTAGGAGAAAGCAGCTATTTCTGTTCGTATGTTGGCTTTGAGTTCGTCAATGGTCTTCGGCTTGCTGGCATACCCTTTACTTTTGCAAGAACTTCATCGTAGTAGCTGCGATGTGACAAGGGGCGTCGTGTCGTTGAAAATAGCTTCGTCACACCAACATCTACCGTCGAGGGTTTCTCGAACTTTGAAGAACAATAGTCCGATAATGCTTATTGAGCACACTCCGTCCCAAACAGGGTCATCCTGCAGTGGTGCAGTGGAAATTTTGCCGCAGCCGGCTGCCGTCACAAATCGCTAAAATCGCCTCACGTAATTAATGGACGACCCTAAGTAGTAAAGGCTAAATACATTAATACGCCTAGAATACACATCTTGTATATCTAGAGCAGGGGTCTCAGAAATCACCTTAACATGGCTAGACAAGAAGTACATTATCAAACTTATCGGTAATTGATTGGTGACTCTTTAAGCCACTGTTTGAATGCAGCAACCTTTTCCAAATTCTATCGTTGTAACCATAGCGACTATTATACCCCAACTTCATCGACCGAAATGCGCAAGTTCGAGCAAATTGGTGTACTGAACTTCAATTTTTGCCTAAGCTCTCATAAATTTTCACATATTGAACTTAGGAAAAATCACGGCCTGAGTTCGCTTAACTGAACATGAAATTGAGATTGAACGTAAAATCTCGCTCAAAACAGAGTAATCAACTGCAATAATGTTTCTTTGAAATATAAACTAAAAAAAATTTAACAGCTGACGAGTATTCCACTAAGTTACAGTCAGCTGACATTTTTTATTCTTTTTTGTTTCATGTCAACTGTTATTTGACAAATTTTTAGCAGGAATTAAATCACTGAAATCATTTTTCTTCTTCCTTTAGCCAAACAACCGAGGCTATAAATTTACAAACCTAGTACACATTCTACAACAAATAATATATACTTTCTTTCACATTTCTCAAACCAAAACTTCCAACAATATTCTTCTTTATTCTAGCTCACAAATTTCCAAGAATGGATTACATATTTCAAAAAGAGAGAGCTAATAAGTCTTGCTTGATTAATTTTTTGGCAAATCGTCGACTGAACACAGTTTTAAACATTTATGTTGTTCAATGACCACGTCTAAGCCGAAAATACTTGATCTGACATAAAATATGGCTTCTAGCACCGTTAATAGCATGCCGCCATTTAACAATTGTCACGTCGATTTAGTCACAGCAAAAATCGGATTTATTTGACTATCTACGCTAAAAAAAATTTTGTTTATGGCGTTATTGTTACGATCAGTGGCTGAACGAAAGAAGCTTCGGTCTAAATGTGGCCAATTTAGAATTATAGTGGAAAACGTTCACCTTTTTGTTAATTTTTAACTATTTTGGTGTGAAGTTAGCTTACAAGCCAAGTTTACACGCGTACTATTCCATTTCGATCTTCTTCTTCCTTTTTAAATATGGAAGTCATAAGTCCCAAATAAATTTTCTGTCATTCCAGCTGTTTTACTGTGTGCTCAATACATCCGATAACGGCATCATTATACATTTTACTCGAAATATCGAATGGAGTATAAATTTACATAGATTTCAGAAATACATACATTAAATTTCATGAATTTAAAAATCAAAACACCGTCAAGTCCCAACTTGTGACAACCGGACACCTGTGTGCGAAAGATAACATTTCCAAGTTTCGAAGTTTCGAAAGCTCTTTCGGAGATATTCATTCAGTATTAGGACTGATTAAAACTGGATTTGTAAATGACTCACAATCCGCCCAATAACTTAGGCCAAATTTATTTAACTCGGGTCATCTGGCAAAACACGTTTTTCAGATTAGAATTCTTTACGTTATTCAATAATAACACTGTGGTAGTTCGATTTTGTAGCAGAGCGGAGACCGACCTATTCTAGTCAATTTGTGTGCGCTGAATTCAGTGGTGGTAACCGTTTGAAGAACTTGGCTCAGGTTTTCCAGATATTTCAAAAGTAAAATCTTAGTCTGGGGACCCTCAGAAGGCCATTTATCGTAATATTTTCGTTAAAATTCCATCGAATCTCGATTATAATTCGAAGAATACATTAGAGAAAAACTTTTCTGACAATGATTATTATGATTCGGTCATTTACGCTGCAATTCCATAGCATTTTTTGTCCATAAATGACAGTTTTTTCTTAATTTTCCATTTTTTCATTTCATTTTTCGATTAACAGTGACCTTTATATGAATGCATTTATATATTTTGTGATATTCACGAAACATTCGAAACTCTAATAATGCATAAGTTATCAATTTTCTACGGTGAACTACGGACTACTAAGCTACGGTAACATATCAAATATTTCCGGAATTTTCCGGAACATTCGAGAACGTTTGATCCCCACCATCCTTACTCCTAGAAGCAGAACTGGTACTCACTTCATCCAGTTCTAAATCAGTTTAGGCATAGAGAAGAAAAAGCAAGAGACAAAGTTGAATAAAATATTTCGTAGAATTTCAAAAGAAGTCTTGTTGGGAACAAATTGTGAAATGAGTGATTGCGTAAAAAAATTTGATTGCTTTTGCTACATTTGTGGAAATTTTACCTCAGAGCAAAGCCGGCGTTCATTTACTCCGAAAATTGAGAGTATATACAGTGAATATTTTAATGATTTACCGGTACATCGTAACGTACCTTGGGCACCATCAATTGTTTGCTCATCGTGTACTGCAGGATTAACAAATTGGCAAAAGAATAATAGAAGCTCTATGCCATTTGATGTACCGATAATTTGGGACTATCCGGTCATACATTTTCCTCCCGATTGTTACGCGTGTGTCAATTATTTCAATGGTATAAATAGAAAAAAATCACAAAGTGTTGGACTGAAAAGCACAAGATGGGCTCAACTACCATTGAAGCACTCAGAATCGATTCCAGTTCCCATCCCTCAAAAAAATTCTAGTTCATCGATCGCAGGAGAATCAGTCGCTCCAAGTGAACAGATCGAATCAGTTCCCGAATCATTTTTCTCACTTTATGAACCATCCAATGTTACATCTCCCTGCCAACACGTTGAGTACACACAAGATACTTTGGATATCTTAACCCGCCGACTAAAGTTATCGCAAAGAAAATCGATCATTCTCGCTCAGGATCTGAAAAGGAAAAAACTACTATCACCTGGTACAAATGTATTTGCAGCTCGTGGCCGCCAACGTGAATTCACCAAATTTTTCACAGTAATTGAGAATAATTCGTTTGCTTATTGTCACGATGTAGGAGGATTGATGTCAACTATGCATAATGAATACACCCCTGAAGACTGGCGTTTGTTCATCGATTCATCGAAAAGGAGTTTGAAAGCAGTTCTTCTTCATGTAAACAATTCTAAAAATCCGGTCCCAATTGCACTCAGCCGCACAACAAAGGAAACGTATTTGTCAATGAAGAAAATTATGGAAATGGTAAAATATAACGACCATGAATGGAAAATTTGCTCTGACTTAAAGGTGTCTACTTTGTTGAGAGGAATGCAAACCGGATACACTAAAAATATGTGTTTTATGTGTCTGTGGGACACGCGCTATAAAGGTGATCAGTATTTGAAACGTGATTGGCAGTTACGTGGACAACACCGATTGACTCATGGAAACGTAATCGAAGAACCACTCGTACCAATACATAAAATATTGCTTCCACCGCTGCACATCAAACTCGGTATTGTGAAAAACTTCATCAAGGCTTTGAATCCCGATGGAAATGCATTTGCTGAATTAGGTCGGGTTTTCCCGGGATTAACTGCGATGAAAATAAAAGAAGGAATGCTAAATGGACCAGATATCAGGCGATTAATGAAAGACGATGATTTTGAGAATGCTCTTAGTCAAAATGAAAGCATCGCTTGGGATTGTGTTAAAGCAGTTATAGAAAATGTTCTTGGCATTCATCGAGCAGAAAATTGGCGCGGACTTATTGAAGACATGCTTGATGCTTTCCATAACATCAAAGTTAGCATGTCTTTAAAACTAAATTTTCTTCATTGCCACCCTGATAAGTTTGCGGAACAGTCCCCTTGCGAATCTGACGAACATGGTGAACGTTTCCACCAGGTAACTGCTAATCTCGAACATTGGTATAGTGGAAAAAAGTTGGATTCATTGTTAGGCGATATTTGCTGGAACCTTCAAGAAGAATCATCTGAAGCCAATGACGACTAATACTGATACAATTTTTTTGTTAAGATATTTAAAACATTTCTGTAGTTTTAATGTTAGAAGATTTGTTATATTTTGAAAAATGCAATTAATTCGTCCGATGTTCGCTATATAAAATTTTGAAATAATTGATATTTTATGCATGTTTTAATTGAGGGTCCCCAGACTAAGATTTTACTTTTGAAATATCTGGAAAACCTGAGCCAAGTTCTTCAAACGGTTACCACCACTGAATTCAGCGCACACGAATTGACTAGAGTAGGTCGGTCTCCGCTCTGCTACAAAAAAAAAGTATAGAAAACTATCACAGTGTAATCGACATAAAAATATTGAGAGGAATGAATCAGGTTTTACGAAATTCCATTCTTAAAAAAAATTGTTTTTTTTTGTTGTGTAGTTTTTCAATGGAAAGTATGAAAAAACCATGAAAGAATTACGAGAATTGACGTTTTTTTGGGGTATGGTAAACCGCCCAAAAAGTTCGTAAGTCTTACGCAAGCCGCCCGCTCAGTAAGCCGCCGACTTCAATGGAAAAAGGGCCACCCTTGTTTTTCTAAGGTAATTTTTCATGACATGATTGACAGTGGCGTAGAAGTCAATATTGGGAATGGAGAACAAATATTAAACAAATTTACGTCAGTGAGCCCCACGAACCATGGCGGCAAATGGCATTGGGAAAACGGCGAAATTTCGCCCAGGGAAATATACTGGTATGAGGAGACCCTCACAATATATCCTCTGCTCCTGGCGCGTCGCGTGTGGATGTGCAAAAGTATCGATGAATCCATCGCTGTTGATGGCATGTTTTTCCGGGTACTGCTTATGCTGACGGGGGTGGTGGCTCCGCATATTTCCGCTATTTCGATTTCAATCACGTGAGGGTTATTACCATTAAAATAAAGTTCCCAGTCTCTCTGCATGCGCGTCGTCGCACATATGTGAATGTGGGTATAGAGTGCTTGTAGGGCTCGCCGCCACCACATCACGGAGATCTGACGTTGATGTACACAGGAGCAGCTTGCACGTGACATGTTGTTTTTATTGCCGATATTACGTAGCCATTGAAGAGGTGCAGCGCGCGGGTGTGATGTCGACACCATGCGCAATCGCAATAATCGCCATAAAAAGTACGTCCATGTGCTATAATATAAGCGCGCGGCATTGGGGTAAGTGTGGTGTAGTAGTTGCCGTCGTCGACGTCGTCGTCGTCGTCTATCCGGCAGAGAGTACAGTGCTGTATAGCTGTAATCATTGCAGGGGCTTGGGTTCGCTTTTGTATAGTAAATAAGTAAACAATTCTCTCAAGAGCTGCATACTTAGTCGGATTTCCTATTTACCGAAAGAACCTCTCAGCACTGGCGCTGGTGTATGTATATGGTATATGCACGATTGGTCAGGGCAGGAGCGCGCGAGTGAGGAGGGCAGCAATAACATGTCACCGTGTTCTTATAGCATGTTTCGAGTACCCAACAAGAACAATAAAAATGGCGCACCGCGATGAGGAAGAGAAGTTTCGAAATCGAGAGGAAGATTGTGTAAAGCGGCACTGTGAACGCGCTTACGCGAGGCCTGCATCTGTGTGTTGGAGAAACTGGCTACGTGCTAACCAGTTTCTGTTCAATGGACGAACGTTTTTGATATTATGTATCGCATCGCCGCCGCAGCCCGACAGTCGACAACCGTTGTTGGCGATTTTGCAACCGCATTTCTTGCATACGTTATTATACACTCACGGCTATCGTTGTTGAAAACCCATGCACCGAGCGCGGCCAGCACCCAGGCAATTGAGTCGTCGTCGGCTAATAATAAATCCGATATCATTCGGCGGCTAGGTATTGGGCCGGTATTGGCCATTTTCCATTGATCATACTACAACATACTAGCTGGGTTCTGGGTTGGAATTCCCACTCTTTTTTTTTATTTTGATTAAAAAGCTTCAATTTTGGCTGCCGTTGTTGTTGTTGCCCCTTTCTTTATGTAGCGACTGGATTTTTGCATCGGCTTAGGCCATTGACTTAAGTACATGCATGCAACGCCGTGCCGTGGACTACTGTTGCACGACGTTTATTTTCGGATTGTGAATTTAGTTTAAAATTAGGACGAATGAATATTCGATAATTTAGTACGAACATGTCGTCTTTTTCCACTCAATTTGCCCGTAATTATCATAACGCCTTGAATTTTCTAGGATATTTCGATTAACTTCCAAAATGGAGGAAGTTACGTTCGTTCGACAACTTCCAAAATGGAGGAGGTTATTATTATAATCAATTTACAGAATCGTGTTCTTTTATATATTTTCGAAGAAGCTTTGTTTATCCTTTGTTGGTTGCACTTAATCGCGATTCTGAATACTCTGGCAAGTGTTTTTGACGCTTGATTCTAGAAATTTTCATTGGCTTAGATTGCAAGCAAAGTGGTGAAATGTAGCCTTTATCTTATGTAAGAGGATTTATCTTTAAGTTTGATAATAATTTTTTTATTGATAATAAATAAATGCTAGCAAGTTTTATAACATTTTTTATCATTTTCAAGATTAATTATTGTGATTTCTATTTACCATAGTTAATATAGAAAATTGTAGGTTTTTAATTGTTTTTAAAAAACTATATTCCTAAATTTTTCTTCAATTTTTATTGTTGTAATAAATGTTCATATAAATGTGACGTCTAGATGTCAGCACTGTGTATTGTTGACTTGACAAGTGACGTCTTTCCAAATGACATAAGCCATTTTGTTTTAGTACAAGGAATATGGTACAATTTCCACCATGGAAGGGTATTGATGTATATATCTGATATCTATTTCCAAAAAAGACAGCCGGCGCTACAAACAAAAACATTACGTTTTAGCGATCGGAATTCCCGCAGCGTGTAATTTCACAAAATGCAGATTTCAATTGGCCTCCAAGATCATGTGATGTAACGCCATTAGATTTTTTTGTGCGGTTTTTTGGAAAGTCGAGTGCATGCAAACAAGCCACAAACAATTTACGATCTAAAAGAACAACATTCGAGTTGCAATTCGCGAAATCTCAGATTAATGAATACTATATTTATATGGAGTGTAATCGAGTGGCAGTGCCGGCGGATCGTGTGAAAAACCAGGTGGGTAGTCTGACAATCTGACTACCCCTCGAAATTGTTAGTACATAGGCAAAACCTTTTCTTGGAAGATAGATCACTTCATTGTGAGTCGAAAGATAGGTCAACAGAAGATGGTGAGTCGGAAGATGGGTGTGCAAAATAACATGTAGAGTTCCGTAGAGATCTATCCTGGGTCCCCTCCTGTGGATCACAATGTATTTAGGCTACGCCTCCCAAAAGGAGCAGTTTCGATCCGGTTCGCGGATGACATCGGGGTAGGGCTTCCAAGAATGCTTTCCAACGTGGGCGCCCTAGACTGAGCGAGTGCGTTTAGCTCAATCTTGCTTTAGCGCCAGTGTGAGCAGCAACGTTTTACAGGACGGCTAACAGCAGAAAATGAATGACCACATACAGACTAAGCGCCCTCCGCGTACAGGACCATATCTAACGATACGGCGTGAGTAATATAGGGTGCGCCAAAACTATTGGGAATCTTTTAGGCATGCGGGAAATTACAATTCTATACGCATTAACATTTCGTGTATGGATAAAATACAAGCGCTCCTTCATTGTGATTTCCCCTTCGAAATTCGTTTAAGGGCACCGCACTCCTCCTTAGTGTACGACAAGAGTCACAGTGACTGATTGAATTGTAATTGAGAATATAAATGAGCGAGTGATTTGGGTTTTTAAACGAACGGGCTGACGTGGTGCACTTTTGTTTTCGAATCTACAGTCGTGGTGGGGATTTGAGACTAATTGCGCATGAAAAAAGCGATTTTGAGATTCCCAATTGTTTTGGCAGGAATGATCCCATAGAGATACTGGTGAGAAAGGGCATGCTTCTCTATGATTCAGAATTTGTTACAGGAGAGCCAAATACAGTGTGGTAGCGATGGTTCGTAACAGAATGGAAAGGAAAGTGGGACGTTTCTGTTAAGGGTCGGTGGGCCCACAATTTTATCCCAAACATGAGGAGATGGGTTACGAGGGTGTGTTTTGAAGGGAGTTGAGATAGTAAATACCTCCTGACTCACCGCTGTGCCCGTCATTTACAGGTATCCAGGATCAAGAGCACGTATGTAAGACAGCAGCTAGATAAAAGCTGACCCATTGTCAAAACGCGATGGTTTTGCAAGTAGACTCTACTTTCTTCAGTTTCGATTTAGTTTATATTTCAATAATTTGTTGATAATATGTTGATAAAATGAAAATAATTAGATTTCTTGGCTTTTTCTAAAAGTTTTACGAGGTTTTATCCACTAATTTTCGCTAAATTCTTTGACATTTGAAGCATGTCAAGATGGCCGCCACAGCATTCCCCCTTCCGTCTCATGGGTTCACCGTCGAAGTCTAAGATCGCAATTTACATTCCATTTATAGGATTTATTAATCGAAGCGTGAAAGAACTCTAGCAACATGTCAAAAAGTCATTGAAAATTTAGATATTCGAATTGATGCCTGTAGATTCAGTCGTTGTGGACATTTGAATGATTCATATAATTGTAATGGATCATACTGGCCGCGTTTTTTTGCGAAACCCTTTAGTTCGTGTTTCCTTCAATCGGTTAATTCCATTCACATATAGTATTTAAATTGTTATTCTTTGTTGGATTAAAGCACAATTTTTCTCTTAGTTATATACCTAACAAAGACTTCATAGTCACCATTACTAAAGTGAAAAATATGATTAATAACTATTAATCTAAGCAAAAAACACCAACTTTAATATTTATCATATTCATGTTTCATAGCCCAAATAACAGATTAGTTAACTCCAAGCTTGTGAATATCTATATTTCAATCTTCACAGCTTATGCCTGAGTGAAAGGAGCATAATAGTAAATTTTCTGAATAATAAATATTAAAATTTTGATATAATCAAAGTTTGTTGCAAGGGCAATAACATAATTTATGATTATATGGAAATACATATTAGCTTGCGGTTGTTTTTTTTTTGTTTAATATTAATGTGTAAAGTTTTCCAGTGGGTTGATATTATGATACGAGTAACAACTTTTTTAACTTAATATAAACAAAGCAATTAATAAAAGTTTCTCGGTGACAATGTATAGGAGTAATGTTTGAAATTTTGTTGTTGTAGTGCAGTAAAAAAGCATTTTAATTTGCACAGTCTGGTAACAGCAAGATTATGATTTTATCCTGTTTGAGTTATCACCAGGAGTATATTTATATGCTTTGAACCTCGTGAACCTTGTGATACTTTTGTTATAAACAATTCAATTTTTTTTAGTGCATTTTTCGAGCTTAAAGTGTGAATAACTCCAGTCTGTAATGAAATTGCCAATACATTGTTTTTAGTTTTAAGTCTCTGAAGTACGTACATAACCTACAAAACTGAAAAAACGAGAAAAAACCAGGGGGGTTATCCTGGAATGCGATTCGAAAGTGCAAAGCAAACGGAAGCTAGTTGCGATTCGAATTAGTTTTGGCATCGCTGAATGCGATCGCATCGTATTAAAGGTATTACCTGAAAAATATACGGAACTTAATTTGTTATTTCGATGCGAAAAATTGTTTCAAGAATTTTTTAGAATATTTTAAAACAAACAAATAAATTCAACGCATCCGTCAATGGCTTTACTCACGAACTGAAATCCGATGACCGACGGACAAATTCCATTCGAATTCGCATTCCGGGATACCATTTTCTTATTTCCGAATTTTTTGACTTTCGAATCGCATTCCAGGATAACCCCCCAGAATTTTTTTCTTTCATAGAACCCCAGGCGGTCAACTGGGCCAATTTGCATCAAACTTTCAGAAAATATAGTTTTTGATGTTATAAAAAGATCCTGAAAAATTGGTGTCAACATACTAAACCCATTGGGCAAAAATGCATTTGTTATCTAAAATTTGAAATGCCCGCCATTTTATGCCATTGAGTCCAAAATGAAATTTGGTTTTTACAAAAAAATTTCCGCAATTTTGTGTTGGCCGCCATTTTGAATTTGGAATGACGCCACAGCTAATTGTATTGTACCTGCCATACCCTTTCGGCGTCTGAACCTATGACTCTTTCTGCCATGACTTTAAAATACTGATGCCACCAATATTGGCGGGTTTAATGAATTTAATCGAACTACTATGGTTTGCTGAGTACCACATTTAGAAAATTAATGAAAGTGTAGGTTACGGGAAAGAAGCGACATTAATATATTATACAAATAAATTTGGAACAAGCTAAACGGTTAAGGATTTTTAAAACAGCAAAATTTCTCACAACTAAGAAATTCAAAGTTTATAAAAGGGTTTTTAAAATACAAAAGTCAGCAAAATGATAATTCTTTTAAGGAATCCACTCGCGGAAAGAGAAATATCTGAAATAGTTTTGTGAACCTTTTTAAATGGCTTCTTTCGGGATATCAAAAAAAGAGAAACTTCCGGAATTCTCATAAAACTTCTTTTTAGAATTAACCTGGAACCTAGGATGGACCTTTTTTCCGCCGATATGCCTAGTGCGGTTAGCCCTGAGCACAGTAAAAGATTCCACAAGCATAATATGATGAGAATCAATGAATCCTGGTTCC
This sequence comes from Thereva unica, assembly GCA_949987705.1. Taxonomy (NCBI): domain Eukaryota; kingdom Metazoa; phylum Arthropoda; class Insecta; order Diptera; family Therevidae; genus Thereva; species Thereva unica. Next base: position 86,424,830 of record OX465285.1, read on the forward strand.
AAGAATGGTCAGATACATCCATGATGGACGATCACTGGTGGTTTTGAAAAAAAAAAAAAAGATTTGTCACATTATAATATGTAATATAAAAAACTTGTGATTTATTTATTTAAATTTGGCATTCCCTTGTGGAAAAATTCTTTATTTGATTTCAAAAATTCAGCGTTAATAGAAATTCACCGGAAACGCGAAGTATTATTTTATTTTATATTCTCCATCCAGGAATGATTCCTTTTATGGCAAATTCCTTAGTTGTAATTAGATATTTTTGCACTTAAGCCAGCATTTTAATAATAGACGTAAAAATAACGTATGTTGAAAGCTGCTTTTGTAGGGTTTTAATATGAAAATGAATTATTGACCATATCAAACGTACCTTACAAGTACTAGTTTTCGTTACAAAGTTATACCTTAGATTCCATTTGACGGCGCTGTACTGTCAAAATCACGAATAACGTTCAGGTGCCAAAATAGCAATTAAAACTTCAATTTTATGAAAAATTAATTTCAATCAATTTATTTGATTTTCGAAGGTTTGCGTCTTTGCTAATGAGGAACTTATTGTATCCGTATTCATTGACAGTTTAACTCATTTCTGCTTCGACTTCATCAATCAAGAGGGGATGTTAAGCACATTTGAAAAAGCAAACAACTAAATAACAATAAATTATGGAAAAAAGGATAAGAGATGATTGGACGAACTAATTACAAACAAAAGCTATTCGAATAATTCTACAAATTTTCTTATTAGTAAAAGTGAAGTAGTCGTAGGTCTTTCTTTGGCTTTGACTCGATCATTTGCAGATCTTGTGCCCGAGGAAATTTATATTCAGTACAGTTCAATGGCACTACAGCCGAAATCGAGCCTTGGCCTCCTTCAGTTTTCTCCTCCAACCTTTTTGCGCATTGGCAAGAGTCCTCTAATTTCGTGGGCACTTTCGAGAATTTACCATGGTAGCAACCGGCAGAAATTAACCTACCTTGTTCGAAAATTAATTACTTACCATAAGTTGTCACTCACCATGTTCGAATATTTACCGGTAATGTAATCAGAGTCTCAGAGTCAATTCTTGAAAGTGCATAGAACAAGGCAATGCAAAATAATCTGTTTCGTGACCATGCTCAACCTCGTGTCACGGAGTCTATTAAGAACAATGAGGGCACGCGCTTCTTTAAGAAATGCTACTCCAGATGCAGTTATTCACCAAACCACACCCCTTTTGAGTACCACTTGTTTCAGTCAATGGCACACGCCCTTTCTGAAGAGCACTTCAAATCTCATAAAAGCGGCGATCTATTTTTCTTCGGCTGGTTAGCCTATAATCATAAGCAGGGGCGGCGCTTTCATAGATGCATTTGGTGTATTTGCACCGGGCGCAATTGAACGGGACACAATTTCAGAAAAAAAGTGAAAAAAATTCCTCGTGTCCTCATTTTTATATATTAACAGAACTCCAAAGAGTGTTTATCTTTTTTCATTGTCCTTTACTGCCATTAAAAAATGAACAGAAATGATGGAGGCGCAATATGACACCGCACCGGGTGCAAAAAGGCCAAACGCCGGCCCTGATCATGAGTTCTGCCTTAGCTCACAGATGCGCTTATTGCTAGAGGATAAGAGGAATATCCTGTGATGATGGCCAATACTTTGATTGATGCATTTTTTCATTACTTACTTTAATAAAGCGTTATTGCTCACAAAAGGCGTGTTTCAAGCTGTAAACCTCATTTTAATGCTGTTTTCATGGCCTTTGTCCTTTAATAACAACTTAATACCACCTGAGCATCAACCAGGAACGCCATCTTGTAGCATCTTGCTAATTTGAGATTATAGCCCTAATTATATGAAAAGATAAGGACCGCTTAAATTTTAATGTTTTACTTTGGCATCAGGCTCTCTTATCGTAATATCTAAAGTTCCATCCACAGCTTCCAGTTTTCCGCAGATTTCCACTTAATTTTTATTCTTAACCTTTCTACTGTCAAAGCGAGTTGTCAAATGGAATCAAAGAGCACATCAAACTTAACTTCAAAAACATTTCTATCTTCATCCCTTTTTTCTGGTAGCGCTAAGAACTTCTTTTTCACAAATAAAACTGAAAAATCCGCACACAAAAGAAAAGCACGTACTTCTGCCTGACACAAATTCTTAAGTGCACCTCGTTTGTCCCGTTCATGTTTCTTTTGATATCTCCCCTATCTCGAAGGGGGCAGTGTGCAAAATAATAACAAAGAATGGAGAAAAGATACAAAGAAGTTAGAGGGCCCCACTTTTTACGTGGCGATCGCCAAGGTAAATATTTTCACAGAGTATTAAGTTGCAGCCAGGACAGGCGGCAGCGCGCCGGAGGTAGTAGGAACATGGGTTTTTGAAGAAAAATGGTGTGGCCAGCACCTCCCAAGGAGAACGGTTCGCGGAATTACACTAAAAAAAGGGCAAGGGACTAGAAAAACGCCGTGTGAGAATGCTGCCGAGGAGTTGTGGGCTAATTTTGAGAGAAAAATGGTGATTTTCTTTTTGTTATTATTTAACGTTTTTGGTGTAATTTTTATTGTAAACAATTCGCTGCTTGCGCTTGGAGCAGAAGGCAAACAGACGCTGTCTGGGAACGTTTTTTTTGCTTCCTTGAAGGAGAAGTAGGTGTGTCCCTTGGATGCTGCTAGTCGAGGTTGAAGTTCTTTTTTATTCTTCATCCTTTTTCATCTTATCCATGCTCACAAAAGCTGACATCAATTGTCCGGCCGTAATCTTTCGTCGGATGTCCTTTGTTCGAGTGACAGGTGGTACCATGACGTTTTTTGTGCTGCGTTCAGGGCTCGAACTAATCTTCAAGGAAGCATATTAAGCAGGAATCTGTGGCTTAGACGACTCGCCTCATCTGGCTGTATCTAGTTCTTGCACATGTTCACATTTTTCACGCATTTCCATTTTTCTAAACGCGCCCTTCTACACCATCCCCCTCTGCTCTCTTTTCCACTCTTCTGTACCCGCCGAGATATTCTGCTGCCGTCTGAGTTGCCATTGTGAATGTTTCAATGTGTTGTTGCTGCTGCTGTTGGGTAGTCCGTGCATGAATAGAAGGCGGCCAGTAACACACGGAACCAAAGTTTAAAAAATTCAGCAGCCACCGTCACCGATCAATACCTAATCTTCCTCGTCCCTTTAGTCCTGTTTCTGGCTGACGCTGCTTCTGCTGCTGCCTGCTACTACTACTGCCGATGGTGGGATTTCTATTGCGGGCATCTCCCCCACCCCTAGTTGTTCTGTGTGTTCGTCTGTATCGCTCTTGGTATAAAGGGATTCAGGGCTGGGTTTCTGCTGCTTTGATACGGCGGCGGCAGCACGAATACATTGTCCTGATCCCTGGCCGAACCCCGGATGGTGGAAGGAAATACGTAAGTATACAAGTACACAAGCATCCCTCTTCTATATCGCAACCCTTACTCCATCTTCTCCGGCTACACAATGCTAGCCCTAGTCGGTCTATTTGCATGATTTAATTGAGCTTTTCACGAGCGTCTGTGAGAATATCCTTTTTTTCTGATAATCCTGCAATTATGGTTCAAGGAATGAACATTCTTAATTTAATTAAAAACTTTTGTGCATAGTCTGGGCGCCTGTTATAAATAAAATATTAACTTCTCCCAAAGAGCTACAAAAATCGCGCGAGGCTTTCGAGTATGAGACGGAATGTTACGTGCTTTTCTGAGGACCCGATGGCGCTGCTGTTCGGATCCACTTAATTCCACCTAAAATCGGGTGCTCTGTGATTTTGAGAAACACTTAATTTGAAAGACTAACAACGAGAAAGAGTCATGCTTACATAATTAATACCCGGGATCTATGTGATAAATTAATCCCAAATTGCTTTGGCAGATTTTTCGCCTTGTACCGTCCCGTCGTAAGTCCGTCATCGCCTCAACGCGCTCTGTCTCAAGGAGTCATGGCCCCACGAAAGTACTAAATATTAAGATGGGGGTGTCTGCTTAATGATTCTGGGATTAGGTTGAAGCTATTGAGTTTTCTCAGAAATGTAAATTACGATGAAGATTTTTCGAGATAATTTTGCACAATCGACAATAAGGCTAATAAATTTCGCAACAATGGAGTGGAATTTTCGTTCAAAACTGATGTTTTCGTTACTTCAATTAAGGCTTGTTTGAAGGAGATAAATAGCATTATCCAAACTGAATTCTGTAGGTTGTTTAATATTAAGCCTGCCTGACACCTTAATTTCCGATCGTATCTATCAAAGTGAAGCGGTAGGTAGAGGTATTATACTGTGGAATGTAAGCCGCAGACTACATACATATATATGACGTATGGATTTGACAGTTGCTGCCGGGATTCGAACTCGAGATCTCTCTGGGATGGTAACCAGACGCCTTTCTGGTGCTGTGTGAATGTCAGTGAAAAATTCATCACGGAAGCCACTGACACGGAGAGCATCGGCGCCGTGCTGACACGGATGTGTAGATAGACCTAAATAACTCAATTTTACACGACCGATTTGATCGAAGGAAGCCGATTTGAAATTATGTCTTTTTCCTGTCATCTCCATCAGATTTGGTTTCTTTCCGAGAAAATCGATCCAAATGCTTGAATTTGTATCGTTTATCAATAGTGAGGGGTAGGTTGATTTGTTACTTCATTTTTGGACTTCTAAGGAGGTTCCACCAGGGATTGAAAGAGCAGAAGAAGATAGTTACAAAGTATGCGAGCATTTCTCACGTAGGGGTTTTTCCTTTCTTCCCATGCAGCCCAATTACTAGTAAGCAGTCACGATAAAACGGCAAATTTTTGGAAATACCACAACTTACTTTCCAGGTTTGGTTTTACGCCACTAAAAAATCCAGATCGAAAAAAAATTACAAACGTCAACCAACTCGCGTGGCTCGATAACAACCACTTCGAAACGATAAAAATTTCCCAACACAGTCGCTCGGGACCAATTCCACCAGTTCAGAAATATGGAAACTTGCATTTGATTTTTTCCCCAGATTGTAGGTCACCACTTCTCTGCAATCTCGTGTAAACAACCCAAAGCGCTAATGAATAATAATTTACTAGTATTTACTCATCGTCGTCTCCAACATCCAAGCCTCTCGTCCCCGCCTCGATAAATACCCCGCCGCCGCTGCTCTCTCTCCGCTCGCCGCCAATGCGCCTTTTTTCGGACGATATCTCGAGGGTCATATTTGCACAAGATAATGCCGTCATTACGTTTGCACGCGTATGGCAAGCCCGGTGGTTGTTGCCATACTACATATCGCCGGGGGGAGTAAACATGGCGAAATAATTAAAGGCCTGCGAAACAGCTGGTGGCTAAAAATTTATCATTTGCATACTGGGGATACTTGTATCGGCGGCGGCGGTATCCAGCGCATATCTGGTAGCTGTAAACTCGTTACGGCCAGCTGAAAAGCAAAAAATGCCGATCCCCAGAGTCTCCGTTGGCTTGCGGCTGATTATTTCTGGCCGCCCGCCACGGCCGCTCGCCAATCTGCTCTCGTACGCGAGCGCAGGCAGCGGCAGCGTTACATAATATTCTTGTCTTTTCCTGTGTCCGATTCCGATAGAATCTCGTTCGGGATTACTGCGATTTGCGGCAGGTCAGTATTTCACGGGGTCACGCACCAACTACTATACACAGATCGCTTACGTCATGCCGTGGCTCTCCTTTTTGTTTGTTTAGCCGCTGTCGCGCCTTCCGTTTCTAATAATTTTCGAAAATAACAACAATAACAAAAACATTCGATCTTCGTTTCGACAGTGGCATTGAACGCGCTTCTTTCTATTTATAACGCTGCGAGCATTGCCGCCCCCCGACGGTCCAGTTCGAACCTTAAAGTGGGACATATTTATTTTATTATTATTTAAAAAAAAAAGAGATTTCTCGTGTGAAACTCCAATAAAATGTGGGTGGGAATTTTTTGTTGCTTCTTTGCTTTTTGTGGCTTTGTGCTTGCTCAAGAAAAGTTTTGAAATTGGGAAGCGGCGGAGGTTTGAAAGTATTTTTGTTGCTGCCGTTGGATGGAGGAAAAGAAGGTCGGGGTGATTTACGTCTCCGGTAGAAAGCTATCGATGAGCATTGGTGTTTGGTATTTAGAATAGAGAGTGATTCTGGATGTCAAATTGATAATAGTTTTTGTATCCAATCAGACCTACCTTCGTATTTCAAGAGAGAGGCATTCAGAGCAACTACGGACAATTCATTCATTTGAATTTGGGTGGCCTTTGAAATGAAGCAATTTTTAAACTTCATCCATTTTTTTAGGCATATCTTACATAGGAGCCAATTCCATATATATATATAGCTTTTTTCATTTCATTTAAGCTCTAGCGGAGGTTTTGCGTCTGTTTACGGGAGCTATTCTCCTTTAAACCAGGAGCCCCTGTGGATCACTTTCAAATTTTATTAAGCCAGTGCCGTCCCATACCGTTCCTGCCATTCAACAAACCGTTTATAACCATAATCCGATGTAGATCAGAATGGCATCCGGTATTTAGAGGAAGCACCATCTTTAAGTATACCGACCGCCTGACCGAATCGATAATGCGGTAGCACTGGCGTATATGGCCCAAAGATCGAAATAACCATGGGTTTCGGGCAAAGCAGAATTTGGGTTATTAATTAAGGCATCCGCCTGACAGGCCATGAACTGCAGGTGACCTCATGATTCCCTACATACACACAACTTCAGGCCCTGACTGACGTTAAATAACCACAGACATAAGATTTTTTGACAGTTTTCCTGAGATGCAGGCGCTATCTAGTTGGCGGCCGATGAGTTTGTAGTGATACTTGGCCTCAAGGCGAGAAACCATCAGACCATAGCCTGCCGGCGGCCCGTATGTGAATGGCTGAATGGGGGGCTTTATATCGAAGCGAATGCTCATGCCTCTATAACAGTCGCACATGAATATGAAAGGGCACTTCGACGCGATTGTCGAGTGTGTCGTGTCATCACAGATCTTCTCACGTGTTACCTAGAGACACTCATGCCATCGGCTTCCGACCGCTAATCTAGATAACAAAATGCTGGGTAAGACTTTACCCATAGTAGATAATAGACAAGTTGTCACCAGTTGTAGCATATCGTTAGGTCCCCTCTTTTGGTTTTTTGTCTATGATACCTTCCGTCCAATCCTCCACCAAGGTAAATGTGTACCATGCTATTTTCAACATTGGACTACCATAGGTCTTGTTAATCTGTTACGCAGACGCATAATAATATTCCTCTCAGAAACTGGTGCTAGTGATAAGGCACGCTCCCGCTACAGGCAAACAATCTTAGAATGCGTCCGCTAAAGTCGTGAAGATTTAAAAATACGCGAGTTCGAGATATATGCACGTCTCTGCTACAGATAGAAATGTATTCCAAATGCGAGTGTCGTTTTACCAAGCCGTCCCCCAACTAAGCACTAACCACGACCAATGCTGCTTGACAAAACAATCGAGGGAGAAGCGTTCTATTGAGAATGTTAATCGCAACCCTTTATGGTCACAGACATAATGCCCCGTTTTCTTCGTCCTATACAACTCGTAAAGCTCCAATTTTTCTACCTTTGGTCATAAAGAGTGGGCGTATAGAAGTTTTCAAACTCCGTGACACAAATAATTTGAAGGGTTCTGCGCACCTCGTTGCCCAATTTCATAAAATTTGTTCTATCATTTCCCCTCTTTTAACTTAAAAAGGCAACAAACGCAGAAAAAACTCAACAAAATAATTTGGGAAGGGATGTGCGCATGCCGGATGAATAAAGTTAAGTAATCTTTATATGTATTGAGCAGAGCTTTGAAATACATGTAAAACTCCTGCTCAACAAAGGCAATTTATCCATCGTAATAAGCATAATTTTACTATAATTATGCTAAATATTTCCCAGCCCTAAATTTAAAATAAATTAAAAGAATTGCTGGAAAAAATTCTTTTAAAGATATGAGCATTTTCATTCATAAATTGAGAGTTCTCCGCAGCCGCAAGCAACACAACCTCCCCGGGCAGAAGCGCGCTTGCGACTGGCGGAAAATGTCAAAAATCTAGTAATCAAAGTGATAAAAACACAAATATCGTATTTTTTAGTAGAAATTACTACAAATTTTTTCTGTGGCATTTGTGTAAAATATAAAAACCTTAAAATAAAAAAAATATATAAAAACGGGTGTTTTTCAGTCATAATTTGTAATTTTTTTAAATAATCATCGAAGTCCCAGAAAAATACACCTCCCTTTAGCAATACGCAGTCGCGACTGATTACATGGCAGCAAGTGATTTGATAGGAGGAGTTAAGTGAAGCTTTTGTCTGAACTTTTTAACATTTTTAAGAGCTTAGCTGGGGAAGATGCGCGGGATGTCACGAGGTTTGAAAACGTCTATACCGTGCTTCGTTTATACTATTCGGTGCGGCTTTTATTGGTACGTGCTTGTAGCGAGCTGCCTTTGGAAAAGTAGAAGGCTAAGGACGGGCGAGTCTTGTATTTACTTGTCAGCACCGCGGGGAGGATGGATTAAGACTTGCCAGCAGCGCTACTAGGTGTTCATTTGTGATTTTTCTCGGGGTTTGATGGAAGTGACAAATCGGGCACCTTCCGATGCCTTTGTTAACCGATCTCCCCACAATACTCGCATCACACTTTCTGTTCTGGACACGTTACAACAGATATTCTCCAAAATGGAGTGCGACCAGTAGAGGGGCTTTACATTATGTTTCCTAAACACAATAAGGCAAAAACTTTTAAATATTTTTCTTAATTTAATGCTCAATGCATCCATGCAATAACAGAACAAAGATGCCATTATTTAAATCGACTAGAAAATTTCCATTAGGTGGGCTTTAATGTCAGATATGCAGGTGTCTTCCTATGATTCGGTAACATTATTTTTTTTTGTAGTCTCCTTTAAGAAATTTTCCACTTAAAATTTTTAAAATAAATCTTGAAAAAAAACGTGTACCTTTCTAAAGCCTCCACTTTCTATATCCGAAATCACAAAAATTAATTTCCCTTTTCCACCTGGCTTATAATCCTAGAAGACATTGATTCATGCTGCATATGCCCATTTTCCCTTCTAAGGTGATATTGTATAACCTAATAGAATTTCTTCTATCACAAAAAAAAAAACGAAACATTAAAGACTCCATTGTTAAAAATAATTCTCCTTTAAATAAAGGAAAAATGTGTACACACAGGTAGAAGTGGTTTTTCTCCATGTCGTTTCGTCTATCTCGATCCATTCATGCTCCTTGGATCAAGCTTCTCTCATATCCATCGAAAGCAGGTGAACGTCTTTAAGGAGCCCAAAAAAAAGGGAAAAACATTTTCTTGTTTCCAGCAATAAAAAAGAAATATCTCTGCAGATGTTCCGTCTACTTGTAGTTAAAAAATATAAAAAAGCCGACAGCTGTGCGGCACCCTCCCTTAAAGCATCTTATGCTTCTAAACTCTCATCCCCGTGCAAAGATGTTTCTTATGCCTTTTCGATATTCGAACAAAAAATCCCCGAATTGAAACATTTTTCGGAATTATGCTTAGGCTCAGGTTTCTGTTTGAAATATGCTTCGCATTAGGAGAGCACGTGGAACTTCCTGTCGTCGTTGGTGGATCTATTTCATTAATGTCGATTTAAATTTATCTAAAGCTAAGATAAATTCTTGTTAAGTTTTTGGGATCTATTTCAATTGGTTTATTTTAAAGTAACGATTCAATTCCATTCAACTTACTTTTGACAGTTGGCGTTGATTTGTTCCTTGTCTTTTTGCATTACAGTAAAACACTCCCAGAAGTTTTACCAAAAGGATTTTCAAGTTGAAAGTGAATCCCTGGGGTAACAACGTCTATCTACTTGCCTCCACAGCTCACAATTTGTAAATTGAAATGCATATTTCTATTCCGTATCTTTTTCTCACAATTACATTTTTCTTTCAAGCACACAGTTCACTAGGCCCACCCCCCCCAATGAGAAAAAATGCTTGGCCCTTCAAAAAGGGTTTAATTAACATCGGTCTTAGTAAGGCACCACAAAAGAATGGATTCCTTGCCTCAATGTTACCTTTACGTTGAACTGTTCCCGTCTTCTGGTCACTGAATAGATGATTAGTGATGGTCAGTGTTAGAATGAGTGATGGGAAAGGGTTCAGGATAACGCCCGATTTACTCGACGAATGATGGATGATTAACGATGGCACATGAGTGCTGGGCAAAGAACAGTCGTCGTACATGACGAACTACATAGCTGGATGGGATTTTGCGTGATGAAAATTGGTAATGTACAGATAAGTCTTGCCTGCTGAGTAAATTAGAGCTACAACTTTGAACCCAAGGTAGAAAAGAGTGCATGAATTGTTATCGCAGTTGTAGTCTCAATTACAATCACATTCTCAAGAAGAATCGTAAGTGCAAGATGGAATAAGAGGAGTGATATGAAATTGAAAATACCAGTTCGAAAAAGTTCAAAGAATAATCGTATGTGCCTTCCAATTACGTTAATTGGAAATAGTGTTTGATACTGACTACAAGGATTTCAGGGGATAGAAAGTGAGGAATTTCGTGTTTGAACTCTTTAAGTCGCGTATCCGCTTTGCGTGACAAGCAAGTGTGTCTGGATCACGTTAAATTTGCATTCATTTGTTTGTAAACACTTCGAAGCAAATTTTCGCATATGGGCTGCGAGCGATATACATATAGGCTGTGTTCCCACGGAAGATGGCTGAGTGCAAATCGGACGTACTTCCTTTGAACCGATTCGATTCTATCAACATGGGAGTAGTAGTAAGGTGACCATACCTGGAAGGCATATTCAAGAAAAGGCCTTAATCATAAGTTATAACACCACGTTTCCAACAAAAAGTCATGAGCTCACATTTACTAATATTAAGGACCATGTTGTTGTTGGAACACGAAGAATAGAGGGTGTTTTAGGCACAGGTTAGGTACAGTTTGATGTCATCAACGTAAATAAGGATTTTTCAGCGCCTTAGAAGGGTAACCATGTCCATCAATTGATAAAATAAAGAGGAGAGTACCAAGATGACTACCTTGCGGGACACTAGAGAACGCTTCGATTCTTTTAGATTTGACTCCGCGGAATAGAACCTGGAGGAACTAAAATAGAGGGAGAGAGCTTTTCGAAAGCCTTACTGCAGTCGGTGTAATCAGTTTGGCAGATAGTGACAGACCCTCGAATCGAAAAGTTTTGGTCTAGACGATAACTTCGCAGTTGGTCTATAATTAGATATTTCGTTCTTACAACCTTTTTTATGGACGGGGATTATAAAAGAGTTTTTGCATAAGATTGGGAAGCGCCCTTTATTTAGGGGGTTTTGAAATAAACATAACAGAAGAGACAGTAGGTTTGAGGAGCACAGTTTTACATATTATACGAAATCGTAAATATCGATTGTTGAGAGTTGTTTCACCATCGTACTTTTAATCTCACCATTGCTGTTAGCAACTTGTCTTATGCTTTGAGTTTCAGTTGTATGTTCAAGGAAAGGGTTGTGTTTTATACCATTCCTACACGAGGGACCATGGTTCTGGGAGCAGCAGATTTTGCTCCAAGAACCATGGTACCTCGTCTAGGAATGGCCTAAGTCACCCACAGAACAATGATGTCTCCCCTTGGAATAGAACGAAACCCTCATTCAGTACATTTCGGAAGGTAGATTGTTTCCATTCCATTGTTACTGGCTGGAGCAATAAAAACTTTACATTTAAAACTATTTTTTTATTTTTTTAGTTCATGTTGTTTTTTTGTTATTTTTTCTATGTACGTCTTTCGCCTTTTTGTAGTAACCGCCATATTAGATTTAAAATGACGTCACATAGCTAATGGTATTCTACTTGTCATATTCTTTTATTTGATTCCCATATCGAGCGCGTTGAAAATAAAAAATTCCATTTTATGTTGGCCGTCATTTTGAATTTCGAATGATGCCACTCAGCTAATTGTATTCTACTTGTCATATCCTTTCATTTGATACCCATATCTAGTGGGTTGTAAAGAAAAACGTAGTCCGCCATTTTGAATTTTGAATGACACCATATAGCTAATTGTATTGCGAAATTCGGTCGCCATCTTGGAACCGCCATCTTGATTTTTTTACAAAATGGTCAGATATCGTCGGTTATATGAAAGTGGATCAAAATCAAGTTGCAAGATTTGTCTACATACATATGGTGCCATATTTTGATTTTGATATTATTTCAGTTCATTCGTTGACTTCATCTAGCCACCCGCCAGAAAGTAACGTTCTTAAAATCATGTTTCCACATTCATTTTACATTACTTTAAGTTTTCTTTATAAATTTACTCTTATTGCGTATATATTGTTCTGTTTCCACATCAAAACTCCCTATGGAAAATGGTAACTTGTATTTAAAAAGCAAAAAAAATCCATTTATTAAATTTAAATGGCTTACAAATGACATCTGTCAAGTTTGACAGAGGAAAATTTTCTAAATATTTAATTCAAAATTCACAATGACATTCTTCAACAAAGTTCAGAATAAAACTCTTTATTGAAACCCCTCTTTGTAGCTGTATACTTGTGATACATATGCATATTGTTATATTGGACAATAGACCTTGAGTTATTCCAACGATTTAATAAAGATTTTTACATTTCTCTAGGGAATTTAAAAATGTCATAATTATTGCAACCGTTCAGGTACAAGGATAGGAAACATAAATTTTCATTTATTAATATTCCAATAATAATATTTGAACTGCTTTGTAGGGTCCGAAAATCTAAAAATATAAATTACACCTCTTTTACATGCATACTATATTTCTGCTAGTAATTAGCCTAATTGTAGCCTCTGTTCTAAAAACTGACTTAATAAAATTACCTTAAGAATGTTCATCCTCAACGCTGGGAAAAAGGCCACTTTCTGCTTCACATTTTACACGAATTTGTTGCTCCACATTAAATGAAACGCAAAAACTAAGACATTTTCCGTTTTCATAACCCAATTTGCATGTGCGAAATGGCGGAAGTTATCGCCATTAATGCAGTTTGTTTTTTTTCTTTTTATTTATAAAACGCACGTTTGCATTCAATAAAGTGCATTCGGATGCAGTAAAATTTTCTCTTCCGGGCAAGGCCGGCCGGCCTGCCTGGTTGCTTGCTCGCTCGCTACCGCTAACGAGAGTGTCGTGATCGTTTCGATGGCTATCGTTCATTTGTCGTTCTAAATGGCGCATTTCCTTTGAAGAAGGGGGAAAATATAAAAATTAGGGTAGCAAGGACTCTTATGGTGGGAAGATTCTTATTTTAGATCAAATTTTAATTTATGCAAATTGCGTTTTTTTATTTATAAAGAAGAAAAAAAACATAGTGTGATTTAGTGCAAGGCGTGAGGTCCGCAATTCAATGTCAAATTTTTGACATTAATCCACGCCATCTGGCATCTGTAATTTACTTATGAGGAGGATTGTAGGAAATGAATGTTTGTAATTTTGTTAAAAAAAATATTTTTTCTTAAGCAGTATGTTTCCTACTAAAGTAAACCGCTAGAGTAGCCTTTAAAAATATTCGGACATTAATATTTAGAGAAAGAAAAGTTGCTATTTTAAATTATGGTTTTATTAATAAAGAACTTGCCTTCGTTTAAAATCATTCCAATATTCACGTATATCCCAGGGAAATTAGCAAAAACAAAACACCAAAGGAGTACAAAGTGGCTGAAAATTGGTCCACAGCTTCCTTGAGGCTCAAAGGCTTTATTAGCTTGACCACGTATATTTGTTTGTTAGTTTGTTTATTTAGTTCAAATCTTGCGACAGCTTTTTCAACTACACATTGAGTTCTCGTGATAATGCAATTTGACAATTTTGTAAAAAACTCAAGATGGCGGACGAATTTTGTAATTGGGTTCCGATTCTATTGAAAATTGGCATTGGGGGGTTTTTAGGCCCTCAAGTAACAACCTAAAAATCAAAGTGACAAGTAGAAAGTAAAGCAACTTGTGCGGTGTGCGCGTGGCGTTAAAATAATATTCTGTTAGTGCGTATTTGAATACGCAATTTTATTCTATCTGTCATTGCCCTCACCGTAATTTCGCGGGTATCTGTCAGCAGCTTTAGGCCTCAATTATACTGAACGCCACGGAAAGCAACGAAATGGAGAGTCAACGGGATGAAATTTTGCTGGTTATACTGACGGAATCTGCACGGAATGAGACTTTTTTCAGTAATATTTTGTCAAATTTTTGACTTATGTTTAAATTTTTTAAATCCTAGTAAAAAAGAATTTCATTATCTTCCACTTCATTTATTAATATTCTGACGATATTTTGGGCTAAATAATAAATGACAAAATCAGCTGTTTTTAATGCTGCTTTTGACACTTCAATACGTCGGTTCCTTTATGTTCCAAGGTATTGAAACCAGTATAACCCCTTCAATACAATTTCTCTGTAATGAAACTCATTTTAACATTTCAATCCCGTCCGTTGCGTGCCGTATAATTGAGGCTTTAGAGCTTGCTGTCCTACATTGCACTTAATGACAGATACGTCTATAACACAATGGCTTCACTTCTGAGCGCTAAGTAGTCTATCAAGTGAGAAAAACTTTTCCAAAATGAATTTTTAACAGAAACAGATATTTTGCCAATTGGACTTGGATGAAACACCCCGAACGCTGGAGGTCCGCGACTGGGTTGGCCCACTCTAAGCGGTTCCTCTCCTTTCTGTGCCGTATCTTAAGCGTCAAGGAATGATTGGGGCGCAGTAGAAATGGTGCCAGCATATTTGTTGACTTGATTTTCTGCAATAAAATTCTCAAATAAATTTATCACCTACATAACTACCTTGTCTTGTATATATTGGTAAAAATGCAAACCGTTCTTCTTACCTTTATAAAACTGCAAACTTATTTAAAGATAGAATATTCGCACGGATTCAATCAATAATTCATAAAACTTCGGAATTCACAAGAAGTTCTTTCCATAAATTTGTACAAATTGACGAAGTTTTTTGATTTATTCCAAAAAGAAAGGAAACGTTCCTTTGAATATCAAGCAATTGACAAAAGTATGGCTGTCACATAAAAATTCGGGTCTTGATACCTTTATGCAATATCAAATGTTACAAATGACGTCTATTCCCAAAATTCTTTTTCTCTAATCAAATCTCTCCGTGGGAGGCATTTTTATAAACAAGTCCTGAACAGTCTCGAGTTAATTCAAAACGTTGCTTCGCAATAGGAATTTTCATCTACATTCCATTATATTTTATGCTCTAATGTCAATTCCACACTTTTTTTACTAATGTCAAAATAGTTCCACACTGATTTTACCAATGTCAAATAAGTTCCACATTGATTTGACAGTTTTATGTCTTTATTTTCTTTAAAAATTCACGAACCAATCTAAAATTATAAATAACATAATTACTGGTCTTGAAATATATTTTGTATGGCAAACAAGATAAGGCGAGTGTCCACCTCAAAAACAATATTCGCTCCCCTTTTATGGGCTAAATAAACATGCAGCAAATTTTAACACCTTATGTGGTCTCCCCATTACTAAAGCTTGTAAACTTTGCGATTCTTCTGTGCATGTTTCCACCTAATAAATATTTCCGTCTTGTAATGCACAACAAAAAAAGCGCACAATTTAATAATCTGACGTGTTGCTACACCAACGACCTCCATTATTATAATGACTGAATTATGATGTCCGAACGTGATTAAGAACCCCGTCATTAGCACGTGCAAAAGTCACATTGGCACCCTTTATGGGCAATTGATATTGATCTAGTAATTGCGGCTGGTATGCAGACGGCATTGATCTTGCTCTCAAATAAACATTGACACAAAAAAAATAATGAATTGAAAAATAAATAAAAATACGAATCGGATTCAATTCCAAAAGAGGTGCTCCTCCTTTTGCAGGTTGTTGTGATAAGATCGTCCCGGTTTTTGGCTTTCTCACTCCATAAATTATTTATTATTTAACATAAAAATTCCCGTACACTGTCGGGTTTCGGGCATTTCTTTACTCTCTTACCTGTCGCGTATATTTACCTGTGAAAACAAGTTAACAAAAAATGTTTCCGTTCTTCTGTTTCAGGTCGATTAAGGCGTTTCAACAGTTGCTTTATGTCTGTCCAGACTTTCCACGTGCCAATGAAGCTCACCTGCGTCTTGGATTTATGTTCAAAGTGAATGGCGTTTTTGAGGCATCTCTGAAACACCTGCAGCTCGCTTTAATCGACACAGCACCGTGCACCTTTACAAAACTTCAAAGTAAGTAGAATTTTATTTCGTTTTTTTATCGTTTTCTTTTTTCTTCTATATGAATACCTGGTCAGGGTTCTCTTAACTAGTTTTTATGGCATTACTACGAGTTGTGGATTCTGATAGGCATAGACTCACTACTCACTCACGATGTGGGCATTATACCTTGCTATAAAAACCGAATTTTATTTCAAAAAAGTGTTGCCGTTTTATAGGAATATTTTGAATTTTATTTACATTTTTGTTACGTCTTATTTATTGTATAAATTATATTGAAAGGAAAACGTGTTTAGTACATAGAAGAAGAAAACAATTTATTTACGTTCCACCTGTTGGCCAGTTTTACTTCTAGTAATATATCATTGTCTTTTAGATGTGCACTACTGGAATCCACAATCTAAGTTTTTGGAAAGAGACGTCAACTTAGTTGTTAAAATAATAGACCCATGAAATAACATGATTTATGCACTTATCATTAAAAATGACATTTCAAGCGATATTGAGAGAAAAACTATTAGGCCCACATGGTATGTATGTACCATTCAATATCCATCCCTCCAGAAGACACGCATAATACAGCAATTAACACCCCTTTCGATAAACTGACGTATCTGAGCTAAAGATAAAACAGTTATCGAATATTGGAACTTCAGAATGGACCATGTTAGCCGCAGTTTCAGCCAACATTTGAAAGAAACCATCTTGGATGTAAAGAGTGGTTTTTTTGTATGATAATAAAAATTACGCGGTGTCGCTGGTTGCTTGTATCGTTCACTTACGGATGGCAACGGCGATTCTGTCACCTTCGACGCTTTACTATTCCGTTTCTGAGAAACGAGAGGCCGACATCGGGTTTATGGTCGGTCGACGGGCTGCCAGCAGCGTTATCGCATTCCAACCGATATCCGAGCGTTTGGCAGTGTATTCTTTTATGCGCCAACCGAGACCAGCCCCGACGCGAACAAGGACGAATTTTACGATCAGCTTCAACAGACGTTGGATACGATACCTCGAACCGACTGGAATAACGTTGGGGCCGACATAGAAGAATCGGCGTCGATGTACGAGTACCGGACGCTGTACTGTACCCGACAATTCGGCGATTAGGCGGCAAAACAACATCAACAAACGACAAGATCAAAAAATCGGTTGGAACTTTCATGACCTCGCCCCATGGGCGCCTGCAGCGGTGGAGAGAATTCTTCCACAAGCTGTACAACCACAATCCGCCACAAGATCATCCAGCACCCGAACGAACCGCCGATTATTGAACATCCGAAGAATCAGTTTCTTCTAGATATCGAACCGACAATTATCGACTTGAAGACGGCAATAAAATCACTGAAAATGGAAAAGTGCCGGGAATAGATCAAGTAATAGCCGAGATGATCAATGCCGGAGGTGATGTCTTATTAAAACAATTCCACGTCCTCATAACACACATGGCATTCAGATTGTATCCCGTCGGCGTGGAAGAAAGCGATCGTGTTGCCAGTTTTGAAGAAAGTTGACAGTCGGGAATGCAAGAATTATAGCGGTATTAGCCTCCGTTCGATCGTCGGCAAAGTATTTACGAAAATTATTCAATCGAGGCTGCAGAAACATCGAGAGCAAACGAGCCGGAAAGAACAACCGGGAGTTAGACTACATTAAGGATGCATTGATCAAATATAAACTTTCTGTCAACTAATGGAAGAAAGAATTTGCGAACTGCCGTCGTTTTCATCGATTTCAAATCCGCTTTCGATTGCATCGATTGGTACAGCTTAGACACCGAAAACGTGTCATTGAAAATCATCCAACTTCTCCAAGCGTCGTACGATGGTTCAATCAGTAGCGTTCGTATTTGAAGCGACTTATCCGAGGAATTCCCGATTCAAACGGGTGTTCTACAAGGAGACGTCGTTTCAACACTTCTCTTCAACGTTGTGATCGACGCGATTATGCGTGAAGCATTAGATGGACGGGGCGGAGTTCGATACGATGACATCAACTTCGTAACCAACTTTATGTTCTTCGACGATAACGCCGACATGGATGCCGAAGCAGCGGACATCTTATATGTACGAAATACGGGTTAAAAATCAATGTGGAAAAGATCCAAGTGCTCGGAACGGACGGATCAAAAGCCAGGTTCACCTTGGTCGGACCCAAATCGAACAGGTTTTCATGCTCAAATATTTAGGATCATTGGTTGAGGCAAAGAAAATGACATCGACGACCGCGATCGCCTTCGAAACGAGACTGTTAGACAAAGATGCGATCAACAGACACTGATCGTAGAAGAAATACAAAAACGGTGGTTTGGACATGTTTGTCGATGCCGATGCCGATTATCATCCGCTTGCCCTATAGACTTCTCGGCACCCAAGAAAACCTGATTAGAGAATATCGAGGCTCGAGACGTCGCCAAAAAGTGCCAAGAATGGAACGAATCGTCAATGGAGTTCGAGACCCGACAGCAACGTATCCGTTGTGGGGACGTCCCGCTCGAACCGCCATCTAACGGATCAAAGAGGAAGTAAAGTAAAGGTCCTATTTAACGAACGCAGCAACAATTTCTAATCCAGCTGTATCCCCGTTCACATTCACATCGAAAATAAAAAAT
The DNA here is from genome assembly GCA_949987705.1 of Thereva unica. Classification (NCBI taxonomy): domain Eukaryota; kingdom Metazoa; phylum Arthropoda; class Insecta; order Diptera; family Therevidae; genus Thereva; species Thereva unica. The sequence goes on from OX465285.1 coordinate 86,443,683, forward strand.
TTAAACAAATTCCACAAAATGGAGCTTCCCGTTTCTATTATTCAAAATCGCTTAATAACTCTGTTTAATAACTTCTCAAAAGGCACACACACATTTAATTGCGGTTCATTGGTGAAACAACGCTCCAAAGTGAATTGCATTGGTTTAAAATGATTAAAACTGAACTCAGTTTCTTTGCCTTCAATTAAATCCAAGAATAGGTTATCAATCCAGCAAAAACCCCGCCGTCAATTGAAGAATAAAAATCTCTTGAAAACTTTAAACTTTTTCCTCCACAAACGTCCCGGCATCGTCGGCTGCTCCTGCAAATGGAGAACGACGTACAAAAAACGACAAAATCGAATAAAGTGAATAAACCCCAACAAGTCTCTCTGAAAAGTTGATGTCAATTCTGTTTACAACTGAACGAAACCGAATCCAAGCCGTCCGACGGATAAATTGGACAATTGACAATTGATGCACTTAATTCGCTGCGAGCCAAGTCTCCTTGATTTCTGGCTTTTAATTGTCGAGGAACGTTACCGGCATGTAGTGCGCACGGTAAGTGCACATGGCGGTCTTCGGCCGAGAATAAAGTGCATATTTCGGGATCAAAGGATTCCGGTCGAGTGCCGATGACGAGCTATACACATATCGAGAGATGTTGGAGCACATCTGCAATCGCCGGCTCGTGGGTTAATTCATGTTTTCTTTGGCTTTAACAATAATAAATCCAATCCACTACTTGCAGATGTTTGTGCTGTAGTCTGGCGGCTGCGAGCATCAGGCACCACGGATGACTTATTGCATTCAGGGAGAGATAAAAATAACAAACGGTCACGGAGGCATTGACATAGAAGTGTCGTAATATTCCTTCATCTGCATGCATCAGAAATGCTGGAGAGGAGACAAACAATTCCGACGTGAGCCGCCGTCGCCGCCGCCGAAACATTTCGAGGTTTGTTCTGTTGTTACTTTACATCCGACATCGTCTCCGGTGGAGCAGTTAGCGGCTAAATCCCTTGTTCGAAGTACTTAATCCTCCCATCTTCGTTCCTTTCATTGCCATCGTCTGATTGCGCCTAGAAAGGGGTTGAGGTGTGCGTGCGGGTCTCTAACGTCTGAATTTTGTAGACGACGACGCTCCTTACTACACCAGTCCGTCTGTGGCCCCACAACGGCAGACAAAATTTCGGCAACTCCTTTTGTTCCCATTTTCACGTCATGTCGGCACACGTACGCCATGCTATGAACTCATGCGGTGAATGAACTTTCACTAAAGTAGTAGAGTCACACCATTCCCATCGTCGATGGTGCCAAGCAAGCAAACGTCGTCGTCGTCTATGAGGAGAGGAACTCGATGCACAACGATGCGCAGTTGTTTACTTAAAAAAAGAAGATCGACTCGCAGGTCTGGGAAATTGAGGCTCCTATAATGTAAAGGTTCTTCGAGAATGTGCAGCTTGTAATCTTCAAGGGAGAATGACGCCAAAACGAGGAAAGAACCATTTTATTTTTGGTGCCTTCCCGAATTCCAGAAGAAAACTATCATGGAGAAGATTTTGGGGCGCACACACAATGCCCTGCTGCAAGACCAGCAAATCGCGGTGATTTATAACTGACCATGATACTTGGCTTTATGGCCGAACTGAAATTAGTGCTGCTGTTGGAATTGTTGAAAGGAATCAAACAACGACGACGGCGGGGGAAATGTAAAAAATGTGTTTTTGGGGGGCGAAAGTAGATGTTATAAAAATGGAAATAAGGATAATTTATTCGGTCAGAGGAAGTGGGGTTGTTCGGGCAATGAAAGGTATGGATAGAAACGAAAATATACATTATATACAAACACAAATTCTGACAGAAGAAATTCCGAACTTAAAAAAATAGAGGGAGCATTTGCCACTAACGTCAAAAATGATTGATCCGACAGATGGCGTGGAAGATGGCTACGGTAAAAATGGTAAAAGTTATTGGATGGTCGATAAACGTCAGTTTTTTCGCGTCCTAAAAACGAACTAATTTAATATATGAGTTTTTGTAACCTTCAGATTGAATTCTCCAAACGCATGGATACCTATAAATAATGTTTATTAACCAATTAATTATGGATAAAGATTCCTCTTCATTGGATTAATAAAAATAAATATGGGGCTTGTGTAGATGATTGCTGTAATAATTCTTATCTTTTCTACTCTTTGTTCCATCATAGTTGAAATTGATTATTACAATTCAGTATTTTGTGGTGATTGCCTATGTGCATTATATACTAAAGCTATGTATGCTGTTCCTAAGTACGGCGGTCAAGAAAAATGCTCTTATTATTTCTTGACCCCGGTACAGAAAATTTCGACAAGTAATGCGATGATTTTTTTCCGTGTTCAAAATTGACATTTGACATCATTTAAAACAATTCAAAAATTCCACACTAAAATAATCACTTCAAATAATTCACGTTAGTGAAAACGCCTGGTAATGTCAATTTCGGTCAAGAAAAAATAGTCTTTCTAATTTTTTCTTAACCGCCTTAGGAAAAGGATCCATCTATGTGTCAGAATAGTACTAGCATTTTTCTTGAGCGAACAGCATACTAGGTACAGAAATTTCTTGAGCAAAAATTCCTATAGCATTTCTTGACCGGTTCCTTAGGCGTTTTTTACATACACTTTATATGGGGAACATTTTCTTGACCGCCGTACTTAGGAACAGCATACATAGCTTAAGGGTTTACGTATGTAGAGTAAAATCATCGTAAGATTAATGCCTTCGCTAGCGTTTTGATTTTGTTGAACATACAATGAAAAGCAAGCATTATTGAATTCTGAAACGACCCAGCGGGGAATTGAAGCGCTTTTTAACAGATTCTGAAGCGCTGAAAAGAAATGCCAATGCGCTTCTTATTCCCAATTCTTCTCCTTTTAACACAGGCATGTCATCAATGCGAAGCGCTTATATTTTTTTTGTTGAACAAGCGCTCTGACCAACTTCTATTTTCAACAAGACAGCGCGCTTTGCCACACCGCAGTCGCTACGATCAGTGCCGGCGGATCGTGTTGGATCCGGATGAGTAGTAGAACAAACAGCCCCCACGGCAACTGTTATTTGGTATTTTACCTAAAAAGGAATGTGAATCGGAAGATAATTCAGAACAACATTCGGAGTTCTGCATCGATTCGTCCTGGGCCCTCCCGTGTGGATCACAATGTATGTATAATGATGTGTTGGGACGTCACAACCCAAAAGGAGCAGTTGCGATCGGGATAGCCTCCATGAGATGGAATTATGGGGGAACCTAGTGATCTGGGACAAATCGTGGCCTGAAACAGGTGATCTGACGCCTAATGAGGACAAAACTGAAGCTGTGCAAACGGAGAAAACTGGTATCTACAAGGATCAAGCTATGGGAACTGATCATTCAGTCTAACCTACCTGGGGTCAATGATCGGCCGCAGGCCATATTTTAAAGTACCCTTGGATGGCTTGGCGGTTACAGCGTTCGCTATTTATTTTTATTAATTAATTTATTTTATTTATTTATTCATTAATTGCCAAGCAGGTCTTGCTATTTGTGCAGCACTCCCAAGTTTACTACTCAACGTGGCCGCTCTAGACTCAGTTGTCTCCTCCTGACGTCGAGGGTGGTTAACTCAATACTGCTATACGCAGCGGCATTGTGAACAGTGATGACGAGCAGGTCAGGGCTAACAAAAAAAGGGAGAGTCGCGTATAAACTAAGCCCCATTCGCACGTTTCACGCATACATGACAACGTGCAACGATGTAGCTTGCGTGATAGCGGAGATCCTCACAGTAAACATTCTGGCGAGAGAAAGCATGCGTCTCTGTGATCCAGATCCCTATGTTAAAAGGGGGCCCAAAAACAGTGCGGCGCACAGTGCGGCCGAAGCCCGCACAGTGCGGCCAAAAGTCCAAAAAAACAAGTTTCTATTTAGGGTTTTTTCACCCTTGAGTTGGCTGCAATGATCCTTCAAGAAACTAAAATCGTTCATAGTGATGACTAATTCGTCATGCCCCTTCCTTAGGCTCAGTTGGATTGTGGCCTTCGCTCGAGCGTCTCTCTACAGTTAATACACTGAGAACGGTTATACAGGTGAAAATTTTTATGTAATACAGAAAATCAAACAAGACCAAATGGAATCCATTTCTGAAGGTGAGTAGAACATGTAAAAAAAGAACTAATTATCAATTGTTAAGTAGTGAAATAGGGAAAACATAAACAATAGTGTCATTTTTTCATATACTTTTTCCGAAAATTAGACTTTTCAAATGATACTGCATTAAAACGCTGCAAAACGCTGATTTGAAACCTTATTGAAATGATAATTAAATATATTATCTACCAAATAAAACAAGATTCAGCTGCCAAGAGCTGCCTATTCATCTTTTATGCCATGACATGAATCTTCATTATGTTAAATAATATATGCTATTTCACGCGAGGGGGTGGCTAATAGGGGTTGAAGGGGGTGGTTTTTCTAATTTTTAATATCAAATTCGTAATTAGCGACCCCGAAAACCTATAAATTGACATGCATCTTGATTATGTTGAATAATATACGCTATTTCACGCGAGGGGGTGGCTAATAGGGGTGGACGGGGGTGGCTTTTCTAATTTTTAATATCAAATTTGTAATCAGCGACCCCGAAAACCCCCGGGTAAGAAATTTTGTATCAATTAGTTGATTTATCGACTTTTGGCCAGCTTTTTGGGAATCGGCCGCACTGTGCGGCGGCAGATGACGCACAACGAGTCTGTAACGAGATGCCAAAGGAAGTTGGACAAGTCTCTTAAGGGTCGGTGGATTCACCGACTTATCCCAATCGGGAAGGGGTGGGTGGAGCGTGTGGAGCGTGTGTAAACGAATGACCTATTCTCTACTACCCTTGACCTATTTACTACTACCCATCCGTCGAGGTTAGTTCACCCTTTGGCAACTCGGACCACAAACTAGTCAGAGCTAATTTCCCATATCCATCTTCTACTCCAACCAACGCAGTTCCTAAAAAGAACTGTCTGACACTATAGAAAAGCCAACTGAGTGGGACTTATTCGCTTTTTCCAAGCCACTCGTGTTTTCGCTATGCCGTTCTCTGTATTGCTAAACTAATACGGGCAGGAATATGTTCGTTCTATCTAATCTATACAACCTTGGCCAAATAGATGGTTTAGTGGGAAATGCAGGAACGCACCCTCCGGTAATTCTATCATCAGGAAGGTCAAAGCATCATTTGACGACAAATTGAGAAGTAAGATCCTCAACATTCACGCAGGCAGCAAAAACTTTTGGTCCTTGGTAACTTCCATCTAGAAGAATTTTACCTCTTCCTCAAACCCTCCATTCATTTATGAGAAGGAGGTGATAACAGAAAGCAAATGCAAGGCCGCAACTTTGCTCGCCTCAAATTCTTCTTTACCCGAAACTGATTCGTCACCACCGGTCCTCGAGCGCAGAGCCCATTCAATGGACGGAATTTTCTTCAGGTCTTGAGAGGTGTATTAATGTCTCAAAGAGCTTGACGTCAATAAATCCACTGGCCCTGATAATATTCCCCCTATGGTACTCAAGAAATATGCCTAACCCTTGGCTAAACCTCCGCGCAAACTTTTTGCCCTGTTATACTTCTTCGGAGTTTATTCCAACTCTTGTAAACTAGCTCATGCTCAGCCCATTCCCAAAAAGGTGAAGCCAGCGACCCTTTAAACTACCACCCAATATCAATAACTTCTGTTCTGTTCTGGAGACAATAATCAATAGAAGGCTAATGAAATATCTAGAATTTAACCAAATTATTCACGACAGGCAGTACCGCTTTAGACCAAAAAGGTCTACTGGCGACCTTCTTGTGTGTCTGATTGAACACATCAACCAAAGCATCCATGGCTTCGGTGAGACTGGTTGCTCTAGTTATCTCCAAGGCCTTTGACAGAGTTAACTCCAAGCTATTGGTATTGACTCAGTTCTAAAGAACTGGATTGACAGCTTTTTCCTGGCCGTTCAATCAAGTTAGTATTGGATGGCGTTGAATTCGATGACGGTACTCTGTGTCACTCCTACCCCTTCGACAACGTAGGACAAGAAAGTGCCAGACCTTGTCTCTTAGATCGTAAACTCATGTGCAGCTCTCTTAACGCAAATTGGGGCCGTAAGAATCGTGTCGAGTTCAACGAAACCAAAACCAAGTACTGTCTATTCTCTACTAAAACCAACACGAACCTTCCCTCCATTTCAGTAGGCAAAGATAATAACAGCTGACCCATCTCTTAACATCCTCGGCGTGACTTTATCCAACGATCTGCTGTGGAATAATCACATACTCCAAGTCGCCAAATAAGCGTATCAGTGCCTCGGCTTCCTTAAGAGATGCAAGTTTCTACAAGTCCTAAATTCGGCCCCGCCTTGAACATCTAAAACAACCTTGGCTTGGCTAGACAAGGTGCAAACCCGCGCCATTAAACTCATTGGCGATAGCACTCTTTGCTCCTCCATCGATCCTTTAAGCCATCATAGGAATGTAGCACCGCTTAGCAAGTTTTACCGCTATTGCCATAGCGACTGATCTACTGAAATCAAAAACCTCTTGCCTACACGGCAATTTTTCGTCGTAACACAAGACTAATAGTAAACGGCACGACGGACTAGTGGTACAAAGGGTGACTCAAAAGCTTCATCTTACCACAAAAGTCAAGTTTAAGTAAAATTTAAAAATAAAAATATTATAGTAAGAGGTTTCCATTAAAATTTTGCCCTGACGACTAGGCTACTTTTATGCCACCTTTAAAATCTGTTGATGTACCAGTATTATTATAATTTATAACCAAGAACTTATTAAAATAGAATTTCATTTATTTACACCTATAATCATTCACTTTTAACTAACTAATAATTCCATTTGATTTACTTTCAGTTCGTTTTCACATTGCGCATCTTTATGAAGTTTCAAACAAACACAAAGCTGCCAAAGAAGCTTATGAACAATTGCTCACAGAAAAAGAGCTAACGCAGCAATTGAAGGCTGACATTTATCGCCAATTAGGTAAGCTTAGGTCTCCTCTATATGCAGGCAACCTTTCTCCACATACTATAGCGTTAATAATATACATACTCGTACTCGTCCACATAATACCCACCAGCCATAATGGCGTTAAATAAGTTCTGAATGCTTTTTGCGGATGCAAATTCTGCCTTCTACATGCTAATTACCTGCGCCTCTACCTGCACACTACACACTGGGCTCGAGTGTTGTCAAGTAATTTTTATTTTATGGCTATTCAAGATTTTGTTTTTTAAAAGGTTCGAAATGAATTGCACAAAATTTTAATTAATAATTTTCGAAAGGTAAAAAGAAAGAAAAGATGAGTTTGTAAAAGGTGTATGGCGGCGGCATAGATGGGATTTAACTTCGTTTGTGGATACTTCAGCACTGCAATTTGCGACTGTGAATGATCTGGTTATAGACTTAATTAAGTTATCAACCACCCCTCAAGTGCGCTAGAGGATTAATGCTGTTAATTTCCCTTGGCTTACTGCTAATATTGAATTACTTTACTAGCATTGAGTAGCCTTCAGTAACAGGCGTAACAGCACTGTCGGACGTTCAGGATGATTTAGTAAAAACAGAGTAAACCTGCAGTAAAAGTTCAAACACGAAGCATTCAACTTATTAGTGGGAAATTGATGTTTTTAGAGAGGTGATGATTCTGCTTGAATTTAAATTTTTCTTTCAGTAAGAAGAAACGAAATGTAATTTCGCTTTTCCTATTTATTGCATCAGATTATGTATCAACGGAAACTTTTACATGTTTCTGCAGTTGTTTAATGGCCGCTTTTTTCATATTGGGTTATAAGAGTACATATAGTCAGGTGTGCGACAAGAAGATGCGATCGCAGCAATACTATTTTCCATTGCCTTAATACAGCAATAATGTGAAGAGCAGACCTTAATGTAAAAGAAAGAAATTTAGTTACATACATGAAATTGAATAGACTACGATGGAATGCATAGTCTGAATGTTGATTGGTAGATTGTCAGAAAAAAGAAGCGTAGAACGACCAAGGAATAGTGGATGGATGACGTGCTGGAAGATATACGCAAACTTCGTATAACAAACTGGAGAGAACTAGCAAGATGTAGAGACGAGTGAAAGAATAGACTTCAAGACCCTACAAGGACTTGAGCGCCATTTAGGAAGAATATTGTGCTTCAATGTTCTCAAACAGGTCGTGTACGCAGAGTTCAGCGTATGCCGTAAGGCCTATTTAAAAGCGAGAAGGAGAACTCAGAGGAATCGAAACCGTCCGGATTTCGATGAGCTCCTTAAAATATATAAAGAACCGAGGAAAAGGTTGAACAAAACCATCGCTAGAAGTAAAGGTTGTGCAAAGAAGCAGACTCGGACCCCTGGGGCGGAGCCTATAAAATGGTTATATCAAGGGCAAGTGCTCTCCGTCGATCACCTGCCCCGCACTGCTCCAGAGTGTAGTGTACGTCCTGTTTTCACAGAACGTACGCACCGGCGATCTACCGATCCTTCAGTTGGAGCCAGAAGAGGTACCTGCGGTATCCGCAGGGCAGATTCTGGAGACCGCCAAAAATGTAGCCATTGATGACGCCCCTGGCATGGACGGTATACCAAAAAACAGCGGCGAAGCTAGCAGTTACGATATCGCTAACAGATTCACGAAATTCACGCTCCTATCGAAGTCGAACAAGCCTTTAGGAGACCCATCGTCCTACAGACCGATTTGCCTCCTTAGTTTCATAGGCAAACTTTTCGAGCTTGATGATCTGTAACAGGATACTCTCTAGCTTCAGAAAGGCAAGGTCGACGACTAATGCAGTCAACATGGTGGTGGGCATCGCTCCTGCGCACTGATAGCCCTCGACGTAAAAAATGCTTCAGAGAGGTGGAGCAAAATACATGAGGCGTTGATCAAGCTAGGCACACCAAAATACCTAGTGAGACTAGTAGCCGACTACCTTCAGGGTAGATCGCTTCAGTGTGATTTGGAAGATAGTCCGAAGTTGTTCGGAACAACATGCGGTGTTCCGCAGGGCTCCATCCTGGGCCCTCTCCTGTGGATCACAATGAACAATGATGTGTTGGCGCTTCGTTTTCCAAAGGAGGGTTTCCGGATGACATCGAGGCAGTGGTCGTAAGAAAATACCCAAATGACGTCGAATTGTATGCGAACGAAGCGATCTGGGAAATAAAAGCGTGGCTAGAACGCGCTGGACTGACGCTTGTTGAGCACAAAACTGAGGCGGTGCTGATCACCGAAAACGGAGAAAGTTACTGTCCGTAAGTCTAAAGGTAGGGAAACATATTATACACTCGCAGTCCGCTTTGAGATACCTGGGAGTCATGATGACTGGAAGTTTAGCTTCAAAGCGCAGTTGGAGGACGCGGCAGACAAAGCGTCTGCGATTTGTGCAGCAAGACGCCGCCTTCTTTCGGAGAGGATGGTTAGCTCAGTCCTGTTATAAGCGCCACAACTGTGGGCAGCAGCGTTAAACAGGACTGCAAACAATAGGAAATGGAGGGCCGCATATAGATTAAGTGCACTTTGTGCTTGCTGCACGTTACAGGACCACGTTCGATGATGCGGCGTGCGTGATAGCGGAGATAATCCTCATAGACATTCTGGCGAGAGAGGGTGTGCGTCTCTATGACCCAGGATGTGACAGAGGAGAGACAAGAAAGGTACGTCGGCAGATTGCACGCTGGGAATCCATAAGGGAATAACAAGGGAAGTGGGACGAGTCGGTCAAGGGTCGTTGGACATATAGGAAATACTTCCCCCGCTTTGGGCACGACGATTCACCGTTGTGTCCGATGTGCCCAGCGATGGAAGAAAACGAATTAGAAGAAATAGCCGCGGCGCCACAACGCCGGAAAGCTTGTTAAGCCATATGATGAGGTTCGAGGAAGTGTGGAGGAAAGTGGAAGCAACGCTGAAGGCCATCCACAGAAAGTTAAGGCTAGAAGAAGCCGTAAGAAATAGAGAAGGGCGAAGAAATGCCAATTTTGCCATCATTTTCTCTGGGAATTTTGACTTCACCATTACAGAGATCACGAGAACAGCACTCCGAAAGTTCAAAGATGATGTCCAACGGAGGCTCTGTCAATCAACCCAAATAAGGCTGTCCTGGTATCTTTCTCCAAACACTGCAAAGTAGACCTAGGTCCTATCTGCAGCCACGGTACCACAGTTGAGTACAAGAGACTGAACTGGAACCCTCAACTAGACTACGTCATCAGCAAATCCACAAGCGCCATATTGGCCTGCAAAAGCCTGTTGGATAAGGCATGCGGTCTTACATCACAAATGATGTACTGAATGAACAATACGATCGTTAAATCTGTAGTCACTTATGCCGTTATAATTTGGTGGCCCAGGACTAAACAGGTTACGTCGATCTCCAAGTGATATGCGGACCTGTTCCACAGCTTCCTCAGTCATTGGATTGACCCATTGCATATCTTCATATGGAAATCCGCCGCCATAAGTGCCTTGAGAGTTCAGATCTCATCCAACTGGCCCTATACAGTCAACAGACAGGCTAAGGATCTTATAAGACCCTTTTGTTTTGAACTCACTAAGTACAGAGCGTGACAGCTGGACCAATTTCTTTAAAGTTTGGGCTTGCTAATTAATCTGAACTCATGAATAGCCATAATTTAAGAAGGCTCTGTTGTAATAGCATGAAGATTTCTTTGGAAATTACTCCAGAAAAAGTATTAAATAACAAAATTATGCTTAAGCTAACTTATATATAAACCAATTACTAACTATTTATTATATTTCAGGATGGATGTATCATTGCGTCGAATCATTAGGTGAAAAAAAACAACGCGAATCATTTGCTATACATTATCTACAAAAGTCAATTGAAGCCGATCCAAAGTCTGGACAATCACTCTATTTGTTGGGAAGATGTTATGCCGGTATTAATAAAGTACACGATGCCTTTATAGCATATAGAAACTCAGTTGAAGAAAGTGAAGGCAACGCCGATACGTGGTGTTCGATTGGGTAAGAAAACATGCAATTTACATTCTTTTATTTTTTTATTAATTGTTTTCATTAATTTTGTTTTAGTGTGCTGTATCAGCAGCAAAATCAACCAACGGACGCTTTGCAAGCCTATATCTGTGCTGTGCAATTAGATAAAACGCACAGAGCAGCCTGGACTAATTTAGGGATATTATATGAAAGTTGCGGTCAACCAAGGGACGCGTATGCTTGCTACTTAAATGCAACAAGAAATTGTGAACCTGTAAGTAAACGGACAACAGAAGCAATAACTTAACGCCATTCATGCAACATTGCGTGCGAAACTATGCAAAAGACTGTTTCGAAACTGCTGCTTTCAGTTTATTAAACATATGTTTTCAATGTTTCTTGCCTTAATTTAACAATGTTTTTTTTTTGTATTTTGTTGCAGCATTCGTCGTCACAAGTCCATCAAGTATCATCATCAACACCAACTCTAGGTACGCCATCTGTTGTTGGTTCAACATCGACGCCGTCTTTAACGGCAGCATCATCACTGTCAATTAGTAATAATAGTAATAGTAAGAATTTACTAAAGGATTCAGCGGTAACTGCTAGTGGCGGAACTCCGCAGGATTTAACGGAAAGAATTAAATTTCTTCAAACGCAATTAGCTCAAGCTCCTATGCCAAGCATAACGTCAAAGAGACGCCAGCTGTTCTCAATTGAAGAGGCCTGGAATTTACCAATATCTGCTGAAATGAGCTCAAGGCAGCAGCAGCAGCAGACTGCACAAGTAAATCAGCAGAGGCAATTTGCGAAGGGTTATACCCAACAGGTAAGGGATTGTTATTATTTTTTGGGATTAATTTATGCTATTGTTTAAGGGGCTGTGCACGAACACGAAACATTTTGGTTCAATATCCTTGAACCTTCACTCTTAGGCTTCATACTCTGTGTAGGTATAATTAGGGTTTGAAAAGCCACATTCTCTCCCTTTTACAAAAGTACCTGACAATTGTTTAATTACATTTTATTGTGGGACATGCAAATCGAGAGACAAGATTGCAGGAGAACTTAACAACCTAGCAATTAACATTAATGGTTTTGAACTTTTACGGGGGCTACCGAATTCGCTACAACCGGATTAATGACACCGAAATGTATGCCAAACTCTAGCAAAATTAACTTTGAACTTGTACCTTGACTTTAGTCGTAACGAAACCTAGGAAATGTCTCTTGCGAAGGGAGCATGAAAGTGGGAAAAGTAAGTGAAGTACATGAGACCAAGCCTAGACTTGGGTGAAGTCGGCAGTCAACCGAAATCTTGTGGCCATTACTTGGTGCATTCATCCCCAGCCAAGAGTGATATAAGCAAGTTTAGTGTGTTTTTGTATTTCAATTCGGTGTATTACAAAGTAAATTAGGCATGATAGAGGTAAATAGCACTATGTTAGTTTTTTTTAAATACATTTTGAGGTATTTTGTAGATTGTGTAAGAGCTTCAGTTTCATAGCAATCCATTAATACTAAATTTACCCCACAGTTTACATATCAAATAATTGCTTTTTGGTTGTATATAATACGACACGGTTGATGTGTTTTTAGTATATATACATAGAAGTATACTTTGTATATTCCTTTTTAGGGGTGTTTAATTAAACATAGGTATTTTGAGTATTCAATTACAGTTGAGTTGTTTAATTGAATATGATTCTAGATTTGTTTGTCAAGTGCGGCCTTTTCTTCTGCCTCAATAGGTAATTTGGTTCACTGCGCACATATTAGCGTTAATCAGATCAAACTCTTATTGAATTGCACAAACTTTAGTTTTGTAATGTAAATGTAATGTAAACTAAGATTGTTATGAAAGTGGTTCTCGTCTATCCAAAGTATTGACGTTTTGATTAACTAATATATACGTTTAAAACAATAATTATAATATTTATCTTATTATTGGAGTCGGCAAGAAACAAATTTTAGTGAAATAGGAATTGTTTCTAGTATGATCAACATCGAATAGTATACGATTTTCTACCTCTAGCAAATTATCGGCCATTTTGTGAAAATCGACCATTTTGGACAATAAGTTTTGTGTATCGCGAGGTTCTTTCTTTTTCTAAAATGTACGTCCTATTATGCACTTGATGATCGTGAAGTGTGAAGCATTCCTTAAATTCGTGTACTGAACTTCAAGAGATGCTGAACATTTATATCCTCTTCGTTAATAAAGTAATATGTCTTCGAATGAACTTGGTTATGAAGTTGCCTATTAACAAATGCCTTATCATAGAGAACATTGTTGGCGTGTAACTTAGTGAAGCCTGATTCTGGTGTTCGTTTCAACCTCAAGCACTCCATTAAGCATTGTCTTTCGAAAACCCGAAGCTTTTTCATATAAAAAGAGGATATGTTGAACAATACTGGGTAGCCATATGCTAAAATCGGTCTGACTAAAGCTTAATAGCAAATCACTTTGACCCGTGAAATCTGCTATAAAAAAGCCTTTTGGTCATATGAAACCCCTTGTTTGCCTTGGCTAGAGCAGCACTTCCCTGTTGCAGATCAATTTTTAATGTCGAAGATCCTCCTTTTTTTTATGTGAAAGACTAGAGGATGTGAAGTTGCCACTTTTAAGGACGAACTGCTTCTTGGAAATCATATTATAGCTAAATAGCTAAGGTCCGGTCATGCCGAGTCTGACCAGTTTGTAGAGAAGAACTTCCATCCATACTGTATCGAATGCCTTCTCCAAATCGATCAGGCATTCTCCGGTACACTGGCCTTTCATGAAGTTCTAGTGTTGATACCAATTTCGACGCGGCATGAATACTATGATGCCCTGCCCGGAATTCTAATTGGTTATCGGGAATTACCTTTTTTCTTCAACCCATTTGGATAATGTTCTATTAATCACTATTTCAAACACTTTACTGATATTCACCTTACTTTCGAGGATCTTGGGGTGAAAGGATGTGACACATATAGGTCTCAAGTCCTTTGGAATGTGGTAGGAGATGAAAGCTACCTTCGCTATCCTCCAGGACGTTGGAATGTAGCTTTTGCGAAGACGGTTGAAGGCCAGTCCAGAATAAGGTCACTGACTGAATTTCAATAGGATAAATTCCGTCCGGTCCAAATGTCTTATAAGGCTTAAAGCCTTCTATGGCCCATAGGAACAAATACCTCTTTATCATTCTGCCGATGGTACCTAAATTATAGTCACTAGTTGGGCGCTCAAAACCTGTTTCTGCAGATGCAGCAAGAGATGTCGAGCCAGAAAATTGGGTATCGAGCAGGAGTTTCAATGACTCCTGACTGCTTGTGGTCCATGTACTGTCTGCTTAATTCTTGGCACCAATGATCTCTAAAGGTCTTGTTAACAATTTTTTGATTTCATTTTATAAAAGTTTGGTGAATGACGTATGGGTTTTCGGTTCCCCAAATTCGACAGTTTTGTTTACTGACTCCTTCAGAGAGTGTAAAATGAGCTGTCGATGTGTATTGACTCATAGCTAAAATAGTACTCAATGCCGTTTCATAAGCATGTTCATTTGTTGAAATCGGCTAAAAAATGTCAGAGTTATTCAATGTTGAAATACCAAAGGTCTAGATGGCGCATCCATATAAACGCAACACCAACTTATTTCTTAACTCAGTAACAGGTGATACATGAGCTTCCTTTTGATTCTTATAACTTAAAATTGCGGCTTTAGCAAATGTAATCAATAAGACTTCGGTATCTTGGTTTAGAACTGACAACGAAATTATCATTTGTCATTGAAATTCTCTTGTTCCAGAAAATTTTATCAAAATTTACAATAGCTTTCTTTGCACATAATAAAGGAATGCAAGCATTCCGCAGTAGGCTCTCATTCTACTTTACCATTTGGCTTTATGGTTCAGACTGAATTGACTAAAAGAATTTCATACTAGAAGAATTCCCCAAATACTCTGTTTCATTGTCCGTCTCAAAATTTCAAACTTTATCGCTGTTTGTCGATATTGCGTAAATTATACAAACTCCGAGGCTGTATATCTCTCACTCTATATTTTTTAATTAATGCAAATGCCTTGCGATGTAATTTGCATCACTTCAAAAAGTGCCTGTGTAAAGTTTTCAATTTACATTCAAAATCAATATTTACATGACAACTTTTACTGCCAAACAAAGCCAAATCAATTGAAACATAATTGAACTCATCGAATCAATATCCATTCGCTGTAGACTGTGTACGATTCTTTTACTGTACCTGTTGCTGTTAGGTCTGTTTTTAGCGCTGGAAAAAACCTGCATGTATGTACACGACATGAATTCAGAAGCGCTTCTGATTCAACATTTCTAGCTGGTCGTGATGATAGATGATAGAGAGTGCAAACCGAAGTATGTCGATAGCGAACTTTTAATCAGGAAGAAAGCCATCGCTCATATGTATGTGGTGCTTTATTAATGTTTGCCATGAAACAGAAATTTATGATAGAATTTTTTTACGACAAGAAATCAAGAAATGTAGAAGGAACATCGCTGGCGGCGTATGACGAATGGTTTTTCAAGCAATAAAAAAATTGTGTAATTTATGCATTTGTGCATGAATCCACTCGTCGAAATTGTCAAGATTTATGGATGGATAATTCATACTAAATGAATGCATAACCTTAATTCGTCGCTGTTGAAAAATGTACTGAAGCTACATCCTTCGTTGTTTACAGGTATGATCGTTTATGACTCACCGCGTTGAATTCGAGAAGCATGTTTTTTGATCATTGCACAGAGATAGCATAAGACTTGTTACTGTGCCGTTTGAACCCTAGACTTATTTTCAATGGAATCTAAACAAACATCTTTCAGGAAATAGCGAAACGGGTTTGATTCACGAAGACGCTCGCTCAGAGGTCCAACATTCTTCTACGCCTTATAATGCTCTAACAATCTTTGTTGTTAGGACGAAGTTCACACCCCAATTCACTAGCTGCATAAGTACTCTACTAATAAGAAGTTTCTGCCTCTCGATTCTGTGGGTTTCTAGCCCAGGGGGGCAATTCTGGTTCGGTGCAGTGATGCTCAAATTTGGCACAAACCTTTGGTTCTGAAGGCAATGCAATATGGCCGCCACTATAAAATGGCGGGTTACCTTTTTCTTTTCAAGCCCCTGACATGGGTATCAAATGAAAGAGTATGACGATTACAAAGCCAGAAGTGCATAAGTGCAAAATATGTTTCGAGATAATCGCCTCCAAAAATTGTCAATTGTCCACATAAGTACTTTTGCCAGTCCGATAACACAGCAAGCACAGCTTAGTTTAAGACAAGAGCAAGAAAATCACTTACCTGTCTGATAACCAAATCCATTCAAGGTGAATCTTTCTTCGCGCTGTTATTTAACTACACTTATTTTGCTTTTTTTAAATTTACCAAAGTGTGATCCGGTGATTTAAAACGTCAAAATCGCCTAAGCAAATCCGACATCACATCGACATTTCATAATCGCGTGAGTGTTCGCTCTGAATTGTTTCGGTAATCAAATCCGATCCACGTTGACGGATTTGAGAATCGCAAACTGTCAAATCCGCACTCACTTCCTTCCGTTCCGTCGGATCTGAGGGGAATCGAGGCCATTATTTTAGTTTGGTACACTGAAGCTGCTGGTGAACGAAAATTCACTAATAGGAATTTGCAATCGACTGTAAAAGCTTATTTTATTGACGAAACTTCATGCAGCTTTTCCTATCCATTTCTAGAACCGCTTTCTTGCTTTCTAAACCATTCTAAAGTGCTTCGGTAAATGTACTAGAACCGAACAAGAAAAAGCTTCTTGAGCTCACACTCCCGCAAAACTTCCTTCATTTTGAATTGAATTGAAAATTATTAATACCTCGCCCGTTTCGTAAAAAGCCCTCTAATCATCTCTTTCTACACTACGGCAACCAGATTGCGTGTGCTCGGATAAAATGGAGTATTTATCCCGCTCTAGGTTAGAAAAAATGCCATGGAATTGTGAATTATTATAGCTGTGTGTGTGTCGTCTCGTATTTGTATCCACGGGGAAGGCGAAAAAAGCCGGTACCCGGTTTCCCGCAAAGTTTTAACCGGTTGGAGACGAGCGCGGGGAGGAAGTTCATTGCCGGTCAAATCGAAATCCGTCTCCGCCGTTATCGTTCTCCTCCATTTTACCAAATGCCACTGAACGAAAAAGTCGAGATTTTACTTTGAGCCGAAATTTTTTTACAAATTTTAGTTTTAATTCCTTAATTTTTGTTTGTGTTTTTAATTTGGAACGATTAGTTAATGTAATTATAAATAAAACGACATTGAATTTGTGTAAAAAGTGAATTATTTAAGGTAAAATCATGAACACGTGGTTTGTGGTATTTTTTTTAAGGTTAATTGATGTTGGAAAGTGTGGTCGCGGATATACTTGGGGCTGTACTTAATTAATTACAGTTCTATTGCCCTCCTGCGACAGAGTAAAGTGCCCTCCAATGAATATACTGTTCTATTTATGAACTTTGTATGTAAAAAACTGGCCGACAATTGAATGACCTTGAAAATTTCTTGCCTAGTGATAAGAGCATTTTGTTGAAAGAGAATTATTGAGTTGAAAATTGATTAAAGAGGAGTAGAATGTACATGTACATATATCTAAATATTTTTTTTCTATTAATTTTCTCAGGTGCCACAGGGTCCACCACCACCCTATCCATCGCAGCCCAATAACCATGCGCCGATACCGGCAAAGCGTTTCAAGCCGAACGAGGATGTACCACCGAATCCACCACCAACCGGACAACGACCGGTACAGCCCTCGTTCTTTCTATCACAACAGCAGCTTCAAACGCTGCAGTATTACCAGCAAAATGCGAATAACTTGAATCCTCAGCAGCAGCAAGCATTCCAGCAATTATCACATCATTATAGATTAATGCAGCAGCATCAGCAGCAGCTAAGACTTCAGCAACAGCAAAGGGTACAGCAGCCCGCTGTTATACAGGCTGGCTATCAGGCTCAGACCGGAGCTAGAACACCCCAAACCGGATCTGTTAATAATCAACCGGGGGGGTTTAATATAGAAAATGCTAATAACACATTCCCAGCTGCCACTGGGAATACCCAACCAGCCGCTGGAATGCCATACAAATCAGCCAATATCCCAAATAATAATAACAATAATAATAACGGAAATTTTAAAGCAAGTCAACCTTACGGATCTCCACTTTCGAGCACTTTCACAAATTTAGGAACAAATGATCCAAGTGATTTAGGTGAGTAACAGCGATTGATTGCAAAACCGTTTTTCTTTTACATATTTAAGGGGGGGTTTGCATCCCAGACTCAAAGTGGCCCTGTACAAAATACAAGCGCAAAGTTTCGTGTCGAAAACTCGAAACGGTTTTTTAACGGTCGCAGAGGAAACAATTTAGATAGATATATTAAATTAATGTGTAATAAAAAAAAGAATTTTATTAGTTTCAAACAATGATTATAGATAGAGTAAGTAGATATGGACAAACATCTTTCCAGTTAATATGTTAGATGGCGATAGTTGTACTGATTTAAGTTCGAGGGCTGCGAATTTCTGTTGTAAACCTCTAAAATCAATGGGAACGGGTTTTCAAAATTAATTTAATAATATCATTCCCTTAAACGTGCATAATAATCATAAAGTACACAAATTTTTCAATTTTGTTTTTTTTTAGTAAAATTTAAAAAAAAAAACAGGTTTGCGCCTGAATTTAAAAAAGCATTTCAAAACCCTTAACGCATGTAGGAGGAAAAGCCAAAAGTTTCGGATATAAAAATAGATTCCTGTGCGCGTATTCCTTATGTTTTGTTTCGGAAGGGGCAGGTGGGCTGAAACTATGATGATATGATTTCTTGGTCGGGCGAACGGCTTTCACATAAACAACAGTTTATTTCGCAAACTAACCATATAGCGAAGCACAAAACCTTGCGATACTAGCGCACCCAGCTCGTGGTGCCGTAAGCAGATGTTAATTTGACTCGCGTTTGTCCATATCTACTTAGCCTCATTTTACACCATGAAAGACGAAACAAAAAGTTTCCTGCAAACTTGCTCGGTTTGAAGGAACACGCCCTCTTTCAAGCCCTCTCTCACTTCTTCCCATCAACCTGAGCAAGCTTGAAGGAAACTTTTTGTTTCGTGTTGGTAAATATGCAACAAAACCACAAGAAAGACTACAGTGGCATCTAATAGGCGTTACAATATTAAAATTTAACGAAATTAAGAGCTTTTCTTTTGGTCTACGTATTCGTTAAGTAGAGTAAAGCTCCACTTTGAGGCTGCTGTGTTTGTTGTTGCCACTTTGGTGAAACAGAGACAGAACCATACTATCTTCTATGAGATAAAGGAGCTCAGATTTTCGTTTCCACTTTGAGTCTGGGATGCAAACTGGCCTTTAGAATATAGAATTAAATTTACTTAGTTTTAAACAAATATGGGAATTGTGTAGATAGTACGAATTGAGTTCTCACTCGACTCTATTAAAACTTTTGAATTATTACATTTGTTCATATTTATTTTACATTATTTACGTAATGGAAACGAATTATAAAGAAAAAATTATGCATGAGCACTTAAACAGTATTAACGTTACATAAATCACAGAATCAACAATAAAGAAGAAATAGTAATATTAGACATTAGCCGTAACCATTTTCTTAATTATACATACATATATAATCACATTCTCTATTTCGTCGGAATCGCAAATTTATTTAAATAAATAAAAATTAAACAATTTAAATTAATTATTTCAAATAATTGTAAATATCTTATCATTTTGATATCATGTTATGAAATTTGCAATTCCGCGGCAGAATTAAGCATTTGGTCTAGTATTTTTTTTAAATATAACATAAATAAAAAGCAGACTGAAATTGCCATTAAAACTAAACAAAAAACATTACAATTAACACAAAATATTTTTTTATTTTTACATTCATTTGCCCGAAAGAAATCTCTTGTTTTTTTATGTGATTTTTTATATCATTTTTTATTAAAGTATTTTTCTTGAATGGTAAACTGAATATATTTTTTTGTTGTTGTTTTTATCCCTGGTAAATGTGTTGGTATTTTACTGTAAATATGAAAACTGTAAGTGTAAATCTTGCGTAGGGCTTCGTCACCCTTCAATAGGCGACATCGTCGAGCGACGCGACCGACGAACAGCAAAAGTGAATACCCTTGCTCCCTACCCCATCTCCAATCTCGGACTTGCAGCTGTCTTATCCAAAATCGGTTGGTCGGTGAAGTTTGCCCCGTCTCAAAAGGCATAAACCTTTGACGCGAACAAATTGTATTAATTTTGATGGTTGCGGGAACTATATTGCCGTGAAGTATCCCTGAAAATGTGGCGATTGAACGTGCAACCGAAGCCCATTACGACCCCCAATCTTCGCACTTAGCGAAACCCAAATATCACCCGATACTGACAGGTCATTACCAGGTATCGGGGTACACTTTAGTGCATAATCTACCTCCCCATAGAGCCATTGCTATCATCTATGTTAAGGATGACGTGACTTATAGAATATATAAAAGCACGTTTTCAGATGTTAATTTTTTTGGATTAAAATCATCTTTCAAAGTCATATTCTTTTGCTTCCTATACAGAAGCCCTAAAATAAGTAACGAAGCCTCAACTTCATCATTTGATGTTAGCTCTGAACAGATCGCGGGATTTTTATCATCTAATCCTTAGTGTCAAATCATTGTTGCTGGTGGTTTCAATGTTCATAACGTACAACGCCCTATGTAGACCCCGTGTGGATCGCCCTAATTGTATCTAACGCCTTGCCTCATTCGCGCCTCGTCATAAAAGGAATGCCCCATTTGCCCCCCTTGAAGCAAAAATAATTGCTCCTTGATTCCGAGTGGAAAAGAGGGGTCGAAAATTTTTAGATTTTCGCCGTGGATATGGGAGTAATAACTGCGCCGATGTCTATAACTTTATATTGTCGTTTTACCAATACGGCATCCCAACTCATTACGTCCAAAGATGCTTAACATCTGCAATCGAACCAGAACCGGCCTATTGAGTATTCTAAATGATACCTTAAATGTCGACCAACATAATTGCCTGAGATATGAAGCAATGCAACAAAACTAAAGCTTTGTATAAGTTAAACTAATGCTTGCTGCCCCCGGCTTCATCGATCTCAGTTCAATAATGTTCAGTTCAATCCACTTAAGTGGCTTTACCGACTAAAGTTCAGTTCATGTTCAGTTCGTACTTGAAATTGTTGTTGCTTTTTCGCCAGAAGTCATGTACAATAGCCCACTGGAATGGCATTCCACTATTCCAGTTGATTACTCTCTTTTGAGCAAGCTTTTATGTTCAACTTCAGTTCGAGATCAGTTGGGCGAGTTATCCACGTTTATGAAGTTCAGTTCGCAAATATGCTTGAACTTGCACAGTTCGGCCGGTGAAGCTTTTCAAAAAGGTTTCCGGATATGTAAGGCAGATATTGCCTCATTTCATTTGAAATAAGGTTTGCCTACTAGGGCCAATATGAAACACTGATAAGGCATACCTTAATTCAGCATCGTTGATTCTTTTTGGGCAGTGTTCATGAGTAACCTCTTCAGTAGACATACTCCTCATCTGCTACATGGCACTCTCATGTGAAACCGGGGAAATCCCTCTTTCGGTATGCTTTTGAGGTAATCCTCTTTTTAAATGCTAGTCTGGTGGGGTTTAAAAAGCTTAGGCTATACAGTTATAAGGTCTTAATAGTATTCTTTCGTTCTCCACTTGGACAAGTGGCTTCACCTTCATCAACAGGGACCGAGATAGCCCTCCTCAACATTTTGGGTTATCAGGTGTGCATGAAACATTAAGGCTGTGGATTTCCCCACCCAAAGCGAAATTGTGTGCACTTTTCCTTCCATCCCCACGCGCTCCGACGCTCCTGGGGGTACAAGGGGTGATTATTAAGATGGATGTTACCACATAAAAACCATTCGATTGGAGAAGCCTCGACTTAATTTACAGTGAAATTTTGGAAAGTGCCGCTTTTTGACATTTTAGTTATAGGTTTCAAGAATAGGCTGTAACCATAGGAGCATACCTATATTTCGTGAAAAAGAAATATATTGTGAAATTACTTTGTCCAACTAACATAATGGAGAATGTACATCACTTGATCCATATTGAACATATTGAAGAAAGTAGAATATTACTATAGATGCACCTTAAAAGAAAGTCAGTTGATATTAATCAGGCTTATTAAAAATTTGTTCGAACATTAACACTATTTCTACCACGATTTTGTGTATACCTATTTCGACCAAAAGGTGTCTTTTTGACACCTTTGTATTTGAATGCAAATAACTGTGGAAATAATTTAATTATTTAAATATAGCATGAGCTGAAGGAAAATTATACTGCCAAATAAATTAAAAACTTATTATATGGAAAGTCAAAACATGAATTGAGAAAATTGATTACACTTACAGAATAATACCAAGGTAAAATTTCAAAGGTGTCTTTTTGACACCCTTGGTAGAAATAGTGTTAATTGCCATTATGGATATATGATTCATATTGTTAAAGGCGATGTACTTTTCTTCTCTTGAATGAAATTGTTTGACTGTGAAGGTTTTTAAAGCCATTTCTATTAAGCATAATTCAAGAAAACCTACATACCAGCTACAATTGTCGATCTACCATTTAATCTGTAATTTGTCACACCTAAATTTAAAAACACCTTTTAAAAAACTGAAGTTCTTTCGGGGGTAGTTGTGCGACTTACATTGTAAATGCTGCACGAGGGCGCCCAATAATAGATTTCACGAAACATTGTTGATTTCTCAGTTTTCTTTTTAATACAAGGTAGACCAAACCTTGTGTGAATTTTGTAGTACATGCCCCCCACTCTTTTTATAAAAGTTCGAAATTCAAGGTGCTAAACTCGGTATTTTTCTTGAGAAAATAGTAGTTTCATATTAAATGTACGAGCAGTATTTGATTGAATTAAGAGCGTGTTAGATGCCCTGAATTGATAAATTTTGTGCCGTGAAAATAGAAAAACACGACACACAACATTGAAGGATTGTGAGGTTTCTTTGAAGTTGTGTTCTGAAGATTAGGAGGTAAAGTGAGAGGAGGTATGTATTTCGTGGATTGGATTTGTATGAATTGAATTTTAAAAATACATTTTTTTCCAATCTGTGAAATATGCTATCGATAAGAATTACGTTGGCTTAAGTGTTATTGTGTATTTACGTCGTAAATACCTTAAAAAAAAGAAGAAATATAACGCAATAACAATATATATGGATAATGGCTAGAAATTTCAGGATTATTTATTCATATTTTCACAACAGGAAATATAATCATGAACAGCGATCAACTCATATAATTGTTGTTCTTTCTTTTTTTTCTAATTAACAATTAAGCAGAATAGACACTTTCCACCAGGTTTCTGAGGCTTGCGCACATTCCTTTGAGTTTTCAGTTTCTGTTAATTTTCATATTTGCAACCACCACCATCACACACAGACCATGCGGCTTTTGATGTTATAATTTCGATTTATCAACGCAGCTTTTATTAAAGTTAAGCATTTCATTTTTTTTTAATTTTCAACATGTTTTTTATTTTACAACAATTCATATTTATAATTACAGGTGTTACCGATCAAGAACTGCAGGACATCTTATCACGAAAGGATTTAGCATCGACATTTGCCGAAGATATTCTAAAAACATTCACGGGTGATGGTCTAGATATAAAGGAAGAAGTTGAGGAATCGCATTCAGAAGTTGGGAATATAATGCCATCGATACGAAATAAATCCCCACCATTAAAATGTGAAGCAACATCGACAAGCACGGTGCTTTCGACAAGAGTTGGTGCAATAGTCAAGGATGACGTTAAAATAGAGCCCGGTATTAAGGTGGAGAAAGTGTGCGATGAGGAGGAAACACCAAAATATTCGGTTGAAATGGATTCAAAGCAAGTAATCGCAGCTATAAAACGTTTCGGAACAAATGATGCCCCACCGCCTACGTATGTCTTGCATATTGACGCTCCACCACCATCACCTCCAGACTGTCCACCACAGAGGCTAACAAGAGAACAACTTTTACCACCGACACCGTCTGTTCATCTGGAAAATAAGAAGCATGCATTTAGCCCACAGCTGCAGGAGTTCTGCCTAAAGCATCCGATTGCAGTGATACGAGGCCTTGCTGGAGCACTAAAGCTAGACTTAGGATTATTCTCAACAAAAACTTTAGTCGAAGCAAATCCTGATCATAGCGTCGAAGTGCGGACACAAGTGCATCAACAACCAGATGAAAATTGGGATATTTCACAGGCGAAACGTGTTTGGGCATGCATATCTCATCGGTCGCATACAACGATAGCGAAATATGCTCAGTATCAAGCATCCAGCTTCCAGGACAGTTTAAAGGTAAAGCAAACGTCTTAAGTTATTAGTTTATAAGCAGTAAGTAAAGACTTGAAAAAAAGATGATGTTTTATAATATAACTTTCGTTCTACTGAGATTTTTAGTGTGAAGAACTTTTTGATGTCTGATTTGAGCTATAAATATAGGCCACAGGATATACAAATAATTTAACCTCGCGCTTTGTTACTGCAAGATTCTAATCAGGGTTTCTCTTTTTTTGCTAATGCAGGAGGAGCGAGAGAAGAGCGCTGGCATACATACGATGTCCGATTCAGATTCAAAGGATTCATCGGGCAATGCAAATGGAAAGAAGAAACGACTGAAAAATGGGAACAAAATGTTAAGGTAATTTTATATTGTATTTATTTGAATACTTCTGAGATACGAAACAGCATTCCTATGCTTATGTTTTTCTAATAATTATATTAAAAGAGCTACTAAGGGATGCTACATTAAAAGAGAGATTTTCGCTAACCTCACTTCAAAATAAAAAACTGAGTGATGTTTGATAGTAGACCTCTCGACATTTAACAATTTTACAGTAGCCATGTTTATATTAGTACTGTGTATAAGATGCAAGTTTACAGTAGTTTGAAGCAAACCTTCAGTAAGGTAGACGTCCGCCATCTTCGTGATTTCCGAGAGCGTCATTAGAATGGGTTCACCAAATGTGGTTAGTTTCCTCCTTAGGGCTGGGCAGTGACAGAGGAGGTGTACTAGTTCACTTTCCTCCTCGTCCGGATTCTTACAGCTTCTGTAAAAATCGTAGGGCTCGAGACCTGAGTGGCATCCTCCCTAGCAGACAGTGTCCGGTCAGCACTCCCACTATAGCTGAGAGGTCTTGTCTCCCGGAGCTCAGTATTGAAGTGGTCCGCCTGAGATCATAAGAGGGCTAGGTTAATTTGGCCAAATTTATTAAGATCCCTCCAATGCTTCTTCGCTTGTTACATTGTGTGCTGTTTCTATCGGATTATAAAAGTGGCCCAAGGCATACCAACTCTTTCCTTTTCTGGAAGGAGAATGGCGGTAGCGCCTTCCCAAGCAGGTACGCCAGTTTAACCATTTCCCTCTATATTTCGATGACTGGGCACCCATACGAGGAGGGTCCTGAACTGTTGAGCCATCTCGTTAAGAGATCTGAGACATTCAGAGCTAGTTCTAGAGCTGTTGGTGCAAGAGAGCAGGGCTTAAAAGCCGCCTGACTATCTGAGAATATGTAGACAGTCCGATTCCTATCGCCTCGATTGATTAAAGGAATGCATAAATTCTTTAAAAACATTTACTAAGAGTTGAATTGATGTGGATAAGAAGGTTTTGGCGGGAATAAGCAAGCAGACCGGCTATATTCTGTAAGACATCCAATAGTCACCCGAAACAAATTCTTCGGATATGGGGCAAAATTAACTTTTTTCATTACTAGGTTCATGCATCAGATATGAGGCAAGCCAAGAAATCCATTACCTCTGCTCGAACAGAACAAGTTTAGAAGAACGTCAAGCTTACTAAATCCGAGCTCACTGTCTTAGCAGGATTTCTCCTGGGACATACTCCTGTCAGAAATCACTTGAAGATCATGGATAAAATTGATGCAGCATAAAGAACTACCTACCTGACGGGTGGACCATAATTAATTGTGCTCGACATCTTTTTTTTTCATTGACTTTAAAAACGCAGATGATCTTGCGCTACGATCACAAATTTACGAGGCAGTGATAACACTTGATTTTGCAGATCATTTAATTCAAATAGCTAAAACTTCATTGGATCAGATAATAGACAGATTAGGCGGCCTTCGCTAGGCAAGGCGCCGCATTATTCTGCATAGTATTTAAAGGTCCTCTATTCCTGAATCCGCCGGCACGAAAGTGAATGCGAATTTGATAGTTTACAAGTGGAAGTGAACAGCAGTTCTTTCGGCG
This sequence comes from Thereva unica, assembly GCA_949987705.1. NCBI lineage: Eukaryota > Metazoa > Arthropoda > Insecta > Diptera > Therevidae > Thereva > Thereva unica. The sequence goes on from OX465285.1 coordinate 86,470,032, forward strand.
GATTCAATCATTACTCAACAGCAGCGGGAATGTCAGATCTGCCGGATTCGGAAATAGCAACCAACATTGTGTTCGAAAGAGTGGTATGAGAGGAAGGTATTGAGGGCATCAACAAAAAGAATTACGGGTATACGATTTAAGTTATATGAAACTAAAATAAAATGAATTGCACATGTGTGGATCGAAAACGTTGACGCACTTACATTCTTGGAAGTTGCGAGAGAATAATGCTTCGCAAGATCTTAGGCGGTTTATACCATATTTACGAAGAACCATAATCCAAACCATTAAGATCTCACGCATATGTTGGATTATGATTGGAGGAAAAATGCGAATGCCTGAACAAGCACCCTCAAATATCGTGTTGCTTTAAGAAGAGGGAACAAAGCAAGACAGACCTAAGAATAAATATAACGGCGACGTAGAAAATGATTTACGAGCAATTAGCATTACCACTGGAGAAGTTAAGTATACAAGGCCGAGAAGGTTGCAAGAATAGAAAATTCTCAGAGTCCAAGGTCTCGCCAGATTTTTTGGAATAATCTCTATATCATTATTTCTTCAATGAAATTTTAAAGTTCACATAATTACATAATTGTACCTTGTCTGCATTATCATCAGCCTATCAAAAATGTATACCTTTGAATCTTTAAGATATTTAAGAATTCCAAAAAAGTACTGAGAACCATCTCAACATTTTCATCCACCACAAAAACTTAAATGAATGAAATGTATAATATCACAAATTATACCCACATAGAAAATTAAAAAGAAAGAGTAAAAAAAAAGAAAAAGAAAGGTGTAAAGATTCAAAAGAGGGAACAAAAAACACGTCGTGCATAGATTCGCCAAAAAACAAGACTGGTTTTTGTAGAATCTTAAGCTTATTGGCAGAGAAAGAGAGCGCTTTAAGTTGGTACGTAATTGAAATTTGATGGAAATCTTTTTTGATATAGCCGAACGTGGCGAATGTCGCAGTTTCTGCCAGGTAATTAGCTAGGGTGGTGGTGACAATAATGTCACAAATAATTTATATGATAAAACCTTTCATATATGTTGGGAGAAATATGCGTGTTTTAATCCATCTTGTTTTGCCAAGACCTATTGATCTATTTATGCTGTTAAGTTTGTTTAACTTCGAATATCGTGTAGCCCCAATTGCATTTTGTTTTATTCCCCGATATTTCGAATAACCTATCTATAATAGTTTATTTTTGCTTTTGCCCGTATGAATCTTCAACACAAACAAATATATCGTTAAAAATACGGACTCGTGAAAAAAACACGTATGGTGATCGTTTAACTGAATTTTCAACTTGCGCATCTTTAGGAACGATTGAAATCGCATCCCAAACAATGAGATCTGAGTCACAAAGAAGTTATGCATCCTTTGTGTGAGTGCGAATCGATGAGGCCCTCATGTCCACGTGGGTCAGGCAGGGTTTAAATAGCTGCAGAAATTTTAATACTGTTGGTTTTGCTCTGCTGCCAAGAAGACCACAGCAATTTACTTTACTTTGCTTTACAGCAATCATATTTTCAAGCTTTTTGCTGTAGGCTGTGAAAGCTTTTTTATTTCATCTTGCTACGAATGCTTGCAAATCCTAGGGCATGCTCGTCCGGCTGCGAATGCTTCACAAAATTACAAAGTACATTTAAAGTTAGAACATGAAAAAAAAAAAGCTGAAGAGAAGCAGAACTTTTCACAGCCTTAGAGAGCAAAGCTTTGAAAAACAAACAAACAGAAAGCATTTCACAACAAATTATTTTAAAGCCACAGCATTTGCAGTCGGAACAGTATGCTCCTGAAAGCTTTTAAGTATTTTGAAAACAACAGCATTCGCAGCAATAAGAAAAAAGAATCTTTTACAGTCTACAGCAAAGAAAGTTTAAAAATATTTGCTTTGCTCTAAGTTTGCTTTGCTTTCAAAACCTGGATACAGGAAGTTTGAAAGCCGATGTGCATCTCCCCGGTAGGAGATTAGCAGCAATGCCTGTCCATGCAATCGATATCGTTTTCACCACTTCAGTAAAACATTTGTCTATTTTACTGAAGCCCGTCAATAAAGTAACAATTCGGAATATTATTTCTTACTACATGTATAACTTCCTCAGCTATTGCCCTCTGTTCTAGGATTAACTTTTCATAAGTGCATACTTTTCCTTCTATGTTGTCAGCTTCGTGTACCGTGTGCTGTCTTTGAAAATCTCCTGAAAGTGCGTCCTGAAGCGCATGGTAAACTTCTTGGCCTAGAAGTGGAGAAATGGGAAGCGGAAAAGAGAGGAGGAAATTTAGCCTGTTCGGCATGGGTGTCCCTACCAGTGGCTTGCTTGGCTTGCTGCTTCCCAGCTAATACCGCTGACATATCCACGAGGCACGCAATCCCGGCACCACGGCAAGGTGTAGGTACCCGGTGAGGAATAGCCAGTGTTAGTCAGTCACAAATCTTGATTGCCACAATCATGTTCAATGGTTTCATACGTTTAATGTTATGTTGTAAGCAATTCAAAATTTCATTACGACATTACTTTTCCCTCCACCTTGTATGTGTCCTTGAACGAGGGTGGAGCTCTAATGCTTCTAGCCTTAGGAAGTCGCGGAACCTGCGGCAGTGTAGATGTGATTGAAAATGGAGCATAAACGATTTTGTAGTAGGAACCTTAATTTCTTGGTAGAGAAATCAAGATATGGTTACCATAATTTCATCTTTTCACTGTAATAAAATCTTCATCTGTGGAAATAAAACAAGAAAACTGCTTCTGATTACTAGAATGCATATTAGAAAAGTTACCTACCATTCAAACCTTCGTTTTAGCTTAATAATCTAGAAAACAACAAAAATGATTTACAATATTAATAAATATTTCCTTTTTTCAATTACAGATTTGGTACAAATGTAGATTTGTCTGACGAACGTAAATGGAGATCGCAATTAATTGAACTGCAAAAATTACCAGCATTCGCGCGAGTGATATCAGCCGCAAACATGTTATCGCATGTGGGTCACGTTATATTAGGAATGAATACTGTTCAACTCTACATGAAGGTTCCTGGTAGTCGGACGCCCGGTCACCAAGAAAATAATAATTTCTGTTCAATCAACATCAATATTGGTCCGGGGGATTGCGAGTGGTTTGCTGTGCCAGATGCCTATTGGGGTGGAATTCATGCTCTCTGCGAAAGGAATAATATAAATTATTTGCATGGCTCATGGTGGCCAGTGCTGGAGGATCTTTACAAAGAAAACATTCCAGTTTATCGATTTATACAAAGGCCTGGCGATCTTGTCTGGGTTAATGCAGGGTATGTATTTTTTTTGTTTTGTTATTAAACAGAGTAATTTGAATATTTTGCTTTTATTATAGTTGTGTTCATTGGGTCCAAGCTGTGGGATGGTGTAACAATATTGCATGGAACGTTGGCCCACTTACAGCGCGTCAATATCAATTAGCTATTGAACGTTATGAATGGAATAAATTGCAGAGCTTTAAGAGCATTGTCCCTATGGTACATTTAAGTTGGAATTTAGCAAGAAATATTAGAGTTTCCGATCCAAAACTATTCGAATTAATAAAGTAAGTTCGATATTATATTTTCACAACAAGGGCGACAATTTTACTCACTTTATGTTTTTTTTAATTTATTACAGAATGTGTTTGTTACAAACCCTGAAAAATGTGATACACACTCTAGAATACGTTAAGTCAAAGGGTGTTGAAGTACGCTTCCATGGTCGAGGAAAGAACGAGGCTTCACATTATTGCGGACAGTGTGAGGTAAGTTATAATTTATTTTGCAAATTTTTTATATTTAATATTACTTTTGCTAAATGATGTTTACAATAATTAACTTTCGTTCTACTGAATGAGAATGAAGAAACAATAATTTCTGATATAATTTTAAAATCACAACGTTATGGTGGTACGATTTGCTCAGCTATTGTTAAACAGGGTTACATTATTAGACTTTTTTTAGGGAAATGTGATATTTTTCTTCAATAGCCTCTATTCCCGAATTCGCCGCCAGGAAAGTGTAAGCGAACTTGATTGTTTGTGATTACCGAAAACGTTCGGATTGAAACTGAACGGCAATTCTTTCGTCGGACTCAATAATCCACTCAACCCTGACGAGAATGTCGGATTCGAATGTCCGACTGTAGTAGAGACTGTAGAGACCGCATGCCAAATTTATCAATCCTTTTTTTTTTTTGAACTAAGCTTATTACTAGACGTTGCACCATGACGGATTGGAATTATAAGGCCTCGTTCCCGATAAGACAATCTGTTTAAACAGAAGGCGACGCACAGTGGTCCACAGACCCCAAATTCCTGGCCAAAAATCGAAATATCGAAGTTGTTAGAAAACATTATTATCCAAATGGACTTTAAACTGTAATAACTGGAGAGTGGGAAACACTTGCCCAAACATGAATAAGGGCTTTCTAGGGGTGGGAATCGTGAACAGTTTCAAGAAATTCGGGAAATGGTTGTGTCGCATAGGTAATTTTTCCAACGGCTACTACTTTGTCCTACTGTTTATCAAAACACGCAGAATTTTTTGTGTTATAGTCTACATTATGGATAACACTATGGAAGGTAAATTAATATGTAATAAATATACCATCTGTACAAAATAAACTTATTAAATTTTTTTTGTGGGTAAAAATATTGCAAAGAGGTTTTAGTTTAGTTGACCGCGTTTGTCCGCGGTAATTCTGGTACCAAATTAAAGCTTGATACATGTGTAATGTAATGTTACCAGAATTAGCTGCAAGAACTTGCATATTCTCTTGAATTTTTGTTTTAAATAAGTTTTTTTTTTTTTAATTTATTCAGACGAGTTAGATTAAACATTTTTTTAAACTGTTATATTTTTTAATAATATTTAAAATAATGTTTAGTTGTACAACCAATTTCAAGGACGTTTAAGCCCGTATCGCCCTAATGGTAGCAATCAAAAAACTGTTTTTAGCGTGTTTTCGACCAAACGAGCAAAAATAAATATTAATGAAGGTCATCGATCATGCAAATTGTAAAAGGGGTTTAGATTTTCTGGAAATAATCATAAAACAAACCGTAGTAAATTCCGTCGTTTTTTTGTCTTTCTAGACAATGTTCAAAATACGTCTGATATATCAAGGTATGAGCTTTTTGGTTGCATCGCAGACATCAGTTTTGGGAATCCGACTATACAGCTGGAATTATTAAATAAATTTGCAGTGGATAGAACTCAAACGGAAGAAGTTTCAAGCGAGTCGAGAGAAAATCTGAAGGTATTCTTGCGTAAAACCAAATTGAAATGGCAACAGGCTTATCGTGTTAAGAGCGTTTTTCTCTCAAAAAATAGAGAGTGGCTGAACGGAACACTCAGTTTTACTATTTCTGATTTACAAGCTGTGGATTCAGCAAACGCGGACGGGAGCCATCCAGGTCGTGGAAGGTCATTGGTGAATTTTGTTGCTGGCTCAGAGCGTACTATGAGACGAAGAACCCAGGAACTTCGAGAGAAATACACCGCAGTGGAGTTATCTTACGCAGCGCAAATGAAGCTAAGATCAAGTGGAGCTAATGATGCAGCTGCTGTTGTGAAGGATGCTGCTCTTGGTTCCCCAAGTCGTGCAACCAGGTACAGAAGAGGCGCCTAATCAGCCTCACTTACAAATCCGTGTGGCTTCATGATTTCATCTGATGCAGCATTATTAATGATGATCGACACCAAGTTAACAAAACGGCAATATTTCTATTTAAGATTACAAGCCAAGGAAAATAGTTATGATTTGTACCCTTCATACAACACAGTTCTGGAGGCTAAAAAGCGTTGTTATCCTCCGGGAATAATCGAATCGAAACAAAGAAATTAGGAAATATCGCGAGATGTTTTCTTGCAAAATGTCGAGAGAGAAAACCATGGAGGACGTTTTCCATCAATTACTGACGAGCTCCGATCCAGTGTTGTCCCTGTCTAGGAAGTGGCCGAAAAAACCTCTTCGCCACTTCCCAAAAGAAGTGCTAGAACTTTTGCAAAGGCCTCATTCCCAAAGCAATAGTTTCTATGACGCTGAATTTTCCGAAGATAGCGGCCAAGAGGAAATGACGGACACCACTAAATAATTAATTTGAAAATGCCTCTTTTTATTATGCAGCTTTGTTCATTCTTGTAAATATTTAAAAAAATGTAAATACTGTAAATATAGTTTTCTAAGAAATCAAATGCAGATTTTCTCTTTCTCCTACGATGACATTTCACTGAAACTTTTTTTTTAAAAACTGGTTTAACTAGAAAAATAGGTAACAATAACTACTCTACAATAGTCGTATATGGGCAAAAAGCATTAAAGACAATATCAAACACAAGGCATTTATGAAAAAATTGGATTCTTCTACTGATTATGGCTCGAAACTCACTATATCTTGAAAACTGTTGGTTCCAAATGCTCGAAAGTGGTTTTATTCGATTCAGAAGGCCAAAAAACATTGAATAAACACCAAACACGGAATACCTAAAAATGTTGGATTTTTACAAGAAATTTCTGGTGAAAAATTGTATATATTTTCAAAACCGTTAAGCCTATCGCCTTGAGAGTATTTCTATTCGATTCGGAAGGCCAAAAACCATAAAAAATGTTTACTTTTATTAAAGTAAAGCCTTCGCAGATTTTTGGCCAGGAATTGTGGGTCTCTGGACCACTGTGCGACGCCCGGACGTGCGTGTTTAATTGATTAACGAACCTGAATCGACATCTATTTTGCCAAGCTTGGTGGCGGCTTCATGAATGATCTGCTTTCAATCAATGGCTTCTCGGATATACGGCAAGCATACGCCAGACCATGCTTTCATAATAATCACTTGTTCAATTCAATCAACAGAGACGTCGATTTCATTTTTAATTTTGGTCTCAAGAATCGTGTCTTATTTCTAAGAAAGAAATCATCACAATGCAATGAAATGGAGTTCTTACAAGATGCAAGATTCTTCTTTAGCTAGCAGGCCAGACAAGTCCTGCATTCGGCTGATGAAACCTTTGTCCACGCACAAGCGCAACTGATTTTCCATCAATCGATGTTCTGTGCTCATGAAGATTTTGTTGAATAAACTTTGACACGTACAAATGTAACCACGCAACTGAAACTGGTGACATTTCCAAGCGTGTATATATATTCAAATGCGACTTTCCAATTGTATATATCGTTGGTTTACAAGCAGAATTCACTAAGTACAATTTTTCAAGTTTTCAGTTTTTTATACTAAAGTAAGTCTTATAATGCCAACTTTATACTGGCAATACCTTATAGCCCGCACACTAATATTGTTAAGGTTTTTAGGGGGTTAGTTTCGGATTTACCTTGTCCATAATGACACAAAACTACCAAATCATTTCTGCCAAAACTCACTAATTCGTTGCGTTTTTTTATTTTAATCTAAAAATCCAGTATTAGAATTAAATAATTATTTCAATTCTTTTGTAAACTAAACTAAGAAATCTAAAAAACAATGTATACTGAGCCGATTACTATTATATGCCATTACAAAATTTTCAGAGACACAAACATCTTAAATATCGATTTACTAAAAACTATGGTTTTTGACTTAGTGAGTTCTGCTTTTAAACCCACGATATATTCAAATGCGACGACGGAATATTCCATGAATGGAATGCATGCAACGCAAAGGTCGGTCTAGTTTCAACTTTTTCTATATTGCCGCATTCTACATAGGGCACACAATCATGCACTCGTTACTTAGAACAGAATAGACAAGAACAGTTGTTCGTAAGTTGTTCAAATCGGTCTCGTTTCTGTCGACTCGTGTGTGGATACTCATTTTTTTTTTAAATTTTTGATTGAATAAATATGGTTACACAAAGAAGTGTTTTGTTTTATTTACAAATACTACTTATGTACCGTTCCACAATAAAGCCTCTTTAACATATGTAACTCTTAAAATAATACTATTTAAATATTCGGTAATTGTTCGGCAAACTAACCGAATATTCGGCCGAATACGAACATTAAAAAACACGCCGAATATGCCGAATACGAATTTTCGGCCGAACATTCAGCGCATCTCTAGAATGTATGTATGTTTTTATGTATTTATGTGTGCGCTGTAGAAGGCAGAGCTTCCAAATTCCAGTCAACGCAGTGCTTCCAAAGTTTGCACGAAGGTCCATGGGAGTCTACCATGAAACACCACGAAGCCCGATTCTCTAAATTCAACATGGCCGCCGACATTCAAAATGGCCACCCAAATATGAATTTGCAAATTGTGTTCCGATTTCAATGATAGTTGGTATCTAGGAGGTTTTAAGGTCGCTAATGACGAATTTGTGATCAAAACTTATAAATTCAAAATGGCCGCACCAATATGGCCGACAAATTTGCCAATTGTGTTACGATTCCAATGAAAATCGGGATCTGGGGTTTTTTGAGGCAGGAAATCACGAATTTATGATCAGAACTTATAAATTCAAAATGGCCGCGCCAATATGGCGGACGGATTTTCCCAATTTTATTCCCATTTCAATGAAAGTGGATATCTAAGGTTGGAAATAACAAATTTATAATCAAAACTCAAATTAAAATAAATTTCTAAGATAATCTTTTTTCATGGAAACGCATTGCAACGCACGCGGGCTTTTGCTAGTTTTTTTTTATAAATAAAGAACACTTTTTTCCGACTTTTTGATAGAAGCAATTACCCAACCACTATAACAAAATAATGTGATTTTAAATTAAATTTTTTCAAATATATTATTAAAAATCTACTAAATTTTATGATATTTAACAATATTTCTATTACATTACAGCTCGAAGTATTCAACGTTCTATTCATTCGTGAACAAGAAAAACGTCATGTTGTTCACTGTTTAAGTTGTGCACGAAAGCAAGCACCATCACTTCAGGGCTTCGTCTGCCTAGAGGAATACCGCTTAAGTGAATTAACACAAGTGTTCGATGCGTTCGTTTTGCATAAATTAGGACTTTAATATTAAAAAATCTTTAGTTAAATTTTTCCCCTCCTCCTCATACAAATATTCTCTTCCCCTTTAATTAAAAAACAAACAAAAAATAATTGAAAAACAGCAAAAATAACAAAAAAAAAGAAAGAAAGAAAGAAAATTTATTATATCTGTATAAGTTAAACAGTTTTTCAGTTTTCTGATATTTTGTTTATATATATTATATATAATAGGAAAGATAAAAAAGATTTTATTTATTATTTATTTTTTATTAAAATATATATTTTTTTAGTAATAATAATAAAAATGAAAATGATCAACACACACACGATTTATATAAGGATATATTTTAAAAAATTTATGTTGTACAAAGATAAAATGATCCTAAGAAATAATTTTTAAAAATCTTTCTTCCTATTTATTAGGCGATTCTGGTAGGATTATTATTATCATTAACTATATGTACTAAAAAAAGATATATAGTTTCTTTTTTTATTATTATTATTAATTGCCTTACTCGCGCGCTCGCGTATTTCTTCCTTTTTGTGAAATGAGTGTTTAAAAAAAAGCGCAATTTTTATTTTTTGGTAGAGAAGAATATAAATAATATAATTAAAGAAAAAGTATTCGGATTTAATTAATTAATATCAAATTTCGTTTTCTCATCTTAGTGGGAATTTTTTAAAATAATCTATAATTACAACAATATATAAAAAAAGAAAGGATTTTTTCCTTTTTTTTTTGAAAGAAAAATCGCTGTAAATTTTAAATAATTAATTAAAATTTGAATAAAATTATTAACATTATATATTATTATTATGGTTAGAATTAAGTTTTGATTGAACAAAGCAAAAATCGTCGTGGAGAAATTGTAAATGTAAAAAAGTAATTAATTATAAAATATGATCGCGAACATATCGTCGCAACTGTTGTATTTTTTTCTTTTCTTTTTTATTTTTTAATTTATATACAAATAATAAATGCGGTTTTGTGCATAAATAAATAAAAAAAAAAGAAACTACTTGAAAAAATATTAAATTATATTTTTTAATTGTACATTATTTTTTTTAGTATAAAGAAGGAATTATATTGTATATGTAATGTATAAGAACGTATGTGAAAAAAAATCTATACAAAATATTTAAAACAAATATGATCTCAATTTTAATTTTTGTTTTTTAAAAAATAATTAGTTTTCTTCTTTCTTACTTACTACCACGACACCAATATTACTATGTATTTAAAAAGAATATCAAGTCATTCGTTGTAAATATAAATTAAAAACACAAAAATTTAATATTATTATAAACAAATTATTTTGAAGAAAAAAGAAAGCTAATTTTTGTGATTTCAAACAAAATAAATTAATTAGTGGCGGTGTGATGATGTTTTTTGGAATAATTAAAAAAACAATTCTCGTTCTTAGATAAAGAAAATTAGTTTAGATATCTTGTTCAAATTTATTATTATTAATTAATTAATTATTATTATTAAATTTTTGTTTTTTGAATTTAAAAAACTATTGAATTTTATGTGGAGTAAAATTTTTTAACAAAAATATTTAAAAAAAAAATAAGTAATGTTTCGCTGCTTCACATATAGTACGAGAGCTAGCAGCAGCGTTTTCGAGAATTAATTTTAAACACGGCTGATTTTTTGATATAACCTTTATTATTGACCTATCTAACGGATGATGTATGTCTGCCACCTGTGAGTGATTACGTTTTCTTCTGGCGAATGTATTTTGTAGAGAAGAAAATTGTAAATTTTGAAATATCATTTTATGGCAATGAGAAAATGCGTCGTCAAGATTATCGTCACTATTATAATCGTTATTCATTATCATTATTCATTATCATCATCATCACCATCATCATCATTCACCATCATCATCATCACCTGTAGCACTACAGCCTATTATTGGCCTTGGCATTTCTCTCCATGCCGATCCTGGCTAATGTCTTCCAATTTCGTACGTCTAACTTTACTAAATCTTCCTCAACGGAGTCCATGTATCGCTTCTTTGGCCGACTTGAATTTCGCATTCCATCAGACATTCGATTTATCGCTATTTTAGCAAGGTCGCTATCGTCAAGCCTTTGTACGTGGTGCCATCCATCGTAATCTACTTAATTTTATATTTTTAAGAATGTCTGGTCCCCGGTACAATCGGTATATAATTCATGATTATGGGTGGTATTTTCGTTGGCGAGGGACGCGATGGAATGAAACTGTCGATACCTACAGAGGTGTCGAGGAAAATGTCACTTCACATGCCTTATTGCGACAATTAAATAAAAATTTGGTCGAATTGCTCCCCAGAAATCTCTTCCATTGACAATAAGAATACCAGTTTAAAATGCAAGTGACACATCTGTCACGTCACTCGACAACGAGAATAAGGCTGATAATGTTTGATTACAGGACTATCGTATTAAAATTTCAGCTATACCTAAAAATGTTAGAAAATTATAATTTTTTTATTATTACAATTGTGTCTTTCTGCTTTCACTAATGCAAACTTGTCTGCGCAACATGCGTACTTGATTATCAACTTCACATGCGCCTGCGTTCGGCAAATTTAGGGCCTTTTGGTAAACGTCAAAGCAACAGCAACTGAGCAACAGCGCATCGGCAACAAAACAGTGCAAACTTCTTTTCGCATACGTATGCATACATTCGAAATTGGTTGATTGACTGTTGCGCAAAAACTCGAATCTTGTACGTTTCCGAACGAATGACTTTGGATCATCTGCGTTTACGAACTCGTTGCAAAGCATACGTATGCGTTTACGAAAAGGCTCTTACTTGCGCATGTGTGCAAACTTGCATTTATAAACATGGTCCACCATTTTTGGAAATGTGATTATCATTTGAGTCAAAATTTGTACTGTCACTGTTGTTTTAACAGCCTCTAACACATATTTTTTTTCTCCCTATCACAAAGTTGTCTTCTAAACCAAGCCTGCTTCGAATTAATAATTGGCTCCAGATAACATAATTTTAACTGCTACTTAAATTTATTAACAATAACTACTAAAATAATTATAAATTTAAAATTTACTTACTGAAATCCAGTCATCTTTAAATTTATTGACACGACAGGTTGTGACGTTATAGTATAGTCTTCTTCTTCATAAGAAACAGCGCAAGCTTCCGAAACTATTTGCGGCATTTGCTTTCATATGCTTTGCATGTTTGAATTTATGAAGTCTATGCGCATGCAAGTTTTGGGCGCTTTCAGTAATGCAGGATGCGTGCGCAAATGACTTATTCAGCAATTGAAAGTGTGAAGCTTTCAATGGGCTGGCATACACGGATCGTAATATCAACACCAAAAAACCGGTTTTTTATGATATTCTCGGCGTACATGGATATTTATTTTACCGAGAGTAACTTTATTATCCCTACACGTATTATCTATGTGTGCACAACCCGAACGCGAATAACAAAGAGATATGTCAATATCAGACCCAAAGAAGAAGATAAGAAGAAACATTTGTGCATGTGTTAGTTTTCACGCCAAAAATTTCTGTTCAAAAAGTTGCAACAACTTTCTCTCTTCCTTTTGCCCCTCTGTCCTGAAAACCGGTTTTTTAGTCTTGACGTTATGATCCGTGTATGCCACCCCAATGACTGAATAAGTCAATTGCGCACGCATCCTGCATTACTGAAAGCGCCCTTTTTTTCATTTGCTTTAATAAAGTCGATGCGCACGCAAGTATGCGCAAACTTGCATTAATGAAAACGGTTCATGTGCAGAAAAAAACGCAACCACAGGTGGCAGACGTACCGCATCCGCTAGATGGGTCGATAAGAAAAGTTATATAAAAAAAACAGCCGTGTTAGAATCAACATCTTCTCGACGCCGCTCGACTCTTGTACAAACAGTTTTTGTTCTCTCACACTGTCCAGAAAAAAACATAAAATTAAGTAAATTAAACCCTAATTCATAAAGCGCTGATAATTTTATTCTTTTTAAAAACGCTTTCTATAAAATTGAAACATAAATGTGCAAAAACGATAATTTTTCTACCAAAAATTTAAAAAAAAGTCAAAAAAAATAATAATTAAAAGAAAAACAGCACAATAAATACACGTTTGGTTGCAAGAAAAAATGTTTGATGTAAAATTTTTAAAGGAAATGGTTTGAATGGCATGTTATTACAAAAATTGAGAAAAACTCCCAAAAATATAAAAAAAAATAAAATTTCTTCGTTGAATTGGATATTTAAAAAATAAAAATGCAAAATTATATTAAAAATTTCAGCAAAAAAAATTGTATTTGAATAATAAAAGCTCTAAAACAAGCCTTTTTTAATTGGCAAAAAAATATTTAAAAAAATAAAATATATTAATTTAACAAAAAATGAAATTCATAAAATATTAAAAATGAAAAAACAAAATTATATCAAAATTATTTAAAAATACTAAAAAAAACAAAAAACAAATTAGATAAGAACTTTTTAACTCCACTTTTTAATTTGTTGTCTTCGAATTCAGCAAATTCTAAAAAAAAGGAAGAAGAAAAAAATAAAAACATAATTAAAAGAAAAATTGTGTATAGAAAAAAATAAAACATATTATTACAAAAAAAAATCCGAAACCTAAATAAAAAAAATTGTTTAAAATTAGGAAAAGCAAATGACCAGTAATCACTGCCAATTTAAAATGTAGCAAGATGGTACGCAGTTCACCCCAAAAATGTGGACACGTTTTGTGTAATAAGTGTAAATAGAAAAAAAATATATGGTATGAAAATAAATAGAAGAAAAATAAAAACAATATTGATTATAGGAATTATAATTAATAACAAAAAAAAAATGATGATGATATGAAAAGTATTTAAAAAAAACATTTTGTTTTTTTTAAAAACAAAACAAAAACAAAAAAATATTGAAAAAACATAAAAATGTTGTGTATAAAGTAAGGTGAAAGAGAACCACGTACCTCTTGCTAAGCTAGGATTGTATTTATTGAAACAAGAGAGAAAGAGAGACAAATCAATCGATCATAAATAACAAAAGAAATAATAGATATTGGAATTTTGTGTATAGAGGTACTTCATTGAAGGTATATTATTTTTATCTGAGTTGTAGTACGTTTTTAATTAAAACAAAAAATTTATAAAATAAATGTGTAAATAACATTTTATATATATAAAAAAAAATATTTCTTTTAAAATTTTAATTTTTATTTTTGTTTTATTTTTATAATTTCCTTATTTATTTTCTTTTAATTTCAGCTAATTGTTAGATTATGTACACAGTTCGCGGTACGAAAACGGTATAATGAAAGAAACTGCAAAAATTGTATTTTCTACTTTTCAGTCTATTATATGTCTTCCGCCATTTTGTGGTGGCCGCCATATTATTATAGATTTAAAATGACGTCACACAAATTACTGTAGGTCTGTTTTCAGTACTTTTCCTACAAAAACTTACTTGAATATGGGAGATAATTTTGTCAAAAATCCAGAAAGTAAAAAACGCTTTTTGGGCAATTTCTTGCAAATTAAGAAGAAGATAACATAAATGTCGTTTGTGTATGTGGATGCCGCTTATTTAAGATACAAATACATACAACAAAATGCCAATTGACAACTTGCAAGAAATCACATAACAGGACCGAAAACCCCTGACTAATGACAAAGTAAAGAAACACAAATTGGGCAAGTTCCAATGAATCCTTGTTACCGCGCGATCGCACATTCGAGTCCTGGAACAGAGCTTGTATTATGATCGTCATACTCTGAAAAAAGGGCCATTTTGAATTTGGAATGACGCCCAACAACTAATTGTATTGCACCTGTCATGCCCTTCCATTTGATAACCATGGAACCACCATCTTGATTTTTTTACAAAATTTGAAGCGGATCGGTTATATTTTCTACTTAGTATTTTACATGTCTTCCGCTATTTTGAATTGGGAATGATGTTACACTCATTTTCACATTTCAATCCGCTCCGTTGCGTCCAGTATAATTGAGACTTAAAGCCATTGACATGCGCTGTATTTTTTTGTTTGGTGTAGAATATTCTAAAAACAAAAAATGTCAAAGTAAGTTGATAAATGAAGTTGAATGGCTAAAAATAATTTCTTCTAGAATATTTATTAGGTAATAATTTCATTACGATTCGATCACATTCAGCGATACAAAAACTAAATCGCATTGCAACTGGCTTCCATTTGATTCTAACTATCGAATTGAATTCCAGGATAACCCCCCTGTACTACACTACTCACGAAGTTGCTTCGGCGAAGTACTTCTCGAAGTGCGAAGTACGTAACTACACACTGGTGCAACCTTCCGAGGAGCTCAGTCGCCCGGCACCCCACACACCTCGAGTCTTTTGACTCGGTCGCAAAACCCCCTTCGCCCGAGGCGGAGTAAAGTACCACAAAGTGAGGCACTTTTCGAAAATGTCAATGACTGGCTTTTGATTTGAATCAAGTGTTCTAGCAAAATTTTGACGATTGCGTCAAGTGTTCGAAAACAATTTGATAAGTCAGCAATTTGATTATAATCTGTGCAACAGTCTCTTCAAAGCAACTGCAAATGATTTCGGCCAAAAATTGTCATGGCAATCTTTTGATCGTCGCAGGACTTTTAAATTTTTGATGTGATTGCAAATTGTTGACATTTTCGAAAAGTGCCTGACTCGAAGTGCCTCTCTACCCTCTCGACGTCGACCAATTTCGCGAGTAGTGTAGTGCAGGCTTAACTGAAGTGTGATTAAAATTCCGCGGTAATCGAAGCGCGCAGTGTTATGTCCAAACTGCCAGCCTCGGATAAGGTGTCCAACTACCAACGCAGAGGTCAGTGGTTCAAATCCATTCGCGTCATGGATGAGAGCCCATAGAAACTAAAACCGAGTGTATGCGTTGTGAATTTATACGCTATCAATATTCTCCTCATCCAGTTTATGTTGTTAGCCAATATTTTGACATTTGACATCGAAGTGTCTTTCTTCTTTGAAACCTGGGGCCGGTTCGTGTATGGCGAACGAGGATAATCGAACGGAAAGAAATTGAAGTCGAAAAATTTCGCCGACGAAAATTTTAGCGTTCGCATAGGTAGAAAGATATTTTTTCGTATCCTCAGTAGAAACCACAATATTGAAGCACGAAAAATGTTACAACAACTGCTGTAAAAGTATACAACTATTTATTATTTGAAAATTATTAATCATAATAAGGCAAAAACTCGATAGCCCAAGACCTTTCGAGTGCCTTTCGTCGGCTTCAGGCGAAAATTTTCAATTTTTCGACCTACGCGAACCCGAGACGAAACAAAATTGTCCTTTTCGACATACACGAACCGGCCCCTATTCGCAAGGCTATCGAAAAACTTGCAAAACTTGCGCATATTTGCTTCGCCTGTTTGCATTTATGAACTCTGCAAACGTATGCTTGCTTTAATGAAACTAATACAAAAGCAAATATGCGCATACTGCATTACTGAGAGAACTCGAGATTATCAAGAAAATTTTACCAGTCTGGGAAGTGTGACGAATCCTATTATTATATATATTTTATATTGTTAAAGAGATCTTTCATTTGTTTTGTTTTATTTTTTTTTTTTTCGTTTAAATTTTGATTTCTATAATATGTACTATTTGTATTTGGTTACTCAATTGAAAATTTTAATTTATTTAAATACCTGAAGCCCTGAAGCATAACCACAAACATAAAAATCAAAAATTTCCAAACAAATTTATTTGAAAAACAAAAATCTTGCTTATATTCGATTTTCTCTCTTACTCTCAACCGAAATGCGAAGGGGCGTGTGTATATTTTCAAAAAGATAAAAAGAACTTACAAACCAAAAAAAGAAACAATCTCATTAATAATAATATTTGAACAAAACAATTGCAGTGTACTCTGTAAAACAAGAAGCAGGTTAGTTAAGGAAATGCTTAGTCTATCCCAAAAAAATAAAAGATGAAAAACAAATTTATTTTACTACAAATAAAATTCACAAAAAAAAACAAAAAATTAAATAAAAAAGGAAATCATATTTTTTGCTAAATATTTTATTACCAAAGTAAAGAAAAGGTGTAAAACTGGTATAGGAATAAAAATGGAAATAAAAAACAAAATAATCTCATTAAAAAATGTAAAAATCAATCAGAATAAAAATACATACAACCAAAATAAAAATTAAAAAAAATCATAATTAAACTAATTGAAAAAATAAAAACAAATATTTATATTTAAACAAATATGAACACAACACAAGTAGACGGTTTCGTTAAGGACATAAGGCAAATGCGATGCGCTAAAATATAAACACAAAATTAAAAAAATAATAATGAAACAAAACTTTAGTGTTCACCGAAACAACAAAATAATAAATAACAGCGGAAAATTAATTACAAAAATTGTGTAAATAAATAAATAAAATAGTTTAAAATAACAACGCTGGTGGCCGATCGTTTAAAACTTCTCCAATGCGGTAAGAACGAATTCAATTGATATTATGCGATAATGTTTTAATCAAGTGCTTTTCTAGATTTGGTTTCGTGAACTGGATGCATTTGATTGAAATGATTGAATAGCAAAAAAAAAATATTTAAACAAAATGTTTCTTAATGTTTGTTACGGGTGTATTTTTCAGTTCCCTGCTTAATTATTTCTTGTCGTTATTAGTTTATGGAAATTTTTTGATTCTGCTCTAAACTATTTTCAAGTATATTTGCCTCTGTTTACTTAACGCATGCATTCCCTGTATCATAGAAACTGCAATTTATTAAAAGCTCAAGTTTCAATATTTCTGAACTTCACTGTCTGAAATTTTTATGCATACAAACTTTTGACCCACAGACTCCTTCGCAAGGCTTTCGTTCTAACTTTTGGTGATGCGGCTCAGTAATATAGTCATACATATTTCATTCGCCTTATCTACAATCTAAAGCGTCATGGGTTTGAACACTACTTCAAAGGAATTCTTGAATATTTTTTACATCAACTGCGAAGTTCCAGCGAAGAACGGTCTATCTTGGTATCACATATTACAGACTTGGTCGCAAAGGACTTTCCCTCGTTCATTCATTTTGCTTGGTGTCAACCGTGCTTGATTCTTTTCACAATCACACACATCTCACATCTTGACTGTGCTTATAGACCTCATTATTGCATAATATTCGGAATTGTCCTCTCTATATAAGGGGCCCAACCAACTTTCCTAAGGATTTTCCTATCGATAACGGACGGCTAAATCAGAATGCTTTTTGCTGACTAACCAAAATGAATAGGAATTGGTCTGGATCGCTCCCTCATATATCCTCCACTAGCATAAAACCCGCGTGCCTTGCAACGCCTTTAAATAAAAAAAGTTTCCCATACAGATTATTCCTCCCTTAGGGGATGAGTTTCGAAAAATTGCTTCATAGAGAAGGTACCCGTTACTATTAGGATGCATTGTCAAAATTTCAGCCCTTTAGGTCCAGGGTTTTAGGTTAACCACATTTCACCCCCTTAGGGGACGAATTTCGAAAAATCGTTTCTTAGTGCATGTACACGTCATTATAGCGATACACTGGGCCCTATTCTGATTCTCACTTTCACGGCGAGTGACTACCCAAGACACAATTTTACATTACACTTTTTATTTGAAAATGTGTCTTGGATTGTCACTCGCCGTGAAAGTGAGAATCAGAATAGGGCCAACTGTCAAAATTTCATCCCTTTAGCTTTAGCGGTTGTGCGTTATCTGTAAGTTACTTTCGCATTTATAATATTAGTAAAGATTAGGTAAATCCAATATAAAATCAAAAATTCGTACCAAATATCCACGACAAAAGTTTGACCTCAGGTAGAAATATGGGAATAGTGGGGTGTACTGACCGCAATGTATTTAATTTTGTAGAAATCGGGGTTGAGTTTATGAGGTATTGGTGATTTGGATACCAGCTTTTACTAATTGTTCTAAGAAATAAGGAAAAATTTGTAAACAAAATTGAAGAAAACCGGTAAAAGTTTGATCATCTTCAATTTCTGATACTATTTTGAAAATTAAGCAAGGAAGGTAAGAAAAATGAGAACAACAAAAATTTTAAGTCCAAATAATCCCTAACCACCCTAGCAGTATGCATTGATGCATGGTCTTGTTGGAACACGCGGGAGATGGACGTCGCGGATGGAAAACCAACAAAACCAATGTCACTTTAACCTAACTACAACTCAACCCACGTATATGAGACGAAATATTAACTCGATCCAGGTAGGAGAGCTGAGTTGGGTTGAGAGGACCCAGGTTAAACTCGAGCCCCGTTTATGACTGGGTTGAACTAGTCATAAACGGAGTAAAAGTCTATTAAGAGATATTGCAATAATTTTGCAACTCGAGGCACTTTTCCATCGCCTGTGCAAGCGAAAAAATTTGATCAGGTGTGGATTTGTACCTTTGAAGTTAGAAAACTTATATTTTCTAAGAAACTACCAAGCTGGCTTCAACCACCATTTATTGCTGTCAGTTTTGTATAATTTGCAACTGTAGAATCACTTACTCAATTACTATTTCAACCGTTATCCCAATCACAGAATTTATCTCTTGAACGTATGCGATTGCAGCAATATAGAAACGTACTTAAAAAACTATTGAAGTAATATAGTGTTGGCAGGCCACTTTCCAACCCTATGGTTTAATATTTCTACGACCCACAGAAATTTGTAGATATAAATGGCAGGAACGTGCTCCTTGTTATTCATTTTCACAGAAACCCCTTATTTACCTTTGATTTACCTCAAACAAACATTAAGAAGAACTATTCATAATTTTAATTTGAATTAAAACTTAACTCTAATAAAACGAAATTTTTTTAACTAAAAAGAAAAACATCAAACTTCGTATAATCGAACAAAAAAATACAAACGCGTTTTACTCGAACAAAATAAAAAACAGCATTAGTTTTCTCACTGCCAAAAAAAAACAAACAACAGTTTACAACTGACCGAGAATAAAATACAAACCATCCAGGAAAAAAATAATATACACCATTATTACGAAACAAAACAAAAATATTAATAAAAATCTCTAAATCAGGAATATTAAAATTAAAAATAGCAAATAAAAAACAAGTATACATAAAATAATTACATAAACGCACTTTAAAATAAAATAAAATAAAAAAACGAAAACTGACTGATCTTATTCGAGAAACAAATTTAAAAGTAAAAAAAAAGAAAAATTTAAACAAATTTAAATTATAAATATGTAAAGAATTTTAACGAAGGATATTCGTATTTTCTACATTTAGGTAAATCCCGCGAGATTAAGATAATTTTGATACTTACATCCACAAGAAGAAGATAGGAAGATGTAATAAATAAAAAAAATATAGCGATAAAAATACAAAAAAAAAACAAAAATTTGATCAAAACGCGAAAATTAATTGACAAAAATAAGAGTGAAAGTTAAAATTTAATATACACACAACAAATAACAAAACATACATAAGTTTAAATATATATCAGAAGAAACAAGCTTAATTGTGCCTTTTCAAAAGCATTCGTTGTTGTTGTTGTTGTTCTGAAGGATATCAATAGATGAAAAATGATGACCGTATTTTTGGTATGTCTCTATTACTACAACAAATGCTATAAGATATAATGTTCATATAATTAAAATAAACTGAAGTTTGATTTTTGATTGGATTTTTAGGTTGTGATTGAGATTAATGAAGGGTGATTAAGATAGTTTTGGAAAAACATAAAGCCAGTAGATACGTATCCATTTTCTGATAATGATATTTAATTTTAATAATACATATATTCTTAAAAATAATACCGAATTAGAACCAGAGCTGCAGAATATCCAAGTTCCACCATGAATAGCTAGATAATTAATTTAAGTTTAAGCCCTTGTGCTACACAAAAAAAACCCTTGGGACCCCCCAATTGCGGATTGGCATAAACTTTACTTTTGCATGAACTTCATCGTAGTGGCTGCGGTGTGGCAAGGTACGCCGTCTTTTTGAAAAAAGTTCGTCGCACCATTTTTACGCGTTTTCGGACACAAGAAGTGCAGCAAGACCGTGCGTCGTCGAGGGTTTCTCGAACTTCGATTTTCGCGGTCGATTTTTTTTCATTTTAAAGGAAATAATTCAAGGATAACGGGAAAAATATAATCTGTCGATTTCCACAAGTGTTGAAGTAAAAAAAGTTTAGCGCGTGCAGCTGCAGTGAAGCATGTGTTCTCCATTTCACGCCTCTATCTCTCTTTCGCTATCTCTGCTTACCTTTTTTATTTCATGTATAAATGTTTTATATTCGTCGAAAATTTGGTTGATTGGATCTGATCATGGTTGGCGAGACGAAAAAACGACAGCGCCGTTTGACGTTATCATAGTTGGCGAATACAGCGACATGGCGGTTGTCGCCTTAATATTATCATGATTGTCGCTTGAAAATGTTTGGATTATGGATCAGCATGATCAGGACATCAACTTGTAGTGTCTGTATAAAATCTGGTGCGCTCCAGTATCCGCTCCAAAATGGCGTTACATCCAAATCGTCAGTCTTTTGAATGGGAGCTCAGTTCGGGTTTACTTAAAATCCTCTCTTACGCGCTCGAGTAAAATTTTATTTTCCCCACTTTAAGCCTCTACGTACGGCCGCCTCCACCATGCAAACCGGCAGATTAATAATGGCGGATAGTTTTTTTTACAATGCGGTAGCGTATGATACCCTATAATTGCTCGGTTGAATGAATTAGCTCCTTAAGGATTTTGATGAGTTTAAAACACTATTATATACTTTGAGGGCTGGCGCTTGGATTTTTGCGCCCGGTGCAACATACCATATTGCGCCCGCATCAGCTGTTCATTTTTTACATCAGTGATGGGCAATAGACAAAGACATAAACACTCTGTGAATTTTTTTAATATATGAAAATGAAGCCACGGGAACACTCTTTCAATTATTTTTCGAAATTATAAATTTTTTTCTACAAATCTTAATTTCTGAAATTTCGCCCGGTGCAAATGCACCATTTGCACCTACGAAAGCCTGCACCTACGAAGTTTGCTTCGCGAACTTCCTTTTATGCTGGGTTGCCTTGTGCTTTAACTTCACAAAACTCTCCTACTAATGCTGTTTCTTTAAGCTTCGTACAGCTTAAACTTCTGATGATGGCCTTCGGCGTCACTGCCACCATTCTTCATACATCTTCCAACATCATCATCTGCTCCAGGATGTTTTTCGATGGACTTCCCTAGCTGTTACAAGCACAATCCTGGTCTCCGCAAATTTATAGACGAAAATAAAGGTCCCAATGTGTTTCTCCAATCCTTCATATTTCAAGGGATAATCGGTGGTCACTGAATTGCATGCAAATCAAGAACTATGGCATCGTGCCGACTAGGAAAGGATTTACGACGAAAACAGGCATTGAAATGAAAAAGACACAAACATTCTGAGCAGTTTCTTTTATATACGAAAATGAAGGCACGGGAACACTTTCAATTTTTTCATCAAAATGTCCATTCTAATTGCGCCCGGTGCAAGTGCACCATTTGCACCTATGAAAGAGCCGCCCCTGTTTGGAATCCAAGGAAGGATATTCAATTCTTCGGAATTAAAGAAGTTCTGAATGGATTTTGAGCAAGGCACTCCATTTTGCACAAAGTTATAACGTAAATGGTTTGCTTATGATTATCATAACTGGCGATACAGCCAGCTGTGGGTCTTGGCCTCCTCAACACCACGACTTCACTGCTTATTAACTACTAGCTGTATTCATTTTCTTACCAAAAATACGTTTATAGATCAAGCCTATTTTGCTTTATTGTACTCTAAAAGCATTTTCCGATTAAACACAACTTAAAAATCCAATTAAAATCCAAAAAATAATAAAAACTTAGATCCCTAATCAGGTAAAGAACAAAAAAACAAAAATCACGTACCAATATCAATCTCATGTGTATAAATTGTATAATAGTAAACAGAAAACAAAATAAAGTAAAAACCAAAATATAAAATAAGCTTCAACAATACTTATTTTTGAAAAGAACAATGCAATATTTTAACATTAACAAAATATATATCTTGGCCAGTCGCAAAATATATATGTATGTATGTAAAATGTATATAAAATTTGTAGAAACCAAATTTATACATAAGAAACAAAAAACGAAATCTCCAACAATGAGATTTTATTAAAGTATTAAAGTAAAAAATAAAACAAAACATAATTTTTAAATATGAAAAAACAAATAAAAACAATTTAGCATGTAACAATATATTAATAAAAACAAAAATCGAAGAGAACAAGTTTTTTTGAGCTGCCCATCGATTATAGCCTGTTGAATATGGCTATTTTTAGCACTTAAGTAAGTAAGGGAGTTAAAACAAAATAAATAAATTTGTTAGTTTGTAAGGATTTAAGTAATATTTACCGTCGTTTATATATATAGTTTTATGTTTTTACTCTACGAGTACGAGCATTCTAAAATAATTATATTCTATGTAAATTTATTATAAAGAGAATGAAAATAATAATAAACATAATTAAATTTATATTAAATGCATTCAAAATTATAACGTAAATATTATTATTAAAGGTGATTTAACAATTTGAAGAAAAAAAACAGTGAGGGTTTTATTTTAAAATGGTAGAATTTAATGAAAATCACAATAGTGTAACTGATTCTTATGAAATTTTGCACACACATTGAATCTGACAATTTTGTAAAAAAAAACCAAGATGGCGGACGAATTTTGTAATTGGATTCCGATTCCATTGAAAATCGGCTTCGGAGGTCACAAATACCGATTCTGTGGTCGAAATTTGAAAATTCAAAATGGCGGCGCCAATATGGCGGAAGCATTTTGCAAATGTGCTCTGAATCCATTGAAAATCAGTATCAGGGAGTTTTTAAGTTCATAAATGATGAATCTGTGGTAAAATTTAAAAATACCAAAATGGGAATTAATGAATCTGTTGTCAAAAATAGAAAATCTAAAATGGCGATGGCAATATGGTTTGCATAGCTAATCAGTTCACCAGTATTTTGTAAAAAGTAGAATCCAAGAATGACTGAATTAACACTAAAAGGAATACAATAATGATCAGATTTTATTTCATTGGAATAAATTTGAATGCACCCAAGTTAGTATTTCTGTATTGTGCCGAGAACTGTGTGGCGTTAGTGTGGGTAAATATGATACCTCGTTAGCGATACACCTCCCAGGTCAACGTTAGAAACGTGCCGAGGACTGTGACATTAGGGTGAATAAAAATATGGCCCCGGTGCTGCGTATTTACTGCCATAAGAAGTGAAGCTAATGCAGCGGTGTGCTGATAGTCGATTCTTGTCGTGTAAAATCTGCTGGCATAAACGACAGCTTATTTGGTGTGCTGACATTCGTTTTTATTGTAATTTTGTTGTCACTTTTGGTCGGGCTGTTTGCGTTAGTGAGAAAGATGGAAAATTTGAAAAAGTTTTTATAGAGTGTCGAACAGCAGCTCTAGTCGGGAGATAGAGAGAGAAGTAGGAAGGAGCTGCCACAAGTGTAAGTAAAATTGTTACATATAAACTAGAAAAGACATATTTGTTATTTTGGAGTGTTTAATTTTAAGTTTTTAATAATTTCAGGATAAAAATTACAAATAGAAAACAATTAACATAAGCTCAAATTTTAGAAAACCATCCAGATGTGGCTAAAGGGCAGAGATATGCGGAAAATTGCATAGTAATAAATTACACAAATGTTGGGAAGAAATAATAACATAAAATTTTTAATTCTTCGCGTTTGCTATCTTCATCTTCCGAACTACTAGACCACAACTCAGCAGAATTCAACATCTTTAATCTCAAATTGTTTATAATTTATTAAAAATTTTGCCAAACGCAAACTAAAAAATGTTTATTCATCACAAAACACAGAAACTTAGCACCTACACTCTCTGACCACTGTGCTGACAGTCGTAATTTTACTGAAACGACGATTTATTCAACTCAAACGACTTGTCACGCCACCCGACTCTCAGCACACCAACTAAAAACCAAGACGACATTGACATCTTTATGCGACTGTCATATGAATCTACTTTCAGCACAGGGGCCAATATCTCGTGAAAGAGATGGTTGATTGCGAATAATCCGCTTTACAAAGACGTCCATATTGACGAATATGCCCAAATCAATGAGCAAGACTTAATACGGCTTACTGAGACTGGTAAGAAATCGTGCTGTTTTCTCATGTCGTATGCCAAGGGGCACTTTGTGTCGCTGCGTCAATGGATTAAGTAATATTCTGGGACTTTTAACAGACTGGGGCACATGCATGGGGCACATTTGAAATATATTTTTGGTGAGCTTGAAAACACATTTTTTTAGACAAGTCATTCTTACTTAATTATACAGTGGTTATACAGGTTTTTATGTGCCCCATGTTTTTATTTAGTCTGTTAAAGGTCTAAACTCAGCTTGGCATTTCCACCCTAGGCCCCTGTGCGTCACTTTCTTCAACTCAAACGACTTGTCACGAAGCACAATTCGATTTTCAGCACATCCCGCAGTTTAAAAAGGGTGATTTGTGAGAAATATGTGAATTTTTGAGTTTCTTCGCCTTTTCCTCTATTTTTACGAGAAATTATGCATTTTGGTGAAAATATCAAGTAAGCAAAGGCCGTCTTTCCTCTAAAGTGGGGCCTGCCATGTTGCCATTCTGACTCACTTCGAAAAATCATCGTGCCAGGAATGGTTTCGAACAATGATATCTGTGGCTCCAGGTTTAGCTCCTTGAGGATCGATAAATGACCCAGAAGGTCTCCTGGCTTAAAGGAAATAGCTCCCGTTAACGCAGCACCTCCACTAGGTGGAGTCGAAAAAGGTTAATTTTAAGATAATTTACAATAGTTTCTTCAAAAAGCCTACACAAATCATACTAAACACCAAGAATCCAGATATAATCAAATTTTATTTATATTCTACCCAAGTTTATAACAAAATAAATCAAGAAACTGAGTAGCCACCTTCGAGTAGTAAATGATGTCCATTAACAAAACTTGATTTATCGCTTAGCAAATAAACAATGGAATCAACAACTTCCTTTACTTCTCCAAATCTATAAAATTAAAGTACAGATTAGAACGAGTTCCGACTCTCTGAAGCCCCAGTATGTAATTGTTACCTGTGCATGGGAATATGATTCAAAAGTGGTTCAGATTTAGCAGGATCACTCCAATTCGCTCTACCCATTTGCGTTAGAATAACAGTTGGATTTACAGAATTAAACCGGATTTTACGGGGCCCATATTCTAGAGCTAGGCTTCTTGTCAGAGAATCAACAGCAGCTTTTGTTGCGCTGTATGCAGAATGGCCAGCAAAAGATCTTGAAGAGGCTATTGATGACAGGTTGACCACACTGGAGCCATCTTTGAGTTTCGGGAGTAATATTTGAGTAACATTAAAAACTGCCTTGATGTTAACATTAAAAGTACTAAAACAGAATACCGATTAAGTATGTGATAAATGTAATATAATACAGAGCACCTACTCATCGAAATCTTGCTCGGAAATGTCTGCAAATGGTTTGATAATAGCTACAGCAGCATTGTTAACTAGCCCATCCAAAGAACCTACATTAGCTAGAGCTTTTCGAGTTGTTTCCCAATCACTTAGGTCTGCTGTGATTATATCAATTCCTGGACAATCTTGCTTTAGCTCTTGGAGAGTTTCTGGGCGTCGCGATACTGCAATGACTTTCACACCAAGGCTATGAAGATGTTTGCACAGTGCATTTCCTATGCCTGAAAGGTACATTATTTAAATTTTAATCATGATTTCAATGTTAGGATTAAGAAAAGTCTACTTCACCTTGTCCAGCACCTGTCACCAGAATGATTTTGCCCTTTAAATCTTCCCCCATTGTATTTTATAACACTGCAGACGTCTGATGAACTTGAGTCTGATGAGATTCTTTAACTAATATAACTTCATTTGTTTCTCACTGCCCTTGCCGACTGCTGTGAGATAACCCGAACGCTTATCAGTTGGGATGTGACAGTTCTTAAGTGTGTTGGGTGAATAGAAATATTTCCAGCTGTTGTATTCTGTAAGATTAAACAAATCTGGTGGTTATAAAATTGGAAATATCGAGCACTAGGTTCCTGACAGTCAAGACTGATGGTCATTTTGATAAGAGAATTGTGTACAATTGCGAAGCACGTCTTGGTTAATTGGTTTTTGTTGTGAAAGGTTATGATTAGAAATGATTCTTTTTATAACAGCCTGCCACAGTCGTCCAAGCTTAGTTCACTTGGTGTTCAGTCATCAGCAGAGTAAGGGGAATAACTATTTCGGGCTGATGGAAGTGCGTTCATAACTCCTAGCGGTGGACGCTGGTTGCTATTCTATGAGAGAGGATAGGCTAATAGGATCATCCTAGCCCCTTTCAAGTAAGGTTGGGTGTGAGGCTAATAAGCTCACCTGGAAAAAAGAATTATTACGGAACGAGCAACATGCCTCGGATACTGGAATACACGACGACGACACGACAACGAAAAAGGCGAATTCTTTATATAACTCGAGGTGCACAACATCTAGACGATACCCTGTCAAAGTATAAAGCTGACATTACCGCCATTCAGGAGATGAGATAGACAGGGAATGGTTTTGACTGATGGAGCCACTCGCAACCAAATAGACCATGTGTTGATAGACCACTAAACAGGGGCGGGTTCGTGTATGGCGAACGACGATAAAAGAATGAAAAGAAATTGAAGTCGAAAAATTTTGTCGACAAAAATTTTAGCGTTCGCATAGGTCGAAAGAAAATTGTTCGTGTACTAATGCAAAAACTCGATAACCCAAAAGCTTTCGAGTGCCTTTCGTCGGCTTCAGTCGAAAATTTTCAATTTTTTCGACTTACGCGAACCCGAGACGAAAAAAAATTTTTCGTTTTCGACATACACGAACTGGCCCCAGGCTTGAATCAACACAGCTGCACTACGCAATGAAATGGCCAGAAACAGCTACGGTCATGCCTTAAGTCCTAGGGATGAGAAGCCGGGCCTTAAAAATACTGTCATTGGTACTGCTGATTCCATCTTAAGCAGAAGTCGTCGAGATCGGAACGGCTGGTTCGATAATGAATGCAAGCGGTAACTGAATGTAAGAATCTACGTATGTATCGAGCAAAGCAGCAGTCTCAGGGAACACGGGCACGCGAAGCGAAATATAAAGAGACCAATCATCACTGCGACAATGGGACGGTCTGGCCTGCCTCCTCTTCAACCTGGCGTTGGAAAAAGTGATCCGACATCAAGGGGCACAATCCTCCACAAGTCTATCCACTTGCTGGCTTATGCCAACTTTATTGACATCATTAGAAGAACAACGTCAGCTCTACAGGAAGCTTTCACCCAGATTGAGCGGGCGGCAGGAAATCTGGGACTGCACATTAAAGAAAGCAAAACAAAGTTCATGGTGGCCTCGTCTACAAGAACACCTAACATTGGTCCCACAATCAAGGTTGAGAAACACGAATTTGAAGTGGTAAAATCGGGACATCTAGCTCGTATGGCATGCGACAGTGAGGGAGACCCAACCTCCGCTGGAAGGATGGCGTAGATCAGGACGTTCAGAGCTTAGGGGTGCCAAACTGGATGACATCGGCTCACAATCGGGACCGGTGGAGAGAACATATGCAAGAAGCCAGGACCGGATCCCGGTTGTAGAGCCGTTAAAGAAGTGTGTGGCGCACTATTGTCAACCAAGCGGTTGGCGAGCAGAGACGATTTCTAAACAAGTAGATATGGTAGTCATTTGGCTTTGGATTTGCTGCCAGCATTGCTTGTCAGCTTGTTTGTTATTTATGTACTCTACCATGAAGTACAAATGTGTGCGCTCTTTTTCGAACATATTTTGGGGGCTTATATGAATGTGGATGGGCGCCTAAAATCAAATAAGAAGACTCCGAATTCCTAGATTGCCTTCGCTCTCAAGTGCTGAATCTCAAGGTAGATATACATCCGCGGAAACAAGCTGAGAGGGGTGTGTCAGTGAACATCGAATTCGATGACTTATGAATCGATCACGCGCGAAAGCCCCTCAACCGCCCATACTAAGCTGTTACAAAGGGTAAATTCATCACGACCGCATCACTGCGGAATTCAGCTACAGGCTTCAATTTGAAGTCTGTGGCTGAATTCTGCATTGATGCGGCAGTGATGAGTTTTTGAATTTACCCAAAGTAATCAAACAATTATGTACACATTTCTTCATCGAACTAAATGGCATAAACAAATCAATATCTATTAATATACTCAAAGCGACCTTCATTTGGTAACCTTGATGATGTATCAGAGCCAAAATGAACGGTAAAATCTAAGGCGCACTACGTTGGGGAAGAGTCTGGGGGAGATTGCGCAATTACCTTAAAAAGGGATATAGCTTCTAGAATGTTATCTTTAATAATTTGGACCTCTGCACCACGATCTGCATAAATAAACATATTGAAGCACCAAATCATAAGCTCCTAACTTCCTATTTGCAAAAATAAAACGATTTGGCAAAGATATTTCATATGAAAATACTTCAACCGAACAAATTTGTAATTTCCTTTTTCCCCACTGTTAATTTTCGAAAAAGTTTTGACATCTTCGAAATGCCAAACATTTTCCCGCGGGGGAAAAACTTCATAACTGTCACAGTGTGGTGAGTTTTTGTATCTTTTTTTCTCATTTTTCTACGTTTTTACATAAAAAGTGTATTTAAAAAGTGCGATTTAAAGTTAACGTTATTAGAAATATTAAATAAAGATGATTTCTATAGGCAGCATATTCAAGCTGTCTAGTATTGTTAGTCCTTGTAAAGGAATTCTCAGTAGTTGCAGGCAAGTAAAAACGGGCTTCACCCCATGTTTGTATTTGCTTCTG
The DNA here is from genome assembly GCA_949987705.1 of Thereva unica. Lineage (NCBI taxonomy): Eukaryota > Metazoa > Arthropoda > Insecta > Diptera > Therevidae > Thereva > Thereva unica. The sequence goes on from OX465285.1 coordinate 86,499,879, forward strand.
TTAAGGTTATGTGATTTGTTTATTAATAGGCAAAGCATTCATTTATACAATCCACCGTGTTCCGCTGCGCGGACTCTAGAGGAACGTTTAGGAATACCTCTGAGACCCAAGAAGCCACTTACGCCATACTTTCGTTTTATGAAACAAATTCGTCCTACAGTGCTAGCGGAGAATCCTAAAGCGAATATTGTAGATGTTGTTAAGATCATCGCTAGTAAGTGGGAAAAGGTAGATGAAGCTACCAAGAAGCGTCTGCAAGCAGAATTTAAGAAGGAACAGGAGGCTTATGTAGCAGAACGCGCTAAATACGATTCGAAAATAACAGATGAACAGAGAACCGAAATAAAGCAGTTAAAACAAGAAATTGTAGAAGCTAGGGAGAAAAGAGCGAATAAAAAACGAATTAGGGAATTGGGCAGACCAAAAAGACCAGCGTCGGCCTTTTTACGGTTTATTTCACAAGAAAGAACGAAAACACCACAAGGGAAGGGACAAACTTACAAGGAATGGCATATGAAAGTCACGGAAAAGTGGACTAGATTAGCAGATGCCGAGAAGAATGTTTTCATACAAGAAGCTAGGAAAGAATTGGAAAAATACAAGTAATTTAACTTGACTAGATTTGAATTTCTCTAACTTATTTTTTTATATATTTTTTAGAGAAGAGATTTCCAAATGGGAAGAAAAAATGGTTCGTTTAGGTCATATAGATGTTGTTAGAAACGAATCCCTAATTGATCCACCTGAACCGAAGCCAAGACGAAAGCCAAAGAAAACAGAATAGGGATTCGGGTGCCCCTCTTTGGAAAGCTCGTCATTAACTTCTCCACAAAATTTATTAAGTTCCGATTCAAAATTTTCTGTTGATAAAAAAGAACAGCTTCAACCTGTATTATCGGATAGCGAGAATATGAAAAATGAAAATGATGTACAAATAACTAAAACGAGTTCTTCTGAAAGGGGTACGGGTGTAGCCGATAATAAAATTAATAATAATAATAATACAGCAATCGAGAAGGAGCGCAAAGGTATTTTCAAAAGTTTAAGGTCAATATTTAAAAGGAAATGAAGTTGTTCTTCGACTGATTTGTTAAATTTGATAAAAGTATGATTTCTTGTTCATTATTATATAAATAATATAGCACCAGCAACCAAAATTTACTTGAAAGTATATAAAATATAGATTTTTTTAAGTGATTAAAATATTTCTTTTATTTCTTGTATAAATTTCCTCCAAATATGTGTTAAAGAATTTAATTTACAATAATTAATTTACAGAGCCGATTAATTTGCACAAAACCTGTTGCTAAACGTCGCTCGATGTAACCATATTAAATTCTTGTTGATTGAAAATATTTAAAGCAAACAAATGACACATGACGAAAAAGAATATGAATACGCCAACATCTTTGAATATTTTGTTCATAGTTTCCAGTATTTTCATTAATGCCGCTGAATTATTTGGCGATACACCAGCCAACATGAATGCAAGACTTAAAAGTGAAGCTTTACTAGCATAAAACGGCTTTAGCCAAAGTGCTTCAGCAAGCTCCCACATCAACAGCGGAAAGAAAACGCTGTAAGAAATTAGATTTTCATTTCCTGTGTGAAATAGCACGTATGTTATTATTGATATAAAAGCCAGATGAACTTTGGTCTTTAATATCTTGGAAAGCCTAGTTTCTACTGGATTTAATTCATTTAGAAATTGTAACAAATCATTTTGCTGTTGTTCTGCTGTTGCCCGTGATGAAGCCTTAGAGCCGAATAAATCATCTTGAAGAAACGTAGAGCTGCCATTGTTATAGTTGGCATAGTTAATAGTTTCGACCTCTATTTCTGGATCAGGATAGATTATATTTGTTTTGATATCACCATCTACAAAATTAAACAATAATGAAATTTTTGTGATAACCTTTTTTTTAAGTGAAAAACTACTTTGTGACTTTTCCGGTATACGGCCATTCAGCTTCTGCAGTCTGATTTGGGCATTTTCAAGAATTTTACGGCGTCTAGCTTCTCTTTTAGCATTTATTTCAGCCCTTTTCGCTTGGCTTTCTTCGTCGGAATTTTGATCGGAATCTGACATTTTTTGTTAACTGGAAGATTTTAAGTTTGGAAGTGTGTAAAATGCCAACAACCTTGTCAAAGTGACATATTTTTAAACACGGCGACTGCAGTACCATCTATGAAATTTATTTGAAATCTCATAAATTATAGGAAAAAGCATATCATTGCCAGCGTGCTGCAATCATTTATGCCAGTTGTTACGATAGTAACTATAATAAGTTCGAGAGCGCGGTTTTGCACCTTGTCCAGCCAAGCTAAGATGGTTCTTGGGACCCGGCCCAGATATACGAGTTGTATTCGAGACGGGGCGAATGTACGACTTATAGATTATCGCCCTGGCAGAATTTGCACCTTTTGAGGGATCCTAGGCACTGGGATGCTTGTTTAGCAATTTGGAATATGTGGTTATTCCAGCGAAGATCTTCGACTAATGTTACGCCTAGGATGTTTAGGGACAGTTCTGCCGTTACGATCTTGTTGTCCACTGAAATAGAAAGAGGGTCGGTACAGTACTTCGTTTTTAATGCATTAAGTTCAACACGGTTCTGCTGTTTTAACTTCTCTGCTGATAATACGCAAGTATATACCTCATCTTCCTCTGATAAACTAGTCAATGCATTGAGTGTTACGATTTTGATAGTAGGCTATGACTTTCTCCTGCCCCTCGATGTTTTGGGATAAGATTGCACCAATTCTGACATTACCCGTATCTGTAACCAATATAAACTTTTCGCCTGGCTTCGGATATGTGAACGCTTGACCAAATCTTTATTTTAGTGTGTTGAAACTATCCTCGCACTTATCTGCCCAGATAAATGGTTTTCCTTTTTTTATCAGTTTATGTAATTCCTAGGCTAAAAGCTCGTGACGAAACACCTTTATGTGGCAAGTTTTAAGAATATTCGAAGCTCCTGATTATTCTTTTTTGTGACTCAATTCTCAGCTGCTCCGATTTTCTCAGGATCTGCTCCGACTCCATTGGACTATACCCCATGTCCGAGTTAGTTAACATTCCTCTCGTTTTCGATAATTCCTTTGCAGATGACTCGGCTCCTTCCAGTTCCAGCATCGGAGTCGACCACGTATCTCCGAGGTGCTAATTCGGTTGAAAATGTCCTCCATCGTGTTGCTTTCCTTGAGGGGGCGCCACTCGTTGTTACTAGTTTCTCGTCTCGTATGGCAGAACCCAAGCGAAAACATCTGCGGAAGACTCTTTTTCGGCCAATCTGGCAGCCTATTGCAGATCCCGGTCGATAAATGAGCTAAGTAAACCGTTGATGTAGTTTCGACCGAAACTAGGGTATGATAAATGCACTAGAACGTCACGATAGGGGCACCGTTACTTGCGTTACTTCTGTATGGGATCAATATAAAATGAGTTGGCCTCGCAGATACAATAGAAAAATACTGCAGTAAAAATATAAAATATACTACTTTATAAAACGAAATATATTTCCAACAAAATGCATAATGGCAAATCATATAACTGATGTATAAAATATTTCATTATAAATATAAATTCTGGCACTTTATTTGATTAAAAACATCATCTACTTATTACCTTACCTCACAGCTATCAATTTCCGAATGCCGATATTCCTGTAATAGCTCGTCCCAATATCAGTGCATGAATATCATGGGTACCTTCGTATGTATTAACAGCTTCTAAGTTCATACTATGTCTAATTACGTGATACTCATCCGATATTCCGTTTCCACCAAGCATATCCCTACATTCCCGGGCAATTGCTAGAGCTTTTCCAGCATTATTTCGCTTCAAAATCGAAATCATTTCGGGTGTATGAAGATTGCTATCCTTAAGCCTTCCAACATGAAGACAACTTATCAATCCCAATGCGATTTCTGAACAACCATCGGCCAGTTTCTTTTGTATAAGTTGCGTAGCTGCTAAAGGCCGCTTAAATTGCTTCCTATCTAAGGTATATTGCCGGGCAATTGCTAAACATGCTTCGGCAGCACCAAGTGCTCCCCATGCAATACCATATCTAGCGTTATTCAAGCAACCAAATGGTCCACGGAAACCTTCTACTTTTAACACATTGGCTTCAGGAACGTGCACATCATCTAAATGAATCATTCCAGTTGGCGATGCTCTTAAAGAAAATTTTCCTTCTATTCTGGGAGTTGATAAGCCTTTCGAAGATTCTTTTCGATCTACTATAAAACCACGTAGCTTTCCATCATCACATATTGCCCAAACAATGCAAACATCAGCGATTGGTGCGCTAGTTATCCAGGTTTTGCTGCCGTTTAAGATGTAAGTTTTCGTTTTACTATCATATTTTGCTCGTGTTTCCATGCCACCAGGATCGCTGCCGTGATTGGGTTCAGTTAGTCCGAAACAGCCAATTATTTTTCCTTTAGCTGTAATTGAGTATATAAGTTTTTGTTTTATCTAGTAATGCTTACATACCCATATCCGGTAAATATTTTGCTTTTTGTTCTTCAGTACCAAAATCATATATAGATCCCATGCAGAGGGAGCTTTGGACACTTAAAGCTGAACGAAATGCTGAGTCGACACGTTCTACTTCACGAGTTAGCAGTCCATAAGCAACATTCGAGACACCAGCACATTCGTATCCTTTTAGTGTGCATCCAAGAGCGCCAAGTTCACCGAGCTCGGTCATAATTTCTTTATTGAAAACTTCGAAAATACTGTTAAGAAGCGTTCCAAGGGTTTCGTTACTTTTATGAGCATGGAAAGTTTAAAATGAGGCGAAATGATCTCTTAGTGATCCTTACCTTCATTTCGGTTGCACTCGATAACTCTAGGTAAAAGAGTTTCTTGGCAGTAATTTCGAAATGAGTCCCGAACTGCAATTTCTTCCTCCTTAAGTTGAGATTCAAGGTTTAAAGGATCTTCCCAGTTGAATGTAGCTGAATTTTTAATATTTAGGGTTTTAGAAGCGAAATAAAGTTTGTTAGTAGTTAAAGTTTATTTATTATGTGATAAAAAAAAACAAAGCCACCGGGGGTATATCGCAAGACCACTAAGACCAAGAATCGAAGTTTTCAAGCTAAAAATAATTGCAGACAAGGTGTGCAGAACGAAGTAGAGACAATTGTCAGTTTTCTCGGGCTGCATGCTCTGGTGCGTGTGTGGTGATACTAGGCCTCAAGGCGAAGACTTTCAGGCCACAGCCTGCCGGCGACCTGTGTATAAATGGGGGCCTTAAGGTATGGCTAAATCCTACAAAAACTCCTCCTATACCGATTTTCAATAGATCCAGAACAAAGTTCCAAAATTCATCCGCCATATTGGCGCCGCCATTTTGAATTTTCAAATTTTGAGCACAGAATCGTTATTTGTGACCCTAAAAACCCCCCGATGCCGATTTTCAGTGAAATCGGAACCCAATTGCATAATTCGCCCGCCATCTTGATTTTTTTACAAAATTGTCAGATTGCATTGTCACGGGAACTCAATGTAAAGTTTCATAGGAATCGGTTGTAGAAGTACATAGTTGAAAAAGCTGTCGCTAGATTTGAACCAAAGAAACAAACAAACAAATACGAGGTCAAGCTAAATAATACCATTAAAAAGAACTGCAGAGGTGTGCAGAAAGAAGTAGACAAAATGACGAACCAGGAGAATCATACAGATCGTAATGGATTAGCCGCTAGGTCGTTTTGAAGTTTTTGTTTATAGTTTTACATACTACCACGGTTCCATCCTACCAGCTTCCAGAGTTGAGTCGTCAAAGAAAAAATTTTGTTTGTTTTTAACTAAAACTACCTTTAACTAGAAGTAATCAATAAAACAGTGTACTTTGAGTCTACAATTACAAAAAGAAATGAAGAAAATGAAGAGATAACTAGACAAAAACTTCTGTCTAATAAAGCCATAAATAAATACTGTACTTGCAAGCTTTGCGACTGGAAAACGAAACTCCTACTCTAGAAAACACTAATACCATCAGCACTGTGGTATGGTAGCGAGATTTGGATTATGATCCAGGACATAGAGGAGCGAGCCAACAAGTTTGAGAGAAAAGTTCTCGGTGCCTAATAGGATGATGGAATATGGTGGAGATTCTGCAGATTAAGACTAGCCGGACACATAATCAGGATGAAGAACAACCGTATCGAAAACGGTTCCACACATATTTCTGGAATAGACCAGTAGGTAGGCCGAGGAAAATCTCGATGAGGCCAAGGCTCGACCGTTTTATGAAATAATTACTCACGTTTTAAAGATGCAGGACTAGACGACCAGGCTAAAAAGATAATATTATTAACTAAGTCCATTATTGAATAAAATGTTTACCTCTAAAACAATTCCATTGCGGCGAAGTAAACAAAGTTCGGGCACATTTTTTAAAGATCATCTTTGCTTGCAATTATTAAAGTAGTACTAACGCAAAAATCACTTTTATAATCACCAGCAAAGCGCACACACTGGGCTTCTTATATCTCTGAGGAGATAAGAATTTGCAGATAGTAGCTAAGCCTACGTATTTATATTTTGACCTCCTCTAGTTTCCAGCCAAATCTTATTAATCTTCCGCGATCATATGGTACGTATCGTCTTTAGGGAAATTTAATTACCCATAAAAATTTGACTTGTTGCATACAAGTAATTTCAGAACGCTAGTTGTCAAAACAGAAATCTTGATATTAAAAATTTTAGTTATATGTAAGTTTTGTCATGCAATATAAAATAATCTTTTGATAAAAACAAATCAATTTATTTGTTATTCTTTGTAAAAATGCTGCATTTTCGCATATTTAAGAATATTATTAAATAAATTTATTACTGATTAGAAATATTCTTCTTCTTGTTTGATGCAAGTAAGTTTCACAATTTTCTGTCTTGTACATAAAAAACTAAGGATATTTTTCTTAAATAGGGCAATAACGTATTTTTTTTTATTTTTTAAATATAATATTCTTCGTTTTAAGATTGTTTTCGTTACTTTCAATTTTTCTTTAAGTTAAAAAGAAGATATTACTTCTTATTTTAGTATTTCGTCTTAGATCCGCTATGATTTTGTCCGCCAACTTTTAAATATTTATATAACAACAATTTTTGTTGTGTTTCTGTAACAATTTTTTTTAATTTTGAAAAACATAAATAATAGTTATAATTTTATGTAAAATAAAATCAGTTGTAAATATAACATATTTTATGACTCCTGTGGTGTTATAACTGTTTCCCATAAAAAAGTCCTTCCGCATTTTGACATATACACGAGAAATGTCAATGTGTGAAGAGAAAAAGGAAAAAAGTGTGATTTGAACGATTTCCCTAAAAAAAAGTTGAGGAAGGAAGGTATGCGGAATTATTGAAGAAAAACGATAATTTTGAGTTTATTTTAGTGTAAATTAAGTGCACGATAATTACAATAGTATCAATTAACTAACCAATAAGTATACTACAAAGTTTCAATAGCAGGATAATTGGGTTTTTCGTGAAAATCAAGGCAAAAAAGGCAAGGCGGAAGAAATCTGAAAATGTTTTATCGATTTAACCTATAAACGTGTTTCAAATTGGAAAAAAAGTTATCATTAGGTTACTAGATAAAATGTATACTATTTAAACAATCCATGAATATTTTCGTGTTTTATTATATTATATTCAAGCTATTTTTCCTGTTTTATAATTATTAATTTATATTTTCCAAAAAACTAAAGTGGTTTGTTTATTTGACAGAGGTTGACGTAGAAACCGGTGGTGCTATAATGAGCGATGAAGATGCTGGAGCTTGCTATATACCGGTACAGGAGCACTCATGTGAAATTTGTGGTATGTCAGGATTATCTGATGATTTGATGCGGGAACATACTCGTACCTGTCATGTTGAGGGCAATGCCCAGTGTCCGTTTTGTGGATTTAGCGGAGTCGTACCTGCAGAACTTTTACTTCATGTTAATCAAGCTCATCTTGATTATTTAACACCTGAAAATGAATTAATGAGCTTCATAGATGATCAAAGTCCTAGGTGAGAGCTAGCTATATGTGTATTTACTTCATAAATCATCTTAATCTATTATATAAAAAGACGTTTTTGTTTTTTGCTATAATGTAATTATATTCTCATTCTAATTTTGTATGCCATGGGGTTACTTCAGTACGGTAGCAGCAGAAACATGCAATTAAGAAAATTGTTGTGATAAGACCGTAACCTTTACCGTTTCGTGAGACAAATGCCAATTTTGTTACATGCGGTAATTTTTATTTAATGGAAAAGGAAAAACCATAAATTTATGTAATATTGGATAAATAGAAAAATTAACAATTACGTTAAATTCAAATAAAATTAACTTGTGCGAATCATGTACAGTAGCTCCCAAAAGTAAACGTTTTCAATCAAATAAAAAAAAGGACTTTGCTGCAAGATTATTGCCAAAACACTGTTCTAATTTAAAAAGATAGCTTTATCAAACTCCCACTCAAAGTTATCCGGCAAAATTGAAGAAGCAAGGTTTTTTTTTCAACAAATTACAACAAAGTTGTACAGTGAGAGTCAAAAGTTTGTATACCCACAATACATAACTTGCGCCCATTACTGAGTTTCCATGAGAGCCTAACTAGAGTTCAACCCGAGTTATATGACATGGAAATGACTTTTCGTTAAAGATTTTCAACTCTGCTCAACTCAACGAAAATAGGTAGGTTGGACTGAGCTCGCGCATACAACTAAAAACGGCACACTGGCAAAGGTGAAAAACAGTGGTGGAAAACGTAGAAACAGTGACAAATATTGCGCCTCGCTTGGACGTCACAGAAACCTTTGTATACATAATCTATAAAAAATATGGAGGAAGAAAGAAGGCAGAAATGGAAACGTGTAGAGTTAAGGCATTGAGTTGAAGTTTCATTTCAACTCAACCACAACTCAATTCGACTCCCATGGAAACTCGGTACATATGTATACTGAATTTCCAAGCGCCCATAGAAACGGGGATTGAGTAAATTTTCGTTAAATCCTAGTAAACTCAACGAAGCCATTCAGGTTAAGCCGGGTTCTGCATATGTGTGTGTTTCAGTATCCTTTACCTCACATATAGTTTTTTTATGTGGAAGAAAGGCCCTTTATACTGTCCACAATCTATTTTTTTCGTATAGAGTGCAATGTCGAACAGCAGCTCTAGTCGGGGAGGAAGGAACTGCCATAACCTTCCTGCGATATTTTTTAGTCCACCTACTACCATTACTATCGCGACTTTGACATCGGGGTATCGAGAAACAACTCGCTGGAGTGTTATGCCTCCTGAAACGAGTTGAATCTCATCAACTAAACGATGACATGCGCTTTGGTGGAGTGGGGAAGGGCTAAGGAAGGCTATGACAGAAGGAATCAGGAATGTAAAGAGGGATGCAGAAAGAAGGAAAGTTATGTAGGTGGGAAAGTGGAAAAGGCGGAGGACCGTGGGGCTGGCCGGGATTCGAACTTCCGAGGCCCCCGAGTAAGGCGATATAGTGTAAAATTATTTATCTGTCAATTCGACACAGAAATGCATTGGAAACCGTATCGAGTAATCTTGAGAGAAAATGCTTTCTGTTTATTCGACGAAAACTCTACCTCGGCTTATGGAAATACAGTAATGGAAACAGCAACGAGTTAACTCAAGGGAAAAACTTTCTTTAAACTCAACGAATACTCTACCACATTAAATTTAAAGTTACTCTACGACTACGACAGAGTATTCCCCACGTGCATATGAGTGTACGGTGACTACCCTCGTTGCTAATTGGATTGAATGTTAAACAAACTATTCAGGAAAATTCTAAACTACTGTGGAATTGATTCCGCTCGAATTTCCTTACATCGGTAGCATAAACTCTGCTGTAACGGAGAGTAATTTCGAAATTAAAATTTCATGCAGGGTTAGACTCCCTAGTCCTCACGGTGACTTATAATGCTTGTGTTGCGAAATAATATCCAACCTCGGTAGCCTAGGGAGTAAGGCGTCTGGCTACTATCCCAGAGGTCCCGGGTTCGAATCCCGGCCAGCCCCACGGTCCTTCGCCTTTTCCACTTTCCCACCTACATAACTTTCCTTCTTTCTTCTTCCCTCTTTACATTCCTGATTCCTTCTGTCATAGCCTTAGTTAGCGCTTCCCCGCTTCACCAAAAAGCGCATGTCATCGGTTGGTTGATGAGATTCAACTCGTTTCAGGAGGCATAACACTCCAGCGAGTTGTTTCTCGATGCCCCGATGACAAAGTCGCCAGTAATGGTTGGGAGTAGGTGGACTGCAAAATATCGCTGGTAGGTTGTGACAGTTCCTTCCTTCCCCGACTAGAGCTGCTGTTCGACATTGCACTCTATATGAAGAAACTAGATTGTCGACACAGTATAAAGGGCGTTTCCTGTGACTCTAGTCTTTCACATAAAAAAAAAAAAAAAAAAACATATAGACTTCTTTATTATTCTTATTTTCTGATTTTTTACTCCTAAGTATTTGTCCGTTTACTTTAGGGAGTCATTATATGAATATTCAATGACTAAACAAATATGTTTGCATGTTATTATAACGGATTTGTTTATAATTAATCTTTTTTGTTATTTTTTGACGTATAACACGAAACCCAAGAGCAATCTCATGGGAGTCCTTTCCTCAATTTCTAGACAGCGTGGGCCAACGTTATTTATTTATGCCTAATTCTCTATGGTCTAGAGATGGTCTTATATTACGCTGGTTTGCCGAGTGATTTTAATCTTTGTTGACAAAAGGGTTTCCATCGTATTTTTTTTTGCTTGATCTTCGCCTGGTGAACAAGTCTCAGTTGACCTTGGTTCTATGCAATATGTCGCTGTGTTATCGAATTGGTCTGGGTTTCCTCTAGTTTGGTAGGACAACCTGAGACTATCGTATCCTGATGAACTGATGAGTCAGCCCTTCACGTTCTCTGTTCTGCTTATCACACTGTTAATATCGGGTATTCTTCTTTTCCTTCCATTCTTTTATTTAATTCTCACATTAAAGCAAACATATGTGTATGTATATCTAATTCCTCAACATTCTTCCTGACTTCTAATTTCCTAATCATTTTTCAGAATTTTCTTAGAAAATTAAATAATTTTCCTAGACACGCAATGGCCTTCGTGCCTGCATATGCTTATGCATCAAATTTTGCTTAGGTCATTGCCATCACAATTAAAATTTGGGTGCTCCTTTTAGTTCACTTGTTTCAATTTTAGGCATGTTGGTTGCTTAATTTGCCTGCTGGTATTTTAACAAGAAAAAATGAATAGGAAAAAATAATTTCTGTGAAGGACTAGAATCGAAAATTTTTAATCTCTCTCTCCAATTTGTGATATAAATTTTTATGAAATTTTGAAATTAAACAAAAATATTTTATTGTTACTCATAAACTAACTTAATACTTTGTGTTATTTTAATCCCTCGCCGGACCTAAGGAAGAAACAGTTGCCCTCCATCAGACTCTGTGCGGCAGCTCTCAGATCTGTACAGAATCTTCCAGATGTTGCGGATATGTTTCTCCTCGACGTTGTTCTAGGTCTTCCAACTCGACAAGCTCCTTGCGGATTCCAGTCAAGAGCATGTTTGGCTAAGTTCCCCTCCTCGCGTCGCAAGGAGTGATAATTCCATTTCATTTGCATGATTTCGTTATCTGTCTTTTTTTGGTGGGCCCGGTGCCATAGTTCTTCGATACGATAGCGCCGTCTTCGCCGACACGGATGCCGAAGCAAAGGACATCATTTCCCGTATCTCCCGGTCATACAGGTTAAAAATCAATGCGAAAAAGATCAAAGCTCACAACGAACGGATCAAGGGCCGTTGATCTCGATGAAACCCAAATCGAATGTTCAAATATTTGGGATCACTCGTTGGGGAAAAGAAAGTGGCATCGATGGCTGACGTTCACAGACGCATCGGCCAGGCAATAGCAACATTCACCTCGCTCAAGTGGTGCATATGGAAACGAACAAATAGTACCATCAAAACGAAGCCTTTACCGAACGTTGATTCATCCGATTCAACAAGCTCGAGGTTTTCTTCGAAACGAGGCAGACAATTAATCCTGATCGCTGTCTTTACCCCGGCAATGATCCAGACATTCTCTGCTGTACTGTTGTTGAAGAGTTTCTGCACGACGTTTAGATTCTTTGTCTTTTTAGCTCCATTTACACTGACGTTAGCTGCCGCTTCATATGTAGTTCACACTATTTTCCCTAATTAAACTATTTGTATGAATAATTAGTCGATCGCGACTCATTTTTGTGATAAAAAGTAGATCTTTTGTATATAAAAGTTGGCCACCCCTGGTCTATAGTATAACGAAGGACTTTATTCATTTCGAAAGTTTTATATTAAAAATGTTTGTGTGCTCTTCATCATCATCAAACAATAAACTGTTTAAAATATGTATGAACCAATTAATACAAAAATTAAAATTAATTTCAGTGTTGATGGTGATTCTGATTCTATGTCCGATTGTCGAGTGAGTTCACCAATGTATAACAACCATCAAACCCATAATTTTGTTCAAAAATCATTTACAACAATAAAAACAAATACAACATTAACTGGTGAAAATATTGCTAAATTAAAAATTGTTGATACATCAAATATAAATAAACATCAAACTGTGACAGTATTGCATAACAGCTCCAATAAATTACAACTTGATAATGCTAAGACAAACTCAATGCAGGATTTAAATCATACGCCTTCGTGTTCGAATAATTTAGTTTTTCAGCAACAAAAGTTTAACGAAGCTAACAAAAACTGTGATATGAATGGTAGTACTAGTAGTAGCAGCAGCAGCAGTAGCAAAGAAGTGAATGGGTATGATTTGCCAAATGGCACTAGTGGTGGTGGTTGCAGTAGCGGTGGCGGGGGTCAAGGATCTCCATCCAGATCACAATTGGGTTTGAAGTTAAAAAGTCATTCACCAGCAACACGAAAACAAAGCCCTTTGCAGGTATATAGTTATAAAATATAATAAATTAATGTATTATTAATAAATTGTATCATTCCAGTGCCCACTTTGTCCATATACATCTGATAATGCAAATATTTTAGAGGAGCATATTAACAGGTCACATTTTGATCCGCTTAGCCCAAGTGTTAACGGTTCGAGCGCGTCCAACAATCATTTAACTACTTTGAATGTCATGCAATGTCCTTTGTGCACTCGAGCTTTTGAAACATCATCAGATTTAGAATTGCATGTGAATATAGAGCATAGGTAATAAAGCTATTGGCCACAATGTAGAAGAATGATAAAGATTTTTTTGTTTTTTCAGAGATATATTAAGTCCTGGAAAACCTACTACAAATCATACTGCATTCCCGCTTGGTCATACTGGTAGTACCTGCCCAGTTTGCAATATTTCACTTGATAACATAAAAGAGCTGGAATTGCACATTGAAGGCCACTTTACAAAAAGCCCAAAAAATATTAACTTTGATGCTGATTTAGAAAAAGAAGCGCAAAAGTTGCGGGAACAACGAGAGTTTGAAATGCTGAGAGCTCAATACGGAATGGATGATCAGGGCAATTTTCGGGAGCAATCGGCAGCTGCTATGCAAAGAGCTGTATATGCTGGTGAAATGAGCGTTGCTGATTATTATGAACGGCAAGTTGGGCTACGGGCTGCAGAATCTCATGGTATCGATGATGGAACTTCTTGTACCAAATCGGTTGCTGCTAGGGTACTATCATTATCGTCGTCTTCGCCTGGTATTATAAAATCGTTAGTGTGTTCTTCTGTGGATCATTATGCTTCCAGTTATGGTGATAAAGGATGGGGCTGTGGTTATAGGAATCTTCAAATGCTTCTTTCATCTTTGCTACAGGTAAAATTAATATTGATTATATATATGAAGTAAATTTTGCATTTGGGATTTTTTTTAATAGAATACAACTTATAATGAAGCGCTGTATTCTGCTTGGGGTACACATGGACCCTCTCGAACTGCCATGCCAAGCATATCTAGACTTCAAAAAATGGTTGAGGCCGCTTGGACGCAAGGTTTTGATGTTCAGGTAAGACTAAGTTAAGCAAATTAAGTATGCACAAAAGGAAAATCCATTTCCAAATAAGGAAAAAATAGGAAAAATTATTTAGTATTTGATGGACTACTTTTGGCGCTCGAAGTTCTTTGGAAACATTTCCAAAATGGCGTCAAAAAAGGCCAAAAACTAGACGAGTACGAGTCGATGTTGGAAAGGTTAGCCGCCGACACCAGTCGCCATTGCCCGAGTGGGCGATTTCAATGCTTGGGCTGTGGAATGGGGCAGTCAAACGAAAGCAAGAGGGCGCATACTCCTAGAAGTATTCTCGTGAAGCTATTGTCCGTAAGGATAAGGTAGGGGAGGAGATCATCCACTCACAGCTCGCTCTGAGGTATCTGGAAGTGATGATCGACCGGAGGCTAAGATTCCAAGCGTACTTGGAGGGCACGTCAGACAAAGAGTCTGCGATTTATACAGCAGTCGCAAAAATGCTGCCTAATGCTGGGGACCCTAGACTGAGTCGCCGCCTCCTTTTGGGGTGGGTGGACATCTCAGTCCTGTTATACGCAGCGCCAGTGTGCGCAGCAGCGTTAAACAAAATTGTAAACAGTAGGAAATGGAGGGCGGCATATTAGGTTAAGGGCATTACGCGCTTGTTGCTGCGTCCGACGATGCTGCGTACATGATAGCCGGGATGCTCCCCATAGCCCTTCTGGTGAGAGAGGGCATGCGTCTCAATGACTGAGAATATGGTACGGTGACAGATTGTGACAGTGTAAAATTGTTAGAAAACTGGAGATGTTTCTCCACTAAAGACCCATTTACAGGCCGCCGGCAGGCCAGGTCGGCAGACACGGCCCGATGAAGCCCACACAATACTCAGTCAGCCTAGGTGATGAGGGCTTCAGGCATACGCCTGACAGGCCATGGCATGCAGATGATGTCATGATTACCTACAGACACACAGGCGAACACGAAAGTTTAGCATACCAGGCTGTTACTTCAAATGCAAAAATGTTCATGGCCTCAACGAAAACCTTAAAGGCACAAACAGATTGGTGTCTGGAAAAACCTTTTAAATACACGTACCACTATATTTGCTGACACGCCTCTGCGCTAATATGTTTGTGCCTTAAGGCGGCTTCAGACTCACGCCGTGAACACCCGCGAACAAGCGCGAATGCTCTCAGGTTTGACTAGATACGGCGTGAAAAAATCGCCTCACGTAATTTATGGACGACCCCTAACCAGTCATATGCTAATTCTGTGAACTTTAATGAACCCACCAATGTTAAATTACATTGAATAAATCGTAATAATATTAATTTCCAGGGATCAGAACAACTAGGCTGTAAGTTATATAATACTCGTAAATGGATAGGTGCAACTGAAGTAGTAACTGTATTATCTTGGCTAAGAATAAACTGTCAACTTGTTGACTTTCACCGTCCAACATCTTCTGATGGACGCCATCCGGAATTATTCAATTGGGTTCTTCAATATTTTGAGGAGCCCCGGGTTCACACACCTCCACTATATCTCCAACATCAAGGTATACAAATCCATTTATCGAAAACAAGACTTGTTAAACTACAATATTAATATTTAATCGAACAGGACATTCTAGAACAATTATAGGCATAGAACAGAGGGTTTCTGGCCTAACATTACTTGTATTAGATCCTAGCCATGGCCCTCGACAAGTAGCTGCATTAGGTTCGTCACAAGATTCTTTAAGACTGATAAGAAGAGGACCATCAGCAATGAGAGCTCCTCAATATCAAATAGTTGCTGTTAAAGGGCTTATTGACACAGAGGAGCAATATCAAGTAAGTAATAGCATTTTTTATCCCGTTAACTATAATAATAACGTTTGCAAGAATATTTGTATAAATTTTATATACTATTATATAATTGACTTGTTTTTAGTCGTTACATAAGTATTTAATATTGAAAGAGGCCCCAAAAAACAAATTTTTTTCTTTCTATTTTTTGCATTTCTTATAGGCGAGTAAAATTTTACGATCGTTAAGAATTCCACCAGAACGTTGACCTGTATTCAAGTTATTTAAGAATTTAGCAAGTTTCAAATGTAAATTTTTGTTGTTTTAAAATGAAGAAAAAAAAAGAAGAAATTATTTATTGTAGTTAGAAATATTATGTAGTTGAGAAATTCGTTAGTTATTATTATAAGAATTTATTATATATAGGTTGACTCAGAAAGGTTCGTTATTATGTATTTCGATTTATATCGGGTTTAGTTAATCGGCAACCAATATCCTTTTTTTTTAATATTTTATTATTTTTAATTTATTTAATTTATTTATGTTTAAGAAAGTAATTAATTTTAGCAAAAAAATGAAAAAGGGAACATGGTTTTTAAATAAAACACAAAAGATTGGTTTACTAAGTTGTATTTGAGATGCATAAATGTACAACTTTGTTTATTACTTATTGATATTACTGTTATATGACAAAAATGTGTAAATGCTTAAGATGCTATATTTGTTAAATTATAAACCATTTTGGGCTATCCTGTTTACTGTTTGATAATACTTCTTTTCAGGTGCGGGATTACATCCAAATAACTTCATTTCTAGTCTTAATAGATTATATTAACTTTAAAGTGCTTGATATCGAATATCATCATATAAATTTTAAACATATCTAATAGGATCTCTAAAGCTTATTTACTATACAGGAATACCCCGATTTACGTAGAAAAGCGTTCTGAGAAAACAGAACGTAAACTGAAACGACGTAAATCGGGGTAAGAGAAATTATAACACCAACGTAGTACGTACAGTGAGTCACAAAAGTAAGTATACACCCTTTCTTTTAGTATAGTACTTAAAAAAAGAACTAATGTTTATGGAAAAATTGCCACCACTGTGTATCTAAACAACTATTTGTATGTATGCGCGACTAGTCGACACAAAAAATTACCGTTAATTGTGGCGTCTGGGTTCAATCGGTCATTTATTATCAACGAAGATCATTTATTATGATGTGTATACTTACTTTTGTGACTCACTGTATATGTATTTAAAACGGTTTTTTTTCCAGAAATA
This sequence comes from Thereva unica, assembly GCA_949987705.1. Lineage (NCBI taxonomy): Eukaryota > Metazoa > Arthropoda > Insecta > Diptera > Therevidae > Thereva > Thereva unica. The sequence goes on from OX465285.1 coordinate 86,516,979, forward strand.
TAACCTAATTTTTTTTTTATTAAATTTTAAACATAAACTAAAATTATAAAATTTACATCTATCGTAATATCTTTTTTGTATGTACATACTTTCAAGCTTCCTGAACTATCATGCCATCAGAACCCGTTTTCTACACAAATATATGGAGACGCCGCCAACCGGGTCTATCAAAAACTTCGTCCCCGTCAGTTCGTCTGGTATGAAGAGGCGCTTGCAACTTTTTCCACCCAATGTCGCCTCCGTAACTAAGTGGTCACTCCCTTTCCGGGCGACGGTTTCCTTTGGTACTTTTATGGTCCGTGGTATTTGGTAGCTTTTTCCTTGAATTTTCTGTGGTAAAAACATACCCAGTCACGTGAGCGGCTTCTGCTCCTCGATATCGATCTAGGTTTAGTGTACCTGTGTGGTGATCGGCTACCGTGCAGAGCTGAAATCACTGTTGTCAATCTCTCGACCTTTCCTTCTAGTGCAGTTATTTTCGAAGGACGGTTGGGTGCCCTCTCGGTAACTCCTGCCACGCTGTTAAAATCGCTAACCTCAAGGATCTTGTCGGCCATGAACGATCATCCTTGCTCGCCGACGATATGGCGCGAACCTGGCTCGGTAGCCTGTTTAGCCACAGCGATCGTAGCAAAAGGTCGGTGGTGTTTTGTCCCCCAGGTGCCTCATCTCATTTAGGAGTTGCGATGGCCGCTTGTCTTCTAACGCCACTTCGTTGAGTAGCTTGGCAATTTTAGCTCCTTCGGAGTCCGAATATCACTTCTGTAGGCATTTTTTTTAGGTTATCATACGTGCCCGACTCAGAAGGATTTAGTATCGCATCCCTAACTTTTTGGAGCACTTTTCCATTTGTCGTGGTTATGGTTAAATCTAGTTCTATTTGTTATTATGTCGCATGTAGCAAATTGTGTTTCCACCTGAGCGAACCAGATTTCCGGTGATTCCTCCCAAAACGGCGGTGTCTTAAGTGATATCCGAGATGCTTCTTCGTTCTGCGTGACGTCCACCTTGCTTGGACCAGCGCCCTCATTGTCAACCATCTTATACTCCATTAACTGGCTACTAAGGTTAGTTTGGTAGTACGTTCGACCTGGTTGAGTTTTTTCTTTTACTACTCAGAATCCTGCAAATACTACTTGTGGTAGGACCACAACGCGGATATATTACCGTGTGTCTTCTCCCGTTTCTTCGCTGCTATTTGTACCTTTCGGCTTTTGCATATTCTTGTGCTCGAGAAAAAAATATTATTTTCTGTATTTTAAATAATTTCCCAAGAAACGGCCTTTTTTCACTTAAACTTTCTCATTAAATTTCATTTTTTAGTACTTGCTTAGTTAATGGCACGTGATTTGTACTTGAACTTGACGTTTATAGTAATCAGACTCCCCATGGTTCGACAGTTCACCCGATTGTTACCGCCACATATGTACGTGTGATGATATTTCTCAAGAAGTAGACAGTTTTTTTGATATTCGTTCACAAGTTACCAGCATGAAAAACGACTCGATTCTTTATTCGGGTAACTTTTACGTTTCTCCGTATATCATTATAGTATCCTACACCTACACCATTGAAAATAGTCTTTTTGACATATTCGTTTGATATGATATTGTCCTTTACATTTATATTTTGCGAATTTTCCAATGAATCCAAATTTTTTTCATTGGCAAAGGATTCCGTATGAGCTCGTAAAGTTTCTTTAATATCTAAAAAATTTGTGGCTAGCGTAACGTGTGGCTTGACCCACGACCCTGATATACGATGTTGTAATACTGAGCTTGCAAAACAATGCGAGATGGAAGGCTTCTTCGTCGAATGTTAACTATATTTACACCGAGGGGCTTGTACTGAAGTTTAGAAAGCGGCAAAATTTTACTTGAATATGCTGCGGTGCCTAGGCTGAAAATGAAAGAAAAAATTTAAAGAAATGAATTGCAAAAGAAGCTTTTCCCATATGTAAGAATGTGAGAGGAGAATACTCAAACTTTTCTTTACTGAATTTTTAACTGTTTTAAAAAGCATAGAAAACTATTATAAAAACTATAGGAAAAGAATGAAATCCACTTCTAGACTTTTTATAACAGTTAGTTTAAAACAAAATAAATTAAAAATGTATAGACATATAGGAATTTTAATTCGCTATTTAATAGGAAACGACTCTCTGACATGCTATATCTAACAGGGTGGTTATCGAAAGTGGGAAGCAAACGAAAGCCAGTTGAAAACTGATTGCTCTATGACGGCGAAATGTAAGGTAATAATGATATGTGATATGTAAACGAACCTTGTTAAAAATTAAATTGCTTTAATTCATTTTTGTCCAATTATTGTGTCAAAGTATAAAAAAAGTTTGTTAAGTGTTTTGTAATCTTTGTGGCTTTAATGTAATTACTAAATTGATTCCATTTACGCAAACAACATTTGAGAAAACAAAGCAATGCAGTAAGGCTTTGGTCATCATGGTAAAGTATCCGCTGCGATATTCAAGAAACTGTTTGAAAATGCTTCGAAGCACCGACATTTGGGAGTAATAAAAAAGGAAAAGATGAGGCGAAATTCAACAAGGACTAGGAGGAGACTTCAACATATCCTTCGGCATTTGATAGTAAGGGAGAATCTACATCGAAAATTGATCATTCACGAATTTTCGATGTAGATTCTCCCTTACTATCAGATCGCAACAGACTTCAAAGAAACAACAAAAGGATCCAGTAGAGTTATTGTGGAATGAATGAGTGATGTTCTTTATATGACCATCGGCAATATGGACGACCCCTTAGGTATTACATTCTGCGTGTTTTTACTCCCGGTGAAATGCCGCATGTGTGAATGTGCAAGAAGCGATATTTACAAGACCTACTTTCTCTAAATATTATTTTTTCACTTGTTTTTAAAACTAGTTTTTATTAAAATTTCATTCATTTTTTCACTTATTTCACAAAATTATTATTTTATTTATAATTTAACTGGTTGCCGAAACTAATTCGAATCTTACACAATTTGTTTTAATTTTTTATTATTATTATAATATTTATTTTTGTTGTCAATTATTAATTATAATAATAAGTTTAAAAGTAAAGTCTAAATTTAGATATTAAGTATAAAAAACAAAAAAAAACATTGATAAAATCAATTTGAAAATTATATTTAATAAACAAAAAAAAATCTTCAAAAAAACCTGGTAAGTTATTAGGATTTATTTGCATTAGATTTTTGTGATAATTTATGAGCTGCCTGGTAATGTAGTAATACTTTCGTAGAAATTAATTAAAAATAAAAAAAAAACAAAATAAATTATTTATATACTTCACTTTAATTCGGAAATTATAAGTGCACTTATTCGTTAACATATTTTCTTTAATAACATTTTTTAAAATTTATTTATGTACAAAATTTTACGAAATATTTGTGGAATTTGAAATTTTTTTGAAGAAAAAAAACTAAAAAATAAAAACACAAAAAAATAAATCAGAAGAGATGAAATAAATATGTTTGAGAATTATTTTATTATATTTCAGATATTTGCCAAATATTTCGTAAAATTTTTGATATTCATAGATAAAATATTTATATAATAATATGAATTATTACTTATTATAATACAATAAAAACATATTAGAGAATATAAAAATTTATTTTGTAATTTCAACTATTAAAATTACTTTTAAATTTGCTACATTTATTTACTAAAATGCAATTTTAAATGAAAATAAAAAATAAAAACATGAAATCTCGTTTCTCGTCAAATAATTTTAAAGGTAAAAGTTCATGTTAAGCCTGAACTACATTAAAAAGCAGTGCAGTGCAGCACTGTGCAGTATTTTGCAGTGGTTTATTCGAGAACGCGTGGTAAACACATTGGCAATGACAACTTCATATGAAGTTTTTTAGAATTTGGCATGCAGTGAGAAGCAGTTATTTAGATATTATCCTAAATCAAGGCAGCTCAATGCAGTGCAGTGCAAAGCAGTGAAATTAACGAGTTCCCACATTCAGTTACAAGAAGTCAAAATTTAACTCCCAAGTGTTACATTGTACTGCTTTTCAATGTAGTTCAGGCTTTAGGAATTAATGAATATTTTGTTTAATAAATATATTTATATCTATTATAGATCGAACAAGAAGAGAGAGTGAAGAATCTTCTTCTTTTTTACGCTCCTTTACTCCCTCATGGGACATAGGGTCTACTACCTCTGTTATCCTTGATAATAATATATGGGACAACATTTTGCCCACAGTAGATAATAAACAGATGCCCCTCCAGTTGTCACATATTGTTAGGCCCCCCTTTTTGGAATTTTGGTTTTGAAACTCTTTGCTGGCTTAAAGTTTGTTGTAGTTTCCCAGAAAATTCTCGCCTTTTAATGCTTTCCCGAAGAAGGTCTACGTCAAATCGTCTACGGTTTATGGCATCGCGTTGGACATTTCTGATTGCGGCGATTTTAAGGCGAATATTTGCTACTATCAAATGGTGGTCACTTCCAGTGTCTGCTCCGCTAAAGCTCCTGAAATCCTCTAGAATAGTTCTCCATCTACGGCTGATGGCCACGTGATCTCTCTAGTTTCTCGATCTACCATCGGGCGATACCCAGGTCTCTTTGTGTATCTTCTTGTGATAAAAGCTGGTTCTACCTACCATGAGTTGGTGGGAACTACAAAAGTCAGCGAAAAGCTCATCGTTGCTGTTAGTGACCCGGCCTATGCCTTAATTTTGTATTGCGTGTTTAAGACCGGTGTTGTTGGGGCCGATCTGTGCGTTTAGATCAAACATTAAAACAATGATGTCTCTCCTTGGAATAGAACGAAAAACCTCGTTCAGTCGTATATAGAAGTCTCCCTTGATGTCGTCGCCTGCATCTTTAGTTGGAGCGTCTCTTTGGACTAGCGTAGTACTTCTTAGTCTGGTACGCAAGCGCTCGGTAATAATCCTCTTAGAAACTGGTAACAAGCTAACGAGGCTGAACTTGGCTTCTTTGGTGAGTATTACGCTAACGCCACTCCTATGGCTTTCAGCTTCGTTTCTCCCAGAATATAAGAAGGACTCACCGTTTGGGCAGATATGTTCCCCGCATCGGGCATCAAGTCTCATGATCTTGATTTTATATCAATTCATCTCGCTTCATCTCGACTTCATCCAGCCGTCTCTCAGCAAGCAGTGTTCTCACATTCCATGATTCGATTCGTGTCCTTGTTCGAAAAGCAAAGGTCGTCGTCGTGTTGTCCATCCGGTTCCGAGGCATTGTTTGCCGATTAGTAGCTATGGTGTTTTTTTATGGGAGCGGGCTGCTAACCCTCAGCCCAACCGACTCAAAACTCTCTTTTGTGGCGCAGAGAGTTCGACATTTTCCCGTCACCCGTTAGCTCCTTCCGAAGAAGTACCCCTGGGGAGGTGGGATTAGGACTTGCTAACAGAGCTGGTAGGAATTCTGCAGTAACTCTTCTCGGGGTTAAGCAGAAGTGACAAATTGGGTGCCACTACTTTCCGAGGTCTTTATTATCCATTCGCCCTCTTAGAACTTTGTATGCTTTGACCATATTTGCTTTAGATCTTTTTGATTGTATTAGGCATATTTTTCTCGTTTTGGGTACTATATACATATTCACTAAAACTGTCATCTGGCTCTCTGACTTTCTCTTCTTCTTCGCTCTATAATAGATATAAATATATTTACTAAAAAAATAAAATATTCATTAATTCAATAAAGTAATTCAATTTGCATAAACATTTTTTGTTAGAAAATCAATTTTAATTATAATTTTTGCGTGTGATTACATTCTTCCTTATTATAAAATTTTTTCACAATGAATATCATCCATTGAAGAAAAATAATCCAATTTCAAAGTCCCCAAAAAAAAAAAAAATAAACAAAGAAAACATATTTTAAATATAAAAAATTATAGATTTACTATTGCAGTACAATAATAATTATTTTCGATATAAAAAAACACAGAAAAAAAAGTGACAAAATCCACTCAATCGTGGTAAATTATACATTTCATGTAGGAATCTGTAAAGAACTATAAAAAGAAAATTAATTAATTTAATTAACAGAAATGAAACAAATATAATTCTTAGGGATATTTCTATGGCACGTTGTCAGCTATATAAAATCTTCACGAATTAATTCATTAATTCTACTTAAATTGTTAAACGAAAAAAAAAGAAATTTATAGAAAACCAGAAATATTTATTATATTTATGAAACAAAGTATAAAAAAACAAAAACAACTATTGAACAAAAAATTAATTTAAAAAAACAAATGAAACTATCACAAAAAAGCGTAGTGCCTATCAACGATATTTTAGTTATTTGCAAACAAAATAAAATATATAATTTTTACTCATTATTTTAATAAATTACAATTTTTGTTTCTTAAATATGTTCATTTGCAAGAAAGGCTATAAATATAATATAATTGGATAATCACTAGTTGATTTGTAGCAATTTAGCTAACTACAAAAAGATTCTTTAAAGATTAAAAAACAAAAACATATAAAAGACCCTGTACAAAAAATCTCGCTGTGATGTGTGCTTAGAATGTAATTTCCTTTTAGTTACATTACTGCATCTCACTCAATTATCTAAATTAAAAAATATATATATATATATATGTATGTAATTACTTGTTTCTTTGCATAAGTAATAACTCCTACTTTGATTATGTAAATATATTTAGTACCTGATTTCCAAAAAAAGTATTTTTTTAGTTATCATGTTCACTGCTACATGCATACTCATATACATATATATTGTTAAAATTGAATTTTTTGTATGAATTATTAATAATATTTTATCTTACAATTAATTTTCATCACTTCACATTTAGTTGAACTTGTTTCAGTTATCGGAGGCGATATCCAAAATTGTGCTTCAATTTATTAATGTTGCAATGGTTTCTAAATGCTACATGGAACTAATATTGCATATGTTTAAGGCCTCTGCAGTAGCTACATCATATCAATAGAGAGAAGAGTTTCAAAATCACATTTTGTACGGGTGAATTATAATATTTTTATATTATATTAGGTAAAAAAGGTAAAAGTTTGTGGTGTTTTCCCAATAGATGTCGTCAATTTATAATAAGTCACGAATCACTCGATCGCAGTGCCTTCACTAAATGCTTGTGTGAAAAGTGACAGTTTGAGTGTTACTTTGAGTGTACAAATTGCAGTGTCGATTATTGGTATGGAGCTAGCAATTGACCACACAACCATTTACACCATTAAGCTCGGCCGCATACCAAAACTTCGACCCCTGTGCTGAAAGTCGAGTCATGTTTGGTGACAAGTCGCTTGAGTTGAAGAAAGTGACGTTTCAGTCGAATTACGACTTTCAGCACGAGTGGAAGTACTAAGTTGAGTTTAGGTCCCTCTATTGAAAGTCGTAATTCGGCTGAAAAGTCACTTTCTTCAACTCAAACGACTTGTATCGTGATGACTCAACTTTCAGGGGCTTCATATACAGCTTTTTATCACTCTATTACTTGACAATATATAAAACAAATCGACACATGCCGCTTTGCTACAAAAATCTCCAAATAATAAGTGACGAAAAGCTCCATATGAAGCTTTGGTATGTGGTCGGCCTTAGAGTTGAACTTTACTAACAAAAACACCACGAACTTTTCCCTTTTAGTTTTATTTAATTTCATATTTTAACATATTATTATTCATTTTAAGTTATTTTGTATTGTTTAGTTTTTAGTTGGGACTAGCTTTGAAGAAAATCATACTGGCACACGATTGAGTATGATGCGAGTCGCTCGGTTCCCGCCCTTTATTTTTAGTTAAGTTCGTACACGTGTCGACTAGATGTATACGCGATTGTTTACACAGAGATACTAAAATATCAGGTACTCAGCGACTGGGATACAGAGACTTGGAGACTCGAGCCTGTACTTCGTTGTCATCTTCACACGGTCGCGACTAAAAATGTATTACCCTACAGTAAAAAGCCAGAAGTGCTTAAGTGCAAATTTGACGATTTTGAGTTTATTGCATTTTTGTATTCAGTATTTTATTCTTAATCATTGGTATAATTCTTGTCTTAAACTGAGCTGTGGTTGCTGAGCTATTGGAGCGACAAAAGTGGTTTTGTGCACAATTCTGTATCTAAAAGAATCTTTGAAGGCGATTATCTCGAAACACATATTTTGCACTTAGACGCTTCTGGCTGTGTACTGTAGTACCTACTTCAAAGATTTTCTTTGGACTTCGGACGACGGTTTAATCCAGTGCATTTTGCAAAATATCTAGTGACAGTGGTAGTGATGAAGATATTATTATCCAGTATACTCAGTGGCGCATAAAAGGGGGAAATGAGAGACAATCCCCCTAAGAGCTCGTTTGATTTATCGATTACTTTATTTCTGAAAAAATTTCATTCAATATTTAACTTGTAGACGGAGAGCGCTTGCCCTTGACTGTTGATATAACCATTTTATAAGCTCCGCCCCAGGGATACGAGTCTGCTTCTCTGCACAACTTTTTGAAGTGCTCGGATTTACTTTTAGCGATGGCCTTGTTCCACCTTTTCCTCGCTTCCTTATATCTTTCAAGGAGTTCATCGAAATGCCGACTGTTCCGATTTCTTGCGGCTGAATCGGTCACGCAAATGAGGTTCTCCCAACCCTTTGGAAGGCGTTTTCGCCTCCGGTGTTGATTACCACTACGTTCAATATCGAGAATACTTCTATGAGTATGCGCTTTCTTGCATTCGTTTGTCGACTGCCCTATTCGACAGCCCAAGCGTTGAAATCGCCCGCTAATATTATCGGCAATGGTGACTCGCATCGGCGGCTAAGCTTTCCAACATCGACTCGTAATCGTCTAGTGTCAGACTTGGCGCAGCAAGCAGCTGCAGACGTGTATCCTGCCTGCTTTTGCCCGCGTGAAGCCATTCTCTGGGCTTCTCGTGGTATCTTCCATGACTCCATGAAGTCCATATCACTGACGTGCCGCTGCTATCCGTTATCCAGACGCAGCTGTGCAGGGGTGGTAGTACGTAAGTTGTTTCAATCGACCTCTTTGAATCTTGAATGTTTGTATGAAGAGATCGATTGAAACAACTTACGTTCTATCACCCCAGATTTCTATACTGTTCGCAGGCGATTGCGACCTCAATTTTCTCCTCAAATAATGTCTGTGCGAGCAGATCTTGTGCTGCTTGACAGTGGTTCAGATTTCCCTGTAGGAACCTTATATTCGTCTCTTTTTGAGTGCCTCCCTGTATACTGGGCACCTGCTATTCCCCGTAGAGTAAGCGTCAAGATCGTCATTGCCCTTGTCTCTTTTACATAGCAGGTATTTAGGACTTAGCTCTTTGCGTTATGTCCCCTCTCCCCGCATCTTCAGCATAGCTCTTTCATGTCCTGAGCGCTGATGCATTTCTTAGCGATATGCCCTACCCCAAAAAATTTAAAGCATCTACTACTCCCGTATCCGGGACAGCGGACCTTCCACACCGCGAGTACCCTTTTCGCGCTAGCGACTGCAAGACTTATTGTGGCCGCCTACGTACCACCATTTGCCTTTCTGAGTCTCAATGAACGCAAATTGTCATCGAACACACCTATAACTGTGCTCGGGGCCCTGCGATATCTACGAGACTCCGGTTACCAGTTTTGTATATAATGAACGAAATGAAAGATTACCTCATTTACATCTCATTGCTGAAAAGGGGTCGTTTGTCGAGAAGAGAGTGATGTGATAGGTATATTTTTCATCGTTCTCTCTTACCATTTTCTCCAAAAATGACCGTTTCCGACAGGGTTTTCTTGATTTGCTATCGGCACGCGTGAAACTGGCTTATGAGTGACAATTTTTCGAACTTTTGAATTCGTTCGAATATTCGTGAGATGGAAGTTTGGTTGGCTTTTTCGAATGTCTTACATAACAGCTCTGCAGAAAATTTTGATAATTATAGAAATTACTCATCCAATTACTAACAAAAACAAAAGAAAGGCCCGTATTTGACCAATTCTAAGCAAATGAGTTAGTAGCAAACCTTCATTTCCAAACAAAGTTTATTTTTTCTTCTGAAAAAAGTTCACCCTATAACATCAACTCCATAAGTAGTAAAAAGTATGCTTTATCAAAATACCAAATTAATCGAACGTCCATTTTGTACAAGGTTTTCCATAATGGTTTCACTCTCACAAATTTAAACAGGATATCCCAAAATATGGTTACAAAAAAAATCTGTTCGATGGGTGTAAATTATTAAATTTGAATGTAATAAAAAATATTGTTATCTAGTGCTAAGTTTTATCACTATTTTGTTAAATTTAAATTCAATTTTAATAAAAAATTATAAAATAAATAGCAATAAACAAATTGAAACGCAGTGAACATGATAAAATTATAAACAAAAATACGAGAAAGGCTTTTGCATAACATTTAAATATTTTTGTCGTAAATGAGAACAAGTTTTTATTATTAAAATATTTTTCTACCTAGAATTCACATTACATAAAAATTACATTAATATAATAGTAGAGTGGATATTGTTCTTTAAAAGAATATTTCTGATTGCTGTTTTAAGATTAAATAAAATAAAAATTTCATGATTAAAATAAATAAATGTTTTGTTTCTTTTTATAATAGTTTTTGATTAGTACCTTTGACACACAGGCTCCTGTGCTGGAAGTCGTATTTTCTGTTATATGAAGTAAAGATCATAGAACGGTGTGATGATAGTCGATTTCTGGCAAAAATGAGAACTTATTTGGTGAGCTGACCGTTTTTATTGTAGTTTTATTTAATGTTTTAGTCGGCGTGTTGTGCTTTATTGAGAAAGATGTCGTGAAAGTTTGACTGAAATGCCACTTTTTTGACGACTTGTCATGCTACACGACTTTTAGCACACCAACTAAAAAACGAGACGACACCGACTTACTTACTACTAGACATTGCACCATGAACTGAACGACATGACGGACTGGTAGTATAAAGGGTTACACCTAAGCTTGGTTTTTTCATAAAAAAGAAAAAAAAAAAGACATCTACATGCGACTGGCACACGACTCGACTTCCAGCACAGGAGCTATGTCAAGAAGATGTGTTGGAACGCTTAGGGGCAACTCTACTTCGCTTCAAGGAATTTTCAAGAAAGATTTAAGAGTAAGTACATATTCTGTTAGTTGGGCTTGATATATTCTTTTGTGCTTTTCACTTCTTAGGCGCGTTTTGAAAATACAGCGAGGGAACTTTTGCGATGTAACAAGGGCCCCTGTGCAGAAAGTTGAGTTGTGACGACACGACAAATGGTTTGAATTGAAGAAATTGACTTCAGCCGAAATGGACATTTTCCAGGACATTGGAAAACGGCAGTGGTGTACCCAATACCCAAGAATGGTAAAGATAAAAGTAATCCTGCTAATCTTCGGTCAATAAGTATTCTTCCGAATATCAGTAAGATGTTTGAAATAGTGATTAATAGATCATTGTCCAAAGGGATTATGGAAAAAAAGATAACCAATTCGGATTCCGGGCAGGGAATGACACTAAACATCAGTGTCGAACTTGGTATCAGCCATACACTGGAACTTCATGAAAGGGCAGTGTACCGGCGCATGCCTGATCGATCTCGAGAAGGCTTTCGATATAGTATGGATCGAAAGTGCTCTCTACAAACTGGTCAGATCCGGCAAGACCGGACCTCAGATATAAACGATTTATAACATGATTTCCAAGAAGAAGTTCGTCGTCGAAAGTGTCAATTTCGATTTACCTAGCTTATTCACTCCGCTTTGGACTAGCGTACGCGGATGACCTGATTGTGTACACGACGGGGCCGAAGATTGCAGTGATCCAGATTTCTCAAAATGTTGGGCAGGCATTAGAAGAGAAATTGGAAGTGAAATATCTTGATATTTAGCTGGACCAATACTTATATTTCAATAAAAATATAAGTGCAGCTCTTGCCAAGGCAAGCCAAACTTTTTTTTTATTGCAGACACCTAAGCCCATGGGTCAAAGTGATCCGCTATCAAGTCTTGGTCAGATCGATTTTAACTTATGGCTGCCCAGTATGTGTTAGCTTACTAAATTTCGAGGTTTCCGGCTCAAGCGGTTCACAAGAGAATTTTTTAGCACCGGACCCTTGGCTCACGAAGAAAAAAGCACGAAGATCGAGAAGGACGGTAGAAGCCCGCTGGTGGGGCCTTAAGATTAAGATAAGCTTGTTGTTTAGATTGTTATTTTTTGGGTAGCACATTCTACCAACATTGTGTTTAGGTACCAGCTCCGCTAGGATTCGGGTTGTACACCAGCAGACGACCAAGGACCCCGGCCTGCCATCCCCTTCCTCTAGGCACGCACTACTTCTGAGGACGGTCCGCTCCTAGGAGGGTAAAGGAGACTAGAGTCCCTTGGTGGGAAGACTATGTTAAGTCCGATGCAGCAAAACTGCTCAACACAAGAAACTGGAGACAAGCTACAGAGCAGAGAGACGTCTGGAAGAAGAAGCTGATGGAGACCAAGGCTCGAATTGGGCTGTAGAGCCATCGAAGAAGAAGCTGGTTTGTAATTGAGAATTGTTACTAGCTATTGATACGCGATTTAAGGTTGACTATTCTGCATACCCCGTGACAGGTGGTTGTTTTCAGGGTATTGGCACGGTTGTTTTTTTAGGATGTGGGGTGCTACGCACCAGGATGGAGAGGCAGAGGACGTCGTAGTTCTCTCCGGGAGTCCCCTGAAGAACCTCTGCTCCATACCGGCACTTCGTGACCAACCAGGGGAGCGCCCTCTTACAGATAAGGTATGTAAGTGATGATAAACAAGTCTAGCTGGTATCGCCCAAGTCTTCCCATATCACGACCCTCCCACGAGTAGCCCTTATCGGAAGGCCCAGGGTACGCCTCGAGAATGTGTTTGGGGAGTAGACATTTTTTGTGTTATTGAATGAGGTCTGGGGTTGGACTCTTCGGGCAGCCTAACCCGAAGTCACATTATGCTGCTGGTACAATAAGCGAGGAAGACCGGTGTTCTGCCGAGGCAGTTTGGAGTGGAGCCGGTAGACGACACTGGCAGCTCTTTGATTCTTCTCTCTGCTATATTTTCAACTAATCTTGATGTTCGACATTGCACCCTAGATAGAATAGTCGGCTATGCACACGCGCACTTACCTCATCTTATTATCCCTGTATGGAATTAGTTTGCTACATTTCTGCTACGTTTTTGAATGTTTTTTATGCCCTAATAAAACACTTCATCGTGACAGGTTTGCGTCTTTAGTTTTTCACTTTAAAAGTCCTCTCGGATAAAACCTCAGACCAAAACCAATTATGACAGTAGCAAAATATGTAAAACGTGCTGGAGAAATGTCAAAACCGAGATTGGGCTGCAGATTAGTTTAATTTTTTCACTATAAATGAAATAAAGTTGTTATCTTTATTGCCGCTGGGTACACATTGTGTTTTATTAAAAGAGTAAATTCAACATAAAATCCCCAGACCGATAAGGTCAAAATCTGTGTAAATGGAGACAAGAATAGACGAGAAACCTGATGCAGGTACGTGAATGTTTACCTTTTTTCATCATTGAATGTAACTCGATAAATTATCGTTTTTAGGGCTTGTGCCAGAAGCTCAATTTCACTATGCATACCACAGGATGAGCACTTACGACCCTAATATGTGCTCGACGGCTCGTTTCAGTCCACCTTATAATAGTAATCAGAATGAAGTCATCGACCAAAGCTATGACAATATTATCCTTGTTGCTTGTAATGATGACAAAGTCAGAAGTGTTCATGAAGGTCAGGTTATGACCCCCAATGAACCAACTGGTGCTTACTCAATAGCTGAGAATAGATCTTATGTAGAATACAATCGGCCTTTAATAGAGCAGAGCAATCCGGTTATGATTGAGCCCAGAGCATCCCACTTAACCGAAGGTGTTGATGGCTCTAATATTCAAACACTACACCTTGAAGGTCATGCTATTCAGGCGAATCCTAATAGTTATATTCATGAAATAACTGCCCAAGAGCATGATGGGCATGAAAGTTGTGCAATGACACAGATAATATTGCATCGATCACCCAATGGACATCTCTATCAGAATTTCTATGTAAATGGGGATATTCCGCAAACCGAAATGGTTGAGCTGGTTCAGGTTAATGAGAATGTATATGAGGAGCATTATATACATCCGAAGGAGTCGCACGTTATAAACCCTATTGAATATCCAAGTAAAATTCCTAATAACGATGAAATAATGGAACCTCTGACTGAAGCTGGTTTTGTACATTTTGGGCCTTCAATAATACCTGATCAAGGGTCAGAATTTCTAACTGACTCATATCCCATATCAAATAATCATTTACCTAGCATGCATAAGGATCAACAACGAATATTGCTTGAAAGTACCATGTCTCCTCTGTGTAAGTAAAGACGGAAACAACAAATTTTTATATTTTGTTTGATTTTTTCTTGTTACAGTGGCTGCAGTAAATGATATTACACAAAGAGATGCAGAACTGCAATCTTATCTCAATCAAACTGTAGATAAAGCACACTCCAATATTATTTTTAGCAGTGATGCTGGAACTCGTCCGACTCATGGTGCGGTGGATGATATTCATAATGCTTCAAGCGAATTCGTTGATATAAATGATGTTAGAACTAACAAACAACACGCCGAAGTTTCTAAGGATGCTGATGATGATTTCTGTAATTTTTAACATTTTTATCAAATAACTTTTTTTTATTTTTTTTATTTTAGTGCTGGTGTCTGATAAGCCGGTGGAGAGTCGAGCTCGTGCTAGTCTTCCTACAAATTACTTGTGCTTTGGAAAATCGAAAGACGGCTCCGGATGTAAGTAAAAATACTAATTCATAAGTGGCTATAGTTGGCAAAATTTCTGTATAATTACGTTGTAGTTTTGTCTAAATTGATATAGCATAATTGTGGTCAATTTTTGTCATATTTTTTCCTTCGACTACTTACCGAAAACAGTAGATGAGAGGGAGTATATTTTTCAAAGTCTGCGAAGCCAAGATGTAAATTCCACCATGTTCAGGGGTGCATGGCAGAGGGAAATTTTTGCACTGTCGCAAAATGCCTTATTTTGATATGGTGACTTAGTCAGACTCCTGCTCCTTTTCTAGCGGCCTGGCCTACAAATATACAGGGATGGAGTACATTATGCCATGGTTCGATTAAGAATGCGCCCAAGCGACAATGTAGAAAAACCGAACATGCTAAGTAGACACAATATTCTAAAGGGGAATATAGAGAAAAGAGACGAACTGAGAAGAGAATACATAAAGCAAATAAAGCCAGTATTGGGAAGAACATTGCGTTATCCCATTCCAACCGATATCCAAGTCTTTGGAGGTTATAACCATCGGTGGAACGATCAAACCCCATATCCTATCGAACGCGGACGCGAAAAGGGACGAATTTCGAGTAACACACGGGGGAATTTGTTCGTTGGCAACAGCATCTTACGCCATCCACTCAAACACCGACTCAGCTGGCGAAATATATCCGGCAACGGCTCGGCGACGTTCGACTACGATCAACGCAAATTTCCGATCGATGCTCAAAAACGAACGTGCAATGTGTGGGCTCGATTGTGGATCGAAAAATTAGCCAATTATCGGAGTCCATTGTGGAGTGTGCAATGGAGTTGTTTCCCCTATTCGTAAAGGACGCAGCCATGTATCTCGAATAGCTGTCTGGACCTCGTCGATCAGCGGAAACGAATGAAGCACGTCGATTTCGAGCAATACCGACAATTGAACAAAGAGAAAATGAAATCGGAACGAGAAGCATATTGCAATAACGTTGCGGCAACATGGAAGAATCGGCGACGAGGCACATGTACCGGACGCTGTTCCAGACAATCTGGCGATTACGCGGCAAAACAACATCAAAAAACGGCAACATCAAAAAATCGGATGGAAATTTCGGGACCCTATGGGCGCCTGCTGCAGTGGAGAGAATTCTTCCACCAGCTGTACAATCACGATCCGCCGCAAGGTCCAGCACCAGCAGACGAATCAGTTTCTCGATACCGAACCTATAATTATCGAGGTGAAGACCGCAATAACATCACTGAAAATGGAAAAGCGCCGGGAATAGACCAAGTAACCGCCGAATGATCAAAGCCGGAAGTGATGTCTTATCAAAACAATTCGACGACCTCATACCACACTCGAAAATGAAATCGGAACGAGAAGCATATTGCAATAACGTTGCGGCAACATGGAAGAATCGGCGACGAGGCACATGTACCGGACGCTGTTCCAGACAATCTGGCGATTACGCGGCAAAACAACATCAAAAAACGGCAACATCAAAAAATCGGATGGAAATTTCGGGACCCTATGGGCGCCTGCTGCAGTGGAGAGAATTCTTCCACCAGCTGTACAATCACGATCCGCCGCAAGGTCCAGCACCAGCAGACGAATCAGTTTCTCAATACCGAACCTATAATTATCGAGGTGAAGACCGCAATAACATCACTGAAAATGGAAAAGCGCCGGGAATAGACCAAGTAACCGCCGAATGATCAAAGCCGGAAGTGATGTCTTATCAAAACAATTCGACGACCTCATACCACACTCGCATTCGGATCGTGTCCCGCTGGCATTGAAGAAAGCAAGCGTTGTGCCAATTGTCTCTACGGTTCTTCCATTTGGAGCTAGGATGTGAAAATTTTATTTTTTGAAAATAGAGGGAGAGATTGTCCGTTCTTTTATTTCAGCATCTGTAGTCACAACGTCATTGGTGAAGTGGTGAAGGTTTAATATCATGGATAACTTTCAGTAATGACTTCAGATTGGATAATTCCGTCCCAAGACAGTATTTTAAGTCCAGATCCGAGCATTTTCGAAAAATTACCCAAAAATATCCAAAGGGGTACCCCTTTGAAAATTTTCGGTTTTCAGTATTTCCCGAGATAATGGGCATTTCGCAGCCCTCCTTTGGGAGTTCACGAACAAGGGCGTAACTCCCGAACCCCTTGGAATTTTGGGACAAACTAAAGTGGTCTGAACTCGGGGGAGCGAGCCCTTTCGAACGATGCCCCATTCATCCAGATCCGAGCACTTTCGAAAAATTACCCAAAAATATCCAAAGGGGTACCCCTTTGAAAATTTCCGGTTTTGGGCAATTTCTGGAGTGGCCCTTTTTTGAATGGGAAATTGTTAGGGACCTCGCAGGGAGTCTGGGAATTTAATCCCACCCCGGACTGACCAGTATTTCCCGAGATAATGGGCAATTCGCAGCCCTCCTTTGGGAGTTTACAAACAAGGGCATAACTCCCGAACCCCTTGGAATTTTGGGACAAACTAAAGTGCTCTGAACTCGGGGAGCGAGCCCTTGCAACGATGATTCATCCAGATCCGAGCACTTTCGAAAAATTACCCAAAAATATCCAAAGGGGTACGCCTTTGAAAATTTCCGGTTTTGGGCAATTTCTGGTCTGTCTGGTTGCTGTGTTGTGCCTGCAGTCTTAACAAAACGGCTCTCATCAGCAAACGATGTAGACAAAGTTATCAAGCTTTTTTGATCGCGATCATCACTTCACTCGATCTTTATTTGCGAATTTAGAAGATCGGTGGAAGTACACTCAATACTGCCCCAATTCATACTTCGTTTACTACTGTTTAAAATTGTTACCTACATATATTTGACTAGGAATGAAACATACTCGAGAATTCTATATATACACAAATATTTATATTGACTTTATTTTATTGATATACAGTCTTTTGTTGAATATAGGATAAATCCTGTTTTTATTACAAGTTTCTATAAAATAATTCATGTTATTAGCTAGTTATTAAAAAATTGAATAACATAAAAGAACTTACACTACTGCTCTTCAAGATTAAAAAATATTTCACAGATTGCGAAGTCCTTTTAAAAATCTTACAAAATTTCGTTATATGTATGTTTTGATTCTACTTTATTTAGTAAAATGAAATATTAAATCTTGAATAAAATCACATAATGGAATAACTTAAAGAAGTCGGCACTTCAAAATATTAAAAGTATAAGGTTAAATATCTGCTAAATTGTATTATGATTTGAAACTAACATGGTATCATTAAAAAAATTGTCGAGGTTCTTTTCGATACACAATAGAATAGAAGGATGATACGAATATTGCAACAATGTGAAGGTACGAAATGGGAATGTAGCTCGTCTCGAACGATTCAGCTAGGGTATCTGTTACTCGTATGTACGTCTTAAAATGTCTGATAAATCTTAAACTTTATAAAAATCCAAAGAATGTTAAGCATAACACTTTTTGTGTCTAAAAGGTTATTGAACACTTCACTTATGAAAAGTTTCACGAGTGTCCCAATTCTCGCGTTTATTGTCAGTAAAAAAGGTTACTCCAAACATAGTATGAACATGTAGGTGATATTTTTAGCCGTATAGAAAGTGATGCAGAAACGCATCGTATCGTAAGTACAAAAATCGAAAGCCAAGGTTCAAGTAAACTAACCATGACTATAACAACAAAAGGCGTATTTTCTTGGGTAAACCAGTCTCTTCAGTTTGTTTTCGTAAAATAGAAAAGCGAAAGGAATAGCTTAAAACAAATGTTTTTCCAGGATAAGTTCAAATTTTATATAATCTCAGTACTTGAGGAATTGAATTTTCTTTTCTATTCCAATAAATAAATAAATAAATTTTCAAACGGCAAAAACACCACGAATAAGAGTATAAAAAAATAAATAACTTCATTTTTCATTCTTGCTTCTATCAGATTCTCTGAAATAAAAAGAAATGCCCAATTTAATTAATCGGCAACAATCGAGAAGAGTTTGTTACTTCATAGTATATTGCTTATGCTTGAGACCGCCAACATCAACATATTTCTGAATGCGCTTCCCAGACCCATAAATGTCAGCTTCAGTACTAAGCTTGACGGGATGCATTTGCGAAGTAACAACAGCTGGCATAGTATCTTCAAAACATAACTCAATTTGTTCTTTAGGCAAAGAATAGTTCTGTTGCATTTCCGAAGTTATCCCCGTATGCGGGACAAATGGAATTCTATTCTGAAACACCCGTTTAGGGTATTCAACTAAAGGTTTATAATCTTGCAATGTGGATTCAACTTTAGCAACTGGAATATTTTTATTATTACATTTAGCGATACCTAACCAATCCCAAACAGTCACAATATCCTTACCTCTTTCCTTATTCCCCAGAGCATGCGGAACGAAAGTCAACATATTTGTAGTCGCCATCATGTCTAGATATTTTGAAACGCCAGGTGCTGCTGGATCTATATTATCAGCTGAAGGTCTTACCTGAGGTGGACATCTCTTAATCGGCTGGTAGCCATCATCAACGGGTTGTTTTATGTCGTATTCTTGTCTATACCATGTGTCGAATGTGTTCAATGGTCGCGAACAACTATTCAGTTTATTATCGACAAAAGGCTTGACATAATTCGTATCACCGAAAAATGGTAAAGGATTAACGTCCTTTGTCCTATCAACATACTATAAAAAAATCAAAATAATTAAATCCTTAATTAAAATATTGATTTAATACCTTCGGGACATAGGCATCACGACTTTCAGTATTATATGGAAACTTCGCTGTTTTGAGTTTGAGAATTTCATTTGGATCTTTCTTGATTTGGGGCTGGTTTAAGCGTGGCGGTCCCAACAACAATCGATGCCCAGTGTGGTAAGTTGTTCGATAATCATTTTTCCATGATAGTGGCGCCTTATAATCAACATTTTCCACTCGTTTTGTCAATGATTTCTCACACATTTCTAAAAGTCCTTTCTGTCGTTGTTATTAAATAAAATTTTAATTACACGAATTTCGGGTAGTTGCTATGTTTCTAGAATTATTTATTTATTTTATCTA
Organism: Thereva unica; assembly: GCA_949987705.1. Lineage (NCBI taxonomy): Eukaryota > Metazoa > Arthropoda > Insecta > Diptera > Therevidae > Thereva > Thereva unica. Next base: position 86,536,837 of record OX465285.1, read on the forward strand.
TAGAATTACTTCAAGGTTATCGTAGTGTTTTAAATATTTTTTAACATGTATACGTCTTTGCATCGGGGATAGATGCCCTGTAAGGGGATAAGTGAAGTTTGTTATTTCTACGCGGTGGTAACTAAAGCATTATCCTCGGCAACGGGAATGTGGTGATTTAATATTGAGCGGTGATCAGATTTCAAGGTTGTTTGCTGTTTTAAATGCTTCCTTTAAGACCATATCGATTTTTCGTACTACGACATTTTAAAATTTGTTGTGGTTAGAAATAATTGTAATCGGATATATCTTAAATCAGACTCTGTCTTTTACTTTATCTCAATTCACAGCACCAATAAACAACTCTAATGTCGGATCCTTTCTGTTCTAAGCTCAGCAATCAATCATTCTCTGTTAGTACCGGTTCATCATGTGGTCACGTCATTGTTATGTTAGGTTAGGTTAGATATGAATGAGCTGTTGGTTTGAGCTCATACACTTAGGCCACAAGGATATGCCTATTGTGAGGCCATAGTGATCCCACTTTATAACTGATGTTAGAGTGTCGTTTTTTCGCTAAACAATCTCGAGGAAGTAATGATTCTTCTCAGTTGCGGGATCCCAATCTTCAAGATTTCGGCAAGCGTGCTTAGAAAGGGCTCATCAAATGTCTCCTTCTGCTTAGGGCTGGGCAGAGACAGAGGCGATCTAGTACACTTTCCTCCTCGTCCGGACTCTTACAGCTTTTGCAAAAATCGTAGGTCTTAAAACCTAAGCGGGTCGCATGCGTCCTTATCAGACAATATACGGTCAGCACTCCCACTATAACTGAGAGGTCTTGTCTCCCGAGGCTCAATGCTTTTTCGCTTGTTGCATTGTGTGCTGTTTGCATCGGAGTTAAAAAGTGGCCCAAGGCTACTCTTTTCTTTTCTGGAAGGAGAGTAGCGGTCGTGCCTTTCCTAGCCAGTTCGTCAGCTTTACAATTTCTCTCTATATTTCGGTGACCGGGTACCCATACGAGGAGGTTCCTGAACTGCTGAGCCATCTCGTTAAGAGATCTGAGACATTCAGAGATATAGTACGTGATGAATTAAACTCAGGTTGAACGCGAGTCCAACTCCATGTAGACGCGAATCGAGTTGATTTAGGGTCGACTGAACTCGACTCAGCCCTGCTACCTGGGTTCAGTTGAAATTATGCATATAGACGCGAGTTCAGTAGCTGAGTAGTTGAATTTAGTTGAGAGAAAAATGTCTTTGTTTTGTTTGCAATTTTTTGTAACGTGTAGTTCCGATTTTTCTGGGTTAACGCTGAGTAAGCGGGTGGCAGTCTAGCTTGAAAGGGTTTGTATCGCCGCCTCTATGAGATCACATAGGACTTGAGGAAATTTTCCGTTTATGACAATAACAACGTCATCCGCGTACGTCAGGACGTGATGCTCCTCTGCCTCCATGCGTCACAACAGCTGGTTCATACTTACAACCCATATGAGCCGGGAAATTACTCTTCCCCGCGGAGTAGCTCTATTTACGAACCGAGCTGTCGCCCAAGATTGAGCTCACCATTCTGCCAGTAAGCATTTGGTGGTTTAGAGACACCAGCAATGCCTCGATCCCATGTTCTGTCAAGGCCAGAGTAATGGCGTCGGGAAGTACATTGTTAAACACTCCCTCAAGAAATGCTACTAATGTAAACTCCTTGACCTGGAGGGATTTTTCAATGGTTGAAACCAATGAGTGAAGAGCAGTATCAGTAGATTTGCCCTTTGTGTAGGCGTGATGTGCGCCAGAGCGTTCCGAGGATGGTATGGTCTGTCTCAGATATATTTGGATTAGCCTTTCTAGAGTCTTTAATAGATAGGCTGATAGGCGGATTGGCCTCAAGTCTTTGGGTGTTGCGTGGGGGGTTTTCCTGCCTTAGGTATAAAAACTATTTTAACCTCTTTTCAACTAGAGGTGATGCAGTTATTTTAAAGGCACCCAGTGAACAACCAGCCTGCATCCAGGGCATGATGCAACTAAGGGTACGCTGCAACTGGTGTTGGCACTATGCCGTTAGGGCCTGGTGATTTATAGGGCTGGAAGTTGATCTAGTTATGATTGAATTGTCCAGCTGTGGTGAGGCTAAAGGGTTTATTGTGATAGCTGTCTCAGCCGTAGTACTACTCGGGAAGTAGGTGTCCATAAGTAGTGTCAGGGATTTTTTGATTGAGTCAGTCCAATCGCCGTTTTCTTTGGGTAAATAACTAAGCATTGTTGGCGCTTTAGTTAATATTTTACGTAGCCTTGATTCTTCCGACGTGGACTCTATATTGCTGCAACAGGCTCCTGCTCTTTTAGGAGTGTTCGCCAGACCAACATGGGAGTTTGGAAGCCTCTTCATTCTGTCTGTTCGGACAAGCTTTATTAATGGAGTAAGTGAAGTACGGATGATATTTTTTAGGACATATGTTAGTCCTTGCAATCAATACTTGGTGTTCCCAGAATATACTCTCTCTGATGTTAAATATGATTTACTTGAACTATTACTATTTACAATTTTCAGTGCTACAAGTTCTTGCTAAGAAAGAGATTCCATCACGTGCAAAATTTGGACCATTTGAAGGCGAAGTACATTACAACATTACCATTTCCTCCGAATACTCAAGCCAATACCCAATACTATTTTTGCCAGACTCCAAAATATTGGCCGTCTCGAATGAAAGTAAGTTTTCATCAACAAAAATGGTGCCGAGTTAATTCAACACGCTCATATTTTACTTACAGACACTTCAAACTGGATGAGGTTTGTCCGATTGGCTCAAACATACTGCGAACAGAATCTACTTCTATTTGAAGACAATGGCAAACTTTACTTTAAATGTTGTCGAACAATAAACGCAAAAGAAGAACTTAAAGTTGGATATAGTGAAGAGTATGCACAAATATACAATCTTACGTATTTAACACCGAATGAACAAGAAATCCGTGAAATTTACGAGAAAGATAACCCATGGGTTTGTTTTGAATGTGACCAAAGATTTCCAACTTCGAATGATATGCAGAAGCATCTTAATATTCATGAATGCGATGAAAATGCGGATGTTGTTAACAACAAGCGAAAGAAGAAAGTACGAAAAAAGAAGATACATTTGAAAAGAGTCGATGTACGCAAAAATTCAAGTAGATGTTGCTATTGTCTTAAAGTTTTCATGACTAGCGTTAGCTTAAAGAAACATATGGCAGTTCATCTGGCTGAGAAGAGAAATGGAAAGAGCTTATCGAAAAATACTGGCTCTGAATCGAATTATGCCTTAAAGTGCAATGTTTGTAATAAGCGGTTTAGTTCCGAAGAGAAATTAAAGGTATGAATTTGATGAATTGGATATATGTTTAATAAACTTTTCAATTTAATGTTACAGAATCACCGATTGATTCATATCAAAAATGATATCAAGCCCTATCAATGTCCTGACTGTCCAGCAAGTTGTTCTACTCCAGCTGCTTTGTATGCTCATGTTAAGAGCCACACAAATCCGCGCTTCACTTGCATCTTTTGTTCAGAATCCTTTAAACATGTCATCGAGTTTAAGAATCATGTAGCTTTACACTCAGTAAATGGATATTTTGATTGTAATTTTTGTAAAAAGGTAAGTAACTGCGAGAATCATAGTCCAGTGGATAGTGGTTTTTGGGGCTCCGTATTCTTTCGGACAGCGCGAAATTTGGACAGTAAGTAAGTAGAAGCTCAAAAAACAAAAGTTATATTGTGGTGATGTGTGCCTTTTCCTGGGGGGAATGTCATCTCTTCTTGGGGGTGGAAATTGGCACATTCGAAATAATTACAGAAATCGATAGAGGGATGGAATAAAAGCTTCTTCTTTCTTTGATCCGTTAGCTGGCGGTCCAAGCGGGACATCCCCGCAACGAATACGCTATCGGTGCCACTGGATCTCGAACTCTATTCTCCCGATTCGCTTCCATTCTTGCCGGTTTTTGGCGACGTCTCGTGCCTTGGTAACTGATAACCGTTGATTCTTTATGTCACCCTCGATATTCTTTAGCCAGGTTCTCTTCGGTGCCGATTGTTGGATTCTCCAGTCTGTGGGACCACCGTAGTCGACGTTTTTGCATTTCTTCTTTGATCAGTGTCTGCTGATCGCATCTTTGTCTGACTGTCTCGTTTAGAAGGCGATCGCGTAGTGAGACACCGAGGATCTGCCTCAAGCATCGCAATTGGAAGACCTCGAGCTTCTTAACGTCCGGTTTGAGCAGTGTTCACGTTTTAGATCCATAAAGAAGAATCGGATCAACGTTCGGTAAAGGCGTACTTTTGCTTTGATGGAAATATTTCTTCTTTTCCATATGCACCACTTGAGCGAGGCGAAGGTTGCTGTTGCCTGGCCGATGCGGCTGTGAACGTCAGACGTCGATATCGTTTCCTCAACCAATGATCCCAAATGTTTGAACCTCGAAACCTGCTCGATTTAGGTTATATCGAGGAGAAGACTGGCCGGTTCGTCCGTTGTGATCATTTTGGTCTTATTCGCATTGATTTTTAACCCGTATGACTGGGCGATGAGAGAAATGTCGTATAAAATGTCCGTTGCTTCGGCATCCGTGTCGGCGAAGATGGCGCTATCGTCGGCGATCATTAAGTTGGTTATGAAGTTGTTCTTGTCGTATCGAACTCCGAGTCGTCCATCGAATGCCTCACGCATAATCGCGTCGATCACAACATTGAAGAGAAGTGGCGAAAAGACGTCTCCCTGTCGGACATCTGTTTGAATCAGGAACTCCTCGGATAAGTCGCTTCGAATACGAACGTTGCTGTTGGAGCCATCGTACGACGCTTGGAGAAATTAGATGATTCTCAATGGCACGTGTTCGGTTTCCAAGACTCTCCACAAGCTGTTCCAATCGATGCAATCGAAAGCGGATTTGAAATCGTACTCGTGCCTCGACGCCGCTTCTTTCATGTCGGCCGCAACGTTATTCTAATGTTTCGGTTTCCGATTTCATTTTCTGTGGAACTTCTTTGTTCAATATCATTATATTGCTCAAAGTCGACGGATTTCATTCAAAGTCCGAGATCCATGGTTGCGTTCGTTTACGGATAGGTGGACACAACTCCATTGGACCCTCCACAATAGACTCCGAAAATTGCCTTTCTTCTACATCGATATCTTCCGGTATTGCGAGCACTGCGAATTTGTTGGATAATGCCATTTGAAACTCTCGTCCGATGGCCGGGTTTAGTGCCGTTTTCTTTGTTCTTTGTAATCGCATCTGCAATTTCGCTCGAACAGGATAATGGTCCGATACGCAATCGGGCCCACACATTGCACACGTACGTCTTTAAGCATCGTTCGGAATCTTGCGTTGATCAAAACGTAGTCTAACATCGCCGAGTCGTTGCCGGATGGATTTCGCCAAGTGAGTTGGTATTTGAGCGGATGACGGATCTCCGTCTTCAGTTGGAGCATAGCATTGGACTACCGTAGTACTTCTTAGTCTGGTACGCAGACGCCCGGAAATAATACTCTCAGAAACTGGTGACCAGCTAATGAGACTGGACCTGGCTTCTTTGGTGAGTATTACACCAACGCCACTCCTACGGTTTTCGGTTTCGTTTCTCCCCAAAGTATAAAGAGGAGGGTAAGATAAGCTTAATTCTCAAATCGGTGCTGTCCGAAAGAATTCGGAGGTAATACACTATTTTTTCCGCTATCCCCTGGACTATCAATTACGAATCAAATTATGTAAATATTTTACCATTTTTTATTTGTTTTTTTTTTTTTACAGAAATATCGACAATATTATTTAGTCCGAAAACACGTTCGAATTTGCCACTCTTCCCAAAAATATTCATGCGATATCTGTGATCGTCAATTTCTTAACTTATACATTTTGAAAAGACACAAAGTTAGTCATTCGGAAAAGCGTGAATTTCTCTGCTCTGAATGCGGCCGGCAATTCAAAAGGAAAGACAAACTACGAGAGCATATAACACGAATGCATTCGGAGCACAAGAAAACAAATTCAAAAAAGAAACGAATCCAGAAAGAAAATCCAGTTAGTGATGGATCGCAATATCTAGAGCTTAGTCCAAAGAAGGTGAAGCCAACAAAAGCAATAAAGAATCACTCAAACGATTATCATTGTTACATATACAAATGTAACGATTGTATGCTAGGCTTCAAGCGGCGTGGAATGCTAGTTAATCACATGGCAAAACGGCATCCTGACATTCGCATAGAAAGCATACCAGAGCTTAATTTACCAATTATAAAACCGCAATCACTATTCTACTGCCAACATTGTACCAAAGTCTACAAAAGTAATGCCAAAAGAAAAGCACACATACTTAAAAATCATCCAGGTTTAGAACTACCGCCATCAGCACGAAATACTTCAGAACCAGCACAAATTCATGCTAGAACTATTGGTAGCCTAAAAACCGAACCGCAACGGTGCCAGTGGTGCTACAAGCAATATGCATCAAGAAATCGACTATTGCTACACTATCGCAAATCGCATCCTGATAAACAAATCATAGATAATATTAAGCAAGAATTTACACAAGTAGAACCATTAATAATTGATAACTATAGACCACCACAATCTCCTGAGAATAAGCTGTTAAAATTATCTTCAGCTGCTTTGGAATTATCCTCGATTGAAGATCGGAAATTCTTTGATTTCTTAAATGAAAGATCACAAGAGCCCAACTCTTTGGCTACAACCGGTTCGTTAGAGGATAACGCAAACGGGTTTTCGAAGGTTGATGTTAATTTTAAAGTTGTCGATGGTGAATTTTCTGAAACATCCTCAAATGCCGAAATAAATAGACTTCCGCAACTTTTTGAAGAGTCTATTGCTTGCATTTAGTTGTATATTTTTTATATTTAGGACAATAAATTATTTATAGAATTATTATCAATACATTTTTCCTGTTCTTTATTTGAAAATGTAAATATACTGCTTTTCTAGTGAGAATGTGTTCTTGTTGCTGATGGTACCGTTTTGAACCCACGTCTTTAGACCTAAGATTATAGTAATATAAAAGTTTCAATCAACCATCATTCCGGCCAAAGATGATTGGACAAATGGTGCTATCCCGACTGGGTCATTATGTATCTACACAAATGGGTCAAAAATTGGGAACAGCGTTGGTTGTGGTAACTTCTCCTAGGCATTGAATATATACATATACCTCTCGCCGTCTACCCGACCATTGCAGCGTCTTCCGGCGGAAGTCGCAGCGATCTAAGAGGCTCTCGAAATTGTTCAAATCTGGCATCCATGGTGAATTAAAGTCTCTCAACTTACGTTGACACCTCCCGACTTCCATCTTGATCAGTCAATCAAATTCGGCCAATAATAGTAAAATTTTCTGGGCAGCGTGATGCAAAGGCCTTCTTACGTTGGCATCAAACAACAAACAGATTTTTGGCGACTAGGATTTCTCGTCCAGTATGTCTCTGCAGATAATCCCTGCACACGCCGCATCGTTGGACATGGTCCTGTATGCACAGCACGCACGGAGAACGCTTAGTCTATATGCGGTCCTCGATTTTCTACTGCTAATCACCCTCTTCAACGTAGCTGCCTATAGCACGACTGAGATAATCAACTTCGCCATCAGGAGTCGCCTCTCGCCTCGCCACCTTGGTATGATATGTGCTCAGATTTTGATGAGTGTGGCCTTGTTGGAAATGGCTCGCCCCCCTGAATTTAGAAATGTGAACGTGTTTTGGAGTATATTTGCTGATTCTGATGAATAATGCCTCGTTTTAAAGGGTTGGTGCTCCGATTTGGGTGAATGGAGCCCTTGCTCGTGCTCATAAATTCAGACCAGTTGAGTTTGGTTAAAAATATCGAGGAATTCGGGAGTTATCTCCACTTTTGTGATTTCCAAATTTTATAAAATACATAAATTCACTTAAATAAACCTTGAATAAGTTAAATTAACTACTTAAATTAAAGAAATTCTAAAAAAAATGAAAATTTTCAATTCCTGAAATCTCAAAAAACTGCATAAGAATCATACTGATAAAAACTCAGTTTTAAGTTAATTAATAATCGTTATTAAGCCTAATATTATTAAATATGTATTATTTACATATTCTATTATATTATTAATTACTCAAAAACATAATTTCACAATTTTTTATTGTTTAATTTAATCAAAATCCATAAAATAAACTTCTAAAATTATTAAACGTGAAAAATTGCATATTTTAAAGCGTTTAATGTCTAATCATGGTTTAAAATTCACGTTTTTTGGTAAGCGCAGGGATCCTCTATCTAATGGATAAATTTACAATGTCAAGTTTCGCAACTTTGTATGAGAAAACTTTGACACTTCGCATTGTAATTTCTGACATATCATACAGGATCCGTGCGGTTACGAAAAAACGCTCGTTATTTCGTTAAGTAGTAGACTCCTACAACTAGGCAATTTTGTTATTATGCTATATAATAGTGCTATTTGATAATATCAAAAATTGATTTAATTGATTTTGATTAAAATAAAACAATAAAAAATTGTGAAATTATGTTTTTAAGTAATTGAAAATATAATAGAATATATAAATAATACATATTTAATAATAATAGGCCTAATTACGATTATTGAAGATAACGCAAAAGCGGACTGAGTTTTTATCGGTATGATTCTTATTCATTTTTTTGAGATTTCAGGAATTGAAAATTTTCATTTTTTTTGGAATTACTTTAATTTAAGTAGTTAATTTGACTTATTTAAGGTTTATTTAAGTCAATTTATGTATTTTATAAAATTTGTAGGTTTTTATTGTATAAAATTGAATATAAACGTCCAAACGTCTAAAAGATTTGAAAATGGAATTGTCAAAAAATACCTAATATATAGAATAATCAATTTCAAGCAATGATGCCACGTTGAAAAGAGCTCGCTCCCCTGACTCCAGACCAGTTGATTCTCGCACGGGACTCCGAACCCGCAGGATAGTCCGTCCGTAGAGAGGAGCAGGGGCCGTATTTGGTTTCTCGACACGATGGATCGACTCGACAAAAAAAGCTTCTCGACTGTCTCTAAGTTTCATATTTGGTTTCACGACCAAATCGACAGCTAAGCGCAGCCATACAAAACCATCAAATTGGGTGGTATTACTCCAAGGCAGCAAATAACGTATATTTAATTAAAATAGAAATTGTTAAAAGTTTATTGCATGCCTAAATTGAGCTTTTTAATAATCGTCAAGCGTCTTTATCGACACGTAAAGAGACGATATCGTGTCGCCAAATGCCAATTTTTATTTATCGACAGACGACAATGTCGACTCGAGAAACCAAATACGGCCCCAGGATGGGGAAACGCGAGGCGGCAAGGGCTGCCAGGGACATCACCATGAAGGTCTAGCAAACTCGCTGAGAGGGTGATTCCAGGGGCAGGTGGACAGCCCGCTTGATCGGTCAGCTAAACACCTGGGTGGACCGGGAGTTCGGCGAAGTTGATTTACTAGCTTACCTAATTTACGGTCGAGTGAAGCGCGCTGGACAGTGGCGGATTTATGGGGGGGCTATAGGGGCTTCAGACCAGGGCGGCAAATTTTTAGGGGCGGCAAATTTTCAACACATTTTTTTATATTTTTTGAAACCACATGTCATAAAGAAGGTTGTAATCAGAGACTATTTACTGTACACATTTAATCCCAATACTTTACGATATCCTTCCTAAACCAACCGTCGTGCGTAATATATTCGTCTGGAGAGCGATGTGTCAGATGGGTCTAAAGGTCCCAATACACGAGCGCTCCATTATGGCGACACTACAATGTTGCCAGTCCATTGGATCCGGTGCAAAATTAGGGCACACACACGATAGCGCCTGAGTCAGTCAGCCGATTGCAGTCGGTTAGACGAGCACAGTACTTAAATTTTGTTTTCACAAAGGTTGCATCTCCCTCCGACAAAGTGATAATGGTTACAAATGAATTTTATTGTTTTATTGCCCTCATAAATGAGCACATCGGAATAGAAAAATACCGGAAAAAAAATGTATCAAATGCGTCACATTTGAAAGTGGCTATGATTGTTGCGTCGTAAAATTTATATGAAAAAGAAATCACATTTCAGGAATATTTGTATCTCGGGTCATTGTTGCCTAGGGACATTTGTATTGAAGGACATTGGTGCAAGGTACACTATCCATCACTCGATACTCACATCAAAGCGGTTTGTGTATGATGCGGGTATTACACTAAGCATTCATTTTTCTACCTCTTTTTTTGTGTAAAGATTGTGATGCGTTTGTAGTTGTGCAATACGCGAATGAGAAGGGAATTTCTCATAGTTTTCGCAGACCCCCGAGTACGATATTATATTTGTGTTAGTGTAATGGAGGGTGAGTCTGGCAAATTTTTTTGGCTCAAAAGTGAGGAGTCATATGACGCATGAATTGTACTTCACTGCGACCCCTTGCCTAAAAAACCGGGTTTGTGTATGGGGGTAATAAACGAAATGAATGATAGTGTAACTTGCACCATTCACATATGGCGCCGCGTTTTCAAATCCAAAGAATATCCAAATCTTTGGCTTGGGTTTCGCGTGCAAACAAATTGTTGTTGTTTTGGCTTGGCGTGGTGTAATTTGGACGGATGGAGCGCTCGTCACGAGCGGCTCGTGTATTGTGCCCCTAAGGCCAAAGCACACCAAAATAGGCCAGGGCGGCAGACGACGGACTTCCACCGTGCCCGTATGTCGACCCAGACGTACGCCACTAGTGGGAAATGCGTGGGGGGAGAGGGGAGTTTCAAGTTGTAACAGGAAAAAGGTTGATGCACGCTGCGTCAATTCACCCTGCATTTAACAGTGATTATAAAAACCTGGTTGATGGATGATGTAAGAGCGGTGGTGGGGCGGCAGATCTCTTCCAGCTCTTAGGCGGAAATTGTGTAAATCCGCCCCTGGCGCTGGAGTAGGAACTCGGAAGAATGACTCCGACACAATCGTTGGAATACTTCGAAGACCCAAGGAGTGGTTGAGGGTGGCGCGGTTTGTCCAAATCATCTTAAAAACGAAGAAAACGGAGACAGAAGCTTGCTGATCTGTATCCACGGAGCCCTGACATCTTCTCGTACAAGCTGGCGGGACGCGTAAAGGGTGACGTCCGTCCGAAGTAATGCTTCGCGGCAGTGCCGGGTGGGGTAAACGTTTCGTTGCCGTGGTGGTGGGTGGTGATTTTAATCAGTAAGAATCTGACGCAACCGCCTGAGTGCGGATCCTTAGCGGTGTCTCCTATAATGCGTGACAGGCGGTCGAGCACTGATCAATTGATGTAAGATTCTCACCCTCCCTCGTCATTCTCTGCTTTTGGAAAAACTTTCCTATCAAGTCCGCTGTTCTCCGACTGCTCGTAAACTTTTGCATAGCTTTTTAACCATCCGCTGTCAAATAGTTAAGCTCGGTGAGTCTAGTTCCACCATTGGCCTACTTACCAATGACGTTTCCCAACGGTATGAGAGAGAGCAATGGGGAAAGTAGGCATCCCCTTGTCGTATTCCTGAGTTCACCTCAAAACTGTCGGATACTCTTTTTTATTGTGGAGAACTCTGAATTTGGAATTGTAGAGCTTTAATCAATTCTAGTAATTTGTCGGCAGTCCACATTGCCGTATTGCCTGCCATATAAAATCAAGTCCGTAATATCTATGGGGTTCAGCGAGGGAGACCGAATCTCTACTGGAAGGATATCGTAGACCAGGACGTCCAGAGCTTAGAGCTAGCCGAGTCCGGAATTTAAGACAAAGGGATTCGATGAGTATCCTGTTATTGACATAAATGAGAGAAAACCAGCACATTATTATCAATCGTTTAAATTGAAATTTCATCAAACAGAACGACATCGCAAAAAACCACATCGTGTTTCAATATGACATGTCGAAGTGATTCAATCAATCAACAGAGAGAAAGAGGATGGGGTGGGTTGCTTTAACATCCAATGTATTCCGCCAAACTCTTTGAAAATTGATAGTCGGGCACAGTCTTCAGTGCTTTAGGCGAAATTACTCTAGACAGCATACAATCGTATACCAGGAAAATTGGTAATATTTGTTGACGTAAATGTTTATTATGTGCAGAATGATTTAGATAAATATCGAGAATTGTTTCAAAAATATTTTGTGTGTAGTATAATCTATTAAAACAAAGGTAAATATTATAAACCACTCAACACTTTTATCAATAAATCACTTTATTTTGTAGAGCAATATGCTTAAAATATGTACCCTAAATTCATAGATTTGGCTAAGACTATAAACAACTTTTAAAATAAAGCTTTAGTTCTTTAAAAACGACAAAAAAAAATCAAACAAAACAATTACAAAAACACAACATACATATTTACTTTTTCTAATCAATCAAATTGAGGAACAACGCAAATATTTAATAAAAAATGTATTTCTATCATTTTTCGTATTTTATACGGCGTTTATATCGCCTCGAAAACACGTGTTTTCATGCAAGTGTTTTCGGAAAACGAATTACTGTTCACATCGCCTTTCTAGTTTTCGAGTGACAGTTTATTTAGAAAAATGCTAGATAAATACTTTAATTATTTCGATTTAAATTTTTTCCATGGCAAACTCAAATTTTAAAAAAGTCTCGACACAGAAAATGACATGCGTATAACAAGTGCTGAACGCTGAATTGGGTTCTTGTCCACACTTTTCTTGTCTTCGTGGTCGTTTTCATCGAAAACAGCTTTCCAAGTTGTTTTCGATTTGTATGATAAAACATTTGTTTTCGATTGTGTTTTCGCCCAAAACGCGATTTTTTGACGAAAACGCTTGTTTTCGAGGCGATGTAAACGCGGTATTAGTCTAGAATTTATTAATTTTTAACATTCTCTATCCTTGCAAATTGCCGGCTCTCTTTCTTCATACTATTACATTTTAGAAACAATAATATTTGTTTTTGTTCTTTTCTTTTTATTTATAAATATAAATTTTAAAAGCTGTCTTTTTTGTATTAATAGAGATTTTTTAAATATTTCATTAAAACATTCTAACACGATCGTAGTAGGTAGGTATAAATCTTTGGAATTAATTTTCTACTATTATACTATATTTATTTATTAATTTATTTTTACTCATTTAGTTTTTCGTTTTAAAACTTTTTGTTTTTAAATTTTACTATTCTAAACTAGTAGGAAGTTTATCGTATTCTTTTTTTTAACAATTAGTATTTTAAATTGGCCTCTATATACGCTTTTAATAACGTCAATATTTTTGTTTTTCTAATTTTAGATATATTTTTTATTTGTAAAAAAGAAATGAAACTCACACTGGTGATTTACAAACTATGGTATTACTAGGACAAGTTGATGTTATGAAGAGGATTTTTTTTATCACAAAAGAGTGCATGGTATTTCTACAAAACTACTACTAAAACGAACGACTTTGGCTGTTGCTATATTGAAATTGGGAAAATCTTACATTATTTTGGTAAAAAAAACATGAGAAATTATGTTTTTTTATTTGCAATTTTTGTTTAAAGCTGGTGAAATAGACGTCAATATGGAAACAAATATAAAAACAATTACCAGATATATCATCCAGTCCCCTGGAACAGACGGAATCTATCCCATTCTGCTAAAGGAGGGCTGCGACCTAGTCCCTTCTTTATTATGCAAAATATTAAGGGCTTCCTTCGCACATACCTACAAGAATGGGCTGCCTCTCCATCACTGAGGCTATCCGCACTGATACCCCTCCACCTTGAGGTAGAGATAAACGCGGCGCTGCGGCTGAAAGCGAATGGTCACTTGGGCGCTGGTCTTGGGCGAGGACTTTCTATTATAACCAAAATCATAGAAGAGATTCCGGAAGCGGGGAAGCTATTGGACTGCATGCCCTTTAGAATCTCAAAATTTGAGCGGCCTTCTGTGCACATACAGATTAGGCTAACCTGGACTTTTCCTAAAGTATTACCGGGCGGACTAGTATGGTACACGGATGGCTCTAAAACGAAGACAGGTGTAGGCGCCGGAATCTGGAGTGAAAGCCCCAGATTCAGCAGGGCGATCAGCCTAGGCACTCTAGCAACTGTCTTTCAAGCAGAGGTGTACGCTATTCTGGTATGCACTCATGAGAACTTAAGAAGGGCCTACTAAAATAAACGGATTTTTATCTTCTCTGATAGCCAAGCGGCAATTAGAGCGATAAGGTCCTGTAGGACCAAGTCGAAATTAGTTTGGGACTGCCAACGTGCTCTTGATGAGTTGGGCGTTCTCAATCAAGTTACTCTTGTCTGGATCCCAGGTCACCGAAAAGGTAACGAAAATGCGGATGCCCTGGCTAAACAGGGCTCTGATATTGCATTAGGTCCAGAGCCGGCCGTTGGGGCACCCTCCAGCTTGCTGCAAAGGGGTCTGGCCGATCGGACTATGATGTCCATGCCGTCCCAGACGGCCAAGGATTTGTTGTGGGGACCCCACATGTAGGCTTTGCCTGGAAGAGGATGAGTCTGCCCTCCATGTTCTCTGTGAGTACCCCACAATAGCGAAGAGCAGGGTTTCGTTGTTCGAGGAACTCTCAAGTCTAAGCGACAAGCCACTAGGCACACTGCTGAACTTGTTCAAGCGGTCTGGCCTACAAATATGAGGTATAGGGGTCGTAGTACAATAGGCCAAATGAATGGCCGCAGTACTTTTGGACCCAATACCTCACACTCGAAAAAAAAACATGTATCATCCAGAAAAATACATTTCTTATATTAATTGGAGATAGTGTTTATTTTCCAATTGGTTTATCAATGTAGGTATAGTACTCCTGGTAAAATTGTACCGCTATTACTACCGCGACTGTTCCACCAAATTAATAAACCTTATATTTAAACGGCATGATTCGCCTTGAACTTAGGACCGACTAAATCGTGAACAACCACTGTTCACACGAAACCCTTCTCCACTTCAGTCCTCCAAGGTCTCATTCGATTATTTGCTACTACCACCAAGATCTGTACTATTGGCGGCTCCATGCAGGGTTACGCCAAACACTTCTATGCACACCATTGTACCCTCCTACTCATTAAGGGCCGGTTTAAAAGTGAAATCAATACCAAACATAATTTCTCAGTTTTTTCCCCACAATTGCAACGAAAAAATTCGTTCTTTTTTGACAAAACATTGGTCTGAAATTGATAAGCAATTTCTTGTGTTTTTTTTTATCATGAATACATTGTTTTTAATAAATCTAACAATAATTTCAATAATATTATTTAAATTTGCGACTAATCAAGACACCAAGCGGCCTTACTATAGGCAACAACATTTCTTTTAAAAATTTGTAGCTTATATATATTTGTTTGTTTTATATATTTTAATAACTAATGTTTTATTTTGTTTCACTTTTCTACTAATAATAATAATAATAATTATAATAAAAAAATTGATTTCAATTTGAATCAGATTATTCTTCATTTGTGCAAAAAATGTTTTCTAATAATTTTTCTCATCAATAAATTACAAACTTTTGTATTGCAATAATTACTTCGTCTACAAAATACATTTATCAAGCTTTTCTTTTAAAATGATGTCTTTAATGAAAGATAATTGTTCTTATTTAAAAAACAAAAACTTTTTGCTAATTTGTTGTTGTTTTTTTTAAATATTATTTTTAAAATAGCAGCATGTGAAGATTTATGCTTTATATTACTTTTTTTTTCTACTATGCTTATTTTTAAAAAAATTTACCTATCACATAAATAATATGTTAAGAGATTTTTGGAAAACAAATACGAGTTTCGTGATTGCGATAGTGTAAAACAGATGAAATATATCATAGCACAATTGATATAATTAAATACTAGAAAAATAAATTATATTTACTGTTAATAATAATAATGTGAATATTTTTAGGTTGTTGTTAGTATTTTTCTCTTGTAAAATTGCCTTGCCTTTACTAAATGTGCAGACATCAGACATGTGTCAGGTAAACAAAACGTTGTCGCAGACTACTTATCGCGTTCACTAGCAACCGACAAACCGGTCACCTTCGACATACCTACTTTGGCTCAGGCTCAACAAGGTGATCAATAGTTAAAGTCTCTACAAGAGCACCCCAGCAACGACTAAAGGATAAAAAGGTAACGGTCACACCAATACCGCTCATCAGGTGTGGTGTGAAACTAGCACAGGCATTCGTAGGCCTTATATACCCACTTTCTTACGTAGATTAGCGTTCAACTCTGAACATAATCTCCCTGATCCTGGTATTCGCGCTACAAGACGAGCCGTTACCAAGAAATACTTCTGGCCATCGATCAATAAAGACTGCAATGAGTAGTCTCGATCATGCCTAGATTGCCAAAAGTCCAAAATTTCACGGCATACCAAATCTCCATTGTAAATTTTTAAGCTTCCAAATAATAGATTTGACCATATCCATGTGGATATAGTGGCACCCCTACCGTAAACTCATGAATACTCTTATATCTTAACGATAGTCGAGAGATTCACGCGATGGCCTGAAGCATACCCAGTTCGGGATATCTCAGTTTCAACAGTGGCAAAAAGATTCGTCGCTGAACTTGTCCCACGATTCCACGGTGTACCTATTGAGATCACAACCGATCAAGGTATGCAGTTCGAATCGAAACTGTTCAGTTGCCAAATTACTCGGCACCACTCGGCAGCCCTGGAGAACGCCAATTACGGTTTCATACGAGTCGACTGAGTTTGAAAACGTTTCGAACCTCCATATAAGGGCCCATATGAAGTAATCAAACGATTACGAAAACACTTCGTCGTCAAATTGAACGGAATAACCAAGTCGATATATATCGACAAGTAAAGCCAGCCTTCGGTTGTGGCCGCGACAACAAAGGTAAGCCGTCTAAAGCGGTAACATTCGGTTAATGATACGCGGAGGGGGGATATGTGGTGGCCGTGTATAAACTTAATTATTAAGATTTACGTAATGTCATACAAAAACTACCGGCTCGATCAAAATGATCAATCGGAACACTTCAGCGATCACCGTGACTAGAAAGCATCGATGTCCCTCGTGCTGATTGCGGTTCCTCGGTGTTGATATAGGTATGCAGATATTGAATTGCTCCAACGATGACCGAGGTAGTATACAGAGACAGCAGAGTCAATCAACTCAAGTGAAGATCTGGCGACACCTCAACGCTCCTAGAGGTTATTCCCTTTTGGCTTAGAATGCCCCTTTCAGCTTATGATATTTGGAGGAATTAAGCAAAAGACTCCGAAAGCGGATGACAACTTATACGTAACTTCATCGACGTTTAAGGTACAAGGAAATGGTTGATGATTCTGAGTGAGTAGGACGTCGTTTCGTCGCAACTCCATTAATTTGTGACGCATGGAGGCAGAAGGGCATCACGTCCTGGTGTACGCGGATAACGTTGTTATAATCACAAAAGAAAATTGAAAATGAAAATTTTCTCGAGATGTGATCTCATGGATGCGGCGCTACAAAACCTTTCATATCAGGGAGTAGTCCTGGACAAGAAACTCCTCTGCAATGAAAACATAGAAGAGCGCACTAAGAAAGCGAACATGGCGTTTTTCGCTTGCAACAAATCCATTAGGAAGAAACCCTAACGTGCCTTCTCCCCTAACATAGTACGAGGTCAGCGACCGCGCGTCTTCGTTACGGAGTTTTAGTATGGTGGCCACTTCTGAGTAAATCCACCGTGCTAAACAAACTACCGAAAGTACAAAGATGTGCGGAGTTATGCATAACAGGAACATTCCGTGCCACACCTTCAGACGCCCTAAATGTTATGTTACTTTCCCTCCTTTGAATCTGCCGCACGGACCTCTGGGATAGTAGCCAGATGCCTTACTCCCTAGGATACCGAGGCCCCAAATGATAACTGTCCTAAAGTACAATGTGTAACGAAAACAAGTAGCTTGACTTGACAGTGTATATATTGTAATATTAAGGAGGCAATTCCGTTGGATAATAGCCTTTCTTCAACAAAAAGAAATCCATTTCTAGAATTCTGTCCTAATATTAAAATTTGTTCATATTCACGGATAAATAATTAATATTGAGTTTAGCAATTCAAAAATTGCTTTCGTCAAAACAAAACAAAATGGAATGTTAATTTAATATCTTTTCTCACGCAAAATTTCAATATAATCTAATAACAAAAATAAATAGATATGAAGTGAATACATATATTGTTTTAGATATAATAGCGTCATTTGAAACCTACAAAAGCACTTAAATTCAACAAAACTAGAAATACCATTCTCTTCAAAAAAAGTGCACTACATTAGTGCAATTAAAAGAAAAAAAATATCGCAATCACTATTCTACCTTTTTTGTTGTTGTCTAGAAGATCATTCAAAAATACTAAATCGAAGACAATCACATATGTGTCATTTAGTCAGTAACTAATAACAATATACATATATATAAAAAAAATGAAAACTACCTTAACTTTTGTGAAAAAACATCGAATTTCTTAAAGCTTTCAGTTCTGAGTTCTACTAAACGTTTAATACGTTTACAAAATATTTGACTCCATAGGAGACAACACACGTATTTTTTTTAATTAGTATTTATCTTTGTATGTATTGTAATTGGAGAAGAGAACACCTATAGTGTTATCTAGATTTTAAAAAAAATTGTTTTAAAAAAACATTAACAAAAAAACCACAAAACAATCTAGTTTTAAAGAATGGTGCAATGACGGCTACGTTTTGGGACCTTAGGTGGTTCTTGTAAAGCAACTTCAGCTTGCTTCTTGGCCAGCCATGCTTGCTTCTGAAGACGATGTATAACAATACGATATGCTCCGATTAGCTCACTTCTTGGACCATTCGGTATGGCTGATCGTAGCATTTCGGCAGTGACGCCAAGTTTTTCTAAAATTTCACGTGTTTCACTTTCTAAAGGATTTAATTTTGTATAATCTTCAGTATCAGTTGGTATCATTATGAATTGTCCTTTTTCCTCATCGTAATTCTTAAATGTTGCCTGAACTTCAATTATCATATTTTGTTCGGCCTTAATACGCACTTCGGCACCATCTTCGCCAAATTTAACATCACCATTTTTAATGCTCTTCTCCTTGTCGACTTCCATTGGTCCAATCTTCTTCTTGAGTGTCCCACCGAAGAAAGATTTTCGTGGAATGGTTGCTAGCTGATCGTTTGGTGATGGCTCGGTGGTACTACTAACATCAACCGGATGCATAAAATTATCTACCAAAATTCCATCATTTTTCTTAGTGTTAAAATGCATTGGTGCTTTGTTTGTTAATTCTAAGTATCGTTCCCGTAAGGAGTATGTCTTGTTGATCCTGCGGGACTTGGTACGAAACCAAAATGATGATTTTTTTGATGGTTTTGTATGTAAGCTGATTTGCTGTGTCATTAGTTCAACGCTTATATTTGGATTTGTAACCCATTGGCTAGATAAGACTTCATCAATGGTAGGCCTACGGGCTGGCATATGGACTAGAATTCGTTCTGGAAGTAAATAAGTTCATGTCAATTTTATAAAGTAATTTTCTTTTTTATACTACTTACGAATGATTCGAACACAGGGTAGACTTATATGACCTGGAATTGAATAGTCGCCTTTAAGAACAGCTGCCCGTAAAGCTGGAACTGTCGGTGCTCGGAATGGCATATTACCAACAACCATAAAATATAGTAATACTCCTAATGCCCATACATCAACTGGTCCACCAACGTAGTGATCATCACTAAACAATTCTGGTGCAGCGTATGGTGGTGATCCACAAAATGTATCTAGTTTTTGACTAGGACCTAGAAGTAAATTATAAAAGTTTGTTATTAGTGGCACAGAAGAGAATTTGTTTGTGGTAATCGAAGAAAGTCAGCGAATTGTGGGGTTTTACAGGGCCATGAAGGTAGGTAGGTGAAGTGCCACAGCTCGTGCACGTTCTGTTCAGTGGTTGTTGGTTGGGGGTGATGGATGCCTGAAGCCGGGCATTTGCTTAGAAAGTGAACAAGTGTTTCTCTCTCGTTTCGTCTCCCTGCGGCTAGAGCAACAGGCGTTAAACGGGATGCCCAACTTGGCAACATGGTCTCCTATGGGCCAATCTCTCGTGATGATTGCCGTGGTTCTGGCAATATCTAGTGGGGGTCGGTTTTTAAAAGGCCCATTGTTATAAGTCGGCCAAGTCGCCCAAGAGATAATGCAGGCCTCTAGTGCTCTCGACTTTTGGCTGGTTAGCAGCAGGTGGTAGTCAAAAATAGCGTCCGACCATCTCGGTCTCCGAGTCCCGGAAAGACACTCCCTGCCTGGCTAGTTAGCCGGCTTTCTCGTTCCCCACTATGTTCCTTTGACCGGGAACCCAGCCGAGAGTCACGTTGTGCTTACTACCAAGCCTATCTATATCAGCTCTACATCGCTTCACTATCTTGGAGCGTATTGTTACTGATAGATCCCTTAAGGGGAGGTGCGCCCAAAAAGGCTAAAATTTAGAATATTTAACCGATTGACGTGATTTTTTGATATTTAGTGCATCTTGATTGACTTTAATAGAAAATTCATTAAAACCCCCCAAAAAATTTACCCCCACCCATTTTTAATCATAAAAAGTCTGAAAAAAGGATTAAATTCAACCATGTTTTTCTCCGTCAATTTTTATCCGATTGACTTGAAATTTGGTACATATCTTCTTCAAACTATAATAAAAGTTTCTGTAAGACGGATTTTTGATTTTCTAATTTGTTACACAGTTATGACTGTTTTTTAAAAAAGTGTAAGAAAAGCGGCATTTTTGGAGCTATAATTGTGTTTTTTTGTTAATCGAACTTGAATAACTTTTTTTTAAATAACGTTATCAAAAATCCGTCTTACAGAAACTTTTATTATAGTTCGAAGAAGATATGTACCAAATTTCAAGTCTATCGGATAAAAATTGACGGAGAAAAACATGGTTGAATTTACCCCTTTTTTTCAGACTCAAGCGCTGACTCAGGCGCTCTCGAGCGCTCTTGGGCGCTATGCAGAGCCAGATAAATAGTTAAAAAAACAGTGATTCCGATGATCGTATCAAAATTCTACTTTCACTATCATATAAAGAAAGAATTGAAGTATCTAAAACTACAATAAAAAAAAATCGATCTTTTCTCATTTTCTATGATTTTTTGGGCGCACCTCCCCTTAAGCCACCGTAGGAACGTAGGAGCCCTCTCTATACTTTATCGCTATTACCATAGCGACTGTTCCACTGATATTCAGGACCTCCTGCCTGCGCGGCCATATCGGTTCACCCCTTTACGCTCACAATACGGTCTAGAAGTTCGTTTATGAATAGAACAACTCGAGAATTCAAGCGGAAAGTTCATCTACATTTCTTCGAGCACCCCCAGACCCCCTCTAACCTTTTATATTCTTCAAACCAAGCTTACTACTGGACATTGCACCATGATGTGTACGGCATGACGAACTAGTAGTAAAAAGAGTGACTCCTAAGCTTTCACATCAAAAAAGGAGAAATCACCAGGATCCCGCACTGACCAACCATTTTCAATGACGTTTGAATCCAGCCAGCATAGCTTCGGTACATGTTTAATTTCGTAGTTGAAAGGTCATCTCCAGTAATACGTACATGAAACAATATTTTCTGAAGTCCAATTATAGTTAGCATATGTAACAAAAACGGCTGAATACTAGAGACCCTGTTAAATATAAAAGTTTTACGTCATAAAACCACCTAAACAATTTTAAAATCATCGTTTTTGAAAGTCATCTCAGATAACACCAATAATCGCCCTATTATCGTGACAATATGGCGTTAAACTTTGATTTAGATCAATTTCAAAACAGTAAATCTCAATTAAACTCTCTAAAAGAGCTGCCAACAATCGCAAGAATCACAGTCACCCCCAAATTGCCTTTGAACTGCTCTGGAAATGGCCTTTCACTGATAATCAAAAGCTCCTCGATGCCAGAGGAGAAGCTGCGAATTGCATTAAAATCAACCGCCATCTAAATGAGATAATTCAATTGAGGACAAATGATGGTCGAACAAGCGACATTCAGAAGATGAACATTCAAACTAAAAGTGACGCAGATTTTGGGGAAATTCCATGTACATCCATACGTACATACATACAGATTGTATAAAACGTTGGTCTCGATAATCGTTTTTTTCAAAGGATCCCTCCATTTCAAAGGCCATTCATTCGAACTTAGTCACATACTATAATACGAATTGCAGCACCGAATGTAATTGAAGGGCACACACAAAAACTACACAAAAACTTGTGCATTCAAACTGTTGATTCGTCGTGTAATTGCAGGCGTCCACCCTGTGGCTGGATCTGTGTAAGTATTGTGCAGTCAAAGGTGAAATATTTGTCCAGCGGGACTTACTGAGGTGATTTATGACAGGAAACAGTCGTGGACTTTATCAGGGAGCTTTATCAGGACATAATCGTTTGTTGAATTGGCTACAAAAGTGGTTTCATGTAAATGTTGATGAATGTTGAATTTGACTAGAAGTGTGCTTGCGGCAATTGTTAATAGTTTACATGTAATTATAGGAAATTTAGATGATAGTAAATGTCATCATATTCCTACCTATTCTTTTAGATGACGAACTTATAAATAAAAATTTTAGTTGGATTTACCGAGCTGTATTCATCCATAATTACTTTCTTCAAGTAATTATATATGCCCATTCAATCATACGCTCAAATACAACTAATTGTAGACTGGTCGATAGCATATTATGTTAGTCAACAGTAGATTATAGGTCTAGATTCCTGGAGTAAGTTAGTTTAGGAGTTGACAAATGCCAAACGTGGTGTTATTGATGATAAACATTCGACTTCGAAGCAAAAAGTGCTATAGAAAAGCAATTTTCAATGACAAGACAAACATCCATAGTAAATTAATTTGCAAATTCTGGTAAGATTTGGTTTCAAGAGACAACTGATGCAGTTCATGGTTGTATCTTTTTGCGAAGGATTCATCTAGATCAGGGGGTGGCCAGCTCAAATGGTACCGGGAACACTTTGAAAATGCATTATGATCCCGCGGCCCGAGGTGATTCAAATTTAATTTAATCAGCGCCGGCCCTAGCTCTTGTTGAGGGTGGAGCGAGGTTGTCTTTCGGCGCCCCTTTGTTCGACACTTTCACTTCACATAAATTGTATTTCCAGTTGTCCTAGATAAAACTTTTTTCGAGTACTGCCGGCCTGCCATTTCGTTACGGGATTATATCTCCCCTTTAGAAGCCTTTATGGGCTGGGGGCCCCATAAGGATTTCGATGGTGGTTTTAAGGGCACAGTTCCGCCTGTAGCGGCAATAGAGGAAGTATGTTTTCTCAAAGTTGCCTCCTCGACGTTTCGCCAACAGCCCCACCTTCTTTGAAGGCTATTTGGTTGTTTGTATTGCATGGTTTAGGCGTTAGGGCTTGCCCCAGCTAGTAAGGTTGAGATGGTGGAGAGAGTCACCTTCTCGTTAAAAGAGGCTTCTCCTGCCATCAGCCCAAAATTACAGTGTTCACCATCCTGTCAACGACATCTGTGTGAGTATTCTCCACTCCTACACCCTTAGGCCCTTGACTGGAATCCGCAAGGATCCCGTCGAGTCGGAAGACCTAGAACAACGTGGATGAGAACCCTACTAGCAGAAGCCGCAATAACTGGGAGATCCTGGTCGGAGCTGAGAGCTGTCGCGCAAAACAGAGTCCGCTGGAGGGCAACTGTTTCCGCCCTATGTCCCATGAGGGATTAAAGGAGCGCAATGATGATGAATGATGACACCCTTAGGGTCTTCTTTTAGACCCCTATCCTTTCAACATAATGCCAGTGGGGTCCTCTGTTGCTGCCGGAAAGTACCCGATTGCAAAAAGGCTGCACGGCAGCTTGTTCCCGTCTACAGCAAAAAGGCTTGCTCCTTGCAAGGCTTAAGGCGGCCCATCATAGAGGGCGCACCGACCCCTACTGACCTGGGCTGTTCTGAGCCCTGAGCCAATTCGACTACCGCCTCCAGAAGACTTCCTTGCACGGTTATTAGTTGTTTCGTGGTCAGAAGATTGTTGGTCGCAAGCACGCCAATTCTGACACTCCGCTATTTGACAGAAGGTCGGCTTTGGAGTCGTTCTAGACATCATTATGGGTGCGTCCAACTTTTCTGAAGGCTGTTCAAACCGTATGGCCAAAGCCTTCGCCCTTTTTGCCAGGTTATTATGCTCTAGAGAACATCCAGATGATCTAACCCTCTTCTTATTAAGAAAATCGGTATCCCTTTCTTCCGTAGCCAGCTTCCACATATCGTGTAAAACGTTTTTGGGCTGCACCACCCCGTCTTCTGAAAGCGGTCGTTTTTTCGAGTCGCCTGTCCAGTCAGGTGCCCTTACTTCAGCAGGAGATCTCCTAATGAAGCAGTGATCTCAACGTACTCCATCCCTGGGTTTACGGGCTCAGACTGCACTTCCTGAAGAAGAATCCCGAAAACTCTCCTTCACTGGGACCACATTCGACACCTTGATGTATGGATCCAAAAATATCTTACTGGCCTTGAAGGTCGTTCTTTTGGGAACTGTGGGAGCCCCAGAAATGTTTCGAGCGTTAAGAAGTGCTCCATCTTCAAAAGTTTCTTTAAGGTAATTTTATATTGATACTATGAGCTCGGCGGAGAAAAAACTGTCGCCCATGGCAGAACCCCGTATCACCAATGGAAGGCTAATTCAAACCGAAGTTCGCCTGGTATCCGCAGTCCATCGTTAGTAGTACATTCACGCAGTACCATTTATAACTTCAGCACGAATGTTTACACATTAGGATTGCGGTTCTTATCGAGTTTAGAACCGCTGTATTCAGTCTGCTCCATGGATCTCGAGCAGGATGTGGCCTAAGGCCATGTACGATCGGTCTTGGAGTCAGAACTCCCTGCTTATGCCGTGCTCGAGTCATATTGATCAGTACATAGATTTGGCTAGCTAAAAAACACGCTCTATTCCAAGGGGAGACATCATAGTATTAATGGGTGACTTAAATGCACAAATCGGTCACGACAACACCGGTCTTGAACAAACAATTGGAAAACAAGGCCTAAGCCAAGTTACCAATAACAATGGTGAGCTTTTCGTTGACTTTTGTTCTTCCCATCAACTTATGGTAGGTGGAACTTACTTTTGTCACAAGAAGATACATAAAGAGACCTGGGTATCGCCCGATGGTAGAACGAGAAATCAGACAGATCATGTGGCCGTCAGCCGCAGATGGAGAACCATTCTGGAAGATGTCAGGAGCTTCAGGGGAGCGGACACTGGAAGCGACCACCATTTGGTAGTAGCAACTATTCGCCTTAGAATCGCTGCAATCAGAAACTTTCAACGTGAATCTATAAACCGTAGACGGTTTAACGTTGACCTCTTGCGGGAGAGCGCTAAAAAGGGAGAATTTGCTGGAAACCTGCAGCAAATATTAAACCAGCAAACCGTTTCTGACGACACAAATATTGAAGACCTGTGGAGTACAACAAAGGGCGCTATATTGACGGCTGCGGAAACGAGCATCGGTTATGTCCAGAGAAACATGCAACATTGGATCTCGGACAGCACCGGGCAAAAAATAGAACGCAGGAGGGCCCTCAAAAATAACATAAACTCTACAAGCGACCCGGATAGACGTCACCAACTTGAACGGGAGTACTCTCAATTACACCGAGAGGTAAAGAGAAGTGTCCGGCGTGATAAAAGGCAGCAGATAAACGAGCTCGCAGAAAAAGCGGAAAACGCGGCAAACACAGGCAACAGTAAAGTGCTGTACCAAATTACTAAACAGCTCTCGGGAAAGCACTCTACTAAAAAGCATGCCGTTAAGAGTGCGGATGGAAGGCTGCTGTGCAGCGACGAGGAGCAGCTCCAAAGATGGAGAGATTATTTCTTCGCCGCCCTGAATGGCTCACTCACACAATGTTAAACAATTTGGCAACAGAAAGTAGTCTAGCAGGCTTAAGGCTGAATCCGAATAAAACCAAAGAAATGCGGATAAATGCAAACACACTTGAACGAATTGCGCTGAATAACCGTGACGTGGAACTGGTAGATAAATTCTGCTACCTCGGTAGTATTATTACCGAAAATGGTGGTGCAGAAGAAGACGTCAGTTCCAGAATAAATAAAGCACGAAGCGCATATGCATGCTTGTTCCGCATATGGAGATCAACGGAGATCTCAACCAACACCAAATTGCGGCTGTTCAACTCCAACGTTAAGGCAGTTCTTTTATACGGTTGCGAAACATGGAAAGTCACCCAATTCATCACAGGGCGCCTACAAGTCTTCATAAACAGATGCCTACGTCGTATCCTAAAAATCCGCTGGCAAGATAGAATTTCAAATGAAGAGCTATGGCGCCGTGCCGGCCAAGAAAGGATAGACGACCAAATCAGGCGAAGGAAATGGAATTGGGTTGGCCACACCTTGCGACGCGATAGCGAAAATCTAGCCAAACAGGCCCTTGACTGGAACCCGCAAGGATCCCGTCGAGTTGGAAGACCTAGAACAACGTGGAGGAGAACCCTACTAGCAGAGGCCGCAACTACTGGGAGATCCTGGTCAGAGCTAAGAGCTGTCGCGCAAAACAGAGTCCGCTGGAGGGCAACTGTTTCCGCCCTATGTCCCACGAGGGATTAAGGGGCACATAGATAGAGATAGAAAAAACACGCCCTCCAAAAGTGACATCAAAATTTTATTTTTTTCTCGAAATTGTTTTTCGCATTCATTTTGGCTTCCCCCACCACCTGGCGCCTAGAGCGACCGCTCCACTCGCTCTACCCAAGGGCCGGCGCTGACGGCAAGCTTCATTCAATGGCAATAATTCAAGTTACCTAATGATTTAACTTTACACGGATCTGGCAACTTAATAAATTTAGACTATCTTTTCCATAACTGAATAGAAGGAAAGTGGTATCAGACATAAAACAAATTCGGACAAACTACAGACTACTTCTCTATGAGGATAATTCTGAACTAATAAAACTGTCACATTGCTGCTACTCCCAGAACATTTCGTTCCAAGCTTAGCAAATTACATTAAACAAACAGGGAACGTGACCGAGAGACGTGACGATTCTAATGGACATTGTCGTCCCCTAGTAAAAAAAACGAAAAGTGGAAAACAATTGCAACTTACCATTAATGAGTTCCGTACTAAATCCGAAATCTGCTAATTTTAATTTATTTTCGGAAACTAACAGAACATTCTCAGCCTTAATATCTCGATGAACAAACCCTAAGCTGTGCTAGAATGAAATAAAGTTTAAGAAATTAATTCTAGAGAGCTAGAGATCAGCACAGAACGGAGAGAAGTGTCCTGATACGAAGGGATTTATTAACCCTAGGATTTGATTACCAACTTACCATATGTTTAACAGCTAAAAGCAATTGCTTGTACAGTGGTGCTGCATGTACTTCTCTAAGAGGACCACCCTGGGTGATGTGATTGTATAATTCTCCCCCACGTATCCACTCTGTAACTAAATACACCCGACCGAGAGTTTCTACAACTTCGAATAATCTGGAAAGGAACAAGATTTCGGTTAGTGCACGTTTGTGGAGAATAGGATTTTAGGGACTTGCAAGGATTTTAAAGATAAACTTACCTTAGGATATTGGGATGATGAACACATTCCAGGGTGGCTACTTCTCTCGACAACATACGCAGTGCTCGAGCATCAAGACCACCTCTGTCAACTACCTTGATAGCTACTTTGTCTGGAAGATAAAAAAAAGTCAGATTAAACGTACACAGCTGTTTCCGAATGTGGGGCCAGATAAAGTCATTGTGAAAGTTAGAAGTGTTTGAAGCAATTACAAACAATGAAATGCCGGAGGTGGGGCTCAAAGGTGAGGTGATCGTCCTCCAACCCCCTGCTGCATGCGCATCCCCTCGATACGAATGAAAAGGAGTAGTTAGAACTGCTGGCTTAAGTGGATTTCCTTTCTGGTTACGTTCAAATCACTCCCAAAAGACGTTAGCATGGAAAATTCATTTTCCTTTGAATGAAATTGCCAACAACACACTACCCACCCCCAGCCACCCGCCCCGATGATATCCGTTCACTACACGACCTTTTCCCATGTGGAAGGAAGTTGTTTCAAGCCGTACCAAGTAGTGGCAGGGCGGTCGTACGTGTATTGGATACAAAACGTGATATTGTCATGTATTTTCTGTAGGTCGGGGGCCAGGTAAACAAGGCTATCAAAACATGCTTCAAAGTTGCCATTCTCAAAAGCGAATTTCATCCCAGCACGCAGTATCCTTATCAAGGAAGTACAGCTGTATGCGCGCCGCCTGGCGGGGCTTCGATGAAGTCTTTTAATTTTTCATTTTTTGCAAAATTCGAATTCTTTCTCCATCGAAAAGGACTTTCGGTTGCGTCCTTTGAATATTCTAAAAGACGTGAAAATGGCGGCAGCGACTTAAATGGAATTTTAATGACTTTATATTTAATGAATTTCGTTGTAGTTGATACAAGAGAACCATTAGCTGAGTGGAAATGCTGGTGGTGTAAATATGATGACGTGACTGGGTTGTATATTGAAAAATTGTAGTTTATCATGGATACACAATTTGATATTTATGTCAGTGTTTTTATTGCTGTTAAATAAGGATGGAATGTATCTGCAGAAACACACGAAAACTGATGGTTTCTGTTTGACCTGACAAATTGAAAGTTAATTATTTGGAAACATGAAAGTGTAAATATAATTAGATTGCGGCAATCATTTCTGGCATTGAACCAGAATTTACTTTTTTTAATAGATATTCAAAGTGTTACGAATTGGATGACATAGCACCAAGGCTACCAATACTTACAATTAAGTCTTCAAAGTAGTTTTGGTGTTTACATTAAGCGATTTGATCATGATTTCCAATTTTTCGTAACGTGACCATTATTGATTTTCTTCCTTGGTAGACTTATCGGCCATTTCTTAGTGAAAAGCCAAAAATGGTGAAGAAACAAACTACTTATGAGAGACTTTCGTCATCATTTGCATATTGCTTCCTTGACTTTTGGAAGCGCAAATCTTGAAAAACTTTGTAACCATTAACCTAAATCTGTGCCGCCTCGTTTTTCTGGTAGTTGTACTATCTTGCGTGGGCTCTGGCTTGATCACTGCTGTGTAGAAGTACATAGTATACTTTTGGTTCCAAGTTGAAGTCCCGCATACTGACATACAAAGCTACAGACTTCCAATTGCTGAACTCTGCAGAATGGCCGCAGTTCGGCTTTATGAAAATGCCCCTATTCTGACCTTCTTCAACAATTTCGCTTTGGGTCTACAATACTTGAATGATCGGCATATGCTTTCTGCTGGATCATTTCTTATAGGTAGGCTAAAATCGTGAATTTTGGGCTTTTGGTGAAAAGTATCAGTTGTATCTTTTACGGGTTAATACAGTGTTTCCCAAACTTTCGACATCTGTGTACGCCCACTTAATACTGCGCGATAAAAGTTTGACCTCTGGTAGAAAAATGGGAAGCAGCTAAGGTGGGATGTACTGACGACATTATAATTAATTTTGTACAATTCCAGGTTGATCGTATGAGATATTGATGATTTGGTTACCAAGTTTTACTAATTGTTCTAAGAAACAAAGTACAGTTCGTAAAAGTGGGAGAAAACCGCCGCGACAAAAGTTTGACCTCACAACATTTCCCAATTTGAAGCTGAAACAGATAGCTTCGTTCGTCTGTTTCGTTAAAAGAACGGAAAAGAAAGAAAGAAAGCACTGTCCTTATAGGAGCTTTCGTCTTCGCGGATTTGACATCACCAACTCTATTGCTGTAATACGTTTTTTGTTTATTATTTTAATTCTCACTAAAGACGACTTGCTCTCTTGGATTTTTTCTCTTTTGAACCCTGTTAAAAATCAAAACAAAGGGCTTTTTAATAATTGTATGGTTACTTGACAGATTAAAAGCATGTTTGCCAAGTCCGGTAAATCAGTTGCGCAACCTAGAAACTATGCCTAATAAAATCAAAAACTGAGAATTCTCTGCGGTTCGCATTTAAATTTTCACACATTAATTCTTCTTTTTATTTAAACAGATAAGCATGCATACAAAAATAGTTGCAAGATTTGCGCAGACTTGCCAAGCACATATACATGATCGATTTGAGCAAGACTCCAAAGTGTGGTTATGCTTTCTTTCCTTTCCGTTCGTTCGTCTTTTTGAAAATTTTCCAAAATCTTTCGTTTTTGTTCGTCTTCATTCCTCTCCGTTCTTCCTGATGTGGACACTTCCATATGAAGTGTACAGCATTGAATTCGCTGACTGAAAGAACGAGCGAAAAGGAACGAAGCTATGCGATTCAGCCTTAAAAGCGACAAGCGATACGAAGCTTCTAGGAATTTTTGACCCCCTGTAAAACCCCCATTACTTTTCGACACTGATTTTAATCCTCAAGTTAGTATTAAAAAAAATCGATGGATTTATCTTTAATACCTTGATGGCCGGTTGAGTATCTGATAACAGAATTACCCTCGCTCCTGCAACCCGTTTCACGCAGCCGAAGAGTGGTACAGGCTGCCTGCTGCCAGTTATATACTACATTGTCAACCGCTGCATATAAGCTTGTAGAAGCTAACTTCCTCTCAATCTCGATGACTGTTAGTTCATCTAAGTGCCCACTGAGCTATTCATCGGACTGAGCCTCTTCGTTAGATGAAGCCGTTTTGAAAACCTTTATCCATGCCTGCCTTAGTCCAAAGTGGAGTATATGGTCAACTCTTTCGAGCCTTTCTAGGTACTCGTGGTTGATTAGCAGTAACAGGGTTCTACTATTTCGCTGTGGTTCCTCGGCCTTGAGCACATTCCAGTTGTCCATAGCGATGACCCTGTTGTGACCCCCAAGATACTCCAGTAATTTGCCCCATCACGAACTCCATGACCATCTCTGATATTTTGTGGCCTCGATGTCAGTCCAGAGAAGGTCAGGGAGTCTAGAATTGGCATCGGTTAGTGCCATTAGAAGGTGGTCTTTCACTACTTCGCTCATTGGTGTGTTACCCATCCGTTGAGCCTGATTGTTAGGCTCCTGAAGTAGAAGCTTCCCCGGCTACGGTTGGTCTTGAGAACTTTCTCCTAGCTTGCGCTCGGGAAAAAGGCGGCCTCATTCTCTGCAATTCTGTCAAGAACGAAGAAGGCGCGATTGCACCTTCTCTTGCGGATTGACGCTCGTGGTCTCTGTTTCTCAGATGTGCCATTGTCACTGTGGCAATATACAGAGGATGAAAAAAAGAGATAGACGAAACAAGTATAGAAAACGTGCGAATGGGGTAGTTGGAAGGAGTCGACCTCAGTGAGCATACCTCAATGAAATTGAGGACGTTTTTAGCAAAGGCCAGCTTAATAGTACCTTAATTAGGTTAATAAAAATAGTTAACTACATAGTTAAGTTTAAACAAATTTATGTTCCTTTAGCCTGATTGTGTAGCTAGTGTTAAGTCATCACGCAGACAAGGCTTTCATGGAGTTTGTTTATTGATTGCCTGCCAGATTATCGAATCTTAAATTCTATCATGGCTTCGTAGGCAGTTTTTGAGCCTATGAAGAGATCTTGAATTGTGTTTGGCCTACCTTAGGATGTTAATCTGATCAGCAGTCGTTTTTGGTGTTCTGGTTTTCGGTGTTTTGGGAGTCCGAAGGTTTTAGAAATAATAAACCACTTTAACCGCAACGCAGCAAAGTTTGGCATTGAATATTATAAGTTAACCTCAAGTCCAATGCCCCCATGGCCGCTAACCTTGGTTCCTACATTAATTGTTAGCAATAACTCATAACAAACATCTTAACTGGCCAGCAACAGCATAAAACAACTCTCACGCAATTCTCCTTAAACCAGATTTCATTTGCTTATTGCTAGAATTTGCAATAAAATAATTTTCTTGAAAATCGTCGCCATATTTTTATTAAAGCTCGGACTACACCCCGTCTACCAAATTGCATGTGAACAATATTACATACATAATTTTTGGTGGGTTATAGGCATATGAAATCGATTAGCCTTGACTACCTTATTATCCCTAATTATAGTAATAATAAGCGGTAATTGTCATAAACAGTATCCCGTGAGGTTATTACGACGAGAAGGAGTCTGGCCGGGGCGCTCTGGGTTTTTCCTTTTAACGCTAATGTAATTTGGTTACCTGTAGGCGCGCTGAAATAGCATTAAATATGCATTGACGGGTATTTTTTTGGGGGGAGAATACCTACATAACCATTAACAGGTTGGAATGGTGGTTTAGAGGAAAAGACCAGAAGGAACAACAAAATGCTCGTTAACTACTCACTTGTTCGCTGATATATAAGAAACAAAAATTAATTTTTCCACACGCAACAAAGAAATTAACCAGATCAAATCCAGCATGAAAAAATCAAGGGGACAAGTTCGAGGTAACCTTGCAAGGAACGACAGGACAACAACGAAAAAATGGTAGCATTTCGTCAAGAGCCCTTCGAAGTTACTTAATAGCCTTGTTGGAGTAAAGCTAGAGCTTGAATATATAAGAAAAAAACAAACACACTCGCTTTTAATCAACAAGTCCCAAGTCGACCTCCACTTGACTGCTCCTTGCTCGTTTTCGTTTCCTACTTCGTGTGAATGCCTTTATTTAAAAGTCTTGCTGCAGTCCTTAGAGGAGCCTGCGACAACATCCTTGTAGAAAATGGCACGTTGTTTTCATCTTTCTCTTCTCGTGCCATTTATGGGGGCAGCACTTGTAAGGATCCTTTCATTCACAAACAATTTTGAAATATTTCTCCACTATGTATTCATCCCCCGCAAAGAATAGGAGTGGGGAAAGGACCAAATTCCCAACGATTTTATTCGTGTTTGTAGAAAGGGAAAGGCGTTCGGTGGTAGAACAAGCATTTTCGTCAATTAAAGCCGCAGCTTTTTTCCAAAAAATAAGTGGAAGCCTTAATTGCCTAAAGGATATGCTTGCTTGCTGAAACATTGTGGAAGGTCCTTCACCGGGAATGAAGAATGGACCACATTGCTCCCGGTCAAATTTGCATATTTCATCTTAAGATTATTATTTCTGCGAGAGAGAGCTTCCTTCTCTGTTGGCTGGTTGTGTTCGGCTGCCTTGTGTCCTTTTTCCTTTCACCACCACCACCCCGTGGATCCCGTGGTACTTTATTAGGTTAATGATGGAACTGAACCTTTTTCCTGGCTGCTGTTCGTTAATTAGATTAAAAGGAAAATAAGAGGAAAAAGGATAAATTTATTTATAAAAACAGCTTAATGAAGGTCAGATGTGAAGGAAAAAAACCCTTTTTCGGTTGTATTTTACTCCAGAAATTAGTGCGGATTCGCTTTCAAATTAGATTCCCAAGGAATGTAGTTGAACACGAGGCGCTTTTCATCTGGCGCGCTGTAATGATGTTTATTTATTTTTAGATTATGTTTTTTAATTAGTGCCATTAACGCAAGTGTGAAGGGAGATATCATGGCTGAATCTACCCTTTTATCATTTAATAATATATGAAATTAAACGGAAATTATTCTTGTAAAAAGAACAATTTAAACAGAATCAAAATTGGGTCGATTTAGGTCACTTTTGGTTTTTTGATTAATGCCATTTGTAGCTTATGACCCTTGGAAGTTTTTTATAGGATAAGACAAAAAGTTAGTGAGGAATTTGAAATGGACTAACAAAAGGGCCTTGGACAGGATTGATTATACCCAACGAAGACCCGGTTACGGTATATAACAGTTCCCACTTAAAACAGTGAAGTGAACTTGTGAAAGCTAAGTAGTGGACCAGCCTTGTGTTGAAGGAAAACTATTGCCGTATTTATATAACCGATCAACTTTAAATTTTGCACATACGCATAGTTTCCTGTTCGTGTGACAATCGAATCTGTCTTTTTGCGGTTCCAAGATGGCCGTTGAATTTTACAATTAGCTGTGTTCGATGACTGTTCTTTGAGTCTTTTTGACAGATCTTTTCTGCTCTCATTTGCCTTGTTCTGTGTTTTTTGAGCCTGCTCTGGATTGAGAACTCTCACTTTTTCTGTTCTACGAAATTTGTAGGAGTAGGCAGATCAGTCAAATTCTTCTTCTTCTTTTCCTTTTGACATTTGTCAAATCGAAAATACGAAAAATCGGAAAATTGATTTATGAATGATTTATGCGGAAAATACTTGAAAATATTGAACAACAAACCATAATTTTTTAGAAAAATAACATTTCCACATCATTCAATTGTTTTTATTCGCATATATTTCTTCTTCTAAAATTGACATTCGTACCTAACCTCTAAAAACGGAATTTAGAGCAAAGTTGAGCAGAAAGCACCTAAAAATTGTGTGTGCAGAAAAAAGTGATTATTCTCAATCCAGTGCAGGCTCAAAGAACACAAAACAGAGCAGAAAACAGCAAAAAGATGCAGACAACAAGCCTCTATGAACACAAATCGCTGATTTATTCTGCACCAATTTGTTATGGTGCAGTCACCGAACAGACCTATTGTCTGTATACCGGACTCCTTGATATGGGTATACAATGAAAGGATATGACAGGTAAAAAATACAATTAGCGGTGTGATGGAATAGTGCCAACAAAATGGCGGCCAACACAAAATGGCGAATAATCTTTTTCTTTACAACCAGCTCGGTATGGGTATCAAATGAAAGGGTATGTCGAGTATAATACAATAAGCTGTCACGTCATTTTAAATCTAATATGGCGGTCATACATATATGGACTAAAAAGAAGAAAATAAAAATATATAGTTTAAACTGAACTGAAAAATAAAAAATAATTTTGAATGTCAAGTTTTTATATTCCAACCAGTATACATATGAGAGCAACCTCCCGAGTCAAAATGAAACTCGGCCGCATTTGGCATTAAGCTCGAACAGTGTCAAATGGTGTTTTTCTAAACTCAAATTTAAAACGAAAGAAAAAAAATATATTCGTAGAATAAAGCATCCTACGCTTCGTAAAACAGATAGATAAGAATATTATATAATAGTCGTCATCAAATCAAATTTTTTCATTGAATTTTTATCAAAAAAACAGATATTTAAAAACCAAATAAGAAAATTCCCACACTCCCGCCACATGTACTCTCCCGCCACAGGCATGCACGTTCCCGCCACAAGCATGCACGCTCCCGCCACAGGCATTCACAAGAGTATGAATTCCCCACTCTTATTTAATATCTTTACGAATGACCTAATCAGTTCACTCCATTTCCCATTAGCGTATGCGGATGACTTTGTACAGTGCGGGAGGACCTGATTGTGTACAGTGTGAGGGGACCTGATTGTGTACAGAACGGGGCGAAGATTGGAGTGATTCAGATACTCGTACAACGTGATTTCGAGACAATCGAACGCTACAGTGATGATTAGAAGTTGAAAAACAATGAAAAATTCAAAATGGCCGCGGAAATGTGGTTGAATTTGCCAATTTTGTTCCGATTCCAATGAAAGTGCGTATCTAGAGGTTTTTAAGTCGCAAATAACGAATAACGGTCAAAGCTTATAAATTCAAAATGGCCGCGCCGGCCGTGGGTATATGGGATTTTTAAGTTAATAAATAACGAATTTATGATCAAAACTTATAAATTCAAAATTGCGGGGCCAATATGGCGGATGAATTTTGCCAAATAAGTGTCATTTCCTGGTTAGCTGTATGTAGGTTGTTCAAGAGTTTGAAAAATCGGAAAATAGAAACATAGTATTACCTGAAGCTGGTTAAGAATTGATCAACAAGATTTTTTTGGAAAGATGGTAAGGAAATGTGGGATTTATATACAATGGATAAGAATAAAAAAAAGCTGAATTTTTAAATTTCCGTGCTTGTGGCGGGAGTTTTCATGCCTGTGGCGGGCGAGTACATGCCTGAGGCGGGAGCTTGCGTACTTTTGTGGCATGCCTATTTATTCGCTATGCATGTTGGATGCAGGCGGGTGCGTGCTTGTAAGAAAATTAACCAGTAAATTAGATTTAATCGGACTATCTTTCGAATTCAAGCTAAGAATGAAATTATTGGTATAAAATGTCTCCGTCAGTGGATCTTCGTCAACTACGCGGATTGGATTCAGAAGAATTACATCGCTCATCAAATGGATTCGAACCACGCACCTCTTGTAAGCACTATCCTTCCTGAAAATACCATCATCTCAGAAAGGGGCTTGACTTTTTAACTTTTGACACTTCCTCTAATAACCAACATTGGTAAGTTCATTTTAAATAATTTTTTCATAGAGACTCGAACCTATTTAATACGATTTCATGCTCCCCTAAGCATCCCCCACACTCACACACCTCAAATGAATATGTTTCTGTTACATAACCATATATTTTCCGTATACAAGCCCCCAAGCATTTCGCATTAGCATCAACATCAGGCCAAATCCCAAAGGATCCTTTTACATTACACACACATTTCCATAAACTTTGATCAAATTTAAGTTTTTACCTCAATATTTCATTCATTCTGTTCTGACCTAAATTTGCACAGCTTTCAATTTCATTTCCATTACACTTAAAGCGGCCATTCTAACCGCTCCCATGTTGTCAATATATTGAGATATTTAATAAAATTGAATAATTTAAAAAATGCCTTACCTCGTGTCAGTTGGTGAACAGCCAATTTCACTTTTGAGAAGTTTCCACGTCCAATATCGCCGCAAAATCTGTACAGACCTATCCGTCTCCCCAGAGCCACCTGAAAGTATAAAATAACAAGAATCGGGAATAAGAAGTTGCTCTGGCGCCATATCAAGGGTAGTGCACACAGTGAGTGGGCAGTGTTGTGTTTTCAGAAATAAGGATATGATCAACATACACGTAAGTGGACTGGGATGACCACCACAGATCCCAAGATGGTCATTTGCGTTGCCTTGCAAGGATAAACATCACTCGGCAGGAATAAAGTATCCTTCTTTATAGACCCACAGGTGATATACGTTAAGGTGGAAACTTGTTTTCTGTATTTTGGTGTGTTTCTTTTGAGGGGGTATATATATGTATATAGAGGAGCTCAAAATACCGATATACTACTCTCTCTCGCCTACAGGTGAGGGAGTCCTTCTCGACTAAGTATAGAGAGCACCGGTCATCAATTATGGATGGCCCTCAATTAACCCTGAGACGATAAAGTGATTCCTGGATAAAACGAGGGCAGCCCTCGTTATTTATTCTTCAGTGCTGGCCCCAAGGAGCTATTTTAAGGATAGGTCCTTAAAGTCCCCGATACTCTCCCTTCAAAAAAAAAATAAATAAAACGTCTCGAGTTCGGTGCTGTAAGTTAATCCATTAGATCGATGTAGAGAAGAGAAGGAACCGGAATGAATGATTAAATTCGCATGATTTATTACTCCTGCTGCCATTCATCCATTATGCGGTAGGAGTTTACAAATATGCCACCAATTTCGGAGATCCCTCTCCCCGGTCTGGTCCTGTGCAAGTCAAGTATCCTCTGTTTGCTATCCTTTTGTTTACGAATTTTGTTTGGTGTGAAGGGGATGAGTTATTCATTAGATATCGTTTCACTCGAGAGCTGGTATTGATTTTGCTTTAAAAAAATGCAAAAATTTATTTCTGGTTTCTTAAATAATCATCAAGAGGAAAATTCCGAATTTTTAGAAAATTGGTTTCTGGTTTTTGTTTCTGTAATTTTTTCCATCAAAGAAAATCCATTTTCTATATTAAAGCGATAAAACAAATAATTTTCTGTCTGGTGGATTTTTTCATGTTGCTAATTTTATCACCAATGTTATTATTCACAAGAGGCAGACTTTGTAGAATTGTAGAATTTATCAAGCATTAATAATTAAAACTTAATTGCTAATTCCGGATAATCATCTGAAGTTGTTTAAATAATCCCGATTAAGAGTGTTTTTCTAATTAAACACATTCAGACGATTTAAACGCGACAGAACAGACAGGCCGTCGTGCAGAAAATCGATGCAAAGCACGACAATAAATTTTATCTTCTCGTCTTTATCGAACTTCTTGTCGAGCATTTAGTAATGAGATATATTGGGAGATACAACTTGGCGCGCAATAAGATAATGGAAAATTTGTTTAATTTTGTGCTTAAAATTTTCAAAGTGTTTAGTACATGGATGTGGGGAAAGGTGGCGCTGACGATATGTCAAACATAGGACTGTTCCAATAGAGAATGCGGGATCCCGCGGGACCAAGAAATCACCTAATTTTTGTTCCAATAGAAATTCATGCTTGAAAAAGCGGGGGCATTTTTGTTTCCCCTCGACCAAGAAACCGCAGTTGATTTGTTGATGGAATGAAATCTTACGACCTTTTCAACATGTCAAAAACAGCTGTTACTTGTCATGTCAAACCAAAACGACAACCATGTGCTGAAAATAACTATTGCTCTCAATAGTTTTATGTTATTATTTTCCCCCCACCAATCAAGTAACTTCCCCCAGGGTACGACAGTCCATTTTTTCTATTGCAACAGACCCAACAGGTCGAGTCGTGTTTCGTGACAAGTCGTTTAAGTTGAAAAAAGTGGCGTTTCAGTCGTCGAATTACGACTTTCAGCACTGGGGCTTAGAGTGGAAGTGCTAAATTTAGTTTAAGCCCTTGTATTGCAAGTCGTGATTTGACTGAAATGCCACTTTCTGCAACTCAGCACAGGGGCCATAGGAATACCTATAGGGAAGTCGCATGACAAACCGAACGGAAACCGAACTCAATTTGATCTGAATTTGCATTTTCGGTCGAGTGTTATATGACATATAGAACTTGAGTTTTTAGTTGTCATTTGGTTTGGTGAAATTTTTCGTGAAAATGGATAATAACAAAATGGATAATAAAATTGTACATAACCTCAAGTTCATCGTTCAGTCGCTAATTACATGACACTCCGAGCAAAAATTGTAGTCAACCAAGCAAAAACTTGTTAACCCACTCAGAATCCGTTCGACACAAGTTTTTCGGACAGTCGCTGGTTACATGACGCAACCCGAACGGAATATTAAGCTCAGTTCGTGTTCAGTGTGTCATGTAACCTCGGTTAAAGTAATAATTTGACAGTCAACTAACCCTATTTGACAGTTGATAGACCCGATTTGACAGTAGGCTGACCCCAGATTCCAGTACGCTCAAAAACACGGATTTTATAACCGAGGGTCTTTCCTGAAACGGCAAAGACTTATTTTGTAGTACCATTTTACAGAGGTTAGACACTCCAACTATATTGAGAACTGTTGCACTGTATAGACCCTAGCTTAAAGAAATGTAGAATTACAATCTTATTTATACACAAATTTCGTAAAAATACGCATATACCTAATGTGTAAACTTACACCAAAGGTAAGTAATCTATGTCTCTACGATGTATTTTCAGGTATTTTCTACTATTGACAGGCTTTTTTATATTTCTTATGTTTATTTCCTTTTCTTCTTTGTTTGTTTCTATTTTCTTGTTTTCCTTATAAATTTTTCAATATTTTAGATAAGAATTTTTGATTATTTGTTATAATATAACCATTTATATCAGAGGTAGTGCTTCCATTTAATAAACTACTTGAATTAATATTTTGAGTGGTAATAACGATTAAACGTAAGTACATACATATGTACATACTGTTCATGTAATTGCACTTCGTAACGAAAGCTTCTTAATTCCATGAATAGTTGAGTAATTGCAAAATGAACAACAAGCCCCTTTGACGTTAAGCTTTGACACTTAAGAAGTGGTTGATGGCAGTGCAAATTTAATTACGGGTTTCATAACCACTGCATTACAAAGAATCATTAGCATGCGAATTATCGTTCAAGCTTCCTAATATAAAATATTTAAATATTAACGCTATTTGTTAGCGTAGGTAGAACGGAGAAAAAAAAGGTTTAAATTGCAACACAAAGGCAATCATAAGACTCTTTGG
Source organism: Thereva unica (assembly GCA_949987705.1). Lineage (NCBI taxonomy): Eukaryota > Metazoa > Arthropoda > Insecta > Diptera > Therevidae > Thereva > Thereva unica. The sequence goes on from OX465285.1 coordinate 86,576,704, forward strand.
ATTATGAAGAGCGGAGGAATTGAAGGCGGTGATGAAGCTTTGTAAGAAGAACGAGAAATAAGCTACTTAAGGAAGACTAGAAAGAATTGACAACGACGTAGAAATGCAAGAAATTCTGCAAGTATTTAAAAAACAAGGGAAGTTTAACCAAAAATAACCTAATACAATCCTAAAATAGAGTCAAGGTATTATATAATATGTTAAAACCAGTATTAAACAGAATATGACCCTGGAATTAGCACAACAGACGACCAGGGGCCAATTTGGACCAATTCTAGAAAAATCGAATATGATAATGGCTGCTAAAGGCTGTCCGCAAAGAGGCGTCTTATAACCTCTCCTATGTACCAGGTATACATGATTTGTTGAATAGTTGAGTTGAGGTTGAGTTCAATTTTCAAACTTGTGTCACAAATGACAAATAAAACACAGAGATGCTGATGTCAACTAATTTCAACTCAACCCAGGACTCGGTAGCCTAGGGTGTAAGGCGTCTGGCTACCATTCCAGAGGTCCCGGGTTCGAATCCCGGCAGGCCCCTCGGTCCTTCGCCTTTCCACTTTCCCCTACACCTACATAACTTTCCTTCCTTCTTCTTCCCACTTTACATTCCTGATTCTTCCTGTCATAGCCTTCCTAGCCTGTTCCCACTCCATCAAAGCGCATGTCATCGTTTGGTTGATAAGATTTAGCTCGTTTCAAGAGGCATAACACTCCAGCGGGTTGTTTCTCGCTGATATCAGAGTCGCGATAATAGAGCTGCTGTTCGACATTGCACTCTATACGAAGAAAATAGATTGTCGACAGTATAAAGGGCCTTTCCTGAGCCTCTAGTAGTCTGTCACATAAAAAAAGGTACAGAGCTGAGTCGAGGTCAGTCAACCCAAACTCAACTCGATGCGCGTCTACATATAGTTGGACTTAGGTTCAACCTGAGTTCAACTCATCATGTACATACTAATGGTCAATCCAATACTGTGGTAATGAATGACTGGGGCTTCAGCAAGAACTTGGGTCATCGTACCATTTACTTAGAAGGAAGCTATATTTAAAAATTTTCTCTTTAGATGGCCTAAGAAAGGATTTCTCAAAGGAGGCTAAATATCTACTCTACTGAACATCTCCCCCGCCAGCTATTGCTGAAGAAGAAGGCTTTTGCGAGGCGTTGCATCTACAGGGGCTATTTACCTTTAAGCGAAAAGACTTATGCATCGCCTATCGATTCTAAAGCCTCAAACACAATCAAGTTGGCTGTATGTCCAGATTTTCATCAATCCCTTGCGCGCACCGAGTTTTAATCGGCCAACCGGCTCACAATCGATATACATCCGCACTTCGATATACATCCAATTTCACCGTATATGGGGGCCTTAAAGAAACTAAACCTAGAGTCAATGGTATCATTGTCCAATATCATTCCTCCCACTCTGAACGTAGGCAAACCGTTTATGACGATTATCGGAAGTCGGTTCGAATGGCAATACGGTAGGCTATTCTATAGAGAACGCATGGACTTGGTATACGGACGGTTCCAAACTGATAAAAGGGTAGGACTAGGCGTTCGTGGCTCAAGGAGCAAAATACCTATGGCGCTAACTCCACTGTTTTCCTAGCTGAAATACTATAACTATCCAAAAGTATTTCTTAAACAAACAAAACGCTAAACGAGGCTAAGATTTTTTTTTGTGTTTAAGACTTTGGTAGTCGACACATGACGAACGTGTGCAATCGTAACATCTTTAAGAGGCTAATAAAGGGTAATTTCCTATGCAGTGAACTTGAAATGTTCGATTCCATTCCCGCCACTTTTGGAATGGCATATTTTTAAATAATAAACACTGTTAACATGGTTATTTCTGCCCAGCTTATTCCAATCCGATATAGCAACATATTATTCAAGCAAAAACATCGATATCCCCCACGACGACCCCTCAGGCTTGACATTGACATTGAATGGCAGGACAGTTGCATGCTCCAATTGCATCGAAGTGAATGACAGTATTTGCTACATTATATACACACCTTTGTAACCTTTGGAGCTGTTTGACACGTGTAGGCCTACAGAGCCCCCCATTCTGACCTGGTTGACTTCCCCTCCATGCACGGCCCTCCCCTATTATAATGGAAATGAATTATTTAATTTGTGCTCAGCAATGACGAGACTGAGGAATCGTGTCTAGAATTCATTAGCGCAACAAATTATTGTGGCAGAGCAGACGCCATTGAACCCTCCTCCAGGGGAATTGGCACGCACAGGAAGCACTAAAACAGGCGAAAGTTGTTAACAACATCCACTGTCCCCAACCGGACGGGGCATTTCCTTGATACATCCCTGGGTGCCACAAGGAGGAAGTGCTAAAACTAACAGCAACAACAACACAAACACACAAAAAGAGCGGCGGCCGCTCTTCGGCTTAGGTGAGAACTGAGGTGTCACTCTAATTAAATTCGCCTTCTCGCCGGCGTGGAGGAAAGAAAAAACAACGAGAAAATAAATAAATAAAAAGAAATGGTCAGAACCCCGGCCATTAATCACCTTCGCAATTAATTGCTTTAGGAAATGGCCTCCTATCAGCTCATAAATTGTGGAATCAATCTCTAGCAACAGGTAATTTTTAGCTCCACGTGCTACCTGAGTGGGATGCCGAGTTTTTTCGTTCACTACGCTCAGGTATCAACGCCCCCCCGTTCGTTGGCCCCCAGGAGTCGTCCTTAATGTGCTGTGTATAATGAGATGAAGTAATTGCCTCGCTTTTGAAATCTGCTACGATTTCGCTGCCTGGCTTTCTCGCTCCCTTTTTGCTCGCAACTAAATTGACTTCACCTGTTCAAATAAATCCTTTGGATTTTCCAAATATTCAAGTGGGGGTGGAGGATAGTAGCGGAGCACACCTCTAACAACGCTCGGTTGTTGCCGAAAGTGTGGGGAGCCCTAGGTGAAGACGGGAGATTCGTTGCCGTGGCAATCGGTGTATTTTTAGGTAACAGATAAATCTTAATCGCTTTGTGTTATTATTTCGAAGGCGGCCTCCTCCGTTCTGTCAACGCTCTTCTTCAATATGGCGAAATTTAATCTTAAATAACGAATAGAGGGCGACTGGCTGCGCCCCCTCCCTTCCAGGTGCGTTATTACATTTTCTTTAATTAGTTTAAAAAGACTTAAGTCGGTTTTTATCAATGATCCTCTCTAGGTGAGAGTCGACAGTAGCTCGTACCTTTCTTGTAAACACTTTAAATAAAACATAAGAAAGAATAAATTAGTGGTTTTGTGGTATTACTTCTGCATTACTGAACTTGAGACAATTTAAAGAAGTTTTATAAGACTTGAGGAAAATCGTTCTTATGCTGCAATTTAGAGTATTCATCTCTAACTTGAAAATCTGGGCTGCTCAAGCTTGAGGAGTCCCGTAGACGATCAATAATATTGTCAATACGTATTGACAATAATTTTGAAGATCCTGTCAGTACCCTTCAATAATCTTGCCAATCTAGCTATCACTATGGGGTTCAATTAAAATTTCTATCAAAACGCTTCAATAAATTACAAATTGACAACAATGCGTTTTAACCCCTGAGTTTCCACGAGAGTTCAACCAGAGTTAACTCGAGTTATACGTCATGGAAACAGACACAGTTAAAAAGTTTTCGTTAAAGATTTTCAAATCTGCTCAACTCAACGAAAATAGGTATGTTGAACTGAGTTCACGAACACAACTAAAAACGGCCGGCGTCAGAAAAGATTTTATATTTAATTTTACTTTTAAAGAAAAATCTGTAATAAAATCAATTCATGGAAAACGATTGAGGAACGCATAAAGTTAAGTGTTGAGTTAAAGTATCATTTCAACTCAACCATCAATTCCCATGGAAACTCGGTTTTCCTAGACCCCGAGTGCGATATTATATTTATGTAAGTGCAATGGATGGGTGAGTCTTGCAAATTTTCTGAGGCAAACGAACTGATGGATAGTGTAACTTTCATTTATAACACATCGGGAGTTTCACTTCGGATTGTAGATCCGAAAGTAAATCCCCGCTTGTAAACGCCTGTGAAAGCGCCCATGGAAACGGGGGTTGAGTAAAGTTTCGTTAAATTCAAGTAAACTCGACGAAACCAGCCCGGTTAGGTCGGATTTGTTTTGTATACTGCACATATACCAACGGCGGCGAAGCATGGAAACAGCATCAAGTTAACTTGAAGGAAAAAGTTTTATATTTACTCAACGAAAACTCTACCTCGGCTCATGGAAACACAGTAATGGTGTTTCTAAAGGGCCAACTATAATGCAAGTAAAAAACGCCCTGCCTGACGTTTTTAAATATCAAACTTTAGGCTTCACCTGTAAAGCCCGAAGTCCGAGTATTGCACGGCATCTAAATGTGATGCTGTGAAGTACCGTTTTTGCTGCTCGTGCCGGTTCATGTCCAATGACAGCATCGAATGAACCGCGAAATAAAATTGAAAGTAGCCAAATCTCACGGGAATAGAACGGGAATACTCCCAATTACATCGGGAGGTTAAGAGAAGTGTCCGGCGTGATAAAAGGCAGTACAGCAGATAAATGAGCTCGCAGAAAAAGCGGAAAACGCGGCAAACACAGGCAACAGTAAGGTGCTGTACCAAATCACTAAACAGCTCTCGGGAAAGCACTCTACTAAAAAGCATGCCGTTAAGAGTGCGGATGGAAGGCTGCTGTGCAGCGACGAAGAGCAACTCCAAAGATGGAGAGATTACTTCTTCGCCGCCCTGAATGGTACACTTACACAGGAACCTCAGGAAAACAACAACAATGCACAGCCAATAAGAATCGCCACTCGGGCCCCATCCAAGACGGAAATAGTAACCGCAATTCATGCGATGGCCAATGGTAAAGCAGCAGGAAAAGATGGCATCCCGCAAGAATTGTTGAAAGTCGATTCAAGCCTCATAGCAGATGCGCTTCAGCCAATCCTGGAAGTAGCATGGAACACCTGTACCTTTCCAGAGGATTGGACGGGAGATATCATAGTCAACATACCCAGAAAGGGGGACCTAACAATATGCGACAACTGGAGTGGCATCTGTTTATTATCTACTGTGGGCAAAATTTTGTCCCATATATTACTATCTAGGGTAAGTGAGGCAGTTGATCGAACGCTTAGGAGGCAGCAGGCCGGATTCAGGAAGGGCCGCTCCTGTATTGATCATATTAACACCTTGAGAATAATAGTGGAGCAGTCTACTGAATTCCGATCCCCCCTTTACCTTTCTTTCGTAGACTATGAGGAAGCGTTCGACTCGGTTAATAGGAGCTTCATTTGGCAGGCACTACGGCGACGTGGACTGCCTGATAAAATAATAGAATTGATAAAAGCCCTATATAACAACTCCAAATGCAGAGTTCTCCATAATGGAAAATTATCCAACAGCCTTGAGGTGAGCTCAGGAGTACGACAAGGATGCCTACTTTCGCCATTACTATTTCTTATAGTAATAAATGACATCCTTGTCGGCGCTCTAGATAATAGAACAGGCGGCATACAATGGAGTTTGGTAGACCGCCTTAAGGATCTCGACTACGCCGATGATATCTGTTTGCTGGCCCACAGACACCAGGACCTCAAAAACATGTTAAACAATTTGGCAACAGAAAGTAGTCCAGCAGGCTTAAGGGTGAATCCGACTAAAACTAAAGAAATGCGGATAAATGCAAACACCATTGAACGAACAGCGCTGAATAACCGTGACGTGGAACTAGTAAATAAATTCTGCTACCTCGGTAGCATTATTACCGAAAATGGTGGGGCAGAAGAAGACGTCAGTTCCAGAATAAATAAAGCACGAGGCGCATATGCATGCCTGTCCCACATATGGAGATCAACGGTGATTTCCACTAACACCAAATTGCGGCTGTTCAACTCCAACGTTAAGGCAGTTCTTTTGTATGGTTGCGAAACATGGAAAGTCACCCAATTCATAACAGGGCGCCTACAAGTCTTCATCAACATATGCCTTCGTCGTATCCTAAAAATCCGCTGGCAAGATAGAATTTCAAACGAAGAACTATGGCGCCGTGCCGGCCAAGAAAGGATAGATGACCAAATCAGGCGAAGGAAATGGAATTGGGTTGGCCACACCTTGCGACGCGAAAATGAAAATCTAGCCAAACAGGCCCTTGACTGGAATCCGCAAGGTTCCCGTCGAGTAGGAAGACCTAGAACAACGTGGAGAAGAACCCTACTAGAAGAAGCCGCAACAACTGGGAGATCGTGGTCGGAGCTAAGAGCTGTCGCGCAAAACAGAGTCCGCTGGAGGGCAACTGTTTCCGCCCTGTGTCCCATGAGGGATTGAAGGAGTTTAAAGAAAGAAAGAAAAAGAAATCTCACGTAATCTCACCAAGGGCGAAGGGGGGGGGGGCCAAACAATCGCAAAAATTGCCTCACGTAATTTATGGATGACCCCAAGTTGTATGTTATATGTAAAAAAAAACTTGCAACTAGATTTTGATCCACTTCCATATATGTAACCGATTAACTTCAAATTTTACACATGCCAATGGTTCGTGTCACAGTGCAATCCGATCATTTTGTAAAAAAATCAAGATGGCTGCCGAATTTTTCAATTGTGCTCCCTGACGCCAGATATGGGTATCCAATAAAAGGTTATTACAAGTAGAATGGCAATGGAATGGCTGGATCGCGGCATTCCAAATTCAAAATGGCTACCAACACAAAATGGCGGATTATCTTTTACCTTACAATACCCTCGATATGGGTATCAAATGAAATGGTACGACAACTACTATACAGTAATCTGTGTGACGTCACCACAAAATGGCGGAACACATATAATAAACTAAAAAATAGAAAATACAAGTATATAGTTTTTCAAAGCTCGGCTCAAACGTATTAGGGTCTGTTTATGTTGGAGCTGCGATAAACGAGTAGAGCGGCGATACTAGCGGAGCGGAGATAATGCGAAAAAGGTTTTCAATAGGGCTGTTTATATTGGAGCAAAGCGGTGACTCACGCTTTGGTCGCGACCAACGACAAGAGCTGCGATAAAGCTTTGGTCAATTTTCTCCGCTAGTATCGTTAGTATGCAAGCAAGATTTAAGATGGATGTTGACTCGTTAATAAGTCAAGTTTTTTTGAGGCCCTCATTGTGGGACAAACTCGACAACAACCATCATAACAGATATGTGTTGGACAAGCTATGGATTGAAGTAGCACAACAATTTGAAAGCAAACGTAAGATTATAAGTAATAAAACTTTTTATTTATTGTTGGAAAAGGCATATACTAATTCTAATTCTTCGGAATCACTCATATTTTCACCTTTCTGTTTGCGCTTTGGTCTGATACTGGTTAGAACTGCTTTATTCTCAGCTCCAACGTGAACACCCCATCAGCACTACTCACAGCTTTTGTCACAGCTCTTGTCGCAGCTCTCTACTCGTTTATCGCAGCTCCAACATAAACAGACCCTTAGTTGTGTTCGGTAGTGAACCTCTGTGATGGCTTCAACCGATTACAGGAGCTCATAATATACCATATCGACGTTTCTCGGTTTGCCAACTCGTATGGCACGTAATTTCCTTACTTTTGGATCACTCTTAAGGCTGTCAAACGATGGGGAATGGCTTGTTGAGCCACGACTAATGAATCTGCAAGTTCTTGTCGCGTTTGACATGGATCTCCATCTCCAATTCTGCATTCTTCAAACTTTCTCCCCGGACCCAGACGCTCCTTACCTTCAACGTTCAAAACAACACTTTTGTAGCGTTGAAACCTCGACACGATCTTTCATTAATAGAAGCGCCACCATAAGTTTATATGTACAATCATTAAACGTACCTCCCCGAGTAAAAATAAAAAATGGGCCTACAGCGGGCGAACACTGGCCCCTTGACTTTGAAGGGGGATATAATGGAAGTAGAAGTTTTACCTATTTTTAATGGGAGCATATACGGCCTCACGACATCCAAACTAGACCAAAAGATTTAAATGGCCAAGAACTAAGCTGTACACACGGGCATCCGACGGCAAAGAGCCAAAACAGAATCTATATTTTATTTTTATTCGGGCCTTGTTTTCGTTTTTTTTTTGATTGACGGGAAAAGTAAAACTTCCCGCAAATGACGCTTATATGCGACATTTTGTTGAGCGATTTTTAGCAATTATTCATTTTAAAATTTTGTTTTATTTTACTAATTTTCCTCTTTCGCATAACGCTTCCAGTTATACATCTTCATTCCCCAAAAGAAGCAGAAAAAATTTAATAACAAAAAAAAAACGAAACTTTGTAATGTAAAACGCCATACAAAAGGAAATTAACCATAAAAGATTTGGAAGACGATAAAAAGTGTCTTAAGAAAACGGAAAAAGGGCAGAGCCAACCATAATACAAACCTCGTGAGCACATCTTGGATCTGTTTGTAGGGCCTTTGTTAAACGTTGATAAGGGGGAGTAGTTGGTGAGGGTGGTGGTTCGCTAAACTCACTGACGGTATCCACGACTGCAACTTTCCTTGGACCCGCCTTCAACGTCGAAATGAGAAAACCTTCCAGATTGTTGTGTGGAAAATTTTATTTGTAGAACGTCTGCAGCGACCCCGACATATTCCCTTGGATCCCTTCGCAAGAGCTCAATTTTCGGCCTGGTTCTCCTCTCGATTTAGCATTCTTCTTGCGTATGTTTGTTGTTGTTGTTAGTGGATAGGAGATGGTAAAGGGATCTCTGCCAGCAGCCCTAAAAGGTAGGGATGATGATGATGTAACCTTAAGTACTTGTCGGTATCAATCTGGAAAGAGAAGAAAGAAAGAGGGAATATCGTTAATTATCGGCAAATGTTGAAATTGCTAAGTGGTTTGCTCGTAACTCAATCTTATCTAGAATCAAATGACCATAAAAGCGACCTAATTTCTGTGTAACGGAGCGCATTAGCCGTAGAGATTTCTAATGCGAGTGGCTGATATACACCCCCTGATAATACACCTTAAGCGACGGCTATCTGACCTAGAGCTCGACATTCAAAGCTAGTATCATTAGGAACCGTGCGACAGCCTTGGAATCCAGTTTCGTAATCTAATGGTATATCGCTGGGTTTAGGTATCTGAAAAAGCACACATGCATGCAATTATAGAATGCTTAAATCCATCCCTTTTTTACCGTCGAAATGGTTGCCGGGTGCAATAACAGTAATTCACCTAACAACCTCTAATCAGGCTGCGGCGTTAAGCCAATCTCTAGAACCTGATCTGACGTAACTCCGGTGGGTCGATATGCAAAAATTCCGTCGCTCTCGCTCAGCATTGAAACCAATCGACGTACGGCATGCAGACTGGCTTGGCTGGCAAAACGTAGCTTCGTGACGCCCCCCATTTGCCCCGGTGCTGTTGTTCCGCGGTTAAGGAACGATTAGGCTTCCGGGTGGATGGAAATTGCCTTAACCTTCAGCAGCACGGGCTCATATGTCGGATGTGTACAAGGTTAAGGCGATTCTTGTTTGGGAATCTCAAGGAGTCAAAACCGTTTTGCTGTGCGCTACCATATACGTAAGAGCCTCCTCCGCCCCGTCTAAATCCACTCAGGACTACGTCGAGTCGTAACAAATCACGGAATTATGCATTCCTTCGCCGATCGGCAATCGCATAAGCAGGCGAACGTGTACACAAAGCCACAAAACGGACAAACGGACGGACTCGATGGCGATGATAAATTTATTTGAATTGCTTATGAGCGGCTGGTTTTTAGCCTCACTAGCTCAGGCCAGTATTCAGGGGACGACGACGGTGATTAGCTTTTTTCGTGGAATTAATTGCAGCTTGCTGGCGCGGGGCATAGCCCGAAGGTTTGCAAATATAAACAGAATAAATGTATGTCAAATTATGGCGCATATTTTTAGCAGGACTTTTTCGCTTTTCTTTCTACATGGAACGCCGGAATTAACATCAATGCCGTCGTACAACTTAATAAAACAATCAAAAATTCATATGCTGCGATTGAGACTCATAAATTACCATTCGCTGGTCGTAAATCTCTATGGCAAATGTAGTTCCTTATCGGGATTGGTACTTCATAAATAGCTTGCCAGTTTTTGCTAATCCCAAGAAGTTTACATGAGGGTGAGATAAAGGAGAATTTCCGGCCTCTTCGTTAGAGGACACACGCAGTTTTATAAATTGCCTTCGTTGTTTTTATGAACTAAAATAAAATCTAAGCTTGATTGAGTATTTCTAGTTGGAAAGTCCTTGTCCAACATAGCCATCCAGCAGAATTAATCATAGGCTACAAACCATACCGGAAGTAAAGGAACAAAAATATTTTATAACCCGAGTAAACAAACCTTGAAATGCGTGGCTTTTTTCCTTGTCGCAAGTTTATTTTTGAAATCAATCTTATTAGTCACCCTTTGAATAGCACCTCACAAATATACCTCGATTATGACTAGGTTCAACCCAGGTTCAACTCAGTCATAACCAGCGCGTGGTAGAGATGAAGCTGGGTTCATTCAACTCAACTCAGCTCCCCTAGTTAGATCGGGTTAATGTATCTAAAGGTTATGTTTTGATGTGATGAAACTGAACTCAACTCGATACGATGTTCGAAATTTCAACTTAACCTCAACGGAACTTTTCAACCTAACCGTTTCCATTGAGGCGTACAAGTTATTTCGTAACGATCGGCAAGGACATGTTGGTGGTGGAGGAGTCGCCATTTATTTGCGAGAACATCTAAAATCTTAAACCGTTAGGTTCTCTTAGGGGTCGTCCATTAATTACGTGAGGCGTTTAGGTGGAGGGGGTCAGCCCAAATCTCACGTGGAAAGAGAGGGCTCAGCAAATATCACGTAATTTTTTTCCCCTCAAGAAATAAAAAATCGTTATGAATAAGACCCCCCATTCACTCAGTCTGACTGAGAGATGAGGACTTTAGGTATCCGCTTGACAGGCCGTATCATGCAGGTGACGTCATTATTCCCTACAACCACAGATGAAGACGACAGTTGACATAGCAGGTTGTTCATTCAAGTGCAAAAATGTTCACGGCCTTAACGAAAACTTCAAGGCGGCTCCAGACTCACGCCGTTAACACCTGCGAAAAAGCGTGAATGCGAGTGTGGATGATTTTCGCGCCTAGCTCGTGCCTTGCTTTTCGTTCCGAGTTGATGCAGCGTGAATTCTTGCCGTAATTTCACTGAATAAAAATTCAGATCTTCAGGCACGAACTGACGATAAAACCCCACAGAAAAAAGATTTTTGTCGGTGTTCTTGGACTGCAGGCCCCATCCATTGGCGACCGGTGAGTGTGTACTTGGCCTCAAGGTGACAACTTTCAGGTCACAGCCTGCGGGCGACCTGTGTGTGAATGGGGCCTTAAGATATGGCTTAATCGTACAAAATAAATTGTACGCGATCATGCGAACGTGAGAGAGTAGCATAGTAGCCCCTCGAGTATTTAGCCGCTACCGACCGGCCAAACGCGTTTCTGATTTTTGGCCTATTAGTATTCTTTCTTTTCTGGCTAAGGTTCTTGAAAAGCTGATAGCAACTCAAATCCTTGTGTATTGCGATCGACTTTCAACTCATAAATGTGCGGCAGTCTGGCTTTCGTAAGCATCACAGCTTCGAAACCGCAGACTGATATCTCTCTCTTGACGTTCACCACGTTTGCGCCTATTACTGCTCTCTAAAGTCTTTGATAGCGTCAATCACTCTCTGCTATTACAGAAATTCTCCTCTCGTGTCCATTTTTCTCCTTCTGCTATACCCTTGCAAAGCTTTTTATCCAACCGCTCTCAGAAAGTTATACTTGCTGGCGTTCCCCAAGGTTCTATTCTGGGCCCTCTCTTATTTAGCATCTTTTATAACGTAATACATTCTAAGATTTAATGTACGTTGATGATGTGCAACTTCATATCTCAGCGCCCATTGATCATATTCAAAGATGTGTGGAGGAGCTTGCTGCCGCACTACGCCGTGTTTCTTCCTGGTCGACCTTAAACTTACTTCAGCTCAATCGTTCGAAGGCCTAGTACATCTTTTTCTTTCATTCTGCCACTGTTCGTTCTAACCTCCCAATTATTGAGATGGAGTTCCTTTATTTAGGGTTGAGAAGGTAAGAAAAGAAGGACATACCTGGAAGCGAACCGTCTAAGCAGGCTCCATGTCTCAACATGTAATGAACTCACAATTGGAAATGTCAAAACCCAAAGAAAAAACCATCTGACGTTAAGACGTATTTCCTTTTCGGAACACGGAAATCCTCAATAGGGCTTAATATTTCCTTTATATTTCCATATTTACTAATCCTCACCTCTCAACAAAAATTCTACTCGCTCTTTAGCTATTATGTTAAAAAGCCATCACCATTTTAGACTCTCCTTAAAGGTGCCATAAATATGCCATTTCCGTGTTCGTCAAATTTGTCGGTAGTCATTAGGTTAACAAAACCATCTAGCATTATGTTTTTGTGGTACGACCCATAGACCTAGTTAGGTTGGCAGCTTTAGGAAGTCATAAAGTCACGCTTTTTGTGATATTTGCATCTTGCTATCAAAGACAAGTGGCAAATAATTTCTGGTCAAGTTCATATGCTAATCCAGGAAATTCCCATGGATAATAGCGGTAACCCAAACCGACACGCCTGCCACCTAGTGTAAAACAAGCTCCCCAATTTATTCCTCGTGGTGCAAATGTCGGACGGTTTAAATAAAAAACAACTTATGCTAATCCAGTGAAATTCAGTCTCACCACTCAACCAATTTCGTGTGCTTCCCCACCATTACAGACACACCCTACTTGAAGCTCCTCTAGCCGCCCCCAAGCTGGATTCTAATTCCAAATCGGAATATTTTTCCCATAAACTTTCGATTTCTCTTCTAGCAAACATCAACAATGCAATTTTAGCATAGAAATTCTCCCTCCAGCCTTGAACTTGTGTAACAATCGCGTGGATAGCATCGATTCCGGTCGATGTGGGGCGGGGGAGAGGGGTGGGGAGAGAAAACTAAACAATATCAATCGATATACAAAAGACAAGTCTTCCCTCTTGACGGCAGCCGCCTAGAAAAATCGCGTTTCACGAGAACGAGTCCTTGACAAAGGAAGACATTACGCCGCTCTAGTGGGACGACAGCAGCAACAAAAGACACCGCCACTTTTGTTCGGGGCGACGTCGGAGTCAATTCTAGATATCTAATTCGCTATTTATCACAGGACTCGGAACGGATATCCATTAATATCAATATGAAGCGGTAACACAGATATTTAAGGGTTTCTCGCAGGACCCTCCGGGGGCAAACATAGAGGACCGTTCGATGTTTCTTCGTGTAGCAGCTATAAATCCGACGCTCGTCATCCCTTTTCGGTTGGGGAGTCCCTTCTGGATGCCAAGGCGGTCCTGTCATATATGAGGATTGATCTGCCTTCGCAAAGGAATAACGAAGCATGGGATTGGAAATATATTGCTACAATGACTTGGTCAAATTTTCAAGGATATTGTGTGTGTATAGTGGAGAGCCAGCACACAATCCTCAGAGGATACTGCTCCCGACATACATTACATTCTCTCCGGGAACAAAACTGGGCCCATCTGAGATGGAAGAATTTTACGGATAGATAACCATTCAAGCTATTTCCCACACATACACATACACACTACTCTGCCAACCACGTCGAGCTATAGGCGACGAGGATGCCGAGTGTGAAGGACTTACTTGGGGTAAACGTCTCAATCCTGCTGATGAATAAGATGAAATTCGCTGCACGTTTAATCCACCCACAAAAGTATTGCTCAGCTGGATGATAAAAAAAAATCCTCTGTATATTTTTTGTAGTGTGCTGTTGGCCTAGAAGAAAGTTGTTGGTCAGGGATGTGTGGGATGGTAAACAAATTTAATACATCATCCCTCAACTGACCAGATGTCCTCAGGGAGTTTTGCTGTCTTTTGCATACAAAAACTTGAACTTGCTGCAAACTTACCAATAAATGTTTCCGAAATCCCATCCCCCGCCGCCGGCCATGTGCAAAATTTTATGGCTCCCTCTATGAGAAATTCTGCAAAATTAGGAGTTTTAAACAAAATTGATCTTCTTTTGCGAGAAGGATGGACCCAGCCCGAAAATTAACATAAATTTGTATTAAATTCGGTTAATAGTGCTGAGTGGAGGAGGGATGTGTTATTGCTTTAACCCTAGTCAAATCTAGTTAAACCCCGTTATTTGATAGTTTTTATATAAATTTTGCGGTGACAGCAGCAAAATGACAGTTGTGGGCTGGCTTAAATTACAAGAAACTTTTATGTGGAAATGTGAAACGGCAGCAGAGATAGTATACACCCACAATCGAGAGGAAAGTTCCGACCGAAGTGGATTCAGTAAATTTATTTCGTTCTTTTCCCATGAGTGTCGTTAGGGTTTTTTTTTTTCAAACTAACCAACTTCTTTGTCAACCATTTTGTCAATATGTATTTTGACAGATGGCATTTCGAGATTTAAGTTTCGTGCATTTTTTTTGTATTTTTGTATCAAGAATAAAGCAAAAAGGGCAATTTTGGAGTCTTTTTTGTTATGAAAAAAACTGAAAACGATTTCCAGTGTGGGTGGTAGAAGATGTGTTAACTAAGAGCACGAGACAGCAATAAATCTGGGTTGGAAATTTTCGTTCTAAGAAATTCTGGCTTTAAATAAGCGCTATGTTTTCTTCTTCTTCTTTGATCCGTTAGCTGGCGGTCCGAGCGGGACGTCCCCGCAACGGATACGCTGCTGTCGGTGCCATTATTGCTATGTTTTGAAAGGTCGGATACAATTGGATAATACTAAATAAAGGATGACATATAGATGGCGCCACTTTTGACAAATCCGTGGCGACAAAAAGCGACCACAGAGCCACCAATATGTCAAATAGATAAAACACTATTCTCTATGAACTATGTATTAGAATCTAAGTAGCCTTTGCGTAGTTTAAATAATTGAAAAATAATTTTCAATGACAGTCCCTTTTGTAGTTTCGTAGTTGATATGACTCGAGCCTAATGCTTTGAATAGAGAAGATAAGGAACCGAAAATAGCGTACATGTACTCGGATTTTAGGGAAGCACTTGGGATCAAGAAATTTTCTCTCTAATTCTCTCCCTCCACTTTAACCACAACAACAAAATACATTGACTTTAACCACAACAACAAAATACATTGTCTAACCCGGACATAGGCGTAGTGAAATTTGTTCAGGTTTTGCGAAGGGTCTGCTTCAAACATTTAGCCAAGTGAAGCGTTCTCACCGAGATGGTTGCTGAGAAACGATATCCCTCCCGATATATAGCGCGATATAACACAGCCACTGTCCGGGTTAGACACAAATATGTAAAGAATGCTATGCATTAGTGTTGCCAAAATGCTTCCCCGTGTTTAATAAATTGCACTTCCTCGTCTTCTCTATTCAAAGGCCTAATGCTGATGTGAAAGAAGAAGGACGGATGTTAGAGAATCTGCGGAGATTATCGACGATTGAACAAGATAACTTTGCCAGGAAAATATTCAGTGCCGAACATCCAAAACTTTTCATGTCGCTGTACGGGTGCATATATTTCACAACGATGAAATTAGAAAGGGTATACTTCCAGATACCGATGGTACCCGAAGATAAGGAAAAGACAACGCTGATCACGCCATTTGGACTGTTCGAATTCAACGTGATGTCCTTCGGATTAACCAACGCTGCCCAGTCGTTTCAACGATTTATAGGCACGGCGCTAAGCGGTCTCGACTATTGCCTCAGCTACGTTGAGAACATTAAGATCACATCGCAATCGAGAGAGGAGCACGTGAAGAACTTAAGAGAGGCATCGCAGCGGCTCAAGGAATTTGGACTGATGATAAAGCCGAGCAAATGTCAATGGGGAAAGAACAAGGTCGAATCCTGGAAACTTTCTACGGAATCTTGGCGCACTCGAATTAAAAGGCCTAAAAGCATACTGCAAAGCATATCGACAGGTCATATCAAGCCATTTCTACCAAAAACGCTGAGGAAAAATGTTTTCGACATTGAGCACAACCCCTCCCATGGTAACGAAAAGGCCACAAGAAAGGCTATAACAAGGATATATGTCTGGCCCCACATGAATAGGGATATTAAGGTGTGGGCAAGCAAGATCCTGCTTACCCTCTTAAAGATCCAAAATCAGCCGTCACACGAGGAGAGTACAAAAACATATAACAGTACCCGATGAAAGGTACATAGTTGGAACGATGAACAAATCTCAGGGATTCAAGTATTGTTTGACCATGACAGACCGTTACACGTGATGGCCGGAGGCAACTCCTATTAAGGCTATCACAGCCAACAAGGTGGTTAAATCCGGTGGTTTTGGAAAACTGAAAGTGAAGTTGCGTGAGACAACTGACTGAGAAAGAACGTGCAGATGATTCAGAGAGCAGACGAAACATGGATCCATCACTACAGTCTAGAGTCAATTCGGCAGTCAGTTGTGTGAGCAGCAACCGGGGAAAATCGTCAAAAGCTAGCTAAGAGGTAAAAGTCGGCTGGGAAGGTTATAAGGTTATGACGTCCGTATTTTGGGATGGGCTAGGGGTATGTTGAACTATATGAGGCAACCATAGATCCTAACCCAGGCTTGATAACAGATAACTTTGACCCGTTGGCTTAGGTGTATGCTGTAAAAACTTCCTTTTTATACCAAGGCATATAAGTATTGGTTTAGTCAAAGCTCAAGGCGTTTCAATTCTGATTTATGTTTGAATGCTTATACTTCTTCTGCTCCAAAAATCTTCGTCTATACTATGTATCGATACCTAACAATTTCTCTCCACTAACTTAACCGAATCGAAACGTAACTTCTTCCAGCAGGCCACATGCGCTCTTCTTAGTAATCCCTCTTTTATCCAAATCCCAGGCTTGGATCCGACCATCAGCATCCTTACATTTCTCATTTCGAATTGAATGAACTCCATCAGCTTAACCCGACCCCCAGAGAACGAACGTTTAAAAAAAACAAAATCCATCCTACCATTCCACTTGGCTGCCACGAAAAACCCATAAAAAAAATTATTAAAGTAGCCACCCATAAGCCGAGCGCAAATCGAACCAGCATACAAACCGACAGGATAATCCCACTGACATGTCATCCCAGTTAATAACAAACCAGAGAACGACACGCAGACAATCTAGCTCGGCTGCCGTTAAGGATTTGCAAGGATTAGCCCAAATGTAAGTCACGCATGATAACCTAGTAATGAACTCATTAATCACTGAGCACCACCAGACCAGAGATAAAGGCCGCCCGAAAAAATTATCAACAAAAAATGAGCGCACATTTTCCTCAGGAGTTGGCGGGTTTCATATCTCCTGGGAATTCCTAGAGAATCCATGGGAAGTCCCGGCGCGGCCCTGCGATTCATGACGCCGCACTTCGCTGATGTCCTACAACACACTAATAGCCGTGCCAGCATTTTTCCGACGTTGTCCTTACTAAAGCGTTACTAGTGAGCAAGTGTATTGACTGGGCCCGGGGTGACTTACTTTCCAATCGGCGGGGCGATTCCGTTAACGACGACGTTAATCCCAATGTGACAGTGTTTGCAGATCTGATTAATGATAGCCGGTGTTTGTTGTGGCCTGCCTTGACGGGAACGTTGTTAAATGATAATTGAATGTCGGATGCCGCTTGAATAATTGACGGCGATATGTGTCAAACATCGGGCAAATAAGATGCCGCGTGTTTGGCTGGAAATTTGGATGTGTAGTTTGTGGTTTTGGTTGGGTTTACGTTCGGGGGCGGGTAAAATACGTCTGTGTTGATACTCAAACGGTTGTGTAAAAAATATTAATAATAAAAAAAAATTGTGTACTTTTTACGTTTACATTGGAGCTGTCAGAATCAGTTGAAGTGTTACTGAGCTTTTCTTTGTTTTTATCTGTTTGACAAGAGGTGGCGTAAGTTTCGATTTCAAATTGATTGTATCAATTTTTATTGGTTAACTGTCAAAAATTGTGAATTTGCTTTATTCTTGATATTAATTAAATGGTCAACACGTTCATGCAAGTGTAGAATAATCCCCGGTCGACGAAAAAGAAGAATTCTTTGAAATAATTGAATGGAAAAATGGGAGTACAAAACTGGAGAATATCCAGGGAACACTCCTTCTCTGACCACCGAGTCATTCTTTTTAATGTCAATATGTGCTTAACCGAAGAAAACCTGACTAAAGAATATCGAGGGCGACTTAAAGAATCAATGATTATCAGTTATCGAGGGTCGAGACGTCGCCAATAATCATCGAGAATGGAAACGAATCGTAAATGGAGTTCGAGACCCAGCGGTACCGACAGCAGCGTGTCCGTTGTAGAACGTCCCCCTCGGATCGCCGTCTAAAGAATCATAAAAGAAGAAGAAGAATGTGCTCAACTGTGAAGAAGGCCCCTGGCCACAGGAATGTCCGAAACAAAGATTGGGTCGTCTTTAGACAAGTGGTGGAAAGAAAAGAGGCAGAAAAGTTCTCTCTAAAAGCCCAAGACTTTGGACGCCAAGCGTTCAAAATCTCTTGTTCAGTTGAAAAAAAAAGAGATAAGCTATGCAGTGACCGATCACTGTCCCTTTGACACGCACGTCGAAAGATTGGGACTCCCCCACAAGGACTTAAGAAGGACCTTCCTCGGCTCACCTTTCCTTGATGGATTGAATGAGCTGCAAAACACTAGTGTTCATGACCTCTGTCGCTTTATTAAAAGCTTCAAATGGCTTGAAATGGCCTGAATTTTGTCGCAGCACTAGAATGGCATCACAATGGGCCCAATGATGTGCCTAAGTGGGAGTACACCTATTTCAACCTAACCTAGAGGCCCAAAGAACCGAAAGGTCGAATCTTCTCGGCAGTATGCTGTTGTTCATCTTCCGACGCACCTACTGGCACAGGTGTAGCCAGTAAATAGGATAGTGTAGTGAGCCGTCATCGAAATCATCTTTCCCGCAAAGAAAACAAAAACAGTAGTATAACGTAGGCCTTCTGTACCGGCTGGCGAGCACCTTTTAAAGGTCACATTGATGACGCCCGGCCGAAGTAATGCCTTTTCGTCTCGTACGAGTCTCGGCTCAAACGTCATGCAAAAGGGCTGGGGAGTTGAGTTAATAGGAATCTGACACTACTATGGGGTGCCGAGGCCAGCGGTCACACGTTCCCTGATGATAGGCCGATGAAAAATTCTCAACTTTACCTCGTAAAAAAGCCTGACTAAAACTTTATATCGATTTCCAATAGGTTAAGTTCAGTCCCTTCTAAAACTTGGAGTTGGATCATGAGATGTCACAGAAATGTTCGGGCCCTGCGCCATAGTTTCAGAGCCCTCCTTCGCAACCTCCGCAGCCTCATTGCCCTTGATTCTCTTTGCGTCAGCGGCCAGGGCCCCAGCAGAGATCGGCTCTTTTTCCTGGCCAGCCTCTGCAGTACATCTAACTGTAACCGTAACTTTTTTTGAGGCAAACTTTCACATTGAGATTCCCTTGATGCCAGCTTGACTGTCCGAAAAATATTAATGTTGGCGCTCCAGATCTACTTGAGGATCGCCGTGATCTGTGTGGTCTTGAGCCATCAAACCACAGCGACATAATAGAAAAAAGAAAACTCAATCCAGTCTCTTGGTTTTTAATTTTCGTGTCTCCATTAAACCCAGAATTCCCATAATCATAATAACAATTTCCTTCCATAATGTCAAGATGATCAACTTCCCTTTCATAGTCTAAACTTAACTTCCAGCCACCATCTTGACATCTAAAAACAGAAACTGTAATAACTCTTGCCATTTCCATTTCTGCATAGAATTTGCGATTTAAGCTGCAATTTGTCTTAAGATTTTCCTCGCCTCCTTTCCTCCCTCCTCAATTTGAGTGAAACGAAATGAAATATGAAAAGCATCTCTCTGCACCACGAGACCGAGGGCAGAAAGGGGACGAAACAAGTCGCCGTGATTACACTTTACAATCTCATCTACCTTTCGTCCAATGTCTCTATGGACTTTTTTTAACGAGTCACGGTTAATTTGTCACACAGGACGCGACGCGGCATAACAGAATTCGTCCTTGTACAAAAAAATTAAGAAGTTGAAACGGAAAATATGGAACTGCGTCATGGCTTTCATCCTTTTTTCCTGGAATCTTCGAGGTGGAAGGCTTTTTCGTTAATGGTGACAGATTTCTAGTTAACGAAACAGCAGCAGGAAACTTTATTCAGGATTAAGTTAGTGGAGCAACCTGAGCTGCCACTTGACATGGAGTTATGAAGTTGGTGATAGTGTGACAGTTCGCACGTGGAGATTGGGACTGGTGAACCTGAAGGATAACTATGCAGTATCTATACAACAAGCCACACAAAAATCAAGTTCAGTGACCTATTTTGAAATTGAAAAGTGAAATTGAGGCGATCAAATTATTATCCTTGTTCATGGGGACAGGAGTTACCCCTACCAGCGGGAAGTAGTCGCTAAACTGTTTAGGCCCGAAGGTCGACATCCGAACATTCCCCCGTGCCTTGTACAAACATAAAGAGGAGCCGCTCTCTGCTCCGTTTGGCTTTCAATTTTCATCAGGAAGTTTCCTTCTCCTAATGACATTTTCATGTAAATGGCATCTTATCCCGTGAAGATGATGTGACAGTTTTATGTAAGAGTTCAAAGGATATTATCATCCTCGAAAGGATTTCGTTGAATAATCAAGTCAGCACTTGTTAATGTCTTCAATGATAGCAATTTCACATCCACGCCATGGACAAATTCGTAGGCTCTGTCCCATTCCTCGGCGCTCTTGTCATGCAATATTCATTACCCAACTGCAAAGAAAAAAAAACACCGAAAGTTAAAAGGAGGCGAAAATTTCAATATTTTACGCTTTTACCAGCGACAGGAGTGCGACTACTGGTGCTGGCTTCGCTCGCTACCTCTCCACTTTGGGCTGGTTATAATTCAATTCTGTAATCTCAGACACGAGGCCCCTTCTAGATGCCGCGCGGCATGTGCAGTAATTCGGGTAATTGGGTACTTCCTTATAAAATTGTCTTGAAGCACTCCCCCCTCGTGTGCATGCACCAGGCACCGCACCGCCGGGGATTGATACACTTTTCGCGAGATGCTTTCATACACTTCACTGATGGTACACAGTGTAAGTGGCTCGTAGCCCTCCCTCGACTATCCCATCCACGGCAGTATCTCTAGATTAAAACTGAAGTGCCTTAATGGGAGCGTAACAAGTTTCAACTAGTTGCGGCTCTGAGTCACTTCAATTCGCTGAGATTTTTGATTTTTTATTATTTGATTCAAGGTGAATTGATTTTAGTTGTTGACGTCAATCCTGGAGCGCTGCAGAACCACTCTTGATTCTATAAAATTAATTAGAGGCAGAAAAAACTGTTGAACTGTTGATGCTGGTGGATTAACATCAACACGAAATGCACGCCGAGTAGTGCTCCATCGAGGGTAAGTGATACATTGTGGGAGCGGAGCAGGCAACAGCCGAAGCCGCGCAGTTCTTGGAGAGGATGTGCCTAGAAGAAATTGATTTAATTAACAAGTGAATAGGCCGCTCTTAACTTGTTAAGATATTGAACGTCTGGTAGTTATTGTATTAAGCGTGATGGAGTAACGATCCACTACTGTGACAGCACTGAGTCTTCTGTAATGTTCACATGGGAGCCAATCTGCCGTGCTTTCTATATCATGTAGGGAGGGCTGTCGTCTTGTTTAAATGTGTTTTTCTCATGCAACGTTATGCTCTTCGTAATACCTTCAAACTCGCGGAGAAGTTCAAATGCAGCCGAATCTGAGCTTGTGTTGAATTGATGTGATGATGGATCTGGGCTGTCAAAGTTTTTGGCTCCAAACATGTCTGATTGTCGAAGTGCCTGAATGCACCGGCACGGGTGGTCTGAAATAAAAGCTTTTCACAGCTCCGCACATTTCCATTGGTCGCAGAATTATTTTGCTTCAGAAGCATGTGTCTTCGCATATTTAGGCCCAATGAGCGGTTTTTTCTCAGCATATACCTAGAGTTAGGCCAAGAATTTGTTCGTTCACACGGGCTATTATAACTGGCAAGCTGAAACTTCTTCACAGACCCAAGGCATCGGTAACCAAGAGGTTAAGGCACTAAAATACCATTCCAGAAGTCCATGATTCCTTTCCACGCAATTCCATAGTCCTTTTACTTCCGACAGCCAAATAATATTAATATCATTGAAAATAACTTATTCTTGGCTGATATACCTATTAAACCCCAAAAATTGACACCCCCTACAACAACTCCCCCCCCCCCCCTCGCGTTCTGAATGGACTAAACATTCCACCCAAGACTACCGATTCTCACCCAAAACTCAGCAAGAAAACCTACCGGAGACAAACTACAGCAAAGTTCAACTAGTTTCACACAGGTGGCGCTCATGCTGAAAGTTCACCGCAAAAAAACTTACCGCACAGGTTCTTGTCCCGAATAAGGCGCACACCCGAGCCAGTAACCGATGACGTCACTGTGCTCGTGCCCTCATAGCCGTTCTACTACCTGTCTGTCGGTACCTTTACATTATATAACTTGTAATATGACTTTACTGCCCATGAAGTAAAAGCTAACATAAAATGTCAAATGGCATTTGTTTTTGACATGCGATATGGCTGTCAAAATTTCCTTTGAAGATTTCTGTTTTGTTTCGTCAAAATTAAGTATGAACACAATACGAAGTAAGATAGACTATCAACTCGTCATTTTGACAGTAAAGTGTAAATTTTGACAGCGCAGCGAACTCTGATGGCCGTTCAATGTGTTCACGCCCGACGTTATGAACGTCTTTTGACATTTCACACTGCTGATGAACGTTCAATCTGTTTCCATCTTTAAGTATCAGCTGATTTTAATTTTTACTTGAAAATTACTTTAAAAAAATATTACGTCTTTCCATATTTAGGGGATTGGTAGACCTACAAGTAGGAACAACGTACCAAGGATACCATTTTTTTTTAATTTTCATCCACTGACGTTTCATTACACTTCTACTTGTTACAACTGTCAAAATATAATGACGTGTTCCAGCGGGTGTCATCCTTTAAAGGCGCTTCGTCATAAATGATGAATTTTCGTCATAAATTGCCGTGTGTCGTGCCGAGGCCGAAACACAGCCGGTTTTTTCCTCCATTCATACTCAGGCAGCGAAACAAATTAAAATTTAAAACAAAAGTTAAATATTACACTGTAGTCACTTGCCAGAAGCCTTCGCAAATTGCAGGGAGAAACAATCATAAACTTCCCTGAAGACAAATGCAACAAAATATGCAGAAAGTGGAATATCACAAAATTGTACAATACTTAAAAACACAGCAGATGCTATGGCCCCCTCTCTTTCCTCCTTTCATGATGCTCTAATGCAGGTCATGCTAGAGAAATTGTTTTTCCTTTCAAACACACAAAAAAGAATAAAGTTCTCCGCATCCGCGAAGGATAAAGCCATTCATGCATAGAACAGGAAGACTCCTTTAAGGATACCTTTACCACGTCCCTGCAGGAGGAGAACATAAACCTTGCATTGCACATCTTTGCTATCTCTCTCACTGGGTTGCCCCATTAAGCATGTGAAATGTGCCAAAAAGGAAATTATATGCAAGGATTTAGGATAATTGCCCCCACTGCCATCGCGCGCGTCGTCTGCTTCCCGGAATAGAATATAAAAAAAATCCACACTGCACCAAATTATTTCAATCATGAATTTTGCTACAAAGTGTTGGAAAGAGAGGAGAGAGACAAGGAGAGATTGTGACTTTATAATCGGAAAATTTAGCGCCATCTCCCGGCATCAAAACGAGATATGTTCGAAATTTCACTTAAAATTCAGACTCCAGATGAAAATGGGGATTTTATCCTTGTCAACCCTTTTATAATAAAAAAGAAATACATATATAACGATGCTACCAACTGTCATTCGTGTACACAACAAAGTGCCTTTCACAAAAGATGACAATGATGGACATTTGTCGGGATAAATATTGTTAATGCGGACGAATTTGACACAGCCTTAGATCCTGGATACGTAGGTTATTCTCACGATTGCGTCACATGTTACCTCTGATAAAAGACGTCATCTTTGACATTACACTTTCCATCCAGCCGATTCCGATTAGGACGAGGCTTTGATGTGAAAATGTGGGAGTGGGGGTGGCACAATATTCAGATATTCACTGAGAAGTGACGAAGAATGAAAGCGGGTCTGTTTGCGTGACCTTTTTGTATCTAAATCGGACTCACGCCGCTGCTCTTCTCCGGTTTTCGTGCGATGGAAATGTGTAGGTGTGCGGGTGTATACAAAAGACTTTTCGACTAACCCATTAATATTATGAATAGCTTTGAAGAGTCCTTACACAGGGAAAATCAATTAAAACTTTTCCAGCTCACCGGAAGTTGCCCCAGTTAAGTTTTTAAGTAAAATTAGGTTAAATGGGGCGGCTTTCAATTCGCGCCCCCTTTGTGTTCGCGGATACGTTAGAGGCTTTTAGGACTCTTTCGTTTTTTTTCTTTCGGGCGTTTTTTTTCTGTTGACTCATTTCAGTAATTGAAATCGTTTTCCTATAAATGCCGCTATATTTTCTCGTCGCATATGAAATTGAAGTGGGGGAAAACGAAAATTAAGGTGAGTTTCAAAAATTTTCGTGAAAACTTTTGCACCTGGCAGTCTTTTCACATTTGAATTTCGTGTACGTGATTTATTATGGGGAGAGAAATGGATTAATGGAATTTTTTAATAATAGTTTACTTTGGGTGTATTTTAATTGAAGGAAATACGCGTTTAGAAAAGATTTTTGATAAAAAAAAATTGGGGGGAAATATATTATTATGCAAAAGACTCCGATATTACTCAGCAAACGTAGCATGTTGGATAACATAAGGATAAACGATCATCCACTCGCAGCCTTTACACAAGTACGAGAAAGTGATGGTCGAGCGAAGGCTAAACTTAACAGAGGACTTGTGACAGGTAATTAAATTGGCACGTGGATCTACAGAAATCTGCGGATCTTCGAGAACGAGTAGTTTTAGGAGTTGATCTGCAACAACGCCTGCCTGCGGACATACCTTTGCTATAGTGCCCTCAAACGACTTCATGTCCAAAAAATTAAACAGGTGTACGAAGGGAAATAGTGTAACACTAGCCGAGAAACGTCAGAACGGTAGGATTCTCTGAAAACGTGTAAATAGGCAAAGGTCCAAGCGTCTGGATAAACTCCGGAAAAGTATGACGGCGTAAATAGTTAGATGATAAGGCAAAAGGAAGGGATTTGCTTAATCTGGAACTTGAAGACCCTACTGTATTCTCTAACTAGATCATAAGCCAGTCGACTACCATACAATCTTCAATATTAACATAACTTAGGAATAGAAGAGTATAAATTTGTAGCTATGAATCTTTCGTTTTACACGTTAAAGCTGTCACATATGTGTCACCCAGTAAAACAGGACATGCATGTGGCTTATCTCTGCATTTTACTTATAAATTCCATGGTAATGTTTTTTTTATTGAAAACCTTGACAGTGTCCACCTGTCACTATGTATATTAACAATAAATGTAACAAAATCGATGCCACCCACATCCAATTACGGCAATCGATCAGCCCCACTATAATTAATCAAATCCACAAGCGTTGAATCATAACTGAAGTCCTGGAAAACGAGGCAAAATACCGGGAAAAATTAATCACAATCAGTTAAATTCCACAATAATTGGTGAACAAATTAATTACAATTTGAGTGCATAAATCCCGACAGTCTCGGCACCTCCGAAGATTGAAGCCAGAAGTCCAGTAGCAGCAGCGGGCCTTTATAAATTCGAACAGCATGAACGTTTTGCACGCCAACCTCACCTCTCTCACCGGCTTTACCCTCTATACCTGTATGCATTATTCATCGCGCGTTTTCAGGTTTATTTTTGCAGACTTTAAAGTTACACAACCCTTGCCCGGCTGCTACCCAAAAGGTAGACGAGACTAATGGGGTACAGAAGGACCTTTAACCTGATTGCATGCATGTTAGCCGGATGCTTGGACATGGAAGAAAATTTAAAATGCAACACGTCCTTAGGAGTCCGGTTCCTGTTCTGTGGGTCCCGAGACGGCCCCGGCCCCAAATGGATGGATAGGTGTGGTCTCGGTTGTTTATGGGGCTCTTATCTGGTCCTTAAATTAAGGCGACACGTGCTCGATTAACTGCGTAGAGATGGATTTGTTGATTGAATTTTGGCCATTTATGACCGATTCTCGAGATGGGACGGCGGGACAAGGGCGGCGCTGCAGCAGCAATAAAAACAAGGTGTGCTCTCTCTCGATTTACGCTACTTCGCCGGGGGGGTTTTATTATAGACGCTAAATTAATGGCCGGCAATTAGTCCTTTCTTGATGGCTACGCAAATGTAATAAAGCCTTGTGTTGCTGGTTGGGATTACATTTGTGAAATTACAATGGAATAATGGGATCACATTGATGGCGGCAAGGATTCACGTTTCCAGTTTGCCTCTGCTACACATTGTGGTCGTTATGACGAAGAGGAGGTCTATGTCAATGCGCTTAAAAAGTCTTTTAAAGATAAGTTTTTATACTTAAATCATTTTGCGATTATGACACGACGATGTTGGTGATGATAGTAGTGGAGCGGGGGAAATGTTTATGCTTTCCGGGGGGCAACGTGATAACAAAATTGAAATTATTTCCTTTTGTCGGGTTTAGCTCTCCCGTAGGCTTTCAGCTATGCTCATAATTCTTGCATAAATAACGTTTGCTTATTCATAAACATTAACCGGGTTTATCCTTCATAAAAGGTTGTTACTTTAGCTTGGCGCTAGCGCTATAAAGCTAGACCACGTTATTTTAATGTAATCAAACGCGTCGATCCATTATGATCAAACGTTAAGTCGACCATTAATATATAAAGAGGGGGCCTTTAAGAGCGTTCACGACCTTATGTGTGTGGTAGCTTTTGGGGGTTAGTTGATTACTTTTCAATGTCCGGTTGACGGTTTTATAGATACATAGTGCAAACGCCGGAAATTAGTAATACACTCATTGATTTTGTTAACCTTGGCACAATGATGCAAATTTAGTTTAAAATTAACTCCATTTAATTTTGAACTATTTGGGCATAATGATGAACTTGAATGATTTGGAATTATAAGTAGCGTTAAACCAAGTACTGAGTTCAAGCGAAATGAAAATATTTGACAGGCTTGAAAAGTGGTTGATTAAAAGATCGTGTTTAACCTGCCGTATAGACGAGACAGTTTCTTAACAGAAAATTCGCTTCGAAATAAGACAGAAAAATTATTGTGGGCAAATTCTGTTATGCCATTTCATTTTTAAATCAAACTCAACGAAGCAACATTGTGTGCAAAATTAGTTGGATCGGGGAAAAATGCAATGATGAAAGTTGCAAAACTTACGAAATTTGATGAGCTTATGAAAATTCTTGAAGAAACCGAAAATAACCTACAAATAATTCGAAAAACACGTAAAATAAAGAAAGCCGCCATTTTCTTTTTTACAATTGTCAAAAATCCGTGCTGTCAAATTTGATATTTCAATAATTTTCTGAATTGAAGTTAAAGTGATAGAAAAAGTATAGTGAAATATATTAGGTAATTATCCCTTTTTACTGCAAAAATATACGAAAAACTCACACGTCAGATTTTCTGCCTACCACGAACACGTAGAAAAATCTACTTCCAAGCCTGTAGTAACGACAGTCTTGTATGTGACCATTTTGTAATAAAATCAAGATGGCGGTTTCAAGATGGCGACCGAATTTTGCAATTGTGCTTCCGACTGTCGACATGGGTGCCAAATAAAGATATGACAGGTACAATTAGCTAGTGGCGTCATTCAAAATTTAAAATAGCGGCCAATACAAAATGGCGGCTACTTTTTTCTTTACAACACACTCGGAAAAGGTATGACAAATAGGATAATATTAGCTGTGAGGCGTCATTCCAAATTTAAAATGGCGGCCAACAGAAAATGGCGGTTTACTTTTTTCTTTACAACGCCCTCGTATATTATAGTAAGTTGTGTGACGTCATTATAAATCTATTATGATGGTCACCACAAAATGACGAAAAATAAAAAAATTAGTTTAAAAAAAACTAAAAATACGCTTTTATTTTAGAATGTACTGAAAAGAAAAAAAATTATTTTGATTGTAAAGTTTTTATTGCTCCAGCCAGTACAAGGGAACAACTCCGCCGTGACCTGGTCCCAAGTCCAGGGTGTGAAAGGAGGAGTGTGATCGACCTGCCAAATTGACCAGAATCGGGAAACCGAAGAAACTAGGTAAGAAACCGCATTTTTAAAAGCGGCACCGACCGCAGTGTATCCGTTGCGGGGACGTCCCGCTCGGACCGCCAGCTAACGGATCAAAGAAGAAGAAGTATATGGGAACAAACTAGCTTCCGAAATATAAAAAAGCGTTGAAGGCTTTATAGAGCCTACTAATTTGAGAAATACTCGTCACATTGAAGTTTTGCCGATTTCCTCGGATTTGACGTCGAACTAGCCCAGAAGGAATTCATATCGTTAAAAAGATGTTCAAAAGCAACGTCGAACGAATAAAGTTCGAGGAACAAAAAATGCGGATGGCAAATCAGCTTTTTCGTTGTTGTTGGATATTTCGTTGTTGTTATTGGGAAGATGAAGACCAGCTACTCCAATTTTGTTCCTGCAGCCCAGGAATTTAGGGGTTTTTTAGTCAGCTGCATTAATTTCTGTATGCAGACGAGTTTACTTGGGCAAGTCATGCAAAAACTCAATGCTTTCATTACATACATACTCCTAGTATTATACTAAGAACGATGCAAAATATAAACTTTCCTTGATATTTTTCAAGGTCTTTTGTCTCTATTAACTGGGTTATATGAAATACAAAAAAAAATCGAACAATTACTAAAATTCAAGATCATCCGATTGCTGATACATTTCATGCTAAATAGACTCTGTCAAGTGTCTCTTCTCTACCCGAGGTTAAACTACGCATTTCACAGATCGCCGACAGCAGCTTCCATTTAGCTTAAATTGAAAAATGTCCATATGGTCATGCTTCATGGACATCGGTCTCGTAATGATCACATGAAACTGCTTAACGATCTAGCGACAGAATCTCGATGTCCTGCGATAGGCGACGATGACACTAACTAGACTCACCAAGTCAACATGAAATTTGACATGGTTTTTGTTTTATTTTTAGTTTAAGTTAATATATGTACAACAGTGCGAGTCGCCAAATCGTGGTGCATTTTAAATAGCCAGACAGTTCAGCAATTCAAAAAAAGTGTGCTTTCAGTGCTCACTACTAGAAGATATAATTGTGCTGTCTGCATGTCTTCTCTCATCAAGCAAACAAAAGCCGCCACCGGTGGCGTCGGCGGCGTCCACACGGGACAAAAAACCGGCCAAATTCACATTTTCAAGACCAGAACGCATTCTCAGTGTTCTCTCCGTGCGCCGCCTGGCGATGGATTTAATGGTGTGAAAATAAATTAAAGTCGTTTACGATTTCACAGCTTACTAAACAGAACAATTTCTGGCTAAATCGTTCGCATCGTCAAGACCGCTTCTATACATCAACAATCCAAAGATCGGGCAATTGAAGAAGCGATTTTTTTTTTGTTTTTTGGTTTGTTGTTGAAATTTTGAAAAAAAAAAAATATTACAATCCGATTAATGCGGGAATTTCAGCGTTGGAATAAGGAAATATTTATGAAATCCGTCGAGGAGTGTTTATTTTTGAATGTCTCTTCCTGGTTCGATTGTTGCTTTTTGTTCGTCCGCTGACAGCACGGGGATGCAACATAGTTTGCGTGGTTTAGAATCGAGTTATTCACATGAGAAGAATTATTCTATTTTTACAATTTATTAAAATAATCATTTTTAACGTATTCTGACTGAATATAGGATTTCGTTCTCTCTAATGTGTGTATATATACTTTATTAACAGGTGAAGCATTATTTTATTTGGCACTGGTCCCATCTTGTTTCACTTAAGATAATGCAGACTATTGCTGCAGGCTTCTTTTGAGCTGAGTAATATCGTATTATAATTAAACTTTTGTGTGCGTGCGAGTAGTTTTAGAAAAAGGCAATTTCTTAATATTAAACTAAGGATTATGCAATGTTTTTTAGGACTAAGTCTGACAGTTGGGTAGCTGTAAGATTACACACACTTCTACGACACTCTTATATCCGCAACAGCAGATTAGCTTCCTCAACTCACTCCATACAAATAAGTAATTCGTTTACAAATAAAACAATTCGACTGTGGCAAAATCCAAGAGTTTACAACATCCAAGACTTTAATCGCAGGGTTCGTCGCCATCTTTGCCATAACACCTAAACTTACTAACGGTTGCTTTATTTAAGGCCCAATTACAATAGACGGTTCTGTGTAGATTGAAATGTCAAAAAAACGAACCGGAATGGATAGGAAACTGCACTGATTACCACTTTTCGCCTTATTTATGTAATAATTCGTATTCTTTTACTTTTCCTGTTAATTAACAGAAAACATTTTTAAAATTATAAAACAAGTGTGATCTTAGACATCAAGTGTGAAGCCGTGAGACGGAAGGGGAACGCCTTGACGGCCATCTTGGTAGGCCCCAAATGTCAAATAATCTAGTGCTAGTCGAAATTTAGTGGATGACACCAAGCCAAAGAAAACTATTATTTTGAATTTTATCAACAGATTATTGAATAAAGCTCAGGAGAAGAAAGTGGAGCCTACCAAAATGGCGGTCACGAAACCTCCTGGCTTCAACAGGCACTCGATTTCTTTCTGTCTAGGTATCTAAGATCTTACCCCTTTCACAATTGCATACGAGGGAAAGAGAAGAAGAAGAGGATTGAACAAAAAGTGAACGTGTAGAACCGGTCATAGAAGCTGATTTTATCTTTTTGACTTTTTTTACTCACTTTTTCATTACACTTATATTTTATTGTGTCTTTTTATTACACTTGTCATCGCCATCTAGACCGATTTCGACAGATCTGCCCAATTCTGAAACGTTAGTCAGTACCATTTTAGCTATGAGTTTATTCACATAGAAAAAACGCGTTGAAATTATAGCGCTTTACATTGAAAACAATCGTTCAATTGTGAAGAATGCGCGAGCCTATCTTAAAAAAAATGGTAGAAATAGAAATGTGGTGAAGAATTTTTTTGAGTACGAGTCTTTAACCACTCGTCAGCGTCCCATTCGACCGCATCCCCGACACTCGGATGAAGTTGTTGAAGCGGTAATAGAGAGTGTTGCCGATAGTCCAAATGTGTCGTATCGCGGCCGTTCGCAGGAATTAAACATGAGTGAAACTACTCTAAGAAGGAATATGAAGTAAGATCTCAAGCAAGTCAAAAGAAAACAAAATTTTGACGACTAATAACTCTGGAAGTTGGTTTAGTTTTAGATAGGTGGGAATATTCTGCGTAGATTGCTACCTTATTCATGAAAATATCTAATAGGGTTCCAAAAATACAGGGTAATATGTAAATATCTACCATTCGGCGCTGTTCTCAGTAGCTTGACTTACGTAAGGATCTTGGCTTAGCATACAAATTTCAAATTGAAGCTAGCAGAACGTTTCCCAGTGTTTGGGC
Source organism: Thereva unica (assembly GCA_949987705.1). NCBI lineage: Eukaryota > Metazoa > Arthropoda > Insecta > Diptera > Therevidae > Thereva > Thereva unica. The sequence continues at coordinate 86,608,357 of OX465285.1, forward strand.
TCGTGAAAAGCTTGAAGAACTTGCTCGCGATGCGGCCCATTTCTAGTTTAATGGATTCGTCAATTATTAAAATCAATTTTATTTATTATAACTATAAATTTGATAATTATTTTTCATAAAATATTTAATTTACAAATACGAACTTTGACAGATTCGCATAGTAAAATAAAACAAAGATGGCGTTATGTCAAAATGGTATTACCAATTTTTTAAAAATCCCGTATGTTGCTATTAAGTGAAGTTCGGCTTTGTTATTTTTTACTTAACTTAAACAAAACAATTTAAAATCATTGTTAATGCCTGACACTGAGTAAAACAATAAACAAATTACGAGATCTTATTTCTCGTATCGGCACTTTTCTTATCGAGCTCTCTCAACTAACATCATAAATGAGTGGGCAATTTGTTGTTATCATTTCTAAATGGGAACATAATTGTTAATTAAAAACTTCAATTTCTTTCACAAATTGCATGGCCCATTACTTGCCCGGTCTATAAATAGTGTGCTATCATAAAACGCTTTTAAGATTCTTTTTATTATTGCTATCTCAGCACCAAGTGACGATAAGACCACAAAAGTGTCTTAAGCTTATAATTCTCGCTTGGTCGCAGTAGTTAGCAGCTGTCTTTTAAATACACAATCTTAAAGCTCAATCAGAAATTCTAGCCCGGAGACTCACAACGGCAGGCCCGGATAGAATAATGATCCGCCGCGCGTTCAGATTCCACGCAATTATTGTAAACAAAACGTGTACCAGCAGCAGCAGCAGCGGCGGCATTAGCATCAGCCAGTCAACAAGTGTTCGCCTTGCTGGCTAGGCTAGTTATCTCGGGGGTACGTCGATATACTCCACGCTCGTCCAGCTCGTACAGCGGGAGCACATCATTCCCGCCCGCCGCACACAGTGTTTGCCCAATAATTATAGAAGCGCTTATCAAATTGAGAGCCTCCAGACGGCGGCAGCGAGGACGACAACAGCGACACTGCCATGGGCTCTATAGCACTGTGCTACAGCGGAGCCCCATAACGACTTCCCCAATGCCCAATGCCCAAAACCCAAAGCCACTTATCAGCGTTAATGCATGTTTGCAAATATTTTACGGTCTCTAAATGATATTTTTAGAGTTCGTTATTTGCTTGCGAAATTGCCCCTCGGGCCGGGGACCGGCAGCCACGGCGCGGGGACTGAGGAACGGATTCGTTGGGCTGATCAGGAATTATTGCGGAAAGCTAGACGTTGTTGTCGCGAGAGATGCGTAGCACTTTTTCGCTGCAAAAAGACCGGAGTTCTTCGAGTCATTCTAAAATCTAAAAAATGCTTTCTTTTCTTGTGTTATTTATTTTTGTAGAAGAACGTACGTGAGACAACAAAACAAACTTGACCTAGAATTTCTCTTTTGTTTTTCAACAATATATTTTTTTGTTTTTGGTTAGCGGAAGTTGGACGTAATTTCGTGTGTACGACTTGCGAGAAGCCCTAGAATTTATTAAAAGAGTTATGCGTGGTTTGTACTGAAGAAAAACACACATCTACCTCTAAAAATACACTAATCCTGTCAACATTCGGAGGGGGAGGGGGGATAATAATATTATGTATGTTTTCTAACTCCGAAAAGCCGAAGTGTGGAAAATAAACTTTTACTTACATGAGGACAGGGGCCGGAGCAGAATTATTGATATTATTATCGATAGTGTTCGAGGTGGGTCAACAGGCATGGTTCCCTCAGTGGCGGCCTTGTGGTGAGCGAATTAATTTCGATGTTTTGATGTTATTCAGAAAAATATTTGTAAATATATTTTTATATCTGGATATAAGAACCGGTTGACTCATAGTGGTTTCACTATTCTAATCAAATTCCAAATTTTATTATAGTATTATGAAAATTGTTATTTAGTTGGCATTTACACTATCATAAAAAGGCCCGTTAGAAATATTTTCAAACATTTCTTGAAAGAAACAAATCTTCTTCTTAAATGGAGCTTAAAGTCTTGGAGGACTCAAGCCTGTTGAAGTCTCTTCTTCGAGTCGTCTCTATGTTTTATTAGGTCTCTCTCAAAGCGTTTATCATTCATCCAGGGCCGTGCCTGAGAATATAGCCGCCTGTGTGCCAGGGTAGATGAGGTCCTCTAAGGTAACATAAAATAAAGAAAAGGGACAAAATCCCTCCCAAAAAATGTCAAATATTCAGAGTGATTTTTGAGTGCTGAAAATTGAATGTTATCAATTTTAGTGTTGCGCAGTTTGGTAGGCAACGCCGGGCGGAGGAAGATAAATCACTCAAAATACCTAAAAAAAAGTTTGTGAAACGACTTTGGCTTGGAGTCACTATTCGCAACCTGCAAATTACTATTGATGCACTCAAAAATCACTTTTTTTTGTTTTTAAACGATTTTGGTTTGGAACCTCAATTCTAAATATTTGCCCTACATGCGTATATCGCAATGTGGAACATAATTGAACGCATGAAACCTTGCAATATCGGAAGATCTTTTGGCCAAAGTTTCTGGCATGACCGTGGGTTACCGATGTTCCACTTCCGTCACCACTTCCCTAAAGTCAAAAAGCTAATTAGGATTCTAACTCAAAAGATTCAGCCTGCGCAAGATTGCTGGGCTTACTAAGGAGCACTAGCTTACATATCCTTCACAGGGAACAGCCACTATACACATTAGGTCAGATGGCTATACAGAAGAGCAAAAACTCCAATGGAGAAAATACAAGGAAACGCAAGGAAATGATGATGTCAGTGCTGAGCTGACGGGACTAGACATGCGTGATCCACGGGATGTGGGTAGTAGAACCGGCCTTATCTTATACTTCCGTTTGACTGGCAGGCTTGGGTTACGGGATTAAGATTTGGTTGTGGGATTGCCTCCGTAGTCCAGGACAGCGGTCGGCCACCCAAATGCATTGGCGTGCCACAAAACATATAATTTAAACAACTGCACCATAATAAGCGTGCCACTGAAAAAACCATTGTATAATGAGGTTCAGGGTTCGAGTTCTGGTAGCACCACGATGCTTCGCCTTTCCCACGTTCCCCATCTACATAAGTTTCCTTCTTTCTTCTTCCCTCTTTACATTCCTGATGCCTCCTGTCATAGCCTTCCCTAGCCCTTTTCTGCTCCACCAGGCGCATGTTATCGGTTGGTTGATGAGACTCAACTCGTTTCCAATGCCCTGATGTCAGAGTCGCGATAGTTTAGGGTAACATACTGATGACTAGCGTTTGCTCAATCATTACTTATTTATTTATTTATTTACGCCAAACAAGGCTTGCTTAAACTATATTCACAGGGAAAGTAACTTATAAATATATACATACAATCGCTAAAAGTACATTTGCATTTAACAATTTAACAATTTATCACAGGTATATCTTAATAACTTATGGTACATTAGTTATAGTGTTAGTTCAGGATAATTCGGATGACAGGAAGGATATCAATTTTTTCTTGAAGGATAATTTGCTCATTCCAGGGGAGAAGCAGGAACTGTGGCCATTGAAAATCATACAACATCTGTTGACGGGCTCGTTCTTTCCATACTCGGTCCGATGAGAATATTCCCTAAGCATTTTCGTATGCCTATTCTGACGGACATCGTCGTTAACTTTGATCCTGTCTGACAGAAACTGAACATTGATCCTATCGTTCAAGACGTCCAAAGTAAGGCATGATATAAGCAACTTACGCCTATTAAACAGAGGCATGAGATCCAACACTTTGAGCCTGTCCATGTAGGGTGGTAGGCTATGAAAATCACGCGAGTCGTATAGATTTCTCAGAGCAAAGAGTAGAAATTTCTTTTGCACTGACTCAAACCTGTTACTGCTTACCTGGTAAATAGGATTCCAGATCGGGCATGCGTATTCTAAAATCGGGCGGACTAGCGAACAGAAAAGGGTTTTTGTAACTCGAGGGTTGTCAAATTCCTTGGCTCTTCTCTTTATAAAGCCTAGAAGTTTGCTAGCTCTTGCAATAATATTATCGTAGTGCAAATTGAAATTTAATTTATTGTCCAGGACAATACCCAAATCTACAATTTGATCAACGCGGTCTAACACCCTGCCGTTGAGATAATAGTATTGCAACTGTATGCTTTTTTTACGAGAGAAGGTAATTACGTGGCATTTACTGGTGTTTAGTTGCAGTTTATTGGTGGAGCACCAGTCATGTAACGTATTCAGTTTCGACTGAAGGAGAGTTACGTCATCACTCGACCTTATGACACTATATATTTTGAGGTCATCGGCATAAAAGAGATGTCGTATATTACTTAGTTTTTCTGACAGGTCTGAGATGAATATATTAAATAAAAGTGGGCCAAGATGACTACCCTGGGGGACTCCGGAAGTTACTTCGATTTCTTTTGACAGAAATCCTTGAAATCTAACGGCCTGTGTTCTTCCGTTAAGATATGATTCTATCCATCTTAGGAGAGGCCCAGATATTCCGAATTTTAGTAGTTTTGTTATTAAGATATGGTGGTCGACACGGTCAAAGGCCTTACTGAAGTCAGTATAGACAGCATCGATTTGATGACCGTTCTCCATACCACATAGTAGTTCGGAGGTTAGTGTCATAAGGTTAGTAGTTGTCGAGCGCCCTTTTCTGAAGCCATGTTGTTGGTCATTGAGGAGCGGATCGATTGTTTGGGCAATCTTGTTGTAAACAAGCTTTTCGAAGAGTTTAGGAATTGCTGATAATATTGCGATGCCCCTGTAGTTGTCCACCGAATGCTTATTAGATGCTTTATGAATTGGTATGAGGTAGGATTTTTTCCAAGTTATAGGAAATTTTCCTAACGATAAGGATTTGTTGAAAATAAGATGGAGGGGATATAGAATTTGAGTTGAGTAGCACTGCAGAAAGCAAGGAGGCAGATTGTCGGGACCGTGACCTTTATTGATATCCAGATTGTTTAAACCTGTCATGATGTCTTCGACGGATAGGGATATGTTATCTATAAGAGTTGAAGTAACAGTGCGCGTGTGTGTTGCGTCAGTATGTGTTGTATCAGATTTTGGACAAAAGACTTCGGTAAACCTGTCAGCAAACATGTTACAAATTTCCTGTGGGCAAGAGGAGTGTTTACTGCCATTGGTCATTGTAGTTGGATAGCCTAAGGTCTTTCGTTTCATATTAACGAACTGAAAGAATTTTTTGGGATCTCTTATAATGCTATCGCCAACAGAGTTAAGATATGTAGTATAGGCCTCACGTGACCTAAGACTGAACTCTGAGGCTAGCCTAGTGTATTCTAATTTCAGTTCATCATTTGCATGGGGGTTATTTCTAATCAGCTTATACAATTTATTTCTCTGATTACGAAGAGAACGGACATTCTTATCCAGCCATGGTTCCGATAATTTATCCCTTCTTTTAATTCTGGGCACATGTTTGTCAATAACGTTGAATATTATAGTGTTGAAGCAAGACACCATTTCGTCAATGTCATTACCAGAAAGCCTATTTTCCCAGTCTACTAGGGATAATTCGAAGGCAATGCTGTTAGAGTCTGCATTTTTATAATCATAAATGATTGAGTTATTGTATGATATACGATGATTAGATATTGCGGTATTATGTTCGAGGATCCATTACAAGTTTTGTCATCCCAAATGGTTGGTGGATTTGGTCTTCAAGGCGATGACATGAGCTTACACAGGTAGAGCCTATGGAGGAGCCTAAGTTTAAACTCTAGTTTTTTAAACAACCCGAATTGTGATCATAATTAACCTAAAAATGACATTTATTAATCATATGCCCTGAAATTTTTCCAATATTTTCCCCTTGACGTTGCAAAAATGCCCACAATTATGTCCACAATAAAAATTCTCACACTTTCCCGATCCTGATCACATAATACGACGTCAATAGACGGACTTTCACTCACTTACAAACAGTCTATTGTGTTTGCTCATAATCGGAAAACGTCATAATTTACTTTGTTATTGACAAGGAAACAATCAAGCTGCTGGAAATTGCTTAACTTTAGATTAAGGCAAACTTTTTTTATACTTTTTTAATGGAAAGCAATTGAGTAAACTTCCCCGAGTGTATATATCCCGTAACCACCTAATAGATTCCATTCAACATCTTGCGAGATTCTGGCGTATATCCCCATTCTCCAGACTGATTTACTTTTATGCTATTTCCTGGCGCAGGAGGAAAAAGCCCAACAAAAAAAACTGTCACCACAAGAAAGAGGGTGCCAAGATATTTGAGTGGCAGTTGCCAAACTTTTTTCATAACTCGACACAATTGAATTTCGACAAAATAAAGGAAAACCGAAAAACGTCCTGCCACCTTTTTTGTTTCCTTTGTGGAAGCATTCAGGAGAGGAAGAAGATTGATACATCGCCAATACCAGTTTTCGTGTGCATGAATATGTGTGTGTATGTATGTGCGCGATGCTTCGGGGTGTATTTTTATATCTATTGACAAAACTAGAAGCGCTTCTCCAAAGCGAAAAGAAAAAATCTTTGTTGCTTGCTAACAGAAAACATCCGGGAGGTTGTTGGCATTCGTCAGACACGCGACTTCAAAGTTCTCTATCAGGTGGATATCATCAGAGCATCAAAGATCATCATCGAATGGGAAGATTTTCTTTATTTTCCTCTAGATGGCGGAAGGGGAGCTCTACAAAGCCGAGCAGTTTTTCATTTTTAGATAAACTTGAACTGTCGACATGATGTATGCTTGTCCCACAACTGATGACAGATTCTTTTGGGATATATCATGGAAAAATGTTATGAAATGTATCGCGTGCGCGTCTATTATTTTTAGCATTACGCTTTCCTTCTTTTTCTGGCTATCATCAACGGCAGTTTTCCGCTCAGTAGGTGACTAATTCGCGTTTTTCTTGTTGTTGTTGTTAAATGGTTGAGATTTATGCCTTTTTATTTATGGTATCCTTGCCGAGCGACTATATATCTTTTTCGGTTATAAAACAATGATTTTCAGCGTGAAATAACATAAAAAGAATTCGTGGATTCTAGCCATCAAAACAATATGTATGTCTGTACGTATGTATGTGAGTCATGTGCCAAAGTTTCTCTCCTTTCTTTACACAAAATTCATTGATTGTTGAGCGCGGCTTTTTTAAAATTGTTTTCCTTCTCTGTTTTCATCCGGTCTTTCGTGAATCAAGGAATTCATTTTATTTCATGACCAACTTAAATGAATGCCTCAATCTGAAACAGTATGCTTAAGCAGGTGTATCAGAGGATAAATTTATATCATCAGATGACTAGGGTATGTTTGTATGTATTTGGTGATTGTTGTTGCCGTTTATGGATCTTTAAAATTTGAATGATGTACAATTATCGCAGCTAAATATAGTTCATAAAGTCTGACATTAATTTTGTAGTATTTATAACTGCGAATGATTTTCATGAAAAATGGTAAGTTGGTGTGGGTTGTACCATACTATATGAGTCAGATGAATTACATGGCTACTACTTGAACTAAACAATTTAAAACATTCAAAGATCTACGAAACAAAAGAATATAAACGTTTACTAAACTATAATCAAAAACAGCTTTCAATATCTTTAGCCGATCGATTACGTACTTACGATAACGCATCAATGACACAACTACTCCTGGTGTAACTTGTTCCAATTCCAATTGGAGCGCTATTACCGAGGTTTTACCATTGTCGTTTTCTACGACAAAATTCACTGAAAACAAACTTGTTGAACTAGCTTCAAACAACTTTCAAAAGTGAAAAGAGATTTCATTTCACGCTTTTTCGGACACACGAAGTGTACCAATATCCAACGATAGCGTTCTTCGCGAAGATTTCTCGAACTTTGAAGAAAAACTGGCCCGATGATGATCTCTTGAGAAATCCAAGGCATTGGGAGGCTTGTTTCGCGATTTGGAATATGTGGTCATTCCATCACAGATGCTCCGTTAAAGTTACCCCTAGGATGTTGAGAGTTGAAGCAGCCGTTAGATTCTCTTTATCTACTGAGATAGGAGGAAGGTCGGTGCAATTTTTGTTGGAGATCAGACAGTACTTCGTTTTGTTATTGACTTCATCAGAGAGTGTAAAATGAGCTTCGTTCGCCATAAAAAGTTGGTCCCAAAAGTCGGCATCGATCATTCTTGCGACGACATTTCAATATTGTAAATGACTCGGCTGGTTTGTTGGCAACAATCATTGAGTTTGTTGCACTTTGTACGGGAAGAGATGAAGATCATAATCCTCCTTACAGTCGCTCCACTCACGTGTAACTCCTGAAATCGGCGGCGATACGATCACATCTGGATTATCGGCAACACTCTCTCACACTTCATTGGATTGTTGCGGCCGCGGTCGTATGAGACGCTGGAGAGTAACAACAGATCCGTACTCAAAAAAATTCTTCACCAAACTACGAATTGTGTTGTCTGAAGGCGCCGATTTTCTCCCATAGTGTTTACGATAAGCACGAATGATTGTTTTAAATGTAAAGCGCGCTACAATTTCCACGTGTTTTTTCGATGTGAACTTGCAGATAGAACCATAAGAGAGAATTTGAAATCCTGACACATAAGTCGACCATGACCAAAATGTCCAAAGTAAACATTTCGGGAACATTGTCCAGATCAATGAACTTTGAAAGTGATCTCCGAAAAGGCGACAGTCTAAACTGGTGTTGCAGAAAGTGATACCAATGTGAAGTGTGACAAGAAACATAATTTTAGCCAAGGCTACCCAAATACTGGCTTATACATATAGATATCAGGTGGCATCATTGAACCAACATTAAGGACAGTACATGCAGCTGTTATCAAGATTGAGCGATATAGTTACACACAAACAATTAAGTAGAGTATGATGGCGCAGAAGCTTCGACCTTCGGAAGAAAAAAAGGCTAGCCAGGATTTTCAATGGTTAACTAGCAGGGAAAAGTAGAATTGGTTAGGTTAGGTAAGATATGGCTAAGCTGTTGGTTTGAGCTCAGACACTTAGGCCTAAGGGATAGGCACGTTGTGATGCCATAATGATCCCACTTTAAGCCAAATGTTAAAGTGTCGTTTCTTCGCTAAACCACCTCGAGGACGTAATGAATCTTCTAAGTTACGGAATCCCAAACTTCGGGATTTTCGCAAGCGTGCTTAGGAAGGGTTCACCAAAAGTGGTAAGTCTTCTTTTGCTTAGAGCTGGGCAGTAACAGAGAAGATGTTTTACACTTTCCTCCTCATCTATATTCTTTCAGCTTCTGCAGAAATCGTAGGTTTCGAGACCTAAGCGGGCCGCATGCGTCCCTGTCAGACAGTATCCGGTCAGCACTCCTACTGTAACCGAGAGGTCTCGTCTACCGAGGCTCAGCAGTAAAGTGGTCCGCCTGAGATCGTAGGAGGGCCAAGTCATTTTAGCCAAGGTGCATTTGTTAAGATCCCTCCAATGCTTCTCTGCTAGTTGCATTGTGTGCTGTTTGCATCGGAGTTTAAAGGTGGCCCAAGGTATACTAACCCTTCCTTTCCAGGAAGGAAAGTGGCGGTCGTGCTTTCCCTATCCAGTTCATCAAGAAGTAGAATAACACGAGGAAAAATTCAGTATAACAAACTGGAGATAACTAGCCAAACATAGACGACTAGAAGAAGAAACTTCAAGAGGTCCAAGTTCTACCAGGACCATAGCAATATTTAAGAAGAAGAAGAAGAAACTTATCTTCAACAGTAATTGTTATTATCAAAGGCAATTGAAAAAAAATATATATTTATCCTACTTAACTTGCGAAATTTATTCAAATCCACACGCAAATCCCTATTTTTATTTCAAGTAATTTTTGTTATCAGAAGGTTAAGATGAATGGTATAATAATTCTTCGATACACAAAAAAAAATATATGTATTTATATGTATTCAATCGTTCTGTAATCAAAAATACTTTGAGAAAATCTCCTTCCGTTTTATGCGTGTGGATGTATGCATGTATCTATAATACATGACTTTATCAGATACAAAAAAAAATAACACGATTCTCCAGGATAATTTTTGTATCATATATAGAAGACGAAAAAAATCTGCGCTAAATCAGATTAAATCGAAATAAAAATTTGTGGTGTTTGTTTTATTTAAATTTATGTAATCCTATAATTTCAAGCAAAATAGGATTTTGTTTCTTATTTTTATATGTTTGTATTTATACGCAATATCAATAGATATCCTACCGCAAAAGGAAGAGAAAAATACATTGACCCAAATAAGTAGGGAAAAAGGGACCACAAACACACAATATATTTCTGCTTCCTTGTTACCTTTAAATACATCCGGGGGTTCTTACAGAACCAGCATTGATTTCCTCCCCATTTTTATTACATATGAAGAAGACGATGATGCTATGGTATACAGCACACAGCAATCTCCCATCCCTTTAATAAAAAAATATGGAAAACCTATCCTGTATATCTGTGTAACCTACTGACCAATATCCTTTTTGCAAATATAAATATCCCCAGGGGCAAATGCGTTTTTTTCTCTTCATTTTAGGGTACCCTATTCTGACCACTTAACCGCTCCTAGTAAGCCGCGTCAAGAACGTGAAAACTGCTATGACTAAATATTAATGTACCAAGGATATACCAAAAAAAAGGAACTACACCACCTTTTTTGCGACTAGAGCAGCCCGGCAAATATTTACCCCACATTGAGATGACGAGATGCCCTGTGCTTCAATTAACTCGGGGCTTCGCAATTGAGTATATATATATGTGGTCCAGCAGTGTTCCATTTAAGCACAGAATATAGATAGGAGAGATGATGCTGCTACACCAACACACATACTCTCAGAATCCGGATGGTATTCAAAGGAGAAACTATATCTTTTCATGTATATATACAGACCGGGGGTGGTTTGTGTTTTAAAAATAAAAAATTTAAGGAAGTTACCTTTTTTCGCCCAAGCACGTTTTGCACTCTATTTCTCCTCGTTAAGCTAGAAACCACGATAATATGTTCTGCTCAAATTAATAAATCAAAGGAAATTTCTGAACGTGCACTAAATGTGTATTTCTATTTCTTTTTGCGCAAACACTGCGAAAATTTCGAATTTAATTTGACACTTTCTTTTTAATTCCACTCGACAATTTAATTGCACGAAAATTTACCATAAAATGTGCACTTTTCGCATAAATAACACCAAAAAGCCATGCCCCACTGCTTTAACTACAATTAACCGTGATGGTTCCGAAAACGCGTTGTTTGTCAATAGCTAACGAGCCACCGACCAGCCACAAGAACAAAGACCTGTTATCGGTGAACTTTTACTTTCGCCTGCTGATGTGCAGCTTGTTTTTAGTTTTCTTCTTATCAGGAGGAGGACAAAACTACAAAAATCCCAACACAACAGAAAAAAGCTCAGCTCTCTATACACCGGGGGAGGAATCTTCAGTAAATCTCTATATCTCAAAAAAAAAACCCGGCAAACACCACGATAGCGCTGCTGTGTGTAAGCTCAACGTCAGCGGGAGCAATACTGAAACACGCCAGCGGCAGCGAAGCAGAATCAACTGAACTCGAAAACTAAAGTTTCCGAGAGGTGATGGCGAAAAACGGAAGAACGAACCAAAAACGTGTCATAAATTCAGAATTCACAGCGCTGGGGAATTGGCGTCGTCGGGCGCTGTGCTCGCTTAGTATATATACTTGATACTTGGGGGTGCCTCTGTAGCTATCCCGCGCGCTCGACCGGTATTTCCCACCCACACACAACAAGGCTTCCTCTCGTGGTGCATTCGAGGGCTCCTCCTGGCTCTGGCATCTTTGACAGCAGCTTTCGATGGGGTTCGCTGCTGCTGAGACCCGTGAGATGAGTCGATTGGAGGAACAGCGTGAATTAAAACACGCGCATGCGAGTTTTCTTCTTGCTCTTCGTTATTTGTCGTGATGCATGCGTTTTCCCCCGTTTCTATGCCATTGTGCTTTTGTCAATAAATATACATTTTTACAGTAACGAAAAAAAATCAGCTTATTGCAATTAAAATACGGGATTAGGCCTGTTGGACTGGGCGGATGGTCACTCAGTCTCGCTTCTTGGATAAATAAAGAACTTCTTATTCCGGACATCCCGCTTTTAATCACACATCAAGCTTTTGTCCAACAAAGACTCGGTGTATGGGGAAGGTTCATCCTCTTTCAAAGAGAGAATTATTTTCGAAGTTTTTTGTTTACTTAGAAATATGTTTTACTCAGTTACATCTTTCTTTCTGTCATTCAGTAAGGTATCGGTCCATCGGGTCCCAAGGCCACAGCCTTATACCACCCTTATACCTTAGATTTTAAGGTTAGACCCCTTGGACAGGTCCAGCAGTCTGCCTAATAATTTGTTGCTCAGACTTGTTTGGTCAAGAAAAGTCGTAATGTGAAAGACGTAGTCATCCTACTCAAGGCCGACGGGTCATTCGCCTTCCAATTCTCCATAGATGGTAGCAAGCATCCTGCCATCCTTTCTGCTGCTGCACCAATAATTGCTTGGTAGTCTCCTACTTTGCCTTCCACCTTTTTTGTGATAGTTGTCGGAGGAAACGAAAATGGCATCGACAGCAGACGTTCACAGCCGCATCATTCGCAAAAGCAACATTCGCCTCGCTCAAGTGGTGCATATGGAAACGAACAAATAGTATTATCAAAACGAAAGTACGCCTTTACCGAGCGTTAATCTTTCCGATTCTTCTTTATGGATCGGAAACGTGGACACTGTTCAAACGTCGGACGTCAAGAAGCTCGAGGTCTTCCAAATTCTATGCGTGAGGTAGATTCTCGGTGTCTCACTCCGCGATCGTCTTCGAAACGACAATTAGACAAAGATGCGATCAGCAGACACTGATCGAAGAAGAAATACAAAAACTTCGACTACGTTGGTTTGGACATGTTTGCCGAATGGATGATAACCGCCTGCCATGTAAACTTCTCTGGCGAGACCAGGATGCTGGAGAATTCAGCGATCGGCACCGAAGATAACTAAAAGAAAGAATATCAAGGGCGACTTAAAGAATCAATGATTATCAGTTACCGAGACGTTTAAGAGCCGTTTAAGAAGAAGAAGAATGTCATTAGGATTTAAGGCGCCCGCCAAACTGCAGTCCGAGGTTCGTGATTCGAATTCACCAAATTCATGCGGTATGGTCTGGCCATTTTCATTTTTCCGACCTAGGATACTTTCTTTCTGATACAGAAGAATATCTTTACAGAAGGTCTCTGCCGTTTTTCCTGCCGTCCCCCCTAAGTAAAATAAACCAGTTACGTTCAGGCAAGATAGTATTGAAGCGGGAGCTTGCGAAATAAAACCGTGTGTTGGCACTGTTAGTTCTTTCACTCGTCTTCCTTTCGTTCATAAGCTCGTTCACAGCTAATCATTTCTGTCGCAAATTTTTAATACGCGTTTGACATTTATGACGTATTCTGTTGCAGCCAAAAACAATCGTGACTTATTATCAAACAAAGCAAAAACGACAAAACTAATAAAACTTCTCTTTACGTCCACGCAAAACCAAACAAATCCATTTAAACAAACATTTCAGTTACACATAACCTCAAATTGTACTTACGATCAGCTGTTTCCATCATTCTGTCACAGAAAAAGTTGAAGTTCGTTCAGCTCTCCGCCGGTAAGATGTCGCAGAAATTGTTTCCTATTGGTCGAAATTGTAAAAAAGAGCGGTGCGACAGAAAAACGTCGGATATGTAAATCCACCTGAAGTTCCACAATCGTCTCGAACTGCTTCCTTGTCGTTATTTTCATACTGAAAAATCAAAATATTTAAATTTCGTTAGAATATCAATTTTCTTATGATTTCTTTATAAATAAATGAAAACAGTTCTTCTTCCATTTCAAACAAATTTTTGTTCTTTCGAGTGGAGCGTCGCTCTAGGTGCCACCTGGCAAGGGGCGCCAAAATGAATGTGAAAAACAATTTCGAACGATAAATAATTCTGATGGCCTTTTGATGACCTTTGCAGTCAACCAAGTTTATGTGCTCATCAATGTGACTCGAACACAACACAAGTATGTGCCCCTGCCTGTCAATGGAACAGGCTAAATACGGCGGATTTGGAGAGAACAAACTCGATAAAACTCGCAGTTCCAAGGCGTAAACAACCATGTTGAAGGATCAACCCTTTAAAAAACTTTTGAGGGTGGATCACATCTTAGCGCTCCAAACATTTCTGGAGCTTCCAAAGCCCCAAAAGGAGGGCGTACAAAGTCAATTGGATATTTCTGATCCCATGCAGTAGAGTGCTGTTGCCACAGTGAAGAGGAACTTACGAGATCCCTCTTCAAAAGCAGCACTCTGAGCCAGCAAACCCAGATCTAGTTAGAGGCCCACCTGCGGAAGTGCCGGCCACTTCTGCTCCATCGGAGAGGCGACATGAAAAAAACATCCGCTTTAAGAAGACTAGCGGCGCAGCCCGAAAACGCTTAAGACGATTTTCGGAAGCTGGCTACTCCGGTCTCTGCGTGGCCCCTAAAAGAAAGAGAGATATCTATTGTAAGAAGAGGGTTAGATCCTCTGGATCCTCTCCAGGGCACAATAACTGGGCTGAAGTCCATACCCTTTTGAAAAGCGTGCTGAAAAGCCTTCCAAAGTCCGACACACCCATAATGAAGCCTAGAACGGCTCCGAAGCCGATCTTTTACCAAATGGAAGAAAGTGTCAGAAAGAACTTGCTTGCAACTGAATATCCGGAGACTATCCTGACCACGAAATAACTAGTTACCGTGCAAGGGTCTTCTTGAGGCGATAGCCGAGTTCGGGACAGGACTCAGAAAAGCCCAGGTTCCTAGGTGTTACTGCGCGACCGGGGTAGTAGGCCATTACCTGTACGGACTCGGCCCTCAGCACGTGACTGAATGGTGGAGTAAAGGAGCAAGCCTGGTGTGCTCGAGAACTTCCCGGTGGCAACAGAAGACCCCATTGACATTGTGTTGAGATGGATAACGGTCCAAAACAAGACCCTAAGGATGCAGGAGTGGAGAGTACTCCCCAAAGCTCACCATCCACCATTCACTGAAATGATATTCTCTGAGAACGAGAGGTCTGACGAGCTGGGGCGGACGGGACGTCAAATTGGCTACAAGTTTGGTTGGGCATAGCTTACGTTCAAGGGGGGGCATAAAAGCCTATGACCAAAACTGTTCTCACCTTAACTTGCATTGTCCCCTCAGCGACCGCCAGAACCTCGTGGGCAACCTTTTCCACTCTGATCACCAAGAAAAGCAGAAAAGCCGAGGTGACCAACTGAAGCCTCATAGGAGTCTGCTCCGGGAATGGAAGACGTAAGTTGCTCGAATACCAAGATTGTGGCCACTGCATTTTTTGGGCTGGTGAAAGAAGCCTGCAGTAACGAGTAGGTGACTCTCACTATCATCAACCCTAACCCTAAAAACACCACCTAAATCCTTAGCGGGGCAACCTCAGCCCAAAAAGGCTCGTAAAAGAGGGTGGGACATAATCCCCTAAGGAAATGAACACTGCTTGTTCAGATAAACCTCCATCACGCCAGGGCGGCCGCAGCAGCACTCGAAAAACGATTTATCTTGCATAACCGGAAATACAATTTATATGATGCGAGAGCGTCGACCAAAGGGCGCCCAAAGACAATCTCGTTCTACCCTGAACAAGGGCAAAGGCCGCCTCTGATTCGACTGAAACGTCTTGTTCTTCAACTCAAACTACTTGTCACGAAATACGACTCAACTTTCAGCACAGGGGGGCTTATACATTATATACTTATGAAGTAGACGTCGAAAAACTGATATCGAGAAACACATATTTAAAGGTTAATTTATTTACTTACATGACTCTGTGAAGTAATCCTAATTGTTTTAGAAAATACATACACTGGAGTGGTGCAGTTTTGTAGCAACTAGATAACTAGAAGCACATCTGCAATTTGGGCTGCTTTAGCTGAATACACATTTACTGAATACCGTGCTGAATAAATTTATTTCAGATGGATTCGGTTCATCACTCAGCTGCTCAAATACAACAACCACTTTTTAAAGAAAGTGGTAAGATTTAGCAGTGCTTCTCTTAACTACAATTTACAAGATATATGTTCTAAATTTTAATACCGGAAACAAATCAATTTTATTAAGTTATTTTCTATTGATCCAACTGAACTAGCAACACCTGAAAAATATTATTTAATTAAAAAATAAATCCTTTAAATCCCCACAACAAATTATGACGTTTAACCATAATTTTTAAGCATTGCTTACACGTAAAAGTTGTCTGTCTAGCAATAAACTCATGCATCTGTCAAATTCTAACCATAATTTTCCTCGAGTTGGTAGTGAAGCATAAACCGCAAGTCACTTTTACTATTTTGTCGTTGTTTAATAACCTGAAAGTAAATTTGAGTAATTCGATAGCACGGAGAATTAATTATTAAAATGGAAACAGGCCCCAGTTTGGATGATTATAAATTAAGTTGCGAACTTTTTGGGCATAGTTTGGATGTCAGATCGGTAGCAGATGGTGGGGATTTCTTGCTTTCGGGTTCCCGTGATAAAACAACAAGAATCTGGCGACCAGAAGGGTTGGATTTAAATACTAAATGCTTTTACAAAAAACATAATTAATTCATAATATTCCAGAAAGACCTATAGAGAAGATAGGATCTTAAGTAATCATAAGAATTTTGTATCATGCGTTTATTATCTCGAGTTGGAGGGTTGGATATGCACCGGCAGCAACGACACTACTATTTGCGTGTACAAAGAAGGCGCGATAGCTCCGTTTCTTGTATTGACTGGCCATGAGAGTACAGTCTGTGCGCTAACTAAAGGTATTAAGCCGAAGACGTTAGTATCAGGAAGTTGGGATAAGACTGGTCGAATTTGGACAATTAATGAAAGCGGATCGTTTACGTATATTCCGCTAAAAGGGCATGAAGCTGCAGTTTGGGCTGTGGCGACCCTTTCAACAGGAAGAAAATATGTAACAGGTTCGGCAGATAAAAATATTTGCTTTTGGGATGAGAACGGCCAGAAAGTGAAAGTGCTAAAAGGACATACAGACTGTGTTCGAGGATTACTTGGACTGAATGATGGATCTCTTGTGAGCTGCAGCAATGACGGATCGATTCGTCACTGGAACGAAGATGGCGAATGTTTACGCGAAATGCACGGCCACGGAAACTATATTTATTCAATAGCTTTAAACAAATCATTAGGACCTGATATTATAGTGTCCGGAAGTGAAGATAATACGATAAGAATGTGGAGTCTTGCTTCTGGAACATTGGGAAATAGCATAATGCTTCCGGCACAGTCAGTCTGGTCAGTTACATGCCTGCAAAATGGTGATATTGTTGCTGGATCAAGTGATGGTGTTGTTCGCATCTTCACAAAAGATCCGGGGCGTGTGGCAGCTGATACAGTGTTGAATTCTTTTAATCTTGCTGTGCAAGCTAGAATTACAGAAGCTAACTTAGAATTAGGTGGAATTAAGCGAACAGAGTAATTATTAAATATGAAGTAAATCCACTTAATTCCGTCCTTGCAGTCTTCCAGGACCAGAGACCTTACTACAGCCCGGCCGTGATGGACAGACGAAGCTGGTTAGACATCCAGAAGGTAAAGTCAAGTGCTATAAGTGGGAAAACAATAAATGGAATGATGTTGGCGAGGTGATCGGTGCTTCTGGTGGAACAGAGGCAACTTCCGGGAAAACTCTTTATGAAGGAAAAGTAAATCGTATTACTATACATCCTAAAAAATAAATAATTAATGCATATTTCTTTAAAGGAATACGACTATGTGTTCAACGTCGACATTTCAGATACTGCACCACCGATTAAGCTTCCATACAATAGAAACGAGGATCCTTGGCTAGCTGCCCAAAATTTTATCCATAAAAATAACTTACCACAAGTCTATCTCGATCAAGTAGCAAATTTTATAATTAAAAATTCTTCCATTCCTGTTATTGGAGAAACGGCTAACACGTAAGCGTTATTAAGAATTTCGAATAAATTTCAAATTAATAAAATTTCTGGATTTAAGTGGAATGGCTGATCCTTTTACCGGCGAATCAAGGTATATACCTGGTGGAAGTTCTTCGAATGTCGGAACCGGAGGCGTAGATCCATTTACAGGAGACTCAAGCTACACTACTGCCGCTAGTAGAAATAACGTAGTTCCAGGTAAAATTATAAATTTAAAATTAATTTTAGGTAAAATTTAAAAATATTTTATTATTGCAGAAAATGCTAAACATTTTCCTCGTGTTACATTTCATACATTCGATAACTGCGATCCTACAAAAATTTTAGATAAATTAAGGTTTGTATGGCAATTAGTGTAGTGGCAAGAGAAAGATGAAAATTTTTGTATTATTTTTCAGGGAATTTAACTCAAAAAGTGAGAATAGTTCTAGTGTCAGTGAGGAATTTCTGCAAGCTGTTGTTAAATTAACTGATATGGTAAGATGTTTATTCGATAATGAAATTTTCCACAATTGCTCCCTTTAGCCGCGCAACTGAAGTAAAGATTTGTTTCATGCGAATTTTTCGGCGCATGAACACATCGGCCAGATGATGAGATCCGTCTTATTTGAGCATGCATAACTCTGTTTCTGTTATCTCCGATTACCACACATAAGATCATGGGTCTTGCGCAGGAATGGCCCCGAAACAAAAACAACGAATTGTTTTTTGTAATATCAGGGATTTACTTGCGAGTTTCTTTTATGCAATAAAAGCCATCTTCACATCCATACCTCGGCCACACTCGGACTAAGTGAAACTCAAGTCACAGATGCTGATATCGATCGATTTCGTTTTCTTTACAGAAGTCCTAATATCAGTAATGAAGCCTCAAGTCTAGCCCTCGATGCTATTTCTGAACAAATCTCTAGGTTTTTATCTTCCCATCCGGAGTGAGGGTGATTTCAACGTTCATAAAGCCGATTGGCTAAACTACTCAAATTTCACCAGTGTTTCGGAAAAGACGCTAAGATCTTTGCAGACTTAAATAATCGACACCACCGAGTTCCGGACCTTAAAGGCCACGGAGCCCATCCCCTTGACCCTTTTCTTACAACACATCCAACTCGATACTCCGTCGAGATTAGCGCCAACACATGGAGGGGGTGGCTTTGAAACATGTTAAAAAATGACATGCATTGGAAGAGTTTTATCAAGGTTGAAAATTGGTGTTTAGCTTGATTATAGAATAAAAAAAACGCATAGCCGTCACACGGCCAGTCAGCACATCGTTCCTCATTTTACCAAATCTATGAAGCCTAGATGGTTTAATGATTGTATGAACGCAGTTAAAGCTAAAGAAGCCACCTATAGAGCGTACAGATGTTCTCCAAACAAGTCACTTCGGCGTGAGTATATCAAGTCGAGAAACTCCTGTAATTCCATCATCTTCTTTAAAGACTCGCAAAAACTGTGTCGTTCACTGTAAAAGTGGTGTAACCCCACACTTCAAACCAAGCAACTCCAGAAGTGTACGAGAATTGCACTTATAATGGACCTCACCTATGGCTAAACCTCTGCACAAACTCTTAGTCCTATCATACTTCTCCGGACTTTACCCAAACTCCTGGAAACTAGCTTATGATCAGTTTATTCCGAAAAAAGATGAAGCCAGCGATCCTTTAAACTACCACTCAATAGCAATTATATGTGCTCTCTCTAGATCCCAACAAAATCATACACGACAGGCAGTACGGCTTTAGACCAACAAGGTCTGCTGATGATTTTCTTGTGTGTCTGACCGAGCCTCTTAACCAAAGCATCCATCGCTTTGGTCTGTCTGATCTGGTTGCTGTAGATATTTCCAAGGCTTTCGACAGAGTGTGACACCCCCTCTGCTGTCTAAATTACAAGGTATTGGTATCGACTCAGTGCTAAGGAACTGGATTGAAAGCTTTCTTTCTGGCCGTTCAATAAAAGTAATATTGTACGGCGTCGAATTCCTGAGAAATCAGGAATATAAAGAAGAAGGAAAGTTATATAGGTGGAAAGTGGAAAAGACGAAGGACCGTGGTGTTGCCGAGTTTCGAACCCAGGACCTCTGGGATGGTAGCCAGACCCCTTACTGTATAAAGTACCGAGGACGACCCCCCCCCCCCCCCTTTGGTCGTGAGCTCATGTCCAACTCTCTTAACCTGGACATTGAACTCATTCTTGATTGTAGCCGAGTCGCCAAACAAGCGTTTCAATACCTCCGATTCCTTAAGAGATGCAAGTTCCTCCTCCAACCAGCTGCACTAAATGCTGGATAAAGTGCAAAACCACGCCATCAAATGCCTAGGTTACTTGATATCCTTCCTAACGCGCTTTGATTTTAATTATCTCTCAAAAATGACTATTTGAGAACTCCTTGAGATCGAAAAAGATCGATTGATTTTACACACCAAATGTTTCAATAGTTTTACTTCAAATTCAATCTTTATTTTTTCTATATGACAGTAGAAGCAATTATTAATAATTCTATTTAAAAAACAGGAGCCTGAGGTGAACAAAGTAGCAATCCAAGCGTTACAACATTTGCTTAGTTGGCCTAAAGGTAATGTTCCTCAACTTTCAATCTTAATACCTACAAAAAAATATTTTCGCTTACTTTCCAGAAATACTATTCCCCGTATTGGATATAGCTAGATTAGCAATACGTAATGAACAAATATTTGTCCTCCTAAATAACGGTTCAAATTTCATCGAGTATTTAACACAGCATCTAGGAACCCATCCAGCCAATCAATTAATGTCCGTACGAGGATTTGTTAACATAATGAAGCATTCAACTGGACGGAATCATGTATCACCTAGATTAGGATCAATAATAGGAAAAATTACAACGGTCAAAACCGGAAGCCCAAATCTTCAAATTGCAATCGCGACATTCTTCTTAAGCTCATCAAGTACACAGCTGGAGCAGGCGGATTTAGAGAAGTGCCAATGCATCGCCGAAGGTGTCCTAGAATTTCTAAAATGGTCAACTGATTTAGAGGCATGCTATCGTGCATTACAAGCAATTGGAAACTTAACATGCACACCATATGGAACAGAAATAACCGCTCAAATATTATCAGCTGATTACGTTGCGGATAAATTGCGACAGTTGAGTAACACAAGACAACCCACCGGCTTTGAGAAAGTATCTGAATGTGCTAATGCATTACTAACTGCCTTTTGAAGCAATTTTTTTAAATGTACCATTTTTTTATTTAAAATTAGACTTAGATTGGTACATATAATAATGGATATAAAGCTTTTTTTTGAAATAAATTATCTATAACTAAAGCGGGCGTTTTTCATGATTGAGAACTTCTTTCCTTTGTCTAATCCGTTCTAGAAGATCTTGCTTCCATCTCTCTTCCGGAATGCCTTGAGCCCATTCAGGTATGGCAGAATTTGGTAGTGTTATGCTAGCCATTGCTGTCATTATCTGCGAAAATCACAGTGGTACATATGCTATATGTACATATATAAAATCCTAGGAAGGTGATTTGACTGTTTGTTCCTACGTACACTTCTCAGGAGTTTTAGATGAACGTGGTAGTGGAGATGAAGCCCCTCATCATCCCTTCTTCCCCGTTCATCTAAAAGCTCCTGAAGAACAAACAGTCATCACCGTCTAAGGGAGACCGCTTACCTGTTCCGTTCTAGTGTTATCAAGTTCTATCTCAAGCTCCTGGGGCCTAGGCTGACTCCAGACTTCTCGTTCAACTTCAGCATCAGTACTTATAATATTTGGCAAATTCGAATCTGGTGGCTGCAATCCTATAGAATTATCAGTATCCATTTCGTCACCATTATCACCGAGTGGTAGTGGCTCATAGCCTTCATAAACATTGCTATCTTCTAAATCGCTCTCGTCACTGGTATTTTGACCATAGTTGGTGATATGAGCTTCGTTAGTTCTTAGGTGATCATCAGATTCGCCTGGTAGTTCAGGAGATCCTACTTTACCCATTTTTAAGTACTGCTAAACGTGCGGAAACGCTGTGCACAAGATTTACAACAGGACTCGAACGAAAAGCAAAACAATTGTGACACATGTCAATTTTATGGCAGGCGCTCTCAAACTTTGAACGGTTAAAGCATATAGCAAGGGGCAAATTAAATTACTAAACGGATTAGCTTGAGAACATCTGATGTACCTTTTGAGAGAATTGTTATTTCAAAATAGTTTAAACGGAAATCTACGAAAACTTATATCATCAATATTTATTTATATTCAATAGGATTGATTTTGGGTTCAAAATATAGCTTACAGTAAGGCTCAATATACTTTGGCACCTTTTATAGATTTAGAAGACGCCCTTAACAACGTACGTCTTCTACTTCTTTGATCCGTTAGCTGGCCGTCCGAGAGGGACGTCCCCGCAATGGATACGCTTCTGTCGTGCAGCTTTAAAAAATGCGGTTTCTTGCCTAGTTTCTTCGGTATCCCGATTCTGGTCAATTCGGCAGGTCCACCACCCTCCCTGGGCTCGGGACCAGAAGACGGCGGAGTTGACAACGTACGTACTGAATCCATTCGAAGTGCTCTCTTATACCTAAACGTAGAAGCAAGCCTGAGATTGGCTAGCCAGCTAAGAAGGGTCCAGAGAACGACAACAGTAGAGGAAACAGGGGCCATGAGAACATTCTCCACGAAAGCTCTTGACGTTCTCTTGCACCTACTCCCCCGGTCTTCACATCAAAAATCTGGCCTCGTGTAGTGTCCTCAGACTGAGGACCTCATTATAAATTGGTAGAAAGCACAACGTGACTCCTGTCTGGGTCCCCGGTCATAGGAACATAGAGGCGAACGTACGAGAAATCCGACTACCCGACGACAATAGGAGTCAAAAACGCCATTTTTAACTACCACATGCTGCTAGCCAGCTAAAAGTGGAGAGCACTAGAAACCTATACTGTCTCTAGAGCGACTTGGCCGACTTATAACAAAGAAAAAACAATACGCCTTTCAAACAGATCCCGACTAGATATTGCCAGAATCACGACAACCATCATTGGGGACATTGGGGCATAGGAGACCATGCTACCAAGTTAGGCATTCCGTTCAACGTCTGTTGTCGTAGCTATAGGAAGACGAACGAGAGAAAAACACCTGTTCACCTCCTGTGTAAGCTCCCGGAGAGGGACTGGAAAAAGACTGAAAAATGAATTTTAGACGGAATTCTCTCTGAAATTAAACATAAATTATTATTTGCACTAAAAACTGATATCAATTACCATTCACCGGTATCAACAAAATACCGAAAAAAGGCGAAAACAAGGAGGAAATTTTTAGCATTTTTAGTCTTCGAATATTCTTAAGAAGGAGGACTCGGCATTGCTTGGATTTACAAAATCTTTTGAAATGTCCAAATGTCTAAATGTTCCGTCTATTGCGCCTGATTTCCACCCACGTCCACAGTCTTCAGTCGAATTTGAAAATAATAATTTGAAAGATTGAAAAATTCAGTAAATTTTCAATCTGCCTTCAGTCTTATATTTTCACCCGGGTTCCCGAGCACAACACACAAGAGTTCAAACGTAAGATTCAACGCCACCTGCTCCAACACCCCCAAGCTCAATTACCCCGTTTATGACTAGGCTCAACCCAGGTTCAACCTACGTTCAACCCAGTCATAAACAGGGGTCGAGTTGAAACTAGGTCCACTCAACCCAATTCAGCCCTCTTACCTGAAACGAGTTGATATTTCGCCTCTACGAGGGTACAGTTGTATTTGGGTTGAAGTTATATTTGCATTGTTTGTAATGTTGCTTGTAATGATAACATCCATGATGTCCGTCTTCGGCTTTAGTTTTGTGTTCGGTGTTTTTGCTTGCACAGGAAAATAAAATTATTTCGTTCTGAGCATTTATCACAAGAATTTGAGGTTATGTTTCGATTTCAGTTCAAATCTATTTCAACCTAAAGTGAACTCAACTCGACATCATATACGGGGGTCGAAATTTCAACTCAACCTCGACTTAACTTTTCAACTTTTCGTTTGCTCTTTTTTAAGTGTAAATTAATTACCGACCTCCGTTCCGTTTTTGTAGATGATTCATATAACTCATCAATCTCGTAACATTCTTGCCAAAAGTTGGAGCACCATGGCATTACCAACGTCTTGCCGTATAGGTAATACGAAAGTTAAAAAGCTTTTCTCATAAATCTATGTTCTACTACTTGAGGCGATATCCTACAGATCAGAGACGACCAAATCAGGCGAAGGAAATGGAATTAGGTTGGCCACACCTTGCGACGCGAAAACGAAAATCTAGCCAAACAGGCCCTTGACTGAAATCCGCAAGGATTCCGTCGAGTTGGAAGGCCTAGAACAATGTGGAGGAGAACCCTACTAGTAGAAGCCGCAACAACTGGGAGATCCTGGTCGGAGCTGAGAGCTGTCCGCTGGAGGGCAATAGTTTCCACTCTATGTCCCATGGGGGATTAAAGGATCATAAAGAAAGAAAAAGAAGAATATCCTACAGAACATACTTCGTTCAATTTCTTCACTTTACTGCTTCAAAAGTTCCCACATCAATTATGCAAATCATTTCACAAACCGCAACCCTCAACTTGAACTTCTTCTATGCTTAAACAGTTTACCGCAAAATCCCTCAATTATCCCCTATTTTATTAATTATTAAACATGTTATTAGAATCTCAAACTAATAATTAGCTGCAATTTAAAACAGCTTCAAAGGACAGCGATCGGATCGGTCAATTACCGGCCACAAATAGTTTGCACCACTTTTGATTTCCACCCATATGACTTCACTTTCTTCGGGCGAAAACTGCAGTTACGCAATCGATGCATCTCTGGCTTAATCGGAAGAAATAGCCGCAATGGAACTGGTTTCCAGTTATCGTTAGCTACAAGTCAAGAGATTCTTGAGTACTGAGAAAGTGTACACAACATATGCAGCTCTAGCTCTTCAAAGGTAGAGCAACCTGTTTTAGTATCAATACGCGCTAAGACTGAGCTTCAGCTGGTCTACGAGGAAAACTGATGGAAATGGAAAATGCACTACCACGAGATTCGCATTTAGATTTTGTTTTGAAATGATCAATGGCAGAGTGAACTGGAGGGACAATTTCCTTTACTTCCGGACTAATGTGCCAATGTGCAAATTTCATTCCTTATGATGTCCGTTCAGTATGCTGGTGAACAACTGCCGAGTCGAGTCTACTAAATGCCTTACATGGGTTTCAAGTCAGTATTCAAATTCAAATTTTAACTTAATAATATAAAATCAAAACTTTATATTTTTAGGGTTATAATGCTTGCTGCTATGGGTCTCGGAGCACTCTACATGATGCATTTGCTGGCTCAAGACTTCATAAAAATCCGTCAACCTATAAGGATGATTGCTCGAGCCCTGATACGATCAAAGCGAGATTCAGCAAACGAAACGATTAGTGATTCTTCCGCAGAACTTCTAAAAAAGGGCGTTGACTGGGACAAGATTCTTAAGCGTGATCCCTTTAACTGCTTGAAGTCGCTAATTTGCCAGATCGTTTCTGGATCCGAAGCTGATTCCACTGAGGCCAAAAATATTAGAGCGTTTATCGAATTCAGTTATAGTTTTGCCCCGGAAGAAATCCGCAGTGCTTACAATCGCGGATTCATGTTTCGGAAGAAGTCGGAAATGTGTTTTGATGAGTATCCATTCTGTGTCTATTCTGCTAGGACAATGTTGAAAATACTCAAGTTTTTTACAGTTTACTTAAATTGATTTTGTTTCTTTTAAGCTTGTAAACTCGTTTTGTGATTTCTATATAAGGTTTTAATAAATAATTTTCTTTTTTTATTGTAACTTTTCTCTGTAGACGTATTATTTTTAGCTCTAAACGTAGTTCTAGTCCGTAGTTCTCTACGGTAAGACCTATGGGATGTGACGACGGGGGAGAACCAACCCCCACTGGAAGTATTGCGTAGACCACAACCCTCAAATCTTAGGGATGCCAAACTGGATGACATCGGCTCAGAATCGGGGCCGGTGGAGAGAACAGTTTCGAGAAGCGAGGAGCGGATCTCGATTGTAGAGCTTTTAAAGAAGAAGAATAAAACTACAGAGAAGGCCGACCAGTCGCAAGAGTTCTACCGAACACTCTACGGTATGGCACAATTTGGATCACTATATTATAAATGCAAAGATGGTGACGCGGTACTGAAAGTCGAGACGCCATTTGAGTTGAAGAGAGCGACTTTCAGAACAGGCACCTGAATTCAACTTAGCATTTCCAATCTAGGCCCCTTTGGTGAGAGTCGCAATTCGACTGAAACGTCACTTTCTTCATCTCGAACGACTTGTAACGCTACACGATTCGACTTTTCTCACAGGGGCCGTAGTCTACGAACATTTATGTTTGAAACTATATTTAATTCGTCATAAATTTTTTGGTATCCTTGAGTCATCCATTCTTTGGACATGACCGGCCCAACGTAAAGACAGTAGCTTAGTATGTGTCCACTCTTGACTGAATTAGAATCTTACTCTAATTATCTAATTCCGTAAATATTTCTCTACTTTAAACAAGCATGCAAGCATAATTATCGCATACATTTGTTCCCTGTCGATGCTATCGTCTGCTTGTTTAAAGTAGATGCAAATTTGACACACATCAATGTTGTACTCCCAGCATTTTCGGAGGATTTGCCTTATTGAAAAAATTTGGTCCATTGTTGATCTGTTACGTCTGAAACCAGCTTGGTATTCACTTATTGCGGCTTCTGCATAAGATTCCAGTCTGGCCTTAATTATATTGGTCATTATTTTATATACTGTGGTTTAAAGAGATATGCCTCTGTAGTTTCCACAGTTGAATTTATCTCCTTTCTTGTGTATTGGGCAGATAATACTTTGCTCCCAATCTTCAGGCATTTTTTATTTGCTCCATATGCAGTGTAGTAATACATGTATAGCTGCTGAAAGCGATTCGCCTCCTTATTTGATCAACTCTGCTGGGACTGGGATGTTATCAATTCCTGGAGATTTGTTGTTTCTTAAGGATCGTATGGCACTTTGTACTTCTTCCAAAGTGGGTACATTTGTTTCTCTGGCGTCATCGTCATGTTGTAGAGGGGGTTTAGGTCCATGTCTGATGCTCTCATTTACGTTCAACAGCTCGCTAAAAAATGCCTTCCATCTTTTCTTTACATTTTTGTTACCTGTTACTTTAGTGCCTTCTTTCGTTCTACACATACCGGAGGAGGGTTTGAAGCCTGTCTTGAAGAAGTTTACTTTCTTGTATGCTTCCCGTGTTTTGTTTTGTGCAAAGTTTTCCTCTGCCCTCAGGATTAAGTTGTTGAGGAATTGCCTTTTCTTCTTTCTTCTTCTTGTTTCCTCGTATTTCAATTTCTTGCTACTCGTCGGTCTCTCTATGTACACTTTTCTATTTTTATTTCTGGTCTCTATAGCAGCTTTATATTCCTCGTCGTACCATTTTCACTGCATCTGGCTGTGCGTTTTTAGCCTATAGTTTCCTTCGTGACATCTGTCAGTATCGCCTTCAGTGTTATCCTTCGATTGTGTCTGCGTTATTAATGTTTGGACTTACCCTTTCTGCTAGAGTTGCCTGATATCTATCCATTACAGTCTTTTCTAGGAGGTAATCAACGTCGAATTTCTTTTGTTTGCTGTTTCTTTTTTCTTACGTGGACAGCCGACATCTGAATCTAGCTTTAACTAGGAAGTGATCCGATTCACAATTCGCACCTCTACAGGATCTTATTTGGGGGATGCTGGAAGCTGCCCTTCTGTCTATGAGTATAATGGTCTATAGATCATACATAATAATGACTAAAACTAATTTGAAAAAAACGTTTCAATTTCTACATGATAAAATTATCATAGTCTAATATTTTATTCATTAAAAATTACATATTTGCTTATAAAAAATTTGTAAAAATCGTATGAATTGAATTTACTTACATCATTTGCGAACACAATAATTTATATTAATTTTACAAATCGAAAATAATGAGAATTCCTTTTTTTTATTATATATTTAAAAATAATTTAAAAATTTAGTATTGTTTTGTTCGAAGAGTAATGACATTCTACCGGGGCGACAAAGAAAGTATTTTTAAGAAATTTTAAACGAAAACTAAAATTGTAGTTAAAACATTGATTTTTTCCCGAATGGAAAGAGGACTTCTTTTGTACGTATCCAAATTAATATGCAACTTTTTAATATAATAAACAAGGTGTCGAAAATATCTTACGTACTCCTCTAAATAATTTGGAAGATTCTGTATAAAATCAAAGTTAATCGATCAAGACGTATTCCGTTGTCGTCTAATCGGTCCGTTAAAAAGAAGTTATCGCGATTTCAAAAATGTATGATTGCAAATTTGCAAATATTCAGCAGAATTCGGCATTTGAAAGCCCAGTTTACATCCCAAAGTCAACGCGAAAGTGCACTTTGAAGCTCTTTTATCGCAAAGCTGCGATCAAAGAGCTTCAAAGTGCACTTTGACGTTGACTTTGGGATGTAAACTGGAGCCAGTTCACGCAATTCGACGTCGACTGAAAACGACACTAACGCATTCTAAAATCTTACTATGGTTAACCGTGGTAAACTTTTGTCGTTCAAAAACTCCGTGGTTCACTACAACATAACCACTAGCATAACTTTTTGACGTTCAAAAATTCCCATGGTTAACCATATTAACGTTTTTGAGCGCGCTTAGTGACGTTTTCAGTCGACGTCGAATTGTTTGAACTGGCCCCTGGTCTGAATACTTGCAAATTACCATCAGCCATTTGGAATAAAAAAAAACTATTTAGATTGTTAAAAAATAATGTACAATAAATGTCCTGCAGATAAATGTTGTACTATATTATTGTTTGTTTTCACGTTAAACCAACGAACATACTTCTTACGTCGCTTAACCGGCATCACCTCTCTAAATAAAACCAGATTTAAATGGTTATACTTAAAACGAAATTAATTACAAATAGAAGCAAAATTTAATATATATTTCGTCACACAAATATAACAATAAGACATAAAGAGTTATTAAGAGATTACTTAGAAAGTATAAGTTAGTGTTTAATTATTTTTTTTAGCAGTGGGGGTCATCATTAAGTACGCTATTATTCGGGATGTGTATTTATTTAAATTCTACATTTTCAATTCATTTTCTTTCATTTTTTATGTGTGTTATTTATTTTACCTAAATTAAAAACAATAAAGATATAAAAACAATTTTCCAGCATTGCTAAACTGACTTTAATGTATTTTGTTTGTTTTTTTTTAATTAATGATCGACAAAAATGGTAATATAATAAATAAATAATATGAATTATTATTCTATTTAGGTTAAAGCTAATAATTATTATTAATCTACATTCTTTATTTCATTTTAACAAAATTCTTCTTTTTTAATATATATATTTATAAATGTATCTATATTTAACAAAAAAAACTATATATATTTTTTTATTGTCAAAGTCCTTGCGGTGTTTTTTGTTTCATTCTGGTTATTAAAGGCAAATTAAACTAAATAATTGCCTGTTAGTCCGGGGGAATTAGCATTTGAGGGAGACAAAACTACAAAATGGCTAAAATTGGTACACAGCTTCCATGTGACTTTTTAAGGAAATAATTTCGGAATCCAAAAAAAACATGGCCGCCAACGATATCGCGTTTTTCCCGAATCTGGGTATCTATTGGGCCTATTCACACGGTGCATATTCATGGCAAATAAAACTGGTTTTATAGATGAGGGAGGGAAGAGAGCCGAAGAACCTAACGAAAAATTTTTCACGCAAAAGTAAACGCGTGAAAACTTGCACACATATAAAAAGTTACTTCTATCTCTTGTTTTCTTTAGCTCTGTTTTTGTCTGACAAGTGAATTTTATCTACATACATACATTTAAACGTTCCTGTAAATCTTTCAAATTTACTAAACATAATTATGCCCCGTGTGATTTCCGAGGTGTTGAATAAAACCGGTTTTGCTCAACATACTTATGGCATTGTGTGAATAGGCTCATTGATATGTTTGGTATAATTAGACGAAAAAAAAAATTTCGCCTACAAAATAGAATTTTCGAGAAAAACAGTTTTAGAGTGATATTTTGGCCAAAAAGTAATTTTTGGACACATTGACCTTGAATAACTTCGAAAGGGTTAAGTTTTCGAAAAAATGACAATAGGACTTTTTGCACGCAATAACGTTTCGTATTGACTGATCACAAAAAAAATTCGAAAATATCAATTTTTGACTGAAATTTTGGCCAAAAAGGTATTTTCGAAAACTTCGACTTTGAATAACTTTCAAAGAGTTAATCAGGTCAACTTTTTTGTAAGAACTAAAGTTGTAGAGAATTTCTTTGTCAACCCCTCGCGCGGGATTATATGACCTATAGAAACCGAGATACATGGAAAACTCAGGAAAACGCGATATTTCCGGCGGCCATGTTTTTTTTATTCTGAAATTATTTTCTTAAAAATTCACAAGGAAGCTATGTACCAATTTTCAGCCATTTTGGAGTTTTGTCTCCTTTCGTGCATTTTATTTTGCTAATTTCCCCGGGACTATATTAGAATAATGAGAGTATTTTATTACATTTTTCTTAAATAAAAAAAGACATTTTAAAAGCAGCTTATTTTTTATTGCTGCTTTAAATTGCACAAATGACTTGCATACAAATTATAAATGAAATCTAAATCCTACATTTTAATTTGCATATGCGTTGCTTAAAGCGTTCTTCTAAAACAAAAAAAAAAAACAAAGAAACAATCAACTAATTTCAAATAATAAATATTTAAGCTGCCACATCATTATTTCGTTTATGCATTTTTAAATATATATTGCTAAGCATTTTTTATTTTTGAATGAAATCCAATTATCCAAGATTGCAGCTGTTTTATTTTTTGTTCATTGTTTGTTTGATATGTTGACTAAATATAATTATTTCTTCATGTGATATTGAGCAGAAATAGTAAAAATACTTATTTCTTGTACTACATCGATATTTTGCTTTTTTGTTTTTTGGTTAAATTTTTGTTTTGTTTTAAAAAGTAAAATATATTCGGGATAGGACAGGCACACAACAATATCTCTCTCTACCACACCAATCTAATGTCTCCTATTTGTAAATGTTGGTAAATTAGCAGCACAACAGCACGCAACAACATATAATATACCAAAGAAAAAATTTAATTTAGCTGTTTGTCGCGGTACACTATGCATAGTGCTCTCATCACGAAATTGTTTCTCGATTTTAAATGCCTGCGGTACAGTAACTAGTGGTAGTAGAAACCATAATGAATATTTCAAGGCGAGTACAACAAATATACTATATGGTGTAAATAGTAATAGGGCATATAGTACATAGGATGCTGTACGTCCAATTAATATAGCTAATGTTACGATGCCAGCCTTTTCATCGTTTTCAGCATCACGGGTATTATTACTATGCAGTATGGCTTCGGTGTTTAGTGCAAGCGGTATTGCAAAATATATTGTTGTCCAGTCAACATGACCAGTTTGTGATAGAAATGCAAATAGTACCGATAAAGGACCAAATAATATTAATATTAAAACATCCCCTAGTGCTATGTACTTAAAGCCAATACCCCCTGTATATAGAAAGCTAGATGATAAGCCTCCGAAATATACTAGTGCTAGATGCTCCATTTTTGCTGGACTTAATACAGCTAGAAATATGAATCCAACGCAACCAGCCATATATAGTATTGCGCCCAATGAAACCACCTAAAATTAAAGATATTTTTGGTAAGAAAAATAATTTATTAATATAGTATAGTGAGTACCTCATCTTTGGTTAAAATATGATCCACTAATGTTCTATCATCTGACTTGCGATTATCAATACCCTTTATAAAATCAAAATATGTATTAACAACGTTACCGGCACAATGAACGGTAACCACAGTGAATATTGTTAAAAAGAATGTTATAATATTAAAATCAGCTGACCATTTCGAACGGTAAGCAATTGCAGATCCTAGTAATGTTGGTACTAAGCTAGCTGACAGCGACCACGGCCTTAGGGCAAGTAAATAAGTTTTTAGCTTCATAAGTGCCGCTGATTCCCTTTGACTTTTCTGTGGACCATTCCGGCATGTTTTTATATTTTCACTATTAAATTGTCCATCTACAAGTAATGGTGGTGTAGCTGCTTCTTCCATTATTTTTGACATTATATTTATATTATTATTATAACGATTGCAAAAGAGATTGATCCCCAAAATTTACCGCAAGAAATTTATTATTTTTTTTTCACTATACAGGTTAGGATGACAGATCCTTTGCATCCACAACTGAACTTGAACGGGGGAGGAACTTCGAAAAGAACAAAATCTTTTTTAAGTTTAGTTAGTTAAAAAAAAAAACTCATGCATATGCTAATTGAATATGTATGGAACATTTTAAATAACCCACTTAAAATTTAAATTATCATAACACTCGTGCATATGCTAATTGGGTGTATGGAACATTTCAAATAACCACTTAAAATTTAATTTTAGACTTCTGTTTATATTAAGTTTCAGTCTTTTATTTAAACATATGTCACGTCACCTAATCCATGTTTTCGCTGTGTTCTTTCGATTTGTGCATTGCGGTGATCTGGTACCACCTTTTAGTTTTTTTATATTTAAACAAAGTTATTTTTTTATCTTAATTATATATGAAACAACAAATCTGAATAATTTAAAAAAAATTAATATTTTGTTTAGAAACAAAACAAATAGATTAAACAATTAAGCAATAGCCTGTGCCCCTATCGCAAATAGGAGAAATCTTGTTTATGAAACGAACTGATCCTAAAACTAAATAAAGTACACTGGACTAAAAAAATCTACTACTTTAAAAACACAAACATTTGAAATGTCAAAACAGCAAAAAAAACGACATAGATTATAAAGCTAACAGCTTCCTAAAACATAATAAGCACTTCTATCAAAACAAGTCCCAAGTTTTTTTAAATAAAATCTTAAATTACCTAATTAATAAAATGGATTACAATATTCATAAAATATGTCGGATATGTCTAGAGGAAGGTGCTCTTACTTCGATTTACAGTATTGATTTTGCTATGATGCCGTCTACAATGATTATGATGTGTGCTAAAGTTCGAGTAAAATCTTTTTTCGCTAGGTTTATAGCTTAAAATATGAATGCTTTTAACTAATTTGTTATAGGTATTTAAATCTGATGGTTTACCATCTGTAATATGCAATAATTGTATCTACCGACTGGGAGTTGCATATCATTTTAAGCAGGAATGTGAAAATTCGGATATGAGGGTGCGACAGTACTTAGGGATGGCCGATAGAGGATATGGGTATAGCTCACAGAAATGATATTTGCCTAAGGAAATACATATATTTCTTTATCATTTAAAGGTTTTGTGATGCTGAAACTATGACCGATTCTTCGTTGTTAGAAGAACCAAAAAAGGAAGATGATGAGAAGAAAATTAAGCTGAAAAAGAGGTGATTAGTTTGATAATACTGGATTTTACCCTAAGAATTCACCACTTTAAAAGGACAATTCAAATTTTTTATTTCCATCCATCCATCCAATGGCGCTATAGCCCAAATCGAGCCTTTGGCTTCCTCTAGGGCATTTTTCCAAGTTTGACGGTCGCTTTCAGCATGTCTCCAGTTTCGAATGTTGAGCATTGCCTCTGCGTCAGCCGTCACAAAGTCTATCCTTCTCCACCTGGGTCTACCTACTGGCCAACTTCAACGTCTTCCATCCTAATTACGTGGCCGGCTAACAGTGACGGATTGGCGCCCAAATTTTATTTACCAGGGTCCATAGGATATATGTATATATTTTCGAGCAAATACTGCACTGCAACAATCGCACTGCGCCTGCCGTGCGCCTACACGATTTGTGCAGTACTTTCTCGAGTCTATGCTAATTTCCCATGCACCCTGGATCGGCCCGTGCAATAGGCGCACGGCGCGCACCGTTCTAATTTCTCCTCTACCTTTTCGCTCGATTTAGGGCCAGCCAGAGGAAAGGCCAAATTCGAGCAAATCTTCGTGATTAGTCACAATTATTACGAAACTTTAAGTTTCTTCACAAAAACAATCCTAAACACTCAACCTCCGGTCCGCCGGCGGCACAGCCCTCCGAGTATTTATTCGTTCACTGTTTTAATACATTGTTTGCGTCTCTCTTCTCTTGTCTCTACTAGGTCGTGGCCAATCTGGTTCTTCGTAATCCCGTCGGGTGATATTCACATCATTTTGTGGATGTTTTTATGTGGAAAAAAGGTGGACATAATGACCATCCCACGAGATGTGGCAAAATCAATTAGGCGGGTACCATTGTTGTTGGTGTGGTTGTGTAGGCTATGTTTGCCTATGGTACCAGCGAATTTCTCTTCCTTCTGCTACTTTTACTCGATATTTCTTGAGTTCGTCCAGTATACCTTTCACTCCTCCTACTCTATTTAGCGACCTAACATTTCATGTAATCAATTCGTATTCCATATTTCGTTGCCTAAGTCGTTGCCGTGTTATCCATCCAGTCCGAGGTTTTTCTAAAGGTTCCGTAACATCGTTTTTTTTTCGAGACTAGATTGTTAGCCTAGTCCCCAACCAGTATGATCAGTTTTTCCGCGGTAATCAGCCACCTGCAACCAATCTATAAGCTCCAAAACACCTTTTGTAGTTATTTGTTAAATTTATAATATATCTTTATACTATTTACAATATGAAACATCTTTACAGTAAACGAAGAAGTAGATATAAGCGTAAGGCCCCCGAAGAACGTAAGAAACGTGGTCCGAAACCTGCTCCAAAAGTTCCACAAACCTGTTACGAATGCAACAAAACATTTAAATGCGCTGCACAGCTCCAAATGCACATAAGGTAAACCTCGAAGTCTTTTTTGTATCCCAAAATTTGAATCATTCATTTTATATTGCAGAACACATACAGGAGAACGCCCATTCGTTTGCACATATTGTCCGCGACGATTTGCCCAAAAATACAATCTTCTGATTCACATAAGAACTCATACTGGAGAAAGACCATTTCAATGTGAAATATGCAGCAAACAATTTTCAGCTCTAGGAAATTTTCAAGCCCATCAAAAGATACACACTGGCGTTAGAGATCAAGTTTGCCCTGTTTGCAATAAGGCATTCTACAGCTCTGGCGATCTATCTAAACACATGATAACACATACCGGAATTAAAAATCATCATTGCGACACTTGCGGGAAGGCGTTCAGTAGAAATCGAGATATGGTAGCACACAAAAAGAAAATCCATTTAAATGAAAGAAATTCCGAGAATTTTAAATGTCCTGAATGTCATAAAGTGTTCGCAACTTCTAGTAGCTTAAGTGTACATTTTCGTACACATGGTGGTGTACCGTTAGTACAACCAACAATTCAACCTCCTGTGCCAGCACCTATAGCTCCAACAGCAATCGGCGGGAGCTTAGGTGCACCTCCGCCTATAGGTTCCACATTAGGAGTTGGTATTGGCCTACCGCCGCCTGGAAGTTTAGGAATGTTATCTCACACCCAAGGAACATTGAGTATGATGCATACGCAAAGGCTTCATCCTTATTAAGCTTAAGATAATTTTATTTATAAATATACAAGTTTATTCATATAAATTTTTTTGCCTTTTCATAACTAGATAACTTACTTTAGAATTTGTATGAATACTTTAAGCTTCAGAAACGGCAAGTTTTATTTCGTCGAGATAGGTATCGATTTGCTTCTCTAGGGCTAATATATGACCAGTATTGCAGTTCTCTGTTCCAACAAATGTTACTATCAATGGCTTCTTATTTAGTTGAATGACCTTTAAGTGTAATCTTAATTAAAGCAACTAATCTATTAAATACCAAATATTCTCCAACCTGATAATTAGAATACATAGAAATAATGGTTTTATTCCGTCCAAGACCTAGTTTACTGGACTGATCACTAGCTAATGCGAATGTAGATATAAATGATGGCATTAAGTTAACATCCATACTCCTATCAGTGTGAACTTTTAATAAAGGTACACCATCTCTATCAGTGACTAGAATGAAGTAGAGGCCACTTACTCTGAAAATAAACATATTTGTGAGTTTTCTTTGGCAATTATAGAAATTATACTTTTGCAAAAGTCCATTAAAATATCGCTTGACGTCGTCCGTCATTATTCGTAATAAATTAAAAGATTACGCGATAAAAAAAACGCCCGCAAGCTTGCAGATCTAGAGAAAATGAATGCAGTTAGACAGATACCGTGAACAACTGTCAGGTGTTATCAGCTGTGTTTTTCTTAACAACAACTATCTCTTTGTACTAGATTTTAGTACAATCTTTGAAAAATGCATCTTTAATTTTCTATTTACCGCAATTTCATTTCAATTGCATTTCATATGCAATTATGATTTTTAAATATAGAATTATTTTTGAAAGACAAATATTTAATAAAACAAAGGAGAAAGAAAAAAAATTTCGGACGATCCTGCCAGGAGTCGAACCTGGAATCTTCTGATCCGTAGTCAGACGCGTTATCCATTGCGCCACAGGACCACATGACAAGCCCATGTCCAAGTTCTTACAAAAGCAAAACTTTCCAAAATAAAACTGGATATCACAGCCCCACAAAATTTATAGGTGCACATTCATTTAGTTTCTACAAAATTCGTTTTTTCGTATATCTATAGTTGGCTATTGCCATTTTTCTTCTTTAACGGCTTTACAACCGGGATCCGGTCCTGGCCTCTCGCAACTGTTTTCTCCATAGGTCCCGATTCTGAGCCGATATCATCCAGTTTGGCATCCCTAAGCTCTGTGAGTCCTGGTCTACGCCATCCTTCCAACGAAGGTTGGGTCACCCTCGCTGTCGCCCCCCGAAGTATTTTCCTCCCAAACACGGCTAAGAGGTTTGAGTGCCAAGCACCCACGTTTCAGATGCATATGTGAGAACCGGAAAGAGACCATCGGTTTATATAGTAAAAGTTTAGACGTTATGGCTGGATGCTTGGATTTAAAAAGCCTTGACAGACCAAGGTAGATAAATGATTTTATCACTTCAAACTCGGGCATTTTCGAGAATTCACCATGGTAACTACCAGTCGAACCAGAAGTTAATCTACCATCGATTACTTACCCCCTTATCCTGTTGGTGAGACCCTGGTTACCTTACCGGTAAATAGTAGTTCATGTTGAGTGGTGACTTATGGCAAGTATTCAATTTTTGAACGTGGTAGATTAACTTCTGGTTCGACTGGTAGCTACCATGGTGAATTCTCGAAAATGCCCCTCGTGTTTCTCTACCTTCATTGTGGGACCAAAGTTAGGTGTTCTTGCAGGCGAGGCCGCCATGTACTTTGTTTTGCTTTCGTTAATTTACAGTCCTAGATTTCCTGTCGCATGCTCAATTCATGAAAGTGAATTCCCTTTAGATGCCTTTAGGATCGGTGATCAGATTCCCTTCTTTGTCCTTGCAGTATGTGCAACGTGATGTGAATTACGTCATACTGCCGACTCTTCGGTAGAACTCCCGCGCTTGGTACGGCAATCGCTCTCTGTACTGTTCTAGTTCACAGTTCACAGACGAGATTTTTTTCCCAGGCTTCCTTATTTCGTCTGTGAATTCTCTTTTCTGAGCTCTTTATATTTCTCTTCGCGTGTCCGTGTTCTCTGAGACTGCTGCATTGCTCGGTACGCACCATTCTTACGTTCAGTTGCCAGCTTGCATTCATTGCAAATTTCTTGCTCTACTTTTTTTCACAGCTGCTTTATTCTGAGCTGGATTTAACTACTCTGCTTTTTTCCGATTTCATTAAACACAGCTAGAAAGCGAAACACCAAAAGGCGCATGCATTCAAATAAGATAATGCAATTAATTGATTACAATCAAATAACGGGATTATCTAATTATCGTATACAACTTTATAAACACTGTATATACTAACTAATCGATAAATTACACACCAAAAACCTTTTATATAAATAAATTAAGCTGAAACAACTCGATACTAATTAAGTAGATTATACCGTTTTTTTTTTTTCATAATATAAATTCCAACAGATGGCGCATTAAATATTTAAAAAAAAAGTCAAAAATATCTTTGACATTTTTCTTGCGGGGTGCAGATTTTTTTGACAGCCGCCTAAGTTTGTAATTCTGTAGGAGATTTTTATTTAAGAAAAATAAATATTTATATATTAACCATTTGTGTATAAAAACGAAAATGGCATTTAATTTTTCTGCCTTCACATATATCGTAGCATTAATTGCGGATGCATTTCTTATATTCTTCGCAATATTTCATGTGATAGCATTTGACGAATTAAAGACCGACTATAAGAATCCAATTGATCAATGCAATAGCTTAAATCCAGTTTGTTTAATTTTATAATATTGTTAGAAAATGATTATATTTTTTATTTATTAATTTTAGCTTGTCCTGCCTGAATATCTACTGCATATTGGTTTTAATTTAATGTTTCTATTTGCTGGAGAATGGTTTTCATTGTGCATTAATATTCCCTTGATTGCATATCACGTTTGGAGGTAATGACTTTCAATTTCTTTTAATCATACATAATTCATATGTAAATATATTTTATTTTATTTGTTAGATACAAATCAAGACCAGTTATGAGTGGTCCGGGGCTATATGATCCAACAAATATAATGAACGCTGATAATTTATCAAAAAATATGAGAGAAGGTTGGATTAAGTTGGCTATTTATCTGATATCGTTTTTCTATTATATATATGGGTAAATACTTATTAATATTCTTTATCTTATCTAATATTTATTAATTTTTTCTTTTTTGAAATCACAGAATGGTCTACTCACTAATTTCTACGTAAAAACTAGCTTTTATTTTAAAACGAAACGAGAACAAAAATACTTTTTTTTTCACATCCACAATCAGTATCCCAATTTGGAGCTCCAGTCATCTTTATCCATTTGAGTACATTATTATAAGTAAATGTAATATTTAAAACTCATTAAATAAATATTTTCTTTAGAAAAAAAAATAAAACGCGATGTACATAAATGAGAGATGGAGAAAGTGAAAGAAAAATGACTATAAATTTATATAATTCGGGTTTATTATAATAATACATTTTCTATTCTAGAAATAATTCTTTTTTTTTTTGTTGTCCATAATCCTCTTGCGCGGGGAACACTAGATAACATCGGCAAGCCTTACTACTTTAATTCTTAAAAAATGTTTTTCTAAGTCTATTTTTTTAATAACTTGAGAGCAAAAAGGTTTTTAAAAATTTGTAGATTCGTATTTCTACATTATTTAGTCATGTTTTTTTTTGTTTTGATGCACGCTAGTATTTCTTTAAAAAGTAATTTGGTATTTTATGGTGTTTATTTTTAAATTTTTTTAGGGGTTTTGTCTTTTATTTTTATTTTAGTTTTTCTTTAAGCCAGTCTTCTGTAAGTTCATCTAATTCTCGTATTTCGTATACTCTTGTTAGCTCGGCCTCACGTTGTAGTTCCGTTTTTGTACAAGCATACATCATTTGGAGCTCGATCTAAAATAGAAATGTTTTTTTTTAATACAAACGAATTTTTTGAAAGAAAACTTCAATTACTTGACTATCTCTTGGCGTATAGAAAATGAAACACATTGGGTATGATATTCTTTGGTCATCATGCACCATTTTATATGTATAAATAATATATCTTGGCTGATGTCCCGGCAGTACCTCCTGCAGCTCCTCTAACGATATTTCATCAATTAGTTCATCAATAACGACCGCTTGCTTCTCTCGATCAACTTTCACTGCACAGAAATTAATAAGTGTTATACTAATTGGTTTGTGTCGGAGATAAAATAGATTTCTGAAATTCTGGGGCTCTATAACAAAAAACAAAACAGAAAAAAACTTACAAATCAGTGCCGAGTTTTTTGAACTTTTTCTGAATCTGAATTTTTTTAGCTCTTCTTTGACATTGTTGCTGATGTCACAGATTTTATTGTCACCCTTGTACAAGAGAAAACATGGTGTAATTTATTAGTCATATTGATGTTAATTGCATTTATAGTTACCATATTGCTTTATTTGAAATGTTAAATTTTAGGGAATGTTATATGATTAGTTGATTGATAAGGTTTATTTAATAAATGTAGTAAAATTGCGATAATAATCATGAAAACAATAAAAACCACTCAACTTCCCTGTTGACAAATCAACTCTCAACAGTATGCGTGTCTCCAGTGCCAGATGGTATAGGGAGGGCGATTTTACTTGCATTGGAT
The DNA here is from genome assembly GCA_949987705.1 of Thereva unica. Classification (NCBI taxonomy): domain Eukaryota; kingdom Metazoa; phylum Arthropoda; class Insecta; order Diptera; family Therevidae; genus Thereva; species Thereva unica. Next base: position 86,648,578 of record OX465285.1, read on the forward strand.
TTAATCAGTAGTGTGAGTCAGAGCACGGGCGGGTTTTTTTTGCACCTGTAATGAGAGCGTTCAAGTCCGTTTTTTATATCTAAATCACTTTATTTTTATCACAAGTATTTTTGTTTGCTTTAATAAATAATTTAATTTGTAATGTGTAATTTATTTATTTAGGCCAAAGTACACAATATTTAAGTCTTATTTAGTACTGTAAAAATTCAAAACAACAATTGAATATATTCTTCATAGCTAGATTTAAAATAAAGGACTACTCCTATAGTTGAAGGGTCTTGCTACTACTTATATTGCCCAGCTATAAAATATTCCCATAGATGTCGTTTGCAATTATCCCCAGCAAATGTCAGTGGTATAAAGTTTGACATCTTTCATTCTTTTCCAAAATGTATCTTGTACGTAACATCTGACTAATTTTCGGATCAATTTCTTTGTTATGTAGTCATAAAAGTTACATTTAACCAATATAAAAATTACTCATCTTTCTGTAAGAAAATTATTTTATTTATTATATATTAAAAAGGAATCATGACTGCGGCCGAATTTTTTGGCTGCGCTTTCTTAGCGTTCGGCCCACCTTTAGCAATGTTTGTATTTACAATTGCTCACGATCCGATCAGGATTATTATTTTAATAGCAGCAGCATTTTTCTGGCTGTTATCATTATTAGTTTCATCATTATTATGGCTTGCAGTTGTACCACTTAGAGAATTTTTAGCTTTTGGGGTAGTTTTCTCCGTTGCATTTCAGGTAATGATCTAAAAAATTCTTCAATACTGTGTTTTAGGTTAAATTTAATGTTTTTTATTGTTTTTCAATAAATCAGGAAGTCTTCCGTTGGGTTGTATATAAGATTCTACGTAAAACAGAACGCGGCTTGCAAGAAGTTGCAGAAAATGTTCGTGTTACAGAAAATAAACATATTCTGGCTTATGTTTCCGGATTGGGATTTGGTATTATAAGTGGCACTTTTGCTCTTGTAAATGTCTTGGCTGATATGGTAAGTTCTAATTAATCAATCTCTTAATAAATCTCAATAAAAACCATAATTAATATAACAGGTTGGTCCTGGTACAATGGGCTTAAAAAGTGGAACTGAAATATTTTTTATAACATCAGCCGCCCAAACATTGTGCATAATTCTTCTACATACATTTTGGAGTGTTATATTTTTTAATGCACTTGATACATCTAGATATACCCATGTCGCTTATGTAGTTCTAAGCCATTTATTTGTTTCATGTATAACATTTTTAAATAAGAAAGAATTATACACTGCTTCATTAATGTCTAATTATGCAGTGATGTTTCTAACTGGTATCCTAGCTTTTAAAGTGGCCGGTGGAAGTTTATTATCCTTTAAAAGATTTATAACTTGTAAATAGGAATGAAGAAACAGAAAAAAAAGAATAAAATGTTGTAATCTAATTTTAGACACATATTTGAGTCGCTTTTTTTGCTAGGGTTACTTTTCATAAGAGTAACAATAAAATAATGTAAACTGATTAATGTAAGTATTAGTTAGAATTTAAGAAATAACTGGATACTTGGAGAAATACAATTTTGCTAATCAAATGTTTTTCTTTGTACTTATTTGTATTGTAACATAAAGATTGGTGGTGTTTTTTTTCTATATAAAAATGTGTAGAATGACGACGTAAGTTCATAATGTTTTGTGGAAAATAGTGCATAGTAAATCGTCAGATACGCATCTTTGTTGTAATGATTTGTTAAGCCTGGCTGCCATCCCAGAGATCCTGGGTTCGAATCCCGACATTACCACGGTCCTTCGCCTTTTCCACTTTCCCCACCTACATAACTTTCCTTCTTTCTTCTTCCCTCTTTACATTCATTCCTGATTCCTCCTGTCATGGCCTTCGCTTCACCGCTCCACCAAGCGCGCATGTCATTGGTTTGCTAATGAGGTTCAACTCGTTACAGGGGATATAAAACAGCATAGATCGTCGACAGTACAAAGGGTGTTCCCTGAGCCTCTAGTCTTTCACATAAAAAAAGCAATTATATGTACATTTAATTGGGTAATAATTTTACCAACATTTTGCTCATTATTGGAAAAAAGTTTTTGAAATCGCTAATAAGTTGTGGTGTTTGAAGAATTCAATTCAACAACTATTTTGTTTAACATTTACATCAGTTTTTATCTTTGGAAACCGGAAATAGTAACGGAGGCTAGCTGTGCGGCTGTAAGATCATTATCATTTGGTTGTTGCCCTAGCTCTGATTCTACACGCTTTGTGTGCGGGGGTTTAGTCGTGGTAGCTGAGCTAATCGGACGTGTTGCACAATTCGAGTGGAATGAAATCGAATCGGAATTCAATCGGAATTTCTGGCATCACAGCGTTTTCTGACTCGGGACGGTGCGTAGGAAGATCCACCCCAGTCTGCTGACAACCTCCACCCGCCTCGCCTAGCCCCGGGCTCGTTTTTCCAGTTTTTTACTTGGTTCGTCCAAGTGTAAAAAAGTTTTTGTGACAAATTATCAATTGGAATTGTTTTAGTTGAAGCTTCATTCCTTTCATTAAAGTAGCTTTTCCGCAATTTGCTAATTTTGCTTTCCTTAGATCCTAGCGAAGGGTACCGTACTGCTGTTGCGGCAAACGAACTGTTGTCGTTTTCATCGATTTCAAATCCTTTTTCGATTGCGTCGATTGGAACAGTTTATGGAGAGCCTTGGAAATCGAAGACGTGTCATTAAAAATCATCTAGCTTCTCCAAGCGTCGTACAATGGCTAAACCAACAGCGTTCGTATTCGAAGCGACAAACGGGTATCCGACAGGGAGACGTCGCTTCGCAAATGCTCTTCAACAACAACAGACACTGATTGAAGAAGAAATACAAAAACGTCGACTACGGTGGTTTGGACATGTTTACCGAATGGATGATCACCGCTTGCCACGTAAACTTCTTTGGATCGATCGCGCACCTAGAAAACTTGGCTAAAGAATATCGACTTAAAGAATTAACGATTATCAGTTATCAAAGCTGGAGACGTCGCCAAAAATCGTTCAGAATGGAAACGAATAGTGAATGGAGTTCGAGACCCAGCGGCACCGACAGCAGCGTATCCGTTGGGGGGACATCCTACTTGGACCGCCAGCTAACGGATCAAAGCAAAAAAGAATGTATGGGCCAGTTCACACAATTCGACGTCCCAGTATTGAGGGGTTAACTGTGGTAACTTCATTTTACTTCGTAGCGACAGTTCCTTTTAATGTTGAAAAATCATAACTGACGTTTTCCGAATCACGCTTTCTAGGGCCAGGTTAAAAAGCATGGGGGCTAGTTCATCTCCTTGTATAGACCTTGTCGCTAGTTTTTACAGGTTAATATATATCCTTTCTTGTAGATTGAACATATAATCGCTTTCTTCCAGTCATCTGATATAACTTCTTCCTCCCAGATGTTGCACATGAGTTCGAGTAAGTTTCTTAAGAGTTGCGGTCCTCCTTCCTTTCGATGCCTAAGGAATCGTTGATTTTTTGCCTTTTCACAGAGTCACGCACCTCATCCCATGTCGGTAGTTCTATTGGAATATTATCTTGAGGGATTACAATTGCCTCCGCCTGTGAGTGTTCGTTTATTACTGGGGTTGGATTCAATAAGTTTTGAAAATAGTGTCTCCGTCTTTTTTTTGTCCTATCAGGTTGCCATCTATGTGCCTGCAGATATCCGTTTTTCGCTTAAACTTATTGCTGATCTAGCGTCTTCCTTTGTAGACTTGTCTAATTCTCTCTTCATTGAAGTCTTCCTGTATCTGTAGGATCCTCCTGTTTAGGTACTCTCTCTTCTTCTTTCTGCACAGCTTGTCTGTAGTTCTTCATTTTAGCTTAAAAACTGTCATCCTTACTCTCGTGGGCCTTGCAACGTACTCCCGGTGACTCTGGTTTTTCTCTTCTATTGCTGATGGAAAGGCAAGCCATTCTTTAAGAATTTTGCTTAATTCAGTTATGAAACTTTTAATGCTGGTAAGAGGTTAACGGTTGGGGCAGCAGACAAGGGGCGGGTTCATGTTTGCAGAACTGACTTAGATCTAAATAGCAGCAAAGCGTTCATGAACATCGCAGTTAAATTGTCGAAGTCTACTAAGTCAACATTAAATTTAAAACTGCAAAAACTTACACTGCGCAGTCAGAACTGAAAACATGAACCCGGCCAAGTTTCCCTTATTTACTTGTCAATGATTTTCTCTAGATTTATCTAAAATGTAATTTTGGCTTGGGAATAAATGTAATGTTGACATTCCCTCAGTCAGATGGGGGTAACTATGATCGGAGGCAGCCCTAAATATTTTGCATGGAACCTAAGGGAAGTGAATAGATCGCAGCTCTCCTACAGCACAATGAAAAAAAAACATGGTTCTGCGCAAGCAGCTTTAGTCACGCTACAACTTGGGACTGTTAACACAGCCAAATACTGCCAAATTTGGGAAAATTCTCTTCCTATGATAGAGAAACACCTAAATCAATTAAATCAGACGAAAATAGTTTTTTGGTAAAATGAAAATTAATCAAGATCATACTCGTAAAAGCTTTACTCTATTCTAAGTCAAAAAAAATCATAAGTTTTTATATAACACACAGAATTTTCATATTTTTTGTTGTTGTAACCTCAAATACAATATTTTTTATCTCTAATTGTCAAATAAATCAAAATAGTTTTACAATTAAAAACATTCATACATTTTCCTTTATCTAAATACATGACAAAAAAAAATCATAAACTCAATTTTATATATATGCTATATAGAAAAATCTATAAGACTAAATATATAATATTATTTATATATGTAGGTACGTTCAAACTTTTTTATTTTGTTTGATGAATAATAATAATAATATTGTAATAAAAAAAAATTATAATCGAATTTCATCCGTAATTATTATTTGTCATTATAAATATTATTTTCATTTATAATTGTTTAAGTTATATTTATATGTAAAAACTGAAAAATAGAAAATATTTCAATACGATTTTTATCTAATCTATTATAACTATTCAACTATCAGACATTTTATTTTTTTTGTATTGATACAAAATAAAAATTTCTTAAAAATTAAATTTGTTAATATATCTAAAATAAAAATTATAATTATTTTTACGAGTCTCATCGATATAATCTTGTAAAGTCTTTCAGCGCTGATGTGACAGATTTTGTTGTTTCTGACCTAAAAATATTGTTGATTATAATCATAATATAATAATAATGACTGGATCAAACTTACCTAAGTATCATAGTACTAAATTCATCAAGTTGTTGCTGTGTCGCAGTCACACATCCACCACTGTTCTTCTTTGGGAGAGCATCCAGAGCGCTCTTCAAGTAGCCCTCCATGTTATCTTTATCTAAAGCTTTCAGCTCTGTTATCACTTCGGCAACATCAGCTAACATATAAGAATGTAGGCAGAAAACTGAAGCATGAATTAGATTCATAGTTAGTGCCTCGCCATTTTGATGGGCAATTTGTTTGGCTAGCATTCCCGTTATTTCATTATCCGCATTACGTTGTCCTAAACTAAGCATATTGCAAAAAAATTTCATTACAGACGTGTTTGCGTCCCGGTGATCTAGAGTGCAGGCAAGCAGTGCACATTGTATAATTGGTGTCACTAGTGGACTTTGTAGAAACGGCACTGGACAACATTGAATGAATCTTGAACACAATCGAAAAAAATCATCTACAGTATCTGGATTATTCTTAAGTCCATTCTCAACTTGTAGTAGATTAAATGTTGGCTCGATGAATGCTTGTAACATTTCTAGCAAACCAGCAGTACAATCATCTTGTTTGGCAAATTCATCAACCAGTATACTTCCCAGATACAAGAAGCAACTATGATGATGCACAGCATACAAACAGACCATTTGTTTTACTAGTGGCTCTAGAAGGTGGGATGCTTGTTTTCCAACTGCCCGAATGCCATATCGAATAAATCGGCATGTTCTCTCCATAATGCGTACATCCGACTGATATTTCTCCATTACTCTCGAGATCAATGGCCATGCATCTGTTAAAATTTGAACACTAGGATGAACCTCTGATGGCCGTACATTCGGGTTAGTATGTCTTATAACTGCACATGCTCTATCTATCCAATAAGTCGGATCATTTCTCTTCCCCTTAATCACTGATGTATTATCATTCTCAACAATTTGAACCAATGGTGTGAATTGAAACGAGCAAATTTCATGTAAAGCATGCTCTAATTGTGGACCTTGCAATCGAGAAATTATAATTGATATTCCTTTTAGCAATCCAATTGCTAATTCATTGGTTATTTCAAAGCTGTCCAGGCTTCTAGCAATTTCTATTAGTCCATTTAGATGGCATGTCATATGCGTTCGGCATGCAGCACATATTGATGTTAGGGCAACAGCTGCTGCGGCCGCTAGACCATTTTTTTGTTGCAGTGAATATAGTAGAAAATTTAGCACAGCCTGAAGAGATTCTGGATGATTTTCGATCCATTCGCATAGTTCACCTAGTAGCATTATTGAAGTGTAACGAAAAGCGATATGCGTGTTCTCTGGTAGATTTAGTATGGCCTCAACAACTTGCGGGACAATTTCATTGTCGTCTCTGGAAAAAAATATTTAAAAATAAGAGCAAGTATTATCCCTTATTATACAATTTGGCTTGATTGAGCACTTTCGTAAATAAATGTTGAAAAAAGTGCATTTCATTGGATTTTTATTATTATTAATGCAATTATTACGAAAATCCCTTAAAAAATGTGTTTTTTTTATATTTAAGGGTGACGCCCATATTTTAGGACTGCAGGACTCCGGTTTTCATAATCAGGGTCCCAAAAAACATAGAGCGAACGAGTTTCAGAACGATTTCAACTCCTAAACGAGTGTTTTCAATGGACTGGTTCTTCACACAAATATCACGTTAACATTAGTAACCAACCACACCCTCAATTTTTTTTGAGTATTCCCTCAAAGCGAGAATTCAAATTTCAACTTTATTCACACCAAAGTAGAGAGCACTCTCAAATGTCAAAAATTACGAGTGAAGTGTTTTCGTTGAATTTAACGAAAGTAGGTTTTATTCACCCCAAGTTGAGTGTTCTCTCAAAAATGTTGAGTGAACACTCATACTAAGTTTTTATTCACCCATCCATGTAAGATATGCTCTATGGTGGCATATAATTTAAGATTTAGACTTATTACTGGAAATTTATAAAACTAGAAATAATTTATCTACTTAATAGCAAGCAATTTACTTACGGTAAAATATTTTTAGCAACATTCTCCATTACAAAAAGCGCCGATTCGCTGCTTTCCCATGTAGCCGATGGCTCTTGTAAAATAAGAAACATTTGCTTAAAGCAATTACTTGATCCAACTACGAAAACAACATCCTTAATTAAATCAGATACTTTTCGCCGAAAATCCTATATAAAGTAAATAGAAAAACACAGATAAATTAATCATTGTTAGAAAAAAAAAATGAGGGCACTTACATTAAAACTGTCACCCTCATCTACTAAACCTTCATGATCTGGATCCATTTGGGAATGTCTATAAAGGGCACCTAAAAGTCGTTCTATATATGGCTTAAAGTGGCTTGTTAATTGATCATTATTCTTTTGATAGAGTTCTTCACTTAATCGATACCATAAGTTAAATGTTATTTCAGCTACTTCATAATCATAATGTCCGACACAAGTTAGAACAAGATCTAAAGATTTTATAGTATAATGTGGTGTTTGCTCACTCGAGACAAGTTTCTCTAGGAAAGATTCACCTAAAAATATATGTAAATACTCAATTAATTGTATAAACATTAAATTTTTGTTTATTACCCAGAACTGTAAATATACGACAATAATTCATTGCCTTTTCCATGTCCTCATGCGCTACACTAGTATGATAACAAGTTTCTAACGCTAATATCCCATTAAATATTTGCATTTCCAGCATTTCTTGGTTGGTGTAATGATTGTTGTTACCCTCGATTACCTGCAGCAATGTACAAAGACAATCTGTAGCAGAATCATGTAGTTTCCTTGATGTTTCTGGTGAACTAAGAAGCCTAAATACTTGCTGTGCAATTGGATTTTCTGTAATATTGCCTAGCGGTATTGCTTGAATAGTTATCCAAGCATTGAAACATCTAACAATCTTGTTAAGGATATGAATGCTTTGTAAATAACTAGTCAAGCAAACAACTAAAAATTCCATGACTGTTGTTGAGCTAGCTTCTAGTTGCTTATGTATTTCCTCTCTTCGATTTGCCCCTAATCTTAAATATCTAGAATCAATCTCTTCCGGTATAAGAGTTAGCACTTCTAATAAAGGCCACACGGATTGCTGTCGTGGCGATAATTGCTCAATCATTGATAACACAGGACTCTTCCATGATGCCATTAGAAGTGCCAAATCAGCAACAGCTAAGCATAGTTGTGTCACTATCACTGGATCGGTTTCATTTGTTATTTGTGTAATGTGAGCGACCAATGAATCTCTTAAGCCCTCATGAGCTGACGTTGGTAATTCATGAAAAGAATTCTGAATTTTATTGCGCATTGTGTGCGCAGCAAAGTAGCATGAATGAAGATCACGCTTTTGCTGTAATAGTTCATCTGCAATGCTCCAGGAATATATCTACAAAAATTGATAATTAATATACTTAGAAGATGAGGTTAGGTTTACTTATTGCTTTACGGATTTTTGAAATTCTTCCAGCCATTTAGCTGCCTTCTCCTTTTCTTTTGTGTTGGGATTATTATATAGTGTGTAAATACCTTGATACACAATATCCGATGTCGGTGCAGTCTCCATAATATCCTTTTTTCTTCAAATTTTTAATATTATCTAAAAAAAATGTAAACTTGACTGACAAAACATATCAAAATTATAAGTGAATATATTATACTTTCTTATTGCACAATTCGGATTTTTCGATTATATATGGTTTTAATCTACTTGTCTTTTTACGCGAAAACAAAACTAATTAAAGGTTTTTGTTCATTTTCTAACAAATTCGCTACAAATTTTCACCCTTCTGGAATATTTACATAAAAAGTCTGTCAAATTGCCAAAGCCGCTGTATGCAAATCTATGGCAAATATAAGTTTTCACATGTGGACATCTCTTATCAGAATGATGAACCTGCAATATCATGATTATTCCGCAAGGTAATTTTTCAACTGTAGAAAATTGAAAGTTGTTTTTACGAATCACCCAGTTTTTTGCCAACATTCAAAAATTCCTGTTGTATAAAATAAGACATCAAATATTATTTTTTTTTTTCGTTATTTTTAGATTTTAAAAAATGTACAATTTAAATCAAAATTATGCTCTTCCCGAAATACAAATAAAATCGAAAACGGCAAAAAGAGTTCATTTAACAAATATACAAGATATTCGACAATGGTTTGATATACAAGAAAAAATTGGCGATGGTGCAGCTGGAACCGTTTATAAAGTATATGATGTTGCAAAAAAAGTTTATAGAGCTTTAAAAATGGGCAAGAAAACTGATGAGGTAATTTACGATATATTGTAAGTATTATTGTTTCAAAATTTCTTAAATCTTTTTCAAGTATGGCGAAAGGGATCATCGTGCACAGTTTGAACAGGAAATAGCAATCTTACGGATTACCGATCATCCAAATATAATTACGCTTTTTGGTGTATACGAAACTAGAAAACGATTATGCTTGGTACTGGAATATTGTAAGGAGAATTTGTATGATTGTTTTATAAAGAGAAGATGTTTCCCTGAAGATGATGTTAGGCAAATTATTACTTATCTTGCATCTGCTTTAACATATTTACATAAACACGGTGAGTACTATGATGGAATTTAATATAGAATTTAGGCACAGCATTTTATTTGGATCTGACTGCGTACAGGACAACGTCGCGATCCTTGTCGGGTTGGAAATATTCCTATTTCTCTCCGGTAGGGACTTTGATATTATGACGAAAAGACGACCACGTCGTCGCTAGGCCCTTCAACCATTTCTTATAGTAGAGACGCAGTCAGCAAAGTGTCTCTAGGATGTAGGTCGTTGTAGGATGCAGGTCGACAACTACCTTGAAGAACTATCTGAAAGTGGAAAGGCTTTCAATAAGGCCAAACAGTATAACTTGGATTCGGACTAGGACTACTATGAAGGGCGTCTCAGGGAGTTCAAGTACGAACTGCGCAAGTCAAAGAGGGAATCCTGGAAGACCTTTTCTGAGATAATAAAATGTTTTTCGGACACCCCAAGACTTAGAACACTTCTCTCTAAAAGCGCAATGTGCCAAGAATTGCTGCAACAAGCAGACAGTACATGGACTACAAACCGTCAGGAGTCATTGAAACTCATGCTCGATACTTTCCTGGCTCGTCATCTCTTGCTGCATCCGCAGAAACAAGTTTTGGGAGCCCAACTAGTGAATATAATTTAAGTACCAGGACCGGATGGAATTTATACTATTGAAATTCAGGAATCCTGTGACCTAATTCTGGACTAGCTTGCAGCCATCTATAGGAGCTCCCTTCGCATATTCCAACATCCTGCAGGGTAGCGAAGTTTTCTTTCATTCCGAAAGCGGTTAAAATCTCCTATCACAATCCAAAGGACTTGAGACCTATATGTTTCACATCCTTTCTACTCAAGATCCTCGAAAGACTCATATTACGCAAAACTTTGATAGAAAATTGCTCTTCCCTTCGCTGCATACCTACACGAAAGGGAAATCGGTTTACACTGCTCTCCACTTTCTGGTAGCATTGAAAAATCCCTTGAGTTGAAGGTGCCTTCAACAATGTTGAATGTTCTGCGGTCACGGAGGCACTCCAGCGTTTAGGTGTTGACGGATGCTCCAGGTCCTTTATTGATCAGCTGCTGACGTGCTGAGTCATAACGTCTGGTCTGGATCTTTCGGAAGAAGTCAGAAGGGTTGGAAGAGGCACACCGCAGGGTGCAGTCCTATCGCCGCTCCTTTGGAATATATCAGCCAACCAAGTGTTGATAACCCTAAAGACTGCCTTGTGCACAACGCTGGTGTGCATCGCTGCGGACAACCTAGATTACACTGCACCTACGTGGAACTTGGAGAAAGGTTTCAATGTCATCATTACGGCCAGAGATGACTGGAGAGATGGTGTTATCCCGACTGGGTCATTATGTATCTACAGAGACGGCTCAAAAATTGGGAGCAGCATTGGTTATAGTATCTTCTCCGAGGTATTGAATATAGATATCTCTCTTCGTCTACCCGACTATTGTAGCGTCTTCTAGGCGAAAGTCACTGCGATCAGGAAGGCTCTCGAATGGCTGAAAATAAATAATATATCTCATAAATATGTGTATTCTATCGGATAGCCAAGCGGCCCTCGATGCTCTTAATTCTGTCGTTACAACATTCACGACTGTTCTGAACTGCCGAAGCTCTCTGTGTCAGACTGCCACTCAGTTTAACTCTGTGTTGGGTTCCTGGAAACAGGGGAATTAGGCGAAATTGCAAGGCAGAAGAGCTTACTAGACACGGAACTGAAGTGGAAAGGACACCCCACTTAACCCAGATGGGAATGCCCTTAGCCACCAATAAACTGGCTTTGAGATAAATCAGCTTAGCTCGTGCCGGGTTGAGATGGACCAGAGCAACAGTGTGCAGCACTTTTCACACAATATGGCCGACTTTGTACTCAGTTGAACAAAAAAGAGATAAGCTATGTAGGGAAGGTGTGACTGGTCTAGGACTGCTGCTGATTTTGGCCCGCACGCCGAAAGGTTGGGACTCCCCCACAACGATGTATGCAGAAGTTGTGGTAATAAAGATGTGGAAAAAACTGTCTCCCATCTTCTCTGTACATGTCCGGCCCTCTCGAGGAAAAGGGACTTTCCTCGGCTCATTTTTCCTTGATGGATTGAGTGAGCTGCAAAACCCTGGTGTTCCTGACCTCTGTCGTGCTCCAGATCGCTTGGAATGACCTGCAGTCCCAACACTAGAATGGTATTACAATGGGCCCAATAGTATGCCTAAGGGCACTCCCTAGTGGAAAAACAGCCATTTCAATCTAACCTAACCTTCTGTAAAGATTGCACACGGCCTTATTATTCCGAAGCTAGCCACCTTTTGGACTTTATTCAGTCTGGATTTGTTATATTCTTTGGCGCCATACGCCGGCATGTAGGCTTCCCCATCTCTTGCTGGCATTCCTTTCCTTTTTTTCAGTATAGAGACCCAAGTGCCTAGCTGACTGGGATAGGCTCAGTACTTGAATGTTAATTGAGGGCGGTCTAAAAATGGATATTTTAGTCCTATTGATGAAAACTATCAGTCTGTCTTGGGTTTTTTAGATAGCCCATAGCCCCATCTTCTTAGTCTCACTGTTGTGTGGGGAAACTTTCCGGATACTGGGATCACCAAGTCGTCCACATAGGCAACTGCCTTTGTTCTGTGGTTCCCTAGTGTCCCAACATAATTTAATCTATTAAAACTAGAAATAAAGTTATTAGGGTTTGTTACAATTGTCCAAATATCCAAAGCCGACTGTAACATAAAACCATTTAGAAATACTTCAGTTGCGTTCTGATGTTTGATAGCATAAAAAGCATAATAATATTTTATTACTACTTATTCCTTTCAGGTATCGCTCACAGAGACGTTAAATTAAGAAATATTTTATTAACTGATAATCCAAATGACCCATCAGATCAATGGTTCCTAAAGCTAAGCGATTTTGGCTTAGCGGCAGTTCGAAAAGGCCCAACTTTTAAAAGTATGTTTAAGTCATTCTGTGGCACTGTTCAATACATGGCACCAGAACTGACAAAGAAATCCTATAGCCAACTCTGTGATATATGGTCATTAGGAATTATTATGTATCTTTTACTAAGTGGAGATTTCCCATACAAGATTGAAGATATAAAATCCGTACAAGAAACCATTGAATCATCTGAAATTAGTTTTAAATCATTTAAAATTGGTCAAAGTGCACAAGATTTAATTAGAAAATGCCTTGAAAAAAATCCAGCATTAAGGATAAGTGGTGCAGAAATATTAACACATCCATTTATAGATGTAAGATAATTAATTAATTATTTTACGTTTAATAATGTAAATAATACGTTTTTAGCAAGATGAGCTAGATGACGACCAAAAACTCTCCAATATTCTTCTATTAATGGATCAATGTAATAAAATATCGTCTCAATTGCCGCCTATTAGAAGAAGTATTATCGGAAATGGTGAGGAATCATACGATGTTTTATCAGAGGTTTCTATACCCGAAAGTGATGAGGAAAGTGAACAACTTAATTGGCTGTAGTTGGAAATAGGAATGATTTATTTTTCTGGAGAGAATAAAATTTCACTGTAATTCATTTTATAAATTACATTTTCGTTTCTGTTTCACTTCATTATTAAAATTACAAGAAAAATCATTTCTGTTGGCTATTATAAATCTTTCGCCAATAAACAAAATTCAAGCTGGCTTTGGTAGCTTATCTTGTATTAGGTTAATCCTTAATTGAAATAAACTTTTTTCTTTGTTAATATTAAAGAAAACTGGTATAAGAAAGTTTTATTATTTTTTATATACAAATTAATATAATTTAAATGAATTACGAAAATTATGAGATGCGTACCACATTTAACAACTTAGTGGGAGAGTTGCGCAGTGAGATCGAATCGGTTCAACATGACCTTGCCATCGTTTCTAATGAACTGGAGGACGTTCGCCGCCAGTCCTGACTACATGATGTGGTTATTCGAGGAGTTCCCTTGTGCGATACTGACATTCCGAGACTAATCTTGAACTCCATTACCTCTGCTATAGGGCACGAGATGACAGCGTATGTCAATGTCTTTCGACCCGTAAAGCGGCAAAACGATGAGTCTAGGAATGGAAGCTCAAAGCATGACGGCCCGTTGCTGGTTGTTAAATTTCCGTCCGCAAACGATCAGCTAGAATTCCGATTCAGATAGAAAAGGCCGCCGACATGGAACTCTGATTTTAAAGCCTTTGAAACTTGGCTTTACTTCAAACAACAAAATTTGTATCAATGAAAGTTTGACGTTGAAAAATAACGACATTCTGCAGTTAGCACGGAAGCTCCAGCGATCGAATAAAGTTGTCTCCGTATTCACACGTCGCGGGTGAGGAACAAACAGCCTCGAAAGTTTGTCTCCGCTCTTGACCTGGAGCGCGTTCAAAAACCTTGCGACACTCTTGAGAACGATTCTACTTTCATTGCATTTTGTCGTCAGCATGGTGATTAATCTATGCTTGCTTTGATCAGTGTCTTCCACGCCATTCGCATCACATCTTGTACTCTAGAGAGAGGTTGATCGAACGTGACGAACATTGTACACTGCCCCAAGGAGTGTCTTTTTAACGGCAGACAATCATGATGTGTGCAATCCGGAGCATTTGATTAGTCCCACTTGAAATTTTGGCCGAATTCTACGTGTAGTGACTCTTCTGCTTTCTTTACGCTCCTTTAATCCCTCATGGGACATAGGGCGGAAGCAGTTGCTCTCCAGTGTACTCTGTTTTGCGCGACAGCTTCAGCTCTGACCAGGATCTTCCAGTTGTTGCGGCTTCTGCTTCAGGGTTCTCCTACACGTTGTTCTAGGTCTTCCGACTCGATGGGATCCTTGTGGATTCAAGCCAAGGGCCTGTTTGTCTAGATTTTCGTTTGCGCGTCGCTAGGTTTGGTCAACCCAATTCCATTTCATTCGCCTGATTTGGCCGTCTATCCTTTCTTGGCCGGCACGGGGACATAGTTTGAAATTCTATCTTGCCAGGGGATTTTTAGGATACGACGCAGACATCTCGATTGATGATGAAGATTGATTGATGAAGACTTGTAGGCGCCCTGTGATGAATTGGGTGACTTTCCATGTTTCGCAACTGTACAAAAGAACTGCCTTAACGTTGGAGTTGAATAGCCGCAATTTGGTGTTAGTTAAAATCTCCGTTGATCTCCATATGCGGAACAGGCATGCATATGCGCTGCGTGCTTTATTTATTCTGGAACTGACGTCTTTTTCTGCACCGCCATTTTCGGTAATAGTACTAGCGAGGTAGCAGAATTTATCTACCAGTTCCACGTCACGGTTATTCAGCGCAGTTCGTTCAATGGTGTTTGCATTAATCCGCATTTAGTTTTAGTCGGATTTAGCCTTAAGCCTGCTGGACTACTTTCTGTTGCCAAATTGTTTAACATGATTTTGAGATCCTGGTGTCTGTGGGTCAGCAAACAGATATCATTCGCGTGGTCGAGATCCTTAAGGCGGTCTAGCAAACCCCATTGTATGTTCTACTATCTAGAGCGTTGACAAGAATGTCGTTTATTACTATAAGAAATAGTAAAGGCGAAAGTAGGCATCCTTGCCGTACTCCTGAACTCACCTTGTAGGAAATTTAATGTGCTTTCACGTTGTATACTATAAGGGTTTTTATTGATAACGTGTATATTTTTCGAGTTGTAGTGGGTGGTCGTTTTCTACGTTCTCGCAGAAGGGCCATAAAACCACTGTTTTCAGAAAATCAAAGTTGACTAATGCATTTTGAAGGAAATTTTGTCATCTTTAATTTTGTATATAAGGCCCATTCAGAAACGGCAGCAGCAGCGGCAGCAAGTTTTGTTTTACTAGCAATCGCTGTTGCTTTTGTTGTCATGTGACCGCCATTAGCCAATAGGAACAGTTCGCTGCCGCTGCTGCTGCCGTTTCTGAATGGGCCTATAGTGGTCATCTTCGAAAAACGTATAGTTTTCGAAATATAAGCGAAAACTGAAAAAAAGTGGGAAAATATTGAGGTTTTTGGTTTTATGGTTGTTTTTTACGTTTATGTTATGCAAGGCAGAAAATTTGAAATTTGGATTTAGCATCCAACACTTAAAACTGCTGAGAAAAAAACTTCAGCAATTATACTTCGAAAAAACCACCATTTGATTGGATTATATCTCATAGAAACATGTTCTGACAAAAATGTGCACGGATATTAGAGTGAAACACGATTAAACGAGGTACAGATAATCGAGGTTCAACTGTAATATAACTTAAACGAATTACATAATTCTGCTTTGTTCTTTTCAGAAGAATAATGACTGATGGTATACCAAGCTTGTCTCACATTGGAATGAGAGAGCCGAACTCTTAACCAGAATCAATAAAGCATAAAATCTTTTTATAAAATATATGAACAAGGGTGCAAGGGAATCACTTTACACTAAAAGGACTGTTGTATATCTACAGAAGCTGAAAATAAGCTCGTAATAAAAACCAACCTCCACTGACAACATGCTATCGAACAGAGAAACCTTTGCAGGAATATGGCGCATGCGATCTTTGGGGGGATTCTATGCGAGGATAAAATTCCAGATTGTAGCACTGAATATAAAATCTATCTTCTCCACCATTAATAAGGGGAACGAACCAAGCCAAACCTAGAAGGAAAGTCCCTTGTACATTGACATTTTTTTCTTACTAAGTGGATATAGACGAGGATGCAGCATAAGAAGGAACGGGGTAAAAATCTAGGGGTTAAAGCACGCATATCCAAGAGGAAAAAGTGCTTCCTCCCTTCAACAACAATTCAACATCTGTCCTTTTTTTCATGCTCTCTTATGTATTGATATAGTGATGGAATATATTCGATGTTTTATAAAACCGTCGTTGTGCCGCACTTGACTTAGATAATGCTCGAATTTTCCAGGGGTTAGTTTCGAGCTCCTCACATCGCGTTCTGTAATAGGAACACGTATAACAATAACTGCTGTACTGGAGAAGGTTTAATATGGAATAAAAAGGACGATTTTATCGTATCGTTAACTCATCAGGAATAAGGGGATATAAAATGTTCATCCTTATTTAATTCAGAATTTTGTGTTCTTTTTGTTGGAGCCACACACTATTTACGAGTATGTGTGGTGTGATAACATTTTCGTGTGAAGGATGAATTGATTTTGGTTTTGTGTTAGTAAAGATATATTTAAAAGGACTCGATTAGCATTTTTTTCTTATTTTCGAGTTACTGATACATTTTATTGTTTTCTTACTTGTGAAACTCGATTTAGTTTCAACAAAATAAATAAAAAAGGGTTTTGTCATTAGGCAGAAATAATAAGATCAATAGTTTTTCTCAAATTTTCATTGAAACGGAAATAGTCTATCCTTTTCCTTAAGCTATCATTAAAATTGAGTCAATTATTTCTAAACTCCCACTGAAACGGAAGAGAGAATTTTGCGGATTTCCTAGAGATAAGAACGAACCTCGTTTTGTAAGCTTTGAATGCATCTTGTGTTCTATTTATTTGTCTATTGATTGCACTAGTCATAAGGTGGCAAAGTCTGGTATTGCATTTGGTTGCATCTTGAATGTCGAAACAGGAGTAGGATTTTCGCAGAGTCCTTTTATAAGCATCTTTGAAAAAATTAGATTAGTATGGGCGATGGAATTGTAGCCTAGTTGATTAAAGGGGAGGCCGAATGTAAGGCTTGTAGGTTATAGATTTCCTGAACAACTATTTGAAGGAAGTACTTTTCATCTTTAAAGAAATCCCTGTGTTGTGCTGTTTGTTTGGCGATTCAAGGCATTCTATCCGGATGTTCGGTTAAGGTTATGTCGAGGATGTTCTTTTTTTATGGTTAGGTATTGGGTTCAAAAGTACCGTGGCCTCTTCGCTTGACCTATTGCACTACGCTCTTATACCTCATATTTGTAGGCCGTAACCGAACGCTCAGCAGTCTGCTTAGTGGCTTGTCGCTTAGGCTAGACGTTTCGAGCTAAGTTTCGTTGAACGTTTTCGAAGACTCAAATTAGTCACACCGAAAATGGAAATTCGATTCGCCGCGTGGAAATATCAGTTGCTGGGCTATCGGAACTACTACTTACCGGGTCCGGGCCATTGACGATCGTACCGCCAACCATCACGAAACGATGACGCTTTCCTATTCCGGTGGTGAGAAACAAGAGACCGCCGTCGGGTTTATGGTCGATCGACGGGCGTTATCACATTCCAACCGATATCCGAGCGTTTGGCGGTTATAACCATCGGTGGAACGATCAAGACCTATATCGTATCCATTTAGACGCCAACCAAGACCAGCCCGGACGCGAACAAGGACGAATTTTACGATCAGCTTTAACATACGGTGGGTACGATATCTCGAATTAATCATTCTCGCGGGGGCTTTAATACACATTCCGGCTGGGAAGAAACAATGGGCAAATTCGGACACGGAGAAGTTAACCACAACGGCTTACGCCTCCTTTCATTCGCAGCGTCAAACAATTTGATCGTTGGCAAAAGCATCTTCCGCCATCCACTCAACCACCAGCTCATTTGGCGAAATCCATCCGGCAACGACTCGACGATGTTAGACTACGTTTTGATTAACGCAAAATTCTGATCGACCTTCAAGTACGTACGTGCACAGCGTAGGCCCGTTTGTAGATCGGACCATTATCTTTTTCGAGCGAAATTACAGATGGGACTACAAAGAGCGAAGAAAACGGCGCCGCCACCAGCAAAGAAGAATTGAGCGTACCTACGGGACCCGACTATCGGGCAAGAGTTTCAAATAGGATTGTGCCACAAACTCTCCGCGCTCGCAATACCGGACGATATCGATGTAGAAGATAATTATTGGAGTCCATTGTGGTTGTTTCCACCTATCCGTGAACGGACGCAGCCATAAATCTCGGACAGCTGTCTGGACCGCGTCGGCTAGCGGAAACGAATAAAACACGTCGATTTCGAGCAATACCGACGATTGAAAAAAGAATAATGTTGACTATTATAGAATGTCCCCGTCTAGGACCAACGTCCAAATAGCCATATTCGTTTCTAGCCTCATCGGATCGTTAATCGCGGTCTAGGAAGTTAGGAGAACCATTAAATTCACGATTTCCAGTGATATAGTAGCAGTTCGATGCAGTTCTTCGCTTTGGAGGTGTTGTACTCGGCACGATTTTTGCGACTCCAGTTTAATATGAGTTTGATATCCCTGTCGATAAAGTTGCATATGAGTTTAAGATCATTAAGACTAGGCGTGCCATTTGTTTGTATTAAGCTGGTTCTACACGATCCTATGAACGCCTTTCAATGTTGCACGTTTGATGGTAGGTACGATACACGAACTTCGAGTGCCCAATATCAAGCGTCCAACGTTCGTATTTGGGCACGTTTGGGCTGTTGTCAGTGCTAACTCAATCGTTGGAAATGGTTGTTTTCTGAAAAGTGGTTTGAAATGGAAAGGTTATGGGTCTGGAGGCTGCGTGAGTAGATGTGAATGAACCTTTCGTTTGAATTCCGAAGTATTATATGAGTTTGGAAAACACCGACTTCGGAAGACAGTTTTGCAATCGAGTTGTTCTAAGAGGAGGGCTGCAGTGTGTCGGGATGAGCCACGTAAGCTAGCCTTTTGCTATGGGAAAAAGTTACTTCAACACCTACTTCTAAAATAATAACGGTTAAAAATTATTATTAATTAAAACGACAATCAATTATTATTTTTTCAATCTCTTTTCTTCCATTTTGTTTTTTAATCAATAAAATTAATTCTTAATAACTACGATATTTACATCAAGAAAAAAGAAGGATTTATTTCAATTTAGAACACATAAAAAATAAAAATGGTAGTTTTTTAGCTTTGTTAACACTGTTGTCTATTTTAAAACTAATTTCTGATATCAATATTATTTCTTTCGTCTATTTTTGTTTGTTCTGTCTGTTTTGTTTGCAAATATAGTTATTCTTTTCACATTATATTATTTATATTTAATTATCTAATTATTTTTTAATGACTTTTTCAATTAATTTACAAGTAATTTTCTTTTTACTAATAAAAACGTGACTATTACTTTTCTTTTTTTGTTAAATATAACTACAAAAACCATCCCAACACTCATCAAAAAAGAGCTTGATTAGGTGATATTTTCTTATTCAAAAATTTTAATTTTAAAATTTATTTTTTGGTTTTTTTTTTGTATAATAATAATGATTTTACACATAATTGTTTTTAACAAATTACAGTTATTGTTTCTATATCAATCTTAAGTGTTTAATTTTTTTGCTTTATTTGTTTTGTATACATTACACATTTCTTTTAAAACTTAAAATGTTGAAAAGTATTTTGATATAATTAAATTAAATAAACATTGAAATAACAAAAAAAAACGTGTGATACAAAATATAGTATTTAATTTATAAAAACTGAGTTTTAAATAAAACTATTTATTCGTGTTTCATTATTCCATTCTTTATTGCTAGCAAGAATTTGTGTAGATCTTAATTAGTACGTATGAAACTAATTCGTTTGTTTTTTAAAAGATTTATTGCAACCATTCCTTTATTTTGTTTGTTTTTTTTTTAATTTATATACATTCTGTAAATTTTTTACTTACCGAAGCCAATTAAGGATTACATCGGCTCCGCAAAAAACTATACATACTATACATAACATTTCAAAATATTACATGAATACGTTCACTTCGTCCGGGGAAATTAGCAAAAAAAGCACGAAAGTAGACAAAACTCCAAAATGGCTGATAATTGGTGCACAGCTTCCTTACACCTACAAAAAAACATGGTCGTCGGAGATATAGCGTTGTCTCGGTTTCTATAAGTCGTCCAATACCGTGCGAGGGCCCAGAATGTTGACAATGAAATTCTCTACAAATTTAGTGACCCGATTGACCCTTCTAGGGTAGACATAGGCTTGGTTGAAAAAACTGACTTTCTGAGTATGTTTTTTTCATTATTAATTCGTTTTTGGAGGCCATTTTGAGCATTGTAAGCATTTTAAATCGACTTTCTTTTACTAGTACGGGATAGTACAAGTCTTGAAGAAAATTTTAAGCTCTCGAACGGTGATCCGGTGAGAAATCCATGGACCAAGAGGAACGTTTTTACTAGAACGCCTTTTTTTACAAAAAGTGATATTTTAGGGAAACTGTTCAATATTGCAACAAAAATAACACCATTTTTTCAGCTAGCAAGTAACAAATTAAAAAACACGTGATTTTCGACAGTTGTTCTCATGTTTTCTGATCTAATCTATAACTCAATATATACATCAATGGAAAGATAATTTGAATAGCTCAAACTTTATAATTTGATTTTTTTCGATCCGAGGTCACGTATTTCTTTTATTCCCTAAAAACCGTTTTTTACACATTCCGGTATTTTTTAGGTTAGGTTCGCCATTCCAAATTCAAAAAAAGAAAACGCTCTTTTTTAGAATTTTTTCCCATATGACCATATTTTTTGTTTCCTGTTGGCAATTATTAGATGGATTTCTGTAGATTGATTGGACTAAATCTGTAATTTTATACAACTAGATCGCTTGTGGTCGTGACGACTAGCAGGCGGCGTTAGGCCTCTTATTAACGACAACGGGAAACGGCCCGATTTTTGCAACGGACTCCTGTCCGTCGCTCAGTGTTGTTTGGAGAAATATGAATGTTTGTTCACGCAACGGACATTCGCCCGTTGGCTGTATACGCGACGTGTGCTCATGCTTCGACCCTCGGCACGACGTTCGAAGTCCCGTTGCAGTGAACCAGGTCAGCCTATACGAATGTGTTCACGACGTCGGATGTGCAAACGTTTTCCAGAATATATGTATGTATTTTAGTTTTGCGATTAAAGAATGATGGATTGTAATATCGATATGGAGTTATTAATAACTCTTGTAGAAAATAGGCCTGTGCTCTGGGATAAAACTGCAGAGATATACAAAAATAAGCATTTAAATTTCGGAGCATGGAAGGAAATCTGCGTAATTCTAAAGGATAATTTCGAGACATTATCTGATAAAGATAAAAACGAAATAGGATGGACCCACATATTTTTCTTCTTTTTTTCTTTTTGTTTCCGAATTTTGTACAAATAGTATGCTATTATAGCAAGCTTTTTCTTCCTAGTTGACATGTGTGACTCGTGTGGATTCACTTACTTCTGTTTAGAACTAATGAGATATAGACAACGGCAGAGGCTCCGTTATTTTAACGAATCATTGACAAGGACACCCGTTTCGCACCGACCCGGTCTCCGGTAAAAAAACGCCCGTTAACAAGCAGCCTTAGACCGCATTTTGCTTGACAGAGATGATGCCAAATTGTGTAATACAACTAGATCGCCTCACCGCTTCGGTCGGAGATCGTTACCCGCAGCGATAGACCGCTTTCTGTGTGCCCAAACTGTAAGGCCCCTGTGCTGAAAGTCTAGTGGTGTTTCGTGACAAGTCGTTTGAGTAGAGGAAAGTGACGTTTCAGCCGAAGTACGACTTTTAGCACAGGGGCTTAAAGTAGAAATGCTAAGTTGAGTCGAGCACTGAAAGTCGTGATTGGACTGAAACGTTACTGTCTTCAATTCAAACGACTTGTGGTATCGTGACGACTCGCCTTTCAGCACAGAGGCCTTTACAAAAACAAAAACCTAGTTTCTTCTAAAACATGGCTCTTGCAGTAAGAATAATTGGGACATGTAAGGTAACATCATATGCACTGGTTAACTCCTTCTGCTAAGATTTCATATTGAAAATTTGGTCACTAAAAATCACTTAATTTTTTGTTATGTGGCGGTGCTGGGCTCAGAAGTCATCCTTTGTTCTACTAGTCCGTCATGTCATTTGTCACTTCATGGTGCAATGTCTAACAGTAAGCTTAGTACGGGGGAGGGGTGGAGGAATAGGTTAAGGATTATAAAGGCACGAGGGGAAGGGGGTATTAAAGAAGGTGGTGATGAACACTGCGTTTGAACTCTTGGATGTTTTAAGAGCTCGAAAATACTGACTGCGAGAGATTATACCACAGTCGAGTTGTTCTATTTACAAACGAATTCATATTCTGTTGAGTGCGTGAAAGGGGGACTTGGGAGGGAATGAGACGAGTGGGCTAATCTGGTGTTGCGGGTATATGATTGCCGTGGAGGCAGAAGAACGTTTATCTCGGAGGAACAGTCACTAAAATTTTGTCAGTGCTACTACATTTCTACGGTCGCTCAGGGGGTCGAAGATGGAGCAAGCCACATCGTTATCAATTAATTTGAGGGCCTTTTTTGGATTTTATCTAACCATACTAAGGTGGTTATTGAAGCGCCGCCCAGAACGACGGAGTTATATTCGAGAAGAGGCCGAAAGTTGGATTTATAAATAACAGCACGGGCCGATGGCTGGATGAGGAACTTGCATCTCTTAAGAAACCCCAAGCACTGGGATACTTATTTGGCGATTTGAAATATTTCATCATTCCATCGCAAGTCTTTGACTAATGTCACGCCTAAGATGTGCAGGGATGGGTCGGCCATTAGTTCAACGTTAGTCAATTGTAAATTAAATTGGGTATACACAAAAAAGACATATTTTATTTTATGATTAACATATTTTATGAATTGAAATTTAGTCTTATGATCAAATGTAGGTGTTAATAGTGCGGTTTGGTGCAAAAAATCAAAATTTCGATACGAAAGTGTTAAATATATGTATACGTAAGAGTTTATGCTGACTGATGTACATTGTTATAAGATATGATAAAGATAAGAAATAAATTTGTGTGAATCAAATAAACAAATAAATCCACAGTCGTCTGGCTCCAAGTCCAGGGTGTGAAAGGAGGAGGGTGGTCGACCTGCCGAATTGATCGCAATCGGGAAACCGAAGAAACTAGGCAAGAAACCGCATTTTTTAAAGCGGCACCGACAGCAGCGTATCGGTATCGGGGACGTCCCGCTCGGACCGCCAGCTAACGGATCAAAAAAGAAATAAACAAATAAAAATTTAAATCTTTCGCCCAAAAGCCGTTTATAGGATTTAAATTTGGCTGAAATCTGTACATACATAGTAACAGTGAAAATCCGCGTTCTATTAGGTCCATATGTCTTAAAATTAAATGAAAAAGCGTGGCACCTCACTCCTATTGGAAAATGTGGTGCAAATTCGCTACTTCATTTTGCGTTTCATCACTGGGAAATATTCCAATATATTTGTTTTGAATCTATTAAAAAAAACATATTACAGGTACCTTTGAGACCTTTGATGGTTTAATAATGATTCTAGGCTGAATGCAAATACATAATACCGCTCTAACCCGATTTTAATAGCGAATTACAACTGCATATTAAAATTTCCGAAACCATTTTATAACTATGATGTTTAAAATCTCAAAAATATACATTTGAAATTTTATCTTATTATCATAACCACATGAATTCTCGTTTAGTTTTGGTATCAAATTTCATCCTATTCATTAATAGTTCACTAAATATCTTTTAGTTGTTGTTTAGGACAGTTGGTCAAGTTAAATAAAAATGCTTTTTAAAACTAAAAAACTATCCTTTAGTTGTTGAGATCAAAAAGCATATAAAGAATAAATATTTCTGTATAATTTTGTGAAATCATATTTCATTTAAAAAAAATGAATTTCTCAATTACTAATTTTAATCACAAATTACGTTTGTTTATAAAAAGAAATGTAAATAAAAGTTGTGCAAAATATAATACTTTCAGAAAAAAATAAAATCATAACGTAAATTAATAATGTAATACACTAAAGATAGTTTATCACACTAAAATCTACATAAATAATAATTAGTAAAAATATATCTTAATTCGTAAAATAATAAAAATAAATATATATATATGTTTTGTTCATGGACGTAAATTTCAAAGAAAAAGAAACAAAAAATTGTTATATAAAAATTGAAATGATTTTTTCTACTTGCTGAAATAATATTTCATACCAACCATTTTAAGATAAATCACCACCAACATATTATAGAACACACGACTAGAAAAGAAATACAATATTTTGTTTTTGTTAAAAACAAATCTATAAATATATAATTTATTAAGAGCTGGGAAGAAGCCGGAGCGGAAATAAAGTCCAATGCAAGAAAATGGCATTTTTTAGATAAAAATAAAAATTAAATAAAGCGATTGTTAAATATTATATAAAATAAAATTTGTATTTAAAATAAAATTTTAAAAATTACCGACGGATCTCGATAAATTGAAGAATAGTCCCAAAAAGAAATTGATGACACGGACTTGGGGAAGGCAGAGCACATACACATTTTTTGCATATAATTACTTTTCTATAATTCTTTGTTTTTTGTTTTTGCTTAAATTTCTTTAAGTTATATTTATTATTAAAATTGTTTTTTTTTTTTATTTTTTTAATTTTCTCGTTTCTTTTTATTTGCTTTCTTTTCTTAAATATATATGTATTTCTCAATTCAATATATTAAATCTTAAACTTTAAAGAAAAATCTTGCAATTTTTTTTGTTTTATTTTTAAATAATAAAAATAATAATATTAATAATAAAGTTGATTTAATTTAAAAAATAAAAATCTTATTATAACGGACGACGACGGTATTCTTCTTCTGTTGTTTCCTCTTCAGAATTATCATCATCTTCCTCTTCATCATCCTCTTCTTCTTCTTCTTCTAAACATACGAAATTAAGAAAAAATGTTTGATAAATATAAATAAAATCAGTATTTTGTAATATACATATAGGTTTTTATATTTATGTTTTTACTTACCATCATCATCTTGGTCTAAATACTCGTACTCTTCTTCGCAATCACTGTCAAATACTTCTTCCAAATATTCATCTTCGCCGCCGCCACCACCGCCGCCGCCATCTTCATCTTTTTTATTATTTTTGGCTTTTACTTCTTCAGATAACTTGAGTTTCTTCGCTTTTTGCCTATCGAATATTTTTTGGAATGCCTGAAATATTAAAAAAGACACAAGTGAAATTAAGATGATTTTTGTTTTTTGTTTTATTGAACAATATTACTAAATAACAATATAAAATAGAAGAGTACATTCTTCAATTGTAGTGGAACTAGAAACTTCTAAATCAGATACCTATCGGAAAACAAGGCATTAATATTTATAAGAAAGAGGGCAGGTAAGAAAAATGATCCTTGGGGAACGCCAGCCGAGAAAGGAAAGCTTCAGTTGATTAGAATTGAGTCGATACCAGTAGCTTGGAGTTTAGACAACAAAGCGGGATGGCATATTCCGTCGAAAGCCTTGGAAATTTCTAGAGCGACAAGACCAGATTTACCCACGCATTGGATGCTTTGGTTGAGATCCTCAGTCAGATAGTAAACCTTTTTGGTCTAAAGCCGTACTGCCTGTCGTGTATAATTTGGTTAGAAGCTAGATATTTCATCATTATTTCTTATTGTCTCCATGATTTTGAAGAGAACAGAAGTAATTGCTATTGGGCGGTAGTTTAAAGAGTCGCTGGCTTCGCCGTATTTCTGATTTCTGAGAGCGCAGGTCTGAATGGCATATCTGGAAAACTGAGAGCCACCTTCCAATTGCAATTGAGATGTTGGAGTTGTACCATGTTACAATTTTGACCCATCGGTGAACCAGTCGAGGTTTCTTGGACTCCCAGGATTTCCTCGGTCATCCGGAATAAACCATCTTTGGAGCCGCCGCAGATCGCCAGCCTCTTTCTTATTATAATGTTTATAAATCTAACAAATTATTTATGCACCAACTTACAAAAGAAAGCTTTGTAAGAATTTATTTAAAATTTTAGTTCAAATTTAGTTGTAGACAGTATTGTGCTTGAAAGGGGAGCTGGAGGGTATGGGGTGGGCCAATCGGGCTAGTCTAATGCGTGCAGGCAGGAGGTTCTGAATTTCAGTGGAACAGAATAGCGATAAAGTATAGATATTGCTGCTAGATTCCTGCGGTGGCTTAAAGGGTCTATTTAGAAGGGCAAGTTGCCATCACCAATGAAACTTGTCGAGGTAAGCCAGGGTGGTTTTTGGGGCGCCTGTCTAGATGTACGAATTGTATTCATTGCAGGGCCGAAAACCTACCATCTAAGATGATGATTGATTTAATAATCTGAATCTTTTCATTTCCATCAATCATGACTGATGCAATAGATTGAAGTTTGAACGTGTAATAGATGTCTTCAAGTTGCCCCTAAGATGTTAAAAGTTGGATAACCTGTTAAGCCGGCGAGTGTGGATGGTTTTCTCGCCTAGTTCACAAGGAGCGTTCTGAATGGATACGGCATAAGTGTGAATGTGGAGTCGCCTTTACATCCTCTTCTCCCACTGAGATAGGAGGTATATTGGTGCTAGCGAGAAAACTGGGTTAAATAAAATAATATATGTCTCTCCACTAAGCTATGGCTAAATCCTATGCAACAACAGTTATCGCGGTTATACGAACATAACAAAGTAGCGCTTCCCAGGGGCGGATCTAGGATAGAAAAAAATAACAAAAATAACCAAATAAACAAAGCTAGCCGAATTTTTCAATGAATAAAAAACAAGTCAACAAAAGAAAAGTCGTTTGGTTAGTTTCAGGTTTTTATGTTTGCAAAAACTAGCTGCGGGCTGTTTGGGGGGGTCGTGACCCTCGTGACCCCCCCCCCCCTTGGATCCGCGCCTAGCGCTTCCATTATTAAGTGTTTTTAGTGTAAATACTAGAGATTTTTTTAAATTTGCAAAATCTCAAGTGAGAATATGTATATAGGCTCTAGCCAAATCTCACGATATCTCACAAAAGGGGGGGGGGCGGACGACTCCTTTCTCGCAAAGATCAGTGAGATTTTTTCACAAATAGACGAAGGCCATTAAGCAGAATTCATTCTATCCAGCCAAAAAATTCTAGACAGATGATTGCATAAAAGAAAAGCAAGGAAATTTCTATGACGGGGGAGGGCAATAATGAAGGAAAACAAGCAGGCTTATTTACAGAAATTGAATTCGTGTTACCCAGGATGGCAGTCAGGCATCTTGATCTGAATCTTCAAATGTCAACAAATATCGATAAATTTATACTTAATTACAAGAAATGTACACTGCATTGTATGTGGAAGGGAAAATAAGCCTAAGTCAGTGCCAACGCTGGTTCAACAAAACCGGTGGAACACAACCGCATCATAACCAATCACGAATTAGTGGAAAAGCTGGAATTTGGTCTTTCAACAGTTCATCAACACCTTCATGCCATTAAGTCAGCAATCTGGGTTAATAGGTTCGGGTATGGTCAAAAATTCAACACTGTCGCAACACTGCAGTGTTGCAGAGTCTCAAGTTGAAGGACTATACTAAAGTAAAAGTATCTTTAAAGCGAAATAGAACCAACATCGACATAGAAACCAAAATAAGAAGTTCATATTAAGTACATAAGCGCAAATTGCCAAAGCTTGTGACTTTTTAGAATAAGGGGGTTATGGGTTAAATCTGCACTGGAAAAAGCTTTACCATCTTTGGTTTGAAAACGAAAAGTATGGATACAATAGAACATATCAGAATGGTACGTGAGGAGTAATTTTTCGTCACGGTCAAATGAATTTTGGAAGAGGGGCGTTCTAACTCTAGCAGAAGCCGTGGAGAATCAATATATTAAGGAGTTTTCATCATCATCGTCTGTAGCACTACACCCTATTATTGGCCTTGGCTTCCTCCAGAATTTCTCTCCATGCCGTTCGATTCCTGGCTAATCCCCTCCAATTACGTACCCCTAACTTTACTAAATCTTCTTCAACCGATTTCATGTATCGCTTCTTTGGCCGATCCTTTCCTTTCGCTGAAAGTTGGTGGGTTGAAACCTTGACTTTTACAGTTTTACGTAGGTGGGGGTATACTGTGTAGATTGATGCCTTACTCAAGAAAATATCTCATAGAGTTACAAAAATACAGGGTGATATGTAAACCTCTACCAAAAAAAAATCAAAACGCTCTAGCGGCCAAACCGTTACGATTTCCACTTCCCCACCCACACGATTTTTTGTTCGTCTATCCAAAACCTATCCACAGTCGGGCGTTTTGGCAGTTTCAACAATACACCCTGTATGCATCTATTGGAATGTTTCGCCGTGGAGTTATGTATCTTTCTGAAGTACAAAGGAACTTAGTTTTTGCTAATGAGTAATCCCATTTTTCCAGTTTGATAAAGGCTTCTTGCACACTTACAAAATACCTACACCTATTAGAGCGACGTCATCAGTGTAAACCATTGCCTGTGTTGATGTGTCAAAGATGGATCCCGTCGTTTCTACCCCAGCCTCTCTTACTAAGATAAGTTTTATGTATCTTAATTTGTAAAATAAATGTATTATACAAAACCGCAATATTTATGGGATGACATATAAATGGCCGCATTAAACTCTCTTATAGCTAGTGGTCAAACATCTTCGATTTCGTGTTTTTTTTTAAATCGATTTACTACGGCAAAGTAGTACTGAACAACCTATCATACCTATTGAATAGCTCATTATATAAAAAGAAGACATGTATATCTATCTAAAACTATCATAAGCCAAGTTTTTTCAAGAAGTAGACTTAGATATCATCAGCTTCAAAAGAATGCTTATTATGTAATATGTATGAAAAATGTAAAAAAAAAGTGATAAAGTAGATAAATATAAAAAATGCAAAGTAATTGTGCGTGTTTAGAACAAATATTATGTTGAAGCATAAAAAAAAATATTGTGTAGCCTTCGCATTATGTAAAATACCAAAAATCATATAACAGAAAATCAAATCAAATAAAATCGACATCTAATAAGATTTATGAAAATTTCAAAATAAAATTACATTATATTTTACATACATACATACATATATATACAATTTGAAACTAAAATTGTACCATGAAAAATATGAATCAACATTTGGTTTAAAATCGAAACAATTTTGGCATCTATAGCTACCATTACTAAAATACAAGGGGAAATGTGTGAAAACTATTAATCTATAAAATATAAAGAAAATAATGAAAGAAGCTGCCGCCCAACATAACGTTCAGGTGAATGAATATAAAATATATAAACGGAGATGATGACGCGCGTTTGTTTTGTCAAACCTGCGCGCTCAAGGAGTGTGTATCGTATAATCGTACTCCAAAATACACAACACACATCGCGTTATGTACGACGTATGGACAATCGTTTTGAACTGAATATATAAAAACACAAGTTCGCCATTTTTTTTTTGGTTGTAAAATTTTATTAATGTAATTTTTTTTTTTAATTTTTATATAATAAATAATTTTTTTTTATTATTATTATAATAGGTACATAATTATTGTGAAAATAAATGTGTTATAACAAAAAACAAAAATTTAAAGACAAACTAAAAATAAAAGAAGGGGTTGTGGATGATGAAGCACCTGCTTTTATATACCAAATATAAAAGGGGAAATTTTTTAAGGGGAATATAGTTTTTGGTAGGGGAAAACGACGCCAACTTTTATACACAATTTTTGATGAATATATGTACATATTTACTACGGAAATTACAAGATGAATATAGCTTTTATTATTAGCTATAGCAACAAGAAAATTACTCATAAAATTTCTAGTTGATATATTTATAAAGTTTCAACAATATAAAATAAAAATCGTGGGATTCTAGTAGTATATAAATCGCATAATCCGATACACACACCAGCTTGTAAAAAAAAAAATTGATAAACTTGAATGGGGTCAAAAATGTAAACTTTGGTTAGAAAGAGATAGAGAGTACACAGACGGCAAGTATTTTTGTTTGTATATATCCGCCGTAATATTTTCAGCGTCGTTTTTTTTTAAATGATGCTTTTTTTTATAGTAATCATCGTTTTGGGGAATAATTATTACAATAACAAATTATGCCCATTTTGTTTAGATTTTGAGAAAAAAAAAACGAATAGAACTTGTTTTGAACAAAAAAAAAATGGGATTTTTCTTATATGAATTTAATTATTGTATTCCCCCAGATAAAACCACGCTTATCCTGAGTGAGAGATAAACAAGAATAAAAACAACAACAGGGAAAAAAAACTATGCGTGCGCCATTGAATGAAAGCGAATCTTTAGCGGGAGTGTATAGTATACAGTCACGAGCACGAGAAACGATTTTTTATTTTGAATGTATACATATGCATATACAAGAGGCAGATGACATTTTGAAAGGAACGCCGGTGCGCACATTTGATGTATTTTTAATGCTTGGTAATCTGTAGTACATTTTTTTCTGTTATATATACTATTATTATAAAAATAGGTAAAAAAGGGGAAATGGTTTCCTTGTAAAGTTTTGAATTTCCATCGCTTTCTTCTGTTAAAATAAAATAGAAGAGAACTGGGACACACGTTTTTTCCCCAGAATATGTACAGAATTTTAGTGGTAAGAATTTTTTTGTTTTTAAATTATTTTTTTTAAAGATCTGGCATGTACACGCAATAAATAATGAGATATTGCACTCTATACGAAGAAAATAGATTGTCGACAGTATAAAGGGTTTTTCCTGAGACTCTAGTCTTTCACATAAAAAAATGTACCAGCTTAAATATAATCTTAACTCCCGTCCGACATAGTAGATACTATCATTCCAGCTTAATTCCTATACTGCTTGTGCTATCATGGTTTATATAAAAATTCCAAATGCCTACGCGCCTTGGAGATTTTTTTTCTTCTAATATTGTTGCCCAATGTTACGCTTTACGAGTGTGGACTGTGGAAATGAATAGAAGCAAGGTAGTGGAGTAGCATAACAATCGAAATCACCCCCGTGGAAGAAAAGGAAAGGGCTTTTTGAAAATGCGCGCGCTCGAGTAATCAGTCTTTTTAAAAAAATTTTTTTTTTTCTTATTTATATTAATTTTCTTTACCTATTCTTATTTTTCCCCCTCATAAACATCTTTCATAACATTTATGAATTATTTACTTTAAGATATATACGTTATTATTATCATGCAACTCACCTCTGCCTCTCGTTTTATTCCTTTGGGGACTGTTTCTTTGACTTGATTCGGATAAGCTGGTGTTTTTTTGTCTATTATTGGTTCTGTAGAACACAACGGCGGTTCATACACTGGCGAACGTGGTTCATCATCATACACTGGCGAACGTGGTACATACACTGCCGATATAGGTCCATTTGGGTCAGAATTTGTAGATCCTTTTAAGCTTGAACTATATGCAGGTGAAGTAGGACTATATGCAGGTGATGGTGGTCCTACATAAGTTGGTGATGAAGGCGCACTCATTTTTTTATTTTTTAAATTATATTTTTTATATTTTTATATATAATTACTTTGCACAACTAAAACAATATACAATCGAATTGTAATAATCTTTTCTTTATCGCTCTTTTATACAATATATTATTAAACAAATTCCTCTAAATATAAATTTAATTTAAAAGACCCTTGGGGGACTTATAACTCTTTTCAACACTTCTTATTTTTCCCGGAGCGAACTCGTCGCGTTGAAATCTCAAAAACGACTAAATTTGTATTCTTCATTGCACAAACACTTCAAAGATGGCGCGTCATTCGAATGCCATCCATAAGATAAAACTACAAGATTTTAATATGTTTTTCTTCAAATATTTTATTTTATATAATATTTTTATGATATTAAAATTCTTAAATTGAATTTTAGAATTTATATAAAATATATTTTCATGATTTTGTTTTATATAAGGGAATTATTTGCCTCGGCAAGAGGGTTTCATGAGTAAATGAACCAGAAATATGCTCTGGGTTCATGAGTAAAACATTTATAAAATTAAACATGGCGTTTGGCGGGAGTTTTTGAATTTAGGAATTTTTTTTATTGTTATTTAATATTATATTAAATGAATGAATTAAATTAAATTAAACAATATCAAATATAAAATAATATTAGGTAAAAATAATATTAAAATAAAATCTATTAAAACAAACGATTTTTACTTAAGTAAAATTCATAGTTTGGTTGAGTGAATTTCAATAAACTCAACGTTAAATGAAAGTAGCCCCCGAAGAACACGATTAATTGGTTCCCTGTTCTTTGAAAGCGTGTTGCTTGAGTCTAAAAAAATGGATCCTGTTTTAATTGTGAAAATAAAAAAACGTTACATTTTAAAGGACATGGACAAATTTTGTCCCAAGGAGTACAAACATAATATATGTTTGCAATATATTGCAATAAATTTAAAGTTAAAAAAAGAAGAATTTTGTGTAACTATTGATGCCTTATAGTAAAAATATAATCATAATAAAGAGTTTTTCTGTTTGATTTTACAGATTTTACTTTGTACCTTTAATGTTGCCATATAATATTGATAAAGATCAACAGGGAAAAATAATAACAAAAGGCATAAAAACAATACTCGCATAACGGACTTAAAATGTAAAATATATGTAACCTAAAATAGCACAATTGCGAAAATCGGACGCCATCTTGGAACCACCATCTTGATTTTTTTAAAAGGACTGTCACGTGCTTTATACATATGTACAAAATTTGAAGTTATGTGGAAGTGGTGGCTCAAAATGAAGTTGCAAGATTTGTCTACATACAAAAATACATACATACAGGAGAAGCTAATATAAACCGTAGTTACAAACTATAGATCTATTTCTCAGGTTACTAACTTACTTAATGCTCCTTTAATCCTTCATGGGAGATAGGGCGGAAACAGGTGCCGTCCAGCGGACCAGTTAAAGGCCTGTTGGGCTAGATTCTCATTTTCGGGTGGTAAGGTGTGTCCAATTCCATTTTTTTCGCCTGATCTGGTCGTTTATCCTTTCTTGGCCGGCACGGCACCATAGTTCTTCGTTTGAAATTCTATCTTGCCAGCGGACTTTTAGGATACGACGCAGGCTTCTGTTGATGAAGACTTATGGAGGTCGTACTCCGGTTTCGAGACATTGTTTGCCGATTCGTAGCAATGGTGTTTTTTATGGGAGCGGGTTGCTAACCCTCAGCCCAACCGACTTAAAACTTTGTTTTGGGGAGCAGAGAGCTCGCCATTCGCCCGGCTTCCGTTAGCTCTTTCCAAAGAAGTACCACGGGAGGCAGCGTGGGGAGGTGGGATTAGAACTTGCTAACAGGTCTTCTAGGTGTTCGTCTACAGTGACTTTTCTCGGGTTTTGGCACAAGTAACAAATCGGTAGTCACCACCTGCTGAGGTCTTTGTTAGCCGTTCGCCCAATTTTATATCAATGTTATTCTTTTTCAAAAGAATTGCTCGAAAATCGTGTAATTTGAAACTGTGTAATTTGGGGAAGGTGTCCGTGTTCTTCGAAACTTGTCCGTGTTCCTCAAAACTCGTGTTCTTCAAGTACTGTGTTCTTCGAGGTTTATCTGTAGTTATATTTTTCATGCAACATTTTAACTATTTCGATACAAATTTATTAAAAATAAATCGACTTAATAAATTTCAGTCAATTTAATCAACTATTTCCACAATTATTCAGCAAAAAACAGCAAATTTAAGATTGGGTTTTATTTGGTAATAAGCAGTCGAATGTGATTACAAGCATTCAAAATATTTTTTAATAGTTTTATTATCACTTTTAAGATAAGTGAATGACATTCTGTTTAGAAAATCAGCTGGAGAAAAAAATTACATTTATAATCTCTTAATAACCCTATATAAATTTTAAAATTTGAAATATTACGTTAGTGTTTTGTTTTTAGTATACGAATATACATAACCTCTAAAAAAACAAAAGAAAAATAATTTATTTGTTACAAATAATTTTATCTACATATCATACAGCCTATTCATGAAAGAAATTGCTAATTCTGATTATACAATAAATAAATAGTTGATTATATGCACTTTCTCACTTATGCTGAAAAGAAATTGATAACATAGTATCAGTAGTGTAAATATTTTGTTTTTCTTATGAGTTTGTTTCGGAATTTTTATCTGATAACTGTCCTATAGAATTTTTGTTTTTTTTTGTTATTTAAAAACTCTACAAATAAATCGGAATTTATGTAGTTCAAAGTTTTAAATTCAGTATCGTTCATTATCTTTAACTTAAATTGGTGCTAATGATTATGTGTTAATTATTTTCAAACCTGTTTCTCTACAAAAGAATTATTCATTAAAATTAAATACAAAGCAATTATTTTAATTATAAATTAAGAATTTATAAAAATTTGCATGATCAAATCATTATTATTATTATTATCTCTATTCGTTAGAAAAGACACAAATTATTTTTTTTATTCTTATTTCTTTAAAATGCCAATATTCAGACATAAATATAATTGCATAGCTATGTGAGGCACAATAATGTATTGTGACCGATAAAATGGAGACTTGTAATGTTGTTTGGTGGACTCATTTTTCTACTAGAATATACAGTAGAGTATACACCTCAAAGTAACAATAAAATCATATTAAGTAATTTAACAAATAAAATTTTAATTAACTTTTAATTGTAATGAATCGTAAAAATTCTTTTGCATTCTTTGTCAGTAAGTGAAAATAAAATTGCATAACTAGCAAACTGGTAATAGCATAACATCGGGTAATACTAATATATAGTTTTAGGGGAAACAGCCAAATTTAAAGTTATGTTGTAGAAGGGAAGAAAACACAAGGTGACTAAAATGAATTGTGTGGTTTATTCGTTCGGAAGCTAGTGCCTTTCATACACTTCGATCTGTAATATATCCTTTATGTTTCCCTGTAAGGAGTCGTCCTTTAATTGCGTAAGGCTGGAAGGATGGCATAGACCAGGACGTTCAGAGAGACCCGCATAACTCATTAGAACTGTATAGGAATTCGTTCAGCAGTCATTTCCCCTCCCAGTACTGAAACGTGCAGAACTCAAGCGGAACATTTTGAGTACTAAATTAAGAAAGATATGTGGTACCTTCTTAGTACTATATATCAACTTCAATTCAGTATCGTTGAATATGGTTTCTTTCAATAGTGGAATATAATATTTGGTAGGTACTGAACGGGGGCATTGGCTCAGTTCTGAATGGGGACATTTGCTCAGTACTAAACAGTTTGTTTCAAAGCAGTATCGTTCAGTATGATTTGTTACAATAGTAGGATATAATATTGGCTAAGTACTGGACGGGGGTATTTGCTCAGTTCTGAATGGGAACATTTGCTCAGTACGAACAGTTTGTTTCAATACAGTATCGTATTTGAAAACATTATTTGAAAACAACTTATTTTTCGTTTCACCAATGAACCACACATTGAAAATATTATAAAAAAATATATTTCTTCAAAAAAAATTGTTCATTAATAACATATCATATAAAATATCAGTATGAAACGAATATTAATGTAATACTTAGTATGGAAGTAGAAGTAATATTTAAAATGTAGAAAATATTAATAAAAACATTTTTTCAAAACGAAAGCAATTCAATTTCAAATTATGTAAACAAAGTTAAGAATAATATATAAAATATGATGGTTATTCGAATTATTGACTCATTGGACCCGAGGTTGCATTTTCCACAGACTTCTTTTTGTTCGCTGCTTTGATTCTATCACTAGTTTGGTGTAGATATCTTTGCACGTATACTATAACGTCTCTTTCGGTCAAGTTGTACATATCAATCAGAGTTTCTAAAATAAAAGTAATATATGTAATAATACTATATAATTTTATGGCATTTGTTATACATTATAATATTTACATACCTATTAATATTTTAATATGCTCTAACTCCTTTACAGCAAATTTTTGTTTTTCTCGTCCAGTGTAAGAAATTTTACCTTGCAGTTGTAAACTGTACATTCTGCTTAAAAGTCCTAAATTGTCTTTTACACTTATTCCTCCTATTTACCGAATATAATATTTCTGGAAAATAATGCAATGATTTATCAAATACAGATAAGGTTTCAAGCATGTTAAGAAGTTAAATACTTACAAATTTTGTTTGAAGCTCCACATTAGCCTTCAGTTTTCCATCGAAGTTTTGCAATTCTTCAACAGTATGCAGAGGAAAATTTTCCTTAGTTTCAAATTCTCTATAACGAAATGTTACATCATTAATTTCAGATGTGTTTCCTCTGTTAATAGTATGTAATATGTCTTTTTTGGTGGTTTTTATACATTAATGACTTTGAATTTTACAAGATGCTAAGTGATTTCAGGTGGTTTAAGAATTTTGAAATTGAACTTTGAATTTAAAAACACGATGCCGAGTGCATCGAGATGTATAGCAAAATGGATGTTAAGTCAAAAAGAAAAAAAGCTTAATTTCCTTTTCTAAGCATTAAAGAAGAGGAGCAAGAAAATTTTCTTATTAAAAAATTATAAAATTTAAAAAATTAAAAAATTATTAAAATTGTTCTCTTTTTAAAAAATTAAAAGATTAAAAAAAAATACTGTAGCTCACTTAAGATAAAATATCACTTAAAAAGATTAAAACACCAATTAATCACAAGATATACGGAAACATCAAACACTTTAAACAATTTTGATTGTAGGAAAATTAATTACATGTGGTCGATTTCAATCGAAATGAAGAAAATACAAAAATCACTCAAAATTAAAAAAAATGAAAAAAAAAACACGAATAAAAGGAAATATGAAGGAAAACTCCAAAGCGAATTTGTAAAATTGTTAAATTTGTTGACTCAGGGAAAATATAAGAATAATCCAACAATACGGATGACTCGGAAAAAATTGGATTATGTAGTAAGATGCAAAAGGCATCAAGAAGATTCCACGTATAGAAAAAAACAAGATGGACGGAGTCTAATTCTTATATTTCCTTTTTTCCGCACCAATAAAATTATTTATAAATTTTTTTTAAAAAGAACTCATTCATAAAAATAAGCTCACGCTTAGCTTAAATAAAAACTCATATTTAAGAAAGACAAAATAGCACTTTAACTTTAAATAAAGATGAGGAAAAATTACACATCACAATTTGTTTTAAGAAAAAAAAGCAAAAGTGAAAGCTGTTAGGTACTGGTACTGTACTCGTCCGTAACCAGAGAGAGAGTGCACGGACAATATGTGAAATCATGGAAGTTGGAATTACGCCACAACTACGTAAGACGAGTGCTGAATAAGTGCTGAATTTCGGAATTTTTCATTTTACGCTGAAATACAATACTACAGCAATAACGAAACTCTAGTACTACACATAGAATACTGATCGAGTTTTGGAATTTGATGCAGCTTACAAAGAAGGAAAATAAATATGTAGAACGAAACTTAATACTGTTTGAGTTTCCAAACAGTGTCGATAGTAAGATACTCCCCACCATTAACCGCAAATACAATTTTCGGAATTCATTCTGAACTCTTCCTGAATTCAAACTAACAGAATTCCTATAGAGTTAAGAAATTCCAGTTCTGAAAAACAGTACTTAAAATTTTTATGCGGGGAGCTTAGGGATGCCAAACTGGATGACATCGGACCAGACTAGGGACTCGGAAGCCAGGACCGAATCCCGGTTGAAGAGTCGTTAAAGAAGAAGAAGAACGATTTAGCCTGCTATAGTATCTACAAGTAACGGAATCAATTCTAGCCAGGAGTTTTAGATGATATTGGATTAAGGAGTAAATCCTGCTGCTACTACGTATACATGATGAGTTGAATAGTTGAGTTAAATTTTCGACTCGCGTCACAAGTCTCAAACAAACCACAGAGATGCTGCTGTCAAATTAATTCAGCTACTCAACTACTGAACTCGCGTATATGCATAGCTTCAACTCAATCTAGGTAGCAGAACTCAGTCGACCCTAATTCAGCTCGACTCGCGTCTACATGTAGTTGAACTCGGGTTCAACCTGAGTTCAACTCATCATGTACAAGTACGTGTTGAGCCTTTGAGTTAGGGATTAGATTGATAGGCTCGAAGATAGAATTCTTGGTTTGTCTCAGAATTGGTCCAGTAGTATGACGTGGAATAGGTAGTAATGTGCAACTTGATGGCTGATAATCGTATATGTCGTTTTCTAGCTCTTATTCCCAATCTTCTACAACGACCGTCATATGTAGACGATGTTAACTCCGAACTTGGTAGCCCCCCGCAAAAAGGAGGAGAACGGATACAGTAGGTGAGCGGGAGCACATAGATTGATGACCCCTTATCAGTCCGCGCAGCAGCGCAGAGGCACCGCGAGCAGAATGTGCCGTGAGGGGCACACATATGATCGATCTTGGACCGAGCTCCCTGATTGCGCTAAAATTTGGTGCATTTTACAATGAGGTCTGGTAATTTCTATAGCTATTAAGTAAAAGCTATCCTGGAATTTTAGTGGTCTGAAGATGCTCTCTAGAGAAATGGAGTGCCAGATTTAAAAAAAATGTTAATATTATCAATTAGATCTTATATTATACTTATATTTACATAAGAGAATAGCGCCTAAAGGTCTGCAAAATATTCTAGGAGTAATGATCACAAACTTCTTTCCGCACCCAGAATATCAGAAACTTCTGCGAATTTACGGATATTCTGCAATGGCCGGAACCACTTTAGACTAAGAATAGATTTTCCAACTTTGCTACCATATTTACGGGGATATTTAACAGTAATTTTAATAAAACAGTTGGTCACGGCAAAAAGTAGAATTATTTTTGTATCGTCGCACCTAAAAGTGTTAGCGCTTTTGACCCTGCTTACAAGGCAGCCGATTCCAAAGTGGCCCTGCATAAACGCGGGCAACAGCAACATTGTTAGTCAAAATTTCACTGGTTTGCATTTAATTAATATTGTGATTTTTCTCAGAATTAATATATTTCAGTAAATATCTATAATAAATAAAACTCTCCAACCTAATAAAAAAACATTAAAGTTCTATGCATAATCGAAGGTGGAGGGTATGTGTTTCTGGGATTACTTTCCAGTTAACTTTTGGCTCTTGTAAAACCTAGAATTATTATTTTCATATTTTGTATGCAGGAAAAATTATTTTATTTCTTTCATGATCTTATTTATATTTATAATTATTTCAACTTTATTTTAAAATTTACCACATAGCAAATATTTTGAATTGAATCAAACTTCATTCTATTTTCACCGCCATCTTACAATTCTCGAATGTCAAAACCCTCTTCCGGTATCTTCCTTTTCAGTCAGCTTCTTTGCCGAGCAAACTGTCAAAATGGTAGGTTTCGCTTAAAATTCGATTTATTTATTAATCTTTGTACATCGCTCGATTAAAATCGGTAAATTCCAAAATTTTTGTTTGTCGATGAATCAATTGTTATGAATTATTTGTTATTGAAGTAATTTACGATATTATTTTAATGTTTTGTGTAATTTTAGGTTAATGTACCAAAACAACGTAGAACATTTTGCAAGAAATGCAAGTGTCACAAATTGCATAAAGTGACACAATACAAAAAATCTAAGGAACGCAAAGGAGCTCAAGGCAGACGGCGTTACGACAGAAAACAGCAAGGTTTTGGCGGTCAGACTAAACCAATCTTCAGGAAGAAGGTAAGCAAGTTTTTGGTCAGGGACTGCATATTTGTAGAACCAATTTGGGCCCATTATCCATGGCGTTATTGGTGGGACAAAAATATGCTATATAAAATTGGGTTTTGAACTACAACTGAAATATGTGATAGTATTCGAGATTGTTACGAAATACCCAGACAAATTGTTAAAAATTAAATATTGTCCTCACAATTGTCCACATAAGAGATTCCATTTCGAAAATTTCATAAACGGGTTGTGGAAGAGGAGCCACGGATTTTATTTATTAAGTAGTGAATCAATTGTATTATAAGCTGACTAAACAAATTATAGTAATGATAACTCTTAGATCTAATGTGGACAAGTAGGCGGGCAACTTTCTAGTTTCCCTCATGACATTGAAATGTTTTTTAACAATTAACTTTTTGTTTTTCAGGCTAAAACCACCAAAAAGATTGTCCTTCGTATGGAATGTACTGAATGCAAGTACAGGAAGCAAACCCCATTGAAGCGTTGCAAGCATTTCGAGTTGGGAGGTGATAAGAAGAGGAAAGGACAAATGATTCAGTTCTAAATGAATTGGTTAATATAAGAAGTTTTTAAATATTGATTAAAAACCAGAATTTAAATACGTGAATTTTATTTGTCAGTATCAATAATAACAATGTATCAGCTCGGTACTTCTTCGCAAGGTATCCCATCGGCCAGTACTGCATTTGGATTGCTGAAAAGAGAATACAAAGAGGAATTAGTTGGTGTAAATCTGACTTTATTATTTGGAAAAAATGTAGAAATCTTATTACTGTTCTGGCGTTTTCACATTAATTTTTGAATGTCGTGTTCCTGCTTTAAATAGGAAGGAAAGGTTCCGGATTTGTTTGAAATTCGTGGAAAGATTATTCGATTTCTCAAGGCTAATGGGGATTAGGGACAGGTGGGAACTAAGAACAGTTAATATTGGAGTTAGTAAAATTTATCAACAACTATTAATTAGTTAGTTGCCGCCGTAGTATTAAGCAGGACCCTTTTCTGATATTACACAATACTAAGTTTGCTCTCAGTTGGTTTTTCTTTAACTTATACACGAACTTGGCTTTTTCCTTACGTGAGCACTAGTTGATCACTCGAGACACTATTAGTTCTAGTTGCCACGTGCCTCCCAGTAACAGCTCTTCTTTCGCC
Source organism: Thereva unica (assembly GCA_949987705.1). Taxonomy (NCBI): domain Eukaryota; kingdom Metazoa; phylum Arthropoda; class Insecta; order Diptera; family Therevidae; genus Thereva; species Thereva unica. The sequence goes on from OX465285.1 coordinate 86,689,916, forward strand.
GAGCCTCTTATTTCAAGGTTATAGAGGGTACTTAGTAGGACGTCAAGATGCACTGTGTCTTTTTTAAATCGATGAATACTGCCCTGCATAGCAACCCATATCGAGATAACCGTTTATAAGGTTCAGGATTTGCAAAGTAGTTAAGCGCTGCTGCATTCTTGAAGACAACAGCTTACTGTCAGGAGGTGGTAGAGTGAAGTTTTTTCAATCGACCTCTTCATACAAAAATCTTGAATTCGATTCGATTGAAACAACTTACGTACTACCGCCCGTGACCTCCATTTCTAGCAATAAATTTCCTTATTTTTTTCTCCAAGTTTTTTCATAAATTTTTCCCAGGCTGCTTATTAGGGCTAAAGGTCTGAAGTTATTCATGTCAGCCAAGTCTCCTTTCAGAATAGGTATTTCAAGCATCTTTGAGACAGCTAGGAAAAGTGCCACTACTCATTGCATCATTTCAGTTTCGAGAGGAGTTTCTTAATAATGTCCTATAACATCAGCTATGTCTTCAGTAGAGATTCCATCCTTTCCAGAAGCTGGATTCTTCTTTAAATTCAGCGCAACACGTTCTACCTCTTCCATGCTGGTAGGAATCATAAAGATTGAGTTAGTCGCTATTGGTGTAGAGTCGCGGGTCATTAGACTTTTTGTACTGTCGATAATCGATTCTTTTCGTATAAAGTGCAACGTCGAACAGGTATCTCTAGTCGGAAGATAGTGATGAGAGAAGGAGAAGTGAAGGAAGGAACTGCCAAAACCAAGCCGCGATATTTTGTTCTATCTACTCCCAACCATTGCTTTCGCGACTCTGACATCGGGGCATCGATGGTTCTGGCGTAGAATACGTGGCATTACACACCGACACAATTTGAGAATTGTGTAATCGAATTCCGGTTTCGTCGGCCGCAAATGGAAGATTGGGATCCCATTGGAAAAAGTAGGTAATTTTGAAAGTATGGTATATCGCTAAGTGAACATTGAACCGTACGATCTGTTGGATTGCTGATTCAAGATCACAGGAATGGCTGTAGGAAATAAGCCGATTTATACACTACCGATATTGGTAGAACAGCCATTACAGAGGTGGAGATAATGGCCCCTAGTACGATTCTCGTCAAACAGTCGAATGAATGTCAAATCGAAAAAGTAATAGTACGATTCTCGATTGTAGTGAACCGACTCGATTGAAATCGATGGCAGTTCACGATTGCATTTCGATGGTCGAATACTTTTGTTGTATTTATTTTATTTCCTAAAACACTGATTCGACTGCGTTTTGGACTACCAATCACAATATACAATCGAATCAGCTTTCGATTGACAAATCGAATTTCGTTCTAGGGGTCAATGTGTTACGATATTAAGAAAGGAGAGGCTGATAGGATTATCGTTTGATTAATACAATATATAGATTATAGGTAAGCCGGAAATGGCTAAAGAAACATGTCTTAGATATTTGGCAATCAATATTGCTTCGCGCAGCCGAGGTTTATCAGCCAGTTTTCCTAAGAACTTTCTGTTCCTAGCGTGTTTATAAAATAAATCACTAACAAAACCTCATACTTACTCTAGGATACTTCCATCTAATCCTTCCGATACCATTTTCATCTTTACTGCGTTTACTGGCACACCAAATTGAACCATCTTAAAATACTTCTTATACCGTGCATCACAGCTTGCCTTCACACCTGTCGTCACCTCCTCCGGCGTTGTATTTTCTACAACTTCTACAGCTGAATTTGTATCAACTTGTTCTTCATTATTATTTAACTGATTTTCACTATCATTTGCTACATTCTCTGTATTTTGCACATCTTGATTATCATTCGTATCAGTTTTATTGGTTTCGGTAACTCCAGGTATAGATGATAGCTGAATAAAATTTGATTTTCATAATTAAATAAAATATTGTGTATACTTTTTTATAATGGCAAAAACCTTTTCTTCTATTATTATTAAAGAGGCTTCAACTCTTTGCAATTTCCTTTCAACATCAATAAATTTATTTTCACAATTTACTGCAAAATCATTTAGAAATGAACAAGTACTTATTATAAAATGATTAACAAAAGCTAAAATCCGTTTTTTATGGATAGGCGGAACCTGCATGATAAGAAGAGTATGTAAGTGTTTTTATAAGAAAGATGTAAATTACAAGGTTTACCTGAGTTTTATCTACGGTATTTCCTAAAATTGGTATATCAGATATTTCCATTTTTCAAAAGAATTGTATTTTAAGTTTTTATGAATCCTTTCAGTAGTTCAGTACCGAATGAAAGTTTGACGTTTACGCATAAACAAATGCAAGTACATTTTGATATTTAAGTTTGGTACAATTTTATAACATAGGGGTATTTTGTTACTATTTTGCTTTAAACGATAGGAAATAAACGAAAAAAATTCGTTTTTAACTTCCTCAATTAATTTGGTAAAAGTTATTAGAGAAATTAAAAGTTATTAGAGAATTATATTTACAATTTCTATGAAGAGTCTTATTAAACAATATTGTAAATTTTAAATTTTCTTTAGTGCGACTGCGTCGAAATATGATATTCCCTAGTGTGGCGACAACATGTCTCTATCAAAATTCTGATGAAATTTGAAATGCTAATTTCAGTAGTTTCTGTTCTATTTACTGTATTTTGACTAGAAATGCAATCAGAAGTTAAATTTAAGTCATACAAGGAAGCCGTATAAATATGTTAACGCACAGCATTAGATTTAGACTCGGTGGCGGTAAGTAATTGCGTGTGTTTTCAGTTAATTTATTTTTGTTTCAGGTACAACTGTCCTTACTTTTGTATAAATTTAAGAAACTGCTGTTACATTTTTTATAATGCGATTATCAGAATGCATATTTATCTTTCCTGATATAGATTAAACCTTTTTTTTGAAATTATGTGGGCTCCATATGTTAAACATAACAGAGTGTAGTTTACTTGTCGTCTTAATAAAGTCTCAGTATGCAAGTTAACTTTTAATTTATGTATAGTTTATATACCAAGGGATTATTGTTGTTATTTTTATTTGGATTTTATTATTAATATACTCTTTGTAATTGGCGCGTAGTCGTAAGTAAGTACATTTGCGAATTCTGCTTAAGAACTTTATATTCAGACGTGTTCCACAATTCGAGTGGAATGAAATCGAAATTGGTATTCAAATTCACTCGAATTAAATATAATAGGGGTATTCATGATCTGTGTTATTTGTGTTATTCGTGTTATTTAAATAAAACTCATAGTAAATGACATTTGTTTAACATGAATAACACAAATAACACAGATCATGAATACCCCTAATGTCACATTAATGGAATTGATCGAAATGTGGAACATCTCATTTCGATTTTGAGAGTATATTCGACAAAAATCGAATTGAGGAACACCGCCGATTATATCTGAAATGTAAGTTAATTCGCCTGCATGTACCCATTTAGCATGACTATGGAATTATTAATAGTTCAACAATCGTACATCGTACGTTTGCTATTTTCCTACCAGTCAATATGCAACTTTATCTACGATCCTTCTGGTAAACATTAAACTTGCAGCAGTTGAATCCGGAATCTATAGGAATAACGTAGTGTACACCGTTATCAGCAAATCTTCTGGAGTGAATTCGAGGGGATTGAGAGGAGGCCATTTATAAAAACTATGAAGAGAGCTGGTGATAGAATTGAGTCCTAGTGAACGCTTGAAGTTTAGTTAACAGAGCGCGATGCCATACTCTGTCAAAAGCCTTGGAGATATCCAGAGCAGCCAGTGCATCGGTGTATACTTTGGTTGAGGTGCTCTATTAGGCAAACAAGGAGATCGTCAGTAGGTCTTTTCAATCTAAAGCCGTACTGCTTGTCGTCCAATAAATATTTGATTGCATTCTAGATATTCTATAAGCTTTCTGTTTATTATTGTCTCCACAATTTTGGAGAGATTATTCGGCGGTAGTTCTTCTTCTTTGATCCGTTAGCTGGCGGTCAGAGCGGGACGTCCCCATAACAGATGCGCTTATGACAGAAAAATGCGTTTTTTGCCTAGTTTCGTCGGTCAATTCGTCAGGTCGAACACCCTCTTCCTTTCACACCCTAGACTTCGGACCAGACGGAGTTGGGCGGTAGTTAACGGGGCCACTAGAGTCACCTTTTTCGGTATAGGCTGTACATGAGCCAGTTTCCAAGAGTCTGGATAAACTCCGGTGAAGTATGAAAGTGCGAAAAGTTTGCGTAGAGTATAAGCCAAAGGTGAAACACATTTTTTAACAACCATAGGGGGAATAATGTCGGGGCAAGTAAATTTATTGGAGTCAAGCTCTTTGAGACACCTGCACACTTCACGCATCTCGAAAAAAACTATCCATTGAGTGGGCGGAACATTCGACGGTGGGGGTTGCATGTCGGTATCGGGTAAGGAGGAATTTTCGGCGAACAGACCTTGCCAGAAACACTGGTGTCATGAGATTAATTGGGCAAATTTTTGCTGTGAACGTTGAAATCACCCGCAACAATGATTTCGAGCTTCGGATGGGAGGTTAGGAATTCGGAGATACGTTCGGAGATAACGAATAGCGGAGATACCGATAGCGAGATAGAGATATTAAGGATGCTATTGACTATTATTAAAAACAGCATTTTTTTCTCCTAATAACGAAACTGCAAGTCTTCCAAATTTGATATATGACCTTCAAAATCTTTTTACTTTTTTATTTACATTTATACATTCCCCATTGAACATGTAATCAAGCAAAGCTTGAATGCGTTTACAAGATTTTTGGTAACGCAAATAGTAACCTTATTTACATTTTAACTCTTGAGACACCCTAATCCCAGTCAACCGATTTGAAAGATCAAAGGTGCTTCAGAAAAAGCATCGATAATTAAGGAGGATTAAGTGTTAAGCTAGGAGTTAGGTTTTCACAAAGCGTTACGCGTTCTTCAGTGAACAAATATCTTGGTTTTGTTAAATATTATTGAGTATAATGTCGTAATAGAAGAAGTACTTTAGTATTATAAGAGGATTTGCTTTTGAAGAGAGACCAGGTTTCAAAGAGTTGTCCTTTGGGATTAGTCGTTTCATGCAAGTTTTAAGTTAAGTTTTTATTCCTGAGAATTTTTTTACTTAATAAGAATTTATTAGACAACGAAATTTTAAGCGTTTCATTAAAATATTTATATAGGCTTATTTATATACAATCGTATCAAGAACTACTATTAAGGCGGCTTTACACACTGCGGTGAACATTTCATTCGAATCTTGGCTTCCAACGATTGAGTCAATACCGACATTCATTCGAACGTGTCCCAATACGAATGGTTGACGCTTGACATTGAACACTCGTAGCTCGAGGATCGGCCACACAATGAGTCTTACGATCAAGCGTTTAACGTTGGAGGATTTTCATAGCATCTATAGCATCTTTCATCTTAGGCTTTACTTCGATACCTTGCAGAGCATTAGTAGATGCGCTTTTTCTAAAAAAATAAGTTGCAATGAATTTAAATAATGATATTAACTATTATTTTCAATGAACTTTCAACAATTTTTATAAATGTTGTAGGGACCCCTGCTAGTTGTAACATGCATAATCTGCAGAAAGATCTGCGTTAATATTTAAATACAATTCAAACAATCAAACGACAATGAACTTTTAGCTCCTACAGATTCACAATAAATTACATTATTAAAAAATTAAGGCCGTTGCCAAGCCAGAAGAAACTGTTGCATTAATTTGAATATTGTTAATTGCGCGAACAAGATTGACGATGGTGATGGTGAAAAATCATTGATCGATCTCGCATTGTATTTTCTACTAGTAGATAGACAACTTAATGTTACCTTGCACTAGTCCAATCTATATGAATAAAAGTCCCAAGAGAAATGATGAAATCTCTTCTCTTAATAAAAAATAACGAAAAACAGAAAACAAATATATATAGGCTAAACCACAGACTAATAAGATTAGAACTTTGGGAAGCCAGACGCATCATCGTATAGTAGTGACCATCTGCCTACTTCATTCACGCGATGAGTTTTTTGTACTGGTGGCTTCATGTACTGTGTGTGTTGTTCACTATCTTAAGAAATATGACTCGAGTTACTTTTTTTTATTGTACTTCTATTGCTATACTTACTTGAGAGTCGCTATAAGCAATTGACCACTACTTAGGCTGAGGGTTGGCTCAGCATGTGGCTAGTTGTTATCAGACCGTTCTCGCGACAGCTTCAGCACAATATCAAATGAAAATTTTATTCAAAACAAAAAAGCTCGAGCGAGCTTCGTGTAAATCATTTCTGTCCCATCCACTCTAGGGTATTTGTGGATTTTTACTTTAACTTTGGCTTAGTTCAATAATCAGTGCAGAGCTCTACTAACCATCGGGATTTTGTGTTTGTTGATTTCTGGCTGTTTTGCGTTTTGTTTTTGTGGTTTCGGTTAAACTTAGTTTTTTAGAGTTAATGAGAGCAATATATTCACTATTTCTGTTGATGTACGAAGGGCATATTTAAATCTACATTTGTTATATGTACTATTGTTTAAACGCAATATTATAAGTACTATGTGCGCGACTGAGTAGGACTTCAAATAAAATTTGTAAATGAAACTAGTGTAGATAAATAGAATTAATAGAAAATGTGAAGAGTGTGGTTACAATCAAATTTTAAATTGTGATCACAAGTGTACACTATCAAAATCGACAACAGGAAGCTGCTAGAGGTTTTGTTTCTTTCATCTGCTGGACTTGTTTCTCATCCATCCATAAATCGGAATCCATCATCGGAATCTAAAGGAAGGAGTTCATTGGATTTTCATATTTCGTTACAGACCTGTTTTGTTCCCCTTCTAGAAGAAGGATAAGGTTGTTAGGTAGGTACTGGAGAGATGAAGGGCTTTACTGCTTATGTATAGAGAGAGTACAGCTCAAAACCTTTTAAATGGGGGAAGAAGCCTTTATGCGTCGTAATTTGTGTACCCTGTGCATTTTCGATAGGACTCTGACAAAAAAGGATATACAATACACAGTCATATGTGCGTTTATATACATACATATATATTTAGGTTATTCCACCTTACATCCACTTCTCGTAAGCAATCACAAAAAAACAGTCGATGTGCATCGTTCGGTGGATCACCACCATTAAAATAAAAATTTGGTGTTTTTGAAATGAATCTCAAGCTAATTTGAGAAGTAATTTGTAATATTTTTACTTAATTACAGTAATTTCATGTAAAATTACTTGTTAAGTTTTGTAGTAGTATGTCATCTGATGTTCTCATGCATATCGCAAGAGATTTATCCGCGCTGGAGGAGCAAGCAAGAGTGTATGACAAATTATTTATACTATAGAATGTCTGTGCTGCAGCACTTTGCATGTCAGATTTATTTAATTATTTTTTTGTTGCTTTTAAGTTTACACAAATTGTATGAATTAAATTATTATTTATAATTAAATTTTACGGTATAGTAGATATTAAATGAAAAATTGCATGTAAGGGTTTTATAGCGATTAAAATATTTTTTGTAGTTCTTTAGTAGAGATGCGCCGAATGTTCGGCCGAATATTCGTATTCGGTGTATTCGGCGTATTTTTTAACTACCCAGTATAGGGAAGTTATTGTAATCTGTCCGAAAAACGATATTGAAATTTTTAACGTATTTTCATTTTTCAAGGTCCCAATAGCATTTAGGAAGAAGTATGTCTGTGTATGTGCGTACGTATGTGGTCATTTTTTCCAGCACGATATCCAGGGCCGGCGCTTGGGTTTTATGCGCCCGGTGCAGTATGCCAATACGCTGGTCTCAATGAAGGACAATGGAAAAAATTGGGTCTCAGTAGAAATGCGCCCAATGCAAGTGCACCATTTGCCAATATGAAAGCACCGCCCCTGTTTAAGTGCAACGACCTTCTATAGCAGGTTTCAATCCCTCTTCGGTCACGATCCTATCAACCTAATCCCGATGCAACCTCGTTTTCATTTGATTTCGAATAATCGCAATGCCTACCCGAGAAGAAGCTTCCTGGAGAGTGAACTTTCAGCATGATTTTACTAGTTTCTCCAGCTTCTCTGCCGTCCTTCTCATTGTTTCATTTGAGACTTTCCGATATATTCTATTTTGCAGAATTTCGCCGACCACGATACTCTTCTTCCTCGACGTATATTTTTTTTCATTTCTTTTTTTTCTGGTCTTGTAGTTCTCCCAGGAAGATAAGTTGTTGCCCTTCATTACCTAATTTAAGACCCTTTTAATCCAACGAGATTCCGCCCGATTCACATGAGTTCGGGGACAGACTTAGAGAATTTCTGAAACTTGCCCCCCTTTTTAATGGCGCCCGGTGCAAGTGCACCATTTGCACCTATAAAAGCGCCGCCCCTGACGATATCGCGCGAACCATAAAAGATACCGACTTACTTGAGGTGCCGTTCGAAGCGTATTAACGAATATATAATCTGAAAAGATTTTCATAAAATTCGGTCAAACCGTTTTTTTGTTTAAACGACGTTCGTGATTTTTGTACCTGCACGATATCGCGCGTACGAAAAACTATATCGGCTTCTTTGAGGTGCAGAAAGAAGAATATTAACGAAGAAATGCCTTGAAAAAAATTTCATAACATTCGGTCGGGTCTTTTTTTGTTTAAATGAAAAAACTTCGGCTAAGTGTCAGAAAGATCTTAAATTGATAAGTTTTGCTAATATCTAATAAACTCGATGGAATGAGACCCGTTCTAAATGAAGTGATCTTTTTTGGATTCTGCACAGCAAAACATCACTTGTCAAAATCCGACAACCTTTAAAAATTGTGCAAAAATTACGTTACCATTTACAAACATGGCGAATTTTTCAAGCCTATCAGAACATTTTTGACGAGTAATTGTTTTCTACATCCTACAGTTTCAGGAAATTGTGGTTCATCCTGGGATTTCCAGTAGTAACCGAAAAAATTGTTGTTTGTAGTCAAGTCTGACAAATTTTTTACATTGATTAGTTTTGCTAATATCTCCATAAAGCTTTGGAATTTCCAAATGATGTTATTCGCTTCCCAGTTTATCAGCGGCGCTTCTACACGCTCAATACGATTTCGAACACTCGCTTTAGTGTAACGATCGAAGTACGAAGGAAATGTTTGTTTGCTAACGTTCAAGAAAAACAAATTCTCTAACAAAATCTTTTAGATTAACCACTATTATAGTTATTTGAACTAGCTTCTCTCAGGATTACTTTGTCACCAGTTCTGATACTAGTCAATTTCCCACTAGTGCTAAACGTATTACTATTTTGTTTGACAGTTTATTCCGTCTACGTTCATCATACTGGGAAGTTGATCGTGTGGACCGAAGGGGTCAAACCCAAATACCAACTAGTTTATTCTGGAACTGACGTCTTCTTCTGCACCGCCATTTTCGGTAATAATACTACCGAGGTAGCAGAATTTCAGCGCGTTTATGTGCAGGACCGAACCGGTCCCAAGTACCAAAAAAGGTCCCAAAAAACCCCGCATAAACGAGGACGGGACCGAACCATTTTCGGTCCTTTGGGTCTTGATTTTCGGGTGGACCATAGTGGACCGAACCGTTTCGGTACCGACACATAAACTGTTTTGGACCAAAACATAACCTTATTTATTCCAATAAATCGAAAAAAGGGTGGAAATAAGTTTAAAATAAGCGAAATTTAATATTATTATTGAAATAGGTGAACATTGGGCATAGGAAGAGGTAATAAAAACACTTCCAGACGTGTGCACTAAGCTTAATATAACGGCGCTAATGGATGGGGAAAATGCGAAGCAACGACATTTTTAATAAAATTGGTTTACAGAAATGTTAGCTCGCAAAATTATTTCACACATTGTTCAAATAAATCATGTTTTTAGAAGATTGCTAAAATGTTTCATTTTGACTTCGTTGTCACAGCTAAGGGTGAGGTTATATTCGAATGCGCACATAAACTCAAGACCGGATCGGTCCAATAGACCGGTTCGGTCCTGCACATAAACGCGCTGTTTATCAACCAGCCCCACGTCACGGGTATTCAGCGCAGTTCGTTCAATGTTGTTTGCATTTATCCGCATTTCTTTAGTTTTAGTCGGATTTAGCCTTAAGCCTGCTGGACTACTTTCTGTTGCCAAATTGTTTAGCATGTTTTTGAGGTCGAACAGATATCATCCGCGTAGTCGAGATTTCTTAAGTCTAGCAAACCCCATTGTATGCCGCCCCTTCTACTATCTAGAGCTCCGACAAGGATGTCATTTATTACTATAAGAAATATTAATGGCGAAAGGAAGCATCCTTGTCGAACTCCTGAACTCACCTCAAACCTGTCGGATAATTTTCCATTATGGAGAACTCTGCATTTAGAATTGTTGTATAGGGCTTTTATCAATTCTATTATTTTATCAGGCAGTCCACGTTGCCGTAGTGCCTGCCATATAAAGCTCCTATTAACCGAGTCGAACGCTTTCTCATAGTCTACGAAAGCAAGGTAAAGGGGGGATCGGAATTCAGTAGACTGCTCCACTATTATTCTCAAGGTGTTAATATGGTCTAACATGAGCGGCCCTTCCTGAATCCGGCCTGCTGCCTTCTAAGCGTTCGGTCTACTGCCTCTCTTATCCTAGATAGTAATATATGGGGCAAAATTTTGCCGATAAACAGATGCCTCTCCAGTTGTCGCATATTGTTAGGTCTCTCTTTTTTTGTATTTTGACTATGACACCTTCCATCCAATCCTCCGAAAAGGTACAGGTGTTCCATGCTATTTCCAGGATTGGCTGTAGCGCATCTGCTATGAGGCTTGAATCGGCTTTCAAATTTCAAATTGATAGGTTATATTTTTATTCAGTCTTCCGCCATCTTGTGTTGGCCGCCATTTTGAATTTGGAATAACGCCAATTAGGTCATTGTACTCTACTCGTAATACGCTTTCATTTGATGGGATCGAGAAACACAATTGCAATATTCGGCCGCCATCTTGACTTTTTTACAAAAAAGTCATATTGCATTGTTACGCGAAGTATGCATATGGACAACATATGGGGTGATCGGTTACATGAAAGTGGGTCAAAAGCTGCAAGAGGGGTAGAACGTAAGAAATTGTGAAACATCGTAGTAATTAATTTATTAAAAAAAAAACTAATTAAAATTTCGAAAAACGGAAACTTACTTCCACCTGTTAGGATATCCATACATCTATAAAAACAATCAGATCTAGTTTGGCTCCAACGCGTGACGGTACGCACAAGCAGACACGCAGACACTTTCTTTTATTAGACAGATTTACATCAAAAATATATTGAAATATTAAAAATACTAGAATTAGGGTGAAATAAACAAAGTCCAATGACGATTTTGCAAAAAATGACAAAAAAAATTATCAAAATAGCATTAGACTTGAAAACAAATGGACATTAGCATATTAACTTGTTTTAGGAAAAAGTGTCTAGGAAGACGTCTCACATGACTAGACAGAATTAACTGAAGATAAAAAAACTAATTAAGTCACTATTGAATGATGATTTCAGAAGGCACATGATAATAGATCAAAATATCGTTATCATTATTTCAGCAGGTAGCAAATTTAGAAGAAAAAATTATGACATGAACTAAGCAAAATTTCTGCATCATAAATAGTAAAATTATGTTTAAAAATGGAATTTTGTTGAAATCTTATCTGATTTATCATGTAAATATGATTGTACGATTACCAACAGCAGGTGTTTTGAGGTATATTTTGAAGTGGTAGTGAATGATTTATTATCTAATCTATATTTTTTTAGTATATTTTGACATTTTTTTATATTAATAACAACATTATTAAAAAAATTAATATCTACAATTTAAAAAAAGATTATTAGGAAGATTGAGTTTTAGATTTGTAAGTTATTCAAGTGTGTAAATGTTATATTGTTAATCAGTTTATCTGGGCTTATATATATTTATATAGGCTTATTACTAAGGACAATAAAGTTTAAAGCTATAATATCTTATATTTACACATACAAAAAGTTTTCTAGATAAAATAGAGTATTTTATTTTCATATGAGTGGCCGATGAACAATACTTTGATGATGCTAGAACGATTTATTTTCAAAAATTTTGATTAAACATTACATCAAATAATAGACTAACCAGCCAACCAATCAAAGGAGAGAAATACTCAGGGGTTTACTATTCAAATTTATTAAATTCTTTATGAATTTAACAAACGATATAATTGTATATCAATGCCGACTAATCGCAGCATTTTCAACCACTTATTCTCTGTCTACGTGATAGATAAAAAGAACTAAGCCGTGTCCACGCTTAACAAACATTTGACATACAGTTGAATAGTGTTTGTTATGTGTGTCCGCCAATCTTGGAGTCTTTAGGTTAGGTTAGATATGGCTGAGCTTTTGGTTCAAGCCCACACACTTAGGCCAGAAGGATAGGCCCATTGTGATGCCATAGTGATCCCATTTTTAAACCTGATGTCGAATGTCGTTTCTTCGTTAAAACCATCTCGAGGAAGTAATGAATCTTCTAAGTTGCGGGATCCCAAACTTCGAGATTTCCGCAAGGTTACTTAGAAAGGGTTCACCAAAATGTGGTTAACCTTATCCTGCTTAGGGCCGGGCAGTGACAGAGGAGATGTAGTACACTTTCCGCCTCGTCCAGGTTCTTACAGCTTCTGCAGAAATCGTAGGTCTCAAGACCTAAATGGGTCGCATGCGTCCCTATCAGACAGTGTCCGGTCAACACTCCTACTATAACTGAGAGTTCTTGTCTCCCGAGGCTCTTGGAGTCTTTGGATGTTTAAAAATGTTTGGATTGAATCCAAATGAAATGGAAAACGTCATTTTTAAGCAACTTATTTCGTATATTGAAGAAAACTGTCTCCTTTCTAAATGGCAAACTGCCTTTAGATTTGGACACAGTTGTGAAACTGCACTACTAAAAGTCTCTTCTGATATCTATGATGCCTTGGACATCACTAAAGTAACTTTTTTGACTTTACTCGATTTCTCGAAGGCATTTGATTTAGTTGATCATGTAAAGCTCTTACAGAAATTATGTAGTAATTTCGATCTCGGTCCTCGGTCCGCTGTGCAATTATTGCTAAGCTAATTATCTGGTCGTTTTCAAATCGTTAAAATCCAGGACAAATTCTCCCATATTTCTACGCTGTGGTGTTCCACAAGGCTCTATTCTAGGTCCCTTGCTGTTTAGAATTTATATTCCTCTTGTAATTAAGAACACATCTGTTCACTTAATATGCTGATGATGTGCAAATCTACATAAGTATGCCCATCGATTCAATCGTTGAGTGTATTCGCAGACTTAACGATGATTTGAGGAGAATTTCTGATTGGACTGTTACCAATAAACTGCCCTCAAATCCTAGGAAATTTTCATGTCTGGTAGTTGGTAAGACTCTTATTGTTGTATTAAGTACTCTCGCACCAATTGTAATAAATGATGCCGTCCTGCTTTATGTTGAGTCAGTCAGAAACCTAGGTGTTGTGTTTAATTCTGAATTAAGTTGTTGCAGTCATACGAGCAGAGTTCTTCAAAAAGTCTATGGATGCTTACGTCAACTATTGCAAAATATCGTTGGTACCACGAATTAAAATTTATTTTTAAGCTTATCAATAAAATGTGTCCTCGATATTTATTTGAGAAACTATGCTTCTTACAATCCAATAAGCAGGTCACATTATTGATTCGTAGGTGTAACTCGTTATATGGCGATCGTTGTCCAAGCTGCGCGTAAATGGCATGCCTTGCCTCGGAGTATTCGGAGTGCAACATCTAGCCGAACTTTCAGCAACCTTTTAAAAGACCATTTTAGTTGATTCTTTCGTTTCAGTCTTCTATCTCTTTCTTTCTCTTTTATCTTCTCTTCACGTTGTTTTCTCTTTTATCATTTATTAAAATAAAAATATTGTATTATTAAAATATTGTAGTTTTCCCCTGTGCAGTGCAGTGCAGATGTCTAATGTTTGTGCTATACCATTATTATTATTCCCAGCGGGGAATTGAAGCGCTTTTGAACAGATTCTAAAGCCTTGAAAAGGAATACCAACACGCTTCTTATTCATATCCCAATTCCCTTCCTTTTAACACAGGCATGTCATCCGAGTGAATCGCTTATATTTTGTTGCTGAAGAATCACAATCGAAGCTGAGAAATTGAAGCTCTTGAAGCAATTGAGCCTTTGTTTTCATCAAAAATAGTACTTCATAGCTGACGCGATTATTATAAAAACCACAAATTTCCCAACTAAGGGGAATAAAAGAGAGCTTGAGGAAAACAAAGCAAAAAATGGGAGTATGAAGTGCGTGCTTCCAAAAAGCTTCCATAACGCTTTCGGCAGCGCTTAATGAATTTCCCGCTGGGTTATTACTCTCGACGATTGGGTCCTACCCGTATATGACGAAACAATGTCCGGGATGCTCCGCTAGTAGCAGGAGGCGATATTTAAAAGATAAGAAAAGCCGAGCATATATGTAAATGTAAGTGACAAATTTGAGATTATCCTGTCGAATTAAGTAGATTGCGTTTCTTCTATACGTTGTGCCATTTTGTTTTTATTCTGATAAAGAGAATACAATTTTACAATGTGGTTTGTTATATCCTCATCGATATTTTTAGCTAATCAAGCGAATACGCTTATCTACAAGAACCAAAACCGAAATTGTCGTCAGTTCTTCCTCATTCTTTAACATTGATTCAAGTTGGTCAAGATCATGAGACATGCTTCGCTCTCACCAATGAAAAAATTACTTGATAGACATCCAATTATGAGATCAGCTGTTTTTAATGATCGTAGTAATTAAAGTGGAGCATTTTAATTATATAAACAATAACAATTATTTTTAAATACCTTACAAATTTTATCGAAGTCTTTTTCTGTTTTTAATGTAGATCAAAAATGTACATAGTTTATATAGAGATGTTGAATCTTGTAAAATGTCAGTATTAGCTTATGTAACACTATTAAGGAAGCTGCTGCTTATATGCGTATTTTCATGTTGTTTTGATATGTTTTGAAAAATTATTAATTTTTACCGTTGGCTTTCACAGAGCCTTAAACCGGGCACTGTTTTGACCCAGAGTGTAAAAGTATTGATAAGTTTTTGAAAGATTATGAACGCCGGCAAGATTCGAGACCACGTTCTCCAATTAAAGATAAGAAAAACCCATTATTATTAATTTGATAACCTTTCAAGGTTTAAGTACGGCTGTATGTCGATCTACAATGTGAATCAGTCTTTTCCCGGGTGCATATGTACCAAACATATTTAATTTTTTTCTGAATTGATAATTTTTTCTTGTTTGTTATTAATGATTATAATCGCCTTATTAGTCAAAACATATTTTTTTTTTATTTTTAGCTCTTCCAGAAATGACCAGTAATGAACTTGTTATTTAATTTATGTTGTTGAAAATACGACGTATAATAAGAATTTTTTTATGAAATAGAGGAGGTGCTCTGTATATAATGTATGTACATATTTTTAACTTTACAGTTTGATAATGTTCTATACTTCAAATTGGTCACACCGAATAAATAAATTCAATTCGCCACGTGGGATGTACGAACAGGACGTACTGTTCGGACCGCCAGCTAACGGATCAAAGAAGAAGAAGAAAACGGTTCAAGATTGTTAAAGTTCTTATTGTTCCACACTTCTTCTATAGCTCCCTTGTATATATACCCCTTGATGCATATTGTCGTCAACGTCTCTCAGTGGCCTTTAATGATTGTTAAAGTTCATTTTTCACTTGCGAAGTTCAGATCATATGTCTGGTGTACGAAACTCCCTACTAGGTTGTGACCTGTTTTGTTTGATATCGCTGCATTGTGCACAAAGTTCTCTACATGGAAAGTCCTTCTTACCTCTCAGAATTTCTCCTTCCTCTACAAACCATGCGTTCGATTAAATTTCTCATTCCTGTACACCATTCCCTAATGGGTAGCCGTTCCTTCTTTGTGCATCCTTTTAGACTTTGTATTAACCTTCCTAGCAATATTCAAAAAATAGGCACAGCCAATAGGCCAAACAGACATCCTCTTTTCTATCCTCCTATTTTTCCTTTTAGTATTGTCTTTTTCTCTGCCCAGTTATGATCTTTTCCTTTCTTGGTCCTTACTCTAACACGTTTCCTTCTTTCTCGTCCTGTCCCTCTTAGTATTTACTAGCAAAAACCCGCGGGCGTTGCAACGCCTTTCAATAAAAACACGACAGACACATAGCCAAACATATTCAGAAGGGTCCGCATCGATTTTGCTTTAACGGACGATAAGACGCCAAGTTCAGTACTTCGCTCATGGCGCCCTCTCCCCCTCAATATTGTTTTTCTCAAAAAAAGTAATTAATTATCAAAATTTGGCACCCACTTAAATGCTTACTCTTTACCTATCTTATTTTATTAACACTGGATCTTTTCGTTGGGCACCCCACGTTTTTTTTTACATTTCGAAAGTTAGGTTGTTCCCATATACTGGCTGGAGCAATGAAAACTTTACATTCAAAATTATTTTTTTACTTTTTAGTTCATTTTGAAATAAAAGCGTATTTTTTAGTTTACGTCTTCCGTCATTTTGTGGTGACCGCCATATTTGATTTAAAATGACGTCACATAGCTTACTGTACTATACTCGTCATACACATTCATTTGATACCCATACCGAAAGGTAAACCGCCATTTTTTTTGGCCGCCATTTTGAATTTGGAATGACGTTACACAACTAATAGTATTCTACTTGTTACACTCTACCCATTCCGAGCGTGTTGTAAAATAAAAAAGTAATCCCCCATTTTGTTTTGTCCGCCATTTTGAATTTGGAATGACGCCACACAGCTATTCGTATTCTATTTGTTATATCCTTTCATTTGATACCCATGACGAGGATCGGGAAACGCAATTACAAAATTCGGCCGCCATCTTAGAACCGCCATCTTGAGGTTCTTATCTATTTATCGTCAAATATGCAAATCTCGTGTACTTCCTTTTTTTCATATAATATAAAATAATAATTTGTCATTTGGCATTTGTCTGATAGTTTTTCACTCTGACTTGTGTCATTCATTTTGTTGTACCTAGTCTGATCATGCGAACTAGTTTTGATTAATACTTGATTTACGCTCCTTTAATCCTTCATGGGACATAGGGCGGAAACAGTTGCCCTTATGTTTGCTTAAAGTCGACAAATATATTATACTCAAAATATTTTTCGAGTATTTTCTACCGGTTTGGGTGGTGTTCCGCTTTCATTTATAAAGCTCCCTCGATATTATCTACTAATTGATATTCTCTTCTACCCTCTATAGAAAGCGGTGACATCCACTAATTTATACTAAACTTGTTTATGCCTTTTGTCAAATTTTTACTGTGTGAAATATATTCATTATAGTTCTATTAGTTGACGTAGTTGCAATACTATCAATCAAATATTTAAATGATTGACAAATAACTTATCCCACCTATTTATTTAATTGATATGACGAACTAAAAATAATTTTATGATCCCAATAGAGCATAAACATGTGGATATTTTCAGCACATGTAAACTTTGTTGTAAGAAACTGGATTTAAACCGAAAATTAACTAAAATCGAATAAAATCGAAAGAATTTTGTTTACGTTTTTTAAACAGTCGAGATAAATAATTCACGGTTATAAAATGAACTTTTTAGCAATGATTTTGGTGGTTTTTGTCATTTGCCAGACAACCTTAGAAGAACCTTGACACGAATGATAAAAGCCTATGAGATTCTCAAGAAATCACATCTATGTGGTTATGGGATTATTTTTCATCAAAATGCTCACATGCTGAATTATTACAACTGAACGAGTGTCAATAAAAACAAAATACAAAACATGAAAAGGTTTTCTTAATAATTTTGAATAAATTTGAATTTATTAACTTGAATGAATTATTTTATTAGTTCAACTCTTATCCAAATAATTTACGTTTTATGGCACCTCTGGTGACATATTGTGGATTTAGGGGTTTTTCACTGCGTACTCAGAATAATGTTGTTAAAAATGTTCTTTTCGGTTTACCGAGAATGTTTGAAAGGTTCTTACCTGATATTAAAATGGAACTTAGGTAGATAATGCAAGTGATTTATGTACAAATTTTCGGTTTAATTTGCACTTAATATTCAAAATGAATGAATACTTGGAATAGAATGAATACAGTCTTTCGCTGAAATCTGGGTAATTTTTGTATTTTTTCCTTTTAAAGAATTTTGCAAAGGAATTTTGGAATGAGTAAAACGTAATAACTACGTCTGCACTTATTACCTTTTACGGAGTACCCGTGGTTAGGAAATATCGTCCAATGGAACGCAGCTGTTATGGGTATCTACACTGTTGATACACAACGATGCATCGAAGTAACTCGATGTTTAGAATACGATACATCGAATCAGAGCCGGCTTTAGGTATTTTGGCGCCCCGGGCGAGATATTTTTATGCGCCCTTAATTTTTTAGACATTTCTTTTCGGTAGATTACCTATATTATAATGCACAAATTATATAATAACCCGAGTAAAAATAAAAGATGGCATAACAACGACCAAACACTGGCCCCTTGGGAGTACATAAGGGTTTGGGACGGCCAAACGTAAGGTTTAAATGGCCGAGAACTGAGTTATTCACACGGGCATACGACGGCAAATTTGAACTAAAAAATAATATGCACCTAATATATTGTTGAATGTGCTTTTTGTGAGAGGCGTATAGAATTTTTTGTTTAAAGGATTATTTTTTGTTGGGTGAGAAGCATATACAACATTTGTTGACGGACTCGTTCTTTGCATATTCTGTCCGATGAGGGTAATCCTTAAACATTTGTATATGCCTATGGCATCGAACTTGATTCTATCGGACACGAACAAGCACGAAATAAGCACTTCCCTCCTTTGTGACAGCGGCATGAAATCCATTTTCTCGAATCTGTCCATGGAGGGCGGAAAGGTGCTAAAATCGCGAGGGTCGTGTAGGTTTCTCAGAGCGAAGAGGAGAAATTTCTTCTATACTGTTTTCAACCTATCACTAGTTACCTGATTGGAGGATGATACAGGTCGCCTGCTGCCATGTTTATACTACATTGCCAACCGCTGCTTCTGAGCTTATAGATGCTAACTTCCTCTCAACCATGATGACTAAGCATCTAAGCGCTCACAGAGCTCTATCGGAGTCAGCCTCTTCGTTAGATGAAGCCGTTTTGGAAACCTTTATCCATGCCTATCTTAGTCCAAAATGGAGTTTATGATAAACTCTTCCGAGCCACTCTAGGCACTCGTCGTTGAGTAGCAGTACCAGTGTTTTACTTGGGGTTGCCCGGCATTGAGTAAATTTTAGTTGTGCATAGGGATGTCCCGGTTGTGGCGTTGAAGCTACTCAGCAATTTGTCTGACTCTGCTTCCATTTTTGGGAGCTAGAACCTCGCCCTTGGTATTTTGGTAATATCTCTCCCCTTTCATCCCTCCCTTTTGGTTATATCTCTCCCCCGGAATCAAAAGGGAGCAGCGGCACTTCTGACGACTCTTACCTCATCACGAACTCCATGAATATCCCTGATATTTTGGTCTTGATGTCGGAGAAGGTCCGGGAGTGTGCTGCTACTAGAATTGGCATAGGTTAGTGCCACTAGAAGGTGGTCCTTCACTACTTCGCTCATTGTCCTGTTACCCGTTGAGCCTGATTGTTGGGTTCCTGAAGTAGAAGCATCCCGAACTATTGTTGGTCTTGAGAGCTTTTCCCTTTTTGGTAATTATTTGAAGTCTCTGAGCTATCTTCACGGGAATGAATGAACATATTATTGGATCGCGGCGGCGCCCCTAGGACATGGCTCCCTCGGGCGATCGCCCGGGTTCGCTCACCCCTAAAGCCGGTACTGCATCGAATCGAGCCGAAGTTTTGAAAAGCTATTTATTTACTGGATGAAGCCAAATAAATAAGGCTGCAAATAAATGCGGACAAAAGTAAAATTCTAATTCAGTCAAGGGTGGAAAGAAGAAGAAGAAACCACAACACCACCTGGGAGGAACATAACTTCGAATGGGTAAACCAATTTAACTACCTGGGGTCCACAGCCAGCGAAGACAACGATGAAACGGTAGACGTACAACGAAGATAATAAACGCCCGCAAACAGAATATACTTCTCATTACTGCCAGTGAGGGGCTGTCCTTAAATTACGTAACGCTAAATTTGATGATATTCGATATCCCCCCTCCCCCCTGTAACGGAACCGTAACGGGAAGCCAAACCCCCATGAAAAATTACGTAACGCTGCAGTTAACCCCCCCCCCCATTCAAGTTTCTGAATATGACCAAAAGAAAATTACTTTTTTTGCAAATACACGTTGAAAAACAAATAACTTTGTAAAACGGTTTTTCTTAAGTTTTTTATCTGCTTTTATTAAAAATCAATTGAAATATAAATGTGAATATATACATATATACATATAAAAATTGCTAACTTAGATTTCATCTTCCCATGGAACAGACATGTGTTTTTCTATACCAATCACAGGCATATTCTTGTCCGTTTTTTTCGCTTGTATCATTTCCAATTGACTGCTGCCAAAATCGATCAAGTCTTCATCAACCCATTCTAATTCTTCGTTTTGTATCATGACTGCTAAAACCTCACGCGCTCTTTTAGCAGCAGTGCGTACAGGGGGGCAATTCTGGTTCGGTGCAGTGAAAACGTGAAAACACTTTACACGTTTACACATTTGTTTGCGATTCTTATACCGTGCAAACCGCTGTCAAAAACTTTGCGCGCTCAAAAATATTTTACACCGTCAAATTTAGAGTGAAGCCGTGAAAAGTTTACACTTTAAATATGTGCCTACTAGATTTGATAAACTGTCACTTGCTAGTATAAAAATTCAATTCAGCCTTTATTCAGCATTAAGTTTTCACGAAGGCAACGAGAATCGCTTTTTCAGGTTCAGTGCAGTGATAAAGTGAAAAGGGAGTGTAAAACGTCAAGTGGAAACTTTTTTTTCACGTTTACACTGCACCGAACCAGAATTGACCCCCAGGTCTCAGTTTTGGAAAGTCGACTTTTTTTTGGTCAACTTTTTTTCCGCAAACAGTTCTTTGATGAAGCATTGATCTTACAATCGAAGACGAATAGGTTGAACATTTGTTACAGATTCTTTTCGACAAAATACTTTGTACACTTGGACAATACAAATCATACGGAATTTGTTTTCTCTCAAAACTTGCGTTACATAACACTGATATTGACACCCCCATACCCCCTGGTAACGCTTAGTAACGCTGCTCCAGACCCCCACCCCCTCCTCTGAGCGTTACGTAATTTAAGGACAGCCCCTGATTAAATCCAGAGACATCCACAAAAAAACAAAAATAAGAATCTACAAAACCATCATACGTACAGTAGCTACGTATGGGTGTGAAGCATGAAGTATCTCCCAAAAATCCGCGGACAAGATGGACATAATTGAGAGGAAGGTTCTCCGAAGGATATACGGCCCAATCAATGAAGACAAAGCATGGAGAATACGCTACAATCACAAATTGTACGATTTATACAAAGAGTGTAAATACAATGCCAAGCTGCTGCGTTTACGTTGGTCATGTCTAAAGAATGGATGACTCAAAGATACCAAAAAAAGCCTTGTATCTACTACCAGATGGCAAAAGATCAGTTGGCAAACCACGGTCAAGGTGGGAATACAATGTCGAGACCGATGCAGCAAAACTGCTCAATACAAGAAACTGGAGACCAGCTGCGGAGCAGAGAGACGTTTGAGGGAAGAAGCTGAAGGAGGCCAAGGCTCGAATTGGGCTGTAGAGCCATCAAAGAAGAAGATTTATTTACTCGATGCATAGATGTTTTTCATAAAACATCGAATCTATTCTATTCATTGGTCTTAAAATTGTCAGAGGGCTGACTACAGCTTCATTATGTAATGTTAGAAAAAGTACTCGATTTTGAGAAAACATCGACGTTTCTAACCCAATGCATCGACAAACATCGATGCAAAATCTTGATGTAGAGGGTCGAAATAAAACATCGAAGAATTTTCTAAGTGGACACCCCTAATCTACACTAGTATTTCTTCAGCAGCAGCAGAATTGCGTTATTCAAGTCACCGAGCAGACACTGAACCGACAAAAGGAACGAACGAACTAGGTTTATGGGGTAGAGGGTGAGAGAGAACGATGAGGATGGCGCACAATTTTCATTGACATTTTCAGCGGACAGCGGAACGAACATTTTGACAGTTATTGCGTTGTTGTTGTTGATAGAGCAAGAGCGCAAAAGAAATTTCAAAGAGAACCATAAAAAGCCAATCGGGTTTGACTAGTTCATTCGAGTTTTCTCGTAGAAATACTCCTACAACTTTCTATCGGACATCAAAGAGTGTTAACGATAACAGCTAAGTTTTGTCTGTTCGGGGTCCGGTCGTGTAAATCCAGCCAATGTTTACAATAGTCTTTAACAAGATCAACGATCTCTTTTGAACGATACCTTTTGAAATATACCTAGTGGCCGGGCTTAATTTTCGACTAGTCTTTCAATAGCTTCGCAGTGCGATTAATAGTCAGGTTAGGTTAGGTAAGATATGGCTGAGCTGTTGGTTTAAGCTCATGCACTTAGACCAAAAGGATAGGTTCATTGTGATGCCATAGTGATTCTACTTTAAACCTGATTTTAAAGTTTCGTTTCTTCGCTAAACCATCTCGAGGAAGTAATGAATCTTCTAAGTTGCTAAGGTTCAACGAATGTGATTAGTCTCCTTTTGCTTAAGGCTAGGCAGTAACAAAGGAGATGCAGTACACTTTCCTCCTCGTCCGGACAGCTTCTGCAAAAATCGTACGTCTCAAGACATAAGAGGGTCGCATGAATCCCTATCAGCACTTCCACTACAGCTGAGAGGTCTTGTCCACCGAGGCTCAGTAGTGAAGTTGTTCGCCTGAGATCATAAGATTGTGTGCTGTTTGCATCTTTTACTTTCCTGGAAGGAGAGTGGCGGTGGCGGTCGTGCCTTTCCTGGCCAGTTCGTTAGCTTTACAATTTCCCTCTATATTTCGGTGACCGGGCACCCATACGAGGAGGGTCCTGAACTGTTGAGCCATCTTCGATTAATAGTTAACTTAAAGGGATTTTGTAATGAAGCGATTAGCATTTTCCAAACCAAAGAGATGACTAAGAAAATAATTAGTGTGATATTAATTGCGCAAATGTTTGAGAAGATTTCAAAAAAAATCTCAATTCATAGATACCCTACAAAGACAAGTCGTTGTTCCGTCGCGCGATCCCCATTTTACCAGAAAGTTGGGAAAATTCTAGCTAACAACGATGGGAAAATACTGTGAGTAACATTTATGGATTTCACACTTTATTTCGAGATCAACGTTCGCTATCACCAAAAAAATGTAGAACAAAATGTAGCACAATCGATAACTTTCTGCCTGAGAAATAATACATCTCTGTTCCTTGATTAATTATGCCTGTCTCAATAGCATAAACGAAATTGTATAACCTTTTCTACAAAAATCCGAGAAGTTCTACTGTAAAGGGATAAGTTCCCTTGCAGTAAATGCGAAGATATTTATCTGCCTAACTACTAATGTGCGCTTCTTTCGTCCAATGACATAAGATCGTAAATCGACTCATAAGAAATTCCTGTAAATACCTTTCCGCTGCATTAAAATGAATACAATCATTATTTAATAGCTGATACTAAATAGTTTTTGCAGCACCACCAACTTTATCGCATAAAACGCGCAAAAATCTCAAAAACAAATCGCATTTATCCCATAAAGAGAATGCGCGCACGTGTGATGCACATTGTGCGCAGTCACCCAGCACATTGTAATTGAAAAATATATTCTCAATCAAGCTGCAATTATTAAGTTATGTAAACATAAATCTAATGAAAGTTTTAAATTACATCAAATGTAAATTAAATGAGAGATTTCCAAACTCAATTTACACAAAAGGCACAGGAATCCCCACCATTGCACTCGATGACACTATTATGAATTGCATTCAAAGTCTCAGTGTCAATAATTGGTGGCAATCATCTCTCCAGCAACAACAACAACAACAACAAATGTTCTTCGTTCTCAAAGTGAAGTCTTTTGGTTGTAACGCATGCATTCGCTCATCATAAAAGATGACATTCTGTTGTTGTTAATTGAAGAGTCAGAGCAGCTTCTTGGCCAGGGACCTGGGTGTCTCTTGATTGACCCCATCGTTTAAGTTTTTCACATCAATTTATTAAGAATCCTCCGATCTCTGCCTCTGCGCCTCTCTAGAACAGGAGCGCCCCCAAATGATCGTCTTGTGGGTCTTGTGGATATTCGTTACTAGCTCAGCTCAAGTCTTGAATGAATTGTCGGGAGTTTTTAAGTTCTCTAGCGGCGCGGTATGGTCCCTCCGCCCTCGCCTGTACCGCGGTATGGTCCCTCCGCCCTCGCCTGTACCGCACTCACATGTACGTACATATAATGTGCTTATCCAATTACTGTAATTCGTGCCAGAACGAGGGCTTATCAAGTTATTACTAAGTACATAAAATGCTTTGTCTGTCAGTGTATCCTCTAGACATGGCTTTCTTATGATTCTATTGTTTTTACATAAATATTAGCACGTTCAGCAATCTGGACTGATTATCGCGCTCCGCGTTAGATCATCACAAATGACGCTTGCTATTTGCACCGCGCGCCTTTTGTGGCCGCGTCGTCGCATTGAAAGTCTCATTTGTATGCGCAGAAGATTTGTTTACTACGAGTCATAGTATCAGCCACATACATAGAACAAGCCTCGTGCAATCTATCTTCTATGGTTTGCTTTTTCTATTTGCCTTGTTTTTTTGGGATTTACTACGATTTGCCGTTTTTGCAAGATTCTTGATTAATCAAGCATTAAATGTCATCGCTTTCATCCTATTGCAGAAAGTAATTTATTTCCAATTCTGCAGCTAGAAATTAAGTGGCTGCGAGCTTAAAGATGATGGCTGGTTGCTTGACGGCGTTTCTTCTCAAGGAAATTTTCATTAAATTCCTCTTTTATTACATTTTTTTATATAAATAGCCTTGACTTTGGTGGTATTTTTGGCCAGGCTAGTTGAATTCCGTCTTAACACAATTATTTGTATTTAGCACTCCTTATTTTTTTCGGGTAACTAGTCAATATTGACAATAAAAGCGGCGCTTGAATCTAATGATATTAGAAAATAGTTATCAATACTAAGAAACATGACATTTGATATCTATGCTGCAAAATCAACAAACTTTCCGCCAGTGGAACTTTTAATCTTTTTGTTGACGAATTTTGTTTAATTGTTTAGTTACTAAAAATTCTTTGTTAATGGATTTTTGGTTAAACGACAGTTAAAGTAAGAAGGGATCCATTAAAAGAAACTCCTGAAACGAACAATGCCGCGCGTATGATGACACTCACCCTTGCAGTGGAGTAGTAGTAATATTAAGATTTCTTCCCCTGTTTATGTGAAAGAGCCGCCGATTCTCTTCGGAAGGGATTCCAGAAAATTTGAGAATTTTGGGGTGGATATGTGAGTATAATAATAACTGCTTAGGTGTCGAAAGCTTCATATTTTTAGCGTGAGTGTCGTTTTAACAATACCGTCTCCCAAATGAGTATTAATAGCGTTCAATGCTGCTTAGCCTCTGTAATCGAACCAGAACCAGTCTATTGAGTATGAAATATGAAACAATACAACAAACACTAAAACTTTGTATGAGTTAAAGTAAAGCTTAATTTCTCGGCTTCATCGAACTCAGTTCGATAATGTTCAGTTCGTGCTTGAAATTATTGTTGCTTTTTCGCCAGAAGTAAGAAATGCAAAAGCCACTATTCCAGTTGATTATTCTCTTTTGAGCGAGCTTTTACGTTCAATTTCAATTCCAGACTAGTTGGGCGAACTGAGGTTTTTTTATCCTTAGTTGAATATGCGGAAATTGTAGCGAACTGAACTGAGGTAAGAAGTTCAGTTCGCCAATTTGCTCGAATTTGCGCAGTTCAACCGGTGAAACCACAGTATTTCTTTGAAGCTTTCAAAAAGCTTTCCGAATACATAAGGCAGATATCGTCCCATTTAATTTGAAATAAGGTTTGTCTACTGGGGCCATTATGAAAAACTGATCATGTATACCTCAGTTCAGTATCGCTGGTTTTTTGAGCAGTGTTCGTGAGGAAACTCTTTCGGCATGCGCCCTCTTTTGCAATATGGGGTCCTCATGGGGAACCTACGGGAGAATCTCTTTTTAGGAGCGCCCCTTTTTTCCTAGTCGGGTGGGGTTAGCTTTATATTTAGTTTTCAGGTGAAAAGCTTTGATTTCCTTCGTTGTCAGCGACGGAGATAGACAGCACCAACGTTTTGGGGTTTCAGGTGTACATGAAATATTTAGGGTGTGGATTTCCCCACCTAAAGCGAAACTTTCGATCGTCGGTAAAGTATTTACGAAAATAATACAATCGAGGCTACAGAAACATCGAGAGCAAACGAGCCGGGAGGAACAAGCGGGATTTAGACCATATCGAGGATGCATTGATCAAATATTCGCCCTCCGTCAGTTAATGGAAGAAAGAATTCGTTGCGGCAAACGAATTGTCGTCGTTTTCATCGATTTCAAATCCGCTTTCGATTGCATCGATTGGAACAGCTTGTGGAGAGTCTTGGTAACCGAACACGTGCCATTGAGAATCATCCAACTTCTCCAAGCGTCGTACGATGGCTCAACCAGCAGCGTTCGTATTCGAAACGACTTATCCGAGGAGTTCCCGATTCAGACGGGTGTCCGACAGGGAGACGTCGCTTCGCCACTTCTCTTCAACGTTGTGATCGACGCGATTATGCGTGAAGCATTCGATGGGCGACGCGGAGTTCAATACGACGACAACAACTTCGTAACAGACTTAATGTTCGCCGACGATAGCGCTGTTTTCGCCGACACGGATGCCGAAGCAACGGACATCTTATACGATATTTCCCGCATCGCCCAATCATACGGGTTAAAAATCAATGCGGAAAAGACCAAAGTGCTCACAACGGATAGATCAAGAGCCAGTGTTCACCTCGATGGAACCCAAATCGAACAGGTTCCAAGGTTCAAATATTTGGGATCATTGGTTGAGGAAACGAAAGTAGCATCGACGGCCGACGTTCACAGCCGTATCGGCCAGGCAACAGCAACATTCGCCTCGCTCAAGTGGTGCATATGGAAACGAGCAAATATCTCCATCAAAACAAAACTACGTCTTTACCGAACGTTGATTCTTCCGATTCTCCTTTATGGATCTGAAACGTGGACACTGCTCAAACCGGACGTTAAGAAGCTCGAGGTCTTCCAAATGCGATGTTTGAGGCAGATCCTCCGTGTCTCACTCCGTGATCGCCTTCGAAACGAGGTTGTCAGACAAAGATGCGATCAGCAAACACTGATCGAAGAAGAAATGCAAAAACGTCGACTACGGTGGTTTGGACATGTTTGCCGAATGGATGATAACCGCTTGCCACGTAAACTTCTCTGGCGAGACCGTCCTGCAGACTGGAGAATACAGCGATCGGCACCGAAGAAAACCTGGTTGAAGAATATCGAGGGTGACTTAAAGAATCAACGATTATCAGTTACCGAGGCTCGAGACACCGCCAAAAACCGAGAAGAATGGAGGCGAATCGTGAATAGAGTTCGGGACCCAGCGGCACCGACAGCAGCGTATCCGTTGCGGGGACGTCCCGCTCGGACCGCCAGCTAACGGATCAAAGAAGAAGAAAGAAGAAAGCGAAAGTGCGTATGCATTTTTTCTCCCATCTCCGCACGCGCCGCCGCAACTGCTACCCATCACATGTCAAAATTGCCCATCGTTGGTTGTTAGGGGACTTTGTGTGTCCGAAAATGGGTGAAAAAGGTCTGACGAACTTCCATTTTCAATAAGACGATGCACGATGAAGTTCTTGTAGCGACGTTGCGTGGTGATTTGGAGTTACAATTGCCGAACTCATAGCTAACATACGAGCTGAAATAGCTGCTTTAAAGGTCGAATTGCTGGCCAATGAGGTGGTCGTTTAATCATTTATATTCAAAAACTAATTTGAAATAAATTGTAGAGAATATCCTAAATAAAACTTGTTCATTTGTCAAAATCGGCTTAAAAATGCTAGAGTTATTCAATGTTCAAGGTCTAGAACTAGATCTACTATGTTTGAACGAAAAGCTATAAAACAAGAGAAGTATACAAACAGAGGCTAGTCATTTATTACGCTCGGTGACGTTACCAACTACGTAATTGCAGCCACGCACGAAATGTACAAAAAATTGACACAACAACGAACTCCCCTCTCTTAACATAAAGCAAACCAAGCAAATTGTACCTTTTTTGTGAAATTTGGATGTTTGCCATTTTAAGTTGCAATGTTTTTATAAGGGCTCGTCCATAAATCGTCCATTTTTGAGATTTTTTGATCCCTCCTACCCCCTTGGTGAAATGTCGTGAACTTTGGCTTGACCCCCTCCCCCTCCCCCTAATCTCACGTGAATCTCACGTTACGGGCATAACCACAAACTTTAACTATAGATAAGTGAAAATTCGAACTCCTACTTGTATTACGTTAAAATTCGGTGAGGGACCTTCCTCTAGTTCTATATTCTAATGGCCTCTTCGCGGGTCAGTGTTTGGCTCGTACGCCACTCATATTCGACTACCCCCCCCACACCCCCCCCCCCCCTAAACGCCTCACGGAATTAATGGACCACCCCTAAAATGAAATAAAAAATGATGAGAAATCCCATTGTGCACTGAATACAAAAAAAGCTGCGCAACTCCCCAACCTTCTTGGCACAGGTTTGTCCTTTTTGGAAGGTGTGGAAGCTACATCCGTGGTAAGTCCAGCGATCTTAGACAGGGACGCAGAAAGCTCTTGAGAGCTCTTTATTTCTTCTTCACTTATTTACCGTTTTTCATTTTATTTTTAATTTGGTCCATTGAGGTCCCACCAGTATGGGAGGAAGGCTTCATACCAGTTACGATCAGTACCTCGCTTGGTCTGCTGCCATCCCAATGTTAATTATTTATGAGAAAAAACCAAGGAATCAGTCACCTTTTCTTCTACCAGTCTATCATGCCGTTCAGATCATGGTGCAATGTCTAGTAGTGAGTTAGTTTGAACGGCAAAAGAAAATATACAGTTTACAAGTCTATATTCGATCACAGAGGCTGAAAGATCGACGATTGGCCGATTTTTTTTTCGACCGATAACAGAAGTCAACAAGCATTGAACATTGTTACAGTGTTGCCAACTAGAGTTTATGAAGTGATTTAATTAAGAAAAATATGGATTTTTAAATGTCTTCTCTTCCATACCAACATATTCTTTTGATCATATAACGATAATGATTCGCAAAGAATTCTGTGCCTCGCCATGTTGTTATCAGACAATTTTTCAATTGCTCGTACTTATATACATATGTACAAACATTAAAGTCTTAACGAACTGATAACAGTATCAGTCGATTGTAAAATCAATCGTTTACGAGCCGGTTTAGACGAGGCGCGTTGGCGCATGTGCCTCAAGAACTTTGTGGATAAAGGGAGAAGTGGGGTGGTACTTAACATCATCAAAGCTTAGTTAGTTGTTGTTTAGTGTTTGTTTACATCAATGTACATCTATATAAACCATAAAAAATCTGCAATTAGATTAGCGCTGTTTTTTAAATGTTGTCTTATAAATTCGTGTCTTTCCCAAATTTGTAACCTAAGATCTTCAAATTATGTTCAAATAAGTCAATGAAAATCGCTTGGAGCACAAAATATTTACCTTAAACTGCGCATTCTCCCAAAAGAATAATTCATTGTTGTCTACCAGACAGAAACTAATTTGAAATTCCAACAAGATAAGAAAGAAATAATGTCAATTCAGTAAAACTCGACTTGCCTGGAAGAATTCAGTTCCAATTCATCTCAATTTTAAAAATAAAACCACAACAGGAAGCACAGAAAGTAAACTGTTTCTCGATTTTATTATATGAAATGAAAATCCACACACGGTGTTATTTTTCACGTTCAATTTATTGCTGTGACATAATTTTTGGCATAATTTTCTTGGTAGTAAACACACACCTTGTGTCACCCACTCTTTAGCATAAAGTAGTTCCTCGACTGTACGCAATCGCCCATGCCTAAAAAGCAAAGATTGTTAATGAAATTTTCTGAATAAAGCTTCAAAAATGACCTTGACAGAGGTTAAGTAGTGAGCGTAGAGTTATGAGTCACTTACGCAGGCGCAGAATATATTTAGGTATCAGACGATAGTTTATAGTATGGTGTGGCGGTCATTTAACTGCGATATTGTTTTGATGTAGGAACTACGTCTTTCTATAATATTAAAGCGATATTTTTTATTTTTGTTATTGTGAAAAGAATTTTATCTAACGAAGCTTTATCTGGAAAGATTCTATTTAGGGTTGACTGATATCAGCCGAAAAATTTTAAAACCCTCCCATATCATATTCCAGATACAGTCTACATGTGATAAGAGGTGTATAGCTAACTCCCCTTTGTGCTTTCAGATACTTGTGATGACACGGCATAAATATTTCTTTTCTTCATTCTTTTATTCTGTAAACATTTCTCTGTAAAACACTCATAGCTTCTGCCTTTATATTTTTTTCTAAATGCACTTCGTACCGTGTTGTACCAGCGAACTACATACTTGAATTTGGATCGTAGTAATTCACCGCGCATGATCATAGCACTTATAACTTAAATATCAAGTTTTCTTGTCTCTATGTTTTTTTTTTCGTTCAGGTATAAGAAAAGATTAGTGATTAAATGTTATTACAAATAAAAAATGAAAGTTTCATATCATAGATGTAGAAAGTGATAAAACTAAGCCAAGACAGTGACTGAGCTATTTTTAGTGTTGTTAATGGGTAACAAATAAAAAACAAAAAATATATACATATTTCTTTTCTTGCTGTGTAGAAATAGTACACGGAATTCGGAATTTAGTGAATGAGAACTAAGTTGTGAGAAAGAGAGTTTGTTGACTTCTAAAAATACATAATTTTTAAATAAAATACATACATATGTATGTATAAATACTTGTCTGCATTTTAGCAACAATGATGCAAAAAAATTTCGTTACACTCTTTTTAACATTGATCGGACTAAAATTGTATAATTTGTTAAAAATGCCCCTGAATATTAAAATTAATTATTCGATGATGCTTTCTTAATAAAAAATTTAAATTATTTTTTGTGTTATAAAATTAAGTATGGCTTCCGTGTGAATAGGTGTAGTTTTTTGTTATTTCTTCATGTTTTTATAAATATAGTTTTTTTCGTTAATTTTAAAAACAAATAAAAGTAAAACTGAAGCTGAGATCAGTAATTTTAGTTACTGAATAAAGATGTAGAGATGCATCATCAGTTTAAATACTTCCACGTTTTTGGACTAATATTGAACCAGTAGTATTTCAACGTAAAGCATGTAGTACTGTGTTTCCATGCAGAGTTTACCCTGAGTTAACTCAGATTAAGCGCGCATGGAAACGGGGATTGAGTAAAATCGAAGAAAACTCATCGAAACTAGTCCGGTTAAGCTGGGTTTTGCATATGTGTGTGTTTGAGTATTTTTTACTGAACATGTACCATCGGAGATGCAATACCAAATTCTCTAACCCAGAACCGGCATCGAAACAGCATTGAGTTAACTTGAAGGAAAAAGCTTTCTGTTTACTCAACGAAAACTCTACATCGGCTCATGGATCAGTACATTATTAAATCATTAAAATAAGAAAATTATGTATTCGTTGAATTTATAATCCAATTATTTTCTGTTTCTACTACTCTAGATAGATCCGACACCTTTTGTGACAGGAATTTCTTGAATGAGTATACAAATATGGCTTTATTTGACTTTCCTCTAAAGGCTTGAGTTTTGTATTTGCAACAAAAGTTAAATAGTTCGACAAAATATATCTTTTACAGTGGTATTTTTAATATCTATTCTCATTCGACCACTGAACTGAAGTTTACTCGAAGTTGTCGAGGGTATAATTTATCTGGATAGTTAGTCGTGCATATTGCTTAGAATTTACCAGTTCAGTCGCGATTATACAGCATTTGGTATGTTTCATCAAAACGCGATAGGCAAGGGCCATCCTCACCCCAACAAGGGTAACTCGATTAGGATCATCCAGCCCACCAAAGGCACCTTGGCAATCGGGGTATGACACCATTCATGCCGTATCCAAACTGGTATCAGACATACACTGGAACTTGATGAAAGGCTAGTATACTGGGGCATGCCTGATCGAATTTGAGAAGGCATTCGTTGCAGTGTAGATCGAAGGTCTTCTCTACAAACTGGTCAGACTCGGTATGACCGCACTTCGCACTAGCGTATGCGGATGACTTGATCGTGTACAAAACGGGACAAAAGTTTGGTGCGATCCGTTCTTTCAACGTGACTTCGAGACAATCGAACGCTATAGTGATGATTGGAAGTTGAAAATCAATTTTAAAAAATGCGAATCGATCCTTTTCCGGTCTCCTCTAAACAGGTCTTGCGATCAAAATTTCGAATAATGCTGGCCAAGCTTAAGAAAATAAATTGGAAATGAAATACCTTGGGCTTTGGCTGGACTAATACTCATATATCAAAAGAAATGATAGTGCTGGCCTTTCCAAGACAAACAAGGCGTTCACATGACCAAAAGTCCTTTCATAGCAGACACCTAAGCCCACGGATCAAGGTGATCTGCTATCAAACCTTGACCAGGCCAATTTTAACTTATGATTGCCCCTTATGGTTCAAAATATCCCCTTCTTACATGGAAAAGCTTCGGATTTTTGAAAGATTATGCTTAAGGGCGTGTCTAAGCTTGTATATAAACACCCGAATCTTCACGAAATTTCACGCCAGCAATATCCTTTACGATAAGGCATCTGTTAATCGGATCAACAACTTCATAATAAAATTGATTCGAGGTCACATTGCTAGAGCGATGGAGAGCGACAATCCTCTTTTTCGGGGAGCGTTCTACTTGAACTCTGAATACCACAAAGCTGTTTGTGAACGAGGATTTATCCCCCCAGAAGCACTTACTTACTTACCTAGATGCCAAAAAATTGATCCAGAATGATTCGGGCTTGCCCCTCCTATACTACATGTACCGGAATGCAAGTGATAAGCGCAGGGAGATCCAGGATCTCCTAAGGTTCAGCACTCGAATCTCAGAGAAAGACAAAAGACCTCCAATGCCAGTAATTTGTACTGGTGGCTGGAGGACCCCCCACAGTTGGGTATTTGCCCTCCCTAATTAGGTTATGGACGGAGTTGATCCGAGGCAGGTCTTCCTCTGTACTCCACCCAGATAGTTCTTAGTTTTATAATAGCTTGTAAGAAAGAGTGGTACGAGCTTTCACGAACTCGAGGACTAGCATCACTCGGGTTTATGGACGCCAGTCGCCTGGACGGAGATCACCCAAGAACGAAGCCTGGAATTTCTTAGGTATTCATAATTCAGACCCTGACTCTGGGTGTACATTCAACCTCTTCTCGAATATAACTCCTTTTTTGGAGCGAGGCGAAGCTAGATTATGTACAAAAAATGGTCCTCACACTAATTGAAGAAGATGCCAATGGCTCCACTATCAACCCTTTAAACCCTCGTAAAAAAGTAGCAGCTTTGACAACATTTTATCACTACTATAGCGATTGTTCTATCGAAATAAACGTTATCCTGCCTTCACGGCAATCCTATTCCCGCAACACCAGATTAATCCGCTCGGTTCACACCACCGTTTTTGCGGACCTACCTACAGCCCCCACAAAACTACTGTTACTTACTGTTAGACATTACAACTGTACCATTATGTGACCAACGAAATGAGGGATGGTAGTACGAAGAGTGATTCTTGAGCTTAGAACTGTCGTATAAAGAAAAATATTTGACCTCTTTTTTTACTCCCCCAGGTATGGAAAAATGGCTAGGGAGGAGCTTGGTCCAAAGAGTAGGCAAAACTAGCACCTAACCAATATATCGATCTGTTCGAGAAATCTGAATTTATCAAAATGATAAGGAAATTATGTAGCAAGTAATTGTTTTACTTGTTCAACAATAAAACTGTCTTATTTCAGTGCTTGTTTCCAATTTTCAATGTTTCCATCCTGAACATGTACAAATTGATTGGTAATTTTAACCAATCGTCGTTTACCTTTCTTGAATTAAGTTGCAATATGTACTGACTACTGTTTTCACTCGATTACCCTGTCTAAACATCATCTCATACCAAAAATTACAGCATTTCCAATTTATTAAATAAATCATTTTTAATTTTCTAAAATTCATAATTTGCTCACAAAATCTAATTGCTCAATTAGAATAATAAACAACTTCTGGAGCCTTTATCGCATTTTGCAAGATAAAGGTCTGCCACTACCACGATAGATTGTCATTAGCTTTGATGAACTCTGTTGGCCTTCCATTATGCGAGGTCAATTGTCAGAATATTGCACTGATGATCACTGCTTGTCCCGGCGCCTTTCATATGGTAATCTGAATTCGAGATGTGTATCGATGAAATGCTTGGACAGGCGGACTCTTAATTCAATAAAAAATACTAAGAAGAAACCGCAGGCTCTTAATTTGTTACATTACCCATACTCGTGCAGTAGTTTGGTTACTTTGTTTGAAAGTTGTTTGTAATTATTACTATCTTTCTTTTTTAGGTACTACTTATCGGAAATCTAGAAACGGGCAAAACAATGCGGCTCAGGGAGGTATGCCAAATTGTATTCAGCATAAGCGGACTGCTTGTAGCTGCTGGAAGTCTGCTGTTTGCTATGTTCTGGCAAGAAATGTTTAACTATCTGTTTTCAAAGGTAAATGTTTTATATAATTATTACATTGTTTCTGATCCTGGGGATCGCCATTAGACAAATAGGGGTCGCAATTTTTATATTTCAACAACAATATTAACTATATATAATAATATCTTCTTGCTATGGAGCAAACATACATAGGCCAACGATTTGAACTTATTTTCATGGAATGTAGGAATATTATACCAACCCAGAATACTATACCAAATACAAAATGGACATAGCAACCATTCTGAAGATGAGATGGATTCGACAGGGAATATTTGAAAAAAGAACACATAACATCTTTATTAGCTGCAAAGAAAGAGACACATATTAGGTATAGCATTCATTGTCTGAAAGGAAACACCTCATCATAGGGTTCGAAGCCATAAGAAGGAAAAATATGCCTGACACGTTTAAGGGGGGGGGGGGTCTGATAAACTCCGAAATGGCGCAAAATATGGTCATATCCAGCATCAAATTCTAGCATAAGGATATTCGAAAACTTAGAAGTCGCCAGATGGAGTAACCAACAACGCAATTGATCATGTCCTTATAGACGCACACAACAAATCCAATGTACTTGACATTAAACCATACCGACCACTTCTTAATAAGAACGAAATTAAGAGCCAAGATATCTCTAAAGGCAAGAAAAGGAAACAGACACAACGCAGGTTCGAAGGAACATCAAACTAGGGCTGAATACGACAACCTACTGAAGGTTAGACGAGATGAAATTGGTCAAAACACACACGACGACTTGTACGATCCAATGGAACGATATAAAAAAGAACAATAAAAGGAACAGAAGAAGATGTTCTAGCAACAAAGGACGAAGAGTAGAATGGTTTGATGAAGAATGCGCGCCCATGCGACAATGGAAAAAGACTAAGCATACCAAGTCATTCTAAGTAGAATATAGAGGAAAGATACGAACTGAGAAGAAAATACACAAAGACTGTACTGGTTGAGTCCGTTACTGAGTTCCCATGCAGAGTTTACCCTGAGTTTACTCAGATTAACGCAGACGAAGACGAAGCATTGGTATTAAAATTTGAAAGGAAAATCAATTCTTCGTTCGATTTACACAGGTATTCAGGTGGGTTGCATTTGGAGGAAAAACTACAACTCAGAGTTGAATGAAATTAGTAAAGTTCCAAATATTATCAAAGTGATTCAAATAAACGGACTACGATGGATTGATAATGTCGAATGAGATGAACAGTGGAACCCAGCAAGGTTACTGCTGGAGAAAGTATCGTCAGAAAACGGAGACCAGGTCGCCCTAAGAAGAGATATATAAACGACATCAAGGAAGACATATGTCAGTTAGGAATAAGAATCAACACTCATGAAGGTGAACGCTGAAGCCAAGGCCAACAAAAGTCTGTGTGTCTGTGTCTGTGCATAAGTCGTTGTGGGAAATCCCAATCTTTCGGCATGGAGGCCAGACAGTGACCAGTCAACACCTTCACTACATGGCTTATCTCGTTTTTGTTCAATTGAACAAGAGATTTTAAATGCTTCGCGTCAAAAGTCGGCCATATTGTGTGAAGAATACGGCACACTGTTGCTGTGGTCCATCTAAACCGGCTCGAGTTAAGCTGATATTTTTCACAACCAGTTTATAGGTGGCTAAGGGCATTCCCATCCGGGTTTAGTGGGGTGTCCTTCCCACTTCGGTTCTCTCTCTAGCAAGTTGCAAGCCCTGCAGTTTCCCCTAATTCCCCTGTGTCCAGGAACCCAACACAGAGTTATATCAAACTGAGTGGCAGTCTCATACATAACTCCGATTGCTCTTTGGTTTAAAAATAAAGCTGTTTTGGCCTTATTAGTTTTCTATCAGATTCGGCCTCCACGTTAGTTTCCTATCCAGTATGAACCCTAGAAATTTCGAATTCTTCTTAAGTTGCAGACTCTTAGAGAAGTAAAATCGGGAAGTCTACGCTTCCTTGTAAAGAGCACTTCTTCAGTCTTAGCTAGACACTTTGTAGTAACCCAATGAACAAGAGTATCCAATGTTCTTTGCATGTTGAGACTTCATTGACGGTCACCACCAGCACAATATCATCAGCATAGGCCACCTAGGGGCACCAGACTACCTTAGGGTTATCAATACTTCGTTGACTGTTGAATTCAAAAGAGCGGCGATAAAACCCCACCCTGCGGTGTGTCTCTTTTAACCCGTCTGACTTCTTCCGAAAGTCCCAGACCAGACTTTATGACCTTGCACTTCAGCGGCTGATCAATAAAGGACCTGGCGCATTCGTCAACACCCAGACGCTGGAGTGGCTCCGGATTGCAGAAGATTCAACATTGTTAAAAGCACCTTCAATATCTAAGAAAGTAGCCAAAGTAAACTCCTTGAATTCAAGGGATTTTTCAATGATCGCTACCTGGAGTATTGTATGGAGAGCAATGTCTACCGATTTACCTTTAGTGTAGGCATGCTGCGAGGGGAAAAGCAATCTTCTATCAATACTGAGGAGATTGTTAAACAACAGTGTAAAACCACACCACCAACCACCATGCAGGCCCACCAGTCCCCAAAAAAGCGTTGAAATAACTTTGCTTGCTTCACCTTAATTGTGTCACTTCAGATTTTGCAATTATTATTATATTAATTTCAATACAAATGTCCTTTTCTAAAACTAACACCAACATCTAAACATGGAATGTGATGCTATCTTCAACATATACCTAAATCCACAGGCATGTACTTCCACCGTCAGCCACTACATCACAAAACGACATGACGACACTAGAGATTCGTTAGCTCTAAATTAGACAGTTTCGTCTACTGTATGTCGTGTGCAAAACTCTAATTAAATTTTTATGACGCAATCATATTCGCTAATTTAATTATCGAAAAGTCTGACCGTTTTTTAT
The DNA here is from genome assembly GCA_949987705.1 of Thereva unica. Classification (NCBI taxonomy): domain Eukaryota; kingdom Metazoa; phylum Arthropoda; class Insecta; order Diptera; family Therevidae; genus Thereva; species Thereva unica. Next base: position 86,727,687 of record OX465285.1, read on the forward strand.
CATGTAGCCAACTTAGAAATCGTTTTTGTTCTACCTATCAGAAAGTAATAATGAGGAAAGTCAATTTGCAGCATGCTTCCAGGGGTGTAATTAAACGAAGAGGCTTTGATAATATTTTTTTAATATCAGTGGATATTGGAAATTGTCTATCTATCATGAGCCGGGCTGAACATTCTTGATTACGCAAGTGATTGTCTAAGAGGTGGGGCGTAATTGAGAAACTTTGCGTTCGTAGACTTACATGTTGACTTTAATTATGTAAAATTTACCCGGAAACGATTAAGCTGTGCGCTTGTTTCGAGTTCACTAACTTTCATGCTCCCACTATCCTGCTCATAATAATAATTAACCTTGATTCATTCAATTTAAGAGATTATTCCATTATGACAATCTCTCTATGTTTTTATTATTTTATATTTAAACAGGAAATGGCACTGCGACCAGATTCACGAAGTTACCTTTCATGGAAATCTCCACCGTTTGATCTGTATCTGGATATATACTTCTTCAATTGGACAAACCCGGATGAATTCAAGACTCCTGGAAAGAAGCCGATTTTACAACAATTAGGTCCTTATAGGTTTAGGGAAAAGCGAGATAAAGTGGATATTAAGTGGCATTCCCAGAACTCGACCGTCAGTTATAGACAGAAAAGTATTTACTACTTTGATCCGGAAGGTAGCAATGGGACTTTAAGTGATAACATCACCTCGCTTAATGCAGTCGCTTTGGTAAGTTGTGAATATTTCTGATTGTTAATGATCTTAATTAATTTTTATGTAGGCTGCTGCAGCAAAATCAAAAAATTGGAATCCAGTCATGCAAATGACAGTTTCTACTGGTATATCTGTGTATAACCAACAGATTGCAGTAACCAGAACAGCTAGTGAATTCCTTTTCGAAGGATATTCCGATGATATGATTGATATAGCTAGAGAAATGCCGATATTCGGTAAAGATGTTGAAGTTCCATTTGATAAAGCTGGATGGTTTTATACGGTAAGAAAGATTTTCGTTCACGTACATTAGTACTATAGTGGAGTCAGATAAGCATCAAATTTTATTGAAAAGGGAATTGTTTCCAGTTCCAATTTTTTTGGAACAAGCTAGTTACATCGAAAAGGACATTTTCTACCTCTAGCAACCGCCGATACGTAAGTCCATAGCCATTTTGTTAAATATTGTCCATTTTGGTCGCTCTTTCTAAATATAGAGGCTCTTCGTTATGATATTGACTATCAGCGGTTACAATATGATATACAAAAAGCGGTTGCAATATGAGGTTGCAAAATTAAAAACTGAAGGAACTGCTAAATTTATTATAGCTATGTTACTTCTAAACTAGTTCCGTCAATGGTTTCAGCCTCGGGTGTGGGTGTGTTCTTAGCTTAAAGCCTGGATATCAGTCTGTGTCTTGGATTGAAGCTTGGGTAGTTAGGAAGTTAGTTAATTGCATAGAAGCCAAGCACTGACTAGCCGCCAAAAATTTAATTTATATACAAAGCATTATAAGCTCTACACCAGACATGTAGATTAGGTCCAAACTAAGCTTAACACTTAAAAAGCACACCAAATCCAAGAATTGATTAAGGTTTGGAACCCGGATTAGATTTCCCCCAAGGCCTCAACGCGAAAGCTCACCCAAGGCTCAAACCAGCTACTCCAGTTTCAAGGCCAAACACAAACTAAAATCAAAGCTTCAAGCTAACACCAAATCCACCCCCGAGTCCACAACCAATTCTATTACTACCTTGGAGCTGATATAGCTATACTACTATACTTCTTTGCATTACAATTCTGGGTCGATTTTAAAGGAGTTTTGTGGTTTGTTTATCGCATTTATATCCTTTTTTCTTTCTTTCAGTGAGGTGCTCGGTCGAAGGAAGGAGTACAAGGGACTCCACTAACTCAGATTTGTAAACCAAACCGATTGAGCAGATTCAATAGTCTGCTAAACCGCTCATGTTTCCGATTTGTACATGAATATTGGTTTTATTAAAGATTTGAAGAACTTCGTGATTAGTTTCTACTGACAGTTTGGTTTTACACTTTTGCTTATATTTCAACATTCTGTAGTATGTTTTGTTCGCCAGCAGGATTCTTCTCGTTTACAGATTCTATATTATATCTGTCGATTGTTATAATTTCGACCTGTTCTTCCTTTAGTATTTCTATTAGGGATTCACATGTGTTTCGTCTTATTTTCGTTGATGATAAAACCGGGCTGTTTTTTCTAGCGTCATAAAGGCTTCCTTTGCTGCAGCCATTGTCCTGCCTATGATGACTATGCCATATGCATATATCTCTAGCCGAACAAACTTGGTTTCGTATTTTACCTCTGCTTTGAATTCTATTCCTGAAGATCTACTGTTTTCGACCAAAATTTTATTCATCAAGAATAAATCGAAGGAACTTTCATTGTACATAACGAAAATGTTCAAGTTTCTATAAAACAAATTCAACAATACATTTGGTGCAGATTCTTTTTTGGCTCAAACGTGCCCAGCTTAGTCATTGGCCATTTAAATTTTTGGTTAAATTTGGGCGTCATGTGCTTCCATTAAAATTAGTTAAATATTCTACGGCCTTCAAATCCCCCTTAAACAGTCATCTGGCCGTTGCTCACCCGCGGTAAATCCATTTTTTATTTTTTCTCGGGTTCCCTGAGCCTCTGTCTTCCACATAAAAAAAAACCGCCCGGATTTCAACGATCATCTTAAAAGATATAAGGAAGCGAGGTAAAGGCTGAACAAGGCCATCGCTTGAAGTATATCTGAGCATTTCACAAGGATGTGCAGAGAAGCAGACTCGGACCAGCGCTATCCGCTTATCACCTGCTCCAGAGTATAGTTTTTTGGAAGTCTACCGATTTTCTACCCCGGGAAGCTCACTTTTTAAGGGGTTTAAGGTCAAAATATCAATTTTTTGCAAATACATCTTAAACCGTAAGTTCTATCATAAAGTAATTTTCACAAAGTTTGTAGATCAGAGATTGTTGATCAGTTCTTAACCGATCAGAATATACTATGTTCAATGTTTTTCCAATTGTTGCTAGGATGTCAAGATTTTCCAATTCTTGTACAACCCACATACAGCTAAACGGGAAATGATACTTCTATGGCATAACTGGCTCCGAAAGCTTTAATTTATAAGTTTCGATCATAAATTCGTTATTTACTGCCTTAACAACTCCCATATACCGATTTTCATTAAATTTAAGTTTTGAATTCGTTATTTGCTACCTTAGAAAACCCCAGGTACCACCTTTCATTAGAATCGGAACAAAATTCGTCCGCCATATTAGTGCAACCATTTTGAATTTATAATTTTTGACCACAAATTCCTTATTTGTGACCTTAAAAATCCCTAGATACTCACTTTCATCGGAATCGGAACAAAACTGGCAAATTCAACTATATTTCCGCGGCCATTTTGAATTTCGGTCATATTTCGGCGGCCATTTTGAATTTTTCAAAACTGTTCTACGAGGTGCATCCTGTGCCCCGCCTACTTTCATGCAAACTTTCAAATCTCTGCGATGATTTTCAACGAAGCTCTTTATGACAGTGCCATCTAGGAGTGGCTTTAAAAAGTAAATAGCACATGGTTAAAATTTCATTCAGATCGGTTGCACGGCGTAGGAGCGACAGGGGTTCATTTTTATATATATTTAGAAAGAGCGACCAAAAGGGCAATTTTTAACAAAATGGCTACGCAGGCAGTTGCTAGAGGTAGAAAATATCCATTTCGTGTAGTATTCGATGTAACTAACTTGTTAAAAAAAATAAGACTGGAAACAATTCCTTATGTTTTGCTTATCTGACTCCACTATAAAGTATAGAAGAAATATTAATTGGAAATCCCAAAATAAATCCTTTATCAAATTATTAACATTTCATACTTACAGAGAAACAACAGTGCTGATCTAACTGGCCACTACAATGTTTTTACTGGTGAAAAAGACATCTTAAAAATTGGCCAAATGCACACTTGGAACTACCAGCAAACTACAAGCGCTTTTCAATCATATTGTGGCATGATAAATGGCTCAGCTGGAGAATTCTATCCACCACATCTATCAATTAACGATTCTATATCCATGTTTACACCAGACATGTGTCGAAGTATAAAATTCGATTATGTTGAAACGAAATATATTGAAGGGCTTGAAGGATATAAATTTAGTGGTACAAAAAAATCCGTTGAAAATGGTACAATATATCCGGAAAATAAATGTTTCTGTACTGAAGACGGTTGTCCACCGTCGGGTGTATTTGATATTTCTGCATGCCGTTATGGAGCACCGATATATATGTCCTATCCGCATTTCTTTAATGCTGATGAGTATTATGTTAATCAAGTTGAGGGATTGAGCCCGTCAGAAGATAAGCATGAATTTTATATGATATTGGAACCGACAACTGGTATTCCTTTGGAAGTGGCAGCTAGATTTCAACTTAATATGCTTGTTGAGGCGTATCCAAAAATAGAGTAAGTGTAACTTTTTGTTTTTTTATTTTTATTGTTCTATTTCGAGAGATCCTACTGTATTTTAATATTAGCTGGAACCCGGTGCGCCTTACTGCACCTATAAGCCAATAGTATGGCGTGCGCCAAAACAATTGGGAATCTCAAAATCGCTTTTTCCATGGGCAGTGAGAGTCGCAAATCCCACTACCAAAGTACATTCGAAAGGAAAAGTGCCACTCCGTTCGAGTAAAGGCCCAAATTACCCGCTCATTTATAATCCCAACCACAATTCAAAGATCTTACTAATACTTTTGTCGTGGTCTGCTTTCGATTGGATTTTCGCCATTTCCAACGTGCAAAAGTTGTTTTGAACAAAGGCATCTTGTAGGAAATGGACACTCATATTCGTTGGAGCGTGTTTTTTTTTTCAAAACTGTCCCAGAGGTATGATGCTTTCAAGCCAGCGTTAAGCTCTTTGAAGGCAGATCAGAGATCAAGCTTTCTACTATACACTGCACCATGACTTGTAAGACATGACGGACTAGTAGTACAAAGGGTGACTCCTAAGCTTCATCTTACCACAAAAAAAGCTCTTTGAAGGCGTTGATCGGGATATAACAGGCAGAGGTGAGCGAAAATCCCCTACAGGTAGTGTCAAAGCGCCTCCTATCGGTTTGTTTTTTCTCGGAAACCTCGCAAAGCCCGGTCAAGCACTTCGAGCGATTTTTTATGGGCCATGGTGCGTTCGTCCCAAATTAGAATTTTGCACGTTTTAAGGACTGTAGCAATAGGAGTGCTTTTGCTGATTTACATTATAGGTGTTTCTATCTGGTTCAAATTCAATGGGAGCTTTGGTGCTGAATGCACTTCCTGACTGCACGTCGAGCATTGATGCAATTCCCGGTGATATCACTGCAAATGCAATCTCATTCTGCATACGAATCGACGCCAAAATCAAATTGATTGGATTGTTACATCACCTTTGTTTTCTTCTCATTGATGTCTTTAGGCCTATGTCTTTTGCCAACTCTTTTAGTTCGACATAAACTTTTGCTGCCAAAAAAGGACTTTCTCTTATTGAAGTAGTTGTACCGACTGTGTTGCTATAGATGCACTTCTCTGTACTGACGTTTTCCTTATCACATTCCAGGGATAGGCTGAAAGACATGGGGCTAGTCCATCTTCTTGTCTATGAGCTTGTCGTACTTTGGACCCTTGTGCTACTGCATTTTGGATCCCTACTTTTACCAGTGAGCTATTTTATCAGTTGTACCAGCTTTGAGGGGACTCATAATTCCAATAACATCCTGTACAGCCTCTCGCTGTTTATCGAGTCATATACCTTTTGAAAGTCGACAAATATCTGGTATATATCTATATTCCTTTCACAGGTTTTCTCCAGAATTTGTTTTAAGGTTAGCAGCTGGTCCAATGTTGACTTGTTGGTGCTAAAACCAGCTTGATATTCTCCTATAAGGCCTTCTGCTATAGGTTCTAGTTTTTGTTTCGCAAGGATTGTGAAGGTTTTGTGGTTTGTGCTGAGGAGTGAGATGCCATTTTACAGGTTAGTTTTTCTCGTTTGGACACCTTCTTCCTCCCAGATGTTGCATATGAGTTCGAGTAAGATTCCTAAGAGTTGCAGTATTCCTTCCTTTAGTAGCTCAGTTGCGATTCCATCGATCCCTAGCGATTTGTGGCTTTTTTGCCTTTTCACAGCTTCACGCACATCCTCTAATATCGTGGTTCTATTGGAGTATTATCTTGAGGGTATTACAATTGCCTCCGCCTGTGGGTGTTCGTTTAATCTTGGGTTAGATTCAACAAGTTTTGAAAATATTGTCTCTATCTTTCTTTATCCTATCAGGGTCTGCTAATAGGTTCCCGTCTATATCTCTGCAGATGTCCGTTCTTGGCTGAAAGTTATTGCTAATCTGGCGTGTTCCTTTGTAGCCTTGCCTAATTCTCAAGTCATCTTGTATCTGCAGGATTCTCTTGTTTAGATAATCTCTTTTCTTCTTTCTGTACAGCTTGTCTGAAGTTCTTCTATTTAGCTTAAAAACTTCCATTCTTTCCCTTTTGGGCCTTGCGATGTACTCCCGGTGGTTCTGGTTGTTTGCTTCTATCCTGGTCTGCCTGGGAGCCCAGCCTAATGTCTCTTCTGTTGCCCCCTTTGTGCTGCTTTTCAGTTTTCCAACTTTTTGTTGATGTCGGGCTGCTCTCCTACTCCTTCTCTGACTGCGACTGACGGCCACTTGATCTATCTTCTATGGTTTTCGGTGGGTAAATAGATAACAATTTTAAAACAAGTCACACACGTGTTTTGTTAACAAAAACTTGTTTCCAACAATAAATTTGATATTAATTAAATAAATGTTTTCTTTCAGATTATACAGAGGCTCACCAAAGGTCTATTTCCCAGTAATATGGTTCGAGCAAAAAGTCACTATCAACGAGCCAATGGCTGATGACTTAAAAATGGCTCTATCAATCCCAACAACAGGCCATATCTGTGCTGGTGTTGTATTTTCCATAGGTTTAATTATGATGTTCTGGTTCCCAGTAGATAAATTGATAAGAAGAAAGAATAGAGTAATACTCAAGCCAGCAACGATTAAGCTACCACCACCGAAGAAAGAGCTTGAAATAACTGAAAAATCCCCAGAAGGATCACCACTTTTAAAAACGAACAATATCACAAATGTAGTTTTTTCTAATTCTAATAATTTAAAAGAATAGCGAAACAGAATAACTTTTAAAAGATTTTTTTTTAGTGCTCCATAAATATACAATATTTTTTTATTATTATTATTATTGTTGTTATTGATAATAATAAGAAGATCCACTCGCGTAATGCTTTAGTCCTCTTTTAGATCAGTTTTAATCGTGATATATTATAGTTATTTTTATTAAAACTGTGAAAGAATAGTATTAGTAAGATCTAGGCTAGGAATTAATTGCCAAATTGAGGCGCATTCTCTCTTTGCAAACAACGAATGACAAAAAAACAATATCAAAAATAACAACTACAACAACAACAAAACAATTAAATATCGTTGAAACATTTTTTTACTCTTGATGAATTTTCTAAAGTTCCTGAAAGATTAATTTTAGTATTTAAGAAAGAATTGCCTTAACAAAATACATATTACGAAGATTGTACAACTTTCGGGGAAATCATTATTAATTCATTTATTAAATCGAATTTAATAAACAAAACAAAAAAAAACAAGAAACTAAGGATTCAAAAATCTACATAATGTCCAAATTTTTAAAACAAAGCTCTTAAAAATAAATAATGGAATATTATGCATCACCACTGTGTCATATTTTTATTTTTTTTTTAATTTAGCATTTATCTTAATCATGCCAAAAAACAAAACAACATTTCTAAATACGTGATATTAGAAATTTTCATATATATATAATAGTAATGAATATATTTTTAAATACATATTACTTAAATTGTAAGTTTTATACGAAACATTTTGTCAATTATCAAATATGAAAGAAATATAACGAATGTTATTCAAGACAAATTTTCCAGCGTTTAAGCGTTTTATGACAAAGAAATATATATATAAAATATAAAAAAAGACATTATTTTTGAATGTATTAAATGTTGTGTACGATGTTGAATCATTTTAAATATTATTATATAAATAAAATTGCTTTAATATTATGTTTATAGCTACTGGAGTTTTTTTTATGGGAAATGTGGGGAAACATTTCATAGACACTTCTGTCCAAGACTGCTCCAACGGAGTGGGCCTCCCTAAAAAGAAGGATGGCTCCTACACTTCTAACCAGGAAGAGACAAGGAAAAATAGGGTCTCACTCATAGAAATATAAACTAACACGGAACGGCTATGTCGTGTAAAAACCCTGTACATGAGCGACCACACTAAAGGTAGCTTGTTTAAAAGGACAGAAATAGTGTGGAAGAAGAACACAAATTGCCGAATTGCTTTGTTTACATTCCGCCAAAAGCAGGGTAGCTTCTTGAGTGAATGGTGGCGTGCTAAGTCAATATCCGAGGGGCATAGAGGGGCATAGTGCTAATAATTTTAAAATTTACGTGTTTACTTCATATCTACGTTTGCACTGCCTGACCGCTACTAGCCCAGTGAACTCAAACACATCAGGAATTGTGGTACGTGCAATCTCGCTTACAACCATTCCGTGTTTAGTTTATATTTCTATGGTCTCGCTCTGCTAGGTCCTGGACACTGCGGTATCAAGGGCAAAGAGGGTACGAACAAGCTAGCGAGGGAGGGGCCTTTGAGGCTGGTCCGCTGGAATACTAGAGATCAGGGGTGGCCAACGCGCGACTCTTCGCAGGGAACTATGCGGCCCGCGAGATTTAGCAACATTTAAGACCCAAACATATAGCAGAAACGAAAATGAACGACCCCAATAACCATGTAGGTTTAACCATATTTCACCCTACTCTAACTACGCTTTGGGCTGCTCTCTAAAGGCTCGATTACATTGAGCGAGTTTACGAGCTACTAGCCGGCGAATTCATTAGCTGCTTATAAACTAGTCCAGCGTCATCATGTTCACTAGCTAACTAACAGATTGTAAATAATCTGCCGAGAAAGTTGAAAGCCGTGTTACTTTACTTGCTACTCTCTGGCGTGTAGGCTTTTTAACTAGTGAACTAGCCGTGTGTCATAGTTACTAGTGAACTAGCAGCGAGTATCTTATTATTTGGTTCCATTGACTACAAAATGACTGAATTAGTTCATGCTAGCTAGTTGGTTACTTAGCGAGTATTAAAACCGAAACTCAAGCACAGGAGAAGAAAGTGAAGCCTACCAAAATGGCGGGCACGAAACCCCACTTGGCTTCAACAGTCAATCGATTGCTTTCCACCTAGGGATTCACATATATCTATGTTTGCTACCCTAAAAAACCCCAGATACCGATTTTCATGGAAAACGGAACACACAATTGGCAAATTCATATTTGGGTGGCCATTTCGAATTTCGGTCATATTTCGGCTGCCATTTTGAATTTCAAAAATCGGGCTTCGAAGTGCCTCATGGGAGAGATCAACGCACTTTCATACACCATTTCGAAGATCTGCGATAACTATAGGGAACACATGCACGCATACACTCCTCCACATTTACAAACAGAAACTTTCTTTTATTAATATAGATTACAGCTTAAAAATATTAAAAATCATAAATTAGCATTAACTGGAAGCATTTATTTCTTTTCACATTACAGTTACATTTTCACAGATTTAAATTTGGCCTTTTCTACAAAAATAAATATATCAATAGTAATTACAATACGGAAGTAATATCAATATGTTAAGTTAATATATAAACAAAAACAAAAAACAATAAGCTTAAAGAGTATGTTGTAATAAAATGCCTGTAATTAGCAGTCCAATAGTTAAAATACTAACGTTAAGTAGAGAGCTTGATGCCGAATTTGTTGTTTTCGGTGTATTACCCAAATTCAGCTGACTAGAGGCCTCTTCTGGAACATCAACATAGACCTTATCCAATCCAAACTTAAATATAAGATTGCGAAGCTTTTCAATATTAACATAATCTCCTTTGGATGACCATATTGTTAATGTTGCTCTATCTGCATCGCCAACATCCTTGACGAGATTTTCAAGCTGTTGTAAGCTGTTAGCCGCTATACCGGCGCGGACTGGGAACGTTATTTTTTGTTTGCCATTTTGTTCTGCATATTTCTATTGACAAAAAAGAGAAAATTAGCAGGTATTACATTTAAATACACTTTCAAAAGACACACTTTAATAACTGCTAGCATTTCCTTGGTATAGTTATCAGAATAGGCGCCTTCGGTGTAATTCTTTCCCCACTTGGTTGTCCATCCAATTGATAACACAGCATTACTGAATTTCTTGCAGCCAGTGAAGAAATCACCTGGATCAACGGGTTTAGTGTCTGTTGCATTTACAGGACCGGGAAGAATATCAGCATTCAGCCAAATGGGGTAGGTTATCTGCCAGGAAAGATAAGTAAGTAAAGAACGCTTAAAAGATATTAGGAGATTTACATTTGGTATTCTATCATTTAAGATATCCAATGAGCCATTAAACACTGCAGTTGATTTGAAATCCAGCTTGATACCCTTGGTTGCGTTGGGGTGCTTTAAGTTGTATTCTAAGATTTGCTTTAGGAAATCGTCTAGAGAGATGTCTGAAATTGTAATCGGCGGATGTCCCATCACAGGCATTACTTTGCCACTTGTGTCATTTATTAATGTGCCCAATACAATATCGGCCTCAATCATTTCCACAGTACCTAAAATTGAATAATATTTAATACAGATAACATCTTGAAAATAATATAAATTTGTAACTAGCATAGTTGTGTGTGTGGCTAAAAGCAGATGCGTTATATCCAGTCCTTGCATGGGCCTACGAGATTAGAGGACTCTAGCCAGTGAGCGAGAAGGTTGGAGGAGAAAACTGAAGGAGGCCAAGGCTCGATATGAAATCGATTAAACTGAAGTGAACAACAACTGGGAGATTCTGGACTGAGCTGAGAGCTGTCGTACAAAACTGAGTTCGCTGAAGGGCAACCAAGTCCAATCTATGTTCCAAGAGTGATTAAAGAAGCATAAGAAGTGTGAAATTCATTCGTTACCCATGTGAAATTGTTTAATCATGACGCATATTGGCGTACTTTCAACTTTTTATCAACAACCTGGTATTCAAGAGCATGTAAAATTTCAGTCCAACCCTTTTGATTTAGTGCTTCCGCAAAACAATCTACGAATATGTAGTTCAGTGTGTTAGAAAACTTCACAAACAGTACAGGTAAACTCGTACTCGCACCGGCAAAATACTCTATTTTTTAAAACAACGAAAAAATTAAAAAAAACTTACAATACAGCAAAACAAAAGTTTGCAATTCTGCTTCATTAAGCGCCATGAAATATTCGCTCCAAAAAATTAAGCAAATCTAGAGGTAGAAGCACTGCGCAGTTCCTGAAGAACTTTGAACTCTATAACTCTTTCAGGTGTGGTAATTATTGGCATTAAAATCATTCAACATGGAGACTGAATACTGAAAACGATTTCATGATAAAGTATAATAAAAAGGTTTTTACCTCCAACTTAGAAGACATAGGTTTCAAAAAACTGATTGACAAATGAGAGACTAGAAACTGACGAGTTTATGTAAAAACATGAAAATATATATTCACCAAAGTATAACAAACAAACATCCCTCAGGATAGATATAATGTGCCAAACACCTTCCCTTTTGTCCATTTCCCTCGGGCTGTTTTCTGTGACGGGAGGAACCTTTACGATGATTACACAACACACGCGACATCCTCTGGGCCGTCGAATCTTATGTTACGCTTACATTGGTTGGTTTAATTAAATTAATTCGCGACGCATTGCACTCTTAATGAATGGATCAAAGACTTTATTGCTTGACGACAATTGACTCGTTTTGTTTGAAAACGAGACAACCACATCATTCGTCCATGCATAAAGTAATTAAAACATACACCCTTCATTATGATGTGTTCAGAGCCATGAAAGAGAAAAAGGTGTTGGATAATTTTCACTTTTTTTCTAGATGGTATTGGAGCACCCTGGTCGTTATTGTGATCTCGTTAATTAATTTAAAATGTGATGTGCGACCCGAAATATACATTTCGTCACCAAAAACAACTAAACCCGAATATAACAAAACATACGATTAATTCAATCAGTGGATCAGCCGGTCAACCAGGGGAATTCGTAGTTAACTGCTCTGAGCTCATTAAAATTAATTAAGTAATTGCAAAAGGTGAAGTAACAGCGAAGAGTTTAGAACTCAGAAGTGTCCATAGCGGTTGCGGCTGTGGAGATGGGTCGTTCACCACGTTTGCTGCCTACTGCTGCTTGACTTCTCTAAAGCCTTTGATAACGTCAGTCACTCTCTGCTTTTGCAGAAATGCTCCTCTCGTGTCCATTTTTCTCCTTCTGCTATGAAACTCTTTCAAAGCTTTTTAACCAACCCTTCTTCTTGGTGGTTGTAGTTCCTCGATAGCTCCCCTTTGTGCTAGCGTACCCCAAGGTTCCATTCTGGATCCTCTCTTATTCAGCATCTTTATGAACGGCCTTCTTTCGGTAGTAACACATTCTAAGATTCATAATGTATACTGAGATGTGCAACTTTATAGCTCAGTGCCCAATTATCAAATTCAAAGATGTATGGAGGAGGTTGCCTACGTCGACCTTCGACCTACGTCGTGTTTCTTCCTGGTCGATTCAAACTTCCTTCAACGAAATCACCACAGACTTACTTCAGTCATATTGCATCTTTTTCTCTCATTCTGCCACTTTTTGTCCTGACCTTTCCGTTATGGTTAGATGCTTGGATTTAAAGAACCTTGACAGGCTATAGTAGGCTTTCTTGGCTTTTAACATTCGTGCGCGTATTTTTAATTCGATGCTATTGTCGGCTGTTACTAGTGACCCAAGATAGGTAAATAGTTTTACCAGTTCAAACTCGTGTTCCTCTACCTTGATTGTGGGACCAATGTTAGGTGTTCTTGTAGACGAGGCCACCATGTACTTTGTTTTGCTTTCATTAAGGTGCAATCCCAGATTTCCTCACTCTGAGTGAAAGCTTCTTGTAGAGATGTTCAGCTTCCAATGATGTCAATGTCGTCTGCATAAGCCAGTAATTGGGTGGACTTGTGGAGGATTGTGCCCCTTGATTTTATGACCAAATCTCGGATCACTTTCTCCAACGTCAGGTTGAAAAGGAGGCAGACCAGACCGTCCCTTTGTCGGAGTCCATTATAGATGTTGCTTGGTCTGGACAGTGTTCCGGATACCTTTACTTTGCTTGACACATTGGTCATGGTCAACCTACATAGTCGTGTGAGCTTGTTGGGGATGCCGAATTCTCTCACGGCTTTATAGAGTTCTACTCTGGCTATGCTATCATAGGCGGCTTTAAAGTCTATGAAGAGGTGTTGGGCTATGATGTTTCTGGTGTATGGGGGCATCCTAATTTGTGGAATTGCGGAGAATATCTTTTAAGCGATACTCAACAAGGTTATACCGCGATAATTAGTTTACCGGGCAGAAGATGTCTTTTCTCCAGTCTTCTGGCATCGCTTCCTGCTCCCATACTTGCACAATTAATTCATAAATCACTTGGTGTAATGTAGACTCTCCATATTTAACTAGCTCCGCTGGGATGCAGCCTGCAACTGAGGCCTTGTTATTTTGAGTCGGGTTATGGCTCTGGTAACTTCTTCCAAGCTTGATGACGGCTGCATAGCATTATAATCAGATATTGGTGGAACCCCCGAATTCTCAGTTAGCTCGTTAGCTTACGCAATTGATGAAAGTGCTCTCCCCATCGCTCGAAGATGCCTTTAGGAGCGGTGATCAGATTCCCTTCTTTGTGCTTGCAGTATGTGCAACGTGGTGTGAATTGCGTTAGACTCTTTAGTAGACCTCCCGCGCCCGTACTGTAATATAAGATCTTAATCTTTGTACATGTGCTATGCCGACAAAGCTTTATGTGAAGATCAAAACTTTCTCCTGATTTGAACCCAATAGAAAATCCATGGCAAAATTCGAAGTGCGAAATAAGAGTAGTGTTTTCATTAAACTTATAATGAGTGCATAAATTGAAAAAAGGAGTGAGAATCTAAATTCAACCAATTCAACAAATGACTTTACTGGAATTAAATTCCGAGATCCTTCATACTGCAGTAATATTACTCACACAGAGCTGCTAAGCATTTCAATGCAAACTTATGGAGTTTTATTAAAGGTGCGGTAAGTCCTTCCCCTTAACGCCAACAAATATAATACTTCTAGTTTTGATAAAAGCTCTATTTTTGTCTAAAGTACACACAGTAACCTCCTTCCAATTTCCCCGACACATCTTTTTGGATTAACTCCACACAGAAATTAGATATTGCCTCCATATATCTACAAACAGTAATCCCCATCAAATTTACTCAATAATTTCACAAAAATATCGTGTTCAAATAAAATTTCCGCCAAAACTAACATAAAAATTCAATTTCTATTCCCTAACATGATTAGAGAACAGAAGTTTTCCTTCTTTTCACTATGTGTACAAATACAAGCGAAAAGGGGCAACAATGAGATACAATTTTCGTCCTTCCGCGCCATTCCAATTGCCAAGGATTGATCACACCCAGCACCAAATGACCGATAAGTCTATAAGAGCACAACGTGACAACACGATATTATGTCCTCTATGTGCTTTGGTAATTGAGTGTAATTTTGTTGTTTATCACGCTAATGAAAAAATTAACAGCGAAAAGAAACAAGATCAATAACAACAGGGCAATGTTTGCTAAATACTTTTCTTCCTAGTTTGAGCATCGCAGAGAGCAGGAGATAAATACTGATGATTCTTTTATTTAAATTAGGGTTATTGCTATTTATTTGTGAGATGTTTACTTGAGGAATGTGATAATAAGGTTTATATTAAGTCATGAGGCTATCACACGGGTGTACATCCATGCACTTCTCACGTGTGATTCGATTTTAAAAGAAAGTGCGAAATTTGGTAGAAACAAGAGTTTATTTTTAACAACATAATATACACGTGAGCAGAAAATTGATTTAAACCCCAATCATTTTATCATGCATTAAATCTACTCATGAAATATAAAACACCATCATCGACACTCGACGAAAGAACCTCTTTCAGATTGCAATTATCTTTTGTAAAGACTTTTATCACTAATAACAAGAGCTTAGAAAAAGAACCAATAACAACTTCGCAAACAACCAACAAGTGTTTCATATTAGCTTTACTTTTTAAATTAGCTAACAACAGATTAGCGCAATAATTATCTGCTGTGGGTCAACGATGAAATTGAAAAATTAAATTTAACAATGGAATCATGCCAAATAGTTATTTGTTTGGTATTAATGTATTGTTGGTTTAGTTGATAATAAAGTTAGCAACCAAATAAATAAAGCCAATGATGTTGTAATTAATAGTTGCCCAAGCATGGTCGGTTAGTGATGATAGCATGAATGGACTTCTCTCCAACTACTAAAAAGAGTAATGTTTTGCAATCGAACGCCATCATTTTTATAAATGAAACTGTTCGGATCTAGTTAATTTTCGTAATATAGGGAGATGGGATTGTTTGATTAGCAAGGGATATCGGCGACATATGATTCTTTAAAACATTGCCAATCTAGATAGTTGCAAAAGATGTATTCACAAAATCTCGGCCAACTACTCCAAGTTAGTGGCACTTTATAGAGGAAAAAGTATTTAAGAAATCCCCGAGCGTTTTTGGGGGACTCGAACTAAGCCCACCAGCTGATTTTTTACTCACAATTCAATTCAATTCATTTATTCGGCTTACAATACTATAACAATTTGGGATACATATACATGTTTGGATGAAAAATTAATTATGGGTTTACATATTCACCCATATGACTGTGTTGGATACTAGGTTTTTATTTTATAAATGCAAGCAATAATAATAATAATTTACAACACACTTGCGACCGGTGTGTCATGGTATATTGTTGTTCCTCTACAAAAGGGAAGGATTTTTTGCTCACGGCACGGGTTTTGTTTTTATTTAAGGCTGATAAGGATAGGTCCGTTATGCTTCGTTCGTCCGTTCCTTGTGTTCCCTTCGTTCGTCTTCATTCTTCTTCTTCTTCCTAATGTGGCCACTTCCATATGAACTCGCAAATAAAAGAACGAAAAGAACGAACGAAAGAGAACGAAGCTATGTGATTCAGCCTTTAACGAAAGAACGGAAGGAACAAACGAACGAACGAAGAGGAATTGAGCTATCTGTTTAAGCTTTTAGCTGCCAATATTCCTGGCATTTCTTTGACTTTCCCTCCTTCTTTCGGCTTCTTCCAACCTTAGCTTACTGTTTACGACCTTCAGCGCCATCTCTGTGATTCCTCATATCTTAACACGTGACTTCCCAGTGGGAAAAATTGAGAGCGCTGCTCAGGGGAGCTTATTTGGAGCGTTGTTAAATATGCTCCCAATAATAAGCATTACTGGAGTTTTCATAAATTTTATAGAACGAAGAAAACGGGCGATTATTTTTGTGACCATTATGGTCCGTCCACACGACGCATCCAGACCATACCGACGGACGAACCATAAGGATGACCGTAAAGAGTGACATTAGCATACTCAATTGATTGGCTCTCGTTCGATACCGAGGACAAGCAGCTTTGGAAGTGGTTAGTTGGTGGACTGCTTTTATAAAACCCCGCTCGCGCTTGGAAAGCAAAAGGCAATTGCAAAAATAATCAAAATAAAAGCTTTTCGGATCACATATCCACAGGAGTCCATAAATATTGTTTTTTAAAAATCCTTTTTACAATGCTCCTAGAACGCTTTTGAAGGAACATAAAAAGGTATGCTCACCTCACTCGTATGCGAACGGGAGCGTTGTAAGCTTTTTAAGAAGTGTCCAAACATGGGTATTGGAGCACTCCATTTCTCGCCGGGTGTAGTGTTAATCATACCTCGGCTATAGTTTCCAGCTCAGCCCTTTGCTTGGTGAATGTCGCCCATTGGTACATTTGCGCATGGCACAACGCCGAGTCATAATTTCCCAAACTATGGAAGTACTATTTATATTTTCCATGTCCACTCAGAAACCGCTCGAGGTCGGTGGCTCTTTCCTGTCTCTCCACATTTACAATAAGTCTGTGGGTCCAATGAACCTCGGTAGCCTTCCCCGCATGCTTTGACATTGCGCTAGCGATTCAATGCGCTGTCTGAGACAATTGGATACAAGCCCAAAAATAGGACTGTATCGATTGATCGAAAAAAAGTTTACACGCACCTTAACGACACGATTATCATTTTTTACCAGAACTAGGTTATTGACATTTATCGGCACTTGCTTACTTTTTTGCTCCTCTACTCTTTGTTGTATGTGATGGATGTATTCTTGATGCTAACGGTTCAAGAAATATTGAAACACCCATTTTGAGAGCATAGTTTAGATGAGTTTTCAACGTTAATGTAAGTTTGGAGATATTTCGGCTATGGATGGTTCGGATACGGTGATAGGACTATCATTCATTAGAAGATATCCTGGTGTTATGACAATGAAGTCCTCAAGATCGTCCGTCACAGGATAAAATGGAAAAGAATTTAGGAATGCCACAATCTTTGGTTAGTAATGTGAGGAGCTCCTCGATCGACAAAATATTGTTTCATTTCGTTTGAAGCCCAGGTACAAGCGGTAACAACCTATTTTTATAATTATTTCCTTCATCGCCTCGGTAGTCTAGGGGTAAGGCGCCTGACTGCTGTCCCAGAGGTCCCGGGTTCGAATCCCGGCCAGCCCCAGGGTCCTTCGCCTTTTCCACTTTCCCACCTACATAACTTCCCTTCTCTCTTCTTCCCTCTTTACATTCTTTCTGTCATAGCCTTCCCTAGTCCTTTCCCGCTCCACCAAGCGCATGCCATCGGTTGGTTGATGAGATTCAACTCGTTTCAGGAGGCATAACACTCCAGCGAGTTGTTCTCGATGCCCCGATGTCAGAGTCGCGAAATGGTTGAGAGTAGGTGGAATAAAAATATCGCGGCCAGGTTGTGACAGTTCCTTCCTCTCTTCTTCTTTCTCTCTCTTCTCTCTATCTTCCGGCTAGAGCTGCTGTTCGACGGTGTATACGGAAAAAATAGATTGTCGACAAGTACAAAGGGACTTTCCCTAAGCCTCTAGTCTGCCACATAAAAAAAAAAAATTCTAAAAATCCCTGTTATCGTTATGTCTACTACTTGTCTAAATTCAAATTTTATCGTTAATCTTCAAAATATTACATTACTAAAATACTTCACGAAATTTTCATCTGCTATATGAGTGAGTAAAGCTTGACTAGTAAAATTTTTCAGGAATTTAAGCCTATGAAGAAATTCAGGAACAACATTAAAATTCATCTTTTTTGCATAAACATCTTAAAAAATGCGACAAAGTGTCTATGACCTTCTGTTAACAAATTCATAAATTAAGTTCGCACCATTTAGAAAGCAAACATCCATCCTACTGAGTATTGACCGATCAATTTGGATTATTTTTTATGTAAACATTTTGAAGAAGGAAACATTAAACCCATAAACTTGTTTCCTAAAATGGTAGTGAACTTGAACTTGACTACAAAATCACAACAATATATTGATCTCAACAAAGGCTAATCTCCATCTAACACTTACCATTTAACACTGAATCCAATTCAGTCTGACTATTGACAGCATGAGCCCAGGTGATAGCAGTTAAATTCTGGTCTTTGGTATCGTCTGTTTTCCCTTGAACCATATTGGTGGTACTTGTGGTGTTGAATCCCTTTAGTGTGCCTGTATGTGAAAATTATTATTTTTTATTATATGGTAAAAAAGATTTTTTTTATAATCAACATTGCTTGTGTTACGACATGATTATAACAAGAAAGCTCTCTGGTTAGTGAGCAAAAGGTTTTTATAGTTGTTAAAAATATTCTGGATGCATATTCTAGTTATTAGTGAGTTTATTGAAAATTGTTTGAATTGTGAACTAAAAGCAATTATTTTACTTATAATAAAAGCAATTAAAAAATATTGTAAGATAACAATGAAAAAGATAATATTTAGGCTATTGTATTATTAAATAATAAGCTGCGATCTGAAATAGCAAGAGAATTCTTGTTAAAATGATGTAACTGCATTAACTAGATTTTCTGCAAATATTTTAATAAATAAAACATTAAGGAAAAGATTCAAAATACACTCTATTATGCGTTTCACTGTTAAGTATACCACAATAACTAAAATAATTGTAATTATACCCCGAGTACTTTTGAATTTTCTGCAAAATGGCCGTTTTATCGCAAAATTTAAAACCCCCATTTTGTGAAAAATGCAAAAAACAATTTTTATTGATAGCAAATGTATAAAATTGTATAAAATAATTTGTCTTTTCTCACGTTACTAACACTGCTTTTGATTTATATTCCAAAAGCCACTAATCAACAGACCACAGTTTGTAAAAAAAAGGGTTACACAAAATAGGCACCATTTTTTGACAAATTTTATATCAAATTCTGATTATTACAAATTACAAAGGCAGTCTGGCGAAAGTAGTCGTCACAAGTGAAGTGCTTCTAAATTATTTGAAGTCAAATGATTATTGACTTTTGTGCTGTCCATTCGTTAACACTTCATACTAATTATGAATGCTTCGGGATCAAAATCGTGTTTGTTTTTTATGTTACAGTTTTTATGTGACAATATTTCCCCCCGAGTCCATTAATAAAACATAAGATACTCGAGGAGTTCTACAAGTGTCAAACAAACAAAAGTTAGGGTAATTAACGAATTTTTCGATATAAGACCCTACCCCCACTTAATATCATGTGGTTAAACAAGGTCTAAATGATACCTAGATTGAGTGGGTACGTCAATTAAAGCAAAATAAAGCCGCGTTTGTAAGAACACCTCAAATTGGTATCACAATTATTAAGGTAGAGGGCGCGACTTTGAAGTAGTAAAATAATTTGCCTACCTTAGATTATTAGTAGCAGCCGGCAAATAAGCATGGAACCAGATATACGCGAACGGCTAAAAGCCAACAAAGCTTACTATATTCTGTCAAGGCCCAGCATCCGACCGGAAAGTACGCTGCGATAAGATTTAAGGGGATAAGACTGCGCACGGTTTGAATGATAGAAAAGTTTAGAGGGGGTCTGGAATTACTCGAGGAAATATCGATTAACCTTATGTTTGAGCTCTTCAGATGTTGTTCGAGTTCGGAAATACTGACTGCGGGAGATTATTCCACAGTCGAGTTGTTCTATGCATAAACGACTTCTAGACCGTATTTTGCATGAAAGGGGGCTGGAGGGTATGGGGTAACCAAGTGGGCTTGTGTTGTGTTGCGGGAAAAATATTGCCGTGTAGGCAAGAGGTCCTGAATTTCAGTGGAACAATGGCTATGGTAATATAGATAGTATAGACAGCACTGCAACATTCCTACGGTGGCTTAAAGCGTCTATGGAGGCGCGAAAGGAGCCATATGAGTTTGATGGCACTATTTTGCACCTTGGCGCCTGCACAGATATACGAATTGTATTCAAGGGCGGGGCCGAATGTAGGATTTAGAGATTGTAGCCAGGGTGGCTGGCTGGAGGAGGAACTGACATCTCTTAAGAAACCCAAGGTATTGGGAGGCTTGTTTGGCGATTTGGAATAAGTGACCACTCCATAGCAAATCTTTTGTTAAAGTTACCCTAGGATATTAAGAGTTGAGCCAGCCGTTAGATTCTCTTCTCTCACTGAAAAAGGAAGAAAGTCGGTGCTAGCTTTTGTGGAGATGAGGCAGTACTTCGTTTTAGTGGAGTTTAGTTCAACACGATTCATGCGACCCCAGTCAAGAATCGATATGATATCCTGGTTGATCCAAGTGGACATCAGTTCACGATAGTGAAGACAAGGTCTGGCACGTGCTTGTCTTATATTGTCGAAGGAGTAAGAGAAATGCAAAGTACCGTCATCAGCGAAGCAGTGGTGGTGTAGGTTTGAGAGAATTGTGAGCAGGTCATCAATGAAGATTAGGAAAAGCACGGGTGATAGGATTGACCCGTGAAAACACCAGCCGAAATGACGTGGGGGTTGGATTCAACGCCATCCAATATTACCTTGATTGAAAGGAAGCTCTTAATCCAGTTTCTTAGAACTAAGTTTATACCAATAGCTGGAGTTTGGTCAACAGAGCAGGGTGCAATACTCTGTCAAGTCTTTGAAATATCTAGAGCAACCAGATCAGGCTCACCAAAGCGATGGATGATTTTTAGTTGAGATGCTCGATTAAACAAACAAGGAGATCGCCCGTAGACCGTTTTGGTCTAAAGCCATACTCCTTGTCGTGTATAATTTGGTTGGATTCCAGATATTTCATCAGCCTTCAGCCTTGTCATATCAGTATCGGATAAAGAAAAATTTGAGGCGAAGATAGATGCTAATAAGTCGGCCTTGGATTTGCTATCGGTTATCACTTCCTTTTTGTTTTTTCTATGGAATGAGGGGGCAACCCACATGATGAACACTGAGGCCAAGTTAGGCCTATTGTGTACGTACCCCACAATGGGAACAAACTATCAGTCTTCCGGATGAAAGCCAGAACATCTTGAATTAAATAAATAAACTTTCTGATAAACGTTTTTCTTCTAAGCCAGATCAGAGCTGGACACTCACAAAGACTATGTGTGGAAGTCTCGGCGCCTTGCATGCAGAGTCGCCATTCTGCCTTTTGAGACAGTCCTAAGTTGTGGGGGTGATAACGCAGTCCTACATGGCCAGTCGGATAACCCACAAGCAGACTTAGGTCCGCTCTGTTTAAAGTGATAGTGCCCCTTAAGGCAAAGAGTCTTATAAGATTTATAACACTTCCTGGTTAAAAGAAGGTGTTGAGGAGGAAGTAACATTTTTCTTGATTACCTAGGACCAGAAATGTTATCACAAATTACGGCGACTTCCTAGGTTTTGCTTGTGTACCCTCCGTTGGGTATCCTAAGTTTTGCTTGTGAATCCGTTACGGAATCGCCTACGTACAATCTTAAGATTACGCATACGGCCAATACCAGTGGTCTTCGTCCTTTTAGACTTAACGGACCAATTGTCAACTTAACGGGCGCAAGTAGATTTCTGAATATGATAGGATGAACGCCCGCAACGACGGCACAAAGTGTGCGTCTTGTTATGACGTTTACTAAAACTTGAAGTATCTTTGGTCATTTTCGACGGCGGATTACAACAGAAGATATACTCACGACGAAGGGAGTCATTAGGCATAGGCAAACGTCTGTATGCTCTAAAAGCGGCTTCTTTAGCTTTGATTGCGCTCATACGAACCAAATCGAACTAAAACTCACGTAGGGTGAATGGGGAGGGGGGGTCTCGGCAAATACACGTAATTCTTTTCCGCAAGAAACAGTGTAAAATTGCGATAAAACTAGATTAAATTAAGCCGAAAAAAGCGAAATAATGGAAATAATTAGGTGCAGACTGAAAATGGGCATAGCGCTTCCTTTTAGGGTTCTTAAAAAAGGGGTTATAAAGTCTATCGATTTTCTACCCCGTGAAGCCCACTTTAGGGGGTTTTAGCCTTCAATATGGATATTTTTCCATTTTTATGCAAATTTTTGCAATATTTCTTAATATCTTTTTGTTTTCTTCAATATTAAGTACAATATCTGTAAATAAAAGTTGTGGGGGGGAGGGGGTGATCGAGCGAAATCTGACATCTCACCAAGAACGATGGGGTTCGAAAAATAGCCTCACGTAATTAATGGACGACCCCTTAGGTTTCCCATGTAAGGTTTAATTTTTTGTGTTTGTTTGTGTAGTTTCAAGAGAGTAGAAATAATTTGTATTCATATTTTCTCAAATAACTCGACAAAGAACTAATGTAGTTTGTTTGAAATGATTAGCCTTACTTGATTTCTTTCTTTTTTGAGTAATAAATATATAGCAAATATTGATTAAAAACAATGGACAATCAAAATGAACATCAGATAAAAAGTTAACAACATCGGAGTCTACTTTGTTTTCATAAAGAACAAAAGCAACAATAATGGTTCGACAAAAAACCCCACAATAAAAGCTGAATAACTTAGGCAATACGATGTATTTATGAATGTGGTTTGCTGAATGGATGCAGAACAAAATTTTTAGTGTTTTATTGTAATTTAATTTTATTTTAATGAAAATACTGGCTAGAGTAAGCACTTGATATAAAAACTGTAATGTAAAAAAAATAGTTTATAGAAAGGCAAAGCAATTGGAAATGTGAATTTAAAATTGCTATTCGTATATTCCTACTATGAAGATGCTGCAATGTTATTTCCTAAAAGTTGAATTCTATCTAATTTATAAGATTGTTATAGATTTCTTACTTAATCCATTTTAAAAAGAGACATTATGTATTATCTAGCCGTTATGACGCGCCGCATACAGTGAAATGATCTGGTAGTGAGGAAAACGTTGTGGAAATGATAAGGTAATAAGATTAAAATAAATTAAAGCTATTAATGATAAAAATAAGTTTATTTTGGTTTCAAACTGCGCGCTGACAAAACAAATGCACGTGGAGATTCGTCAAAAATGCAACAAGGTAAAAAGTAATTGGCGGAAGATGATGCATTAAAGCAAATAATGTTTAAGCCAGCAGCCAATTATAATTATGCATAAGGAAAGTACTCTTAATCTTAATTTCTTACCTTTTCCACAGGTTTTCTTAAAAGAGGAAAATACAGACCGAAATATTTTCTCGCTTCTGGGGATCGTTTTCAACTAAAATCTTTGTCTCGAATGGATTAAATATGTTAAAAGAACTACGAGCCTAGGATACTATATGTTGTTTAATGCGTTACAAAAATGAAACAGTATTTTATTAAGTAAAACATCTAAGATAAATAAATCTATATAAATAAAGCAGAGCCCGCTGTCATTCCGTCTGTTTGTCCGGGATAAACTCATAAAATCCTGCACTGATTGTGGTAATTTTCTCCAAATATGTCCAAAATTACCTAACTTAGATTATAGGCTATTTAAATTTCTAAAATTTAGCCCCTAAAAGAAATTATTAATAACTTTTACTTCGAAGGCGAGGGGGTTGGTGGAGGAATATTTTTGTTTACATATGAAAAATCGGTTGTGAGATTAGGTTTTCATATTTTACCCAAGTCTCTGTAGTAACCAAAAAATTGCTCATTATTTTAACCTTTACCCAAGTCTCTGTAGTAACCAAAAAATTGCTCATTATTTTAACCAATAACCAAAAATTGCTCAATTTTCTCTAAAGAAGAACAAGAGTATGTTATTATTCAAGAAAACTTTTAACAAATAAATAATAATAGAATAGTGAAAAAGGCATAAATTAAGGCTATTTAAATTTCTAATATTAAGTCCCCAAAGAAACTATTAATATCTTTTACTGTGTCGGCGAGGGGGTTGGTGGAGGAATATTTTTGTTTACATATGAAAAGTCGGTTGTGAGATTAGGTTTCATATTTTACCCAAGTCTCTAACCAAAAAATTGCTCATTATTTTTACCAATAACCAAAAATTGCTCAATTTTCTCTAAAGAAGAACAAGAATATGTTATTATTCATGAAAACTTTTAACAAATAAATGAAAATAGAATAGTGAAAAAGGCATAAATTAAAATAAATTATTATTCACTTTAGAATTTGGAAGATGCGACAAATTCGAAATAGAAGTTTGATGGCTAATTTTTCCTCAAATAGAGGGCCATCTTTCGATCGGTAGATTATTTAAAAAGCTTCAAAAACATTTCCAATGGGATTTTCCCTAGACTATGTGAAATGAAGAAGATAAAGCGGAAAAACGAAAACTTAAATGTTTAAAAAAATAGTGAAGATTTACAAAAATTGATAGTTTTGTCGTTTTAAAGAAAAAAGTGAAAAGATTTAAATTGATCAAAAGGAAGTTTTGATGGTTAAGAGTGAAAAGTGGAAAAAAGATAAGTGAAGTGGATTTAAAAAAACTTACGAAAAGGGCGAAAACGCAAGTTTTGTTCCTTTTTTGCATAATTTTCAGTACGTAATTAGTACATATACGGTTAAAAGTGAAAAGTGGAAAAAAGGAGCAGAAACAAGCGAAGCGGATTTATAAAAACCTATGAAAAGTGCGAAATCGCAAGTTCTGTTTTTTTTTGCATAATTTGGTGAGGGAAAATTTCCTGAAATAAACAATAATCATGAAATCGTATTTCCGCCTACTCTTTGTCGAGTCGTTACGCATAGCGAAACATTGATTAAAGGAATCTATGAAGATGTAGAACACATTCGTGGTTCTGCGAACAGATTCGTGGTTCTGCGTAACAGTCCCTGGTCTTCCTGCACATGAAATACGTCTTAAAGTGAATGTACCCGTTCTTTAAATCCACCAAAATTGTGCAATGGTACCTACTAGATTGAGAATTGTTGCATTACACAAGAATTTAATTGAAGCTACAATTTTAACGGATTGTGGGAAAGGCGAAAATGTGCTAATACCTAGGATACCTATAATTCCGAGTAATTATCCCTTTAAATTCAAACGCTTACAATTCCCTGTTACCTTATGTTTCGCGATGACGATTAATAAGTCTCAGGGCCAAACATTAGGAAAAGCGGGAATTGATTTAAGTAAAACTTGCTTTACTCATGGACAACTATACGTTGCATGCTCTCGAGTCAGCAACTCAACAAACTTAATAATTTATGCCCCAAACAATAAAACGCAAAACATTGTCTATAGAGAGGCATTAAAATAAAAGTGTTGTTATAAGAGCAATTTTGAAAAATTATTAAAAAATAATTTCGGTTAAGTCCGGTCCACGCCGGCTAATTTCAGTTTGATATGCTTGCCCAGTTGTCTATTGTACGTCTTTCGATAGGAGTCGCTTAACATCAAATTTAAAAAAAAATATTTTAATAGGTACCTATTCAAAATAAATTTTTGAAGATTTGTTCTTTTACCTCTTTATACTTTTTTCCTACCGTGGACTGTGCACACATAGTCTTTTTTTATTTAAAGGCGTTGCAACGCACGCGGGTTTTTTGCTAGTTACTAAATAAAAAAAGCAAAAAACTCCATAATTAATATAAATTAAACAAGTACCTTTTAAACTTAAATTGCTTGACATAATATTATTTAAAAGAAAATCAATTCTACCACAAATTCACTTTACATTTAGATATTTTTTACAAAGGATTGAAAATTTCTGGTACAAATAAAATTAGAGGGCGGCTGTGATCATCAGTTTTAGCTGGAGAGCAAGAAGGTAGCATTTTTTACAGTACAATCAATCACCATTAAGTTTTCACAGTACATTTAAAGCTTCTTTTGATTATTCATATTATTATTTGGGGCATCACATTTAACACAGGAATATAGCCCTTACCTACAACAAGGAAGCAAATAAAAATCCATTTGCGAGCCATTTTCGGGTTTTGCTTACGACTACAATTAGCCCCCTTTTTAAAAAAAATGTATACACTCCCAAAATCGAAATAAAATGTTGTTAAATATATTTTGTAACTTTTAATGAATATTTTAGAATGAAATTTGAAAATTTATTACAAATTTTATCTCGATTAATATTTTATTTAATTTATATAAAACACCGGCGCCTTTGGTAGTAAATATCCAGCAGCTCCAAAGATTTCCTTTCTACCTTGACCTTACAGCACCGTGATACTTATGGAAATTTTAGCTTAACAGCAAGGGAAAGTTTTCGAATCAACTGTGTATCACTTTCAATTATTTTAATTATGTAAATTTATTTAAATTGATCGCCCCCGTAATGCACTTGATACTCACGCAACAAGCCCGACGTGTCCGCCGCTATTCTCCGTTGATTAATGAAAAGTCAACCTGTGGTGGCGAAAGCCTCGATGTACGGCGGATTTGCAAGCGAAGTTGGAGAAGCTCTGTTTATGAATGGCGCACGTGTAGAGCATGATAATAACAAATGGGGCTGCCAGAGCTTTTTTTTAATCTGTGAATTCAACTTATTTAATAAAGTTAGTGTGTGTGTTCTTTTAAGTTAATTAAGGTGCGGGCCCAATGAACACCGCGCCTACTACGCTCGCCTTGACATATTGGACTATACGCGGCGAGCTCGGTAGACCTTGATCTTATTTTATTTTTAATATTATTAAAGTATATAAAAATACTTAAAAATAATGGTTATCAAACACACCACAGGAAGGTATCATCTGAAAAATGAAAATTACCACCTTCAATCTCCCCAGGTTGGAGGGGTATACTCTCACCTTATCCTTCAGAGTGAAATTTCTGCGTCTAATACTGGATCCTAAACTCAACTGGAAGCCGAACATCGATTAAAGGGTAAAGAGGGCCTGTATAGCCTTCTTTGCCTGTAAAAAGACTTTTAACAAAAGATGGGGTCTCAAGCCAAAGATGGTCCTGTGGATGTACGCAGCCGTGGTACACCCAATTCTCACATATGGGTCGCTAGGATGGTGGTCAGGGCTGAGCAGTACCTATAACGTCGTAAAGTTGGGAAGGGTCCAGAGAACGACAATAGTAGGGACAACAGGGGTCATGAGAACATGCGACACGAAAGCTTTTGAAGTTCTCGCACCTGCACCTACTTCCCCAAACTTCACATCAAACATCTAGCCTCGTGTACCATTCGCTATTTTTAACTAACACCTGCCGCTAGCCAGCCAAAAGTAAAGAGAGTTCTGAAGAGTTGCACTATCTCTAGAGTGACTTGGCCGACTTATAACAAAGGAAAAACAATAGGCCTCTTAAGCAGACACCGATGAGATATTGCCAGAATCACGGCAATCATCACGGGACATTGGGCCATAAGAGGCCATGCTGCCAAGTTGGGCATTCAGTTCAACGTCTGTTGTCGTAGCTGCGGGGAGACGAATAAAAGAGAAACACTTGTTCACTTCCTGCGTAAGTGAACGGCTTTAGCTAAAGCTAGGCAGCGCACTCTAATTTGGACGACTTAAGAGATGTCCAGCCTGGAGATCAGATCTCTGTTAAGCTTCCTAAATTCCACAGGATGGCTTTAAGCATCCGTCACACCCGACCAAACAACCACTCCACAATCAAGCTATACAATTTGTGACAACAAAAGCGCTAGCGATCGCATTGGAGGTAGCCCTTCATCTACCTACCTACTTAAAATAAACTGACGGCATCAAACCTCCGGGGGACGAGCAAACCTCAGTATCTGAAAGGGCATCTCCCTTGTGCTTCCTTAAGTGCCGTAATGTCGGCCGTTCGGCTAAGGGAAGATCTGATGACGGAGCATCAAGCTAGTGCCCATCTGGCGATGATCTAAAACCGCCCCCGCAACTGTAACAAGGGTCAATCGACGATCCAATAGGATTGCCTGGAAGAAGTGTTGCAAGAGACGGAATATCCTATTAGAGGCAGCTATACTCCAAAAGCTCCTTTCCAAGGACTTCTCAAACGGGGTAGGCATCACATGGTTCACCTCCAAGACCCTAATAGAGGACTGACTGGATTAAGCAACTGAGCCTTACCTATTAAGAGTCGATGCCAAGTTTAAGATAGGCTACAGCGCTAATAACAACCTTTACCTTAAGGGGCGTTATCACTCTAAACAGGGGCGACCTTAGGCTGTTGCTGGTATATCTGACTTGCCATATGGGGCTGCGGGACCACCTCTACAACCTAGGGCTGTTTCAATAGTCAGAATTCCGACTCTGCATGGCTACGACTAGCTGAATTAAATTCCTTTCAACCCTCTTTTCGCAATGTTTCAAGCTCGCGAGACCATCATGGGGGTTTGGAAGCCTCTTTATGCGATCTCTTCGGACAACCTTTATTACTGGAGTAAGTGAATTGTTTTGTGAAAATGCCCACAATGCTGTCGAGTTATCCCATAGTTCTTCTCTGTTTTTGGTAACAAGAGTGAGATCATTACCTTCGTTACAATAGCAAGCTTGATGTTTAGTAGGTAGTTAAACATAACCTCACCTTGATCAGTGATGTGCTCGCTGCCCCACTGTGTATGTTGTGCTTCTGCATCAACTCCCATAGCCAGGGGCCGTGGGAGGATCGGTGTGGCTTACGCCCCGTACTTAAAAACATTAAAACTGGTTATATTTGTAAACACTGAATACTATTATTTTGAAACAAATTAAACTCTCACCTTAAAGCTGGTGATAGAATTTCGCTCAAACGCGGTGCGGACATTGGCTTCGCGGTGTGCGCGGATTTTTCACTGACACAAAGTCGCCGTGCTGGTGTCGCGTACCGACTTTGACACAACCTAAAAATCAAAGTGACAAGTGGACGTGATACGAAATAAATTGAAAAAGCTGTATGATTTGCGTATTAATTTTCTATCCTACAGGACTTGTATTTGTTCTAGGTATTAATTCCATCACCACAATTTCGAAATAATTATGAAATTCAACAAATTTCTTATCCCCTTCACCAGCACACGATTCGAAACATAAACAAAATGCCCACCAACACCAAAACACGACTCAAAACACACACACAAACAACTTTTTTACACTGGACCGCGCGGCAACGCGCCAGAAGTAGAAAGTAAAGCAACTTACGCGGTGTGTGCGTAGTGCTCAAGCCACATCCAAAGTCTAGTAATAACAAGTCTTTCATCTTCATACAAAAATTTCCGACCGTTGATTGTGTGCGTGCATATATGAACATCACTGCTGAGCAAAACTCAACGCATACTTCGTGAATTCAGCGAGACAAAGCCAGATTCTCTCTTTACGATAAAGTATGCAGAACAGAAAAGGAAAGAAAATTGAATCAGCTGTTTTCTTTCATAAATCAAAACAAACGAGCAAATATGCACCAATACATCCCCATATAAACTCATAAAATTTTCCGACTTATGGTTGTATTCCAGCGCGTATAAAAATGTTGCATTCTCTCTCTGATAGCCTGACATCGTCATTTGAAAAATTTGTGCATGCAGCTGTTCGCCTTTCACTCATTAACCATATGAAGATGAAAGACTTGTTAATTTCTAGACTTTGGCCACATCCAAGACCCTCTCAACTACAGGCCATGCAGTTGTATCAGGCACCAATACAACCATAGCTAAGAATGGTCCCAAAATTTGACAGTTGCTGAGAATTTAATGGCGCAGAGTACGTTCGCGAGTGTTTTCGTTATAGTTTTGTGGTAAAAAGTAGTAAATTATTGAAATTTATCGCTTTAAACCATACAAGGATTATCAGTGATTATTTCTTTAGTGATTTGATAAAAAAATATATAAAAAAAATAGTGATTTAGTGTATTTTTGGTGTCTTAATTGTTAAGGTGATCAATTTATTTTACATTCGCGGTGTTTTTTCGTGTATATTAAGGGAAAATATGCTGAATATTTAATTAAAAGTGATTTTAAAGTCATTAATTAATTTATTTTGCAATTATTACTAAACATATAAGTATAGAAAAGTTCGAATGGAAAAGTGAATAAGAGAAGTGTTTTTCGGCACCTATATTTTTAATAATAATATCATAATATATGTATTAATCACTTTAAAATCACTTTTAATTCCATAACTACACAAAACATTAAATATTCAACATTTTTTTCGTAAATAAACATGAAAAAACACCGTGAATGTGAAAAAAAAGTTGATCGCCTTAACAATTTGAACACTTAAACACACTTAATCACCAAATTTGTTTTATTTTTTTTAATGAAATCACTAAAAAACTATTCACTGATAAATCCAAGTGCAGTTAAAAGTGTTAAAATACAATATTTTATCACTTTTTACTGCAAAATAAACACAAAAATTCTGCGCGTACGGCTTCCGCGCCATGTTACTCCGGTGTGCGGTGACTTTTGGGACTATTACCACCACCACGAAAAATACATCTACAAGGCCTGTAGTTGAGAGGGTCTTGCCACATCTCGTTAGTTCGCATTGCAATACACACACTTTACTCTATCTGTCAATGTCCGCACCGCGTTTGAGCGAAATTCTATCAGCAGCTTAAGAGCTCGTCTCTTTTCGCTCCCAGTAAATTAAAAGGCGTTGTTGCTCCTTATTTTTAATGTGATAAGTCTCAATAATAATGATAATCCACTTAATCTTTGGAGCATCAGCAGTTAACGTCCATATTTATTTATATCCGAAACCGGAAATTGCGATTCCTTCACAAAAATAATTCTGATAAAACAGCTGATGCCGGCAAAAACAAATTTCTTTGCAAATGTAGTTTTGTTTACAAAAGTTAAAATAATATCGGAACACTAGATGTCTCTAAATATCAAAACAATTCGGAACAATAATAAAAACACTCACCAATACCATAACAATTCTTTGGAAATTTTGACAACTAAAAAAATTTCCATTTTGTAAAAGAAGTGTGAGGTCTGCGGAAAATTTTGTTTATTTCTAATAAATATAAAAATTTTTGTGACAATTTATATTATATAGAATAATTTCAAATATACTTAAAACATTCTACTAGAAATAAATAGTGCTGCACCACATTTGGCGGTGTAAAACCGCTTTTTATATTCTAACCTTAAATTGAAATTTATTTTTCATGCAGTGAAAATGTGAAGTGTATTTACCCCAATTTGTGTTCAAATATAACTATTATATGCAAAGATTCCACTCAGGTAGTAAATATTCAATAATGTCTTCATCAATTGTCCAGCAATTTGTATCTGGATTGAAGTCACGTCATCGTGATGTCCAGAATAAAGCGGCACAGGATTTGTTCCTGTATGTAAAGACGGAGCTTCGGGAAATGTCACAGGAGGAGCTTGTACAATTTTTTGATGATTTCAATCATCATATTTTTGATATGGTATCAAGCTCGGATGTTAACGAGAAGAAGGGCGGAGTACTAGCAATAAGTGAGATTTTTGTCGAGAGTTTTTGTTATTTATCGCGGGGTTTTTTGTATTTATGAATTTATTTGCAGAATGCCTTATAAGTGGAGATGTTGTTAATACGACAACAAGAATTTCTAGATATTCGAATAATCTAAGAAATTTGCTACCTTCGAATGATGTTTCTGTTATGGAAATTGCAGCACGAACTTTGGTTAAGCTTGCACTTTTGCCTGGCTCAAAAGGTGCAGAATCTTTTGAGTTTGATATAAAACGAGCATTTGAGTGGCTTTCAGAGGATCGACATGAAGTAACAACATGAAATATGAATAAGGTGTTCCTTATAAAACTTTTTATATATTTTTCAGTATCGTCGACATGCATCAGTCTTGATTCTACGAGAATTGGCTCTGGCTATGCCGACATACTTTTATCAATCAATGTCGACGTTCTTTGATAACATTTTCAATGCCATATATGATCCAAAACCAGCAATCCGTGAATCTGCAGGAGAAGCTCTACGAGCTGCACTGATTGTCACCTCGCAAAGAGAGAGTACCAAACAATCCAGCAAGCCCCAGTGGTATATGACTTGTTTCAAAGAAGCAATGACATGCTTTACCACGGATGTTGTTTCCAAAGAAAAGGGAACAGCACGAGAAGACAAGACACATGGCGGCTTAATAGTGTTTAACGAACTGTTTAGATGCTCAAACTCTGTTTGGGAAAGACGCTATAATACACTAAAATCTCTACAATCAGAAAATCGTAAATATTTCATTGATTCAACTACAACAATTGTTCCTCGCCTAAAGGCACCATTCATCGAAAAGATTGGTGTTAGTCAGTCGCATTTAGATTCTGAAAATCCGTCAATGAATTTTTCAGGTGTAAATGTTCAAGAATCTGCCAACAGCAGACAAATTTTAGTCGAACATTATATAGAAATTTGCGATCGCGTCTTAGAACAGCGACAAACAAGATCTTTTCACGTTCAACAAGGTCTATTACAAATTCTACCACGTATGGCAGCTTTTAATCGAGATATATTTGTTAAGAAGTATCTTGGAACAGCAATGAACTATCTTCTATCAACCTTAAGAAGCAAAGAGAAGGAACGAAATGCTGCTTATGTTACAATTGGATATATTGCCGTTGCTGTTGAAAGGGATATTGATAAGCACCTTAAGTATATCATGGATGCAATTAAGGCTGCTCTTCCATCTAGAGACACTCCAAGCAAGAAAAAACCAACAATTGATCCTGCCATATTCACCTGTGTTACACTATTGGGAAATGCTGTTAAGTCTGGAATTACAGAAGATGTAAAAGAGATTTTGGAGCCTATGCTAACGACTGGATTGTCACCGGCTTTAACAGTATGCCTCCGGGAGTTGGCTGAAAATGTTCCGCATGTTAAGAAGAGAATATCTGATGGTCTTATTAACATGCTTTCGCAAGTCTTGATGAATAAGATTCCACCATCGCTAGGAACACCGAAGCATAATTTATCAGTGCCGTTTACCACGTTGAGCTTATCGGATACTCATCAAGGAGATGTTGCGACCATAGTTCTAGCTCTTAGAACTTTAGGTAGATTCAATTTCGAAGATCAATCAATGCTTGAATTTGTTCAAAGGTAAAGAATTATTCGTTTATATTTTTTTAGTATAATATAATAGACCAGTGCCGATAATTTTTGAGAAAAAAATATGTTTAGCAGTATATGGATGGCGGGGAAATTTACGTTTGTTTACTCCTTAGTTCCTCTTCATCCTATATTAGATGACATTAAAAGGAATACGAAGCGTTCGTGCTGATGTTGAAGCGCAGTCAATAGCAGTGGTGCAAGATCACAATGCCCTGAGTTCTCTATCGCTAAAATATGAAAGAGTCAGTGATATAATAAACTCCCCATCAGCGGACCCTGTCCAACAGCTGTTTCTTTAACGGAGGATGATGCAGCTACTCGTAAACATCACAGCCCTAAATGACCCGGCCATAACACTTGAAAAGGGCCCCTCGGTGGAGGCTGCCTCCAGTCTGGCTCCTGACCACCCGAAAGCCCGTAGAAAGAATGGTAAACGTAGTCGTAAAATCAATGCTACGGATGCTATCACTGTGAACCCCTCTACTAGTCCGTCTGTCCCCACCCCCTCATTCGCAATGTGCTCAAACTATATCCCAGAACCCGATGCGGCATCAACCTCTTTTGTTAGTATCGTTGGACCGTCTTGGCACTGGGGATACTGAGTCTGATAACGGTACCCAGAACGCGAAACATTTTCATTTCGCGTTTCTCCCCTGAAACTACGTGCAAGGCAGTTAAAGAATACCTAATGGGAAAAGCTATTAATCCTGTTACAGTCTCCTGCAGGAAGATCAGCAATTTTTCCAAAACGGTTGCCCCTTTCTTCCTGACTGCACCGCCACATATCGCTTCAAAAATCCGCTTTTAGATCCCACGTTATAGCCTCCGGGTGAATTTTCAAAGTGTTTTGTTCCCCGCACGCGTGCGCAGCATATTCCTCTACAGGTTCCCAAAAACTTTGGACGCTTTCCCTCTATTACCAAAACGTGAGGGGAGTCAGACCCAAAACCCAAGATGTGTTTCTGTCCACTTCTGCCAGTGATTGCGATATAATCGCTTTTACAGAAACATGGTTACACAGTAGGATTCTTAATGCTGAACTTTTCGATAACTCCTTCCAAGTTTTTCGGAGGGATAGTGGAGGTGTAATTGCATGTAGTAACCTTCTCAACTGTTGCTTAATAACGGGAGAAGGAGAATCGCGAAGTGTCAAATCGGCACTCACTTCCGATCCGCCGGATCTTGGAATCGAGGCCCTTGAATTGACGATTTGTCCACTATGCTAACATGGCGCCATCTGTTAGACTCTAGATCTATTAAAAGGGAAATATTATTTCACCACGAACTAGAAAATGGGCGAAGGTTTTAGAAATCAGATAAAGGGGGAGCTTGCATATATAAATGAAGTGGAAACGGCATTAAATAGTTTAGTTTGATTTAAAAAGCGATCAAAGTATTCTAAAGTGGCCTAAAGCGAAAAGTGGTGATTGAAAAGTGAATTAAAAAGCGATAAATAGAATTTAATAGTGTGAGATATTAATTTGCAAGTGATATTAATGAACTCTAAGAATTGCGGTTGTTATTCTAAGTATTTTTCTAGTTTCTGGCCATTTAAAACCGCTTTGGCACTGGTCTATAATCAATTCTCTCTGATAATAATCTCTATCTCATAATAATTAATTTATTTCAAGGTGCGCTGACCACTTTGTATCACATGATCAACAAGAAATCCGCTTGGAAGCTGTGCAAACCTGCACGCGTCTCTTAAAATTGGCTATTCAATCGTCAGATCAATCTATGAGCTATGTCGACACCTTAAGAGAGACAGTATCACATGTCCTAGAACGTTTACTAATAGTCGGAATTACCGATGTCGATTGCAATGTTCGACTTCGCGTTCTCAGATCTTTAGATGAAACATTCGATGCGCAATTAGCACAACCGGAATCTCTTAGTGCATTGCTCGTCACGTTAAACGATGAAGTTTTTGAAATTCGTGAACTGGCAATTGTTACTATTGGTCGTTTATCAGCAATGAATCCTGCCTATGTTATGCCTAGCCTCAGAAAAACTCTTGTGCAACTTTTAACCGAATTGGAACATTCCGGAATGAGCAGAAATAAGGAGCAAAGTGCCAGAATGTTGGATCATTTAATAGTTAGTACACCGAGGTATTTAATTCTAGAATTTTGTAAAGTTTTTTTGTTTCAATTGAAATTTATTACGCAGACTGATTTCATCTTATATGCGCCCTATTTTGACTGTACTCGTACCTAAGCTAAAAGAGCCTGAATCAAATCCTGGAGTTATACTAAATGTCCTACGAGCTATTGGAGATCTGGCAGAAGTAAATGGCGGCTGCAATGAAATGGAACGATGGGCTGATGACTTACTATCCATCCTTTTGGAAATGTTAGCTGATTCTGGTAGTCCAGATAAGAGAGGTGTTGCTCTATGGACCCTCGGGCAACTAGTTAGTGCAACAGGGCGTGTTGTTAGTCCATATCATAAGTATCCAATTCTAATTGATATTTTAATAACATTTTTAAAAACCGAACAACGCCGATCTATAAGACGCGAAACAATCAGGGTTTTGGGATTATTGGGAGCTATGGATCCATATAAACATAAAATGAACAAAGGCTTAATTGATAGCCAAAAAGATACGATATTAATATCGCTATCAGATTTTAAAACTGACGACAATCAAGATTTGTCAACTGCTGAAATGCTAGTAAATATGGGTAATATGCTTGAAGAGTACTATCCAGCTGTAGCGATATCGACATTAATGAGAATATTACGTGATCCGACTCTTGCTCAGCATCATACTAGCGTTGTGCAAGCAGTAACGTTTATTTTTCAAAGTTTGGGTATAAAATGTGTTCCGTATTTGTGTCAAGTTTTGCCAAATTTGCTGGAGAATGTTCGGACAGCTGATATGAACTTAAGGGAATTCCTGTTTCAGCAGTTGTCTACATTAATAGAGATTGTTAAGCAGCATATAATTTGCTATATGGGGGATATATTTAAGCTGATCAAAGAATTCTGGACTATTAACACACCACTGCAGGCTACTCTCATAAATCTTATAGAGAAAATCGCAATCGCGTTAGGATGTGAGTTTAAAGACTACTTATCACAGCTTATGCCACAGATTTTACGAGTGTTACAGCATGATACATCCAAAGATAGAATTGTCACCGTTAAGCTTCTTCAAGCTCTGCAAAAATTCGGAAATAATTTAGATGACTATCTCCACTTGGTTGTGCCACCAATTGTGAAACTATTCGATGCTCCAGACTGTCCACACCAAGTTTCTATAGCTGCTCTAGAAACAATCGATCATCTCGCTAGAATTTTAGATTTTACAGATTTCGCTTCACGTATCATTCATCCGTTGGTAAGAGTTTTGGATAATAACAGTGATTTGCGGGACCAAGCTATGTCTACACTGCGTTCATTAGTTATTCAATTAGGAAAGAAATATTTAGTATTCGTGCCACTTGTTCATAAGGTGATGAATAAGCACAGAATCACGTGTTCTGAGTACGAGAAATTAATACCGAAAATTCAAAGTAACACAACCGTTTGCCTTGATGATGAATTCCGGCTGAGGCAGGCTAAGTATAAAAGCAATGATGTTTCATTAAGCTGCAGTGATATAAGCACGATTAAGAAACTGAACGTATCATCAACTGATTTACAAATGGCTTGGCAGGCGACTCGACGAGTATCTAAAGATGATTGGCTGGAGTGGCTGAAGCGTTTGTCTATAGGTCTGTTAAAGGAATCACCCTCACCAGCCTTGAGATCTTGCCGTGCTCTTGCGCACAATTATCCAAAATTATTAAGAGACTTATTCAATGCCGCGTTTATATCATGCTGGACAGAATTGTCAACGCAACTTAAAAGCGAACTGACTGAAAGTTTATTGCAAGCTCTAGAAGTTCAGGATATGCCAGAGATTACGCAGACTATTTTAAATTTAGCAGAGTTTATGGAGCATTGCGATAAGGATCCTTTGCCAATCGAATCAAAATTGCTAGGATCACGTGCTATGGCGTGCAGAGCATACGCAAAAGCGTTGCATTACAAGGAGGAAGAATTCCAAGCCGAGAAGGATCCGCAGGTGTTTGAGTCTCTAATATTGATTAACAATAAACTTCAGCAGAAAGAAGCTGCCGAAGGACTTTTGACAACATTCAGAAATGCCACAGATGAACAATTAAAAGTACAAGGACGCTGGTATGAGAAGCTGCACAATTGGGATCAGGCTTTGAATCACTACACAGATAAACTGAAAATTGATCCTAATGACGTCGAGGCAAGAATCGGTGAAATGAGATGCCTAGAAGCTCTCGGGGATTGGACTGAGCTAAGTGCAGTTGCTAAAGAGAAATGGGAAGGACTTGGAGATGCGAAGCCTAAAGCTGGATATCTTCCGGCTGTTGCAGCTTGGGGATTACAGGATTGGGAAGCAATGCAGGAGTATGTAAAATGCATTCCGGAGGATACCCAAGATGGCAGCTTTTATAGGGCTGTGTTGGCTGTACATTATGGGGATTTTGAAAGTGCCCAGAGATTAATCGATGAAACTCGTGACTTGCTAGATACTGAGCTAACAGCAATGGCTGGGGAATCTTATGAAAGAGCGTACGGGGCGATGGTATGCGTACAAATGCTGGCTGAACTTGAAGAAGTTATACAGTATAAACTAATCCCCGAAAGACAGGAAATTATAAAAGATATGTGGTGGAAGAGGCTGCAAGGAGGCCAACGTTTGGTTGAGGATTGGAGGCGTATTATTCAAGTTCATTCTCTCGTCGTTGCTCCTCACGATGACATTCATACTTGGCTGAAATACGCATCACTATGTCGCAAGAGCGGTTCTCGGAAATTATCTCATAAAACTCTAGTGATGCTGCTTGGAACAGATCCATCTCTTAATCCTAGTGCTCCTCTCCCAGTAATCCAGCCCCAAGTTACTTTTGCCTACACCAAGCACATGGCCATGTTCGATAACGTCCAGGGGGCTTATGAGCAGCTAACTACATTTGTAAATGCCTACAGCGTGCAATGTAATTGTTCATTAGATGATATGAAGAAGGATGATAGACGTCTGCTTGCCAGATGCTACATGCGTCTAGGATTATGGCAAAATAAATTGCAGGGAATTACTGATCAATCAATTCAGGGTATTCTTGAATCTTATGACAAAGCGACTACTTATGATCCATGTTGGTATAAGGCTTGGCATTCGTGGGCGTACATGAATTTCAAAGTAGTCCAGGCCCAAAAACAGCAGCTTCAAGATCAACAAGCAAATATGCCAGAACCAGTTCGAAATCAGAAGGAGAAGAGTATTATAGCCCAGTATGCTGTTCCAGCTGTTGATGGATTCTTCAGATCTATAAACTTACTGCAAGGTAATTCCCTGCAGGATACTCTCCGGCTGCTTACCTTATGGTTTGATTATGGTCAATATCCGGAAGTCTATGATGCTTTGCTGGTTGGAATGAAAATGATTGAGATTAACACGTGGTTACAAGTTATTCCACAACTAATAGCCCGAATAGATACACATAGAACACTGGTTGGTCAGCTAATTCATCAATTACTAATCGATATCGGAAAATCTCATCCTCAAGCACTTGTGTATCCTCTAACTGTAGCTTCAAAGTCGGCGTCTGTAGCACGTAAGAATGCCGCACATAAAATATTGGATTCCATGAGAAAACACTCCCCAACACTGGTCGAGCAGGCTGTAATGTGCAGTGATGAACTAATTCGAGTAGCAATCCTCTGGCATGAGCAATGGCATGAAGGTCTCGAGGAGGCTTCACGTCTGTACTTTGGCGAAAGAAATATAAAGGGTATGTTCGAAACATTGGAGCCTCTGCATACGATGCTCGAGCGTGGTCCACAAACTCTTAAAGAAACCTCATTCAATCAGGCCTACGGACGTGAATTGACTGAAGCATTTGAATGGTGCCAGCACTATAAAGTATCAGGAAACATTCGCGATCTAGATCAAGCTTGGGATATTTACTATCATGTATTCAGAAAAATCTCCAGACAGCTGCCACAATTAACATCGCTCGAGCTGCAATATGTTAGTCCTAAACTGTTAGCATGTAAAGACTTAGAATTAGCTGTTCCTGGTAGCTATAATCCTGGACAAGATTTGATAAGGATATGTCATATTAAGAGCAACTTGCAGGTGATTACCTCAAAGCAACGACCAAGAAAATTATGTATTCGCGGATCGAATGGGAAAGACTACATGTTCTTGCTTAAGGGTCATGAGGATTTGCGTCAGGATGAGCGAGTTATGCAACTATTTAGCTTAGTGAACACGTTACTGCTGAACGATCCTGATACGTTTAGAAGAAATCTAACAATCCAGCGATACGCTGTCATTCCTCTCAGTACAAATTCGGGGTTGATTGGTTGGGTGCCGCATTGCGATACGTTGCACACATTGATTCGGGATTATCGTGAGAAGAAGAAAACACTTCTTAATTTGGAACATAGGATTATGCTGCGTATGGCGCCAGATTATGATCATTTAACTTTAATGCAAAAGGTTGAAGTATTTGAAAATGCCCTCGAACATACTAAGGGTGATGATTTGGCGAAGTTACTGTGGTTGAAGAGTCCTTCATCAGAGGTTTGGTTCGAAAGAAGAACGAATTATACACGATCCTTAGCAGTAATGTCAATGGTTGGCTATATTCTAGGACTTGGAGATCGCCATCCGTCTAACTTGATGCTGGATCGGCTGAGTGGCAAAATACTTCACATAGACTTTGGTGACTGTTTCGAAGTGGCTATGACAAGGGAGAAATTCCCAGAGAAAATTCCTTTCCGGCTAACACGAATGCTTATAAATGCCATGGAAGTAACC
Source organism: Thereva unica (assembly GCA_949987705.1). Lineage (NCBI taxonomy): Eukaryota > Metazoa > Arthropoda > Insecta > Diptera > Therevidae > Thereva > Thereva unica. The sequence continues at coordinate 86,768,042 of OX465285.1, forward strand.
GGAATAGAAGGAACCTACCGAAGAACTTGCGAGAGTGTTATGGTAGTACTAAGAAGAAACAAAGACAGCCTAATGGCTGTTCTAGAAGCCTTCGTATACGATCCATTACTTAACTGGCGCTTACTAGACACAGATAAAAATAGAAGATCTAAAAACAACACAGACGGCACAGCAATGGGCAGTCTTAATGGATCTGTTGATGACACATTCAATTTACTACTGAGCAATCAAACTACTAAAACCAAACCATTCGAAGGTCAAGTCGGCAATAATGTCTATGCTCATGTCCAAACTGAAGTCACAAACAAAAAGGCTAGAATGATCGTTGATCGGGTAAAACAAAAACTAACAGGAAATGATTTTCATACACAAAATGCCGTTACAGTTCAGCAGCAAGTTGATCTACTTATTCAGCAGGCGACTAACAATGAAAACTTATGTCAATGCTATATTGGATGGTGTCCTTTTTGGTAGATATACATACTACTTTTAAATCCTACTATATATCTTCTAGTTTATGTAAGTGCTGTCATTTGTTAGGTTTAAGGATATACAGTCGCGCTTTTTTTTGTTATTGTAAATAATATAATCAAACTTTTGTTGTTTTGTTCATAAGCAAAAATACATTTTTTTTAGTATTAAAATAGAAAATAGAAATGAGCTAGTATTTTCCCACACGCATTTTTCCTGTTTAATAACATATATTTAGTATTTTTATGTTTTTTTAGTGCGATGAAGTAACTATATCAAAAAAGAGGGGAAACATTTATAAATAGGTATAATGATGTGATTTACCAAAATAAAGACGATATTCATGGCTTTCTATTTTTAACAAAAAAAAAGAATTTTTAATCTTGCGGTAGGAGAGATCCTACACTACTTAATACTAGTCCTTATATCGCAGAAAGTGGACTATGATTATCATTTATTACTAGTTCTTTATAAGCTTTGGTCTGTTGAAGAATTTTGCGCCATGTACGAGGGTGGTCTGACTTTCTTTCTGACATTTTTCCGACCTTAACGTGAAGATGGCAGCACTCGTCCATGAAAGCCATGTGAAAAGGAATGTAGTTGTGCATATGTTGACTGTTACTCACCAAAGTTTCAGCCATTTTGGACGCGAAATTGTCATTTGACAGTCGTTTAAGTGAGTTGATGTGTGTTTTTCAGCCTTACTCTCGTTGTCGAGTGACGAAACAGATGTGTCACTTTGACCTTTAATTCGCATTGTCTATCTACCAGATTTCTGGCAAGCAACTCGACTAAATTCATATTTAATTGTCGCAAGGTGACGTGTGAAGTAACATTTTCCTCGACACGTGTGAAGGCATCGACAGTTTCATTCCACCGTGACTCTCGCCAACGAGAATACCACCTTGTGAAAATCAGTAGTTACAGTTTTTGATCGTTTCGAACGTTCATCGTCTCCGAAGCTCTGACGGTCCCATTTAAATGTAGCGAGTGTCAAATAGCAACTGCGCGTCCAAAATGGTTGAAACTTTGGTGAGTAACTGTCAAGAGATGCACAACTACATTCACTAGCTTTTATTGACGAGTGCTACCATCTTCACGTCGAGGTCGGAAACTTTTCAGGCTCGTAGGTTAGTTAGGTTAGATTGAAATGGTTGCTCCCACACTAGAGAGCCCACTTAGGCATACCATTGGGCCCATTGTGATGTTATTCTAGTGTTGGAACAAAATTCCGGCCATTTTAAGCCATTTGGAGCTTTTAATAAAGCGACAGAGGTCAGGAACACCAGTCCATCAAGGGGGGTTGAGCTGATGAAGGCCCCTCTTTTCCTCGCAAGGGTCGGACATGTACAGAAAAGATGGGAGACAGTTTCTTCCTCGTCCGCGTAAATCAAGATTCTACAATGTCTTAGCATGGGAACAAAGTCATCAATTTTTTTTTTTTTTTTTTTTTATATGAAAAAACCAAGCTTAGGTGTAACCCTTTGTACTACCAGTCCGTCATGTCGTTCAGTTCATGGTGCAATGTCTAGTAGTAGCTTGGTTTGAAGAATAGAGGAGAATAGGAAAGGTTAGAGGGGGTCTGGAGGGTGTAGAAGAAAATGACGATGAACCTCACGTTTGAACTCTAAGATGTTGTACGAGTTCGGAAATACCGACTGCGGGAGATCATTCCACAGTTGAGTTGTTCTATTCATAAACGAACTTCTAAACCGTATTGTGCGTGAACGAGGGGGCTGTAGGGTATGGGGGTGAGCCGAGCGGGCTAGTCTTGTGTTGCGGGAAAAGTATTGCCGTGCAGGCAGGAGGTCCTGAATTTCGGTGGAACAGTCGCTATGGTAATAGCGATAAAGTATGGAGAGGGCTGCTACATTCCTACGGTGGCTCAAGGTGTCTATGGAGGCGCGAAAGGGGCCATCACCAATGAGTTTGAGGGCACGATTTTGCACCTTGTCGAGACAAACCAAGGTGGTTTTTGGGGCGCCTGCCCAGATATGTGAGTTGTATTCGAGGCGCGGCCGAATGTAGGATTTGTATATTGTAGCCAATGCGGCTGGCTGGAGAAGGAACTTGCATCTCTTGAGAAATCCAAGGCATTGGGAGGCTTGTTTGGCGATTTGGAATATGTGATCGTTCCATCGCAGATGCTCCGTTAAAGTTACCCCTAGGATGTTGAGAGTTGAGTCAGCCGTTAGATTCTCTCCATCCACCGAGACAGGAGGAAGGTCGGTACAATTTTTGTTGGAGATCAGACAGTGCTTCGTTTTTGTGGCATTGAATTCGACGCGGTTCATTTCGCCCCAATGAAGAATCGATTTGATATCCCGGTTGATCGAAGCCGACATCAGTTGACGGTGGTAAAGACAAGGTCTGGCACGTGCTTGTCTTATATTGTCGAAGGAGTAAGAGAAATTCAGAGTACCGTCATCAGCGAAGCAGTGAAGTGGGTTGGAGGGGATTGAGAGCAGATCATTAATGAAGATTAGAAAAAGTGCGGGTGAAAGAATTGACCCCTGGGGAACTCCGGCCGAAATGGCGTGGGGGTTGGATTCGACGCCATCCAATACTACCTTGATTGAACGGCATGAAAGAAAGCTCTTAATCCAGTTCCTTAGAACTAAGTGTATACCAATAGCTTGGAGTTTATTCAACAGAGCTGGGTGCCATACTCTGTCAAAAGCCTTTGATATATCTAGAGCAACTAGGCTAGACTCACCAAAGCTGTGAATGCTTTGGTTGATACGCTCGGTTAAACACACAAGCAGATCGCCAGCAGACCGTTTAGATCTGAAGCCGTATTGCCTGTCGTGTATAATTTGGTTGGATTCTAGATATTTCATCAGCCTTTTATTGATTATTGTCTCCATGATTTTGGAGAGAACAGAAGTAATTGCTATTGGGCGGTAGTTTAAGGGGTCGCTGGCTTCACCTTTTTTTGGGATTGGCTGAACATGAGCTAGTTTCCAAGAGTCGGGATACACTCCGGAGAAGTAAGACAGGGCAAAAAGTTTGCGCAGAGTTTTAGCCAAAGGTGAGGCATAAAGCATAGCATAAAGAGTAAAGGACCAAGAAGACTGCCTTGAAGGACAACGGATGAGGCTTCTGTGGTTGCAGAACTTGGTAGGTCCTGTCAGCTAAGTAAGACTGGAAGCATACTAGAAGGATTTGCGGAAAGCCTAACTTTCTTAGTTTGAGAATTATAATGGAGTGTGGAGTTAGTATGACGATCTCTCCGAAAGATTTGGTAGGAGGAACCGAAGAGTTCAGCATTGAGAATGCCTTCATGGAGCCAGGGGCCGTATTTGGTTTCTCGAGTCGACATTGTCGTCTGTCGATAAATAAAAATTGGCATTTGGCGACACGATATCGTCTCTTTACCTGTCGATAAAGACGTTTGACGGTTATTAAAAAGCTCAATTTATGCATACAAAAAAACTTTTAACAATTTCTATTTTAATTAAATATACGAGATTTGCTTCCTTGGAGTAATACCACCCAATTTGATGGTTTTGTATGGCTGCGCTTAGCTGTCGATTTGGTCGTGAAACCAAATATGAAACTTAAAGAAAATCGAGAAGCTTTTTTTGTCGAGAAACCAAATACGGCCCCAGGTTTCAGTGAATTCTATGATATCGAACCCACTAGCCATCGATGCCTGAAGGTTGTCATTAGTTTTAGACCTGGACCTCCTTACATTCTGGTAGTAGAGGGAGAGCGACACAAGTTTTTTGACATCTGTGGAGCTCTCAGAGTGGAAGCGTTTGCATGAGGAGTTCGAGTACGGGTACGCGAAACAAGAAGTTTGGTAAGGGTACCAGCAGACCAGAATCCAGGGGCTAAAAGTATCTCGGTAAAAGCAGGTGAGGCAGACAAAACAAAAGAAGCAACAGGATTGGAAGCCTTACTGACTGTTCTGAAGAAAAAAAAAACGATTCCAGGGTTTCTAGATCTCATCTTTAAATATTCAGATAGTCTCCGTCTTTAGTTGTGGGAGAGAATCGAGAGATGACTATATTTAAAGGTTTCAGTATCGTTACCAGAGGGGCAGAGATCTCAATAGGATCTGAAACTTTAGTAGCCGAGTAATCACCCACTATTAGAGGTCCAGAGATTAATGCCGAAACTGGCATGGAGGTCGACTTTGACTCTGGAACGCGGATCAAGAAACTCACGATGACACCGTCGGCGGCTTGGCGATTTTGACCATTCCTACGACTTTTACGACGCGCCTTAAGACTAGGCGCGACTGGAAAGTTGGCAATTTGAGTGAGGACATTATTCTCCGTAACAGAAGCAGCCGTGGTGCATGCTGAAGAAGGAAGCTGCTCCTGGTCCGAAACACCTATGGTCTCACAAAAGGTCTTCCAGGATTCTCTCTTTGACTTGCGCAGTTCGTACTTGAACTCCCTGAGACGCGCTTAATAGTTGTCCAAGTCCTAATCTCAGTTAAACCGTATTGAAGGCCTTTCTACTTTCAGATCTTGAAGCTTACTAGTCCACCAAGTTGGTTTGGTTTTACCCCTGTATTTCCTAATGGGACAGGCTGCTGAGATTTCTCACCTGATCTTCAGCGTCCAAGACTTCTTGCCTGTCCAAGACTTCTTGTCTTACCCTTGTAACGAACGTAGGCTCATTTCCTGTTGCACAGCAAGAGATTATTTTGGAGTAAAAAGTCAAAAAGCAACTCACCTCTTACATTTGTGTCTGAGCTGCCCCCAACGGAGTTGCGAGCATTTGTATCACATCCAATGATGAGACTGGCTCCATAATTAGCCACTTCCTTTGTTGCATCGAAGCGACTGGAGCTGTCTATATCTCCCTCATATGGTAGGTAGGCAGATTCAATCCACGTAGCCTTGCAGTCCTTTCTGATGTCCAAGCAGAACACCACAGTGTGAGCATTTCTGTATTTTAGACAGCATAAAAGCGCTAAGGTCATTATTAACAATTAAACAGGTTCTTTGCTTATCCTCTCCACTTCTGGGATATAGCAAGGTGTACTTTGGAGTCCTGATTCCGCGTAGAAGGCCCCGGACAATCCAAGGCTTCTGTACCAGGGCGACATCTAAATCAGCCTTCGAAAGGTTGATCAGTCTCGATTACCTTTATGCCCTCCTCCGATGTGAGAGTAATATCATCATTTCCCACCGAAAGAAGTTGGTCAAAGTCCCCTAGTTCGTCCTCCGTCGTTGATAGCGAAAGAACAGCTGAGATTTGGATATCCTCTTCGGTTAAGCAATCACCACTAATCTAAAAAGAAAGTGTAAAAATCTCTAAGCATTATTGTCTGCCACACAAATAAACAACCAGAATACGCCTTTCACTTTGCTATCATTTATTGTTTGTATATAAAAGCAAACTTTCAAATACAATGCATAATCATAAGCTTTTACATCTTTTCTTGTTCATAATATACATTTTAAAAAATACACTGATAATATTAATGGAATTACACAACTATCGGAGGAATCAGCCAGTAAAACGATGTGGAAGCAACTTGTATACGGAAGTACAAAGCACATGCAACGGTGACGGCTTTGCTAAATAAATTGGAAAATCTTTTTCTGCAAATTCAGATAGAACTTGCCTGCATACCCCGCATGGAGATACAAAAGTATTCTCTTGATGTGCAACAACTGCACAGGCAGTGAATGTCTTGTAGCCTTCGCTGACTGCCTTGGCGATTGCTGCTCGTTCAGCACATATTGTTGGGGTGTACGAAACACTTTCTATATTGCAGCCAGTGAATACTCGTCCATCGGTTGTACGTAGGGCAGCGCCAACGGCAAAATCGCTGTATGGACAGTAGGCGTTCTTGCGAACTTGCACGGCGGCATCTATTAGTTTTTGAACTGATGGATCTAGAAGAGGGAAATATACATGGAAGTTAATAAAAGAGTTTTTATAAAGCCTTCACTTTGTTTTTAAACTGTGATAGTGATGGTTTTCATACAATAATTACATATTTGAGAACTTAAGATACTAATAGAAATGCAAAGATCACCTTACTGTGGGTTTCAGCAGGCCATAGAGATATATCAGGGGGACGAGAGAACTGACTAATTAGCAAGGGCGGGATCGAACATGGATGCTTATTCAGCCGAAGAGATAAACAAAACTACAGCTATCTCGCATGAACCTACCCAGAGAGTAGCAGGAATGGTATCGGACATGATTCCTTTGCTGAAAATCGAATCGTGTGAAGTGACAAGTCGTTTGAGTTGAAGAAAGTGACGTTTCAGTGGAATTGCGACGTTCAGCACAGAGCTTAAACTCAATTTAGCTGTTCCTCTCTCTGGCCCCAGTGCTGAAAGTCGTACGTAAGTGAAACGTCACTTTCTTTAACTCAAACGACTCGTCACGTCACATGACTCGACTTTCAGCACAGGGGCCATTGGCTTCAAATTTAGCTCCTTGATGATCAATAAATGATCCAGAAGGTCTCTTGGCTTAAAGGAGAACAGCTCCCGTAGACGCAGCGCCCCCGCCATAGCGTCATTCTTCACTACTAAGTGGAGCGGAGGAATGTTCAGTAGGGCCTCAACAGCCGTAGTCGGACAAGAGCTTTTAGCTCCCGTGATACCAAGACAGGCCAGTCTTTGTACTCTGGCCAGCTTAGTCAAAGCACCTTCTTTTAGTCTTGACCCATCATGCGTGCCTTATGACCGTCGTATGTAGCCAAAACATTAAACTTGGTTTGAGACCCCAGTTTGTGCCTACAAATTGACGACAGATATGGAGAGATGTAATTGCCTTAGCAGTTTTAGGAGCTTTTGATTTAGGATTATGCCTAGACATTTAGCCTCATTTGAGAAAACCATTTCTTTATCATCCAAAGAGGGAACTTTTAAATTTAGCGCCTTTCATATTCGTAAATGTTGCAATGACAGTTTTTTGTGGGTTAATACCCAAGTTCTTGCTATGACAACCAGCAAGGACGTAGCCAGGATTTTGCTTCGGGAGGGGTTTTTGTAGGTTAGGTTGAAATGGCACGCTATTGGGCCCATTGTGATGCCATTAGCCATTCTAGTGTTGGAACAAAGTGCAGGCCATTTCAAGCCATTTGGAGCTTTTGATAAAGCGACAGAGTTCAGGGACCCCAGTATTTTGCAGCTCGCTCAGTGCATCAAGGAAGGGTGAGCCAAGGAAGGTCCCTCTTTCCTTGCGAGGGCGGGACATGTACAGAGAAGATGGGAGACAGTTTCTTCCTCTTCTTCATTACCACATCAGCATAAGTCGTTGTGGGGAAGTCTTAATCTTTCGGCGTGCCGGCCAAAGGGGCAGTGACCGATCAGAGCATTTACTACATGGGTTATCTCCTTTATGTTTAACAAAACTAGAAATTTTGAACGCTTTGCGTCCAAAGTTGGCCAGATTGCATGAAGAGTGCGGAACACCGTTGCTGTGGTTCATCTCAACCCATCTCGAGCTAAGCTGATTTTCCTCCAAGCTAGTTTGTAGGTCATTCCTATCCGGGTTAAGTGGGGTGTCCTTTCCACTTCGGTTCCCTGTCTAGCAAGCTCATCTGCCCTACGGTTCCCCTAATCCTATTATGTCTAGGAATCCAACAAAGTTTTATATGAAACTGAATGGCAATCTCACACAGAGACCCGCGGCAGTTCAGAACAGTCGTGGATGTTGTGACGGCAGAATGGGTTTTTGTAAGAATCATAATAATGATCTGTGTAAATGAGACCTCCCCTTCCCCCCTATACTTTTTTACTTTTTTTATACATAGTCATCTAGATATTTTTTCCTTTCTTCGGAAATGCAAATTACATACCAATAAACATTGCACACATATGAATAAGACATTCGCTTATGTATTTTCAAATTTCCGCTTCGAAATGTACCAAGAATGCTACTGTGCATGGAAAATAGCCTTTTGAGAAACCTCATCTCGTTTGGTTCGCGCTATACATAGCTGTCGCCAAACGTATTTCTAAGAAGAAAAAATGCGATTTGAATGGTGTTCTGCCTATCTCAAATTTAGTATACAATTGAAGAAAAACTATTTATTATTATTTAATTTTTCATGCTATCTGCGATGTCTTTTTTCATGCGGGGGGGGGGGGGGGGTTTGAACCCCCAAAACCCCTCCCCCGGCTACGTCCTTGACAACCAGCTATGCACATATGACAGAGCGGCTTGCAAAAGATGTGAAATGGTGCCATCATGCCGCTTATCGTTGTGACGACATCGTCTGCATAGGCCTATGCTTAGCCCGGAAATTCAGGTCGGCAAGAAGTTCGTCGATTACGATTGACCATAAGACGGCTGATAGCATGCCCCTAGAGACAAGCCTTTAGCAGCTATTACCGTAGTCAAATCGCCATTCATCTCAGCAGTTATCAATCTGCTGTTGAGGTGCGGGGTGCAGTGAGGAGTTGTATCCCTTTTTTGATCGCGACGAAGGTAACATTGTCAAACGCACCCTCAATGTCGACGCAGAGGCGCAAAGGCGCAGAGGGAGATTTCCTTGGTCCTGAGGGATTTCTCAATATCTCTTACTAGTACATCTGTAGATCTGCCTGGCCGGAAGGCAAATTACAGACAATGAAGTGGGTTTTCTGTAAGACCCTCTCTAATATGCCTGTCTAGAACGTTCTCCATTGTTTTCAGGAGGAAGAAGAGGTTGATAGGTCCATAGCATTTTACTTTCCTATACGATTTTCTTGCTGATTAATGGATAAGGACTATCCCTCTCTAGCACCTGTCCCGAAATAATGGCAGCAGGATTGGTAAGATCTCTTCCAAGCCCCTTTGAAGAAAGAGCCGGGAGCATGTTGTCCTTTCCAGCAGTCTTTAAAGGCGTCAATGGCCCATTCCATCTTACCGGCAGTGAAAATCCTGTTTGCCAGGACTTGGTTCCTATTGTACTACCTCCGATCCAATCTTAGGTTGGACAGGGTCAGTTAGCTGACATCTCGGATTGTGCATCTTTTGAAAAAGAAGGTAATTTTATTAGAAAGCATGCAGTTTTATCATTCTTTCGTTTCGTTTCGTTTACAGATCTAATGTATATAAAAGAATTGTTTGAAATATTCTTACCTAAATTTCCTAATTCTTTTATCGATTCACCATCAATAATCGTATCTCCTCCAATACCAGCCATTTAATAAAACTACAAGACTAAAAATGTTTTTATTTGTAAAAAAACTGATGATTTTTCACACTAAAATTAAAAAAAGACGAAAAGTATTAGTTTAATAGAAATAAATCAAGTTAAAGTTAAATTTTGAATATCTAGTTAGCAACATTGCTGTTCATTTCTTGTTTTTCCCTTCTAAACAAAAGTTACTGTAAATAGTTATTAGCAACATGTTTCACAAAATTCCTAATCTATTTGCAGCAACATGGCGCGATCTCGATATAAAACTTCTGAGCACGTGATATTTTCGCATGAAATAAAGTTCGCTTAAAATAGATTATCGCTCTTTTTTCTATCATAATTTGCAAGCATCACTAATTTTTTTATATTTCTGACTTTTATTTTGGTTAAATTATTAAAGTATATTTATAATAACGGGAATTATGGAGATGGATAAAACTTACTTAATATAAAGATATATAGCTTTTAGAAAATGTATTTATTTTTACTTATTTAAGGAGTAAACAAAACAAATGTACACTATCAAGGAGAAAAAATAACTAATTTGACAGTTCCTAATCCGAGAATCGTAGGGTGCAAGCTAATTTGCAAAAATATTCGCCGTGATTAGTTTGTGAATTCTTGTATATTCGAAAAAAAATTTGTCCGTTATTAAATACTGGCGGAGTTAAAGGTTTATTTGGGTTTTTTATTTATATGTAATTAATATTTGTTTTTTATATATTAGATAATGACAATACTCATAGAACTGAATGTAAAAAATTAAGTGTAGCCGGTTACCGCAAGTATTTAGACAAGGTTGAGAATGGTCTGAAAAGTGACGTAGAAAATTTTTGTTCATATGTTCAATATTGTACAATTTTTAAATTTAATTAATTCTGTCCTACGAACGTTGTCTATTTTTGGTATAACTTATTTGTAATCTGTAAGGATCTTACAGCTGATCCTTCTTTTAACATCTTGGGTATAACTTTATCTGAGAACTTGCGATGGAATGATCACATATTCCAAATCGCTAAACAAGCATCCCAGGCTTTCATAAGAAATGCAAATTTCTGCTCCCACCAGCAGCTAGAGCTACAATCTACAAATCCTACATTAGGCCCCGCCTCGAGTATAAGTCATTTGCCCGCCTTAGCGTGGCTGGACAAAGTGCAAAGCCGCGGAGATGAAAGCCTTTGGATCTCCATCAACTCTGTGAGCCACCGTAGGAAAGTAGCAGCGCTCTCCATGCTTTATCGTTATTACCACAGCGACTGCTCCACTGAAATTCAGTACCTTCTGCCTGCACGGCAATATTTTTCCCGCAACACATGACTAGCCCGCTCGGCTCACCCCCATACCCTACAGCCCCCCCCCCCTTTCGCGCACAACATGTTCTAGAAGTTCGTTTATGAATAGAACAACTCGACTGTGGAATAATCTCCCACAGTCAGTTTTCCCGAACTCGTACAACACCCAAGAGTTCAAACGTAAGGTTCATCGCCACTTGCTCCAACACCCCCAGACCCCCCTAATCCTATCATTTTCTTTTCTATCTTTCAAACCAAGCTTGCTACTAGACATTGAACCATGACCTGAACGACATGACAGACTGGTAGTACAAAGGGTGATTCCTAAGCTTGGTTTTCCCACATAAAAAAAATCTATGTAGGTATGTATAATGCTGATTGGCATAGATATATAAATAAAATATAAATAAATAAAATGTGTGTATGAAGTTATAATATTATGTTAATTCATAATTTTTAATTTATCATTTTATAAAAAAAATAAACTATCCAAAAATAAAAATAAAAGATCCAATACATATAAACAATAAAAAAACATTTCAATCTGGTAATACCTACAAAAAGTAAATTCGCTTCAAAAAAGCGAAAAGTCGATGTGCCAAGAGTTTTCAGTCGAGTGAGATTGCAGTTTTGTTGTCTCGCAAAATTATAGGAAAAATTTCGCATTTTGTTCATAAAAACGCTTGAATTCAAGTCACAAAACTAATTAAAAAGTTAAGTGCTAAAACTATAGTGATATAAATATATTTAATAAGCTGATAATCTAGAAGTAAATAAACGCAAATTCATAACAAAGGACACTGAAAAAAACTTCTTTCAGTCAGAAGAAATCTCTCTTATAAAAAAGCCCTTAGCTTTTTTTTTAATTATATCCGAGTCCTTTTTTTTGTTAATTTTACTGTCATCTCTCCTATCCTAGTGCGGAGTAAAAAAATATAATATTTTCAATTTGTGTTGATGGAATTTTTTTTCTAAAGCGTATATTTTGTTTATAGAAGTGTTATTGAAATTATTTCTCGGGAGTACTAATAATAAATCAAGTGTGATTCTGTGTGCTTATTGCTTGTGGCCAGAGGCGCATCACACATCAAGGCGTAAAATTCCGAAAAAAGTTTTAACATAGAACAAAGCCCGAGGAGACTGCCAAAAAAAGATTTTGTTTAGCCGACGCGTGTCAAGAACCTCCACACAACAAAGAAGAACAGTAGAAAAAATAAGGGAAGACTTGTTTACTTGGTTTAGTTCATATCAAAAAATTATTTCAAATCAAAATCCAGTCTTGAAGTATCAGAATGAGCGAACTCACAGCTGAAGAGGTTTGGGCACACGAGATTTCTTGGAAAAGAATATTGGAGATTTAATTTCTTTTTTCTTTCTATTAAAGATACGTGCCCGTAGACTTCGACGTCTTGGAGTCTTAGGTGGAGGTGGGGGAACACCTACACCTACTCAGCCAAGCCCTTCATCATCAACTAGTAATGTGCAACAAGAATCATCAGATGATCCAAATGGAGGTAGTAACATAAACGATAATATTACTAATGTGGAAAGCCAAAAGCCAGAATACGGTGGAGATCCACAACCTGAAAATGAACGTGAGTCATTTTTATATGTCGAAAAATAATTTCAATTTTAAAATAAGATTTATTTCGTTGTTTTCACACTTTTTTAGGAAAACTGTAACGCAATTTTGTGTGTGGTTTTTTACGTGTAAAATTTGTTTTCGTATATTTACTCAGATATTGCTGGGAATGTGATGTGTGCTACATATTTTGTATGAAAAACAATTTTTATAAAGTAAATCTTATTATATATTTTTCGTTGCGAATAACAACAAAATATTTACCGTCCTTTCTTGTATATCATTGGTGGTGAAATTTCCAATAGTGTTTTGCGCCATAGCATTATATCGAAATTGGCCATCAGTTGGCTTTCTTAGTCACAGTTTCCATACACTAAATGAAGGCTAAAACATTCACCTCGTTATGCTTAAATGAATACTGGCATTTCAATGATTAATTTAATATTATTTTATAACTAGGTTTTCCTTTAGGTATATCAAGCGCTATACAAGAGTTGCTCCTATATCTATCCCAATTAGAAATTCCCCAATATCATCGAGACAATACATTATATGTAGCTCTTAAACAAACCTTGATTGATAAGTATTACAGGTATCTACAAAGCATTTAATGTTTTGATAATGTAAATATTGTGACTTTCATCATAATTATTGGCGTTACAGCCCTATCTGAAGCCTTGACCTACTCAAGAATCTACGTCCAATGCTCCTGGTCGTGCGTCTTACTCTTTCAGTTGATAAGCAAGCACATTGTGCTAAAGTCCACTTCTATGTCGTGTTAGTGTTTTTACTGTTAATTCGCACATTTGTACATTTATTCTTAGATCTGCTTCCAATGTACATATTTTTCATCATCTGTAGCACTACAGGTTATTATTGGCCTTGGTTTCCTCCAGCATTTCTCTCAATGCCGTTCGGTTCAATAATGTGCACCTAACTTTGCTAAATCTTAGCTGGCAAATTATTTTACCCTTAATTATACGAAGATTTATTGAAGCCTGTATTTGTGTTGATTTGTTTTGTGGGGTAATACCTCTTTAATTCCTCCTATTGTGACAAGTAAATATTTATTGTCTCCTTTCATTTATTTGGCAATATTTCTTTGTTCTATATGTTCTATGCTCAATGCGCTCTATTATAGGGTGTAATATCTTTGATATTACTTCAATGTTGGCTTTGAGCTTCTTTGACCTCTTTTAGCTTAGGTGAATTTATATTAAATGATATCCTGGTACATTGTCTTGTTTTCCCGCCTTGGTCTTTTCTTTCAGCTTAGCCTTGGTAGATTTATTCTTTTGTTCTTTTGTATACCAATTTTTGTACAACTTAGACACTTTCCAAAGGCCAAATGTACCTCCTATGCTACCGTCGGAAGCCTCAAGGCTACGTAGAATATTAATGAAAGCGCCAAGAATGCTTTGTTATTTTCGCAAAGAAAACGGCGATTAGACTGACTCAAGCAGAGAATCCCTGACACTACTTATGGGCACCCACTTCTAACACCCAAAGACTAGGCTAATCAGCCTATCGTCCTTTCTTTTGGAAACTCCACAAAGGCTAATCGAAATATATCTGAAGCAGATCATACTACCTATACAAAGAGCAAATCTACTGATCTGTTTTTCACCTCATTGGTTTCAGCCATTGAAAAATCCCTCGAGGTCAAGGAATATACGTTAGAAGCCTTTAACAAGATACTCCCCTACACCCTGGGCTTGACAGAGCAGGGAATGGACACATCACTGGCGTCTCTCATTTAGCAAATGCCTACTGGCAGAATGGTGAGCTCGGTACTAGGCGACAGCTCGATCCGAATGGCTGTAAATAGAGGAACCCCGCAAGGAGGTGTACTTTCCCCTCTTCTACGGGTTGTAACTATCAACCAGGTGTTGCGTCGCAAGGGGCAGAGGGGCATCACGTCCTAGTGTACGTGGATGCTGTTTATATCATCACAAAAGGAAAATTTTCTCATCTCCTCTGTGATATCATGGAGGCAGCGAAACAAACCCTTTAAAGTTGGACCCGCGGACTCAACGTTATCCCAGTAAAAACGGAACTGGTCCTCTTCACAAGAAGGTATAAAATCCCACCTTTAACACCCCCCCGAGGCTTAACAGTTTTAGGCTCAAATTTAACAACAGTGCCAAATATCTGGGAGTAGTCCTGGACAAGAAGCTCCTCCGGAATGAAAACACAGAAGAGCTCATTAAGAAAGCGAACATAGCCCTTTTCGCTTGCAAAAAATCCATTGGGGAGAAATGGGGCTTCTCCCCTAACATAGTACGATGGATCCATACAGTAATCGTCCGCATTCCATACGGGGTCTTAGTATGGTGTCCAACCCTGAGTAAATCTACCGTAAGCAAGTTATGTTAAATGTTATGTTATTCCTCCCTACTTTGAATCTTGTGGCAAGGGAAAGCGTAGCCTTTAGAATAAAAAAAATTTGGTTTTTGGATCGGAATCAGGGGAGGACACACGAAGGTGCTGAAATCTGTTACCACCCCACTAAAACAGACTTCTGTATACCCGAGATTACCTACACGGGGAACTTCTCAGATAGTCAGGCAGCTCTGAAAGCCATGAGCTCTTGCACAAACACCTCTAGATATGATCTCTGAATGTCGCAAATCTCTTAACGAGATGGCTCAACAGTTCAGGAAAGATGAGAATTATTTATGTTTTCTGATTAACAATTTTATACTTGAAAGAATGTATTTTTTTAACAGCAAATTAGTTCCCTACAAACAATCCAGTAATCAATTTCCATTTGTTATCAGTTACGCGGCCTACAACAAATTTAGCAAGTAAATCACGCCTCCTTAAAGATGACCAACAAACAACACCCGCTTCAACGCCAAGGCCTAAAACACCACCACCAACAACAACAGTAGAACCGGAACCTGAATGCGTAAAAATGGACGTCGATGAATGCAATAGTAGTCAAGTAACTAAAGAAAAAAATCGCGATCGTGATTCTGGTATAGAAAATATGGAAACCGATGAAAGTCCAACAGATAAAATCTCATTAGATAAAGATCTCGAACAAATTTTCTCCAAAATGTTTGAAGCCAGCTGGAGTGAAAATTGCTGCGGCGATATAATCTGCCCGCAAACTGCTGAATTTTGTGAAAATCATCCAGAACAACGAACAAATTTTAATAATATTATATCAAATGTTATTGTTGAAGTCATTATGAAATATATGGAAGGTGAACGAACCGAAAAATTAGAACAAATTAAAACTGAAGAATCACAACAGACATCACTGGAACAAGTTTCAGAAGCAACAACATCACAATCAATACAGCCAACTCCATCTAGTAGTAGTGCTGCTGGGACAGCAACTACATCATCATCATCATCATCGGCATCTTGTCCAACACCACGATTAACGGCTGTGTGCTCGTCAAAGCAATCTGCGTTGATATATCTCATTAGATGTTACAAAAACTCGGAAGATGACTACAACCATTGTAAGGGCGACCTGAAGACTGATAGCAATAAAAAACGTTTCGATCAATTACGATCTGCTCGCAAGCAAATAATTCATCATGCTATCGCTTTACTATGTGATGTTTTCTATGAGAATCTGAACTTGAAGCTGGATCAGTCGCCGCTGTTGGATTTGCTTTATCGAAACATAATTCCAGATGATTTCTTGCAAGATTTAGTTGCTGAATCGTATAAGAAGAAGGACATGTTTGAGTATATATTTGGAGCACTGTTGCGAGGTTTGTTCTTTGGAATGCAACGTTCAATTGTTGTTAATAATATACAATGTGAACAAATACAAGTGCTGTCGAATCTTGTTACTATACGAGTTGGAAATGCACGTCCGATATGTGATCTCATCTCAAAACAGTACAATTTTTATCCAAAATTATGTACAACAATCGAAGGAAGAGAAATCGTTAAATGCAGCTACTTAGGACCATTTCTTTCGGTGTCATTTTTCGCTGAAGAGAATACGAAATTTGCTGAAGTAAATGGCCGGGCTGGAATTATTTCAGTTATATCTGGAAAATTGAGATTGGTATTATTATATAATTTATTAAAACTTAAGTTTTTTTTACTAATATTTCAATTTTAAACCTTTCAGCAATTACATGCAGTTCGAATGTTAATGCACACCGTCTTCCATTCCTTTTTGGTGAACTTAGAGAGTAGAAATAGCATGTTAATGTACATATCTTTAATATTGAAAAGTAATGAACGACGAGTACAATTTGCTGCCGATGAGAAGACATTAGCTCGTGATGGTTTTATGATAAATCTTATGGCAGTTCTGCAGCAACTATCAGTTAAGATAAAACTATTACGTGTTGATCCTCTTTATACTTTTCATTGGGACTCATTAGTTTCAATCGCTAAGGATACTAAACTTCGGTTTAGCTCAGAGGAATATACTGAATGGGTGGAAAATTTGCGTAAGTTTAAACAAAAGAAATATTTGAAACAAAAACATTTTTAAGGAAATTCATTTGTTTTTTTTTGTTTAAATAGAAAAAGATGAAAGCGTTCATTGGGAGCCAGTAAACTTTCAAACACATTGTTGGTTCTTGACCTTACATGCTCATCATCTTGGAATTATGCCAGCTATTCAGAGGTATCGTCAAAAGTCTCGAGCTATTAAGGAATTACAGAGGATGATTGATGAAATTGACAAGACAAAATCACAATGGGAAGGTACACCGTTTGCTGCCAGAAATAAGCAGTTCCGGGAACGGTGGATGAAGCAATTGAAGAAATTGAATAGGTAAGTTTAGAGATTTTGTATTTTTAGCTGTTCGTAATGTTTCTTTCACGGGATTGTGCACGTTTTTTTCTTCACTTGTCTGAAGGGGTTTTCGTTCACTTTTTAATGACAGAGAGGTCAAATCAATATGGGAAGCATATAATGTTCTTCTGTTTTCTTTTCGTTACATGGCAATCAAAACGGGATGTCCCTGCAACGAATACGCTGATGTCGGTGCCGCTGGGTCTCGATCTTCAATCACGATTCGTTTTAAGTCGCCCTCGATCAGTGTTGCTTGTTGATCGCTCCTCTTTGTCTAACTCTCTCGTTTTGAAGGCGATCGCGGAGTGAGACACCGAGAATCTGCCTCAAGCATCGCATTTGGAAGACTTCGAGCTTGTTGACCTCCGGCTTGAGCGGTGTCCACGTTTTCGGTCCATCAAGAAGAGTCGGATGGATCAACGTTCGTTAAAGTCGTATTTTCGTTTTGATGGTAATATTAGTTCGTTTCCATATGCATCACTTGAGCGGGGCGAATGTTGCTGTTGCCTGGCCGATGCGGCTGTAAATATCGTCCGTCGATGCCACTTTCTTCTCCTCGACCAATGATCCCAAATATTTGAACATCTGAACCTGGGTTCCATCAAGGCGAACACGGGCTTTCGATATAAGATGTTCGTTACTTCGGCATCCATGTCGGAGAAGACGGCGCTATCGTCGCTTACGAAGTTGTCGTATCGAACTCCACATCGTCCACTGAATGCTTCACGCATAATCGCTTCGATCACAACGTTGAAGAGAAATGACGAAGTGACGTCCCTTGTCGGACACCTTTTTTGAATCGGGAATTCCTCGGATAAGTCGCTTCGAATATGAACACTGCTGGTTGAGCGATCGTACGTCGTTTGGAGAAGTTGGATGATTTTCAATGGCGCGTGTTCGGTTTCCAAGGCTGTTCCAATCGATGTAATCGAAAGCGGATTTGAAATCGATGAAAGTGACGACAGTCGGCGAAATCTTTCTTACATTACCCGACGGAAAGCGAGAATGGGAGATATTTGGTCAATGCATCCTCTATGTGGTCCCAATCCCGCGGGATGCATCGTTTGTTCTAGATGTTTCTTCGATTGTATGATTTTGGGAAATACTCGTGCCTCGACGCCGCTTCTTCCATGTCGACCGTAACGTTATTCCAGTACGCTTCTTGTTTCGATTTCATTTTTGTCGTTCGTCCTTGTTCAATCTTCGGTGTTGCTCGAAATCGACGTGTTTCATTCGTTTCCGTCGATTGACGAGGTCCAGACTGCGGATAGGTGGACACAACTCCATTGCACGCTCCAAATCGTCTTTGTTCGTGTTTGAGCTAGTCTCGTTTGGCGCATAAACGGATACGATATTGGGTTATAACTGCCAAACCCTCGGATATCAGTCGGAATGCGATAACGCTGCTGGCATCATAAACCCGACGCTAACCTCTCGTTTCGGTTTCGTTTTAATACGCGCGTTCGGGCGTACAGGCCCTGATCTTAGCGGAATAGGGCTGGTAGTTGATGGTTGCTTGCGGTTTTACGGAGCAGCTCGAGAGATTGAGAGTTTGCTGTGCGACTGTAAGGCTACAGCGAGGAGGATGTGGTCTCCTACATAGTGTCATCTCTGTACCCGGCGATATTTAAGATAATGCAAAAAGAAGAGAACATGGTTTATAGCAATAATGTTATATATCTTGCGATGTCCTGCTTGTATTTCTCTTAATAATCTAAATTCTTATTAATATTTATTCTCACCAACATTTTCCCTTTTACAGATCAAAAATTTGCAGTGAAATTTGCCTTCTTGATCCAAAATTAATAACAACATGTATGTATTTCTATTCGACTGTATGTGAATTTCTTTTATATCAAATGGAAGGACGAAAAGTCGACGGACCATTTATCTCGCAAATGAATCCAACACAACTGAAGCCAACCGAGGCATTTTCAGCACTGCCAGAATGGTATGTGGATGATGTTGCTGAATTTATATTATTCGCAATGCAGCATAGTCCAGAAGCAGTACGCTATACAATGGACCATTCAATAATAACATGGTTATTAACATGCGTATGCGCTCCACATTGTATTAAGAATCCCTATGTCACTGCCAAAATAGTTGAAGTACTTTTTGTGTTTTCACTTAACACACAGCCAGTTAATTCTCTTCATTCATCTGTAAGTTTTATGAAATTTTATTAAATTTTATATTTATTTATTTATTTTTTCACATAGATTTTAAATCATGAATTAGCTCAGACAGTTCTCGTTAGCTCTCTTATGAAATTTTATACAGATATTGAAACGACTGGACAAAGCACTGAATTTTATGATAAGTTTACTATAAGGTAAATATTATATCACAATTATTTATTGGCGTTAAATATAATTAATTTTGTTTTTTTCTTCTTTAGGTATCATATAAGTCATTTATTCAAAGGAATGTGGGAAAGTCCTGTTCATAGGCAGGTTATGATTACAGAATCGAAGAGTGGGAAGCAATTTGTAAAGTTTATAAATATGTTAATGAATGATACAACATTTTTGCTTGATGAGTGTCTCGAATATTTGAAAAGGATTCATCAAACTCAGGTAATTTGTTGTGTTTTGAATACTTTTTTTATTATAGCTTTTGTACTTGAGTACTTTTTCGCTTGTGCACTTGGAATTAGCCAATTTTAGGTTGTTTTGCTTCATTTGACACTGCTAAAACCTATAAAAATCAGAGAAAAAACCAAGCCAAGCGATTTGGGCTGTAGCGCCTTTGCATGGATGGATGGATGCATGGAAAACGGCAGTCTAACACGAAGGCCTCATCACCCCTCAATAGACACAGCTCGCGATGACGAACGGCACAAGTAAATACCCTCGCCCCCGACCCTCTCTTGAATGTCGGACTTGCAGGTGTGGCGGCCAAAATCTGCCGGTCTATGAAATTTTCCCCGTCTCAAAAGGCATAACACTTTAATGAGGTCACTTTGTATTGACTCTGTTGGTTGCGGCAAATGTAATGCCGGAAAAATCCCCGACAATGTGGCGATTGAACCGGCGCAACCAAAGTCCCGTTACAAGTCATGCTTTTTTATTAACTTCTGTAACATTGGTCAACTTCATGTGAATTTCTCGTTTGCTGAGTGCCACCTTTATACTTTCAAACCCCCAATCGTGAGTGTGAAATCATTGTTGCGATTTCAGGCTCTGCGAAAAAATCAAATAAGGGCACCAAATCGCAATTCAGCAGTGCTGAATAAGAGAATAACTGAAAGACTCGGTAAGATTCTTTCAAAAACAGGAATAATAAGCGACCATAGCAAGATGTGCACCTTAAAGCCTCTTCCCATTCTTAGATGAGTTCAATACCAGATCCAAATTATCTTAACAGCACCTCGTCAAGATCGGTAATGGATTTTGCGCGGGAACTAGCTTTCGTGGCCACAGTTTTTACTTTGTCCGAGATGGTGATAAAAGCAAATAAACAAAATTATAAAAATGTTAGTTGTGTTTAAAATTTATTAACAAGTCGTGCTAGCGCGTAACTAACGTCCTACTCAGTACACGCCATTAGAAGAAGGGCATTTTCATAAATGCACAACTGCGGTCATTGTGCAATATTCAGCTACAGACCAATTCCAATTGCTGAATTCTGCAGTGTTTCGGCAGTTCAGCGTTTATGAAAATGCCCGAACTTTGTCAGAACTTTCTCCAACCTATTTCTATTCTAGGTGTTAATGCTCAACGAAGAAGGATGGGCTGAATTAGGTACAGAACAACAACAGACTCGTTTAACACAGCTATCACAAGACGAGCGACAGTGTCGCTCCTATCTAACATTAGCGCGTGAAACTGTAGAAATGTTTCATTATTTAACAGTAAATATTTCATATACAACAAGAAAACGTAAATATAAATTATTAATTTCTAGGTAGATATTAAAGAACCATTTATGCGTGCTGAGCTTGTTGACAGGCTTAGCTCGATGCTTAATTTTAATCTACAACAATTATGTGGACCTAAGTGCAATGATTTGAAAGTAAGAAATCCAACAAAATACGGTTGGGAACCAAGACGTCTTCTAGGACAAATTTTTGATATCTACCTACATCTTGACTGTGATAGATTCGCCATGGCTCTGGCAGCTGATGAACGATCATTCGAGAAACATTTATTTGATGATGCTGCTAATAAAATTGAACGACTGGGAATTAGATCGACCGTTGAGGTTGAAAAGTTCCGGGCACTTTTATCAAAGGCCCATGATCTTTATGGTAGATTTCAAAATAATTACTATCGTAGTTGTCTCATTCAAATAAATACTATTATTACTTTCAGTGGCCAATCAACAAAGCGAAGACGAATGTGCTGATGCACCAGATGAATTTAAGGATCCATTAATGGACACATTAATGCTAGATCCCGTCTGTTTACCATCTGGCACTGTAATGGATCGTGCAATTATTACACGTCATTTACTTAATAGCAATACAGATCCATTTAATCGTCAGCCATTAACTGAAGATATGCTTGTTGCAAATGGTGAGCTTAAGGAACGTATTCAGGCATGGCGGAGAGAAAAGCGAGATAAACGCCAAAATCAACAAAAATTAGATTTAAATGATAAAAGTTCATAGAAGCTGGCCTTAAATAGGTATTTATAAATGATAGATAAATAGTATTGTAACTTTTTTTGCTAGGCGAATTATAAATGTGTTTTTGTTGGTTACCGAGATATAAAAATTTTGAATATATATTATATAAAAAAAAAACAAAAAAAATAAAATAAAAATATAAATAGAAATCTTTGTAAACCCTCTCAAGCATTCTGACGCCATTTTAAGACTTGAAGATCATTTTTTGTTCACACACAGTTTTTTTTTCACATATTAATAATGATTTATGTATAATTAATGTAAAATATTCCGAATTATTTATTAGGAAAAAGCTTTGAAAAAAAAAATATTAATAATAAAATTCATTTGATAAACATTATAAAGAAGAATTATTTTTATTGATTTAATTTTAGTAAAGGGTAAAATTTGTGATTCAAGTTTCATAAAGTAAGTGCATGAAAACATTGCCAATATATTTGCGAAAATCACTCATGAAATATATTGAGATACTCAAAATAGCGTTGCTTACAAGTACTTGATTTTTGGGAACGACTTCAATTTATAAATTAAAGGAACACATTATAGCCGCGAAATTGCTTTCAGCAAGGTTACGAATGATATTCGAAACTCTCTAGATGAGTATTGCGTCTTTAAGGCTTTCTATAGCAAAAACTCGGGGGTGAAATGGTAGCAATGGCATCAGGGACTTTTGGTGGTGTCGGTACATCAAAGAGACAAGTCCTGAGAAATGCCATCTGCGATCTAAGATCTACGCGACTTAAGGTCTTTCGCTATGCTACCGAATCCTACCTCCACTTCCACGAAGATGTTGACTTTACATAGGGTGACCCCTGGATACTCTTGTCTATACGAGAGTAACAGACAGAGGAGGGTGAAAGACGAGAGTTTCGCGCCTCAAAACGATACACACACCGGACTGGCCCCTGGATTGGGTGGCAGGCTTGCAACTTTCCTCTCCGTATCAGAACAAGACCACATAACATTAGTCTCATAACCGCTCACGCGCCCACAGCAGAAAAGACGGATGAGGAGAAAGAGGAATTCTACCAAGAGCTGACAAACGTCATCAGATTATTACCGCCAAAATGTACAGAGCCTGATAAGATAAAAGAAAGGTGGTGAGAATATTTCCTGAACCTATTGAATCCTACTCTCATACTGAACGAGGATCCACAACCAGAGGCGTTTTTAAATAATATCACAATAGAACCAACACTGGATTGGATAAGTGGCACTATAAAACGGCAAAAAACCATCAAATTGTCTGGCACCGATAGAATAGCAGCTGAGCTGCTGAAGGAAGGAGGACCACAACTATTACGTACCTTACACGAATTTATATACAGCATCAGGGAGGGAGAAGTCATACCAGATGACTCGAGGAAAGCGATTATATGTCCACTATACAAGAAAGGAGGCAAATTAACCTGTAGGAACTACAGAGGCATTTCTCTCCTCAGCACTAGCTACAAAACCACAATCTTTGTGAAACGAACGCTGTAACCTATAGCGGAAGGCCTTATAAGATAATATCCAGCTGGTTTTAGGACAAACAGGTCAACATCGGAGCAGCTGCTGACCTCAAAACAAATTCTGGATAAAACCTGTGAAAGGCATGTGGATATATACTAGATATTTGTCGACTTTCAATAGGCAGATGACTCGACAAACAGGGCGAGGCTGTACGATAACTTATCGGAACTAGGAGTCCACTCAAAGCTGGAACATCTGATCAAATGCGCAACAAATAGCTCACTGGCGAAGTTAAGGATCCAAAATGTTATAATAAAAGAAGAGTTGGAAGTACGGCAGGGACTAAAGCCGGCTCTACACGATGCTATGAGCACCTTTAAACGTTGGACGCTTGATGGTAAGACGCATCTTGTGGCCGATTGTAACGAAACAAGCCGCTGTAAATAATAAACCCAACGGCACCACCGCTGTTAACAAAAAAGACACAACCACTGAAACAGAACAGCGCAGCGCAGCAAGGCACCAATATAAAAGGCCGATGCCTGGCTGCGAAAGGGAGTCGTGATCAGACAGTGGAAGAGGTGATTCCTCTGCCTGATAACTGGACAGAGCCATAGGAGAGTTGATCGTATGGTTCATGTACAGACGACCGATACCTTTTCAAACCACGGAGAGTTGATCCAGTGGTACCGAAAGACCAATACATTTACAAGCCACGGAGAGTTGATCCAGTGGCGTCGACCGACCGATACATTTACCGGCCACGGAGAATTGATCCAGAGGCGCCGACCGACTTACACCTTTTTCATTTCCATCTCTTTCCCTCCCTTGATAGCTTTGTAATATAGTTGCATATAATATTATAATCAATAAAAAATAAGGACATAAACATAACGGGAGTTTTGTTATTTAAACCTTGGACACCTGAGAGCTGACCCGCCGCTCCTGACGTTACACGATGCTCGAACTGCGAGTGTCCAATGTCAAGCGTCCAACGTTGGTGTTTCGACACATTCGGGCTGTTGTCGGTATTGAATGAAACTTTGGAACCATGAACATACAAGGGATGGGCTGGCGCCTAAGCTCTTAAACCAAGCTCGCTATTAAGTAAAACGTAAGTCCAGGGAAGTGCATCGATAGCTACATAGTCGATACAATTACTTGGTTATGCGGATGACTTGAACAACGTGTGAAGGTTCTTTTTGGCAGCAAAAAAAGCTTATGTCGAACTAAAAGAAGCGGCAAAGGACATAAGGCTTGGAGATAAACGAAGAAAAACAAAGGTGATGCAACAATCAAGAGGATCGAGAGATGGGAGACACATATCCAAAGATCCGCCATCAAATTGAACATCTTTCTCCTCTTCGATCCATAGTTAGGCCCTCTTTATAATTCAAATTTCATTCATCGCCCTACTCTGCCCAGCTCATCTGCATGCATAAAGCAGATTGGAACCATGCAGATAATTTAACAAACTCAAAACAAACCTGACCAACCATCCTACCCTCCAGAAATCAATTTCCCAACAAATCATCAAATATGTACGCTTGGAAATTTCTGTATAAATAATTTGTGCATAAAATAACTCTGCCCAATAAATTCAGCACCATTCTAAAACACTTCACGTCACATCTCCGAATCCCACACTAGATCACATTAGAGACGTTCCAAACCATATCATCTGCTTAATATTCAAACAAAATTCAATAAATTCATGTGCGATATCCTCCGACTCCATTCCGTTCGAGGACGACGTTAAATATAATAATCAACAACACGGGAATTGGCCAATTATTCGGGCTGTGTGTGATCTGATGAATGCCTGGTGATAGCATACATACGTATATAATGTATAATATATAAAATTTGTAATTTGTCATGAAATTTACTCCCAGATTCCGTTTGAATTCCGCACAGAATGGAATCTGGATAAAGGTATGCATTGTGATTTTATACTTTATGCCAAATGAATACGTAAAATGTGTAAATGCGTGCGTGATTCAAAGAATTATGACATTGGTGCTTTGTGTAGGCGAGATATGAATTTCCTGCATGCATTTAAATTACACTTAATAAGGAATTTAATATAGTCATAATTTAAAATGAATTAATTTAGACAATTTATCGCTTTAATCCCCGGCACTATTTCATATCCATATCCACTAACTTTAAGCCCGATATCAAATTCGTTTTAAAAACATTGTAGAGCGGTTTTATGGTAATTAAATAAAGTCCATACCTTCACATAAAAACATTCCATTCCATAAATACCAAGTTTTCTACAATAATTATTATTTAACATGCACCTTCATATGCCGTTGCGTGATGACAAGGTAATCCCAGGATAGATCCTTTTAACCCACCCGTTTTAATTGCTTAGTTTTTTAGTGTATAATCCCATCCCTGTGCACTGCTAACCTTTATACTTCCATGCATCGAATGCGTGATCACGAAATACAATTTAATACCAACACTTTCCATAACTAGCAACAACCGAATTGCATGCCTGGTGTCAAGCCGAATGCAATTTGGGTCTATGACATATTTTCGATAAATTTCTGGTTGTTACTATTTCAGGTGAATGAATATTAATGGCCAAATTCTAATAACTTCCAGGTGTCAATTTTCAGGTAGAGGGATGTGCAACACTATTTACATACCTATTTGTGTTTCTGCGTACTTTCCTTGGGTTGTGATATTGTGTATATGTATTTCTAATAATCCAAATAATCCCCAAAACAAGTCAACAAGAAAAAATTTGAATTTAGCTTCGACATTGTAAACTGATGTGCAACTTTCCAGAAGAGATGACATTTCAAGCTAGACGATTTTATTTTCAAAACTAGGGCTATATTGGGGGAGAACAAAATTCTCATCACAAACCTTTTAAATCTTGATCGAACGGAGAGTTAAATCATGTGGTTATCCTGGAATACGATTCGAAAGTCATGACAATTACTGGGTTTCATGCAGAGTTTACCCTGAGTTTACTCAGATTAAGCGCCTATAGAAACGGGAATTGAGTAAAGTTTCGTAAACTCAACGAAGCTAGTCTAGTTAAGCCGGGTTTTGCCAAATGTGTTTGTTTCAGTATCCTTTACCACACATATACTAAGGGCACATAATAGGGGTATTCATGATCTTATTTGTGTTATTTGTGTTATTCATGTTAAACAAATGCCATTTACTATGAGTTTTATTTTCGATTTAACATGAATAACACGAATAACACAAATAACACAGATCATGAATACCCCTAACGTAAAATTATTGATCTGTGAATTCAACCTAGAACTGTCAAGGAAATGGTATCGAGTGATCTTGAGAGAAAAAGCTTTCTCTTTACTTAACGAAAATTCTACCCTGGCTCATGGAGACAAAGTACATAACAGATATCAAATGTATGACCGGGGTCGCGCCTCGGTTTCTTCTTCAACAGACACTGCTTTACTACCGTTCATCTCAGAGTTATCTACTCAATGAACAGATTTTCTCACGAATTACAAAATAACAAAAAATCCATTGATTTTGGCAATATAACTACATGTCCAAATTCTTGAAAAGTTGCACATATATCGCGTTTCCATGGGAGTCGAGTTGAGTTGTGGTTAAGTTAAAATGACCCTTCAACTCAATGATTTAACTTTATGCGTTTCCATTTCTGCCTTCCGTCTTCATCTATCAATTAATTTTATTTCAGATTTTTTTTAATTTGTTAAATATAAAGAATATTCTGATATGGGCTGTTTCACACGAGCCGACGGCCAACCAACAGAAATCGGCTGTTATCGTCCATTCCCTTTTGAAACTCGACGAAAAGTCGCATGGGCTTTCACACGGGCCAATTTTTCCAACCAACTCTACGTCAAAACGCTTTAGCTTATTGTTGTTGTTTTGTCTTTTCTCTTTCTTTTCTTTTTCCCAAAGGAATAAAAAACAACAACAACCACACAGCTGTCAAAAAGTCGTATCGAAAATCGTGTGAGAAAGTTGAATGGAAAAATCTTCCCTCCCCATCGTTCTCTCTCACCCTCTTCTCTACAAATGACGTTTTCATACGATTTCTGTTGGTTGGCCGTCGGCTCGTGTAAAACAGCCCTATCCAAACGAGCCGTGACAATTTAACTTGTTGTACCTTTGTCAGTGTGCCTTTTTTAATTGTATTCGTGAACTCAGTTCAACCTACCTATTTTCGTTGAGTTGAGCAGAGTTGAAAATCTTTAACGAAAACTCCTAGTTGTGTCTGTTTCCATGACGGATAACTCGGGTTCAACTCTAGTTGAACTCTTATGGAAACTCAGTAATAGTGAATCCATACCGAAAACCAACAATCCGTTTAACTATTGCTGAACCGATGAATACATAGAGATTATGCAGCTTGCCTCTCTTACCACTGCAGTTGTGATAGAAGAGCCTTATATCATCAGGTTGGCTTGGTTTAAGGTGAAGAGTCAAGATCGGAGAAGTGACTAGTTAGGGACGATATCTACTCATTTTATCACGGCTTTTTTAAAGCTGTGACACATGTAGAGATCATACATCCCTGCTCACTTGTTGGCATGTTATTTGGCACTGCTCATGATACTTAATGTACAAGGTGAGCAGAGTATTGTGATCAGTAGGAAGACTTTTTGCTGATTCGAAATGATGAGGTTGGTCCTGGTTTTTCCATATATGTATGTCGGGTTTGTCGGGCATATAAGTGAGGAATAGCCTTACATTATCGAAAACCCTACTTTCCCTTAGACGAGACAACAAATAACGTCCCTCAGTCGTATCCGCGGAAATTAAGGTATTTTTTTACGACGGGAGGCTGTAGTGGATTCAAGAAAGGTTGATTGGTTGAGGCGATATTGGTGCTACTGCTTTCAGAAGGAATCAGTGTGCTTTCTCCACACGCGGACTGAGGTTGCGGAGGATTAGAGAGAATTGGGTTGTACATGGGAATTTCGAAAACTAGATGAGGCCTGCAGTCTAAGAAAACTGATAAAAATCTTTATATGTGTGGGCATTTGTCGTCAGTTTGCGCCTGAAGATCTGAGGTGGTAGCACGTAAGTTGTTTCAATTGACATCTTCATACAAAAAATTTTGTAACACTTGAAATTTTGTATGAAGAGGTCGACTGAAACAACTTACGTGCAACCATTGTGTCACCAAATATCGTGGTCCCTGTATTTTAAAGGTTTTTCCAGTCACCAATCTGTTTTCGTTGAGGCCATGAACATTTTTGCACTTGCTATGCTAAACTGTCATCTTCATCTGTAGGTCTGTAATGAATCATGAGGGCACCTGCATGCCACGGCCTGTCAGGCGGATACCTGAAGTCCTCAATCGTCAGTCAGACTGAGTATTGTGTGGCCTTCTTCGGGCCGTGCCTGCCGACCAGGCCTGCCGACGGCCTGTAAGTCAATGGGGGTCTATCATGTTTAACTTAATTTAACTCCCTTTTCTAGCAATTTTACACTGTTTCTTGAGGAAAAAAGTTACGTGATATTTGCCGAGACCCCCCTCTCCCCACGTGAGATTGGGTGAGATCGGACTCGACCCCCTCCCTCTAAACGCCTCACGTAATTAATTGACGACCCCTTACCTTAATTCTTTTCTAATATTGCACCGCGCTATCGAGCTACTATCTTTTCACTTCCTTGTGAAACTTCCTTGATGGGAAAGATGGTTTTAAGGGCGTCCAAATGCCAGTGGAAGACTATAGCACTTCCAAAAGCGCTGACCTCGTCCTGGCAACTACTTTTTGGAAGCAAATTATATTATGGATTAAATTTTGAATAAGAACGTGAAAAATAGTAATTTTCTTTTCTCAAGAAAAACCACAAAACTTTTCCTTACACCTTATAACTGAATAATTAAAGAACCCTTCTTCTTTTTAAAAAAATAATTAGAAACAACCCTTAAAGTTTCTGCACCATAAATACTTATTCAAAACCACATCAACAATGGCTCCGTAAAACGGCTCCTTCCACTTGGTAAGTTCCGTCCTGAACATCCTTATTCAACTCGAAATTGCGTGGAAACTTCTCGAGGATCTTTTTAATAATTAAAATCAAACAAATCTAATAATTTTATGATCTATTCTTTCGGGAAGAGTTAATCACGAAGTTTTCACGGTGTCCTATATTCCCACCACCACCGGGACCGGGGCCCATTGAAACTTCCCTAAGTTTACCTTTTCCGTCGTCAAAAGAGAGCCGAGAACGGAAACTTTTTTCTTTATTTTTATTATTCAAGAACTTTCCATTCATTTCCCTTTTTATCACAATTTTTTTTTTCTATCGTGAATCGTTTAAGAAAAGCAGAAAAAAATCGCTTTGTTCTTTGGCATTCTTCCGTTTTTTATCTGTGCCCGCGAAGACCGTGAATAGGAAAGGAAAATTGTCTGACGCAAAGTTCATCATTAGCAATCGGAAAATTAATTTTCACGCTTCACTCAGTTGGAATTGTGTACACAGTGGGGAAGAAGAAGAGTTTTCCCCCTCCTGGTTTTTTTCGGGGCATTTATTTATCTCCATGAGGGATTTTCGTATTCAAAAATATCTCGATGAATATTCCATGGAGACTTTGGCTGACGGCCGGGCCGCCAGTAATTGTGGATATTCCGTCTGTTAGGGATTAAGTTCTAAAAATGGCCAATGTGACCAAGAGGACCGAAATAGAAGTTTTTTTACTGGATTAACAGTAGGGCGTAGGGACGAACTTGAATTTCTGATTCATCAACTTTTATGCAGTGGAGATGGTGGCGCTTATTCTTGCGTAATCTGAACTAAAGCCAATCTGGGGGAGAGAAGTCAAGCGATCACCACTTAAATACTGAAATAGTGATTTTAACCTTAAGATAGTGGTTTCCAAACTTTGTGATACTGCGTCGCCCTGTTAGGGTCGTCCGTTAATTACGTGAGGCGTTTAGGGGGGGGGGGTGGTCGAGCCCAATCTCACCCAATCTCCCTTGGGAGAGAGGGAGGGCCTCGACAAATATCACGTAAGTATTTTTCCTCAGTGTAAAATTGCTAGAAAACTGAGTTAAATTAAGAAAAACAACGACTTACAGGTCGCCGGCAGGCCAGGACGGTAGGCACGGCCCGATGAAGGCCACACAATACTCAGGCTGACTGACGGATGAGGACTTCAGGTACCCGCTGGACAGGCCGTCGCATTCCGTGGAACTACAGGCGAAGACGACAGTTTAGCATAGCAAGATATTTATTCAAGTGCAAATATGTTCATGGCCTCAACGAAAGCTACCACCCAGATCTTCAGGCACAAACTGACGAAAAATGCCCACCCATATAAAAATTTTTATTAGTTTTCTTGGACTGCAGGCCCCATTCAGTTGGCGGCGCGAGGAGGTGTGTGGTGATACTTGGCCTCAAGGCGAAAACTTTCAGGCCACGGCCTGCCGTCGACCTGTGTGTCAAGGTCTTAATATATGGTAAATTCTACACACAAATTGTTATGCAAACGCCTGAAAGTAGCATAGTAGCCCCCCGATGCTTTAGCCGCCACCGGTCAGCCAAACGCGCGACTCTACGAACGCGTACGAGCCAAGTAACACTGACCCGCCACTGACTGTGTGGATTATGAATGCTCACGTTTTGGTAGTTGTGTGTCGACTTTATTGTTAAATACTAGAGATTTTTTAAAATCTGAAAAATCTCACGTGAGATTAGGGGGAGGCGGAGGGGGTCGAGCCAAATCTCACGATATCTCACCAAGGGCGGAGGGGGGGTTGAAAAATCGCAAAAATCACCTCACGTAATTTATGGATGACCCCTTACTTAAAAAATCTTTGAGGCCCCCCAATAAAATATGCAAATTTGAATACTAGGAGCGGTGCGCCATCTAGACCTTCGGTATTTCCACAATGAACAACTCCGACCTTTTTTAGCTGATTTTGACAAATGAGCAAGATTTATTTAGGATATTCTCTACCATTTATTTCGAATCAGTTTTTGAATACAATGTCGATTAAATGACCTCCATTCGATACGCAAAAAGCGTCAGGCGTTATAGCAGCTGCTTCGGCTCGTATCTTAGTTTTGAGTTCGTCAATGGTCTTCGGCTTGCTGGCATAAACTTTTCTTTTGCAAGAGCTTCATCGTAGTGGCTGTGGTGTGGCAAAGCTTGCTGAAAAAAGGACCGTCAGACCTTTTTCACGTGTTTTCGGAAACACGAAGTGCACCAACATCTTCGTGACATTCTCATCGTGCAGTGGTGTTTCGTGAATGACGTGTGGGTTCCTTGTTCCCAAAATTCGATAGTTTTACTTATTGGCACCGCCAGAGAGTGTAAAATGAACTTCGTCCGTCATCAAAATTTTGCCCCAAAAATCTGGCTCCGCATCGATCATTCTTCCGATGCGGCTTGTCCGTTGGCAGCAGTCGCGGCTTGCCCGTTGAGTAAGCTACACTTTGTATGGGAAGAGATGAAGATCTTGCTGCAAAATCCTCTTTAGAGTGGTTGCACTCACGTTTAACTCCTAAGATCGGTGGTGATACCACATATTTGAGTTATCGGCAACACTCTCTATTACCGCTTCCGCCACTTCATTGGAGTGTTCCGGACGCCGTCGATTGGGACTAAAGACGTTGTGTAAAGGCGCCGAATTTCCCCTATATGTATTTTTTACGATAAGCACGCACAGCCTTCACAATTGAACGATTGTTGTTTTCAATGAAAAGCGTTACAATTCCATTGCTTTTTTCGATGTGAATAGCAAAAAGGGGACTGAATGACGTTTCACAATCGGACAAATTTGTGAAAATCGTTCTAGACGGCGATGAAGGTGAACTTACATTCCAAAGGGCGCCTCGAGAATGGAGTGAAGCCCAAAAGGTGAAAATCCCACATTACTGCGTTGCTTCCATTTACGCAAAGTCGGTCAACCTATATTTTCTGCCAACTTTCTTTCTATTGATAATATCATATATACTCTTCGCTAATTTTTAAACAATTTTAATTTTTATTCACCTTTTGCAATTGCTTTTTCGCTCTTCTAAACGCGAATGTCGACATCCGTTTTACCGAGCGGTCCCCCAACTAAGTACTAACCGCGTACAATATGCTGCTTGACCACCGCATCGAAAGAGAACCCGTCTACTTTTTCCGCTTTCTTCGCTTCATACAATTCCTTAATGCTCCAATCGGAGCATATTAACAGCGCTCCAAATTTGCTACTCTTTTAGTAGCGATTCGATTTTTTCTCGCTGGGTTAGCTTCTAGATTGATGCTGCTTCATACAATTCCTTAATGCTCCAATCGGAGCATATTAACAGCGCTCCAAATTTGCTACTCTTTTAGTAGCGATTCGATTTTTTCTCGCTGGGTTAGCTTCTAGATTGATGCTGCCAAAAGAAAGATGAATTCTGAGCCCAAGAGCTAAGCATAAGGGCCTGTCTACATAAGACTTGTTCCATTCTAGGCTATGAAGTATCTTTAGGTTCATCCGCGAAAAAAGAACCGACCGTTTAGTATCTATATATTCAATGTTCTGAATGATTTTTGGGGATTTTCAATATTCTGAAGGGGCTCCCAAACAAATTTTAACCCCAGACCACGCAAGGTGATGTGGCAGGCCTGGTTATGCCTCCCAAAACAAGTGATCCCCCCTGTTGAGTGTGTCATGTAACCTCGGTAAATGTCTATTTTGACTGGGTATAAAAAAAATTACACCTATATTATAGCTTTGATTGTGATCTATTTAATCCCATCGGTACCAATTTATACGAAAATTGTTTCAACAATGCAACAAATGGCCTAAAAGGGTTAAAATGAATATTTCCTTGAGGTTCGTGGGTTTGGGTGGGTGATAGTGCAGGTTTGTACGCTCATACCAAGAGTAATAGGACCTCAGTACAATTAACCGTCGTGTAAGAGACAAATGTACTGCCTCGCATTAGTCCTGCTCAACTCTAACCGTAGGGAATGTGTTAATCAAATAGCGATCACCACTTAAATACTGAAATAGTGATTTTAACCTAAAGACCTTAAGAAATGGGCATACCATTCTCCTTTACTCATAATACCACATAAATTAGCTTAAATCTTGCAATTACCTACCATCTTCCTATCATGCATTAGAGCATCTCATCATAATCTTCAATGTTTCCATGTACCTACATATATGCAAACGGTTAATTGCCCCCATTTCACCTGATGAATTGAGAAAAAAAAGAATTGCATGCACTCATTTCAAACTAAACAAAATTACTATAATGCCCACAGAATGCACGGCATGAGCTGCAGCCCCCCCTGCATTGCGTGATGGCGGGCTGAATAAAACGTTAGTAATGAGCATTGATTCGGAGCTGCTCCGGTATTTGATTCCATCCACAAAGCATAAATTAATTATTGAGCACGGCGCATCCCGCCCATTGATGTCGGGGATTTTAATTAGTGTTTTTAAAGCATCTCTTGGAAATTTCTAATTATGCAACGTGAGATATGAAAGAGCCTTTGTCCCTTTTAATTAAAAGGATTTAGTTGTGCCAGTGAAAGGTAGACACAAGGTGTAACGCCTTGATTGGATGGCGCCTTTGTGTTAATTTCACTGTTCGTTTGCTTCAATTAATTCTATCAATGTTTTGTGTTTGGCTTTTTAACAATGGTGCCGGGGTTGTTTTGTTACAGAGTTTTGGAATCGAGAGATCAATGTCTGGTCGTTACTGAAAATCGGTTTATGAAGCAATCGTGGCTTATGTCCTGTCTTACCTCATGGATACCCTGAAAGCCGTGAACATTGAACGGAGTTAACCCTTAATTGAAAGTTTAACATGAACATCAACCTAGTTCACTCCGTGTAAAATCCAAGATTGGGGTTATTTGATAACTTTACCATGATAACTTCGATATGTGTAACATCTCGAAACCCGAGACACTTCGGAAGCGTAATATGAATAGTTTGTCTTGATCATGCTGCGGTGCATTTCGTCATTGATATTCAATGGCTTTCGTGCCCTGGGTTCATCTTTCAAAGAAAAATCATCTTCCCCTTTAACCGATCTACAATCGGGATCTGGTCTTAGCCCATTGCAACTGCTCTCTCCACGGGTCTCCAATCTGAGTAAATGTCATCCGTTTGGCATCCTTGAGCTGTTCTGATTCTTCTTATCGACGCCTTTATTCCATACAATGAGCGGCACAGGAATACTTACTATCGAAAACACTAAATTTTTCCAAAAAGTTCAGGGCTGAGTAATTTTGAGTCACTGTAAGTGATGACGAATCGACTTCAGTCCTAACACGCATCGAACATCTTTTAATATCAGAAAGGGGGACCGAGGTGTCATTTGAGAAGGAGGAGTATCAGGGTTACGAATCACTGAGTGCAAATCATCGACGGTATCCAAGGTATACCCCATTTGACCCTTGAGGAAAAATCATGCACCTCGATTCCGAGTAGAAAACGGAGGCCGAAAATTTGGAGAATTTCGGTGATTAATAAGTGCGCCGGTGTAGAAAACTTTATATTTCTAAAAGCGAATATCATTTTACCAATACCGTCTCCCAACTGAGTACTAATTACTACCAATGCTGCTTAACCCCTGTAATCGAATCAGAACCGGTCTATTGAGTATGCTAGATGATATCCCTCATGGTCATCAACATAATTGCCTGAAATATGAAGCAATGCAACAGCAAAAACTAAAGCTTTGTATAAGTTAAACTAAAGCTTGCTTTGTATAAGTTAAACCGACCTCAGTTCAATAATGTTCATTAAATCCACTCGTGCTTGAAATTGTTGTTACTTTTTCGCCAGAAGGGAGATGTGGAAAATCCATTATTCTAGTTGATTACCCTCTTTAGAGCGAGAGTTTACGGTCAACTTCAGTTCGAGACCAGTTGGGCGAACTAAGGTTTGTTTATCCTCAGTTAAATACGGGGAAATTGTATGCAAATTGAGGTTATCTTAAAGTTCAGTTTGGCCAAATTGCTCAAACTTGCGCAGTTCGGCCGGTGAAGCTTCTCAAAAAGGTTTCAGAATACGTAAAGCAGATATTGCCCTATTTCATTTGAAATAAGGTTAGCCTACTATAGCCATTATGAGGCATACCTCACTTCAGTATCGCTGATTTAGGCTAAACAATTATAAGGTCTTAATAGTTAAATATATATATTTAGTTTTCGTATGAAAAGTTTTGCTTGGGTGGGGTCCTTCCAGGTCCGGTGCATGGGGTTTTTGCGCCCGGTGCACTATGCCATATTGTGCCCCATAAGCAGTTCATTTTTGAACGCAGTGAAGGACAATGAAAAAAGACACAATCACTCGCTGTATAGAAGAAATAATTTTCATAGTTCTTGGAACAGAATTTAAAAGTGCAGCAGCAGCGCCCTGAAGTCTATATCAATCACGGTAAAACAATGCAGAGCCATCGAAATCATTTATCGTGAGTGGAAATGGATATGGTGTTTTTACAGAATTTTCAAAAAATGCGGATTAATTTGTGTAATTTCTCTTTTCAATTTGGTTTTTTCAAAGTTTAATTCTTTTAAACCTTAATTTCTAAAATTACTCCCAGATCAAATTGCGCCCGGTGCAAGTGCACCATTCGCACCTATGAAAGTGCCGCCCCTGGGTCCTTCGCCCATATTCCGACCGAGAAAGTGGTCCAATTTTTTGGATTAACAGGTGTACATGAAATATTAAGGGTGTGGATCGCCCCACCCAAAGCGAAAGTAAGTGTGCACTTTTCCTTCCATCCTCATGCGCTCGGCCGCCCCTGCTCAAGAGTACGATTAGCATAAACAACTTCCTGTAAAAACTCTGAGTGACAGATGGGGCTAAAATTAGGCGTGCCTTTCAAATTATAAATTTCGGATACTTTTTACCCAGTTTTTGCATGTATATCAATAACAACAACTATAGATCCCCCTTCGGCAAAAATCCAGCCCAAACCTTTTCCATAACTTTTTTTTAAAATTAAATTGTTTGTAAAGAAAACGCCGAAACATCTCCACAAAACTTTCCGTCTACCACCAATTCATCTATACAAGAAACCTACTAAGCTTATAAATAAATCATGCCCAATCAAAATTTGCACAAATTTCAAATGAAATTGTACCAAACTCGCCCAGTCCCATCCCCCGGCCCTTCGCCAAATAAAAAGTTACCACCGAAGTTTTGGATTAAATCCCCGAAGAACGTCGAGAAACTTCCATTCATTTCCTAAATGCACCCAAATACATAAAAGTCTTAAGTGTCTCGAAAGTTTAGGTTAAAGTTGAATTTATGGACCAATTTAGGATATCACGATGTCAGTTTGCAGCGGAGAGTAGTCTTATTAAAAGAAGTCTGGTGCATGGCGGAGGGCGGCCAGGATAACCGTCCTTAATAGGATGATTTATAAAAAAGTAATCGACCAGAGGACAGGGGCAGGAAGCTGAGTGGTGGATATCGGGGCGAAGTTTTATAATTAAGTTTTCTTGGTCGGTTCTCTAATTACGCGGTGTCGCTGCTCAAGCACAGCGTACACAGCAGGAATCAGGATAACAGAGATTGGTTTTGGCACACATATACATACAAACATACACAAAACATGGCTGTGTTACCTGAGCGCGGTCTTATCACAAGAATGGCGTGAAAAAGACAAAGTGTCTCCCAGCTTGAAAGGAGCAGCAGCATTGACTTGGGTATACGAAGTAAAGAAGTCCTTTTTCCACTGTTCCTCCTCGTATGTCGAAATCTTCGTATTATCTGAGAGTGAAAAAGTATCCTGAAAGAAGACGATTCCTTTCCTGCAGAGCGCTGACTTTTATGGGATTCTCATATCATAGGAGGTGGAAGGATTTGATATATGCACCGTTCGCACCTGATTTCCGTCGATGTACCGTTTAGGGAAATTCACCTGATTCGCAAGTGCTGTTAAGTGCTTCTTGGTGAACTTTCGCTACTTCAGTTCACGTGTTAGAACTTCCGCCAGCAGAGTTTTTGGCGGTGGTACATATTTTCCTGTTAATCGCGCTTTGACTATCTGATACCTTCATTCTATACCCAGGTGATATCGATGTGATACCCTCCGTGGGATTTTTTTTGCTGGGGGTAGGATATCAAGTAGCAGTCGCGCTGTCGCTTATTAGATTTCTAACTTGTTATTGTGGATTTTCACTTTTCACCTGCGAAATATATTCAATTCCGTCGAGAATGATTTTGAAAATTACTTGAATAACACAAAACAACAACAACAAAAAAGGAGGCGGCATTCCTCTCAATAGCGCCAGGATCTAGCGATGAAATGAGCCTGGAATATTCTCTTCACTATGCAAAATGGCAAAACCGAAATAACTTTTTGCGTATATGTCACACAACAGGATATGCGAGTACAGAGGAGGTCCCTGCAGACATCACACAACATCACACGGCAAAGTGTCGACACGCCTGGATAAGCATCAATGGAGTATCATTACGCGCTCGATAATTGAAATTCGAAGCCCCACCAAGGGCGTTTCCAGCCAACTACCTTAGGGGGGTAATTAAAAAAAAGAAAAAAACTGAAATATTTTTTCAGATAATTTAGCAATTTTGTAGATAATTTCAAGAATTTTGGGACCTCGGTAGCCTAGGGACTAAGGCGTCTGGCTACCATCCCAGAGGTCCCGGGGTCGAATTCCGGCAACGTCACGGTTCCCCCTGAATTCTCCTGTCTCCCTAGCTCTTCCTCGCTCCACCAAAGCGTATGTCATCGGTTGGTTGATGAAATTTAACTCGTTTCAGGAGTCGCGTTAATAAAGGTTGGGAGTAACTGGAATAAAAATATCGCGGCTAGGTTGTGTCAGTTTTGACGTGACAACGTCTTATAAATCGATGAGTATAGGAAGTCATTAGCGCAAAATGTCCCGTTCCGTTCCCGTCGCTAAGTAGTGGTGGGGATAATGACATCCTATACTCATCGATTTATAAGACGTTATCACGTCAAAAAATTAATAGGAGTAATAGTAACAGCGTTTTTTTTAAAGTTCCAGGACAGAATAGATTTAAAAAACGCACCTAATTAGCGGTGTTCCACAAATCGAGTGAAATGCAATCGAAATCGGAATTCAATTTCACTCGAATTCAAAATTGATGTTCTGAATTCCGAGTGAATTTCGTTTGTTCGGAATCACTTTCGAAAATATATAATTTGGTTGACACTTAAAATTTTTATTTATTTTGAGCATAGTTTGTGTCCGAGTTAAAAAAAATTAAAAAATTTTGTGCCCCAAACAATAGATTTTGTGTTAATAGCTGCAGTAATTGAAGAAAGAGAGCTTCAAAGGAAACAATTAAAGAGGATTGTAAAGGGATAGATCAAATCCTATGAATCTTCTTGATTCCCTTTGAATTATTTATATATGCACAATATAAGCTGTACAAATAGTACACATTTGTGTTGCACTTCATAATATTACTAGATTATGAAGTAACATCCATCACAAATGCAGATATACATAGAAGTTATCGACGCAGACAATGTTAATGAACAGAGAAGTGATGCTGTTAGGGTCAGAGATGAAATAGCTAATAGTTTATAAACTAAATTTAGTATACGAAAAGTTAAATATAAATTTAAAAAATAATACTTTATTCAGTTTTTTAAAAACATAAAAGAAAAATAATTTCTTAAATAAATTGTTACCTTTGTAAATAAATTACAAATATTTACATTTAAAAATAAATCACAGCGCTTCTCCTACTATTCCACTTTCAAGTCACAAACAACAACTGAAACGGTTTTATTTCGATTGACATTTCGATTTAATCGAAATGTGGAACATCTAATTTCGATTTGGAATTTCTATTTCACATACATGGAACTAATCGAAATGTAGAACACTTCGATTTCGAGTATCAATTTCATAAAAATCGAAATGTGGAACACCGCTGAATATCAAAGAGACTAATAGTTTCAACGTATGTCGCGTATATTTAGAAAAAGGAACCCGTGCACCCGTGCAAAGGAAGAAGTTCATCACTTCTCTTTCGGCGCTTGAGCAGTTAACTTCGGCTTGTTTACATAGCGTGCGATTTTAGCTTAAGTCACGGGTATCGGTTCCTTCCACGACTCTCCAGGAGAAAAAATTCACAGTCATAGATCGCCGACTAGATTCACCATACACTTAACTTGTTTGTTTGAGGGAACGCAAATCTTCGGGCGGGGGGGGGGGGGTAATTACCCAATTACCCCCCTCTGAAACCGCCACTGAGCCCCACTGTGCTGCGACACTAATGGCGGGATGAAGGGATTTAGTTCTAGATTGCGAAAAGGTTCATTTCATTTTGATGCGAGTTCAATTATTGGAGAGTGTTTCTAATAAATTTACTGCCTGCTCCATCAATATTGTGGAAATGAATCTGTAGTCTCCGAACTTGATTAACGTGTAAATTGGTGAACGGTGTTACGTGAGAATTAATTGATTCTTGTTAGGAAGAGACTGCACAGTAATTGTTCATTTAACATTTAATGGTCCAAAAGTATTTTACGTTTACTTCAGTTCAATGGTGTTCGAACAGAAATTCATGAGAAATCCTTGGTTCAGAACACAAGAAGTACTAGTACAACAGATGACGTTGAATAACCTTCCATATCAGATTTTGAACGCTTTGACGATGTTTACTGAAAAAATATATCTTTTTCTCAGCTTCAATTCAACAAAATGTTCAGTTCAATCCTTCAGAAAGCTTCGTGGGTGACATAATATGTAATTTGTGGGCCTTGGTAGTCTAGGGGTAAGGCGCCTGACTACTATCCCCAGAGGTCCCGGGTTCGATTCCCGGCGGTGCCACGGTCCTAGCCTTTCCCAATTTCCCGCCTACATAACTTTCCTTCTTTCTTCTTCCCTCTTTGCATTCCTGATTCCTCCTGTCATAACCTTCACTAGTTCTCTCTTCCCCGCTCCACCAAGCGCATGTCATCGGTTGGTTGATGAGATTCAACTCGTTTCAGGAGGCATAACACTCCAGCGAGTTGTTCTCGATGCCCCGATGTCAGAGTCGCGAAATGGTTGGGAATAGGTTAAATAAAAATACCGCAGCTAGGTTGTGACAGTTCTTTCCTTCACTTCTCTCTCTATCTTCCGACTAGAGCTGCTGTTCGACATTTCAAAAATAAATACATGGTCGACAGTACAAAGGGGCCTTCCCTAAGTCTCTAGTGTGTCACATAAAAAAAAAAAAATGGTATTCCATTATTCCAGTTTGTTACTCTCTGTTGAGCGAGCTTTCATGTTTAACTTCAGTTCGATGTTCAGTTGGGCGAACTGAAGTCTGATTTATGCTCAGTTCCTCATGTTGAAGTATAAGTGAACTCACGGTATACGGAAACAAGGCAATGTAAAAGAAACTGACCACATCGAAGTCCGTAAAAATGGTCCCCTAGTGACGTCAGTACTAATGCAGAAACAACAATAACAGCTTCCATTTTATATGGAAAGGGGTCACCAAGTAAAATTACATTTCTCTTTTACATTACCTTGTTTTGGGAACTGAGGTCTCAACTGAAATTCAATACGCCATTTTGCTCGAATTTGTACAGTTCGTCCGGTGAAGCTGGGGCATTTCAGACAATTGTTAAAGCGATACTCATATAGTGAAATACAAACAAGTGCGTGTTTCAGGTAGAAGTTGTCATTTTTGAACCAAACCGACTAAATAGGTTGCCCCTAGCTAAGATCACCAGGGCAAGTAAATATATTCCGAACACTAACTAGACCATCTGTAATGGACTCCTACAAGAGAACAGCTTGGCTTGCTTACTCTTCAATTTGACGCTAAAGACAGCGATAAGAAATTACTGTATTCAGGTCGGCAAGAAGTTCGTCGATTAAGCAGCAGTGATCCATCTCAAAGGGGGGGGGGGGGGGCTGAATGCCTTTTTTTACTGCGGCTTCATTGATCGCGTCGAAGGTAACTTTGTCTGTAAAGGCGCAGTCTCTGTAGATCTGCCTGCCCGGTAGGCCGGTAGACAGTGAAGTGGGTTCGCTGTAAGACCCTCTCTAGTATGCTTGCCTAGAACCTTCTCCATGGTTTTCAGGAAGAAGGAGGAGAGGCTGATAGGTCGATAGGATTTTGCTTTGATAGGTCGATAGGATGATCTTCTCCCCGATTCAGGGATAAAGACTACCCTAGCCTATCTCTAACTTCTCAGAATATGGGCCAGAGCAAAGCTACCCCTAAATAATGGAAGCAGATTTGGTAAAATCTCTTCCAAGTCTCTCTGAAGGAGAGCCAGGTAGATGTGGTCCTTTGAAAGGCTTGAAGATGCCAATGGCTATCTCAATCTTACTCGCAGTGAAAATCCTGTTTGCTAGACCTTGGTTCCTATTGTAGGATGGGTGGGCAAGTATTCTCTCTGATCCAATGTTAGGTTCTAAGGCCAAACCAGGGTCAGTTACATGAAATCAGCGGGGAAATGAGTACTCCATGGTATCCCTGGTTTTCTCTGTAAAGGACCCTTCAGGAGTCTTGAGGAAGACAATGCCATTAGAGTGATCCTTAGGCAGAACTGTGTGTGGAGGCTGGAAGCTTGTTTATTTCTTCGCAGAAGGCTTTCCATGACTTTCGTTTGGATCTTCTAAAAATTTTTTTATAATTAAGAAGTTAGAAAACTAGTTAATAGGGTTAAGGTCTCGGGTAACTGGGATCTCTACAAAGCCCTCACTCCTGTAGTGGTCCCAGTTACCCGAGACCTTAACCCTACTAAATAGGATTTCTGACTTCTCTCCTTTAACTGTAGGTTAAGAGGTTTCTCTGAGCAGCTACTTTCGAAGGCTGTGATGATCGTTTCCTGCAGATTAGTAGAGATAATTTCGAGATCGCCGTCAGTGATGGGATTATAACCAGCATGGCTGGCTCCTAACCTGTGGGCTATGTGAGAGGCCTCCCAGTCAGTCTGCCGTGCAAGCCTAACTGCTTTTCCGAGGATATTCCAGAAGCTCTCAAGTTAAACCTTATATGTCTAAGATCAGACATTGATGGATCACTTGAGACTTACAAGT
This sequence comes from Thereva unica, assembly GCA_949987705.1. Lineage (NCBI taxonomy): Eukaryota > Metazoa > Arthropoda > Insecta > Diptera > Therevidae > Thereva > Thereva unica. Next base: position 86,810,346 of record OX465285.1, read on the forward strand.
TCAGTTCAGTTCAGTTTCAGTTACTTATGTATGTGGGCGGATAGCTACCCAGGTTGAAATAGAAGCATTAAATGATGCATAAAGAAGCTATGCTTAGGCTGCTTGAAAGCGCTTTCCTTTCGTATCCCTATCAATATTTTTTTAGTATTACATGTTATTAGGAAGAATCAGTTTGTTCAATTTTCTTCTAATTAGCTTCCTAGGAAGCTATTTTGAAGCTTTAAGTTTTACAAGCAGCAAAACTTCCATTTTGGCGCCTAAGATCCTTCCAAGCACGCTATATTTAAGCAATATTACATTATTCACTTACTTGTGTCAAAGTAATTTACGGTGCTGCTATAAGCAAGCATAAATCCTGTCATTTAAATATAATCTTAAGGACGATTTTTCCCATAATCCCTTTCAATTTAATCAAGAACGTGAGTGAGGATACAAACACCATCTCACTCCCACACACACCAACTGTGCACAATATTTCAAATTTTAATAAACTCAATTTAAGCATAACATTTGGCGACGTTTAACTTAAATGTAATTTATTATTTCGGTTTCGTTTTTAATAAAAGTAAATCTTGTGTAAAATCGTCGTGTATGCGAATTGAACATGATTTTTCATCCCCTCTCTTGTTTCATGTAAGTGTATATATTATTAAAGTAGGGTCGACTTTATTTTTCTTATTTTTTTTTATTTTTTTTTTAAATATTTTGATAGAGGGTGGATGGGGATGTTATGGTATATATTATTAAGGGTAAACGTTCACCAAAAATTGTCAACGGTATATTTAAGTTGAAGATGAGAAATTGCTGTTGATACTGTTAAGGATTGATGCGTTCCTCTTATATCCATGATGCCTAACCCTTAATGATGAGGTCATTTTTCACACCCCCGTGTCAACTATATTGTGGCTGGGAAAAGTGAGTCGTGGTACTCCACACGGTGTCTGATTCCGATAGTGTCAACAGAACAGCTGGAACAGATAATAGTGCGCATGATTTTACGCATGCCAATAGCATGGAGGGTTGTTGGGTTGTTTTTTTGATGGTGGTGTATATCCAGCACTTTTAAGAGGGGTAGTTGGATATTACTTCAGGAATGACATCACCCACAATGTATGTATGTAACTATGGAGTAACACGCGGGGTTAGTATGGAAACCCTTAAGTCTTGCTTCTTTAGAAGTAAAAGGATATACACAAGGATCCGTATAGTCAGAAAAAAGTGCTTTCAGAGATTCCGCTGGAGGGTGAAATGCCAAAATGCAATGCTTTTTGTGCTGTGCCACCCTTAGAAGGAAAGTGGTGGTTTTTGTATATATGTATATAAATATTTTTCTTGTGTATACCCGATGAATGGGTGGTTTGGGGTGCTGGGTATCCCACATCAGTGTATTGGAACCACTTCTCCAGTTTCTGTCTGGTCTGTCAAAATTTTGCAAAGCCGAACTTTATGTTGTTGTCATTCCTTATTATTTTTTTTGTTGTTCCACATATAGTATAGTTTAGTAACTAAAGTGCATTAGGGTTAACTTCCGTGTGGTTACTAAACCCCCCCGGGTTAGATTAATATAATACGAGTTTAGTAATGGATTAAGTGGTGACAAAAAAGATATTGAAGTTTTTTTTCTTTCTTGTTCTGTTTTTTCGTCGTGTGGTGTTGCTGCTGTGTTGTAAATAGTGTTGTTATATCACAAAAAAATTCCGGGAGGGAATTTTGGATTATTAAAATAAAAACAAATCTCAATTCGTATTAAGAAATTATTTATCTAAAAAAAATAATAAAATCTATTAATAATATATATAAAAATTATAACCCGAAAGGATTGAGTAAAGAGTTTGAGTTTGTGTCCACTAAAAACTAAACTCCCAGATTAAAAGTTAAAAATCTTATATAAAATGGATATCAGTGAAAGTCTTTATCGTATGATACCTGATATATATCCAAATCGCGTCCAGTCATGACATCGTGGTGTAATTACCATAATATAAAACTCCAACAGTTTATAGTAAGAAAAAATAAAAATAAAAATAATTATATGTATACCTCTCTATATACATATATATAGAGTTAGTAAACATACTAAAAATCTAACCTCAAAATTATGCACATTTTTGCACACCAAAAAAAATAAAAAAAATATATGCAGACAAATGGTGGACGTTTTTCTTTTAGTATAGTTTTTTTTGGGTGGGTGAGAAACGAATCTCGGTGTTGTCTTAAAGTATTTCCTTCGACCATATCTACACGGGTCAAGCCCCATGCGGTGTTTTCTGAATTAATAATTTTTTTCGTATTTGCTAATTTTTATTATGTTAAAATTTTCTGACGTTTTTATCTTATTTTTTATCTATAGATTTTAAAATGTAGTTTTTATGCAGATCTCAAACCCAAGAGTCTGGGATGGATAGGAGGTGTCTTTCCCAAAAAAAAAAAAAAAAAATAAAACATCAAAAACAAAACTTTGGATGCATTTTAAACCCAATAATGAAGTCTACCATGATGATGATCATCATCATGAGAGGATGCTGATGACTTCTCCTCGTCTATCATGCAATATTTCTTGCTTGTTGATTTATTTTTTTGATTTTTTTTGCTCATTCCGCTATACTAAAAATATTTCCAATAAAAATTAAGAAATCCACCTGCACATGTGGCAAGACAGGTGGATGGATATAAATACACATATATATGTATATCCACCGGTGATTTCTGCGATTTTAGGCAAATCCAAATTTTTTCCTTATATTTGATATTTTCGCTTATCTATGGGGATAACAACGATTGCGACTTTTGTGGTCTAGTTTTGGGGCCTGTCACACACATCTTTGCATAAATTTTAAATTTGTTCCCCCAAAACTTTCATTTCCTTAATAAACAAAAAAATTAAATTTAAAAAATTTGAACTCTATGGAATGTTTTTAAGTTAAATATTTAAACTAATTTTTTTTGTTCTTCATATATTTTTTATAAAATAAAGAAATAAATATTTTGTTATGTATTTTTATCTTAATAAATTTTATTTTTCCTTATTTCGATGGTCTATATTTAAAACAACCAAAAACCCATGCGCGTTGCAACGCCTTTCATTATAAAAAGATATTATGTGTGCACAGTCCGCGGTAGGAAAAAGATAAAATGAGGTAATGTTGCTTAATCGTGCTTCAATCTCAACTATCCTCTGCTGTGGTGTTCCGCAAGGTTCAGTTCTTGGCCCTCTTTTATTTAAGTACATTCAATATTGACCTTCCTGCAGTAGTAAACAGTTCCGAAATTCACATGTACGCCTATGATGTACAGATCTCTATGCTTAAGGCTCAATTAGTATCATGAATACGAAAAATTTCCGAGGACTTAACAAAATGTTCTTCGGTTAATCGCCTATCACTCAATCCATGCAAGTTGCAATATCTGATTATAGCTCACTCTCTAACCCCAGTTTGGTTCTTTCCAAAGTCATATTAAATGTCAATCATATTCAGCGTATCGATTGTGTCAAAAATCTCAGAGTAACTCTAAGCCACGATATGACCTGTTGTGACCACATCCGTCACCTAAAACCTATTGTCTTCTCAGGAGACTCTGTCTGTATGGAAACTTGATGACTTGTGCCCTTCGTTTGTGTTTATCAAAAGCGCTACTCCTGCCCCTCCAAAAATATTGAACTGACAAATTTGCAAATATTGATTTTGGATACTTAAAAAAATTTAGAGTATGTCACAACTTTTTTAAAATTCGATTATAAAAAAATTGTGTACTACGTGCACAACAGACACCTAGCCAAACATATTCAGAATTTGAAGCATAGATTTTGCTATGGCGGGGGATAAGACGACATGTTCAGAACTTCCCTCCAAATTGTTTTTTCCCAAAAAAGCGCCAAAAATCAATTTTACATATTTGGCACCCACCGTGCAGCCCATAAATGCACAATTTGGCGTCCATACAAAAATCTAATAAATCCTTACTTTTTACCTATCCTGTTTTATTAACACTGGAACTTTTTGTTAGCGCGTCCACGCTTTTTTACATTTTGAAAGATAGTTTATTCCCATATTCTGGCTGGAGCAATGAAAACTTTACCTTCAAAATTATTTTTTTACTTTTTAGTATATATTTTAAAATAAAAGCGTATTTTTTTAGTTTTTTTTTTAAACCATATATTTATTTTCTATTGTTAAACTATTATATGTATGTCTTCCGCCATCTTTATTTACATACGTACACTCTAGTTTTTTATCTTAAGCAATATACTTACATGGTTTTTATTTCTTTTATTAAAACAAAACCTTTTTTTAATCCGTAATCTGGATAGGATTAATATAAAATCAATTTTCTTTATTTTATCGTGTTATAAATTTTTGTTATGCAAAAAGTTATAAAATTTAAATTCTTGCTTCAATATAAATTTCAATATTTTTACTATCGACCCCTACTTGAATAGGTGTGTAAATTCTTGTCTAAAAAGTTTATGTCATTGTCCTTTTTTTGATTTATGAGGTCATATAGCGTTTATGTTTTGTAGTAAAATCCTAGTGACATAAAGGTTATGTATTATATAAAAAATATTAGTTGGAACCCGGTTCGTCTCGCTGCATCTATAAGCCCATTGTAGCTATCGTTTAATCTGCAGTTGATGTGATATGAATTTTATTAATATACATACAGTAGGAGATTTTAAAAGTCATCCATTCACTTGGCATTTTTCGAGATTTCATACACAGATGATGAGTCTCAAAGAACGGCACCTTTCTGTATTTTGGATTTCATATCCCTTGCGCGATACGGCGCACAAATAAAAACCAAATGTACTCAGATCCGCCACAATAGGAGCGCAACTAGGATGAATTGCTGCATGCCCCATATCATAGGAGGCACCGAAAAAAGATTGAAAGCCAAGAAGTTAAAATCATTAAAAACATGGATTCATGTTGCATGAACATGGATTCTACGTTCATTTTGATCACACTATTAATTACATATCTTCTAAACGGAGTCACTCAAGTTTCTGTTTTTAATATCATATAAAATAATACACATTTACCTGAAAGACGAACTGAATTACGTTGCTCTACGATACTTAGTCTAGGAGTTATTCAAGTTTAAGTAAATATTAAAAAATACATTTTTTTCTTTCGTAAACACCCTGTATCTTAGTGGATAGTGGGGATAGCCCCCTCTCTAGAACAATTTTTTTCTCCAAAACCATCCAGGAATCACCCCTGAAAATATTAGCCAAGTAGTCCAAGAGAGGATTTATTGAACGTCTGATGACCTATACAAGTTGCGGGGATATGAGTACAAAAAAAAATACAATAGAAGATACCCTGGTGGACTTCCTCATCTCAGTGAACAGGACACGGTTATAAAATGATTTGAAAGAAGTGCCTCTTTTCTTCTTTTGAGCCAGTACAATGTCATACTTTACATGAGGCGAGGAGCTATTGTAATACCGAAATGAAAAAAAAAACAAGCAAATTAAAAAAGAAAGAAAACAAACACCAATGAAGATATATTTTTTTACTAGTTTGACTCTAATATGCATTAAACTGCCTCAGAGTAGGTAAGAAAGCTATGTCTCCACAATGTATATTTTTTATTTCCCAAGCTTACCTCCCCTAATTTCAAGTTAGAAATTTTGCCACCGCAAAAGAAATAAGAAATGTCTTTAGTACGTATGTACAATATCGCCTCACCTCATTTTATGTTGGAAATGTTGAAATGTGTTTATGAGGTAGTCTTCACCCAGGGAACTTTTGAATGAAAATTCTTTCGTTAAAGTTTCGTCATGTGGGTCCTTCTTTCCTTTCTCTCGTTCCTTTTCTATAACACCAGTTTTTTCGTACTTCCTGAGTTCCTGTGTAGCAGGCCACATTTATCTAGTTATATGCTCATATATCAGTAGGACATTAGTTTTATACTGGGACATTTAAAAAAATTGAGGCCGCAGTACAATTATCATGGTGTATGGGACAAATGTAGTGCTTCGTGTAACTCGATTTCAAATCGCCAAAGAAGTATCTCAAACCTTATGATTTCTTAAGATATGCTAATGCCTCCTTCAACCAGCAACCTGGGCTATTTTCGTCTAGCCTCGAAAACCCGCCTTAGCGTGGCTAGATAAGGTGAAAAGCCCCGCCCTATCAAACTCAGCTATAGCGGCATAGTGGAAATGTAACAAACACTAATTAAATTCTATCCCTACTACCATATCGATTGCTCCATTGAAATTAACATCCTGCTTGCACGGCAATACTTTCCACGAAACACAAGACTTTCTCCTTGGCTGCTCCCACAATCTGCTCCTTTTCGCTCAAAATACAATTTAATAGTTCGTTTAAAAATAGAACAACTCAACTTCGGAACAATCTCCCACACTCAGTATTTCCGAACTCTTACAAGATCCTTGAGTTTATCAAAGTAGAGTTCATCGCTATCTGTTTAACAGCATCCTCCAGTCCCTCTCTAACCTACCCTATTCTATTTGATCCTTCTACATAAACTTGTTATAAGCCATGACACTATGATCTGAACGTCATGTCGGACTGGCAGTACAAAGGGTGATTCGTAAGCTTAGTTTGTGACATAGAAAAACTTGATGATATTAGTAATGACGATAAAATGATTTTTACGAGCTCTAACAGTAAAAGATGCATGGTTTTTATTATATGGCGCTAAACACTTCTATTTTTGGAGAAGCTTTTGGTGAAATTGAATGGGGATGCATTTTTAGCGCACATCAGCTAAAAGTGGGCACATTTCTTTTACCTCATTCCTTTTGCACCTGATGATCCCTCCTGCTGGTTAAGCGCGTTTATTTTGGTATCCAAAAGCTCGGAGCCTAGGTTGTTGTTGTTGATATTAATGCCGTTAGTATTTTTTTTATCATTCAAAGCTTAAACTTAGCGAAAATTTCACACACTCTCCGCTTTTCGTGTCGCCTCTCTGCGACTATATCTCATGCGATTTTAGTGCTTGACGCTTTTCGATATATCGAAGCTTCTGCACGTGTGTGGAGCCCTGCTCCCCAAAAACGGAGGCTCAGTGCTGTTAATTCTCTCTCGAAAGCTTGTTCTGCTGGTGTAAAGGAAAGCCAGCAATCCGTTGCTGCCGCCAGAGATTCTTTCTTATTGGCGCCGCTGTTAATATCCAGTTTTGTGACTTGTGCTAGTGGCGGCGCCGGTGTTTTGCAGAAAAGGTGTCGTCGTCGTTCGTTCGTTACCGTGTGTGATACCGCCGCGGTTTCTTATCGGATAATCCGCAAGATCCAAAGCCCCCAAATCTCCTTAGTGTATATCGAGTATCCAGATTAATTGAGTTTTGAGGTTTGTCCTCCCACTCCTCTTTCCATCAACCCTGGTTGAGCACTTTGATATAGTATAGTCTCTCTATAGTATGTAGGGGAAGGGTATGCAAATTTGAATTGAACTAAGCCTGAACTGAAGCACCACGCGGTGGAATTGGACTGTGTGGCCAGCCAGGCCGATTGTGGTGGAGCACTGGAGCTGAAGTAAAGCCAGTGGAGCCCGACGACTACGACTACGACGACGACGGCGATTCAGAAACTTTTGTTATATTGTATGGGATACTGAGCGTCAGTCTCAGACATTTGGTCGCTGGCGCTGGGTACGCGGAGGGAGTAGTTTAGTTAGTTATAATATATATACGGACAGACGGAAACGGCGCTGCCTCGCTGCTGCTACTGCTACTGCTTAGTGCTTATCAACAAATTCATCCGACATTGTGCTCTCATCACACAACAGTTTGTACCTGTAGACGACGAGTCCGGAATTTCGCTCGGATTGTTCTTACCTGAACGGCACCTGAACCATTTTTCCGCCCTAAAGCCATTATTATTATCTTTTCTCTTTTTGGTGCTTTAGTTATTTTTTGGTTTTTTTTTAAATTATTTTTTTCTAATATTGTTTTTTTTTTACATATTAATATAAATTCTCCCCTTGCGAAAAACTTTACGATCAAAATTATTTTTTTTACAAAATTTCACTGCTAGAAAATAAAGTTTTGAAAGTTTTAAACTCAGTCCAAATTTTTCAGTTGCGAATTTATTAATAATAATAAATTTCATCTAACGAACGTTATTCATACTCTGGGGATTTTAAAGTTTAAGTTTGTATCTTAAATAATATTTTTTTTAATTATTAAATCCTCAGGTAAAAAAAAAAATAAATAAATAATAAAAAAAAATTCCAATCAGTGTTCAGTGTTTGTTGTAAAGTGTAGTTCCATTCACAAAATTTTTAGTGCGTAAATTAAAGTGATAGTTTATCTTAATTAATTATAAAAATAAGTAATTAAATAAAAAATTTAATAAAGAAGTAAAAAATAATAAATATTTAAGTTTTTTGAGTGATTATTAAAATTTCTAATGATTAATATCCACCATTAATAAAACACCTGTGCAAGATGCGTCGAAATGTTAAGCTAATCGTTTTCGTCAGCATCATCTGGATGTTCTTCATGGTATATTATTTTCAGACAAATAGCGGAAAGGTAAGTACCTGAAGGTTTAAACATATACATACAAATTATTTACCTGTTAAAAAAAATATAAAATATAGGTTTCGTACTTCCTCATATCTTTTTATGTGCGGCGTCGGCAGCGATAATAGATAAAATTACGTGTTATCTCCAACTCTCGTAATCTGATATGCTAACAGCTGCTTTAGATTTAATTTTATTTAGATTTTTATCATTAATAATAAAGTTAAAAACTGGTTTTTTGAAAATCTCGTTCTGGCGGTAACTTGTTGGTTGGCGCTCTTGTTGCGCTCTTTACTATTTCCGACCCCATATCTACTATATGGGACGAGAGGGAAATTGTTGTGGATTTATGTGTAGCCATAAAAAAAAAGAAGTTTTATATCCATAGAAGTAGATCTAGAGGAGGTGATACTAGACAACCAATGATGACAAACTTGATTTTGCGTTGAGGTTACAGGAGGAGACTATGAACTTTAATAATGATAATTTCAGTTTCAGTTTTTTTTAAATGGATTTCATCCAGATTAAATCGTTAAATGTATTTTTTTTAGTGTGGGGTTATTAAAAGGTGAAGAAAACGAAATTAGTTGAATGTCAGGTGTTATATCATCGAATTGGAATTTGAAATCGTTTTTTTTTTTGGATACAGGTTTTATATATTTTTGAAAAATTTTTGTTATTTTTTTTTAATATTTGGAACTTGTACGATAAATAAAAGATATTAAGTAGATCTAATACAGTTATTTGATATTAAGAAAGTTGCACAAATCATTTTTTATAATGAATATATTAGTCTGTTGTTTTTATATATAGTCAATATTGGGATTAAACTTGAATTGGATTTTAATGAAGAGTTTGTATTGTATTGACTAAACTCTATACAGTTCGAATATTTTAAACAAATTTTCGATTGTCCATATAAGAGTGAGTAGTAAATGGAATATGTATGTTCTAAACGAGGCTTGAACTTATGGAAGAGGTGACGACATTCACACGGATCATAACCTTGTTATAGCGCTAAATTTAGAACATCATTATTAAACCATCGCTGAGAAATGAAAGAAGTACAACATCAAGGTCTTGAACGGTTGAGGAAGACATGGTAGAGATGAAGGAGAACTTGAAATGAAGATAACTCCAAATTCAGAATGGAAAGATGTCGAGTTTAGCTGAATAGGTATTTGGATAAGAAAACAGCTTCAGAAGATTCTGGGTCTATGATTAAAAATCTAAAATAGAAGATAAAATCTAAAATAAAGAGATAAAATATATGATATGAGACGTTCAGAAGATGACGAATTTAATAATGAAATTGTACTCAAAGAAGCTAAAACAAGAGTGTTTGGCAGGACTAGAGATGAAAGTCTATACGAGCAAATAGCAGCATCGGAGGGAAACCTGTGCTATTAAACATGTATTCAAAATTATTTAATGGTAGGTAGGTAGGAGCGGCAGTCCTTGGCGCTTTAGTAAGCCGTTTTGTAGTCACTTTCGTGAATAACTTTTGCGTGAAAAGGAGCAGTAAGCTAGGGATTTAGATCCATCTCGTCAAATTTAAGTACCGGATCAAATCTCCTACTTCAAGTTTCAAAACATCCCCCAAATCATTTAAGAAGAGGCTTCCAAACACACGATGCCTGATATTGGCCAGAACTGGACATTCGCAGGGAAAATGTTCGGTTGTCTCATTGACCTGTTCCTCTTCGCAGCAGCAGCAGTGGGTGTTATGCGAAATTCTCAATCTAGCTGCATGTTGCCCAATTGGCCAGTGTCCCGCTATTATTGGCACAATTCTGGAAATATCTTTGCGTTGCATAACCAAGAGGTCTCGTGTACCTCGGGGCCAGGGAATGGAGCTCCTTCTTGCAGTTGTCGATTAGTTTAGAAGTTACACGGGCCGAGCCTAATGCCTTGATGGCCGCTTGACTATTACTACATATAGGTACATGATGAGTTGAATATTTGAATTGAGGTTAAGTTGAATTTTCCACTCGCGTCACAAATCACTCTAATCATAAACAAAACAGAGATGCTGCTGTCAACTAAATTTAACTACTGTACTAGGCATAATTTCAACTCAACCCATGTAGCTGAGTCCAGTTCAGTCGACCGTAATTCAACTCGCGTCTACAAGTAGTTGGACTTGGGTTCAACTTGAGTTCAATTCATTATGTATATGTACTATATCTTACAACAGAATTACCCTGGCTTTGGATTTGACTGCTTTGCTTAAATTTGCTGCTTTGCATGAAAATTTGCCAGAAGTTCTGCTTGGAAAACGCTGACGAAATTAGGCAGGCGGAAGCTTTTTTGCAACAATCCAGCCCCTACGCCCAACTCTGATTTTATCCGTCTGTGTATAAAACAGCGTCATGGTACTTGGAAATTTTTCCATTTTTATCTGGTAGAGACCGCGATATATACGTCACTGCCGAAATTTAATTTTTTTTAATGTAGTCGGTCCTGATATTATTTCCTGTGGTAGAGAGCGCAGTATATTATTGTGCCCATAGGTCTTCTCGACCCAACAACCCATTTCACGCAGCCGGAGGAGGTTGATATTTTAGTCCTGTTGGTGAAAAGCATCAGTACTGTCTTTTCGGTGTTGACGGATAGCCCACAACGGTTTCACTAAGCGCTATTCTTTTCAAGTGCTAACTAAAAATTTTATTTTCCTAAATGCAGCCCACTACAAGTACGTATCAATAAAAGGCTCACGAAATAGTCCAAACAAAGCACGGTACGCTCACGCTTTTTCTAGACTAAAGAGTGCCATTATCATGCATAGTAGGAGGGTTCTCGTCAAGTCAGTTCAGGTCAAGCAACATTGGACGTGGTTTAGTACTTGGTTGAGGGACCTTTTGGGAAAACGACATTCGCGTTTGGTAACACGACACTCGCGTTTCATGCCTGTAGCGGGAGTATGCATACCCCTGACGGGCGAATTTTTAGATTTTCATGTCGGTAGCGGGAGCGTGCATACCAGTGTGGAAGCCTAGAATGTAATAAAACAATTTTGAAACGGGGTTCAATTTCGTAAAGGCAATGTCTTCAAAGCAGCCAGAGATGCAACCGTCGGAGTTGTCGGGAAACCGCCTAATCGGCTGTTGTTTTTGGCTGTTAAGTTTTCTTTCAGGAGTGAATCTCGCTAACAAGCCGACAAAGATTGTACGCCTGCAGTACCAGTCTACTAGGTGAACAAGGAGTGGTATCGACTACTGAGTGAAGACCGAACTCTATTGTTAATTGGTTAATTCGGCGAGATGCCGTATTACTATTTGAGCTACTAGACCAATTTGCAATTTATCTGCACACAAATGCCTTATAATGGTAGCACATTCTCGAATCAGTGTTGCCTAATATCTCCGTTATTGTTTTTTTATCCCTTTGGAACAAAGTGGCCGAGAAATTGAAAAATTGAATACATTTGTTGGGCGGAAAAGATCTGCTTAACATAAATGCGATCAAGATAGTTAGGCTAATCTATTGCCGATTTAAGCACATTTCTTATTTTTGAGGGTGGGAGCTTTCCTTCGCCAAAGTTGACAGTCAAGGTAAAAAGTTGAACAGACAAACTTAAGCCTGTCTCCATAAATCTCATATCCTATAAAGGACAAACTCCAATGTACCCTTTGCTTGCTTTGCTGCTTTGCTTGCTTGGTTTGACATATGAAATAAACCAATGCTTTGTTATCAGACAAAACCAAATGCCAGGCACAATTTTCTCATATACCCCGGCTACACCGGCCGAACTGTGCAAGTTGGGGCAAATTCGTATACTGAACTTCAATTTTAACCTCAGTTCCCATACAATATCACATATTGAACTTAAGAAAAGTCAAGCCTGAATTTGTCCAATTTGAGGTTGAAAGTAAAAGCTCGCTCAAAAGAGAATAATAAACTGGAATCATGGATCCAGTGAGATTTTTGAGTTCTATCTCCTGACGAAAAAGTAGCAACAATTTCAGCACGAACTGAACATGCCACCCGGTGAAGCCACTTATGTGGATTGAACTGAACTTTATTAAACTGAGGCTGGTGGGTGAAGCCAGCGTAAAATAAAATTCTGAAAAGTAAAGCAAGCCAAGCGTACATTGACGTTTAACCACCTTAATGGGCCGTACTTCATTTATTAGAGCTAAGCTATTGTGGTCTGTGATCCTCTAGAAGACAATATCTAGAAGATAACGAATCTCTGGTCAGTTGGGTAAAACGTAATCTGACTAAAAAATTGCAACAACTTGTATTACAATCAATCATTAATATTCATTAATAAATATTTTGACCATTTGAAATATGTATAAGTCGTCATTCCCGTTGTTTGTTGGAGTATGTCGAAAATTAACGCATCGTCATTGTTATTTATCTGAGTAAATAAAAAAACTACCATTAAATTTTTTAAAACATTTAATCTCTCTGATTGACAGATGGTAAAAACTTGACTGACCATCTGACAGCTAGTTAAAAATTGCGCTAGTTAAAATTTTAGTTGGCCTGAATTGGACTTTTGAAACAGTATAGAAGCTGAAATCAACAACAGTAGGTACTGTCTGGTTTTTTATTTTAACTCTTAAAAATTGTCGAACTTTTTGGGGGCAATTATAATAAAAGGTTTGTAATATTAGACAGAATGATGAATTGGGGTGCACGAGTTGTTGAACCACACAATTGTTTTTTTTGTGTGTTAGTAGTACTATTAGTGAAAGTACTCTTAGAATTTATCATCATATTTAATGTTGCATCATTACTAACACCTAAAGGAATATCTTGAATGCCTGTGAAATAGGGCAATTACCTTACAAACAAGTTTTTTTAGTAGTTTATTATGTAGTAAAAATTTTGTGTCGTCACCCACACTATATGTTTGCCGAATATGAAACAGCAGAATTATAAAAAAATAAAGGTACTATAAAATTTGTATTACTTAATTTGAAATACTTTGTATTTTCTAGTTCATTTCATACACACGAAGTCGTGATAACTTTAATGGATTAGCTCTCATATGTTTCATAAGAACAAAAATAAACATGAATAAGTACGATAACAATTATTATCAAGTGTGATTACCTGCTAATTATCTGCGGCTACCTTTGCCGAAACGATTGAAGCCATCATTTCATCTTACATATTGTTGAACATAAAAAACACTTAATGTACTATTAGTTGTTAAAGTCGATAAACAACAAAAACCACACTCCAAACCCTGACTCAGAGAGTTGTGGAAAATTATATGCACAACTTACACCCAAGTGCTTATCGCCCACCCACATAACAAGTCACTTGTTTACTCCGATAACACCATATATACGAAATCTTATCTTTAAAAAGCTGGATGTAAGACTTGCATTGCTCAGCTGAGTTTGCTATATCGTATAATGTATAAACATATTGTTTCCATTCATACTCTGTACGAAGTCTCCAACGCACATCGTTTTCCGTGCATAATCAAACCGTAAACATTTAGTGCATTTGCATGGTTTACCTTGCGCTTAAGCCGTAGTGATAGCCACCTTTCAAGATAAATAATTCAAACAATTTTCCATTCCAAATTCGTTAAGAAGTTGCTCAACAACTCTCTCAAGATCGTCATAAATCGTCGTCGTCTTCGTCTTTCACATTGGATCTGTTTTTTTGTTGTACTTCACTAAACCTTTCAGTTCGTTTGTCTTTCTGCAAGTAACAAGTAATCTTCAAGATTTGCAGAGTCTGTCTAGCCTAAAAAATCGTTGACCTTTTATCATCAACTTTGGTGAAGTGCAATTGGTTTGCGATGCAAAAAGACGATGCAAAAACGAATAAAATCAAAAAACGATAAACCGTGACTTGCCCAACAACTTGCAGCTTGCACTTGTGGTAGTTCACCTTGATATGAAGCAGATCGAACCATCCACACGCTCATCCAGGTAAAGATTTTATAAGTTGAGTCCAGTGACGACGTCGTCGTATCGTCGTCTCAACAAGTCCTACTTCGCCAATGAACAAGATGATTGCAAGTTTCATCGCACGAAGGAATTTGTTACTTTCATGAAGGTTCCAATTGGACGAGTTCCTTAGAAAGTCGAGACGACATGGTCTAGGTGAATTTCGTCTTTGTTAATCCCACATATGTATGTCATTAATGTGCTTGGAATTAAGTTTTAATCAAGTTGACTCCAACTCCAGAAGAATAGACGAAATAATTCCAGAAAACTGCCGAGCCCTACGGAAGCCCTTCGAATTCGAATTTTTTGCGTGTGCCCGCCCGACTATAAGATTCTGTCCTTATCCCATAGATGAGGCTATGATCGTTTTAATCAAAGAATCATGAATCGAGGCGGGTGTGCTCTGCATTTAAATGATGGCATTAAACCTATTTTAGATATACATCCTCCAGCTGGTAGTGTTGGCCTTCATATGGGCGCGCAATGGGTCTGCCTCCCGCTGCGGGACGGGCGCTCGGTTATTTATTTTTTAATATTCCATGGATGACATCAGATTTTCAGTTGATTCGGCTGCTTGCTGATATTTTGTTGCTTATCAGTATTGCCATTGATTGCTATTGATTAACTGTAAACATCGGCTTACTTGGATGGAATTTAAACATGGTTAGAGAGGGAATGTATAGATAGAAGGTGCACATGAATTGTTGTTTTTCACCGTTCTTCAATATTGGTGAAATTTTTAGATTAAAATGCGACCAAGTGCGAAGAATGGTGTTTTTTTTAAATGTAAGGAATGACGATCTTTTTTAACCTATTTTGGCAGCATTTACTGCCTCGGCATGTGAAGAATCTGAAATTGTTTTGATCACGTTGTGTTTTTTAGTCTGAAAGTGGGCTATGTGGAAATGTTTGGGTGCTATTGTATACTCCTGAGTGAATGTTGATAGAAGTAATAAAAGTTTAAATACCTGTTCGCCTAAGACAATCGCAATGAATGTCTCACTTTTGAAACTAGGCAAAGCAGTAAACTGAACTGGTTATAGTACTTTCAAACTTAGGTATGACTGTGTTTCAATAAATCGTTAAAAAAATTAAATAGATGGCGCTCTTAGTATCGAAAAAAGCTTAATTTTACCAAACTTCAGATGTCCCTAGAGGGCTGTAAATTTTGAGTTGATTCATGTGTATCATCTGGCTTCAGAAAATGAACCTGCATGGAAAGTGACGAGAGTTCTAAACATGTTATCTGTGAATGACCTGGCCTGATCTAGCTTAGAAAAAGAACCTTTATCAGAGAGCGGTGTTCTACAACTGAAAACCTTCTGGCCTTCATCCAGAGAACCAACAGTCCTTACCGTTAGTGGGACAATAGGCCTAAGTTGGTCGCATTGTTCACCATATGGGTTGGCCCCATACTCACATTGGCCAGATTCACACGAGCCAACAGCCAACCCTTGTCCTTGTCCCCTGACAGGCTTGACTATTTTCGGAGTCCGTGTTGCTTAATAACTCTGTTTCTGACGGCCCATGATTTGGCTGTGGTTCCTTTATCATTTAAACAGGTTTGAGTCTATTGATAGATATGACGTCTCCTTTTCCTTTTCGTAAAATTTCGAACGTCTTTGAACCGCTTTTTATTACTTTAAAAGGTCCTCCGTATAGGGACGTGAACGAGGCTCTAGATTGGGCTACGTCACAAATTCGTTTTACGTAACCTCAGCGCTAGTAGAATCTAAAAAAACTCCTGGAGATAAGACACTACTTCGTTTTAGAAGCATGTAACTTCACTCAATTCTTGTTGGTACAATCAGATAATGAAAAGAAGGCGTGTTACGTGCATATCTTAAATTATTGATACTATAGGAGTAACGCAGAGAACCGTCATCAGAAAAATTGTAAAATGAGTTGAAGAGGTCAGGCCATTTTAAACAATTAGAAAAAGAGCGGGTGATAGAATTGACCCTTGAGGGACCTCAGCAGACATGAGGGATGGGGTCACCAAATTTACGTCTAGTTCCCATAAAAATCCCCAAAAAAAATTTTATATTATTCTTAAAAAATCCTTAGATACGATACCACTTATAGGGTTTTTTGTTTAAGCATTTATTTATTACGTATTGTGTACGTCTCATCGTAACATAGTGAATCATCTAATTATATTCCTGCGAAAATACAAATATATAGTTAAAGCATTCTCGAGAAAAACATTGAGCATAAAATAGAAATTCTAACAGACAGTGCGTCGCCATACATCTTAGTTTATTTACCAGAATTAGACGAATGAAATAAAATAAAAATAGAAAATAAAATATGTATAAAAATAAAATAAATAATTTCGGATTATTTATAAATAGTAGCACCATAAAAAAATATAAGTTTTCTGTAGGCAATATTCGGTTTTTCGTTTTTTTAATGGCAGATGTTTTTGTTGATACATAATGTATATTACCAGGTGCTCAAATTCAGCCCTAGTTTTCTCTTCTTGCAATCCTGCCACGTTATATTTTCTGTCCCTGCTTCCTCTTCTGATTTTTATTGCATACATATATCTTAGCCCTAATTTTCGATCCTATGAAGAAGTGTCAGAGTCTGTATTTGCGCCGCGGTATGCTCTGACATCAATCGCATTGGATTGGTGGCGTGCGTCTTATAAGGACATGATCAATTGCGCATGATCTGGCGACCTTCAGGTTGATTTTTGAATATCCTTATGCTGGAATTTGGTGCTGGATATAACCAGGATTTTGCGCCATGGTGAAGTTTATCAGTCTTAAGCCATCGTTGTGGTGTTTGTGCAAACTCTCGATATTATTAAATCGTGTTTCTCCCATGGTCAGCTGTAGGCGGGTTCTTCAAGAGTCGGAATATCTTCACATTCTAGCTTCAAATCGAAGTTAGTGTATTCTGCTAGTTACATAAAAGTCTCAACATTAAATTGTGCATGAAAGTCCATGGGGTTCTCTAATTATCCCGTTTATAACTAGGTTCAACCCAGGTTCAACCTAGGTTCAACCCAGTCATAAACAGGGGTCGAGTTGTAACTGGGTCCACTCAAGCCAACCCAGCTCTTCTACCTAGGTCGAGTTGATATTTCGCCTCATTTACGAGGGTTGAGTTGTAATTAGGCTGAAGTGGGTTATGTTTTGATTTCAGTTCAACTCTATTTCAACCCAAAGTCAACTAAACTCGATATCGTATACGGTGGTCGATATTTCAACTCAACTCGGCTCAATTATTCATCCTAGTCATAAAAGGGGTAAATGATGCACATAAAAACCCGATTGTCGAAATTCAAAATGACGGTGCCATGGGTTCATGAAAAGTTCATACTTTTTCTAGCACTTTTTGAGTTAGCTGAACTGTAGATTAGCTTCAAGTTTAGCATATACATAGCTAATATTTCGCACCCATGTCAAATCTGCGCAAAGAACTTTTGTCCCTTGGCATTAGCCATAAAAACTGCAAAATTTAGTTTAGTCATCAATTTAGTCACTATTCACACAGGCCCTGAATATGTTTGACTATATATCTGTTGTATACGTAATACAAAATTTTTCCCGTAGGTGGCGCTGAACAACGAATTTTAAAAGAAAGTTGTAATATTTTTTTCACAGGTAACTCTACATTTTTTGATGTATCCAATATTAGTTTTTGCTTAAGCCTATAATTAGATATTGACTTGTTCGTACTGTAGAGGTTGATGACGAAGCCATTGTCCATTACTTATAAAAAAATATAGCTTACAGCACGTTTTTGGCGAAGTATTGAAATTGCTAACTACGTCAATTAAGGTTTCAAAGCAGAAACGAAAATTCATATATATTTTCAACATCGTGAAACTAGAGTTAAAATTAACAAAAAATATTTCATCTACGGACTTGCATCGCTGGTACCATCGGTCGGCTTCCATATATATTCGAATGCAATTATTATCGATGCATTTCCAATTCGTGCTTTTCATTTCCTTTCATTTTGTTTTTCAACGATTCCGGTTTTCTGTTTGAATTTTCGAGTTAATATTCAGCACATAAATCACGGTGAGTTTTATATGGGCCTGTTTTGTTCACATAAATTAATATTTTAAGTGGAAAGAAAAAACTATAAAAATATGGTGGTAGTAAAAATAGGAATTTGATTTAGTGTAGTAACTATGACAAGATGTTTGAACGGCATTTTTGTTCAGCGCCGGCCCTAGCCCTTGTGGAGGAAGGAACGAGATTGTCTTTCAGCGCCCTTTGCTTTACATAAATTGTATTTCCAGTTGTTCTAGATAAAACTTTTTTTTGAGGCCCGCTAAGGATTTCGATGGTGATAGAGGAAGTATGTTTTCTCAGAGTTGCTTCCCCGGCGTTTCGCCAACAGCACCACCTTCTTTAGAGGCTATTTGGCTGTTTGTATCGCATTGTTAGGCATTTGGGCTTGCCCAGCTAGTAAGGTTGAGATGGTGGAAAGAGTCATCATCTCGTTGAAAGAGGCTTCTCTTGCCCTTTGTGGAGTATTCTCCACTCCTACACCCTTAGGGTCTTCTTTTGGACCCCTATCCTTTCAACATAATGCCAGTGGGATCCTATGTTGATGCCGGAAAGTACCCGATTACAAAAAAGTTGCACGGCAGCTTGTTCCCGTCTACAGCAAAAAGGGTTGCTCCTTCCAAGGCTTAAGGCGGCCCATCATAGAGGGCGCACCGACCCCTACTGACCTGGGCTGTTCTGAGCTCTGAGCCTATTCCAGAAGACTTCCTTGCACGGTAACAAGTTGTTTCGTGGCCAGAAGAGTCTCCGGATTGTTAATCGCAAGGACGCCAATTCTGACACTTTCCGATATTTGACAGAAGGTCGGTTTTGGAGTCGTTCTAGACTTCATTATGGGTGCGTCCGACTTTTTTGAAGGCTTTTCAAACCGTATGGGCAAAGACTTCGCCCTTTTCGCCAGGTTATTATGCTCTTCTAGAGCAGTGGTTCCCAAACTTTATTTCATACGGAACCTTTCTGCAATGTATAAAATTTGGCGGAACCCAAAGATGAAAAAATAAAATAATATATGATATATGTATGTATGTATATATTTATCCTTTAATATATTTTAAAACGTTTTTATTAGCTCGCTTTCTTGTCTGTCTGTTTGTCCGTTACATATCTTGCAATCGATTTTTTGAATACTTCCGGTTACCCGATCACCCTGAAATTTTGCACACAACGTCAGCTCCGATGACAATGCAATATGGTATCATTATACCGTTAGATCCATGGCGGCCGTCTCAAGAGGACGGATTAATCTTTTCTTCACGGAACAAACTTTGCAATCAATTTTTCAAATACTTGCGGATATCCTATCATGCTGAAATTTTGCATACAGCTTTAGCTCCGATGACAATGCAATATGGTATACTAAATATACCTTTAGATCCATGGCGGCAGTCTCAGGAAGGCGGATTGAAATATTCTTCACAACCCCTTCGACATGGGGATCAAATGAAAGGGTATGATAAGTAGAACACCATAACCAATATAGTGTACTCAATATATCGTTTGGTCCATGGCGGCCATCTCAAGAGGGCGGATTACCATTTTCTTCACAACACCTGAGACATGGGAATATGGAATGGCGGCCAAAATGTTACGCGGCTTGACGTAGACCAAATTTCAAGGAAGAAGGACCACTCGCACTTTCTGATTAGCAAGAACGCGTTAAACGGCCGGCGCAGCGCCAATGAGTCTGCAAATGTATTTGCGCTTCGGCGCTAGTGACACGGAACCCTAAAATTTTTTCGTGGAACCGTAAGGTTCCGAGGAACCCACTTTGGGAATCACTGCTCTAGAGAACATCCAGATGATCTAACCCTCTTCTTATTAAGAAAATCGGTATCCCGTTCTTCCTCGGGGGCCACGCAGACTCTACCAGCCTCTACACGGGAGTAGCCAGCTTCCAGATATCGCACAAAACTTTTTCGGGCTGTGCCACCCCGTCTTCTGAAAGAGGTTGTTTTTTCGAGTCGGCTCTCCGATAAGCTGCCCTTACTTCTGCAGGAGATCTAAAGAGATCTCCCAATGAAATAGTGATCTCAACGTACTCCATCCCTGGGTTTACGGGCTCAGAGTGCCTTCCCCGAAGAAGAATTACGAAAACTTTCCTTCACTGGGACCACATTCGACACCTTGAAGCATGGATCCCAAAATATCTAACTGGCCTTGTAGCTTGTTCTTTTGGGAGATGTGAGAGCCCCAGAAATGTTTGGAGCGTTAAGAAGTGCTCCATTTTCAAAAGTTTTTTTAAAGGTAAATTTATGTTGACACCACGAATTCGACGAGAGCTCCGTATCACCAATGAAAAGCTAATTCAAACCGAAGTTCGCCTGGTATCCCCAGGCCATCGTTAGTAGTACATTCACGCAGTACCATTCATAACTTCAGCACGATTGTTTACACATTAGGGATTGCGGTGTTTATCGAGTTTAGATCCGCCGTATTCAGTCTGCTCCATGGATCTCGAGCAGGATGTGGCCTAAGGCTCCTACTCCTGTCCTGATGACTACGTAATACTTTAACCGATTTTACCAAATTTTTCATCCTGCACCATCTTTAAACATTTCAACCGACCAACAACTGGCAAATTTCTCACTTCCGTATATTTTATATTTTCGTCTTCTTATGAAAAAAAATATGAAGGAAACTTTTTTCCCTTCCAGCCAATAAAGGACTCAGTCAAGTATTCTTCCTGGCATCTCCCTGGCACCTCATTCATCCTTGAGCACCAAGGACTGACGTTTCATTTCCTTTTGTGTGTGAAATCGAAAGGAAATACAGAAAAATGCTCCCCGATATAAAGTACAATATACAAATACTTCCCAGAAGGACCCCAGCCCCAATTATTAACTTCCACGAAAGCGATCACTTTGTCCTTTCGTTTGCTGCCAATCCAAGTTCATATTTCACTGGGTGGACGCCCAAAGGACTCGATGAAAGCATATTGTTGCAATGCCCCCCATAATACCAACAATACCAACAAAATACAATGAGGAAATGTGCATGGTGAAACATCTAGAATAGCTGATTGATGGCTAGACTGTATTTATATATGCCATATACTCTAAAGTTCCCTTAACCGTCGTCGTCGCCGTCGTCGCCTAGTGGCACTTCTCCATCTAGACGTCTAGTGTGTGGACGCTGGAGCGAGGTTTGGAGCTGGAGAGTTATTCAAAAGCGTAAAAATTGAAAGTCATTCTTCTGGACCAAGTGGATAATGCGATTATATGCCGCATAGTACACGGTGGCGCTATGGATATCATAGCGGTTATTTATATGTGCGATTTATGCGATTCGTGTGCCATACATATTTACAATTTCTTTTCGCTTTGAGAGATTTTATGCTGCCACTTGCGATATGTTAACGCGATTTTGTAGTATTTTTCCGAAGTTATGTGGAGAAGTTATGCAAGCGTGAAATTTGTTGTTTGGGGAATTTTCCATTTGGAAATTGATTTTAAATTGTGTGTTTGCGCTTTTTGGTGATGATTGGAGATAAGTTGTAGAAATGAAATAGATTCACAATTATTTCTGAGTTTATGAACTTTTGATTCTATCAGTCAAATTTTGTAATGTATGGCAACTGATAGTGGGTCTAAGTTGGTTTGAAAGTATAGATTGCCAGTCTTCTGCTAAATAACTAAATTTCATAGAAGATAAAGTTTTGCAACAATAGTTTGGCTACCATCGCAGAGGTTCCGGGGTCGAATCTCGGCCAGCCCCACGTTCCTTTTTTACCTTTTCCACTTTCCCTTTTCCACTTGCCTACGCGAGTGCTGTTTTACCAATCGGTCCCCCAACCAAGTACTAACAACTCCTAATGCTGCTTGACCTTGCTTAATGGCATCTCCTATGGCTCTAATTTTGCTCCTTTAGTCTAGAAAAGGGTGAGCGTACCGTAATTCGTTTGGACTATTCGATGCGCCTTTTACTGATACGTACCTGTGTGTGCGGGCTGAGCGTTTCGTGGTTGTTTTGGGTGTAATGCCGACGTTTTGATTGGTCGGTGCCGGTGCTAAGAACGGGCGAATCTGATTTTTACTCGGGACGAGATAATTGAATAATTCAAACCTATAACAGCCCGTTTACACACCAAAAGGTAAATTGGAACCCTTTTATCGCACAGCACTCTGGAGAAGTTATATTACAAATACTTCAACATTAAATGTCAAAACAGAATTGCGGCTGCGACGGCGGACTGCATCTGCGATCTGCGGTCAACTTCTATTGAGACGTGACGTTTTTCATATCCAACAATTGTGTTTGAACAGAAATTATGCTTTGTACAATTGTTGCAAATTACAAGAAAAAATGAATATATTTAAAATGTTAACATTATGCAACAAAAGTATTTAAAAATGCAGAAACGCAGATAGTGGTTGAGGGAACTAAATTTAAGTAGAGGCAATGCAGAAATTTACCTCATCGTCTTTTCCATTCCCAAATATTCAGCTCATTTTTGGTTCATAAATTAGCTTTTAATATTGCTTACAGTCGTCGACTGCAATTTTAGAATTTTGCTCAAACTTTGACTTCGACTTCGCGGTGCAGTGTCCGTAGCAGTTGTAGTTTCATTATACACCATTTGTTTTACATATGCGCTAAACGACCGACTGCGCCTTACACCGTCGCAGATGCAATACTGTTTTGACCTTATGGGTCTGAAGAAAACCCAGCCTGGTACCACAACGTTTTTTTTTACATTTTTATACTTAAGACCAGAAAAATTTTATACAATACAACATTGAAACACTGTCAATACAGAATTATTAGAAAACAACAGAACAACAACCAAAATTATTCAATAGAAACAAATCTCAATTATGTATGATCTAGTCCATCCCCATCATCTAAAAGGATTAATAATAAAAATTCGAACCTTATTGCTAGAAATTAAATATTTTTTTAAAGCACGTGTTCAAGGCTGACAATTGGTTCTTTAGCATTGCGGTAGGGAAGATTACTTTTTTCTCTTTTGCTCCAATTCTTTCAACACTTATTTTCTTAGCGTTAGTCTAAGGACGTCTGGAATCGCAGGGTCCTATCCGATGGAGGCTAACTAGATCCTACCTCACAATTCCCATCGAGAGGGTTAGTGGCTTTATGACTATTTGTTCTTATTCCCGATTATTTCAACCGAACTTAATCCACGGGTTTATAAATAACCTTTTACTTTTTTAGGGTACTTTTTCCTCAAATTTAAACAAACCTTTTTTTTTTAATTAGACTTCGTACATTGGTGTTGGTTACGCACATCCCTTTAGATCCTTGTTCAGGATGGGATAGCCTGTCGTTACAAGACTATTGTACATAAAACTCATTTAACAATAAATTTGGTGAAGATTGTGGTTCTAGTTCAAATTTGCCGTCGTTTGCCCGTTTGTACAGATCATTCCTTGGCCATTTAAATCTTTTTCGTCATGTTTGGCCATCTTGAGGCCGTATGCGCTCCCATGAAAAATACTTAAAAAATCGACGGCCATCATATGCCCACTAAAAAGACAAGCGGCCGGCGTTCGCCCGTTGTAAGGCCATTTTTAATTTTTACTCGGATCGTCTCAAGCGTAAAACTTCTAGTAATGTTAAACAATAGTAACATTTCCGACATCACATTCAACTACAATTTTCCCAAGAACCCACATTTCCTTCAATAGATTAAAAATAACTCCAACATTCATTCACTCTTTTATACAAAATCTTAATTTAATCACCAACTACTAAACTTGAAGGGCTTACTTTAATTACATTTAGTTACTTAAAGCCGAAATTGAATTGAAACTAAGTTGCTACACCCTCGACTCTACTTGCTTCCTTCAAAATTTCATCTACAATTGTTTAACAATCAACCAACGAACATACCCCCACCCCCACAACACAAGAAAATGAGGTTATATTTCATATTTTAATAAACAGGAAGCAGGTGATTTCTGCCTTCATCGCCTCAATAAATAATTTATATAACATCTGCCAACGCCGCGCCGTGGTACCCAGGTTAAGGTGTGTCTGCTTCTTTTGAAAATATATTAGGAGTCAGAATTTTGAGGGATTTTAGAAATATTTTTAACACGGTGGTGTACAACTACAGAGGAGTTCTGGTTCCATGTGGAGTGTTCCAGGGAGATTGGAAAAAACATACAAAGGAGAAGGAAGAAGAAAGCCCACAGACATGGCGTTCTTGTTTTTTTGAAAGGAAACCACTACTTAAGCAAACCAAAATTACAAATTGAATAGAGTGAAGGGAAAAAACGAAAGGGGTGGGTTTGTTTGTGGGGAATTTTCTCTCCTTAGAAACAGATTTTCCCCCCATTCACAGATCTCACAGTCAATAGATCATATACTATGTAACTTCATTTTAGTATGAGGATAAATCAGGTTCCATCTTAACTACTTTTAGCCGAGAGCACTTTGCGAACACATCAATCCCATCCCTTTTTTGTTAACCAGGAGGGACGACGACGACGACGATGAAGGGATGTATGCTCGTTGAGGAGCCAGAAGGACAAACAAACAGGGTTTCTTCTTGTAGGGAGTGTGTCGTGTGTCGTCTGCGAAATCTGGCGTAAGAGTAAACAAAATATCATTAAGTGAGGGGGACGAAGGGTGCTTATATAAGTTACAACAACAACCCTTGTCCTTGTCGCCCTGGTGAGACTAGAAGCACAAGGCTTCACCGTTTATCCTTTTCTTCATGACGATCCAGGAGTAGTTGGTCGATGCTAGAGCGTGTACTGTGTAGCACCGTTTAGTTTAATTTGAAAGTCTAAGGATGCTCTCGAGTGCCTCTGTAGTTCCACCCCGTTGTTATCCACCTTATTCCCAAAAACAAGATCCTGCTTCCAGTGCACAGAGCCGGGTAACGCCTCACCAGTATGTGCAAGGATCTGTGCTATAGTTGTTTTTATCGTCAACGAGTGCAAGATATACCGCTTTTCTCAAGAACGTGAATCCTTTCCTCGAGAGTCGAGCGATGCTATTCTTCTTATTGTTTATCTACTCGGTCGGTATGTGACTTTCTCCCCGCCTCTCGAAGTGTCTTCCTCCTCGTGTTGCACATCCTTCCTCCAGCCCCAGACTGCAGTCTACATCCAACATTTTTATTGCCATCACCCCGTGAGTGGTGCATGCACAGTTATGGAACTAGCTGTCTACAATTGTAATCCTGTGTGACTGCAGTGCTAAGCGGAAATTTCATCCGATCCGACCGAGAGAGCAATTCAAGATGAGCAGCAAAATCATTTTCTTGGCATTTTTTCAAAGGCATCTCGCCTTCATAGGCGCGGCGCTTTGTCTTTTAAATTCCTTTTCCGGACTTTAGCAATTTAAATTGAGGACGAAAACGGGCAAAGTAAGAAAAAATGCGAAGAGGAAATCAATATAGAAACATCCTTGGTAGGGATACATAAGGGACTTTCATTCTGTCCGGGAATCCATGATGGACTGCAAAGATAAAAGTTAGTGCAGACATACTATCACGTACCTTTGCAGACAGAACAGCGCTATTTGGCTCGACTGTGCCTTTTCTATCCCTACATTACATATACAAGGACTATATCTATATACATACTAAGTCTCCTGTAACAGGACGTGCTTTCGTTTGCTGCACTAATGAAAAAGTTGTTGGAAACTGTGCTCTCTTTTTTTGGTGGTGGTAGGGAAGAGGGGAATGGAGTCAAGTACAGGGGGAGGGGGTAAATCTCCTTGTTGGAGAAAAAAAAGGACCTGCGATAATGCTGTAGACACATGGTTGAATTACTTCTGGAGGAATTTATTGGTCATTAGATCTGTACAAATAGAATTTGGGGATTTAGAGCTTCCCTTGAATGGCGAATAAAGTGCCGCAGTTGGACGTACTACGTAGGGTGAGGGGGGGGGGGTATATGGCAAAAATTTATATATTCGGGAATGCTCTTTTAGATACTAGGCAAGTTTGTATGTCCTTTTAGGATTTCCAGATTCAGGTTTATGTGTGAGAGTTTGTTTTTGTTGAACGAGGCGCACTTATTATGAGTCTATAAAAAATCGGTTTGTTATGATTGTGTCAGCCGGTGGTGTTGGTAAGAAAAAATGAAGTGCGGGCATTTACTGCTGACAGTTTTATAAACATATATAAACATTCATCTATCCATCCATCAATCTAATGGCACTGCAGGCAAATTTGAGGCTTGGTATCCTATAGGGTATTTCTCCGAGTTTGACGATCCCTTGCATCAGTTCACCAGTCCCAATGGAGCTAATGGAACTCTTATAGGCTGTTTAGAATGAAAGGTACCTCTTCTTCTTCTTTGATCTGTTAGCTGGCGATCCCAGAGGGACCGATTCGTTTCCATTCGTCCTGATTTTTGGCGACGTCTCAAGCTTCGGTGACTGATAATCGTTGATTCTTTGGGTCGCCCTCATATTCTTTAGCCAGGTTTTCTTCGGTGTCGTTCGCTGATTTCTCCAGTCTGCCGGACGGTCTCACCAGAGAAGTTTACGTGGCGAGCGATTGTCATCCATTCGGCACACATGTTCAAACCACTGTAGTCTACGTTTTTGTATTTCTTCTCCGATCAGTATCTGTTGATCGTGTATTTGTCTAACTGTCTCGTTTCGAAGGCGATCGGAGAGTGAGACTCTCCCTCAAGCATCGCATTTCGAAGACTTCGAGCTTATTGACGTCCAGCTTGAGCAGGGTCCACGCTTCTGATCCATAAAGAAAAATAGGATAGATCAACGATCGGTAAAGGCGTACCTTCGTTTTGATGGTAATATTTGTTCGTTTCCATATGCACCACCTGTGGGAGGCGAATGTTGCTGCTGGCTGGTCGATGCAGTTGTGAACGTAGGTCGTCAATGCCACTTTCTGTTTTTCAACTAATCATGCCAAATATTTGAACATAGGAACCTGTTCGATTTGGATTGAATCGAGGTAAGCACTGGCTTTCGATCAGTCGGTTATGAGTCTTTTACGCATTGATTGATTGATTGATGTCTTATAAAATGCTCGTTGCTTTGTCATCCTTTTCGGCGAAGTCGGCGATGTGGTCGGCTAACATCAAGTCGGTTACGAAGTTGTTGTCGTTGTATCGAACTCCGTGTCGTCCATGGAATGCTTCACTCATAATACCGTCGTCAATCACAACGTTGAAGGGAAGTGGCGAAGCGACGTCTCCTTGTCGGACACCTGTTTGAGAGGGAAAATTCCCTCGAGTCGCTTCCAATACCAATATTGCTAGTTGAGCCATCGTTCGACGTTTGGACAATTTGGATGACTTTCAATAGAACTTGTTCCATTTGCAAGGATCTGCACAAGCTGTTCCAATCGATGCATTCGAAAGCGGATTTGAAATCAAAGAAAACGATGACAGTTCGTTTGCCGCAGCGAATCCTATTCTCTATTCTCGACTCTTTTTCAATTTTTAGCGATTATATTGTCGTTTTCATCTCCATATGTTGTCGGTTTGATAGGCTGGACGTATTGTGGCCGATCGTGGCTGTACAACTGGTGGAAGAATTCTCTCCACCGCTGCAGGCGCCCATGGGGAGAGGTCACGAAAGTTCTTTGTTCAATCGTCGGCTTGCTCGAAATTGATGTGTTTTATTCGTTTCCGCTGATCGACGAGGTTCAGACAGCTGTCCGAGATCTATGGTTGCGCCCGTTTACGGATTCGTGGACATAACTCCATTCCACATCTCAAAATGGAATTCGACAATTGCCTTTCTTTTACATCGATATCGTCCGGACGTAAATCGTTGTCGTTAACTTCTCCGTGTCTGAATTTGCTCATCGTTTTTTCCAGCCGGTTCTATCTCCACCTGACTGTGCATTAAAGAACCCCGCGAGTAGTTAATTTGGTTCTGTTGAAGTTGATCGTAAAATTCGTCCTTGTTCGCGTCTAGGCTGCTCTTGGTTGACGAATAAACAGATACAATAAGGGTCTTTATCGTTCCACCGACGGTTATAACCGCTAAACGCTGGAATTCAATAACGCTGTTAGCAGCCCGTCCATCGACCATAAACCCGAAACCGGCCTCTCGTTCCCCACCACCAAAATAGTGATGTATCATCGATTCGTCGATTGTTGGCGGGACGATCGTCAATGTCGAGTAGGATCTGAAGTAGCTTCTTTCTCGGTTTCCCATCCCAAAAACAAAATTTGATCTAAACACTGAAATTACGACAAAGACATCACAGCATCACCAAGGTAGCACCTCGGGCCTCGAGACGAGGCCGGCTCGCCGGGGGGATTGTGGAGGGTTGAGATTCTGGGGGTACCAATTTAAACTCGTGCAACATCACTTACTAGAAGGTGCGCGCCTCCTCCAGGAGCTGACATCGGCATACTCAGGAGAACGTTGAAAACAAAAGTTCAGCTGGATGGAGAAAGCAGTCAGCCGCTGTGCTATCCTGTCTTTTAATTTAGCAGCACATCACCCTACAAATCTAAAATTCGCAAAACAACCCAAATATACCCTCCGGTTTCCCACAGAAACTCACAGTTTCTAATACAACACGTACTTTAATTCCTTACACCAACTAATGATAGATAATTGACCGATAGATCTGGAAAAAACCCGCCCTGGTACCACGACGTTTTTATCCTTGCAGAATAATCCACTATTTTCACAACACGTTGCCAATTTGAACGTGTGTCGTAGGAAACAACACTAAGTATAGTGCTAAAAAAAATCATTACACTCTAGATAGGGGCCAGTCCATGTACCGGGAACTTTGCTGCATAGTTATGAACGACACTGTATTTATGTGTTACAACCACACTACTTACTTATAGCTCTATCTATCCATACCCTACCTAAAAACATAGCTTGTTACACAAACAAAACTTTCATAAACAGATTAAATTTTTCTAATTAGTTAAAAGGATAAATAAAGCTATTACAACCCGCTTGTGTCCTTACTTTATGAACTAAAAATCGTATGCCTTCGTTCCGTAGTAGTAGTCGTTGCAGAATAATCAATATTGAAGACAAATTTTAAATGTCTCCAGCTCTGCAAGTCTCGACTACAAAAACAGCGTTAATTTTATTTAATTGCATTTTGGCTCATTAAATTTTCCCCAAGTGTAGAGTAAAATAGTGGAGCAGGACTCCAGCTGGCAAGCACTGTCGGTCGGGGGTGTTTTCAAAATGCTCCACCATGAAACGGAAAATTAAGCTTCTATGGAAAAACCCTTTCTCTTGTCTTAGATTTGTCGTAGTGAATAGTAAAGTCGAATGATTTAATTAAAACCCAAGCAATTTCTTAATATAAATCTTTATTGTTTCGTTCCGCAGAATGCACTATTAACGACAATTGTCCTGGTGCACCGTCATGCTTTGCATTTACCACCTTAAAACTGCACAAAACCGTAATTAGTAAAGCACAATCGAAATACGCCATTGATGAAGAAAACGTGTCTGGTACCACGGCGGCACTTCTTTCGGCGCAATTGTTAATTTAACGACAACTTTTCGCTCTTAAAGACACAATCTTATCACCAAAAACATGGAGACTGCAGTTGGGGTATTTTTTTAAATAAAATTCCTTTGATAACGATAATTTTTCCCTCCTCCCTCTCCTTCTCTCTGCCCAAGTCTTAACCACAACAAAAGGCACATTAAACTTTTTAATTTTTCCTTTCTTCTCTTCTCTCATTTGGCCTTTGACCTTCCCAGTTCCGTTTGTGCTACTTTCCGTTGTTCTATCTCTTCTCCACTTTTTTCTGAATTCTAAAAACCCGCTTTAGGCTTAATGGAACATCCATCAAGGTCGGCACGTTTGCGGACAAGGTCACTGGGTGTATTGTTTCGTTGGAACAGTGGAACGATGGAGCTGAATGTGGGTCTTTGGTGGGTTTTTCTCTGATTGAACGTGAAAAAAGAACTCGGTTTCTTCTGTCTACCGAAGTCTGCTTTGTTTATCATGTACGAATCTAACTTCTGACTGGCGGAAAGAGTAGAAGTTTCTATTGTTTTCTACAATTTCCTTTCATAAATTTGTGTTTTTATCAGGCTTTGTGTGTGTTGTTAAGTGCACTCATGGAAGTTTTTGCTTTATGTGGAAAGCTAAGCGCATAGACCATCCTTTGGACCACTAGTCCTACCTTCATGTCCTTTATGATATATTGTGCAATGTCGAGTAGTACGCTTAGAAGGGTAGAAGAGGACAGGATAAGTTAATTGGAGCGTGGAAGATGCCCAAGGATGTGGCGATGAAGCCTTTGAACACTGCGATGTTGACCGAGTTCGGAAATACCGACTGTCGAAGATTGTTCTACAGTTCTATTAGTGCGTTTCCATGACAGCTTGATGCATACTTGAAGCTTACTTCAAGGGGAGGAGCCTAAATTATTAATAAAGAAATATAATCGGGATAAAAGAAAGAAATAGAGGAGAGCCGTACAAAATTACATACATAGTTATAAAATCAGTCATCAAATCTTTATTTATTGATAATACGAGGATGGTCTAATAAGTTTCCGACCACAACGTAAAGATGGCAGCACTCGTCAATAAAAGCTATTAAATGTAGCTGACCATCTTTTGACAGTTACTTACCAAAGTTTCAGCCATTTTGGACGCGCAGTTGTTATTTGACAGTTGTTTGAATGAGTTTTTGTGCAAAATGGAAAAAAAAATGAGTATCGAGCTGTCATTAAATTTTTGTTTTTGAAAGGTAATACGCCTACGCAAATAAAAGATGAATTGGACTATATGTGTACGGAGACTCTGCACCACCTTGGGCAGCTCAATTTAAACGTGGCTGTGAGAGTTTGGGGGACTGAAACTACTGACGAAAAAATGGTTGAAGTTCACTAAATGGTGCTAAACGACAGCCGAATCAAAGTGAGAGAGATAGCAGAGGCTATGAAAATGTCCAAAAAACGTGTTTGTCACACATTAAATAAAGGTTTAGACATGAGAAAGGGCGCTAGGTACTGTGTTTGCTCATGTTAGACTAACAACGTGTTCGAATGAACATTTCCAATGCTCCGTTGGCGCAGTTTGGGTGCAATTAAATGACACACGTGGTGTGGACAAGGTGGTAAACCAAATTTGTTATGGAAATTAGTCGATTACATGTAGAGCTCACACGTAAAAAGCTTGGTATTTTTCGGAACATCTGCGCATGATGCATAAGCCTATCTTTTACAGCTGCTTGCACTTTAGACCCACCTCTTCGGCTTGGACCTAGAGTAGAGGTCATTCCAAAAGTCTTCATCATCTCCGGCTTCAGTGTAAGCTTGTAAGGAAGAGAAATCATTTTCACTGTCGGAACTAAAATCCAAAGTTTTTGTAACCTTTCTCGTGTTTTTCTTTGGAACTGAGGAAATGATAGCGTTGAAGTTAACAACAATACTGATGGTTGCTTGCGTGATTTTCTTTTACATGATAGTAACGCATATGTTCCTTTCGGTACTGGAGATAGCACGCAGACTGTCATGTCTTGAAGTATCAATTTAGATGACGTGGTTGTCGTAGGTATTGCAGTAGCTGTGTCTCTAGATTGGGCTACTGAGAGTGGGCGTGGGATCATAATAGATCTTCAGTTAAGATATAACAAAGTTGCACTGGTCTCTGGACTTCCTCGTCTGCTACCAGAGTCCCCCAGGCAGACTTCGTCCAAGTTATATACGTCGGGTGACGCTTAATCTATACAAACATTAAAACAAATACTTAACTTCGTGAGAGCTTCCCCTAATCTTACGGTTCTTCTTTCTTCCCTGTATATCAACAACCTCTACTTTTGACCTTCCTTTCGAGCCTTCTATTCCTGCAGCCTGTTGCTCCTATTGATTAACCACCACTATTTACCCCGTTTAAGACTAGGTTGAAAAGTTGAGTAGAGGTTGAGTTAAAATTTCGACCAACGTATATGATGTCGAGTTGAGCTCACTTTGGGTTGAAATAGAGTTGAACTGAAATAAAAACATAACCTCAAACTTTTGTGTGAAATTATCATTTTCAGAACGAATTAATTTTATATTCTTGTGCAAGCAAAAACAGCGAACACAAAACTAACGCCGAAGGCGGACTTCACGGATGGTAAACAAACAAAACAAATGTCACTTCAATCTAATTGCTACTAAACCCGCTTATATGAGGCGAAATGTCAACTCGACCCAGGCAGGAGAAGTGAGTTGAGTTGAGTGGACCCAGTTTCTACCCGACCTCTGTTATGACTGGGTTGAACTTAGGTAGAACCTGGGCTGTACCTAGCCATCAACGTCTTTTAACACCAATTTTCGTTGCGAAATTGTGCTTATATTTTTCAGAAACTTTATCCTTTTTAACCAAACTGTGGCGTAACTTTTACAGTGAATTTTGAAAACGTAGATAGGCCCGCCGTTACACATCCGATAGTCGGATTAAGTTTTCAATCTGATCCGATCAGAATAAAAAAGTTGCCTAAAGGCCCCCATACACGATCAAATTGGTGGTACATCGAAGTACGGATGTACAATCAAAACTATCGATTGTGAGGTGGCCGGCCGATCAAAACTAGTTGCGGGCCATGATAAAGTCATCCAATACATCCAGTACATCCAATTGTTTGGGTTTGGGGGCCTTAACACACACTTAAGCAAATACTGAACTTTATCGTGAAGGTTTCAAAATTGGATTATCTGTTTTCGAGCTTTAAGGACTACAATTCAAATAATAAAAAAAAGTTTTCGCTGGGTTTCATCGGACTATCGGATCAAGTTTTCGCTCCGTTCCGATAGTCGGATCCGATAGTCGGGACAGACTAAAAAATCAGCCTAAAACATACTGAAGCTTCCCATTAAAGTCCCATTACAATAGGATTAGCCATTTCCAAGATTGGCCCAGATAGACAAAAATACAGACTGACAATGCAAAATGCCCGAATTTGTGAGCTTTGAAAATTACTACTATTTTGAAGACACAGAAGGCAAATTTGTCAATATGGATGATTTTGGAGTCTTCTTTTTTGGAATGGGTTGAATATGAGTTAGTTCCTAAGAATCCTAGTAAACTCCACAGATCTTACTTCACAGCCTGCCATCAGATAATGATTTTTAACTTTGCTGATGGTGAGCCTACAAGAATTGTTCAACCTAATGTGCTTCTTCTTCTTCTTTAAGCTCCTTTAATCCCTCATGGGACATAGGGCGGAAACAGTTGCCCTCCAGCGGACTCTGTTTTGCGCGACAGCTCTTAGCTGCGACCAGGATCTCCCAGTTGTTGCGGCTTCTTCTAGTAGGGTTCTCCTCCAAGTTGTTCTAGGTCTTCCTACTCGACGGGAACCTTGCGGATTCCAGTCAAGGGCCTGTTTGGCTACATTTTCGTTTTCGCGTCGCAAGGTGTGGCCAACCCAATTCCATTTCCTTCGCCTGATTTGGTCGTCTATCCTTTCTTGGACGGCACGGCGCCATGGTTCTTCGTTTGAAATTCTATTTTGCCAGCGGATTTTTAGGATACGATGCAGGCATCTGTTGATGAAGACTTGTAGGCGCCCTGTGATGAATTGGGTGACTTTCTATGTTTCAACCTAATGTGCACCCAGTGAAAAATAAATAAATGGCCGTACTGGCATTGTTTGTTGAAAAATTGGGATATTGATCTTGATATTGAGAGTTGGAATTACGCTGATGAATTCTCGGTACTTTGCTGTGAAACCTTTGAAGATCAGTAGAGACACTAATTCCTTGGATGCAATGATTCTTCATAGCCATAGATCTCTGTAGATTTTCGAAATGGACCAACTGAAAAATGCGGGAAAAGGCCAAGTAATGAGTGGATGGATGATATTCTAGAAAATAAGCGAAAGTTAAAGTAGAATAAAGTGGAAGAAGCGAATGACTGTAGCTCCATTAAAGAAGAAGAGGGTGTCCTAAAATAAATTTCGTTGTCCCAAAATAACTTAAAATTGTCCTAAAAATTCTTTTCGTGTTCGTTTTTTTCAAAGGCAATTTTTTAGTCTTAAAATAGTATCAAAATTTTGTAGTAAGTTTTAGGATAAAGAAAATTTTGGTGTAAAGCCCCGAGTGTCGAATTTACGCTTTAAAGTGTGAACATATTTATTTTGGGACAATCAGTGGTGTCCATCAAAAATACATCGTTGGCCATATTATTATACACACAAAACCAACAATTATGCGTGACAGCCCTTTTTTGCTGCAGATACATACTCATGCCCACCTCACCTTCACCTCCTTTTCGTGAAATGAAAACCCCAAAAATAAAACTGAATTTATTCCCGTCAGCTTCAATTTGCATACACACGCCGATAAATAAAAGTGAGTAGTCTGGCCGTCCTCAGGGATGCATTTTCCCATCGTTCAATTAACATCAGTGGCAGAGCGCTCCCACAAAAAAGCGGCGACGATAAATGCTGCAAATGCCGCATCTGGAACACATCTGATAAGATGAAGTCTTCTGCTGCCGAGCTGAATGCGGGCCGAGTGAAGCGTGGTATTTGGCCCCAGCAGAAACCTATCAAAGCAGATCCGAGTTGCGAAATGCCGAGTTCCAAGAATAATTTTCGATTTCGATTTTATCAGCGGCGGCCAAAAGCGTAACCAAATGCAACATCCGCCGGCAGCAGCAGCAGCAGCGCCAAGGGATGCGCATCCTCGTCGCAACGGTGCAGCACGGTACCGCTCCGAACACCGCCCGCCGCCGTCAGCCTCGTCGCCGTGCTTGACTTGAAATATGCTCCATGACTTTGATTCTGCAATCTAGCCGCTAGCTTCGAGCCTGGCAGCTAAGCCCCGGATTGGGAGGCCTTTTCGGCCCCGGTGCATCTTGCTGCACAGTAATTACTGCAAGAAATTCCGAGCGGCGAACGGCTCGGATTCCGCTGACCGATTCGCGGTTCGTGTGCTGCGCAACAAACAAGGAGGAAGGCCGCGCGATGCACTTAATTCAATGGAAACGGTCCGGACGATTGCCGTGTGCTGCCGAAGCATCACAAAATGCAGTTGCTGTGCAGCTGTGGTAATGCAGGTACCGGTTGAGCACCCAGGTAACCCTCAAGAGAATTGGTGTATGAGATGCACTGATTTGCAAGCAGTTGCAGCTCGGGCAAATTGTGCACGGCTGCACAGTTCGCACGATTAGCAGTCAAGCTGGAGTCACGCGGGACGACGACGGCGAAAGGTAAATTGCACCTCTTTGAAATGCAATAAGACCCAGAAATTAATGGGAACTTTGGTTAATTAATGAGCGTTACCTGGATATAATGTCGACGTTTGTTTCGGGCTATATTGCAGGGCAGCAGCGCGACAAGAGTTCCGAAATTCTGGATATGCGTGTGTCGGGGGTGGTTACGTCAGTCGTGTACGGCTGTAAATCGTTGCCTAGGAACTGCCATGGACAGACAGACAGACAGAGAACGTTTGGAACGCATTTCAATTAGTCACAGGTTAATTTCCCGTAATGATAGCCTTTCACAGGGGCTTGGAACGTTAACTGCTGATTGCAGGTATAGCATACCTGGTGCTGTTGCTTGTTCAAAATTCGTTCGTTTTTGGTTTTGTGCCAATTTCGCAGAGCCACAAGTATACAGTCATATCACCGGTGTGGGAGGTTGCTGCATTTCGCATTAATTGTGTGCGAGTTTTGTGGATGTTGTGTGGATTTTGTTGAATGCAATAACACGGGAAACTGATAAACAAAAGCGGATATGCTGCCTAGACCTAGTTTTAGAGATTTGAATTAAAACACTTGAAGCCAAATGCATTTCGTTCTGCCACAAGGCGAGGAAATGCGATTAGAGATGGTGGAAAGGGCGATTGAGTTTGGCTGGGTATATACTTCTGTAGTTTACGAGGAAGGGCTGAGGATTGATAGAGATCAGTTCGAGGATTAGACTGGAGCTGAAGTGATAATTTGTGTTTCGTTTAAATTGATTTCATGGAAATGCTGATTGGAAAACTACTATAGTTGGTGTAGTTTTTTGTTGGGCATTTGATGTGCTCACGACATGAAAATACAAAAAAAACTGGTTTTTCATCTAAAGTAAATGTTTACACAGCAATAATAAACAAAAAGTCGAAAACACTTGCAGTTACTCACAGTCCAGAACTACACAGAGCTTTGTCGAACTACTGTACTGCGATGACTTGCTAGTAATTATATAGCAATTATTATTCCCTGGAATAACATGATTCACTTCGGCGTTATGTCGGGGTAAAACCACTGACAGACTGCTAGCATTCGTACCATGGCTTCTTCACCATAGTGTATTTGTACTAGGTATAGTAACAGATAGCTAAGATTGTATGTTCAAGCCGCGTTTACATGCCAAAGTCAACGCGAAAATGCACTGTGAAGCTGTTTTATCGTGCAACAGAGAAAAGAACTCAAAATTTACCAAAAGATGTAATGTTGGGACAAAATTCAGACCATTTCAAGCCATTTGCAGGTTTTAATAATGCGACAGAGAACAGGAACACCAGTGTTTTGCAGCTCACTCAATCCATCAAAGAAAGATGAGTCAAGAAAGATACCTATTTTCCTCGCGAGAGCCGGATATGTACAGAGAAGATGGGAGACAGTTTCTTCCTCATATTCATTACTACTTCTTCTGCATAAGTCGTTGTGGGGAAGTCCAAATTTATCGGCGTGCGGGCCAAAGGGATAGTGACGGATCAGCATCTTCACTACATAGCTTTTCTCTTTTTTGTTTGGTTGAACAAGAGATTTTGACCGCTTTGCCTCCAAAGTCGACCATATTGTGTGAAGAGTGAGGATCACTGTTGCTCTGTATTCCATCTCAGCCGTGCTTGAGCGTAGCTGATTTTTCTTACAGCCAGTTTATAGGTGTCTAAGAGCATTCCCATCTGGGTTAAGTGAAGTGTCCTTTCCATCAAAAAAAGGGAATTCAAAACTCTCTGAAAATGGTCAAAGGGTCATCCTTCACAAGCTTTTCTTTGAGCGTTAAAGCTTGTATTTCAGCGTTTAGAGCTTTTATTTGAGCTTTTAAAACTTTTTTGAATGTTTAATGCTTTTATTTGAGCCTTTAAAGCTTTTATTCCAATTTTAAAGCTTTTAGAGCTTTTATTCGAGCTTTTCAAGCTTTCATTCGAGCTTTTCAAGCTTTCATTCGAGCTTTTCAGGCTTTCATTCGAGCTTTTCAAGCTTTCATTCGAGCTTTTAAAGCTTTTATTTGAGCATTTAACTTATTTAAGTTTTTAAGTTTTTATTTACGCTTCGAATGTCTCTAAATACTATTAACCATGGCAATTTCCATTGCAACTGTAAGAGATTTTTCAGGAAATTGAAAATAATCTTATCGTATTTGATAGCTTTCACGGGTCAAGATCGACTGTGTGATCTTATTTTTCTCAGACTTGAAGGAGCAGGAGAAGTGCAACTTCTGGTGGACTTGTAGACATTTTGAAGATTTCTGTGGAAATATTGACTATAAAATTGTTGTCTTGAATAAAGATTAGTATCGAACTGAATACATTTTGTAGTATGGTCCACACCATAAAAGAAGGAAAATGAGCGAACATGTTGAGAATATTTGTAAATTACCCGGTATTTGTTTTTTTAGTAAACACAGACTGATATTGATCGCTTGCGGGTTCAAGTCTCTCTCACTGCTCATGTAAACAATGATTTTGAGTTTCCCTTCTTTTATGGTGCGGCCTCTACAAGATTTTTTCCCTCAAGCTGTTATCAACCATCCCTTCTGCATGAATCTTAACAAAAAAAAAATTCTTTCAATTAGAAAATTTTGTAACAATTAAGAAAAAAAGTGAGAGCAATTCATGATTGTTTCATTTAAAGTGAGTCACGTCAATTACAGATCATTTAGCATTCAGCGAATTGAATGGATTTTCGCAAAAGAAAGCAACTAAACCCAAAATTTTTTGTTCGTCGTTCCTATTGAAAAGAAAAATAGACCTACAAAGAAAATGGAAAAAATGTCAAGGATGGAGACGACGACAAATGAAAATGAAAAACAACAACAACTAAACACCTTCAACAGAACAAAAAGCACGGGCAACGACGAACTTCTGTCGTGTCCCTAAATGCTGCAAGAACAATAAGTGGCGAAATCTTAATTAAGGCAATTAGAAAAAAATGCTCTGATACACCATTTGCAAGAAGGAAAGAATCCTTTGTTGCTGTATTTTTTTTTCTTATTGTATGGTATAGAGTTGAGTTGAGTTCGTCGCTGCTTGAGTAGCGTTTAAAGCGTTCTTTTTCAATTAACTTCTGAAAGTAAAAACATGCCCTTTTCTGCCTACAAAACACAAGAAAAAAATTGTTGTTTTTCCCTTCTCTCCTTTTTGCCTTTTTGTGTTTTTCATGGGTAATTCCTTGGCGTTTTGTGATTCTTATTTACTCTTGCTTTTTGATTGCAGATTATCCTCTATATAATTTTTTTGCCGTCTTCTGAAGTTAGGCAAACAATGCGAGGAACACCACGGTTTTCTTTTTTGTATTCGTAACTTTTCTAAAAGGCGGTAATTTTCCTTATCACAATAGGAAAAAACAGAGAGAAGATCCAGGGACCCTCAACCCAGCATCCACGGGAGGAATGTTTTTTTTTCGTAGATAATTGTTCCTCGTTTTTTATTGTAAATTTCATGCTATCAAGGAAAGTGTCCTTAAATGCTTATGAAATTATCCAAACACACACTTACACATAGATTATTCCCCGGCACTGGGTGGGGGTGGGTGAAGATAAACAACCAGCGAACAGGTCGTTCCGAGGAGAATTTCCCACCGTGAAAATGTGTTCCGTGGTTGGTTGTCCTTTGTTGCTTTTCTTCCTTCGTGTTTTTTTTATGCTGATTCAGTGGATTCACAGCCCGAAAAATATACATTCCACTATTCCCAAAACGGGCGGAATTCCTTCTGGCCTGGTCGCCCCCAACAAAATCTCCTCGACGACATCTCAACAATACAATCTCCTGCGAAAGCTGTCGTTGCGTTTCCCTTATCTCTCCAGGGTGTTATCATCGTTTAAGGTGAGATTTTAATTTGAGGCAAAAGGTTTACACGATGTGCTCTAGCCTTATCAGATGATGTGACAATATTTTTGGACTAATTGCCTAAACGACACGTTCCACCTTGAACGTTTTGGTGCCCTATTCACGGGGACCCCTGTATATAGAAGGCATGCGATCCACATCAGGCGGCTTTTAAGTGTGTTTTATGATTTCGGTTTTTGTGAGAGTGGCGGAGGAGGAGGGTTGGAGGACGTTCTCCGGACGCGATGAGGCAAAATGATAACAACAAACAAGTGGGGAAAAAATTGTGTGTAGAAAGATAAAACGATTCTGTTAACATTCATTATTAATTTGAGCAATTTGCTCAAAATTTTTTATCACACGTATGGAGTGTTACTTTTACAGCCTTAATTGCATGGAACGACACAGGCGCTGCTCTACTATCTCTCTTGAAAACAACGCGCTATGGGTACTGATACCGTCAATATCATCAGCAACACCCAATTTTACAAGCTATACAATTTCCCGGAACTCGTTTCAGCACTAAAAAGAAAGTCGCTTATGCCATGATGACGATGATGATCATCGCACACACATATATAGCTTAGCTAAGCTACAAAATGGAACACATTGGCCGGAATTGACAACCCCACCCTCGCACTGGGGGCCGAAGAGAAGGACACACAATTCTGGCTGCATTTATAATGAACATTTCAATTCCATTGATAGGCTCTAGCCCATTTAGAGGGTAACCAGGGTAAATAAGGGTGTGAGGCGCTTTCGGTTAGCTCAAGGATCAAATGAAATTGTCAATATCCGAGTTTTTGGGATATCTGTTTACTATGCTGAATACGCTCCTTACATTAAATATGCATTTCGATTCCTTTACTGCAGGGGGAGAATCGATTAAGAGTTAAGGGACAAGATACCTCCTTCTCCTTCTCATCCTCATCCTCCTCATCTTCATCCTTCTCCTAGACAATATTTATGCTAAATCGATACAAAGTAGTGTGATTCGCGTTCTATACTTAAACTAAAAATCATCATCGAAGGGTGGATTATATACATACATACAAAGAAAGTGGGCTTCCTTCATTTTAAGTGTTTAACATTCACCACACCTATGCACAACAGCACACGTAAAATCCAAGTTGGTGTTTATGATTAAATCGCAGCTCACTGTGTGCAAGCTTAATGCTATCGGGAAGGCTGTTGTAGGGTTGAGCAAGTGTCGATTTCCATGCGAGGTAAAGTACACACACACACACTTAACACGTGACAAATTTGATTTTAGCCTAATTTAAATGCAAATTAGAAGCGTGACACGTGAATTTTGTTATTTTGTAAGATTTTTATCTATAATTATTTTTTGTATATAAAATTTTGTGAAAGTTTTTAAATGATCTGAATTTTTTGGAAAGTATTTTTAAGTTTATATTGTCGCTCCCACGTCACCTCTCACCTCTCTGCCGGTTTCAGAATCTCGTATGAAGTTTTTAACTTTAGATTTATATATAGGTGATCTTGATGAGAAGCCAGTCAGTAAAAATAGTTAAAAACTTTACGGCCATCATATGCCTCTTAAAAAGCCAAGCGGCCGGTGTACGCCCGTTGGAAGATTATTTTTTTTTGTTTTTACTCGGGTAGTTGTAATAAAATAATAAAGTTCCTTTTGTTAGAATTATTGTCTGATTTCGCATGTACCTAGGGTCGGTGCTAAGTTCTTTTGCGCCCGGTGCAGTATGTTATATTGCGCCCCCATCAACTAGTAATTTTTTAAAGCAGTGAAGGCAATGGAAAAATGCGCAAACACTCTGTGAAGTTCTTTTAATAAATGAAAATGAAAGCACAATGAAGAACGCTTTTTCAATTGTTTTCTTCGAAGTTTTAAATTAATTCCTGAAATTGCACCCGGTGCAAGTGCAAAATTTGCACCTAAGAAAGCCGGTGTCCAATCAGGATTTTCTTCGCGATCTTGCTTTTGTGCTGGGTCTGCTTGTGTTTTAACTTCGGAAAACTTTCCCACTAATGCTGTTTTTTTTAACAATCGTACCGCTTAAGTTTCTAGTAGATGACCTTCGGCGACACTGCCACCATTTTTCACAGATCTACCAACCTCATCACAGATCTGCTCCAGGATGCTTTTCAGTGTACTTCCCTAGCTGTTTCAAGCACAATCCTGGGCTTTGCAAATCTCTAGATTATAATAAAGGTCCCTATGTCGTTCTCCAAGTCTTGATATTTTTAAGTGGTAATCCCACCCCGGGCTGACCAGTATTCCGAGCACTTTCGAAAAATTACCCAAAAATATCCAAAGGGACCCCCATTTGAAAATTTCCGGTTTTGGGCAATTTCTGGAGTTGGCCTTTTTTGAATGGGAAATTGTTAGGGACCTCGCAGGGAGTCTGGGAATTCAATCCCACCCCGGGCTGACCAGTATTTCCCGAGATAATGGGCATTTCGCAGCCCTCCTTTGGGAGTTCACAAAAAAGAGCATAACTCCCGAACCCCTTGGAATTTTGGGACAAACTAAAGTGGTCTGAACTCGGGGGAGCGAGCCCTTTCCAACGATGCCCCATTCATCCAGATCCGAGCACTTTCGAAAAATTACCCAAAAATATCCAAAGGGGTACCCCTTTGAAAATTTCCGGTTTTGGGCAATTTCTGGAGTGGCCCTTTTTTGAATGGGAAATTGTTAGGGACCTCACAGGGAGTCTAGGAATTCAATCCCACCCCGGGCTGACCAGTATTTCCCGAGATAATGGGCATTTCGCAGCCTTCCTTTGGGAGTTCACAAAAAAGAGCATAACTCCCGAACCCCTTGGAATTTTGCGATTACCTCTTAAAATCGGTCACTGAACTGCATGTATTAGCTTCCACTGTATAATCCTGCGGGGGGCGAACGGCTAACAAAGACCTTGGAAGGTGGTGACACCCGATTTGTCACTACTGTAAAAATCCGAGAAGATCCACTGCATACAAACACCTAGCAGACCTGTTAGCAAGTCCTAATCCCACCTCCCCG
Source organism: Thereva unica (assembly GCA_949987705.1). Lineage (NCBI taxonomy): Eukaryota > Metazoa > Arthropoda > Insecta > Diptera > Therevidae > Thereva > Thereva unica. The sequence continues at coordinate 86,852,722 of OX465285.1, forward strand.
CGGTGCCCCCTGGGGTACTTCTTCGGAAGGAGCTAACGGGAGACGGGCGAATGGCGAGCTCTCTGCGCCACAAAACAGAGTTTTAAGTCGGTTGGGCTGAGGGTTAGCAACCCGCTCCCATAAAAAACACCATTGCTACGAATCGGCAAACAATGCCTCGGAACCGGATGGACAACACGACGACGACCTTTGCTTTTCGAACAAGGACACGAATCGGATCATGGAATGTGAGAACAATGCTTGCTGAGGGACGGCTGGATGAAGTCCTCAACGAGATGAATCGATATAAAATCAAGATCATGGGACTTAGCGAGACCAGATGGCCCGATGCGGGGGAACATATCTGCCCAAATTGTGAGTCCTTCTTATATTCTGGGAGAAATGAAACTGAAAGCCGTAGGAGTGGCGTTGGCGTAATACTCACCAAAGAAGCCAGGTCCAGCCTCATTAGCTGGTCACCAGTTTCTGAGAGGATTATTACCGTGCGCCTGCGTACCAGGCTAAGAAGTACTACGGTAGTCCAATGCTATGCTCCAACTGAAGACGCAGAAGATGACATCAAAGACGAGTTCTATATGCGACTGAATGAGGTTTTTCGCTCTATTCCAAGGGGAGACATCATTGTATTAATGGGTGACTTAAACGCACAAATCGGCCGCGACAACACCGGTCTTGAACAAACAATTGGAAAACAAGGCCTAAGCCAAGTTACCAATAACAATGGTGAGCTTTTCGTTGACTTTTGTAGTTCCCATCAACTAATGGTAGGTGGAACTTACTTTTGCCACAAGAAGATACACAAAGAGACCTGGGTATCACCCGATGGTAGAACGAGAAATCAGATAGATCACGTGGCCGTCAGCCGCAGATGGAGAACCATTCTGGAGGATGTCAGGAGCTTCAGGGGAGCGGACACTGGAAGCGACCACCATTTGGTAGTAGCAACTATTCGCCTTAGAATCGCTGCAATCAGAAACGTTCAACGCGATGTTATAAACCGTAGACGGTTTAACGTTGACCTTCTGCAGGAGACCGCTAAAAAGCGAGAATTTGCTGGAAACCTGCAGCAAATATTAAACCAGCAAACCGTTTCTGACGACACAAATATTGAAGAGCTGTGGAGTAGAACAAAGGGCGCTATATTGACGGCTGCGGAAACGAGCGTCGGTTATGTCCAGAGAAACATGCAACATTGGATCTCGGACACTACCTGGCAAAAAATAGAACGCAGGAGGGCCCTCAAAAATAACGTAAACTCTACAAGCGACCCGGAAAGACGTCACCAACTTGAACGGGAATATTCCCAATTACACCGGGAAGTAAAGAGAAGTGTGCGGCGTGATAAAAGGCAGCAGATAAATGAGCTCGCAGAAAAAGCGGAAAACGCGGCAAACACAGGCAACAGTAAAGTGCTGTACCAAATTACTAAACAGCTCTCGGGAAAGCACTCTACTAAAAAGCATGCCGTAAAGAGTGCGGATGGGAGGCTGCTGTGCAGCGACGAGGAGCAACTCCAAAGATGGAGAGATTACTTCTTCGCCGCCCTGAATGGTTCACTTGCACAGGAACCTCAGGAAAACAGCAACAATGCACAGCCGATAAGAATCAACACCCGGGCCCCATCCAAGACGGAAATAGTAACCGCAATTCATGAGATGGCCAATGGTAAAGCAGCTGGAAAAGATGGCATCCCGGCAGAATTGTTGAAAGCCGATTCAAGCCTCATAGCAGATGCGCTTCAGCCAATCCTGGAAATAGCATGGAACACCTGTACCTTTCCGGAGGATTGGACGGAAGGTATCATAGTCAAAATACCCAAAAAGGGGGACCTAACAATATGCGACAACTGGAGAGGCATCTGTCTATTATTATCTACTGTGGGTAAAATCTTGTCCCACGTTATATTATCAAGGATAAGAGAGGCAGTAGACCGAACGCTTAGAAGGCAGCAGGCCGGATTCAGGAAGGGCCGCTCATGTATAGACCATATTAACACCTTGAGAATCATAGTGGAGCAGTCTACTGAATTCCGATCCCCCCTTTACCTAGCTTTCGTAGATTATGAGAAAGCGTTCGACTCGGTTAATAGGAGCTTTATATGGCAGGCATTACGGCGACGTGGACTGCCTGATAAAATAATAGAATTGATAAAAGCCCTTTACAACAATTCCAAATGCAGAGTTCTCCATAATGGAAAATTATCCGACAGCTTCGAGGTGAATTCAGGAGTACGACAAGGATGCTTACTATCCCCATTACTATTTCTTATAGTAATAAATGACATCCTTGTCGACGCTCTAGATAATAGAACAGGCGGCATACAATGGGGTTTGCTAGACCGCCTTAAGGACCTCGACTACGCGGATGATATCTGTTTGCTGGCCCACAGACATCAGGAGCTAAAAAACATGTTAAACAATTTGGCAACAGAAAGTAGTCTAGCAGGCTTAAGGCTGAATCCGAACAAAACCAAAGAAATGCGGATAAATGCAAACACACTTGAACGAACTGCGCTGAATAACCGTGACGTGGAACTGGTAGATAAATTCTGCTACCTCGGTAGCATTATTACCGAAAATGGCGGTACAGAAGAAGACGTCAGTTCCAGAATAAATAAAGCACGAGGCGCATATGCATGCCTGTTCCGCATATGGAGATCAACGGAGATCTCAACTAACACCAAATTGCGGCTGTTCAACTCCAACGTTAAGGCAGTTCTTTTGTACGGTTGCGAAACATGGAAAGTCACCCAATTCATCACAGGGCGCCTACAAGTCTTCATCAACAGATGCCTGCGTCGTATCCTAAAAATCCGCTGGCCAGATAGAATTTCAAATGAAGAGCTATGGCGCCGTGCCGGCCAAGAAAGGATAGACGACCAAATCAGGCGAAGGAAATGGAATTGGGTTGGCCACACCTTGCGACGCGATAACGAAAACCTAGCCAAACAGGCCCTTGACTGGAACCCGCAAGGATCCCGTCGAGTTGGAAGACCTAGAACAACGTGGAGGAGGACCCTACTAGCAGAGGCCGCAACAACTGGGAGATCCTGATCAGAGCTGAGAGGTGGCGCGCAAAACAGAGTCCGCTGGAGGGCAACTGTTTCCGCCCTATGTCCCATGAGGGATTAAAGGGGCACAAAGAAGAAAAGAAGAAGAAGTATAATCCTGCATAAAATAAAAACAGTCCACCTTGGTAGCCTTTCTGTACAATGAAGGCGCCTTCAACAACTTCAGAACAGAGGCGATCCAGGTGTTTCTCGCCGAATTATTGATCTATAAATAGTACGACTAGTTGGCCCTATTCCGATTCTCACTTTCACGGCGAGTGACAATCCAAGACACATTTTCAAATAAAAAGTGTAAGGTAAAATTGTGTCTTGGGTAGTCACTCGCCGTGAAAGTGAGAATCAGAATAGGGCCCAGTAAGAACTGTAAATCAAGAACTATGGCACCATGCCGACCAAGAAAGGATAGATGACGAAAACAGGCGAACGAAATGGAATTGATTGGCCCTATATTGCAAAGGACAATGGAAAAAGACACAAAAACGCTGTGCAGTTAGTTTAATATATAAAAATTAAGGCACGGGAACATAGTGGCCGTGCAATTGCGCCCGGTGCAAATGCACCATTTGCACCTATGAAAGCGCCGCCCCTGCATGTACCTACTCGCAAAGCTAGGCACAGCACCGTGAGAAATAATCGATATAATCTTTCTTAAACAAAACTTTAAAATATGCCGTAAAAAACGAGAAAGATGGAAGTTTTTACTGCTCCAGCCAGAGTAGGTGGGAACCTACCTTTCAAAATCAAACTCCGAATGAAATTATTGAAATTATTGGTAAAAATTATAAATATAACTTACTTAACTGTAGAAAAGCGACAGTATACTTCAGTAGACCTGTTTCAACATGTTAAATCATCCCTCGTTCATTTCACCTTGAATATACATATACTCAACTGAACCAATTTTCCAACAAAAATTTAGTTCAAGAAAACTGCGAACAAAAATGCACTTTTCAAATTGCTCCACATTTTCTTTTTGTTACGACAAACACTAAAATACACAACAGCTCCTCTCTAGACAGAATTCAGATATTGCCAAATATGGACGAGAAGAACTTGGACTTGTTATTGTGCAATAACTAATTACGAATTCGAAGGAGCTTTCAATCGGGAATGTTCACAATGTTAATTAAGCCCGCCAAAACACCTGTGCGTTATCGAATTAATTGAATCTCTTGAAAGTGTTGCTGCATTGTTGGGAAATTCTTCTTGAATGTGCAGAAAATACTTTCCGTCACTCTATGCACACAACCAATTGAAGATTTCAAGTATCATTGCACCAAACAATCAATTATCACAGAAGATCGGAATTGAGTTGAAAGTCAACAAACCCATGCGCAGTACCACGCATAATATGCATACTCGTATATGTAAATTGTTGATGGTGCAATGACAAAAGGTGGATGGAGATTTATCATGAAAAGAAGCCGTGAAATGCATTTGCACATGAATGAAATCACGGTCACTGGAAAGAAACTGTCATATTTGTGGGTCGAAGTGGATCCTTAAGTGATTCATGGAAACCAATGCATCATCCAGGTGCATTGTGACATGGTGTTGGTTTTTTTATTTAGGAGTTTTTTGAGTTGTTTTTTTCTGGTATTTCAGGCCAACGCCAACAATAAAATTTTAATATCGAAGAGGAAAGAAATTCGATTGCGTCATTGGTGAAATTAATAAAAAATAATTTTGTGACAAAAGTACGAAGGTGTTGTCAAGCTCGTGATTGATCTTTTTAGGTTTTTTTAATTCTATGACTGTGATTTAGTAAATTAATTTAATGTTAAAATAGAAACAAACAAAAATCTGAACATAGTGGAAGACTCAAATAATGTGACAATGTGAATCATTTGACATACAAAAATATTGTGTACTGAGGTCATGAAGTTCGAAAAAATCACATCGTTAAGAATGAATTACTTCAGGACTACTACAAATGTTTCGGAGTACTTAGGTATGTATAAATTTTTTTCCTGTGTGAGGTATTGGTCCAAACTGCGGCCCTTCATTTGGCCTATTGTACTACACCCGTATACCTCATATTTGTAGGCCAGACGGCTTGAACAAGTTCAGCGCACTGCCTTAGTGGCTTACCGCTTAGACTTGAATGTTCAAACAGGGACTCCTCGAACAAAGAAACCCAGCTCCTCGCTATTGCGGGGTACTCCATTGAGAACGTGCTGCTTTTCCTCCGTCCTTCCTATCCTCCATAAGTGGTAATTACGGGCGCCGTGTCCACTAATCAAACCAACAAGTGTCCTGACATCTTTTCTATTGCGCCCTAACAATTCCTTTGCCGTCTAACGGGACACTCACAGCAAGAAACCGCTTAGATTTGGCCAGTCCAGGGGTGTACCTCCAGCCTTCAATATGTCTCATCAAAGTCCGATCGGACAGGGCCGTTTGCAGCAAGTTGGTGAGTGTCCCAATAGCCGGCTCTGGACCGATAGATGCAATATCAGAGCCCTGTTTAGTGACGGCATCCGCACTTTCTTTGCCTTTGAAGCCCCGGTGACCCAGGACCCAGACAAGGGTAACTTGATTGAGGCTGACTGTTTTGAAACTACCCCGGCAATACTTTAGGAAAAGACCTATCCTGTATATGCACAGAAGGTTGCTTAAATTTTGAGATTTTAAAGGGCCATGCAGTGCGAAAGCATCCCCGCTTCCTGAATCTCTTCTATGATGTTGATATTATAGAATGTCCTCGCCCAAGACCAGTGCACAGATAACCATTCGCTTTCAACCGCAGCGCCGCGTTTTTGGCGGATTTCTCTACCTCAAGTTGGTGGGGTACCAGATTGTGGAGAGTCTCCAGCGCTGCCGTCGGGGAAGTGCGGATGGCTTCAGTGATGGAACGTTCTGTGCTACCAAACTAAAGCTCCTTAAGTTACCACGGACCTAATGATGGCGGTGTATATCCAGTACATGGTTTTCGGTTGCAAAACCCATGCGGAACCATAAGCTCTGCGGCAAACCCACAGGGATCTGCGCGTTCTGCTCATCAGAGTGTCCAGTTGAGCTGCTGTAGGTTCCAAAAGTCCCGGTAGTGATCATTTTCTGATGAAAGGAACCAGAACCGTTTTGTAGGGATTAACTTTTAGTCCGACGCTGTCGCACCAGGTAGAGACTAGATCCAGTGCCTGCTGCAGGCGTCTTGACCTGTAACTAGTCTTGACCTGTAACAATGACGACAGTCAGCGTTACCTTGGGCGAAAAGGTGGCTCTAGGAGTTCATCTACAACAAGGCACCAGAGAAGTGGGGCTAAAACTCCTCCCTGTGGCCAACCTCTTGCTATAGTGCTTTCCAAAGACCCCTCAACATGAAAGACCATTACTTTGCGAGTTCTCAGCCTAGATTCAATCCAGTTGCAGAGATTGATACGTTGACTACTAGCTATGTTATCAAAGGATGCATTGTCGAAGGCTCCCTCGATATCGAGGAAGGCTGTTAGCGCAACTCATTTGTTTAGAGCTGCGCATTCCAGCCTGAGTGCGCCCGGTGCACAGAGGAGTTCGTTCGCGGCAGTGCAAAACTACCCACATAGAGTCGACTATTGCCATAATTTTAAAATCATTAGTGTTTCATTAAGAAACTTCGATAGGTAAAAGAAAGTTTTAAACGAATAATCTTCATACTTTTCACTTAAGCCCTTAACAACATGAAGTCTTCTCATATTACACGAAATTACTCTAAAAAAACCCCAAAACCATCCTCTCCCATTCACAATTTACATCTTTCTCTTCCTTCCATTAATTACACACTTAAATCTAACGAAAGTGATAGGCTTGAACTCAAATATTTGATTATAATCTCTCAAGTCCAACATCATATATTGTCAAGTATCAATCTCCTTTCACTGCTGCTCAACTTAATTACACGAAATGCAGATTTACGTTTACATCCATTACAAATCTTGAAGAGGATGTTGTAAGAAGATCTACAGAGGTGGTCTGTTGTGGTCTGCACTCAAGGCACCGAAAACAAAACAAACAAAAAACTAAATCTAAGTCCAATACTTCATCCGATACTGCCTGAAGTAAAGTTGTCCACTTTCTTCCCTACACAAAAGAGTCATATTTCAAAGTTGTTTCAATTTCATCTGTAGCAAAATGAACAGCAACAACAACAACAATCTTCTTTATGTTTACAACGACAACAACAAAAAAACTATCAAGGAAACTGTTTATGTGTTCCCAAGCTCGACCTTGCCATTATCATATAAGATCACTTTCACCTCTTCCGTTTCATGAAACAGGTTCCATAAATTCGTGAGCAAAGCTTCTTCGTTGTGGAATCTTTTTCATTTCATTGCCGCTGGTGGTCACTGGACAAGTTGTGCTGATACTACTTTTTTCGCCGTTGTTGTTGGTGTTGTTGTTGTTGTAATCTGTTCAACTTGATGTGGAGGTCCACTTTTATAGCAGCCAGCCACACATCGAAAGTAACCAAACGCCTTCCTTCAGGAGGGAGTTTTTTTTTGCTGAAGCTAGGTGATACATTTCATGTGGCTCTCTACCTTCCTCTCCACTGGCCACACAACCTGAACGGATATCCATTCTACAGCTCCGTGAGTTTCCTCGTAAGGGTTGGTCGCTGTGAAGAATGACCATCGAGACGTGCTCTACGTGGCCAAACAATTCAATTTCTGCTCAGTTGATAATAACAAACACCGAAAATGTTATACACTTTGTAGGTGTAGGTATACACTTTGTAGATGGAGGAGCCATTTGTTCAATTTCCCGTTTTCCCGCATTTATTTTCTTTCATCCCTCATTCCCAGGCCCAAGTTCTGTTTCGTCGTTTTCACACATTCATCCCTCAACAGAACACATTCAGTACCTTCCCACCATTTCGTGAGGCATTTTTGGTGATATAGTAAAAATAAAAGGCGCAAAATTTAATTTTTTCCCCTTTTTTTTTAAAACACAAGTCGCCATCACTCAAACTTTCAACAGACGCGACCGGAAATTTTATAACACACAAAAAAAACATAGCACCAACCCCCAGCAATTTTCTCCTGCAGTGTACTTTTTGCCACCACATTTCATCCCTGTGTGAATCCCCGTTTTTTTTCTGTAGCAATTTTCATGCAATTTTGCCTGCATTTTTCAACACGACTTTGATGGAGCATAATTGATTTTATGCCTCTGTGAAACACACTCACACACCCCAAAAAAACGAAAAAATGTCAACGACATTTTCATCACTACAAAAATTATCGGTGCGTAAATTGAATTGGTGAAAATATGGTGCATGACGGCGATTGTTAATAAATTTTTGTACCACCTCTTTTTTGCTTGGTACAACATAAAAAAAACAAGCAGAATTATTAATTCAACTTTTTTTTTCTTTTTCAAGTTAAACATGAATAATATGTTTTTTTCCCATATTTAACACGTTCTTTGTAAACGTTTAAGTTTATTGAACCATAATTGTTAATCGTTGATCATTATCATTTTTAACATTGAGAGAGAGGGGGGGAATTAATTGATTACTTAATAAACACAAAATGAAATTGAATGATTAATAACGTTTAAGCAATTCTGTTTTTGGACATCCACTATGTTTTTTTATGGTGTTTTTTAAACTTAAGAATGAACGCAAATTAAGGTGCGGTGGAAATTTACATATTGTGAATATATGTTTCCAGGAAATGGTGACCATACAGGCATACGCAGAAAAAATTTCAAAATGAAGATTAATTGTGTATTTTTTTTTTAAATTCATCACAAATTAGCTTTGTCATTGATCCGTATTGAAATTAAAGATATAATTGAAAAATTGATAGTAGATTCAGAGGCGCAGACAAAGTAGGTTTGTTTGGAGATGCGCAAAGCAATTAATTTTGTGTGGATCAAGTTTTATAATCGTGAAATTCATTCCAATTCTTTTCTTCTTTTATACTACGAGGTGTGACAATTAAGTAATGATACTGATTATATTGCCGCGATTGTGGTAACCCTGCGACCTTGAAATTCCCTCTCTCGGCATCCTTCCCCTCTTCATTGATATATTTGCCATCGCTCTAGCTTGTTTAGTTCGCCTGCTCTGTCGTGTTGAGTAAACGTGTGTTCGTGGTGCTCGTCACGAAAATGGAAAAATGAAATCAAGAACAACGCCTCGCGATAAAATTTTGCGTCAAATTGGGCGAAACAGCTTCGGAAACGTACGCTAAAATTGTAAAAGTGCATGGTGATAGTGCTCTTAGTCGTGCCCAGGTGTTTCGATGGCATAAAGAGTTTAAGGAGGCGCGTGAAAGCGTGGAAGACGCGGCGCGGAGCGGAAGACCAGTCGAGGTGCGGATTGACACGAATGCGCAGGGTGTGCGTGCGCGCCCTGATCCGTGAAGATCGGCGTTTAACAGTTCGAATGTTGGCGTCGGAACTGGGTATGAACCGTAAAACAGTCAGACAAATTTTAACCGACGATTTAGGGATGAGAAAGTTGTGCGCGAAGATGGTTCCAAGGAACCTTTCCGAGGAGCAAAAGCAGCATCGAATGACCGTCGCAGAAGACTGTTTGGAACAAGTGGAAAACCATAACCATCCCACGCTGCTTGATCGAGTTATTAAGCAGCCTACACACGACAAACTTGGTTGACAACTAAGTTGGCATCATGAAATATACAGACACTCCAACTAGATCGCCAACATCCGTTCAAACATCCACAGAAGTGCACAGTTCAAATGACTATTTCAAAGGATGTTCGCTGGCTAAGTTCTCAACACCACTACAAACATACAACATGGTTGCAAACTTCTACTAAAAATCAAAACTTTTTGATTTCACTCCAACCGTCGGCAAACTTCAATTTTAAGTTGTTAACCAATCCACACACTTTCAATTCTGACACCAACTCCAAATGTTGCCAACTTAGTTGTCAACCAAGTCTGTCGTGTGTAGGCTGCTTTACAGGCGCTGAGAGCTGGTTTTTTCAAATACGACTCGGAAACCAAACGCCATAGCTCACAATGGTTGTCTCCGCACGCCCCCCGCCCGAAAAAAGCTCGCATGAGCAAGTCGAAGGTGAAAACGATGATGATTGCCTTTTTTGATAGCCGTGGAATCGTTCACAAAGAATTTGTTCCACCGGGGCAAACCGTAAATCAAGTCTACTATCGCCAAGTACTCGAAAGATTGCGAAAACGAGTCAACAGGGTGCGCTCAGACATCGCTCGTAACTGGATCCTTCATCACGACAACTCGCCATGCCACACCGCCCTCAACGTATCCCAGTATTTGGGCTCTAAAGGGATCGCCTTATTCGCCCGATATGTCACCCTGTGACTTTTTTTTGTTCCCTAGAACAAAATCGGTGGTCAAAGGAACCCATTTTGAGTCAATTGAGGACATCCAGGCGGTCGTGACGAGGGAACTCGCGGACATCCCAGTCGAAGCGTTCCAGAAATGTTACGAAGCATGGAAAACGCGCTGGAATCGTTGTATAGCTGCCCAAGGGGACTACTTTGAAGGGGATGGCAGAGTTGTAGAATAATTTTGAAATATACGGTTTTTATGGAATCAGTCTCATTACTTAATTGTCACACCTTGTAAATCTCTATAAGTACACGTGCAAGAAGCAAATAGGAGCAATCGGTTGCTTTCAAGCCTCTTATCGTGAAAATTTTGTCAAACAAAAACAAATTTAAATTGAGGCCTTTTGGACACATAGAGTGCTCATCAAAAAGGAAGAAAAACCCAAAATCGCCATGCCTGATTCCACACGACACGACAAGATTCAACTGCGAAGGTGGTTTATGGAGAAGAGGGTGACAGAGGGCGATGGAAATTGTGTCTACTCCATCGAACGCTCCATCTGTCCAAAGTACACCACGTCACGGCAAAACATCATTGCGTGTAGGAAATTTTGCGAATACTCGAAACTGGTGCAATTAAGGTCGATCCACCTATATACATAACGGCACCGCACGAACCGATGCTATCCGTGTCAGTGGCTTCCGTGATGATTTTTTCACTGATCTTCCAACTGCAGCACCTTTTCCGTTTCAGTGATTAATGTTGAATAGCATCTGTAATTACTTATGTACTTTGTAGGAAAATATTGTTATATTTCGCATAAAAAAATTCGCACAAAAAAGGCTGCATAGAAACAGGTTTCAGTGTATTTCAAATAAACTTAATCTAAATTTCTGTTGAATTTTTTCAAAATTTTTCGTTGCATTTAAAAAACATTTGTTTCATGTCCGAGATAATTTAGAAAATATCGGTGGAAAGGTATTTTTTTGTGTTTTTCACGGACGCCTGAGGACGTCGGTCCTCCACTGCGGCGGATGTGTTGCAACATGTGGCGTCTTTCGCAATTTGTTTTCATGTGATTACATCGTGCCGATTTTTTTTCACTGATTCTATCGGTCGCCGTCACGTCACGGATATGTGGGGATCGACCTTTATGAAGGCAATAGAATACAATAAAATTCATTTGTTACCTTATCCCTTTGTCGGAGGGAGATGCAGCCTTTGTGAAAATTAAATTTAATTACTGTGTTCGTCATAACCGACGGCAATCGATTGACTGATTATATGTTTTCGAGTACTGTATTAAGAATGAAGGAGGTTATTCATACCCTGCAGATCCATGCGTATTTTATTGGACTCTGATGAAATAATAGTGAAAGTGAACCCTGGGGGACCACATATAGCATGGTAAACTTTAAGCGGTTTCTTTCATTGCCATTGAGTATTGTGGTCATAGAACTGTTGGAAGGCTGTAGGAATGTTGCCAGAATACTTGTTGAGTTTGATTACCGGACAGCCCTAAAATTCCGTCAATGGAGGGTGGGAAAGGTGGAGGACCCAAAGAGTTGAGGCGTTTGATGTGGTTTTCATTATGTTCTCTGTCAGTATCGCGCGATTGTGTCGCCGTGCCTCGTCTCGATCCTCTCGCATTGCAGAAAATGTCGTTACATAATATCTTAACATAGAAAATGGAATCTCGCTGATGGGAGAACCAGCTTTTGACCTGCTCTAATAAATGCGGTAAGACCTATGGTGTGTGACAACAAGGGAGACCCAACCTTCGCTGGAAAGATGGCGTAGACCAGGACGCTTAGAGGTTAGGGCTGCCAAACTGGATGACATCGGCTCAGAATCAGGACCGGTGGAGAGAACATTGCCGTACACAATTCGATGTCAGTGAGGCGTCCGTCGTCCTATGCCCCCTACTTTCAACACATCATTATACACTGTAATCCACAAGAGAGGCCCCACGATGGATCCCTGCGGAACTCCGCATATTGTTTTGTGCACTGTCGGCCTATCTTCCGTTTCACCATGAAGTCTTTCTTTTTTAGATAAAATACCAAATAATGTTTCGGAGGAGGAGGGGTGTTTCTATCTGACTGCCTACATGGGCCCAACACGATCTGCCGGGACTGATTCTCAGTGTCGCGGCTAGATAATTGGAGCGTCTGTGCAAAAATTTAGCGAGAGGCCCCAGCAAGTCCAAAAATTTGTTTGGCTCGCTTCGCTCGCGGAATTTACGTCATAGAAGCTTAGACTCTGTGCAGTTGAACATTGAACACATATTCAAGCCGCGGCACTGCTGATCCGAACAGCACTAGATCTCCTTAAGAAATGTCTTTACTTATCAGAAGGCTTTCTTCCTTTTTTTTCTTTACTGAGACTCCATGTTTTAGATTGAAATTGATTAAAATGAAATAAATAGTGAAAGTAAAAAAGAAACCTTAAAAGAGTTGGCCCACCAATTGGATCCGTACCTTTTCCTATCAACCCATGTGCTACGGCAATAGCACTACTACTTGGAGACCACTCTTAGTAAAAGCTCACTCGTACCCTAATTTTAAACAGTTACTTTCAGTCGCCTCTCGTCACCTCACGTCACTTCGCCTCGTTTCACCTTGTTTCACTTCGTATAACGCTTCTCCTCTTATCTCGTATTATTGGGCATTGCATAGACACGCACGTATATATGACGAAAATTCGTCATTTATTACGAATATGAACCTTATTAATAGGAAAAGCGATTAGGCCAATTTCGTTTAATTGATTACGAAAACTCAAAAGAGAGCCATCTGCACGTCTATTTGAAGCGTTTTTCCAATGTCTTAGCTGATTTTGATATTATTTTACTTCAAAATAATGAGATATATTACTTGTTTTCTTATTAGCAGATTAGAAAACCACCAGGTGGGCAGCAACGTACCAAAAGATTAATTTTTTTTTATTTTTTTTTTTCACTGATAGTTGAAAGAGTTGTTACAACTGTCAAAATATGATGGCGTATTTAAACTTGTCTCACCTTTGAAAGGCGCTCGTCATAAACGACGAATTTTCATCATAAATCGATTGTTGTGTGTCCAGGCAATTATAAAACCGTTCTTCGACTGCACATGTAGCTTGGTTCAATGACAGCAGATACTATTGGCAGAACGAAAATTTTGACTTCAACTTTGACTTGCCAAAACGCACTTCTTTAAATTTGGATAAAATTCTATTTATGTTAATACAAATCGGTGAAAAAGCATTAACCTCTATATCCAAATACTGCAATTATACCAACTAAAAAATTCTAAAAATTTCCCACGAAGATTACGCATCTGTCATACCCCATAAAAATTTTCATGGGACAAGTAATGTCGTTACCAAAAACGCAACTATCACTTTTATTGTTTTGAAAATGTTTAATTAATTCTTTTTTTTCAACCACTAAATTATTTCTCTCTTTTTTATTTCCAGGTAAGAGTCGACTCTCCTATAATTTACAGCGGAAGTTCCGCGGTAAGTTTTATTTTATGTTAATGATATAATTTTGGGAAAAGTGAAATAATACAAAGCTGCCATTTCATTTGAAATTTTGAGGTCTTTTACTGGATTTAATGAGGCATTTTATGTTGAATTGAAATTGTCATGAACTCTCGAAAAAATTGTTACAAATTTTAAATAAAAGTTCTTGTTTTAATAAAATTTCCCAAAGGCTTTAATTTGCCATAAACGTCACTCGTTGCAGTCTAATAATTACTGCAATTGCACCAACTTCATGCTTCAAACAATTAATAAACTAAAAATGTTAAAAATTTTTACCAATTAAAAAATTCTTAGAACTTTTGGAGTCCATTTCTTTTTTTTTGGTCACCAACTCACCTTCCGTGTTTTTCATTCTAATGAATCCGAATGAATTCCCGTGAATTGTCGAACTGAAAATGTTCCTTATTACCGCCACTCGTAATAATTTTTGTTTCTCGCATGGTCTTTCTGGAGAACCACGCCGAAAACCAACGGTGAATGCCAGGTGTAAACAATAATAGAAATTACCTGAAAATTTTGTTACCAGACCCGGTGGCGGTGAACTTTTTGTTTTTCTTTGTAACAATTCACAATTATGCAATTTTTATTACGCTCTAAATTGCAGGGTAAACATTTTTGTGGTGGTAATGGATTCTGGCTTTTTGGGCCAAGATCATGGGGTGTTGGCTGTTGGTCGCAGGGAAAATGGTGGTTTTTTTTTTGGGTTGGTGTAATTTTACAAAAGTTAAAATTATTTGGGGATTATGATGAGTTTGCGTAATTAGAGGCGACAAGGTGTTGTTATTTTGGGGAAATTTCGTTCAGGGTTTCAATTGTGATTTTCTTTCTTCTTGAATATGATTTGTGAATTATGATGGTGTTATAATGTGTCGTCTTTTTTGTTGTTTTGGAATGTTGGTCGGTTGATTAAGTATGATTAAGTAAAACAAGGTCAATGAATAGGGTCAATCGAGACCCATTTCCAAGTTTTATATCGTTAGAAAGGTATTTTTGTGTAGAATAGTAAATAATATGCACAGCACAGCTCGTTCCAAATCTTTTTGCCTTAAAAGTTATAGACCGGTTCTACACATTCAACTTTGCATTCCACTTTTTGACGTTCAATTCTGTCGCTCGTGTCTACACATTTTCAACTTTTCAAGAAGAAGATCGAAAAGCTCAGCTGTCACTTCTATCCGTATATATACACTCATATTCATACATATTCGCACACTCATAAAAATGTTGAACGAAAAGACAAAAGTTGAATGCAAATTTCCATTCCATTCTGAGCTGCTTTCCATTTTCCTTTCAACTCTAGTCTGTTTCAAACTTTGCATTGGAGCGAAGGAGAAAAAAAAAGTTGAACGTCAAAAAGTGGAATGCAAAGTTGATTGTGTAGAACCGGTCATACTTTATGTGAAAAACGCTGGATGCTGAAGCATTGCCGTAGCTTTACTTTTTATAGAAGTCTCCATTTCAAACAATCACACGTCCAGGAAAGCACCATTGTTAACCCATCATATCCTTTTTCAATCTTCGAACTAAGCTTACAACTGGACATTACACCATGGCATTGAGAATGACATGATGGACTAGAAGTCAGGTCCGCCACATCACCTTGCAGGCCTGGGGCTAAAATATATTTGGGAGCTCTTTAAGGATATTGAAATACCAAAAAATGTTTGACTAAAAAAATTTGTATTAAGAAGAAGTTCATTCAGTTCATTACCACCGAACGTCGATTCTTTATTCGCGGATGAACCTAAACTTATTTAGTGCAGCTTAGAATAAAACAGGCCTTTGTGCCTAGCTCTGGGGCTCAGTACTCGACTTTCTTTTGGCAGAATCTATCAAGAAGCTATCTCAGCCGGAAAAATTCGAAACGCTACTAAGGGCAGCGAATTTGGAGCGATGTAAATATGCTATCCGATTGTAGCTTTAAGGAATTGTATGACACAAAGAAAATGGGCAAAGATAGATCGGTTCTGGTTCGATGCGGTGGTCAAGCAGCATGTTGGACATGTTTGGTGCTTAGTTGGGGGACCGTTTGGTAAAACTGCTGTCTACACTCGCGTTTGGTAGGGCGAAAAGGCAATTGCAAAAGGTGAACAAAAATACAACGCTTTTCGACACCGCAGTTTTTTCACATCCCATGAGCGCTATAACATATAAGTTTGTTCTACTCCAAAAACGCTTCTACAAAAGCAGCAGTAAAAGGAGTGCTTCCAGCTGCGTTCATGC
This sequence comes from Thereva unica, assembly GCA_949987705.1. NCBI lineage: Eukaryota > Metazoa > Arthropoda > Insecta > Diptera > Therevidae > Thereva > Thereva unica. The sequence continues at coordinate 86,868,801 of OX465285.1, forward strand.
AATGTTAAAAAAATATAGAACTGGGATGGGAAGGGGATGCCCTAAAGTTTTTAAGGAGTGAGTTTGAAGCTCTAGGTTACTGCCGGGTTGACAATTTAGAACGCAGGTAAATGGTGGTTTTGAATTCTTGGGCTTCGAGGTTGTTTCGGGGCCCCCAAACGATTATTACGCAGGGATATGGGGTTTTCAATTTTAGGGTTTCAATCTATTCTCGGGGCTTCCTCTGGCCTGGGGCTCGGGGCAGTTCGTCTCAGTTTCCCCCCTTTGTGGCGTCCCTGCTAGTACTATAAAGGGTGACACATAAGTTTAGACTTTTACATGAAAGTTCGCAGTCCTGCTGAAAATAGCTATAGCATCCGTTTCAGGACAAAAAGTCAGTCAGCATTGTTCAGTAACGTACTCCATTCACTGTAACTGTCGCACCAGCAGCATCTTCAAAAAAGTATGGCCCCATTACACCGCCAAGCCATATACCGCACCAAACTGCCATTCGTTGTGGTTGGAGAGGTTGTGCAACTATTTCTCTTGGGGGTTTACGGAGACATAGATCTGACAGTTGAAAATAAGCCCGATCATTTAAAACAATTTTGTTTAAAAAATCATGTATCATGAACAAGCATTTTCACCACCCTAATCAGCGAATGTACGGTGTGCGCGTGATCTTCTGGCTTCAATTATTGTGTTAACCGCATGTTGGCCAAGACATTTATGCGAAATACGGTGCTAAGATTGGGTTGTTATATCCCGAATTTCCTGCCCGAGTAAAAATAAAATATGGTCTTACGACGGGCGAACACCGACCGTGATTGAAAGGTAGTCCTTGACCATGTGTCGGGCTTCAGGAGGCATGTGCTCCCATTAAAAATAGTTAAAACTCTACGGCCATTATAAGCCAATCGGCCGGTGTTCGCCCGTTGTAAGGCAATTTTTTATTTTACTTGTGGTCGTTTCAAAATGGGCAAATTTTGGTTTTCAGCCAGACAGACTCACTTTCAGCTATAGGGACCGATATCTTTAACTGACCTAGTAGAACCGAGCATGGGCTGGAGTTTTTACATCCCTAACTTGTACAAAACAGTTTAATTTCTTGTTGTTGATTAAATTCATTCATGTGTGAGTAGACGCTTGATTTATGGCTACAAACAGTACGAACGAAGGTGTTTGATTGGTGTAAATTGTTCAGAGAAGGCAGTGAAAACGACGAGCATCCTGGTCATCCTTTAACGTCGGTAATCAAGGATTTGGTGCTCAAAAAAAATGACGATTGACAATATGGCAGACCTTCTTGATATTATGCGCAGCTCTGATTAAATTGTTCTGGGAAAAAAGCCCTAACGATCCTGTGACTTTGTGCCTCTAGATTATTTTCTGTGGAGATATGTATGAATTCCTTGTATACATAAATAAACCAGCGACATTGAACCATTTAGAGGCAAACATTGTGCCTGTTACTAGTGTAATCTGGCGATAAATATTTGACAAACGATCGATAATTGCATCGACAGGCTTCGTTGCATTATACCTAGTCGCCGGAATCGCATTCTTAAAATGAAAGTGACCTAACTCAAAAATTGCAATTGCAATGAGTAAGAAAGTACACTGTTCATGCATATGTGAATAGTGCGATCAACATAAGTGACCGATGGTATGGTCTGCTTCTTTTTCACCACAGCGTTTTAGAGTAGGCTTTTTAAGGTCGCAACTAGCAAAATCAGAACTTACAGAAATTTTGAGTTAGGTCACTTTCATAACAAGTTTCTTTTAATCGGATACGGCTCCACTAGTAGTCGTTTAACGCTATAGCTTTGGTGCCTATCTTCATGTATTGTCCGATAGCTCTTATTTTGTTTCGCATAGTCCCACTAATTTTGATTTTGATTTCAAAAATTTAGACCTAAAAGACCTAAAAGATATCCAAGTTTAATATGGGTTTTTACTTAGGACACAATTTGCAAAGAATTTCAAATGCACACTTGACTGGCACAAGTTTGAGGGTAAGTCTTGTTGATTTCTCTGTTAAGCCAGTAGTTTTGTGCCCATGAGACTATTGTATTGCAATAGATTTGGTAGTTTCGGTGTTTTTAACTATGTTTTTTTAAATATAGATACTGGAAACCTTTCACTTGTACAGTTTTATTTGATTCTGAAAACTTTGTTCAATTTAAACTTACCTAAAAATTGTGATCCGCAAGTGATCATCACTCTCATTCATGTTTAATTTAACCTTTGATATTCATAAGTATTTTTTTTACCATTTACCTGAGGCATCATACACCTCTACTTCCATCCAAACGAACAAAAAAAAAACAATTACAAAAATCGCAAGTCATCCTCCAGCACGATCAGCGCTCTAGTCAATCTATGATCTGGGCCACGAGTTGATGCATTATGTCAAATGAAAATTGCGATCAGCTTCCGGAAAACTTTCACCATGTTTATAATGGAATTTAGACACAATAACAGCACGTCGTTCATCCGTGGTTGGTATTCGCAATATGACATTGTTACGTTTATACTGTCGGACCTATTGTCTCTGAAATGTTAACTGAAATGTTTTGTCTTTGCAAAGTGTGAGCGGCCGGCGAATTGCATGACGGTAAGTGATTAGGTGGTCGGTAGATAGATGAGGTGTGAGTCTCTTCCGGAAGGGTTTTAATTCATTGGTTTTTCAGAATCTATTGCATTTTTTATTTTATTAATAATGTTTAGTTAGTTTTTTTTATTTTAATTGGAAAATTGTTGACTGTTTGCCAAGAATTTGTCAAGTCATCTAAGCTCATCACGATTTGCTTGTGCAAGCTGGGTTGGGCAAGACAATTGGTGCAAATAAACTGAATGAAAATGAATTGAGCAACTCAACTCATCTTGTCACCATTAAGGCTGCTAGGGACGCCGTACCGGAGTACTGGTCGAGCTTTTGAGTAACTGTTGAGTGTGGCCTAAGTCGATTGTTGTTCCGCACCTCATCCTTTTATTTGGTGTACGTGTTGTGAACCCTGAAAAGTCTACTTGTAAGAAAGAAAACGTCATGGTACCAGGGCGGGTTTTTTTCAGACCAATTTTTAATTTTTTTCAATTGTTGTTTGTAATGGCAGGCAGAATTTTAATTTTTTTGAAGGGAAGTCCCATTTTGGCCTTTTTAGGTCACCCAGCCTAGGGTCTGCATACGACTACAATCAGCTAAAGTATTACCTCTGACTCTGACTTATACTGCAAACCATTGTGATATTTCTTTCTGAAAACTGAAAAAATATTGATTATTATTTTCATTTTATCTCCAATCAATACAAAAAAATATAACCTCAAATCCTCCCTGCCATTCCCAAACTCACTCAATCACTAATTTATACCTTCCTCCTCCCATTAATTACACACAGTCTCCTTTAAGCATCTCCAATTTATCTTTTATCTAATAAAATCGCATTATCCTTTTTGCATTTAATGGCAATAACAAATAAAAAAAACCGTGATAAAATTTAGATCCGATTTGTCTCTTTCTCTCGTCGATTTACATATAAATCTGTCGCCATGAAAGTCCTAAAATGAAAACGTTATTCAAAATGGCCGTAAACTGGAGACTCTCTCTCTCTCTCGTAAATTTTATGACACATTAACAAACTTCCAAATCTAAGGTAATAAAATCAAAATTTTAACAAACCCAAAAACGCGCTTCATTTAGCCGCCCCCTCATGTATATAGGAAAAGAGAGGGGATGTAAAATATAAAAATTAAAATACACAAGAAAATTATTGATTTTGGGAATAGGGTCGGTTTTATGCGTTGTTGCAAAATTTCAATTCGTTTTATGTTAGTTGAGAGATTAATTCTGGGTTGGGGGTACACATTTGCTTTGGTTAGGAATGGGAGCGTGTTTTTAAAATATTGGATGGATGGCTGCCTCATCTTTATTTTCTGAGAGGCAGCATCACTGCCAAATTGAACTTTTCTTTTTCAAGAGGTGTACGCAGTCGTCGGATTGGAAGTCATTGTCACCTTAAAAATTGCTGTTTCAGTGTATTTCTTTACTATTTTGGAAATAGGAAGATGATTCTGAATATTGGACGCGCATCTTCCTAATGTGAACTTTGCAAACACTGATTTTGTACATTTGATACAATGTGCTCAATGAAATCTTCATTCCGGAGGGAGATAGATGCAGGCATGAAAAGGTAAAGTAGTATACGCCCATATGTTTGTCATCCTTTGTGCAGAAGATCCTGGAGCCACAGCCGAATTAAGGACCTGGAGGCCCCTAGACAGAACCTGTGATGCGGGCTCTTCCTCCACACCTTACTTCTCGTTACTGTTTCAAACTCAATTTCAATACATTCTCTAGTACCATCTCCTGTGGTAGGTATTCCGCGACATCGTTGCACTGTAGAAGCTATCTAATGAAGGATAGAACACAAATTCGCATGACACGTTCGTATTACATACACACACCAAGCTTTCTTCTTCCCAACCCTTCATACGGTGCATATCGCCACTTATAGGGAAAAAGCATACCATTTCATAATATTGTGTAATCAAGCTTTTCGTTTATGTTTTGGGATGAAGCTTTTGCGGTTTGTGTCTTGGGAACGTTTTACGAACTTTGCTGCAATGTGTATTGGTGGTGTAGTTTACCAGGCAGACCAATCTAGCTGTATAGCTGTGTAGCTGGCTACCCGTATAGTTGTCCACCTGAGAGCTTTCTTTTTACTTTGTTATAAGTCGGCCAAGTTGCCCTAGAGATAATGCAGGACTCCAGTAATCTGCACTTTTGGCTGGCTAACGTTTTTGACTTCACTTATTGGACTGCCGACCATCTCGGTCTCCGAGCCCCGAATATAGATTCCCTGCTTGGTAATCGGCTTTCTCGTTCCTCTCTAGGTTCCTTTGACCGGGAACCCAAACGAGAGTCATGTTGTGCTTTCTAGCTAGCCTACCTAGCCCGGCTCTACATCGCTCCACTAACTTCAAGCGCATCATTGCTGAATCCGGAGCTTTCATAGAGGCTTGGCTGTATACTACATCCTTGTGTAGGTCCAAAGTTCATTGTATGGCAGGCCTTCAGAATAGTCAACACTTCAGGTTGAAAGACACTAGCGTACAGCGGGAAGTGCTAGGACAGTAAACTATTAGTGGTCTCTAGATAAAAACCTGCTCCGACGCCTTCTGACGTCTTGGAGCCGTCGGTGAATATTCGTAAATCGAACTTTCGCAGGACATCTTTGTTTCTCCACTCTCTTCTTGAAAGTAGTTCGATGGAGAAGTCCTTCCTAAAGGTAAATTTAGGGGAAGGTAGTCTGTGGTAGTAGTGATCATACCTTCAGGTAGCAAATTCTAAATATTGCTCGTAGGGTTTTGAGGTCCAGGCCCTGAATCTCAGTCTGAAGGCACTACATGATGCTAGATGTTTGATGTGAAGGTCGGGGAGAGTAGGTGCAAGAGAACGTTGAGAGCTTTCATGAATCATATCCTCATAGCTCCTGTGGCCCCTACGGTTACCGTTCTCTGGGCCTTTCCATACTCTATGACGTTATAGGTCCTGGTCAGCGCTGGCCATCTCATTAGCGATCCATACGTGATTGGAAGGGAGCTGGTGGAATATCTCTACTATACTTCGACTTTTATCTCTGCTAGAGCTTCCATTCCAACATTGATGGGCAATAGTCAGCGCACCAAAAACGTTTTAAAAGCTTTTGTTTTTACCTCTCTCATTCAATCTCAAAGTTTTTGGTTATACCTCTCTTACTCAAACCCTCAAGCCGTATATGAGGGCTCTAAAACTGCCTTGCTAGCTCGTGTTGCTCCAAAAAGCTGCTACTGCTGGTATAGAGTTAATTCTATAAAATATTTAAGAGTCCTCCTAAGCCTATCTATATAGAGGGTGCGCCATCTAGACCTTCGGTATTTCAACAATGAACAACTCTTCCATTTTTTAGCCGATTTTGACAAATGAGCAAAATTTATTTAGGATATTTTCTACCATTTATTTCAAATTAGTTTTTGAATATATAATGTCAATTAAATGACTACTTCCATTCGATATACAAAAAGCAGTTATCTTAGGGTATCCTGCATATAACATTTCGAGCGTTATAGCAACCAGTATTTCGGTTCGTACATATGTATATAAATGATAATTTCACACAAAATTTTGAAGTTATGCTTTAATGTCAGTTGAACTCTATTTCAGCCCAAAGTGAACTCAACTAGACGATAGTGGAAAGTTCAACTTTTCAACCTAGTCATAAACAGGCTAAATACCAGGCAACTCCAGACTCATTGCAATTTCATTTTTTCATCCCAAAGCACTATAATCTCTATTTTGTAAAAATATCACGACTAATCACCTTTTATACCCCAGAACATTGCTATAATTATCTCATTGTGTCACAAGTCTTGTTTTTCCGCCATTTATCTCTCCCACGGCGGACAGGATTTAAATTTAAATCACTCTCGTTTAAGATTAGCATCTGTCAGCAAAGTCAATCCATAACGAAAAAATCTTGCTAACCACGCTACTGCCTGCCTGTCCAGAAGTAGTCCGTAATTGGTAAATCTTTTCACAATTTTTTCCGGGGGGCCATCTTCCTCCCCGATAAATCTCCCTTAAGCAATATTTTACTTAAAAATTTCAGGCACACAAACTGGGGTAAAGTCTCCGAGAAGCACGATCCTCGAGATTATGAAAACTGGCTTATCTTTCAAGATATCCTCATTATATCTCAGTAGCACACTTTTTTTTTGCTTTATCTTCGCCCTGTGACTATTGCTACCGTTCTGTGTGCAGCCATCACACCGCCATGGCGAAGGAGGAGTTTTTGATAAAATCTGACTGACGTGCAATTTTATACGTGACTGCAAAGTTAAATTCTCGTTTTGTACGCGATATTCGAGAGTCCGCAATTAAGTTGCGGATAAGAAACGAGCAGGGAAAAAATTTAATCCGAAAGATTTTTATTTTTTTTTTCTGTGCAAATCTCTGGAGGAAGAGCAGCATTCCAGTGGCGAAATCTGGTGGTGGTCGATGTCTAGTCATCATTATGGATTGCAGTCAGTCGTGCGCCACGTACTTCCTTGCCTGAATGCGGACGATGAGGATGAGGCACGGTGCGGATTTGCTAATCGATCGGCACGGGGTAGTGATAGTGTGATTGCCAAGAAAATTGTAACATTAAAGAAATCTTTTGCAACTGCTTCTCCAAGTCGAGAGAGTATCACGGTAAACAAGGCACCATTAGTCCAAATCCCACGAATCGTAGGCACCTCCGAGCGCCTCTTTGCCAGATTAATTTCGTATTCTGCCAGCGTCCGAAGGTCTTAAAAACAAAAATTTCTGCGACCACCTACTGCACCTCACTCCTGAGACTCCTCTAGCCTCTAGACCGCACCACACGATTGCGCTTCAGGTGAATTTTCGTTTCGCATCCTCCTCCGAAATTCCCCAAGTCCAAACTTTTATTTATGCCAGCGATAAAGTCCATTCTAGGCCAGATCGGCCCCCATTTTATTTTTTGTTGTCCTGGGGATAATTTTGTAGTTCCTCCAAAAAGTCCTGTGCAGGTCGACTTGCCCCAGATATTGGCCCCATTTCTCAGGACTCCATATCCAGCGCGACAGAAGAAAGAATGGTCCTTTATTCCTCCAGCTATCGTCCTCCAGCGCATCTCCTCCTCCCGAATTGCCGCAAGGATTTTCCGGGAAGCGTTTAGTTCGGTTAAACGGCCATAAATAAGGAGCGATATAAATTCTTGATAGCGGAGCATTGTCGTGAGATTTTAGTTGGCTGTTATGGAAATTAATTGGTGTTTGTTATTCAAGTCCTGGATAAGTCGTAAATTGTTCGTTATTCCGGTTGATTTAACACCACCCCCCCGAAACCGCATGATTTATTGTTGTGGAATGAACGAATGAACGACTGTATTGAGTGTGTGTGATTTGGTGACACTTGTGGCGATATACACAGACTTTTCTTGCTAGTCAAAGCCATGTGGTTACAAGAGACTAGTTACTTGTCAGCTTAAGTGTCAACCACCCTCGATGTGGGGATCAATGGCTGAAGGGGTTGAAATGTTTTGTAAGGGTACATTTTTTTTGTTTTTGTTGGTAAAATAAACTCATGTCTCTCTGCTTGTCAAAATTTGATTAGAAGGAGGAGGGTGTATGTACTGTGGTAGAAGTTTTGACATACGAATTTGGAGAAGGGATTTGTTTGTGGTTAGTTTGATGCCCCTAGAATAACTTTTGGCTTTATACTTGTTTGTTTCGAGCTATTAGTTTATTTTTTCATAGAATTTCACTTCAATTAAATTAAATATCCATTTGAAAATGAGAAAAATGATTAGTTTAGCTTCGAGGTAAGGTTTCAGTGTCAATACCTTCAAAAACTGACTAACATTTTAAAGAAGTACAGGTGCGCCATCTAGACCTTCGGTATTTCAACATTGAATAACTCTGACATTTTTTAGCCGATTTCGACAAATGAACAAGATTCTGAAACGTCATTCAATACCATTTTAGGTATGAGTCAATACAAATCGAAAGAGTGCGCTGAAATTGTAGCGCTTTACATTGAAAACAATCGTTCAATTGTGAAAATTGTGCGTGATTAACGTAAAACAATATGATGGTTATTTGGAATGGCCTTCTTATTCTCCGGATTTAACGGCATCATATTTTTTTCTGTGTGGGGTTATTTAAAAAGTAAAGTTTATACAGGCATGCCGAAGGTCATGACGAACTCAAAGCTAACATACGAGTCAAAATAGCAGCTATAATGATCGAAATACTGGCCGAAGGCCTTACCGATGGAGCACTGATATAAGTAGTCATCTGGTAAGGGGTACCCCTTATCAGGGGCGGCGCTTTCATAGGTGCAAATGGTGCACTCGCACCGGGCGCAATTTTAGTAATTACAATTTCAAAAAAAAAATTGTAAATGAACAAGCAAAATTGAAAAAGTGTTCCCTTGCCTTCATTGTCATATATTAAAGGAACCGCACGGGGGTCTTTCCCATTGTCTTCTGTGTGGCCAATCCAATTCCATTTAGTTCGCTTGATTTCCTCGTCTATCCTTTCTTGGCTGGCACGGTGCCATAGCTCTTGATTTGTAATTCATACTAGTAGTGCTATTACAGATCTCTAATTCGACGAGCAACAACTGGATCTGTTCTGAAGTTGTTGAAAGCGCCTTCTGTGTCCAAGAAGGCTGTTAAGATTGACTGTGTTTTTTCTATGCAAGATTATACAATAGAAACTAATACATGCAGTGCAGTGACCACCTATTATCCCTTGAAATATGAAGGCTTGGAGAATGACACTATTATGGAGATTCGAGGGTATAGTACTATAGATTTTCGGAGCCCAGTATTGTGCTGGAAATAGTGAACGAAGTGCAGCTAACACCGAAAAACATCCTGAAGCATTAAACGGCATTAGCGGAAGAGTTTTGTGAAGTTAAAGCGCAAGCAAACTCCTCAGCACAAAGGCAAGATCGCGAAGCAAATCTTAATTGGACAAAAGCAAGGGCGGCGCTTTCAAAAGGGCAATTGGTGTATTTGCACCGGGAGCAATTAAACAGGGCGCAATTTCAGAAAAAAAGTGAAAAGTGTTCACGAACCTTCATTTTTATATCTTAAATGAACTCCAAGGAGTGTTCGTATCTTTTTCTATTGTCCTTAATTGTCCTTAATTAATGGGGGCGCAATATGGCACACTGCACCGGGCGCAAAAAATCCAAACGCCGGCCCTGCCCCTTAATTTCTTGGTGTAAGATGAGCCCTTATATAATCCATTACAAGAGAAGGCAGATGGTAAGGTGTAATCCAGAACTAGACCCAAACAAGTGAGAATTTGCCCGATGACTCATTCACAGGTCCTACTGTGAACGCACCCATGGTAAGTTGCGCTCTAACACTTGCGTGGTAGTTTTGTTTGTGTTTAACATGAACCCAAATTAAGGATTGCAAATGTTTATTTTGATTACAACATGAGTAAAAAATCTATCAGATCCTCTTGTTTAGATGACCTCTCTTCTTCTTTCTGTATAGACAAGAAGTTCTTCTGATTAGCTTGAAGACTTCCAGCTTTGCTCTTGTGAGCCTACTATGAACTCCCAGTGGCACTAATTAATTTTTTGAATTGCGGACAGTCCCTGATCGAAGCAGTCAGTTCTATGGCTGCGTGAAAAGCCTAGTGGGTCTTCTACTGCTTCCTTTATGCTGTTTTAAGTTTTTTCCCATTTGTCGATGATGTTGCTTCTTTCACTTAAGTTTTTTTTCGACAAAATTCTGGTTCTGTTTTATTAATGTTATCAGTAATCCCACCTTCCATCCATCCAATGGCGCTACAGCCCAAATCGAGCCTTGGCCACCTCTAGGGCATTTCTCCAAGATTGATGGTCCCTTGCAGCATGTCTCCAGTTCCGGATGTTGAGCATTGACTCTGCGTCAGCCATCACAGAGTCTATCCATCTCCTCCTGGGTCTACCTACTGGCCTACTTCCCGAAATTTCTGATGCCATAAGCCGTTTTGGGATACAATTGTCCTCCATTCTGATTACGTGGCCGGCTAGTCTCAGTCTGTTGATTTTTATTAAAGTTCAAAGTTGTGGGTCGTTAAAAATTTCATACAACTCGTTGTTGTATCTCCTTCGCCATATTCCATCCTCTCTGGTTGGGCCTATGCATCTGAGGACTTTCCTCTCAAACCTGTTGACTCGTTCCTCTATGTCCTGGGTCATAGTCCAAGTCTTGCTACCATAACACAGTGCTGGTCGTATTACTGTTTTGTAGAGTGAGAGTTTCGTTTTCCTGTGTACAAATCTTGAGTGCAGGATTTGTTTTTGGGCATAAAAGGCTCTATTAGCCAGTAGTATTCGTCTGGTTATTTCTTCTTTTTCTTCGTTTCTTTTTGTGATAGTAGACCCAAGGTAGACTGTTTTATCGACTACTTCTAGGTTATGTTCGTCGATGGTTATATTTCTTCCCATTCTAAATCTTCCTGCTCTGGATTGTTGCATCACCTTCGTTTTTTCTTCGTTTATCTTCAGGCCTATGTCCTTTGCCGCCTCTTTTAATTCGACATAGACTTCTTTTGCTGCCAAAAAAGACCTTCCCACGATGTTTACGTCATCCGCATATCCAAGTAATTGCACCGACTGGGTAGCTATTGATGCACTTCTCTGGACTGACGTTTTCCTTATCACCCATTCTAGGGCCAGGTTGAAAAGCATTGGGGTCAGCCCATCTCATTGTCTAAGCCCTTGACGTACTTCGAACTCCTCTGTTATAACATTTTGGATCCTTACTTTCGTCAGTGAGCTATTTGTGGGGCATTTGACCAGTTGTACCAACTTTGAGGGGGCTCCTATTTCCCACCTTCGCGGCAACTAAAATATCTTCTTCAATTCATCCACTTCCGTATTTCCCAGTTAACACCAAAACCTTAGGATAAGATTCCAGAAGATATCTCTACAAAAATAATGCAAATTGTAAAAAATTTCCGGCAGTTCAATCACTCCCCCAGCAACTACCCATGACCTTGGCTCGTAAAGGCAGAAAGCATTACCGCAAAATCTGTTTACCTTGCATTTTACATCGTGATAAAAATATTGCATAATTTTAATAATAACTCATCGCCATTGAAACTCTGCACAAACGTTATTTTTCTGTGTTCTCTCTTAGCTACACACGGCCTGCAAAAAGACCGCCAAACATAGAAACTCTGGGTTCGCAATCTGCACAAACTCCACTGAAAATCACCCAAAGACACTGAAATTTTCCCAGAAAAACTCAGTGAAAAAAAACAAACTAATTTCAAACGCCAAGGATTTTCGCTGATATAAATTTTTTTTGTTATTATTTTTTTTTAAAGCATGGGAAATGGTTGCGCAATTGTTGTAATTAGACTGCAACGAACGACTATAATAATTATAAATAAAAGGCCGAGGAAACGAAGGGCGGTGTTTGGGACACTTTTTGTATAGAGTTTGGGACACCATTTTTTTTGTTTTGCTGGCTGGAAGTTATTGTTATAGAGCGGGCGGGGGCGGGCGGACTGCTCTCATTAAGGACGAGAATTTGTGCAAAATTAAATGTACGTTAATTAAAATGTTGCCATGCATATCATTAGTGACTGCATAAAGCGCTCTAACACGGAGTGCTTCGGTTTGGGTAACACGTTGACGTTTTCATGCTGCTGTATTTTTTGTGCTGGGGAGAATTAAGGAAAATTTATTTTAGTGTAAAGTGCAAAGAGAACTTGTTTTAGTGAAGATGAGTGGGACTAATTGAAATTAAAGAAGACATTGTAGAGATGCCCTTTTGAAATTCTCTGGAGAGCTTTGTTGGTGTTTTGTTTAAGTTCACTTTTGGATATTGTGACATCGGAACACATGTGTTTATTGTTAACAAGGCAAGGCATGTCGTACAGGGCAACCATAGTTAGTTATGACATTTTAAGAAAGTCAGTCGTTAGGGATCGTATTTTTTGTGTAATAATATAAAATTGTACTAGTTTAGTGCTTGCAGTATCACTGTCCTATTGTCCCAAAAACTATACATACGATGATGATGCCGCCTATATTTAACTTTCTAAATTTTCAAATATTCTTAAAAACGAATAATTGTCCTTAAATAGTTTAGAGGCAGTCTTATATACTAAAGAAGGAATGATCCAGTCGGTCAACAGGTAGTAAAGAACAGATAGATTTTTGGGACACTAACCTAAAAATGTACATTACCCAAACAGTAAAATTCTGCAATAGACTATCGTTTCTTTATTATAGAAGAGAACATGTTTCTCCACTAACAGGCCGCCGGCAGGCCGTGGCCTTTAGGCCAGGGCGGTAGGCACGCCCCGTTGAAGGTCACACTTTACTCAGTCTGACTGAGGGATGAAGGCTTTAATTACAAGCTGTGGCATAACCTGCATGCCGTCATGATTCCTTACAGATACCCTGGCAAAGACGACAGTTCAACATAGCAGGTTGTTAGTTCAAGTGAAAAAAAGTTAATGGCCTCAACGAACACTTCAAGGCGGTGAACGCCCGCGAGTAAGCGTCAACGCGGTGTGGATAGTTTTCGCGCCTAGTTCGCACCTTGCTTTCCGTTCCGAGTGGATACGGCGTGAGTTTTTGCCGTAATTCATGGGTTGAGACGGAACATAAGTTGAGATTATCAGGCACGAATTTACGATAAATGCCCACATACAAAGATTTTTGTCAGGACCCATCCCCCAGTTTCCGGCCGGTGAGTGTGTGATAATAATTGGCCTCAAGGCGAAAGTTTTCAGGCCACGGCCTGCCGGAAACCATTGTGTGGCCTTAAGATAGCATAGTAGCCCCTCGATTTTTTAGTCACCACGGGCCAGCTAAACGCGCAACTCGACGAATGCTGCGGCGTACGAGCCAAATAACACTGACTCGCGAATAGGCCCTTAGAATATAGAACTACAGGAAGGGCCTCCGCCGAATTTTAGCGTAATGACACTCCCGTTTTGGTAGTTGTGTGCTGACTGCAAGCGATTAAAGCGAGTGCAATAGAGGAGGGGCAAGAAAAAGTGGTTTCGAAAAATCACAAAAATCCCTTCACGAAGTTTATGAACGACCCCTTTCCATCCCAGCGGAAAATGGAATGCTCCAATAGTCATGTTTGACCACTCCTTAAAAAGCTTACAGCGCTCCCGTTCCCATACCAGTTACATATGCTTTTTAGCATTTCATGTCATTGCAACGGAGCATACCTTTTTATGCTCCTCAAAAGTGTTTTGGGACCATTATAAAAAAGGTCTTTAAAAAAGAAATATTCATGGTCGCCTGTGAATATGTGATCCGGTATCGAAAAGCTTTTGTTTTGTTCATCTTTTGCAATTGCCTTTTAGCTTTCCAAGCGCCAGCGTGGTTTTACCAAAGCAGTCCCCCAAACTAAATTCTAACCACTTCTAAAGCTTCTTGTCCTCCTTGAGTGTGCTAATGTCATCCTTTATGTTCGACGAATATAATCACTTCTGTTTCTACGTTCTATCAACGAAATTATGAAAACTCCAGTAATGCTTCCTCGGGAGCATATTTATCAGCGCTTCAAGGAAACTTCTCTGAGCAGCGCTCCCAATTTTTTTTACTGGGATAATAAAAAATGTATTTTTATATACGAGTATAAATTGTATTATCATCTTCGCGAGTCCCCACAAAGCCAGCTGTTTCGCTAGTTAAAGTCATACTCAACAAATAGAGCTCGCGCCATAAAAGAAAGAAAATGAGCGCACATGTGGGATTGCGATTAATAATATAAATAAGCTGGGTTTTAACGTTTTTAAACAAACAGAGTGATGTTGTTTGATGGTGGAGCGGCCTTGAGACTCTCACCGCGCTTGGACATATCGATTTTGAGATTCCATTCTTTTATGGCGTGGACTGTAGCAAAGGAAATATTGAATTTACTAATGAATTGGCTTTTTTAAAAGAAAATATTTTATTTCATTACCCACTAACCCAAAAATTTCTTGTATAAAAACTTTTGGCAACAAACTTTCGACTATCCCCCCCCCCCCCCAAAAAAAATCCATCGATTTCGTGTCCCCAAATCCGCATTTCGCATACAACGATAGAAAAGAATTAGCTCAGTCACTGCAAATAAAATATTATTGTATAACTTTTTGCTGATTTCAAAGGCCCCCCTCCCCAAAAGCACTTTAAATCCATAAAAGGCATGATTCATCCCCTGCATATTACAAAGGGAATTCCTTCCAGCACTAAGCCGCCAGTCCCCATGCTATATATAGCCAAAGCCAGAAGCATGAGCATCCATAAGAAAGGATTAATATTATGAATGAAGTCTTGGCCTCCAATTTCAGCGCCCTACTTTAGCGTGGCGGGACAATTGCAGCGCAGAGCATCGTACATCTGCATTGGACCCTGAAGACGATGCTGCTCCACCAAGTCTAGCCCCCCGCAAATAGGCACCCAAATTAACATTCTCCACTTCAGTTCCTTCTGCACTGACATTTAACAAACAAAGGATGTGGAGGATTTTGTGACGCCCGCCCTCATTTTCGCACATATAGGACGACCCACTGACATATAATAATGGACTGCTCATCTGAAATTATTCCATACAAATCGATGGCACCCAAAAGTATAGTTGTCGCACTCATCCATAGACCCCCAAACTGACAAGTAAAAACAGACCTGATTTTATATTTTCCCTTTTGCACTAGTGATGTTTATATCTTTTGCTCTTTTCCCCATAGACCCCCGGATTTTGACATACAGAATGTCAGTTGCTATAACAGGCGTTAAGAACTTAAATCAGATACACATAAAATTTGGAAATTAATGAAAAAAAGGCATTTTAAAAGGTGAAAAAGTGAAAATAGTGTTTATTAATTTTTTTAAACAAAATATTTGTGTTATTTTAATGTTTTAAGTACGTATTTAAAAAAATGTAAATTTCAAAAGTGATTCCGGTGTTTACATGGAGTGAAAAAAGGTTTGTAGCCTATGGAACAAATTGGTGCCATGAAAAATTCCTCATGAGCTGTCCATTCTATATGTCAGTGGGACGACCTCTTTATGGACAGACAAAGATAGAGGGGGCGGGGAGGGGGGGTATTTGGTGGAAATCCCAGTATTATTGTTGACATGTTTCCACCATGAAAGACAATCAATATTTGCACACGAAAAGTTTGAAAATAAAAATGATTTTTACGATGTTTTTTTATGTCTGTATGTGTGCGGATGTGTGTTCGTCCTTATAATGTCTTTCCCATTTCCTTTAAGATATTCTCAAGCATACTGCTCTCTCGTTCGTGGAAATGTCGTGACTTTTTTTAAAAAAAAAGTGTGTCGTCTTCGGGGGTGGCTTGGGAGTCGCATACGAACTTTCCCTACACACCAGCCAAGGATGTGGATTTAAGGTTATATTGTACAAGGATTTTGGTATCTTTTATCGATCAATCCGCAGCCATCTGCGAGGACCTTTTCTCCCTTAATTCGGCACATATGCGAGAGAAACTAAACCAGGAAAAGACTTCATGAATATTTTTGTGCCGGGGCCGAAATTGAGTGTAGTGTGTGATATACATACATACCCACTCAGAAAGGACGATAAATCATGGCTTGATTTTTCGATTCGTTCAAAATCATAACGTAGAGCCGTTTTTAAAGGAAGAAGGAACGAACGAACAGCGGCCACACCACCAGTTACATAGCATCAGTTTCTGGGTAAGAAAGGGTGTTCACCCTTTATGCAGTATAATCTGTATGTATGTATGTATGTGTGTGTGGGTATATACGCGTTAGTCCGCTGGAGCAGTACTCTCACTTTACCATCCATTTCCCCGTATTACAACCCAAAACAATATTTCACAGCCTTGTTTGTCGTTCTCGGGGAGTCTTGTCAGCCGAACGCTCTCTTGCCAGGCATTTTTGCAGAAATATGGATAAGTTTGCTGTTCCGTCCTCCGACGCTTGTTTTCTAGTGGTTCGTAATTTAAAAATCATTTATCATCCCCTTTCCGCATAGTTTATAGGATTCTGGCCATGATTCTCTGGCAACCCCACAACCACTCGACCCTACCGCCGGCCCTACACTCTTTAAGCGGGGTTAGGGCTTGAAATTGCTCCAATTCGACCAAGGACCCCATAAGGAAAAACTCATTTTGGCACTATCTAAATGACGTAGGGTGAAGACAAAAGGGTAGGGTTGGCTCAGAGAGGGGGTGGTTGAGAAGTATAAGTATAAGAAAAAGGGGTGATGTTACACCAGTTCAACGCCATAAATCGATGCCATTCTCGAGGATTTTCCAAATCGGAACAATCCGATGCCTTCTGCCTTCTGGTGTTGCCGAAGAAAGATGTCACTTCTTTCTGCAGAATCGCTGAAGATTTATTCCCTGTCAAGTTCTCAAGTTCTACTTTCCTTTCTGCCAAGCTACCCACCAAGTTTCTGCGCCAACAAAAAGAAAAAGAAAGCACCCGAACTTCGCTCTCTCCCTTCTCTTTCTCAGAAGTTTTCAATTTTTGTTCACGTACACTGTTAAACCCCACCATTAAACCCATAAACCTTGATCTCATGATAATTAGATAAAAAGGATTTTTATTCCTTGCTGTGTGGTCCTGGAGCTGCTTCTACTGGGAGGGGGAGTAAAGATTGTCTTTATGTTTTGTATTTTTCGTCCTGATAAAATTGAAGAGTTTCCAAACTTTTGATCCACAAGGCTCAAACAGGACGACGTCGCGCGTTCATTTAATACAACAACAACTCACAACAAGGAAGAGTATATTCATTCTGGGGCGGCTTTAATTTGATGTTGGCTCATGATTATTGTAAGCAAAACGTATAATTATAAAACATTTTCATAGCTACAACAACAACAAAAAAAGTTTTTCCTAACAGGGTTCTGCCTTCCCGAAGAGGGAAAGTTTCGTGCTTTAAGATAGGCAGTAATTAACAGGTAGAACCTTTGAAGGGCAATGAATTCGTACATATATATATGGCACGATAATGGTAAGTTAAGACAGCAATTTAAGAGTTCAAGATAAATAAGGAAGCAGCAAATTAACTTAATCTCCGCGTAGAGTTATATCACAGATTTCTGGGGGTAGGCTTTTGTGATATTTTGGAAGAGAGAAGATAACATTTAAATTATTTTAATTAAAGAGGCACGCAAACATATATTTTAACGAAAGAGGCGACATTGGAGATCACATTTATCCTAAAATTTATCGACTTCTAAAAATAACGAATTTGAGACTAAAACTCTACTCAGTCGTATATGTAAATCACATTGTCTCTGCTGCAGAGTTGGTCTTGGGCATAGGGATACGGAATTGGTACTCGATTTTGTACTCATATGAGTATTTAGCTTTTGATTCTAGGTTAGGTTAGGTTATTATAGGTTAGGTTCGGTTAGATATGGCTGAGCTATTGGTTTGAGCTCATACACTTGGGCCAGAAGGGTAGGCCCTCATTGCACTTACAGCAGCCGTTTTTTCACAACTCGATGCTGATTGTTCAAGAAAAATACAAATCGCATATGACGTTTGAAAACTACCTAAAATATCATCGGTCTAAATTTACTTTTAGACTTATATGGGACATTCCACGTCAAATCGGACAAAATTTTTCGACCCCCCTCCGTTTTGGCTGAAAATTTTCAGGGACTTTGGGCAACTATTTAAGACTACAAAAACATTTTTTTTAGAATTTTTTCATTAATCTATTGATCAATAAAAATGAAATGTGTTTTTTCGGGATTTTCATGAATTTTGACTATATTTTTTGATTTTGGCTCTATATCTTTCGTTGGGGTCGACGTTTTTGATAGGTTTTACATGTTTTCAGGTCAGAGGGGTTGTTTACAAACAAATTTGCTGAAAAACATAAACATATTTTCGAATTCAAGGTCAAAAGGTCAAAAAATAGTAAAAAACTTTAAAATTCAATTTCTCAAATACCCCATCTCGAAAATGGACGTTTTTGGTGTCAAAATGTTCGGGAGAAGTCAAGTCAAAATTCAAAATGGCAGCCAAGATGGCGGTCCAAAATTCATTTCATGGAAAGCGGTTCATTTTTTGAATATCTGACCACAGATTCGTAATCAGCCGCCAAAAAAACCCTTTATACAAGTTTTGGTAAAAATTGATGACGTTTCAACTATATCCAGGGCAAAGAATTCAATAAATATCGTAAAAAATTAAAGATTATAAACAAATACTCATAACTTTCGAAATCCTTAAGAGCCCACCGAGATTTTTGATCGAGGTGTTAGAGTGACTTCTCCCGAACATTTTGACACCAAAAACGTCCATTTTCGAGATGGGGTATTTGAGAAATTGAATTTTAAAGTTTTTTACTATTTTTTGACCTTTTGACCTTGAATTCGAAAATATGTTTATGTTTTTCAGCAAATTTGTTTGTAAATAACCCCTCTGACCTGAAAACATGTAAAACCTATCAAAAACGTCGACCCCAACGAAAGATAGAGAGCCAAAATCGAGAAATAAAGTGAAAATTCATAAAAATCCCTAAAAAACGCATTTAATTTTTATTGTCAATATATTGTCGAAAAAATTCTAAAAAATTTTTTTTTTGCCTTAAAAAGTTGCCCAAAGTCCCTGAAAAATTTCAGCCAAAACGGAGGGGGGTCGAAAAATTTTGTCCGATTTGACGTGGAATGTCCCATATACTTAACTTGCGCTTTTGTCGATTGTCGAAACTCCGAACTGTAGGAACATCTAGTAAATAATAATTTGTAGGATCACCCACTTTTTTAATCGTCTTTTTTGTTTCATCCAATAATTGGCACTCAAAAATCACTCTGAAAATCTAAACAATTTTTTGGCTCATTTTGGTTTGGGAGACCCAATTCCCTCCCCCTTAACTTTTGAACAGGAGGTTAAGATAAGCTTAATTACACTAATTTTCATAAAAATCGGTTGCCGTCACAAAAAATTCGGTCTATTAGTGTTATGGATGGAGTTCTGCCAAAATTTTCTGCGGTAAAATTGGAGTAAAACTCCTTTCCATTGTGTACGCCTTGTCTATAAACCCGGTGGTAATAAACAAAATGAGAGATTGTCTAATTTACATCACAAAAATTAAGAGAAAAAAGAAGAAAAAAGAAGAAGAGGAATAGTGAAAGTCTTACAAAACGTCTTTTTTATGTATGGAAATTTTTCCTATCAGCTTAATTGGGTACTGAATTTTGTGTTGTTTTGTTTTATTACTCTTTTATTACCTCTGGTAATAAACATGTTTTGCAAGAAATTTTATTTTCCAATGAATAATGTATATATGTATTTGCGTGCGTGATTTTTGGTATAAAAATACTTTAAGTTATAAAGGACGATCAGCAACTCATCTGGATTCGTTATTCAATTGCCGTGAAGTGAAAAAAAGTGGCTTGAAATGCGAACTCGCTTACTTCTTCATGATAATTTAGGTCTAGTGCTGCATACAGTACGACCGGAATCGCCCAGTTACCTCTATGAAACGCTGCTGTTTTGATACCTCAAACTCATGTGGCCTAAGGTTTTGGTGGTTGTTTAACCATATTGTAGTGCATTTTAAAAATCATGTGTGTGGAATTTCGGAAGTTAATGAGACCCGTGATTTGGAGATTTTTTCTAAGTCTCGCAGAACGTAGCTGCCTAGTGCATACTGCATGACTTTAGATAGATTCTGGTCCGGTGAACGATTATTTCTCTCTCGAGCGCGTGTTTGGTTAGCCGGTTGCAGCTAAACAACCACTGGGCTACTATGCTACTTTCTGGAGTTCGTATAACCGTGTAAACATTTTTGTGTAAGATTTAGCCATAACTTAAGGCCCCCATTTATACACAGGTCGCCGGCACGCCATATCCTGGAAGTGTTCGCCTTGAGGCCAAGTGTCATCACACACTCACCCTCACCGGCCACCAACTGTATGGGGCCTGAAGTCCAAGAAAACTGACAAAAATCTTTATGTGTGTCTTGATGTGCCATTTATTGTCACTTCGTGCCTGAAGTTCATCATCCATCTGAGCTTCTATTCACTCCCAAGCCGTGAATTTACGGCAAGAATTCACGCCGTATCCACTTGGAATGGAAAGAACGGCGCGAGCTAGCCGCGAAAACCATCCACACTCGCGTTCGCGCTTGTTCGCGGGTGTTCACGGTGTGAGTCTGGAGCCAGTTTTCGTTGAGGTCATGAGCATTTTTGCACTTGGAATAACAAGCTGGTATGCTATCATGACTTCACCTGCATGCCAAGACCTGCCAGGCGAATACCTGAAGTATCCATCCCTCATTCAGACTAAGTTATCTGTGGCATTCGCCGGGGCCACCGGCCGACCAGGTTTGAAAGGCCACTGCCTACCGGCCCGTGGCCAGTAAGTGAATGGGGGTCTTTATTGGAGAAACCTGTTTTACTCAGTTTTATCTACTTTTCTCGCAATTTTATACTGTTCTAAAAAGATTACGTGATATTTTCCGAGACCCCCTCTCTCCTACGTGAGATTGGGTGAGATTCGGATCGACCCCCCCCCCCCCCCAACTAAGCGCCTCACGTAATTAATGGACGACCCCTTTGCAGCCTGGCCCCAACAGCCACTTGGTGATTGTCGTGATTCTGGTATTAGTTTGGTAAGCCTGACTACCATACTAGAGGTCCGTGGTTCGAATCCAGTCTGCGACATTTTGTTAGCAGGGGTCTCCTTCTTTTTGGTTGTTCTTTGAATAGCACTTCGTTGCCTTTTATACCGGCATTACTTGAAAGTAAAATAAAAATTTATCTTTCGTTCAATCACTATAGTTTTGCTTGTTCGCAATGATATAACAGCCGACATCACAGTCCTTCACATAACAAAACTCCTAGCCATCGATCTCCCATATAATAGCAATGGATTATGCCCGACGACACACTGCATAGACTATGCTGAAATGAAAATCATTGAATTTGATTGTACAACCACCATCCACAAAAGGCGCACACTTTAATGAAGTTCACATTCCACAGAAACTAAAAATTTCGCACTTTCCATCGCATACAAGTGCTCCGAAGGCGGTCCGCTTTCGTCCCAAATTGCTAGCCACTCTGTCATAATTCGAGCCTGCAGCAATCTTCCTAGTTATCGACTATCGACAATAAATTACACTTTGTTTTCCCACTCGAATTCTTCCAAAGGTTTTTGTCTCTCCCCGTCTGAACATTCGGTTATGTTGCTCCAAGCGATAATTGCCCGTGCTTGTTGCTGATCTTCAACATAACAAATGATCACTTTGTGTCCTACAAAAAACACAAGGCAGTCGTGGTATTTGCTCGGGCTGAATGGATCCCCCAAAACAATTCAATTAAAAACGAATAAAAAAGTTCATCCTCCTCATAAACTGGGTGTTTACATTAACAGACTTTCTAAAAGTTTTTGCCCCCGTGAAATGTTATCATCTCGCCTCGAGTTTTTTTTTCTAACCTGGCGTCTCTACATAAATCGCAAAGCATAAATCATAAGACAGAAGGCTTGAAAGTCATGTGACGTAAGAGAGTTCTGCGCGGCTGGTGAATTGTTGCCGTATCATGAAATTACCTGCCCTGAGTGATAGCAGTGACATCAACCACTTCCTCGGCGCCTCGGTGCTTCTTATGCTACCTGTGTTATTCAACCTGATGATCAGCACTAAACGAAATGAAAATTCATCATCAGTCATCGGCGGCGGCGGCGTCAGTCCTCACCCAGTTTTAATTGATTACAGATAATTATCGTGAAATTCGTTCACGCTTTTCGGGCCGCGCTGTTCCAGTGCAATTTTCACGGTAATTACGGGGACATTTTCGCCATTTTCACTTAGTTAACAGATTGTCCATTGTCAGGTGATTGATTGCCGCGCGTCCCCCACCCTGTGTCATCTCCGCGTATTTTCCCCACCAGCGGTGAGGAGCTGCCGTGTTGGCATCTCCCCAAGCCGGGGGCAGCTTCCCGCCCCCACCCCCGCCAATTGTGTGTCAACAGCAGCCCGGCGAAAAACATTTTGAATATTAAAAAGGAGCCGGACACATTAATTTATGCTGCCCAACGAAAATTTTAATTTATGCGCGATTTATGTGGCCTTATGTGAGTCGTCGCCGGCGCGAGTGATAAGAGCTTCCTGGTCGCGAATAAAAGAATAAATTCAGTCCGTCTTTTTTCGCGAAACTTATTTACATTTGAGTTGAGTCAATTTGAAAATGGCCAATAGGCGTTTGTCACTCGGCAGGGCTTTGTGTGGCAATGATTGCGCTGCACAGCATAAATGTTGCTGAATTATTGCATCGTCTCGTCTTTGGATAAATGTTGCAACTGTGCACGATTGAATGGCGTTATTCGACATTTTTGTATAGTTTTAAATGTTTAATTAATCACTTAGCGCAACTGAAAGGTTTCGTGTTGTTAGCCACAGCTACAGGATGCAGCATAAACTTAGACCTTTCGTTTTTTATAAACTATGCCAGCTTTGTACCATTTGCAAATCAATATAAATTTAAACGTCTTTGACAATCGTAGCAATTGTCAGATTAAAATTTGGATGACTGTAGGAGATATGGAAAACCCTCGAACGTAAGACTTTTGTTATAGCCTAATGGTGAGTCCGCATGACACACTCTTGTGATGCGCAATCTTTTTTCCCCATAGAATTTTTTTTGCAATTCTCTGCAATTTTGAGAAATAAAAGAGTGCGCATCGCAAGAATGTTTCGCGTGGATGGACCATCAATTTTTTTTAAGGATTCATATCGAAAATCGGCCTGGGAGTATGAAGGCCGCAATAGAGGAGACTCTTTTCAGCTCCCACTTGTTGAGATTTAAAAGTTTCACCGCTTAACTTTGTCGATTTGAATGAAACTTTTAGCTCGACGGCTACTTTGGGTCTTTTGTCCAGCTAAAAACTAGCAGCTCGACCCAATTTTTTATGGCTGAACTTACCTGGGAGCTGGCTATGTTGCTGAAAGGCTCCAAAACAACATGGTGATGGGATTGGACCTACTCGCAATTTCGATGGGGCTTTTATGGCCTGAGATCCAAACTTGCATTCCAGGAAAGCCTTTGATGACACCTTGTGTGATATAATGGCCAACAGGGAAGCTTGAATGTGCGAGAAAATAACAATGTTAGAGCTTTTTGGAACTCTATTAATACAAGCCTGGACACACACGATTGCGAGTTCCTCAGCTTAAAAAACAGGGTACTAAAGGCAATGGAAATTTTGCACCTCAGGCTAAATAAGCCCAGCCCTACGTCATTATTGATTTTGGGAACCATCCGTGTTTTCGCGTCCGGTACAGTATGCCATATTGAGCCCCATCAGCTATTAATATTTTGATCACTGTAAAGAGTAATTGGAAAAAGACGCAAATAGTAGGTAGATATGGAGAAACAATTTTATTAGTTTGAAAAATCTCGAACGAAGGAACACTTAGTCATTATTTTTTTAAATCTTAATTTTTAAAATTGTGCCCCGTCCAATTGCGCCCGATGATAGTGCACCATTCGCACCAATGAAAGCGTCGCCCCTGACCATGCAATAAATATGGGCCCGTGACTATGGTTCTTATGACCGTCGTGTACAGCACAGCACAGCAACTTTAAAATAAACTCAGTTCGTATACAATTTACACATATTCAACTGAGGATAAAACAAACCAACCGGACTCGAACTGAAGTTGAACGTAAAAGCTCGCTTAAAAGAGAGTAATCAACTGGAATAGTGGAATGCCATTCCAGAGATCTTTTGCGTTTTCGACATCTAGCGAACAAATGTTTATTTCTTATCATGTACCTAAATACAGAGTTTCATCGTTTTATCTTCAACAATGACGGACTCACATATAAACTTTCATCCCCTATTTCAATCCCTTCAAACCTTTTTTCGCGACCTATGTCCTTCTCCTAGGTCTAATCTACCTCTGTACCAAATTTCATCAAATTCGGTTCAGCGGTTTAGGCGTAAAAGCGTAATAGACAGACAGATAATGTTACTTTCGCATTTATAATATTAGTAGGGATATGTACGAACTTCTGTCCTCCATTCTTCGCACAATCATCTTATGTTTAGTTATTTATACAGAACTCTAGGGAAAAACAACTTAAGCCATATTAGCAGATCCAGACAAGTCCTTGAGTACCTTGATATACTTTCATCAAAAGTGTATTTAAAAATAATCTATTAAGTAGAAAAAAGCAATTTGTCAAAACAGAGCGAGTCTGTAAAGGCAAACATTAAGAGATTCAAAGGAATTTTCCACATAAATTCATAAAAGATTTATACTCAACAATACTTGTATTTTTCCCATGAAAATCTCGACATGGCCCCACCCTTTCACTTTTTGGCAAATATAAACATAAAATAAAAAACAACTCTCGGCTTTAAAAGTTAATCATTATTGATCCCAATAAAATCAGCAAGATTGATACTACAGCTTGGCGCGTATCCTAGATACAATCTCGTCCCTCTTGTTCTTAAGTAAAATAGCAAAGAAAGAGGATCTTAACGGGAACTAAGTAGCTTTCACTTTACCCATTTGCTACCTTCTTCGCCGGGCATACTAAAATAATTTTTATTAAGCCAGAAGCCTTAAAAGTTTTTCCCCTGACTTCGACATTTAAGAAGCGCTCTCTTAACGCTACTTAACCACGAAATGAGAAGAATCCTGAAGGAAGAGGCGGGAGAAAAGAAACGAAATCTGTGCTGGTATACCCCGGTCGTATAGCAGGAAAGTCATAGACGATGCTACCGCCGTCGCCGCTACCACCACGCCACTACCACCACCAACGCCACATCAAAGTTTTTAGTTTCGTTATTCAAGAGGGGTCTAAACGATGTTAAAATTTTCATGAAAAGGATCCTTAATTGACTGTCATCGAGGGGTTTTTTGTGAGAAAGTTTCGCCACAAAATACTTCATTCGCTCCCCCTCCACTCTTTCAGGATTCACTGCTTTCAGTGCGGGGTACCATGAAAACTTTAAAAATCCTTTAATGATGAGCACAACACACAGAAAAAAAGCAACAACAACTAATTTCCTAATTAGAGCGCTAATTTGTCCTGTCAACATCGTCATTGCTTTGGTTGGTCCTTAAGAATTGGGGTGAGTTACTTTCCAGAAGTTGATCCTGAATCGAAACTAAAATCACATCAAAAGCGGAATTTTGTAAGAGTTATTGATTCACTCCAGCCACGACTCCACTTTCGATTCGCCTCGGTTTACAATAATGTAACCACAAAAAGTTACGACCTATGTCCGTCAAAGTTTTTTTCTTCTGTTGAATGTCTAGGATTTGTGGTGGTGGCGTTTGCAACCTAATGATGAATCCTCACATATGAAATCTCCCACATCTCACTATCCGAATTTTTTATTTTTTTTTATGTGACAGACTAGAGGCTTAGGGAAAGTCCCTTTGTACTGTCGACAATCTATTTTTTCGTATAGAGTGAACAGCAGCTCTAGCCGGAAGATAGAGAGAAGAGAAGGAAGTAACTGTCACAACCTAGCCGCGATATATTTTATTCCACCTACTTCCAACCATTTCGCGACTCTGGCATCGGGGCATTTGAGAAACAACACGCTGGAGTGTTATGCCTCCTGAAACGAGTTGAGTCTCATCAGCCAACCGATGACATGCGCTTTGTGGAGCGGGGAAGGACTAGGAAGGCTATGACAGAAGGAATCAGGAATGTAAAGAGGGAAGAAGAAAGAAGGAAAGTTAGGTAGGAAAGGCGAAGGACCGTGGCACCACCAGGATTCGAACCCGGGACCTCTGGGATAGCAGTCAGGCGCCTTACCCCTAGACTACCGAGGCCGAGGAAAAAAATAAAACTTGCCCATTCTTAGCCTGTAACGCCAGAATGGCATCCGAAACAGGAACGGTAAAAATAAGATTCGCCTGTTCATAGCACGAAGCAGGCACGGTCGGCCTGAGTAAAACTTCCAATTTCCAAATGCAACCCGCTACAGGAGCGTACGAATAAAAACGCACGGAAGTGTCCGAACGAAGCACGGCACGGCACACAAACTCTTTTTTAAACTAAAAGTACCATTAGTATACTCAGAAGAGCGGTTCTCTTTCGATTACATAGGTCAAGCGGCATTGAACGTGGTTTGTACTAAGTTGGGGGACCGCTTGGGAAAAAGCGTCATTTCTGTAACAGAGACGTGGATATCTCTGCCGAGGTACATTTTTAGACTTTCCTGCCTGAAGCGGGAGCGTGCAAAAGACTGAACTGCTGGCACGGTTAACTCCGAATGGATGCTAGGAAATTCCTAATGTAAAGGCAAAGAACGAATGGACTAAGTGAGAGGAAGTAACACGCTTTGAAGCCCACTAACCCAATTGAAGGTGAGGCCTTTTTCGAGCTAATTTGAAACGCCCCTAGTATTTATGGCGTCGCGGAGTTAGCTATTTTGCAACTTCAACTTTGCAAAAATCCAGCTTAGCAAATCCAATAACGAACAAAACTTGTCCAACAAACTTTTCGCCTAGAAGCCTTGTTACGAGATATTTATCAAGAAAGGTAAAAAAACAGGGACTATTTCGTGAATTTTTCAGTTTTTGGGCTCCCATAATATTTTCCACGTATTTTCATGTTTGCGTTTGTTGGGGATGTCGTTTTTGACCAGTTCCACCAAAAAAGTGCGCGTAACATCCAAATAATGACAAAAAGGGACAAAACCACTGGAAATGCGCCTGAACTAAATTCAAAATATCCAAATCAATATAATCAACTTAATCCATTGCAATCGAATCAATTCCAATTCAAACCTATGTTAACTCACTAAAAAACATGTGAGGAAGAAAACCCCGCTCTGGTACCACCAGGGCTTGTTTTTTTTGCGCCCGGTGCACTATGCCATATTGCGCCCCATAAGCTGTTCATTTTTTAACCCATTGAGGGACAGTGGAAAAAGACACAAACACTCTTCGGATGGGAGAAATAATATTCATAGTTCGCAGAAAATGTTACATCGGTCAGTTTCATATGGGCCAACATTCACCCAACAAAAATCTGCTGAAAACGTCGTTTGATAAGAGAGTAGGAGAGAACGATGTGGAGGCAGATTTTTTTAACCTCTGAATTCTTTAACCAACTTTTTGACAGCCATGTGTTTGTTGTTGCCTCTTTGTCTTCCTTTTGCTAAGAAAAGAAAAGAAAAGGGGTGGCAGATGGGAAAATTAAGATTAAAAACAACAAAAGGTTAAAGCATTCTAACGTATAGTTCGTTGGAAAAGTTGGCTCTCGTTGAGTTTTCCCATGCGTCTCAAAAGAGAATAGGCGATTACATCCAATTTTTGTTGGTTGGCCCGTGTGAAACTGGCCATATTAATTTGTTAGACAGTAAAGAAACAAACCAAAAAGAACGATTAAAGAGGAATCCTCGCCACAAGGAATATTGTTCTCCTAATTTTGTTCATTTACCTCTTTTAAAAATCACAATAAACAGCAATAGCTGCGCTCTTTTTGCACCATGATCCAGATTAGATCAGCGGAGCATAAAAGAACGGAGTTGGATCATAGAAGAAATTTAGTTTTTTACTAAAAAGTTAAATAAAAACTTACTAAAAATTAAAGAAAACAGAACAAAATTATAAGAGCTCTGGATTTTTCAATGAAATGTGTCTTGGATATGGTTGTTACACAAACTATTTTAGAATCACAGATTTTGATCCAAATCTTTTTTGGATCAAGTTGTTGTTGCTAGTTTACTTGCAAGTTAATGATCTGAGTCGGGTCATGGTGTAGATAGAACGCAGCTATTATACAATACAGAGCCATTGGAACAATTTTTCCTTTGTGTGAGTTGATGTGGTGATATTTCCAGAATTTTCAAAAATGCTCCCACGCAGCATAAATAAATGAAAGGTATTTCTCTCACTTGGGAAAGTTTTTTCCCTGATTTTTGCTGCTAATTCTCGAAGACCTGTACCTTCATTTTTTGAGTAATATCTCGAGTAACCTTTCTTGAGTAAAATTTTATGAAAATCGCGAAGCTTCTCTGGACCCCCCTCCCCCCTTGGATGGGAAAGTACAGGGATAGAAATTGGTTAAATTTATGTCATTTCTTGCACCTGTGAGAATACTTTTCATTTTCTTTTTCAAAATTTTTAGGTTTTTTTTTATTTCTTCATTTCTGAAATTGCGCTCCCGACAAATTGCGCCCGGTGCAAATGCACCATTGGCACCTATGAAAGCGCCGCCCCTGGGTACCACGAAGTGTTTTCAGCAAAAGTTCGAATCAGAAATTTATTTGTTCTTTGAACCGTAGTTTTTTTTTCTTAATTTTTTTCGTTTGTTTCCAACATAATGAATAAATGTTAATTTGGTGTAAGGAAATTTAACGGTTAACATAAAACTCTATCCTATTCGGTGTGATGGTGACACCTAGAGCTACAGTGCCTGGCACTTTCTCTCTGATGGTCTTTCTCAGGGGGCCTTGGTAATCTAGGGGTAAGTCGCCTGACTACTATCCCAGAGGTCCCGGGTTCGAATCCCGGCCAGCCCCACGGTGCTTCGCCGAGTTGTTTCTCGATGCCCCGATGTCAAAGTCGCGATGGTAATGGTTGGAGTAGGTGGACTAAAAATATCGCGGGAAGGTTATGGCAGTTCCTTCCTCCCCAACTAGAGCTGATGTTCGACATTGCACTCTATAAGAAGAAAATAGATTGTCAACAGTATAAAGGGCCTTTCCTGAGACTCTAGTCTTTCACATAAAAAACAAAAAAAAAACAGCCCTGAATCCTGTTGGGTGAAATATCTGATGTGGGTTTCCGTTTTTTTCCTTGGTTTTTTGGTTCACCACAAAATACTTCATTCGCCCCCTCCACTCTTTCAGAATTCACTGGGGTACCATGAAAAATTTAAAAATCCTTTAATGATGAGCACAACACACAGAAATAAAGCAACAACGACTAATTTCCTAATTAGAGCGCTAAGTTGTCCTGTCGACATCGTCATTGCTTTGGTTGGTCCTTAAAAATTGGGGAGAGTTACTTTCAAGAAGTGTTGATCCTGAATCGAAACTAAAATCTCATCAAAAGCGAAATTTTCTAAGAGTTATTGATTCACTCCAGCCCCGGCTCCACTTTCGCTTCGCCCCGTTCACAATAATGTAAACGCAAAAAGCTACTCGCTATGCCCGCCGTCAATTAATTGCAAAGTTTTTTTTTCTTCTGTTGAATGTCTAGGATTTGTGGTGGCGTTGGAGGAGCAAGTTACGAAAAAAAACACCAATCACTGGAAGGGAAACTCATAAAACTGGGTCTCTTTGTGCCCGGAGATTTCCTCAAGATTTTCCTCGGCTTTTCCAGTTATCGCGTGTTAAATTTGGAATTGTTCAATCGTGTTACTTGTCAACAAAGCTGAACGACGTTCGTGATGCCAGCCGGTAGGTGGCCTTTCAAATTAATTGAAAGCCAACTAATAACGATACATGAGGGCGCTTAATATTGGACACGCAACACGGCATAATCAGCACAAAGGAGCTGGGGGCAGCACGTTGTGTGTATGTGTGTGTGTGTGGCGTTTTGGGAGAGGATCCATTAAATTTTAATTTAACTAAAAATAGCACAGGCCCCCCGTCTGCCTCCTGTTAAGGAATTTTTGCGCCCTGTGTGTGTTGGGCATGTTTATCCTATATACATAAATACATATAGGCATAGACTAAGTATATACCCGCTTATATATTATTTCGTACTAAACCCCGGGACAAGGATAAAGAAATACCCGAAGACAGCAGGATGGTGCCCCATGGAGCAATTTATTTTTCCCCACGCGATCGATTGATTGAGCTACTGTGTGTGTTAACTAGGATGTTTGCAAGTGCCTCTACAAATTGAATATGTTTACAAATCAAAACGGAACAGGATGTTTCAGAGTTGATTATTCCACTGGGGGGAGGTTATAATCGATGGGCGGAATGTACACGGGTACATGTTGTATTTATGAGCGATGGTGTGATGAGAGCCTCCTACATTTTTTCTTCCTTGTAAAACTCTCTCTCTGTATTCAGTTAAGTACCTACCCTGCGGGGTGGATGGAGGGGGAAAATTATAATCCAATATTTCAATTTAGGAGTTTTAATATTAAAAACGTGTCGTACGAAGAAATTTTTACATAATTTTTGGGTGGGGGAGTTCCACCTTGAAGACAAATCAGACTCTCTCTGTTTCCATGTTCTTTGAGCATGAACTTATTACAAATGTATGAGAAATGGGATTTTCACTTACTTGTGTAAAATGGTAGCAAAAATCTGTTTTTGTTTTCTTGAATTATTTACTTCCTTTTTTGCCTGGTGTAGGTTCGCAGAGACTTGCTTTTGGTAGATAAACGGCAATTCATCGCGTCATTCTGAGTATAGTGTGATGTTCGTCCACAGATTATAATCATGGACTTTGTTATGTTTTGTTATTCGTATGTACAATGCTTTACCAATTCAATACCATGGTGAACCGATACAGGTGGCCAGCTCAGTTCAAGGGCCGCGGACGGTTGCAGGATCGGCAGCAAAAGGGCACAGTTTTGTAACCGGTAAAAATCCTTTACTGGTGTTCTTCATGTGTGCCTGACGGACCGTGTCAACCAAAGAATATATGTATCTCTTTGGAGAGTCTGGTTCGGTTGCTCTAGATACATACATACATATATCCAAGGTGTTTTAACAATCCAAGGTATTGGTATCGAATTAGTTCTAAGGAAGAGAGAGTTTTCTATCTGGCCGTTCAATCAAGGTAAACGGTTACCGGTTTTCTCCTTGGGAAAATAAAGCTACAAAAAACAAATAAGAGCTTTAAATTTTGATTATATTTTTATTTGGACGATGCTATTATGTGTGAAACACAATAACATTCAAATGCCCTCTACGGTACCTTTTGCCGGACTCCATCCGTTTGAGGTGATTTTTGATAACTAATCGAATGTCGTTCAGCGAATGCTCCAAAGTTTGAGGATTGTTCACATAATCACGATTTTTTTTGTATCCCCACAAAAAGAAAAGTAAAGGGGTCAACTTACACAATCTCGGTGGCCAATTGACATCTCCAAATCGTGAAATTACTTGTCCAGGGAACTTCTCGTGCAATAGACCCAAAACCGGCTGTGTTATGTGGCATGTGGCGCTGTCTTGTTGAATTCACATATTGGTCATATCAAGACCAACAAGTTCGGGATACAAAAAGTCAATGATCATGGCTCCATAACGCTGAGAATTGTTACCATCAATGGTGACACCATTGTCATTTTTGAAGAAATACGGTGCAATGACACCTGCCGATGACAATGCTCACCAAACAGTCACTTTTTGCAGATTAAATGCCCTCTCCGTAGTTATTTGTAGGTTTTCGGTGTCCCAGATACGATAATTCTGCTTATTGACGGACCTACCAAGCGTGAAATGAGCCTCGTCGCTGAAGAAAATTTTCTTCGAGAAATCGGGATTCATAGCTTGTTGTTCGACGTAATCCCTACGCACACGATGATCTGCCGGCTTTAATTTAGTGAGTTGGACTTCCGCAAAACAACATCAACAAACGACAACATCAAAAAATCGGATGGAACTTTCGTAAACTCTCCGCATGGGCGCCTGCAGCGGTGAAGAGAATTCTTATACCAGCTGTACTATCACGATCCGCCACAAGGTCCAGCACCAGAACCGGTGGTTATCGAACAGTCGACGAATTAGTTTCTCGACACCGAACGGACAATTATGAGACGGCAATAAAATCGCTGGAAAATGGAAAATCGACGGGAATAGACCAAGTAACCCCCGAGATGATCAAAGCCGGAGGTGATGTCTTACCACAACGACTCCATGTCCTCATAATACACAATGGCATTCGTTGTCCCAATTTTGAAAAAAGCGACAGTCGGGAATGCAAGAATTATCGCGGTATTAGCTCAATCAATCAATCGAGGCTACAGAAATTACAAGCCGAAAAGAACAAGTGGGATTTAGACTCGATGTGGTCTGCATGCATTGTGGATGTGGATGCATTGATCAAATATTCACTCTCCGTTAGGTAGTGGAAGAAAGAGTTCGTTGCGGTAAACGAACTGTCATAGTTTTCATCGATTTCAAATCCGCTTCCGATTGTAGCGATTGCAACAGCTTGTGGAGAGCCTTGGAAACCACGTGCCATTGAAAATCATTCAACTTCTCCAAGCGTCATACGATGGCTCAACCAGCTGCGTACGCATTCGAAGTGACTTATCCGAGAAGTTTTCCGATTCAAACGGGTGTCCGACAAGGAGACGTCGCTTTGCCACTTCTCTTCAACGTTGTGATCGACGCGATTATGGGTGAAGTATTCGATGGACGACGCGGAGTTCGATACGACGACAACTTTATAACCAACTTGATGTTTGCTGACGATAGCGCCGTCTTCGCCGACACAGATACCGAAGCAACGGACTTTTTATACGCCATTTCCCGCATCTCCCAGTCATACAGGTTAAAAATCAATGCGGAAAAGACCAAATTGCTCAGAACGTGGTTCATATGGAAACGAACAAATATTACCATCAAAACGAAAGTACGCATTCACCGCCTTTTCTTCAATTTCGAAATTTTTTAAGAAATTAGTTTTCTCGAGGCTCTTAAAATACTAGTTTAGCCAATAAAAAAATAAAAAATGGCCTTACAACAGGCGAACACCGGCCGCTTGGCTTTCTGAGGGGCATATGATGGCCGTAGAGCTTTTAACTATTTTTAATGGAAGCCAAACTTGGCCAATGTTTCCAATCACGGTCGGTGTTTGCCCCTTGTAAGGCCACATTTTATTTTTACTTGGGTGTCGATCCATATTCGAGGGCCAAATTATCTACCCAAACTGAAATGTGTTTTTGTTGAATCAGTTAGGGGATTCAGTTAGGAAAAGTCAAAATCTTTAATTTTTTGCGTTGGGACAACAAGTCATAGTGTGTGTAGTTCAGTCAAACTAGTTGTCCTTGATAAAGCGCTTCAGAACACTCGAAGTTTGCATCCAACCAGAAAAGTTTTGTGCTCCAAGAATGCAATACGTTGAGCTTTCACAACGCCAGTATAAATAGGCCTAAGGGTATTTGAAAACCAATATTTTTACCCCCAAAAAAGGAGTCTGTAAAAACGAAATCAAAATCGCTTTTGCCCTACCAAAAAAAAGGAGAAGAAAAAACCTCCACCAAAAAAATCGAAATCAGCACCCTTAAGGATGAAAATATGACAAAACAACAAGAACGACAAAAAAGAAGCAAAACCACCCCCTGTCTGAATGCTTCTGTTGCTGCTGTCTTCCATTTGGTGATGATATTCACTCTCATGGAGTTTCGTGCGCACCGAGAACGACCCTCAAAGGTGATTAAATGTAATCCGGCGATGCTCGAGCATGACAGCCAGAGACTTTCCTTTCACTTCGATATTTTATTTATTTTGGCATTAAGCACGTTTCATTTCGGCATTAATTAAAATCTCGGCTAAATTTTTCATATTAAACACCCTTTTAGTAATGACATACATATATAAATATCGCGGATGGCGCACACTTGTTCACTGAGTTATGTGTGTTGGTGGAGTCTATTTTGCTTTAAAGTAGATTCAGAGGGAATAAGGGTGGTTAATATAGGGTTGGATGGTTGGTGCTCTATGCCAATGGGGAATAGGCGGGATGAGTGTTTTAATTCACGGATCGTGGATTGGAATTTTACAGGTGTGAGCAAGATTAGTGTTGAGCCGCCCTCCTTTAGGAAAAAGGATTGAGCTTGATGTCCTTGTTAATTTAGATGACAAATTGTCCGTAATGACAGGCTATGGGGTTGTGTGAGTGTGCTGCTATTCGTCGACACGTTATAGCATGGTTAAGGGCAGAAACACGACTGATACAAGCTGGAGCCAATTTATCGATTGTATCACTCTCTTCTAGCTCCTTCAGTGATGCGTTAGAGTCCTTTGCACAGACAAAAAAAAATAGAGAGGGCACTTTACAGATTGGCGAAATGGGTGATTGGTTGTGGGTTGGGTGGGGTTGAGGTGGCGGATTCGATGAATCAATACTTGAAAACTGAAGGATGAAATTTCAATTTTGTGCCGTCAGAAAGGATGGATCTGAAATGGATATGGACGGCTGTCGAGGTAGATTCTCTTCTCTCTGACAAATAGCATTTTTCTTCGTCCTATTTCGTATCTATTTATATTTACATATGCACATATGAATGTATATATATGAGAAAAAAGGCACACCTACTCGCACAAATAGTGTAAGACAGTTGTCTTTTTGATATCCTGTTTACCTCCATACCTGTCAACGGAAAGTGTTCATGCACGTGTTGTGTCGTGACTCTTCCTCTTCTCCTGATGTGAAACTGGATTCTTCTGCTTCTACACTACGGAATAGGATAGTCACCAGGCTGTCGGTATGATATGGATCCATTCCCCAGTCTCTGTAGCTTCGATGACATGAGGTGATCCCTCCCTGTGTAGGTACACCTCTTGGCCCAGTTCTGATCACAAAGCATATGGGTGCGGGTTGGTGGGTGGGTGGGTATATCCTTCTTCCATAGATGGATCTCCATTTTTTTTTGTGTGTTGCTTTCCTCGTTGGCCCCTTCAGGCATCAGGCATGCGGAGCAAATAAATACTACTTATCCCTGGGTTTTCATGCCTTTCTTTTTCAATTTCACTTTGATGTTTACTCCCCCTGGGGATTAATTTTGCACTTATGTACAACATAAACGAAGCAGCATCGCTCTCTCACACAGGTACACACAGTCAGCCAGGCAATATCGGTTCCTTTCTAGATAAAAAAGAATTTAAGCAAATAATAAAAAGAAAAATAAAAAAAAAAATAAATAAAAAATAAAAATCCCTGATAGGCAAAAAACAGGCAAAGAGTTTAGGGGTGGGGGTTATTTTCGGTTGGTAAAAAAAGGGAACGTAATTAAAATGAAACAAGCATGAGAATTTATAAATTTTCAAAAATACACCCTCAAACTCGTCTCGAGTAAATTTCAGCCCTTTTTCACCCCCCTCCCTAAAATTTCACAAGGGTAGAAAAGGGTGGATGGTGGTTGATGGGGGGGGGGGGGCGGCTGCCGCCACTTTAGATTGAAAATGCTTTTAACACAGTTTCCACATCGACAAGGAGAGAGATTGAGTGATGGGATGGAATCGATAGAATTTGTGTATTATGGCAGCTTGGGCAGGGTTGCTGCTAGTAAGCCTACTCTGATTAAATATTAAATTTTGTTGCGAAACAAAAATCTTGAATCTCTTTTCTTGATACACAACCCTCTTCTTATCTATATATAGTCATATAAACACACATACAAACACACCCCATTTTTGGGGGGTGAATTTCCAAGCAATTTGTTGATTTATGAGATCAGTGGCGTAATGTGCAGGGATTCTCCTGTGTTAACTTGCCGCCAACACTTGTTGTTATAATAACATTTTGCGGTAGGGAAGGTGTGATCTTCAATATGCCTTGAATAATACATAACATAATACATAATTAATAACATTCTCCTCTCCTACTAAAGAAATATAGAAGACTTAGGAACATCACTATTACGAATTCTTTATTGATTTCGACATTTTTGTTGTTGTTGTTGTTGTTTTTATTTCGAATAGGTAACCCTAATGGAAATTGTGATACTGCCCGAAAATGTTCTCAATGTTTTCATAACATCACTCTCATGTGTCCCAAGTGGTTATATCATTATTATTGGAAATCGTATATAACATAAGCTCTAAGCTTTCTAGTATCTATTATTTTTGGTGAAGTTTTGGAATTGACCTTCGAACTCCACTTGTAAATATGATATGCTATATGGAATAAGATAGGGTTTCTCCCTTTCTTGTGCTCGAGTTAATTTCTGATTATATAGAAGTTATCCACTTAGTTTTGTGGTTGTCAAGCTATTTGTGACCAACAAGGGGATTGAGATTCAACATTTAATGGCTTTTTTGAGATGTATTGAATTGTATATGGTTCCTATAGGTTTGTTATAGGATTAAGCAGATTTTGTGGACTTTAATAATATTATAGTAATTTTACTTCATTTTAAAGTTATGTGGGAGAGTCTCTGTAGAGTAGATCACTTAGAATTTGTAGTTTTGACATGAATGAGCTTCAGACAATTTATTACAATTTTGATTGCGACGTTTAAACAGTTTGTCTTATTGTTATCGTAGGAGATTTTATTATCTCCTAACCACTAACCTAGACATAATAAAGCGTGGCATGGATCCTACATCGATTTAAGGTAGGACGAGAGGCTACCGTGAAATTGAGCGCTGAAATAAGTATTGCATGTCCGCAGCAGGGAGCACTTCTTTTAATGCTGCTTTAGAAGCATTTTAAAGCAGTCTCAAAAGTAGAAAAAATATGTTTAACTCTCCAATTTATAGCGACAACTGCGTTGTTGAAATTTTTTTCTATTTTGTTCACATTTTTCAATTACTTTTTCGTCCTTCCAAACGCGAGTATCGACAATTTTATTAAGCAGTCCCCCAACTATTTACTAACCACGTCCAATGCTGCTTGACTACCGCAATCGAATAAAAATCAGTCTGCTGTGTGTTTTCTGATGACGATCCTTAATGATCATCTAGATAATGGGAGGTGAAAATAAAAACTGAGTGAACACTCAGAGAGGATTCTCTGGAAAAGAGTGTTTTGAACAGAGTAAGTACAAAAATCGGTGTGTATGAAATAAAAATTCCCTCAAACTGCTTGCACTTACTCAACCATAATGAGATGAAAAATGTCAATTTTGATTTAGTTTATTAAAAAATTTCGGGGATTTATGCCAACTCTACCTTTTACCTTATTTATGCCAACTCTACCTATAAGAATAAAAAATAACAATGAACAAAATTGTTTTCGTAGATGTAAATAAAATTTAAAAGCAAAAAACAATTTCAATATTTTTTTTTCAAATCTAGAGGTTAATTAAGGGTTGAAAATAATTTAAATTTATTTAACGAAATTTGAAATAAAAAACAGACGATGTTTTTACAATATTTTTGCAAATCTTTTTTATTTAATGTTGATTTTTAAATTTGTAGGAGTAGTGTGTATTCATTGGACGTTTTTGATTATTATTGAAATTATCGCGTAAATCCCTTGTTTTTTTTTGTATTTTTAAGGGTGACGCCCACATTTTAGGGACCCCGATTTTCGCAACAGCGATCTAAAAACCATAAGGAGTCTCGAAACGGTGTTAGGTTTTGACACAAAAACAAGCGTTTTGAATGGACTAGTTCTTCAGACAAATAGCACGTTGAGGGTAGTAACCACCAACCTCAATTTTTTGAGTGTTCACGCAAAGAGAGATTTCAAATTTAAACTTTATTCACACCAAAGTAGAGAGCAGTCTCAAATTCCAAAAAATACAAGTGAAAGGTTTTCGTTGAGCTTAACGATAGTAGATTTTAATCACCCTAAGTTGAGTGTTCTCTCAAAAATTTATATTTAGGCCTAGGTTTAAGACCCGCGTTTGATAAGGACAAGGACGTTCATAAGAACGATAGGTGGAAAAAGATCGGTATCTAATTCACTGTTATACATTGGAATGCAACAGGATTTAGAGGCATTAAGAGGTAGACGGTTAGATGCAAACCATTGATAAATGCGCTTGAGAGTCTAACGCGACTGTTTAAGTAAATCTGAACATCATCTGCATTCCTTCACGTGTTTTCAGCTTGTCATGACAATGCTAAGATAATTGATGTACATAGAGAAGAGTAATGGTCCTAGTATGGAGCCTTGCGGAACGCCGCACGGTATCTGTAATGGATCCAAAATCGAGTTATTCAACCAGTACGATTTTGCAGGTAGCTACGGATTACCTTAATCAGAGGATGTAAACCTTATATGGGTTGCCAATTTGGTAAATAGGCGCATGTGGTCGACACTATCAAATGCCTTACTGAAATCAAGAAGAACCTTCAAAAGTGCAGTTTCACAGCTATTACCCCATTGTGATCCGTCTTACAGTGCCTGTCAAATTGCCATGCCATCAGTTTCTCTAGTACCTTGCCCCAAAAACATAAGATACTTATAGAACGATAGCCGGCAAGACTATTTGGGGATTTATATTTCGGTAGTGCAATTACTTTCGCGTCTGTAGCGAATGCAGCGAAAAATGTGATTTCATAAGACAGAGCTATTAAAAATATGGGAGATGAAGGGAAGAATTACAGGAAAAATTAGCTTGAGAAATATGGTTGGGAGGTTGTCATGTCCAAGTGGCGTCGGATTTAATAGCATAAACGACTTTACGGACTTTTTCGTAGTCCCCGGGGCGAAAACTAATATATACCAGTAGATTTAAAGCAATTGTATCACAAACTTTGCTCGTTGCAGCTCGATGTTTATTTAAACCATCCACGCTAAGGTTGACCTGGGCTACAGAGTCATTTCCATGAGCCCCAAGTTACTTTATGTTGTCCCAAAAGGCAAGTTAGGACTAAACGAGTTTTAGTTTTACTCTACGGATGGCAGAGGTAACTAGGTTAGGTTAGGCTAGATATGGCTGAGCTGCTGGTGTACAGGTAAAACACTTAGGTCAAAGGAGTAGGCCCATTGGATACCATAGTGATCCTACTTTAAACTTGATGTTAAAGTGTCGTTTCTTCGCTAAACCACCTCGAGAACGGAATGAAGCTTCTTAGTTGCGGGATCTCAATCTTCGAGATTTTTGCAAGCGTGTTTAGGAAGGGTTCACCAAAGGTAGTTAGTCTCCTTTTTCTTAGGGCTGGATGGATTTGTAATCACGATATGTGAACATTTTGACCTAACAAAGATACAGCAATGATGGATTATTAGTATTACATACAATACGTCGGAGGTCGAGTTACAGTTATGGTCGACCCTGGTCTTCCTTTTTTGATATGATCTTATCTATTCAATCCTGAACCTGATCTACCAAATTTTAAAAGTTTAGCCATTATAATATGACGACCTACTCTATTGAAGACCTTGCTGGCGTCAGTATAAACAGCATGACTTTACAAACCCTATAGTCAAATTCGGACTGGGTAAACTCCAAACCTAGGGAAATTCTCCAAACCTGCCCAAGCTATCATCAAGCCTTCCTCCTTCAAAATGCGTACCAAAAATGGCATAAACTGCTCGTCATATCGTTGCCATCCCAAGAAAATATTGTTTTTCTTCTTCAAAATTTATTTTCCCGATAATTTTCAAATTAGAGCCAGAGTATGAATTTTTGATCTCGTGCTTTTTATTTCGAAATTTGGTTAAAAAAGGCATCAGGCTCCTCTTCCTTATCCAGACACACCCCACAGATGGAATCTGCACGTGCCCTTATTTATTTTATGTTGCCGGAATTCTTTTCTGTGAATTCCCTTCATCCCTTCCTCTATTATTTGTATTTTCTGTGCTTGTATTGTGTGCGTGTGTCTGTTTGTTTTTTATTTTTATTTTGAAGGAGCACTCGAGAGCATTAAAGAAATTCATTTTAAATTCCGCAAGCCCATTTCTGATGTTTTATTTCTTATGTTTGTATGTATAGAGTGTACATTCGCCCGCTTGGCCCCAAAACTCCAGCAGTTAAGAAGGCCTTCCACCAAAGCAGAGGAAAAACCCCTCGAAAACTTCTAAAGAGATTCCGGTAGCCGCTAGCGATAATAATCGGGTATAATGGGGAAATGGGGAAATGGGGCTAGAGAAAGGGAGAAGGCAGGTGATCATCGTCTTTACATAATCTGGATGGCGGATGATGTAAGCATATTTTATTTGTTGATTCTATTATTTTCCGGGAATGTGTCATAAAGACTTTCCCTCAATAATCGAGAGCTCAGCAGAAGAGGAGAGTCAGTGTTTTTCACTTGGTGTTGTTGTTGTTATTTTTTTGGCTACATTTAATGTTAATGCTGCTGCCTTGGTTGGGTACTTTGTTGCTGTCGTTATGATGCCGGAACTCATGGATGAAAGCCTCAATTTGTCGTTCTATAATGGCGCTGTCGTGAATATGAAAATGGCAGATTTTTTGATGGCACCAACAATTTAATAATATTGGGCGTCAAAGTTTTTATGGGTTTCGAGTGTAGATCAGCAGTGTTAAGTAATTTTATGGACTATTTAAGGCAATTTTTTAATGTTATGTTGTATTGTAGTTGATTTAGTTTTGTGCGGAGATAAGCTGAATATGGTGTAATGTGGCACTTAAGTAAAATGAATGATTGTTGCGGTGAAATGAATTTGGTTATTTGTAATTTTAAGTGAATTCAATTTTTTTGGTAGTAGTACTTTAGAAAGTATTATTAGGGCATTTCTTCTGAACAATAAATTAGATAATTATGTCAGTTATGAAAGTCTATTTAAGTCCGTCACTCTGGCGTATCTTTAAATTTCTGTGCACTGTGAGCATACGGCCACAGTAAAAAATTTCGGCCGAAAAAAGTTTTAGACCAGGGCTCTTTTAAGGTATACTTACCGGACGATACATTAGTCCAAATGGCTGCGAGCCAAGCCAAAAAGCTCGCTGTGTGGGAAACTGGGATGGACTCGTGGGATAGACTCGACTAGACAAAGTCTAGTAATAACAAGTCTTTCATCTTCATACAAAATTCCCCCCCCCCGTTAGTTGTGTGCGTGCATATATGAACATCACTGCTGAGCAAAACTCAACGCATATTTCGTGAATTCAGCGAGACAAAGCCAGATTCTCTCTTTACGATAAAGTATGCAGAACAGAAATGGAAAGAAAATTGAATCAGCTGTTTTCTTTCATAAATCAAAACAAACGAGCAAATATGCACCAATACATTAAGTTTATTCTCATATAAACTCATAAAAGTTTAGCTGTTTAGTTGTATGAAAACGCGTATAAAAATGTTGCATTCTCTCTCTGATAGCCAGACATCGTCATTTGAAGAACTTTTGCATATAGCTGTTCGCCTTCCACTCATTAACTATATGAAGATGAAAGATTTGTTAATTTCTAGACTTTGCAACTAGTTTCACGGAGTTGGATTTTCAACCGCTTCAAAATTCATGAAACTGAGCCATTTATTGGCTTGCTCGTGTGTGGAGAATCTCGGAACGCGGCATCATTCACTGAGCTAGCTGTACGTGTGCAATGCCCGATCTAAACTGCGGGCCTGAAGCATGAAAGCTTCACATTAAACGCTTTTTTTGAAAGTTCAACGAAAAAGGCTTCAATTAAAGCTTCACAAATGAAAACTTAAAGCCTTAATGAAAACTTCACAATTAAAGTAGAATTATAGGATTTTTGTATAGATATTTTCAAACTTCGTGACCTCTCGCGCAGGCTGGAGTAAAAGCACTTAAAAATTTTTAGAAGCTTTAAAAGCTCCTCCTTGTTGAATCACTTGCTGTCTTTTAATCAGTCTCGACTGCGTAATGCTATAGGAATGTGCACTTTTCTAAATGCATCTGATGGCGACGGCTCTTTCTTTCACAGACAGCTTAGTCGTTTAAATGATATATCTGCTGGATCAAATGGTCTATATTCCAAATAATTAAAGAAAAGGATGCGACCTGAACACTTTTCTCGTGACATCATTCAGTTCTTTTCTAATGAAAAAGGGTAAAAGCTTTTAAAGAGGGTAACAGAGCTTTTCCTTAAGAGGTTACCTTGTATTATTGTACCATTCTAGGATCCATAAAACATTTTTCTACTTTATAAGTTAGGGCGCTGTTCCGTGAGCTGCAGGCTGCACGGGAAAAGCTTTTAATGTTCTTTGATTGACCAGGAAACTGTTTCGACAGGCGTTTTCTCTCTTGCACAGTCTTGCTGCAAAAGTCGTGCAGACTTGATCTTACAAAAATTATCAGAAAACAGCTGATTTTTGTCAACAAGCAGTTGCATCCATGTGAACCATGAAACAAATTTTTGCAGATTCTCGCGAAAACTTCCGAATACTGTACGAAGGCAAGCCGAAATCGAGCTTTTGCCGTGCGGCAAGCAGCTCATAGGTACAGCAACAAGGCTTGTTTTTAGCTTCTGGCCAGGGTCTTTAGCAATGGGTGTCCAGTACGGTATTAAAAAAATAAATTTTCCGTCAACGGAGTAATAGTTGTCTTATCCAGAGCACCAGCAAAGGTTTTGTTTTAGTACCATGGATTCCTTCCACGTAGTCCCCTATTCTACCTCTATAGTTCTCTTTGTTTTTA
This sequence comes from Thereva unica, assembly GCA_949987705.1. Taxonomy (NCBI): domain Eukaryota; kingdom Metazoa; phylum Arthropoda; class Insecta; order Diptera; family Therevidae; genus Thereva; species Thereva unica. The sequence goes on from OX465285.1 coordinate 86,911,430, forward strand.
AACACGAAAAAGGAAAGATAAAACAATAGAGGGCCGTATACCTCTCTCATTCGAACTCAAAAGCAGGGCTGGAAAGCTCTTTAAATTACTGGGAATCTCGCGTGGCTCCCAAGAGCTATTTTTCCGTAGAAATTGGAGGCAATAAAAGTATCTACACTGGTATTCCTTCAATTGTTTCCGAAACCAACTTTACAACGTATTTTATCTCCTGTTCACATCCAGCATTGTGTCTTGTATTGTGGAGGCATTATCATGTAATGACCAAGTAGATGAACAGATTACTGGATCTCGGCGATAGTGGCAGCGCTCTCAGGCGTCGCCCGTGTTCGACCAGCCCTAAAGCCGGCACTGCTTTCAACACCCTGCTGACTACGCTACTATAAAGATTGCTCGTCCTACTTCCACACCTTGCAGCTCTTACATTTACATTTTTTAAAGGAATCTAGCTGGAACCCGGTGCGCCTCGCTGCACCCATAATCCAATATTATGGCGTGCGCCAAAATAATTGGGAATCTCAAAATCGCTCAGAAATCCTCGGAAAGCTGTTGTGTATTATTTGAATATTCGACTTTTTGTTTTTACAATTACTTGAAAGAAAGAATGATCCACCTTCACTTAATAAGATTAGTGGCGATAAACATAAAAGAGCCGCTCAAAATTAACAAGGTGTGTGCCTAAGTCCTAAAAGCTTACTAAAATATTACAACGAGCACCGCTCTGGCTGTCAAGGAAATTTGAAAATTCTATTTCTATTTCTATTTATAGGCGAAAAACCAATTCTGTGAAAATAAATTGTGAATATTTTCCAAGAAGTCTCAATGTCTTACACAATTTCTCCCAATTTTCTATCCAAATCGCGTTTCGATGGGATACAAAAATTTCCCAGAAGTAATTTCTCGATTCGATATCATCGGGGCACAATCGCAATTGACTCAAGCATCCTCCTTTGTGTTGCTAAGCTTTTCTTTGAAGCCTAATAAATTTCGAATGTTTGTCCTGAAACAGCAAAAAAAAACCAAAAATCTGGGACAGAAAAACAAGTTCCGGGGCCATGTAACCTTAATCGTGACAAAACTTGATTCTAATTAGTTTGTACACCTATGAAGCGAGTCCTTGTAAGGAAGATAATCCCAGGACAATGTACAAGGCAAATTTTGAAAACATAAATGCAAATTAACTGCTTATCAGGGCCCGCTTACGTACCGCAAAATCGCCCAGGAAGCTGTTTTGTAATCTCCAGCAACATAAGAGCAAATAGGATTAGGGACGATATAAATTATCAACAGGAGATAATTGAGCCTGCCGCCCTCTCGTCATCGTCCTTCGTGGGGGGATGGAGTAGGGGTGGATTGCCTATGCAAACAATTTTAATTTTCTGGACAAGCACCTACCAGATCTGGACTTGTGCTGTGTTGACTTTGGGCCAGGAGACCTGCCTCAATCAGGCATAGAGCAGGTGGTCCTTGCAGGGGAATAAACAAGGACACTAATGACCAGAAGAACACATAGCCCATAAAGCCCTTATTTATGGCCAGGGGATGTGTGGAAAGGAACTAGAAACGTAAATAAAATTTTATTGGGATATTAACGCCCTTTTCCCGATTATATGGGACCTGGATTTTCTCCATTTTTATTTTTTCCCCCCTGTTGATGTTGATGATTCCGCCGGGGGGGTGGGGTTGACAGGATTTTCCAGATTGGCATTCACAAAAAAAAAAAAAAATAAGTAAAAAAAAGGTTTCAGCTCCCAAATTGGAGTTTTAACATGGGCATTCAGGCATTTTATGTTTCGGTACTGAAAATCGAAAATATGTGCTTCCCACCCCCACCGTATGTCTCCATTTATGGCATTTCAAATCGATCGAAATTGTTCCTTAAAGCCGTAATCTCGAACAAAATATTTTATGGATCCTGTCGATATTTAGTCTGATTTTATGTCCTTCTTTAGAACCCGTGTCTCCATCTTCTTATTTTTTCGGCTATTTTATTTTCCATTTCTTTTTTTGTGTTATTTTTTTAAATGCATCCCCCGAAAAAATTTAACATTCATCAATAAAATAAATTGCGTTCCACAGTTCCACAAGAGAAATTTTATATCTCGCCGAAAAGGAAAAGGATACGTGAAAGGCGCGCTATGAAATTTAATTGTACGCCGAGAGTACCGGGGATACATGTACAGCATTTGAAATGAGAATGATAAGAGAAAAAAAAGTTTTATGTTGGCTACTTTTCCTCTCTTTGAAGGTTGTGTACTTAAGAAAATTATGCGGGAAAGTTTTGGGTTTTGTGGTGAAGGATATAAAAGATATTTTTTTTTTGGGAGGGGAAAAAACGGATTTTATGAAGCCTTGATTGGATTTGTTGATAATTAAATTTTTATGGTATGATAGTAATGGTTTATGGCATATTTATTAGAAAAAGGAAAGTACGGAAAGGAACGAAGAAAACTTTTAGTTTGGTGGGTCCACAGGATACAGAATTCTGGCTATAAACTTATATAGAATGCCTGTGAAACAAAGCAAAGTCGCTGAAAAAGTTCCCAGAGAGTCAATATGACCGCACAGACAATCCGTTGGCCATTGCATTCAAACTTAATAGTCTGTACGAAAGTCCTTGTCGTATCTTTGTATGAAAAAGATTGAAAAGTTTTACAGCTAGAAGTGCTGTCCCAAAATATAATGTACGCTTATGCCAAACAAATAACTCTCTAAACCTACTGCTACTAGTAGCGAGTTTTGTTTGATTTTTTTTTCGTATTAAATATGGCTTCGTTTAACACCTACCTACTTAAAAGTCTTTACAAGCGAGATATGGTCCTGACTTCCTCCGGTGGGGGGGGAGGGGGGGGGGATCGTTCATAGACTAAACATTCACGGGGCTTCTATACTACTACCTGGAATTCGCATAGCCGCGTAAAAAATGTTGTGTAGGATTTAACCATATCTTAAGGACCCCATTTACATACGGCAAGCCATGGCCTGAAAATTTTCGCCTTCAGGCCAAGTGTCACACCACACTCACCGGCCGCCAACTGTATGGGGCTTGCAGTCCAAGAAAACTGACAAGAATCCTTAGGTTTTTGGGCATTTATCATCAGCTTGTGCCTAAAATTCTGAACTTCTATTCACTCTCAGGCCGTGAAAGAAGTCATGGCAAGATGGCATAAGAATTCACGAAGTATCCACTTGGAACGGGCAGCAAGGCGCGAACTAAGGCGCGAAAATCATCCACACTAGCGTTCGCGCTTGTTCTCGTGTGTTCACGGCGGAGGCGCCTTGAAGTTTTCGTTAAGGCCATGCAGCTGGTACACGGAAGCTCCAAAACAGAGACCAGTGTGGGCGCCGGAATCTGTAATGAAAGCCCTAGCAGCTGTCCTTTTATCTTCTCTGATATCCAAGTAACCATTCGGGCGATAAGATCTCGTAGGATCAACTCTACATTTGGTTGGGACTGTCAGCTGGGCGTTTCTTGTTTTGGACGTTTGATCGAGGCTTCAAAGTCATTGAAAAAGCGGATGCCTGGCTAAACAGGGCTCTGAAATTACATTCAACGGTTTCGAGCTGGCCATTAGGGCGCTCACCAGCTTGCTGCAAAGAGCCCTGGCCTATCGGAATTTCATGACACCTGCTGAATGCTGGAGGTCGGCGCCTGGACTGGCCAGTTCTAAGCGATTACTTCCTGTGCCGTCTCATAACGCGGCCAAGGAATTTTTTAGGCCGTAGAAACGATGTCAGGGCACTTGTTGGCTTGATACCTTGATTGATTACCTAACGTTGCATCCTAAATTATCGCTTATGGAAGATAGGAAAAGCGGAGGACCCTATAGGCTTTGCCTTGAGAAGGATGAGTCCATAAATAAATATTAAAAGTCATGTCCATGAGTATTACGATACCCATTCAAACTTATCCCACAACTATGTGGGTAGGAAATACTACAAAATCTCGTTCAATCCTACTCACCAGAATTTTTCAATCAAAATCACTAAATAGCAGAAGAGAAATGTGTTTCTTTCTAAATTCCATTTATTTATTATCGATGCTGCTGCCGAAGGTGGGTGTGGACCGTACCCAGATGGCACAAAACAACAATTACCCACATTTTCTTGCATCCAAAGAAATAAAAATAAAAATACCACAAATAAAAACAAAAAAAAAATATTAAACTCAACTTTAATCACCAAAAGTGGATTGTGGATGCTGAGAAATGCTGGATAGTGGGTATTGGATGTTGGATGGTCGCTATCGGGGTAGGCAGCACAAATCAATTTTCTCTCAAGCGAATCCACAAGGCGAAAACCTTTTTCTCAGGAATTTAATTAGATAAAAGTCAAATAAAAATTAATAAAAAAAAAAGAAATTCTCATTTTTTTAAAGGTTTTGTTAAATTTTATTAAGAAAATTGCTAAAAACGTTGAGAAGAAATGTGATGGGCGTTCTATGAATTAAGGACAAAATGGGTAGCGCTAGAAGAATAAGCACTCAATGTCAGATGGACTTGCAGAAAAATAAAAAAAAAAGAAATAAAGCCATAATTAAAAACTACGCCTCCACAACTTCACTTCGCTTTACCTAAAATGAGGCACCCCAGTAAGATCACAGCAACTCCAGACAGTTTTAACTCGACCTCTACAAAAATTTAAGAAAATAAAAACATAAGTGAAATCATGCATGAAAAATTCTTTGCACCTAACAAAACTGCACCTGGAATAAATTAAAGCTTCATTACCTGGCGTACTTTCAGCTCAGGTTGCAACCCGTGTTGGTCACGATCGACCTCGAGAGGAATTTCTTCTGATAAAATGTTGCTGATCGTGCGATTTATGCTCAACTTGAACTTGAACTTGAATTTAAAGTCTGGGACAGGGCAAGCGGTCGTTCTTGTGGTACTAACTCTGTCTGTAACTCCATCTTTGTCTAGGCAGATTTGTTGAAGTATTTGATGTACTTAGTTGGGTAGATCACTTACGTGGATTGTGCAATGCTCGTACAAAAAGATCAAATAGTCCCAGGCTATTTATAGTATATGATTTTTATCATTTGTGTTTGAATTTCTTATTTATGTGGAATGGAAGGACTCGACTAAATGTTCCTCCTTAAAATATTGTATCTTTCCTATCAGGACATACCCAAATTGATAGTGTGTGCCAGGATTGTGTTTCAAAACTAATTCGCTCAATTGAAACTGAAGTTGCTAAAGTATACATGATTCAATAAGAACCGTCGAAAAGTCTGAGCTTCAGAACATTAAAAAAAAAGTTCAATATTTGGTTTGGGGCATAATAAAACCTGCGCCTACTTTTCTGTACTAATCTGTCAAGAGTTTTTGAAGCACGAAGAGCAGAATAAGGCAACACTCAATGAAAATTGCGGCCTTTGAGCCCAGCATTCCAGCCCAAAGGCGTTTTTTTGTGGTATTTATTTTTATTACCCTTATATTACCATTTTATTACCCTTTAATTACCATCTTTATTATTATTATTATTAATATTTTTAAGAGATTTTTCTACATTCTTAAAAGAATTTAACATTTAAAAAATAAAAGATTTAGAAATTTGAAATAAAAGTGAAAAAATTTAGAAAAAGCGACAATATGTACGTAGCAGAAACGTACATTGGACATTGAATATCGAAGAAAGGGAAGATGTGGAGCTCCGCAGGAATCCGTTCTGGGCTCTCTCCTGCGTATGACAATGTATAATGATGCATCGCCTCCCAAAAAGGATCATTTTCGATCTGGACGTTCGATGAAGGAGAAATTTACATCTCTTAAGGAAGCCGAGGCATTGATACGCTTGTTTGGTGACTTGGAGTATGTGATTATTCCATCGCATATCGTTGGATAAAGACACGCCGACGATGTTAAGAGATGGGTCAGCTGTTCTAATATCCTCGCCCACTGAAATGGAGGGAAGGTTGGTGCAGGTTTTAGTGGAGAATAGACAGTACTCGGCACGAATCTTGCGGCCCCATTCAAGAATGAGTTTAATGTCCGCGTTAAGAGAGTTGGACTTGAGTTCACATTCTAAGGGACAAGGTCTGGCACCTGCTCGTCCTATGTTGGCGAATGCCGTCATCGCAAAACTATGAAGTGGATTGGAGTTTATTGAGAGCAGATCATTAATGAATATAAGTAGAAGATTAGGTAAGAGAATCGCCCCTTGGGGAACTCCGGTCGAGATTGAGTGAGGGTTGGATTCGACTCTCTTAACTCAACTCTAAAGTCCATGCTTAACCCATATGTTAGCGCAGCTCTTAAACCAACTTTTATCTTAACTTTAATTATTTAAACTTAACCTTTAACTCAACTTTAAGCTAAACACTTGCCTTCTCTTAACTCAACTTAGTTCAACGTGATTTATATAAACTCAACCTTTAGCTCAACTCGTAGCTTAGCTCTTACCTCAACTCTTAACGCAACTCATAAACCAACTCGGTACTCATATCAACTTAATTCAACTTAACTTATCTCAGGATAAATATTACGACAAGCGCTTTACGATAGGGTAAGGGTCTCAGATAAGGCCTGTAGACTGTGCGAGTGAGCTGAGCGTGTTAATCTTGTGTAGCCGGAAAAAGTGGCCGTGGCGGCAGAAGCTGTTTTATTTCAGTGGTAAAAGCGGTAACATTTTTCCAAATGAAGGAATAATCGTGTACGCGTCCTAAATGAATAAAACGAAGAATGTACTCCCGCATGCTCTTGGTTAAACTTGAATGTGGATCCTTAAATAAACTGTCTTTCAAAAAGTTCACCAAAGTCACTTGCTCTGTTTATTTCCGTTTACTGTCTTAAAACCAAAGGGCAACCACAAACTCCTCCATTATATCAATGCCCTGTTGACACATCCCTCCTCAAAGCAGATAAGACAAAGTTCATAAAATTTATTTTTATTTCATTCACCACAATTTTGCCTCTTCGTTTTTTTGGGGGGGGGGGGGGGGGGGGGGGGGGGGGTAATTTATAAATCAATGCATTTTTAAGCAACTTTCTCCATAAAAATTGAATTGAAGGCCACGGAAAAGGCAACAATAACAAATATAAACAAAAATCTACTTTATTATGAAATTCAACAATTCTTCCCGTCCATGTTGATAAACTTTAAATTTATGCAATAATGTATACCACAATTTCCATCCATCTACAAATATTATTTCTCATTCAAGTTTCAGAATGTTGTTTTCTTTTTATCTCCAACTTTGGTTGGTGGTGGCTTCTTAAAAGGGGCGAGTTTTGATTGTGCTCTGTGCCAGAGGAGGAGCAGCAAAATAATCTTAAAGCGCTTTTCTTCGTATTTTTGGATGAGGATCAGTGGTGTTGTGCTAATTTTTCTTTTACCGGAACGCGTATATATAATTATATAGACAGGGCCGATCCTGGGTAGGCGGCCGCTCTGTGCCGTCTCATGTCCCAAATTTACTCACATACATACTAAAATTCTTACACTATGGGTGGGAAATGTAAAAACTACAAAGATGGGAATTTCATCTACCAATACAGAAAAAAACGTTCCGGACTCCGGTTCACGGTTCGTTCCGGTTTTTGTTCCGGTTCGGGTTTGGTTCAAACCCTTGTTTATAACAATACCATAGACAAATAAAAGGAAAGATGTTCCATTTCATATAAGAAAAGTGTGCACTATCCTGATGAAAAAGCTTTCCTATTTCCTCCATTTAAGCTTCCTCCAAACGAAACCTCTTTCTTTCTTCTTTATACTCCTTTAATCCCTCATGGGACATAGGGCGGAAACAGTTGCCCTCCAGCGCACTCTGTTTTGCGCGACAGCTCTTAGCTCCGACCAGGATCTCCCAGTTGTTGCGGCTTCTTCTAGTAGGGTTCTCCTCCACGTTGTTCTAGGTCTTCCTACTCGACGGGAACCTTGCGGATTCCAGTCAAGGGCCTGTTTGGCTAGATTTTCGTTTTCGCGTCGCAAGGTGTGGCCAACCCAATTCCATTTCCTTCGCCTGATTTGATCGTCTATCCTTTCTTGGCCGGCACGGCGCCATAGTTCTTCGTTTGAAATTCTATCTTGCCAGCGGATTTTTAGGATACGACGAAGGCATCTGTTGATGAAGACTTGTAGGCGCCCTGTGATGAATTGGGTGACTTTCCATGTTTCGCAACCATACAAAAGAACTGCCTTCACGTTGGAGTTGAACAGCCGCAATTTGGTGTTAGTGGAAATCACCGTTGATCTCCATATGTGGGACAGGCATGCATAAGCGCCTCGTGCTTTATTTATTCTGGAACTGACGTCTTCTTCTGCCCCGCCATTTTCGGTAATAATGCTACCGAGGTAGCAGAATTTATTTACCAGTTCCACGTCACGGTTGTTCAGCGCTGTTCGTTCGTTGGTGTTTGCATTTATCCGCATTTCTTTAGTTTTAGTCGGATTTAGCCTTAAGCCTGCTGGACTACTTTCTGTTGCTAAATTGTTTAACATGTTTTTGAGGTCCTGGTGTCTGTGGGCCAGCAAACAGATATCATCTGCGTAGTCGAGATCCTTAAGGCGGTCTAACAAACCCCATTGTATGCCGCCTGTTCTACTATCTAGAGCGCCGACAAGGATGTCATTTATTACTATAAGAAATAGTAAAGGCGAGAGTAGGCATCCTTGCCGTACTCCTGAGCTCACCTCGAAGCTGTCGGATAATTTTCCATTATGGAGAACTCTGCATTTGGAATTGTTATATAGGGCTTTTATCAATTCTATTATTTTATCAGGCAGTCCACGTCGTCGTAGTGCCTGCCATATAAAGCTCCTATTGACCGAGTCGAACGCTTTCTCATAATCTACGAAAGCAAGGTAAAGGGGGGATCGGAATTCAGTAGACTGCTCCACTATTATTCGTAAGGTGTTGATATGATCAATACATGAGCGGCCCTTCCTGAATCCGGCCTGCTGCCTCCTAAGCGTTCGGTCTACTGCCTCACTTATCCTAGATAGTAATATGTGGGACAAAATTTTGCCCACAGTAGATAGTAAACAGATGCCTCTCCAGTTGTCGCATATTGTTAGGTCCCCCTTTTTTGGTATTTTGACTATGATACCTTCCGTCCAATCCTCCGGAAAGGTACAGGTGTTCCATGCTATTTGTAGGATTGGCTGAAGCGCATCTGCTATGAGGCTTGAGTCGGCTTTCAACAATTCTGGCGGGATGCCATCTTTCCCAGCTGCATTACCATTGGCCATCGCATGAATTGCGGTTACTATTTCCGTCTTGGATGGGGCCCGGGTGGTGATTCGAATTGGCTGTGCATTGTTGCTGGTTTCCTGAGGTTCCTGTGTAAATGAACCATTCAGGGCGGCGAAGAAGTAATCTCTCCATCTTTGGAGCTGCTCCTCGTCGCTGCACAGCAGCCTTCCATCCGCACTCTTAACGGCATGCTTTTTAGTAGAGTGCTTTCCCGAGAGCTGTTTAGTGATTTGGTACAGCACCTTACTGTTGCCTGTGTTTGCCGCGTTTTCCGCTTTTTCTACGAGCTCATTTATCTGCTGCCTTTTATCACGCCGGACACTTCTCTTTACCTCCCGGTGTAATTGGGAGTATTCCCGTTCCAGTTGATAACGTATTTCAGGGTCGCTTGTAGAGTTTACTTTATTTTTGAGGGCTCTCCTGCGTTCTATTTTTTGCCAGGTTGTGTCCGAGATCCAGTGTTGCTGGTTTCTTTGGACATAACCGATGCTTGTTTCCGCAGCCGTCAATATTGCGCCCTTTGTTCTACTCCACAGCTCTTCAATATTTGTGTCGTCAGAAACGTTGTGCTGGTTTAGAATTAGTTGTAGATTTCCAGCAAATTCCCGCTTTTTAGCGCTCTCCCGCAGAAGATCTACGTTGAATCGTCTACGGTTTATAGCATCGCGTTGTACGTTTCTGATTGCGGCGATTTTAAGGCGAATAGCTGCTACAACCAAATGGTGGTCGCTTCCAGTGTCTGCTCCCCTGAAACTCCTGACATCCTCAAGGATAGTTCTCCATCTGCGGCTGACGGCCACATGATCTATCTGATTTCTCGTCCTACTATCGGGCGATACCCAGGTCTCTTTGTGTATCTTCTTGTGACAAAAGTAAGTTCCACCTACCATAAGTTGGTGGGAGCTACAGAAGTCAACGAAAAGCTCACCATTGTTATTGGTAACTTGGCTTAGACCTTGATTTCCAATTGTTTGTTCAAGGCCGGTGTTGTCACGGCCGATCTGTGCATTTAAGTCACCCATTAATACAATGAAGTCTCCCCTTGGAATAGAGCGAAAAACCTCATTCAGCCGCAAATAGAACTCGTCTTTGATGTCATCTTCAGCGTCCTCAGTTGGAGCATAGCATTGGACTACCGTAGTACTTCTTAGTCTGGTACGCAGGCGCACAGTAATAATCCTTTCAGAAACTGGTGACCAGCTAATGAGGCTGGACCTGGCTTCTTTGGTGAGTATTACACCAACGCCACTCCTACGGCTTTCAGTTTCGTTTCTCCCAGAATATAAAAAGGACTCACCATTTGGGCAGATATGTTCCCCCGCATCGGGTCATCTGGTCTCGCTAAGTCCCATGATCTTGATTTTATATCGATTCATCTCGTTGAGGACTTCATCCAGCCGTCCCTCAGCCAGCAGTGTTCTCACATTCCATGATCCGATTCGTGTCCTTGTTCGAAAAGCAAAGGTCGTCGTCGTGTTGTCCATCCGGTTCCGAGGCATTGTTTGCCGATTCGTAGCAATGGTGTTTTTTATGGGAGCGGGTTGCTAACCCTCAGCCCAACCGACTTAAAACTCTGTTTTGTGGCGCAGAGAGTTCGCCATTCGCCCGTCTCCCGTTAGCTCCTTCCGAAGAAGTACCCCAGGGGGCACCGCGGGGAGGTGGGGTTAGGACTTGCTAACAGGTCTGCTAGGTGTTTGTCTGCAGTGACTTTTCTCGGGTTTTGGCAGAGGTGGCAAATCGGGTACCACCACTTTCCGAGGTCTTTGTTAGCCGTTTGCCCCCGCCAAATCATTATTTTCGGTGGCACTGTCAAGAGACTTGAGTAAGTTTCATATTTGGAGAGAGTGAAACTAAATGAAAAGAAAAATGTTAGGGATGGATGGGAGCATGGGAGAATGGTCGAGTTGTTTGCGTTTGCGCTTTTTTTACAGGTTTTCTTATTTATGAAATATCGGCATACGTACATAATATAAGAATGTTTATATTTTTTTCTAGGAAAATTTTATTAAGGGGATAAAATTGTGGGCGGGAATCTATTTGAATTAGAAAACAGCTGTTTGATTTTTGTTTGAATGACAAAAATAAATTGCACATTTGGAGGCAGTTACAATTTTGTTTTTTCAGGTCAGACTTTTCGGTTTTTACTACTTTGCAAAAGTAAGTAAAATCGTTTGTTTTGTGCGAATTTTGATTTCGTTTTGATTTACAAAAAACATTTCCGCAATATGTTTTTATTTTTCAGATTGGGAAATGTTTAATTTTCGTAAAGAAAGTAACAAATTTAAAAATATGAAGTGGAAATTATACTTTATGGTTATTAGGAAAGTGCACACTTTTCTTATTTGAAATGGAACATCTTTCCTTTTATTTGTCTATGATAATACATATAAAAATCAGTGGCGGTTCCTCTTTGGAAGCAAAGGAAGCACTGCTTCCCTTGACCAAATAGGCAACTCCATAAATTTATATCAAGATTAATCACAACAAAAATCTTAACATATTTTCCCCTCTGGAAACACTAAAGCTGGAGATATTACAGCTTCCCATTGCTGTGTTAGGCCTCGAACATGATATGAGCGGCGAGCGGCAGAGTGACAATACTAAAGTGCCTCTCTCCGCTAATTCGAGACGTTAAATTTTCCTGGCGCCGCTCTTATCGTGGCCGAGGCCTTACACAGCATGAGGAAGCTGTAATATATCCAGCTTCTTTGCCACAGAAAATCAACGTGAAAACTCCAACACATTCAATGTAATTGGATCCACACTCACGCAAAGATTTGCGTTAATACAGTATCCTCAGAAGCTGAGCTAAACGCAGCTTCTTCGGAACCGAACAGCGAGAATTAAGAAGTCGAAGATAGAGAAATTTTCGTATTCACCATATTCTCTTTGTTTTCTTAGTTTCTTTTTCTTGTAATCTGTTCTGGCTTCAGCAATATTAAATTATCTCTTAAAATTTTGCTTCGTATTTTTGTTTTTGACTCTTCTTAAATTTGAGTTTTCGTTTGTTAGATTGAGTCAAGAAAAAAGAGGATAGGTGAAGTTTCTCTTTATCTATTATTTATTCTAATGGGGTGGCAGGCGGTGTATATTGAATATAAGCTGATAACTTTGTAGCTTCATTATATTTTTATGAGTCTCTTTATATTAATGATGATTTAAAGGATAGAGAATATTTTTATGAAATGCATTTTTGAGTACGGGTTGCCTGAAGTGTTTTTTACAAGAAGAATGTAATGATGCTAGGCGAAGGTTATAATAGGGTTTTATTTTTACTATATTTTTTAGATTTTGGCTTATTATAGTTTAACAGCTTTTCTTTGTACGCTGTAATTTTCAACAGAATTTAAAAAAAAGGTGCAAAACGCCCACTAGCAGTATATTTCGAAAAAAAGCAAAAATTCACGACTTTGAATTCGATTTTTTCACTTTTTTTAAACTTAAATAATTTTTCTTGTCCACCATCATAAAAGAAACTGCATATTAAAAAAAGGAAAAACCTCATGCGATGCACAAAAATTAAAGGGCAATTAGTTTTCAAATTTGAAGTCAATTTTTGGTACTTGACCTTAAATTGTAACCAGTTATTGTGTAAGTTGAGTGAAAAAATGCGAAGAAGCTAAAATTTAGCAGTTTTTTAAGCTTGGGCCACATAGCACACGTGTTCCCAGTTCCGCCTATCCGTTGCCGTCTCTTCGTTTTTCTGTGCTCCGATATTTATTTGTATGTAGTCACAATAATCCGTTTTCTGTCTCTCCGAGTTTTGGTGTTCCGATATTTATTTTTATGCGGTTACAAGCGTCCGTTTCCTTGGCAACCTTGATTTTATTGACAAGTGAGTACTTTTGCTAATTATATTTACTCAATCTAGAAAAAGTGAGGTAACGTTTCCGCCAATCCGTTCAAAAGTTTATCTTCTACGTTTCCGTGGTTTTATCGTTCCGTTCTTTTTTTGTTTATTTGGTCACGCAGTATTAAGACACAGTAACCAACTTGGACAGGAAACGGAAGACGGAGCACGGAGAACGGAAGACGTGTGCTATGTGGCTTCCGCTTTAATTTTTTTTTTTTGACGTTAGGTATACAGATAAAAATTTAATATTGTAACCGCTGATAGCCAAAATCATAACGAACAGCCTCTATTTTTTGCATTTTGCTGACCTACGCATTCCGAGATATATGCATCTATATTTTGTAAGAACGACCGAAGAACGAAATGATGAAATTTTCACAAAATGGCCGATAACTTACATAGTGGCGGTTGTTAGAGGTAGAAAATGCCCATTTCGTATAGTACTCGATGTAACTAACATGTTCCAAAAAATTTTCTTAGATTGGAAACAATTCAATATGTTTGTTTATCTGAATCCACTATATTATTTTTCAGTTTTTCTTAGTTAATAAAGCCTTTGATACTTTTACTTTTATCGTTCGCTTTGGGCATTGCTTCCCTTATTCTGAACCTTACGAACCGCCACTGATAAAAATTCGTCAAAAATTAGAAAAAAATCAGCAATTCTTTTTAATTTTTTTTTTCAATACGTCAGCCAATTCCCGTTATCAGAAATCATCTTTAGTTCCGGAACGCGTTCCGGTCCAAAAAGGAAGTACCGGAACGACGTTCCGGAGCGTTCCGGCTCGACAACACCACTGATGAGGATAAACACCAGAAAAAAAAATGGAAGACACTAAAATATAATCCCATAAAGTGAAAACTTCAACAGCTTCTTCATATTATTCTCTTCTTATTTTCTTAGTGAACAACTTTTGCAGGGATTGAGGTCAGTTGTGGTATTGTGGTCATAAATACAAAGAGAGATAGAGAGGAGATTTTAAAATCTCCTCGAAACTAAATCTCATCAAAAAATATTCAACGAAAACGGTTAAAATTTGAGTTAAAATCTCTCACACACACACAGAACGTGAATTTAATCACAGGCGAAAATTTTAAATTGATTGAAGATATTTCTTCTTCTTTTTTAATAATTTATACATTTACACAATTCGATTTAAATTAATAAATATTTTCGGTGTGATCCTCCTCTATTTATTAAGTAACGTGCAAAGAACCTCAGAGAAAAAATCTCATTAATCCTTTAATTTAGAATAATTTTTACAGATTTACGAAATTGAATAACATTGAATAAATAGAATCCAAATCAGCTTGGGAAAGGTGATGTGGGAAGAGCATAGGGAAAAGATAATATAACAACACCTGGGATTCCATGTGATGCCACAATTTTTCGTTCCATCAAAATGTGAAAAAATTCACGCATAAATCGAAACCACATAAATTAAGGGTGTTCTTTTTTTTGCGCAAAAGCTTCTTCTTTAATAAATGAGGAATGTTCATGTATTTTTTTTCGCATTTAATTGTGTTATTATGAAATTTAAATGTACATAAATTAAATTCTATATGTTAAAATATTGTTTGCACAAAAACCGGGTGAATTATGCAAAATTGAGCAAAAATAAAAAACACATAAATTGAATCACAGAAAAAAAAAAAAAAAAAAAAAACACATAAATTGAAAGTTGAACACACGTGATTTTTTTGTAAATTATACTTTAGATAAAAATCGCGCGGTGTTTTGTAAGTTGTTTACACGATATTGCACCACATAAATCAAGGTATTAGTCCGGAGGTGGAGAAAAATTAAAAACAAAAAAATGAATGCGTGTCAAAATAGATTAAAATTAAGCATAAATCAATTTGTTTCACACGGGATCTTGTTGCGGCATATATATTTAAAAATGTCATTTTGTGAAAATTGTTGAAACTGTTTATGGGCTATTGATCCTTTTACTTTGAACAAATGAAACAGTTGGCACATTGATTTCCAACTTTGTACTATGGCACTACTATAAACTCTTTAGGAGTTTGCACTAGGATAATACTCTTATCTCTACGCCGCAGGTCGTGTTGCCTATCATATCTCCGAATTCTTATACTTCCATCCGAAGTACGTTTACTATGTAAATTAGCTAAATTATTCGAATGGAATTTCTGGCAGGTTTACCCTTAGAGTCACGTACTGAGGGAGTGAGACTTCAGACGGATATTGCCCATTATCAAACATAAAATATAATGCAGAAAAATTACATGTCTGACAATCGCGTGGCCTTGAATTGTCATCTACAATGTCATTGACCCAGGTTTTATTTGTTTACCCAAACGCCAGCCCTTTCCGGTATTGCAAAATCGTAGACTTATACTTCAAATTTCAGAGATGATCATAAATTCAATGTTTGCTTCCTTAAAAACTCCTACATACCCAATTTCATTGGAATTGGAATACAACTGGCTAAACTCGTCCGCCATATTGGCCCCGTCATTTTGATTTTATAAGTTTTGATCATATCGATTTTCATTGGAATCGGAATACAATTGGAAATTCATATTTGGGCGGCCATTTTAAATTTCAGTCATATTTTAGCGGCCATTTTGAATTTCGAAAATCGAGCTTCTAGGTCCAGTCGCTTTCTCGTGCCGAACAACCCCTACGTGCAAAGTTTCAGCATCATAGAATGTATACTACTATCCTTTGTAGCAAATTTTCGATCTTCATGACAGCGTCATCTAGGACTGGCTTTTGAAAGTATTAGTGTAGCTTTTGTTCTTTATTTTAATGCAGATAGCACATAGATAAAATTTTATTAAGATCAGCTGCACGGTCGGTCGGCTGCGCACCCCACGGAACAATGAATTCACAAATATTATCATACTGGTAGCTTATTTTCGCAAAATTTTCATAAATTATAGCCTCTATAACCTTCCTAGATAATTCCTCTTTCTATTGGTGAAAACCGTATCAAAATACATATAGCGTTGAGATTAGCCCGAACATACACAATACAATACAATATGTAAGGATTCTTGCATATTTTAAGTTTTTGCAGAATTCTTTTGAAAATATTGAAAAATCTCTTTGAAAATAATTATAATAAAGAGGGTAATAAAATGGTAATAAAAGAGTAATAAAAGGGTAATAAAAATAAAAATTATAAAAACGCCTTCGATTACACATCCATTAATGCTAGTATCCTAAGACATTTTTTCTTCGCTTTTATGCTAATACTTTGCAAACTAATAGTACCTCATTTGGTGGAATCTCTGGAGCGCACTATAGCAGAAGGATGTGCTTTATTGTAAAAGAGGTTCTAGCGATTTTCCATTGACAATACTTTTAGGCCAAGATTTATATAGACGATGAGCAATTTTGGTAGTTGAAATAACAGTAGAAACTTGATTTGTTTTCCAACTGTCGAGGTAAATTTCAGTCACGCAAAACAGTTCTAGTACCATATACCAAGCCATTAACACTTCCGCAATTCATGTTGGAGCTTTGGGATTTGCATGCACGTCAATTCCGAGGCTGGGAAAGAATTGCGACTTTAACCAATTTATTACATATTTTTAACTCTACCCAAAATTATAATTTCTCCTGCTTTCGCCTTTTAAGCTTCTACTTCCATCTAACTTTTGACACGTTCTTAAGCCTTTAATAGTTTAGTAACAGCTGAAAGGGCCTTGTTTGATTAGACCCTAAGACTCCTTTGAACACACAGAGCCCATCAATAATTTAACATTTTCAAAATCAACAGTAACCGTTTCCTTCCGTTTTAATAATTGCAACAACAAAATTCAGCACAACACAAACTCCCTTAAGAAGGAGGAACATCAAAGGATATTTATGCAAAAAGTTATTATTAACGTTAGCGCGGTTAGGCTAGCCCTGGAGAAAGGCATCCGCTCCTCAAACTTAAATTGGCATCCTTCAGACCATCAAGCGATTATTTCCACTTCGCGTGGACTTTGCTGGGGTCGATCCCGTCCCCGGCGTCAACAAAAATTATGCTTCTATGAAATCCTATGCGGATAAAAAATTGTGTTTGTTGTGGTGGTGGCATTTCCTATTGAAAGTCGCTTTTGTTAGCCATACAACCTAAACAGATTAAATTGGACTTTAGCAGAAGGAAGAAAAAATCTTAGGGATTTGCAGGCTGGCAATAGAAAGGGGTGTGCTGAGACAGTTTAGAAAGGTGATGTAAGATGGTGGATTAGAAAACAAAAAAGTTTGTAAGGATGCTGCAGGATATGTTTGCTGAAAATGTTTGTTTGAAGATTTAGAAATGTGCACAAAGTATAGCTTAGCAAGCCAATAACGTATTATATCTATCCTTCGAACTAAGCTTACTACTAGACATTGCACCATGACGTGACTCTAAATGCAGGGATGATATCGAAAAAATGTATCTATTTGAAATGAAACGAATAAAGAGTGTCCCAAAAGTATTTCGATGTCCCAAAAGTATTTCGATGTCCCAAAAATAAAAAAATACATGCGAAGGAAGTTATACTGCTCCACCGATTTTTCAGATGTCCGAAAAAAGTAATTATTTGATATGAATAGAATAAAGAGTGTCCCAAAAATATTGCGGTGTCCCAAAAAAGGAAAAATGCTGCTCCAGAGACTTTTCGGATGGCCAAAAAGTATCTTATTTGATATGAAAGGAATTAAGAGTGTCCCAAAAATATTGCGATGTCCCAACAACAGAAAAATGCGCACGAAAAAAGTTGTACGGCTACAGAAATTTTTCGAATGTCCAACAAAAAATATCCTTTGATATGAAAGGAATAAAGAGTGTCCCAAAAATATTGCGATGTCCCAAAAAAGGAAAAATGCATGCGAAAAAGTTATACTGCTCCAGAGATTTTTCGGATGTCCCAAAAACAACGATCTCACTTGATATCAAAGGAATAAAGAGTGTCCTAAAAATATTGCGATGTCCCAAAAAAAAGGAAAATTGCATGCAAAACATATTTATATTGCTCCAGAGAATTTTGGGAGGTCCGAAAAAAGTATCTTATTTGATATGAAAGGAATAAAGAGTGTCCTAAAAATATTGCGATGTCCCAAAAAAAAAGAAAATTACATGCAAAACATTTTTATGTTGCTCCAGAGGATTTCGGGATGCCCGAAAAAAGCATCTTACTAGATATGAAAGGAATAAAGAGTGTCCCAAAAATATTGCGATGTCCCAAAAAAAAGAAAATTACATGCAAAACATTTTTATGCTGCTCCAGAGGATTTCGGGATGCCCGAAAAAAGCATCTTACTAGATATGAAAGGAATAAAGAGTGTCCCAAAAATATTTCGATGTCCCAAAATAAGTGCAAATCTACTTCAAGCTTACATTAAAATATTCTGAAAATTTATTTTCAACCAATTTCACTAGTTTGCATCAATTTAAGCACGTTCGAAATGAGCAAAACCAGCGTAAATTGATGCCAGCCCTATGGGAAGGGAATGTGCCAACAGTGGTGCATATACGATTGTCTAATGACTAATTCAGACTGCGTCATCAGCGATAAATATATTAGAGTGTGTTACTGTTTTGAATGTTTTTTTCTCTATTAATAAATAAAAGAAACTGGCATTTAAAAAAAAGTAAGACAGATGTGATAGCAGTTGAATGAACCTTTGAGGGAGGGAAAAGAGCAATTATGAGTTTGGGACACAAAAGTATACTTCAATTGACCGAAAAGTTCCAAAAAGACCCGAAAGGATAAACCAATTACTATCTAAATACCCTCGGGTTTTCATAATTTGCTTTTAATTTACGAGAAATATATCCACTACCATACTTTTGTCCAGCATTCAGCATACTACACTCTATTCAAATTACGCTAGTCTCGAAGGTCCTCAAACTTGTGACATATTTTCTCATACCCAATTCTGGTTTTATATATTTTACCTCGAGTTCTCCACTTCTAAAATCGAAGCAACTATGGCAATGAACTTAATTGGATATGCAGATTCAGACCGAGAGAAGCTTCACTGGTCACTTTGATAAAAAGGACTACAAAGCTGAGAAGATGAGAGAAGCATTCGAATAATCCAATTACTTTTCTACAATCAACTAGCACATCGATTAGCACAGGAGAACCCAATTTATTTCGGAAGCATCCCCTTCAAAATGTATCGTTATACCCCCAATATATCTGAAGCTGGGTAAATTCACCCCCCAGCGGGAAATGGAATCATACAATAATGAATCTTAGATCACTCCCTTGGAAGATGCGATGCATGACCCTTCGTATCCATCTCCATTTCTTTTTAACATTAGCATGTCCGCAGGAGGGAGGCATATAAAGCTTTTTCATGTGCTTCCTCAAAGAGGACCATGAAGCAGTCTAGAATGTATGATTGGGTACGATTGCGTCTCTTAAAAGAGCTTTTTATACCTTACGGGGAATGTAAGAAAGATGGAACAAAGATCGCTTCTTAATGTTGCTAATGGAACGCAAGCGCGAACAGGCCGATTCACGTTAGCTGAAAGTGCAGGAAAAATTCTGTACCCCTTCCGCCTAGATTCCCTGTCATAATACCGGGATGCATTATTATCGAGACATGAAACTTTTAGGCCCTAAGATGCATCTGTGATGTGTCACTTGAGAATACCTGACCACATTTCCCGCTGGGCCTGAACACGACAACCTATAAACCGAAGCCCCATAGAGCATGTATGTATATGTGTATCATATCTCTCTAGCAGCAGTTGAGGGTCATTTTCAGATAAAAAAAAATGAAATCTCTGCAATGTACCAAAATCAAATCAAATAATAAACGAAATTAAACATGAAAGATTGATCACAGAAATCCCATAAACCAAACATAGACTCTCGCATTGGGGGATTCCCCGCACATAAATATATATATACTCTCCGTCTTTCTTTTTTATTACGTATCACCTCACCCCCACCCCCACCGCCCACGATAACCGAAATATTTATGAAGTACAAATACTCAATTGTTAAGGAGTACATTGAAAGGGATTCCGAATCGAAAAAAAGGAAAGAATAAGTCCTTACTGTACCGCCGCCGAGGCGAAGGCGAGCGTCTGCAGCATGAAAAAGCCAACCGAAAGTGGATCTACCCCCGGGCAAATAAAATCGTGACAAATATGTTTGAGGAAACAAGTACATCTACATAAATTTTCAATATGTATTCCCTAAAGGGCAATATCCGGCAGCTGTGTGTACTATCAAGGGCCGATATTATGTGATGTAGCACCACAATTTAATGTAATAAATAAATTGAGAGGTTTTTTTTTATTGTAGCCGAATTAAATATTGAGAAATTGCGTGAAAATATTAATATTTATCGACATTGGGGATTTCACGGTTTTTTTTGTGTGGAGGGGGTGAGGGGATTTAAAAAGTTTGGTTTAATTTATAGAATGGGTTTATAGAGATTGTGGAGCATAAGTGGTAAATGCGACATATTTTCACGCTTTTCAGAATCGACATTACTTCCTGAATTGCAAAATTTTTCAGTGTCCAAACTATTTATCAAAAATCTATTTTACATACAGTCCAGACATAGGCATCCACCCTCTGACTATCACATGTTCCAAGCTGTACAGAACTCCCTTAATGAAAAAAAGCTGCTGCCCCGAGTAAAAATAATAAGTTGGTACTTATATGTAATTTTAGAAGCATAAATGAGCCCGTAACTAGCACGCTCCCGGAACTATTATGGCACGCTCCTGCTACAGGCACAAAAATCTAAAAATGCTTCGGCTATGCACGCCTTTGTTACATAAAAGTATATGCAATCGACAATTGCAACCACGAGTGTCGTTTCACCAAACGGTCCCCCAACTAAGTATTAACCACGTCCAATGCTGCTTGACTTACGAAATCAGATGAGAAATGGTCTACTGAGAATGCTAATATTACCGTTTATGGTCAGCAAGATAAAATTGCCTATTTTCTTCGTCATATACAATATCTTAAAGCTAAAATTTTGCTGTCTTTAGCATAAAAAAAGTGTTATCGTATTATCTCCTTCGATTGGACAATTCCGTGCATGTTTTGTAGGCATTTGGAAAGGTAAAATTTTTACTTTGAGGTACCAAACAGGCCCTTTGCGGCTATTGCGCGGCTGTTTCAGATTAAGAGCGAGCGAGTCTTATTTTTACTTATATATATTTCATGAAATATTACGAAAAAATCCGGATTTTTTTAATACTTACGAAATGTGCAAGGGTCTTTAAGAGCTTAGCGTCAATATCAAATTATCTTCTTCTTCTTTTGTGAGATACAAGATCCAAAGGTACCGCTGCCACTAGCTTGGCCTATTGTCCTACCCCCCTGTACCGAATATTTGTAGGTAAAACCGCTTGCACAGGTTCCGAAGTCTACCTAAAAGACTGTTCGAAAGGCAGACTCATTCTACTCAAGCAGGGGTTTCCGGTCTTTCTAATCAAGGCAACAAGTTTCTTGACATCAAGCCAACAAGTGTCTTGACCGCCCCCAATAACCTTAGCCGCGTGAAGAGACGGCAATGAAGACAAGTCCGGATATTAAACGAAAAATTCTAGCCAGAACGTGTGCCGACATCCTTTATAGTGCGCCCCAACAATTCTTTAACTGCATTAAGAAACCACACAGCAAGGAACTGCTTAAATTTGGCCAATCTAGACACGTACTTGCAGATTGATAAAAATCTCCTACCATGCAGCCATCGACACTATAACTTTACATTTTTGCTTAATAGGCTTTTATGGGTGTGATTCTTACAACTGTTGTGAGTTGGTAACACAAGAGGGCAGGAACTAACTCTAAGCAACTGTATTGATAGCTTCCTTTCTGCCCGTTCAGTCAAGTAGTATTGGATGACGTCCGATCTTAACCATACACCATCTCGGCCAGTGGTGTTGTCGAGCCGGAACGCTCCGGAACGTCGTTCCGGTACTTCCTTTTTGGACCGGAACGCGTTCCGGAACTAAAGATGATTTCTGATAACGGGAATTGGCTGACGTATTGAAAAAAAAAATTAAAAAGAATTGCTGATTTTTTTCTAATTTTTGACGAATTTTTATCAGTGGCGGTTCGTAAGGTTCAGAATAAGGGAAGCAATGCCCAAAGCGAACGATAAAAGTAAAAGTATCAAAGGCTTTATTAACTAAGAAAAACTGAAAAATAATATAGTGGATTCAGATAAACAAACATATTGAATTGTTTCCAATCTAAGAAAATTTTTTGGAACATGTTAGTTACATCGAGTACTATACGAAATGGGCATTTTCTACCTCTAACAACCGCCACTATGTAAGTTATCGGCCATTTTGTGAAAATTTCATCATTTCGTTCTTCGGTCGTTCTTACAAAATATAGATGCATATATCTCGGAATGCGTAGGTCAGCAAAATGCAAAAAATAGAGGCTGTTCGTTATGATTTTGGCTATCAGCGGTTACAATATTAAATTTTTATCTGTATACCTAACGTCAAAAAAAAAAAATTAAAGCGGAAGCCACATAGCACACGTCTTCCGTTCTCCGTGCTCCGTCTTCCGTTTCCTGTCCAAGTTGGTTACTGTGTCTTAATACTGCGTGACCAAATAAACAAAAAAAGAACGGAACGATAAAACCACGGAAACGTAGAAGATAAACTTTTGAACGGATTGGCGGAAACGTTACCTCACTTTTTCTAGATTGAGTAAATATAATTAGCAAAAGTACTCACTTGTCAATAAAATCAAGGTTGCCAAGGAAACGGACGCTTGTAACCGCATAAAAATAAATATCGGAACACCAAAACTCGGAGAGACAGAAAACGGATTATTGTGACTACATACAAATAAATATCGGAGCACAGAAAAACGAAGAGACGGCAACGGATAGGCGGAACTGGGAACACGTGTGCTATGTGGCCCAAGCTTAAAAAACTGCTAAATTTTAGCTTCTTCGCATTTTTTCACTCAACTTACACAATAACTGGTTACAATTTAAGGTCAAGTACCAAAAATTGACTTCAAATTTGAAAACTAATTGCCCTTTAATTTTTGTGCATCGCATGAGGTTTTTCCTTTTTTTAATATGCAGTTTCTTTTATGATGGTGGACAAGAAAAATTATTTAAACTTAAAAAAAGTGAAAAAATCGAATTCAAAGTCGTGAATTTTTGCTTTTTTTCGAAATATACTGCTAGTGGGCGTTTTGCACCTTTTTTTTAAATTCTGTTGAAAATTACAGCGTACAAAGAAAAGCTGTTAAACTATAATAAGCCAAAATCTAAAAAAGATAGTAAAAATAAAACCCTATTATAACCTTCGCCTAGCATCATTACATTCTTCTTGTAAAAAACACTTCAGGCAACCCGTACTCAAAAATGCATTTCATAAAAATATTCTCTATCCTTTAAATCATCATTAATATAAAGAGACTCATAAAAATATAATGAAGCTACAAAGTTATCAGCTTATATTCAATATACACCGCCTGCCACCCCATTAGAATAAATAATAGATAAAGAGAAACTTCACCTATCCTCTTTTTTCTTGACTCAATCTAACAAACGAAAACTCAAATTTAAGAAGAGTCAAAAACAAAAATACGAAGCAAAATTTTAAGAGATAATTTAATATTGCTGAAGCCAGAACAGATTACAAGAAAAAGAAACTAAGAAAACAAAGAGAATATGGTGAATACGAAAATTTCTCTATCTTCGACTTCTTAATTCTCGCTGTTCGGTTCCGAAGAAGCTGCGTTTAGCTCAGCTTCTGAGGATACTGTATTAACGCAAATCTTTGCGTGAGTGTGGATCCAATTACATTGAATGTGTTGGAGTTTTCACGTTGATTTTCTGTGGCAAAGAAGCTGGATATATTACAGCTTCCTCATGCTGTGTAAGGCCTCGGCCACGATAAGAGCGGCGCCAGGAAAATTTAACGTCTCGAATTAGCGGAGAGAGGCACTTTAGTATTGTCACTCTGCCGCTCGCCGCTCATATCATGTTCGAGGCCTAACACAGCAATGGGAAGCTGTAATATCTCCAGCTTTAGTGTTTCCAGAGGGGAAAATATGTTAAGATTTTTGTTGTGATTAATCTTGATATAAATTTATGGAGTTGCCTATTTGGTCAAGGGAAGCAGTGCTTCCTTTGCTTCCAAAGAGGAACCGCCACTGATTTTTATATGTATTATCATAGACAAATAAAAGGAAAGATGTTCCATTTCAAATAAGAAAAGTGTGCACTTTCCTAATAACCATAAAGTATAATTTCCACTTCATATTTTTAAATTTGTTACTTTCTTTACGAAAATTAAACATTTCCCAATCTGAAAAATAAAAACATATTGCGGAAATGTTTTTTGTAAATCAAAACGAAATCAAAATTCGCACAAAACAAACGATTTTACTTACTTTTGCAAAGTAGTAAAAACCGAAAAGTCTGACCTGAAAAAACAAAATTGTAACTGCCTCCAAATGTGCAATTTATTTTTGTCATTCAAACAAAAATCAAACAGCTGTTTTCTAATTCAAATAGATTCCCGCCCACAATTTTATCCCCTTAATAAAATTTTCCTAGAAAAAAATATAAACATTCTTATATTATGTACGTATGCCGATATTTCATAAATAAGAAAACCTGTAAAAAAAGCGCAAACGCAAACAACTCGACCATTCTCCCATGCTCCCATCCATCCCTAACATTTTTCTTTTCATTTAGTTTCACTCTCTCCAAATATGAAACTTACTCAAGTCTCTTGACAGTGCCACCGAAAATAATGATTTGGCGGGGGCAAACGGCTAACAAAGACCTCGGAAAGTGGTGGTACCCGATTTGCCACCTCTGCCAAAACCCGAGAAAAGTCACTGCAGACAAACACCTAGCAGACCTGTTAGCAAGTCCTAACCCCACCTCCCCGCGGTGCCCCCTGGGGTACTTCTTCGGAAGGAGCTAACGGGAGACGGGCGAATGGCGAACTCTCTGCGCCACAAAACAGAGTTTTAAGTCGGTTGGGCTGAGGGTTAGCAACCCGCTCCCATAAAAAACACCATTGCTACGAATCGGCAAACAATGCCTCGGAACCGGATGGACAACACGACGACGACCTTTGCTTTTCGAACAAGGACACGAATCGGATCATGGAATGTGAGAACACTGCTGGCTGAGGGACGGCTGGATGAAGTCCTCAACGAGATGAATCGATATAAAATCAAGATCATGGGACTTAGCGAGACCAGATGACCCGATGCGGGGGAACATATCTGCCCAAATGGTGAGTCCTTTTTATATTCTGGGAGAAACGAAACTGAAAGCCGTAGGAGTGGCGTTGGTGTAATACTCACCAAAGAAGCCAGGTCCAGCCTCATTAGCTGGTCACCAGTTTCTGAAAGGATTATTACTGTGCGCCTGCGTACCAGACTAAGAAGTACTACGGTAGTCCAATGCTATGCTCCAACTGAGGACGCTGAAGATGACATCAAAGACGAGTTCTATTTGCGGCTGAATGAGGTTTTTCGCTCTATTCCAAGGGGAGACTTCATTGTATTAATGGGTGACTTAAATGCACAGATCGGCCGTGACAACACCGGCCTTGAACAAACAATTGGAAATCAAGGTCTAAGCCAAGTTACCAATAACAATGGTGAGCTTTTCGTTGACTTCTGTAGCTCCCACCAACTTATGGTAGGTGGAACTTACTTTTGTCACAAGAAGATACACAAAGAGACCTGGGTATCGCCCGATAGTAGGACGAGAAATCAGATAGATCATGTGGCCGTCAGCCGCAGATGGAGAACTATCCTTGAGGATGTCAGGAGTTTCAGGGGAGCAGACACTGGAAGCGACCACCATTTGGTTGTAGCAACTATTCGCCTTAAAATCGCCGCAATCAGAAACGTACAACGCGATGCTATAAACCGTAGACGATTCAACGTAGATCTTCTGCGGGAGAGCGCTAAAAAGCGGGAATTTGCTGGAAATCTACAACTAATTCTAAACCAGCACAACGTTTCTGACGACACAAATATTGAAGAGCTGTGGAGTAGAACAAAGGGCGCAATATTGACGGCTGCGGAAACAAGCATCGGTTATGTCCAAAGAAACCAGCAACACTGGATCTCGGACACAACCTGGCAAAAAATAGAACGCAGGAGAGCCCTCAAAAATAAAGTAAACTCTACAAGCGACCCTGAAATACGTTATCAACTGGAACGGGAATACTCCCAATTACACCGGGAGGTAAAGAGAAGTGTCCGGCGTGATAAAAGGCAGCAGATAAATGAGCTCGTAGAAAAAGCGGAAAACGCGGCAAACACAGGCAACAGTAAGGTGCTGTACCAAATCACTAAACAGCTCTCGGGAAAGCACTCTACTAAAAAGCATGCCGTTAAGAGTGCGGATGGAAGGCTGCTGTGCAGCGACGAGGAGCAGCTCCAAAGATGGAGAGATTACTTCTTCGCCGCCCTGAATGGTTCATTTACACAGGAACCTCAGGAAACCAGCAACAATGCACAGCCAATTCGAATCACCACCCGGGCCCCATCCAAGACGGAAATAGTAACCGCAATTCATGCGATGGCCAATGGTAATGCAGCTGGGAAAGATGGCATCCCGCCAGAATTGTTGAAAGCCGACTCAAGCCTCATAGCAGATGCGCTTCAGCCAATCCTACAAATAGCATGGAACACCTGTACCTTTCCGGAGGATTGGACGGAAGGTATCATAGTCAAAATACCAAAAAAGGGGGACCTAACAATATGCGACAACTGGAGAGGCATCTGTTTACTATCTACTGTGGGCAAAATTTTGTCCCACATATTACTATCTAGGATAAGTGAGGCAGTAGACCGAACGCTTAGGAGGCAGCAGGCCGGATTCAGGAAGGGCCGCTCATGTATTGATCATATCAACACCTTACGAATAATAGTGGAGCAGTCTACTGAATTCCGATCCCCCCTTTACCTTGCTTTCGTAGATTATGAGAAAGCGTTCGACTCGGTCAATAGGAGCTTTATATGGCAGGCACTACGACGACGTGGACTGCCTGATAAAATAATAGAATTGATAAAAGCCCTATATAACAATTCCAAATGCAGAGTTCTCCATAATGGAAAATTATCCGACAGCTTCGAGGTGAGCTCAGGAGTACGGCAAGGATGCCTACTCTCGCCTTTACTATTTCTTATAGTAATAAATGACATCCTTGTCGGCGCTCTAGATAGTAGAACAGGCGGCATACAATGGGGTTTGTTAGACCGCCTTAAGGATCTCGACTACGCAGATGATATCTGTTTGCTGGCCCACAGACACCAGGACCTCAAAAACATGTTAAACAATTTAGCAACAGAAAGTAGTCCAGCAGGCTTAAGGCTAAATCCGACTAAAACTAAAGAAATGCGGATAAATGCAAACACCAACGAACGAACAGCGCTGAACAACCGTGACGTGGAACTGGTAAATAAATTCTGCTACCTCGGTAGCATTATTACCGAAAATGGCGGGGCAGAAGAAGACGTCAGTTCCAGAATAAATAAAGCACGAGGCGCTTATGCATGCCTGTCCCACATATGGAGATCAACGGTGATTTCCACTAACACCAAATTGCGGCTGTTCAACTCCAACGTGAAGGCAGTTCTTTTGTATGGTTGCGAAACATGGAAAGTCACCCAATTCATCACAGGGCGCCTACAAGTCTTCATCAACAGATGCCTTCGTCGTATCCTAAAAATCCGCTGGCAAGATAGAATTTCAAACGAAGAACTATGGCGCCGTGCCGGCCAAGAAAGGATAGACGATCAAATCAGGCGAAGGAAATGGAATTGGGTTGGCCACACCTTGCGACGCGAAAACGAAAATCTAGCCAAACAGGCCCTTGACTGGAATCCGCAAGGTTCCCGTCGAGTAGGAAGACCTAGAACAACGTGGAGGAGAACCCTACTAGAAGAAGCCGCAACAACTGGGAGATCCTGGTCGGAGCTAAGAGCTGTCGCGCAAAACAGAGTGCGCTGGAGGGCAACTGTTTCCGCCCTATGTCCCATGAGGGATTAAAGGAGTATAAAGAAGAAAGAAAGAGGTTTCGTTTGGAGGAAGCTTAAATGGAGGAAATAGGAAAGCTTTTTCATCAGGATAGTGCACACTTTTCTTATATGAAATGGAACATCTTTCCTTTTATTTGTCTATGGTATTGTTATAAACAAGGGTTTGAACCAAACCCGAACCGGAACAAAAACCGGAACGAACCGTGAACCGGAGTCCGGAACGTTTTTTTCTGTATTGGTAGATGAAATTCCCATCTTTGTAGTTTTTACATTTCCCACCCATAGTGTAAGAATTTTAGTATGTATGTGAGTAAATTTGGGACATGAGACGGCACAGAGCGGCCGCCTACCCAGGATCGGCCCTGTCTATATAATTATATATACGCGTTCCGGTAAAAGAAAAATTAGCACAACACCACTGATCTCGGCCAGTGTTCCACAGGGCTCAATTTTATCGCCTGCTCTTTTTCCAATCTTTATAAATGACCTGCGTTCAATTTCCTCCAACACAATTCCCAGCTTCGGGAAAGAATGTAATCTGCGTTACTCCTTGTTTTCGACAATATAAGTCAAGCACCGTAACAGACCACGAGGTCATTCCCAACTCGATCAAAAGGGACATCGAACGTCTTCCCATTGGAGGGATCATCACTCCCACGAGATGGTTTAAAGTGGGAACACTACAGAATCACAATGGGCCTATCCTTTTGGCCTAGGTGTATGAGCTCAAACCAACAGCTCAGCCATATCTAACCTAACCTAACCATACATCTCCTAGCATCTCCAAGATCTCATATTCCAAATCGGCAAGCAAGCATATCAGTGCCTGGTATTTCTTAAGAGATGCACGTTCCTCCTTCCGCCAGCAGCAGAGGCTCCAATCTACAAGCCTGTATTCGGCTCGGCTCGTCAAATTTCGTTTGAAACACAAAACTTCAAGCAAACTCTTTGTTCAAATAATTTTTCGGAGAACTTAAATATGTAATTTACTTAAACAACTGATGTGAATATATTAAGGCCAACTTTCGCTCTCTTGGTAACCCCTGATACAGTGTTGCCATCATACCAGTAAAAAAAATTCACCAATATCTTTTACCTACGATACCAAAACCCTTATCACCAATTTTCTCTTGAATCTATAAATAACTCTTCACTCCATCTAATGTCATTAAACACTGTCACTATTAATTTAATACAGGAAATTATTTTGACAGGAAATAAAACGACACACGCAAAACAGCGCCCCTTAACATCACATGTCAAAATGGTTTGGAGCGCTTATGATGCGCGCCAACAAACCCCCAAACATTAACCGCACACACACCCAAAGTGCAAAATGAAGTGTGGAAGCAGTTTTGGTGGCATTTTTATCACAACCATATTTTTTTTTCTGCTGTAGCATCAAATTCTATTTCGGTTCATGCAGTAATTTTCTTTTGGGACGTTGCTGTTCTAAATTTATCTTTAGCCGAGGAGAAACCTTTCAATTAGTTTCCAGAGTCTCGACTTCTGCGCAAGGAAAAATATGGTTTTGTTATCCTTGGTGTATAGTTGGTATAAAATCAATACTTTCGTTTATTTACACTCGAGATTTGTATGCAAACATACTGGCGTCAATAAATATAGGACTAGACCAACTATTTAATTAAGTTGTTTCAATTCTATTGAATATGATGTTTCGATTTGCATTATTTTTTTAGCATTTCCATTATAATTAGATAAAAGTAAACATCTTTCGATCTAATACGATAACATCCTCTATAGCTTGTTGTTGCCATAAATCTTTCAATTTCTTTGTGGCCCAAACTGTAAACATAATCAAATCAGATTAAGCATCAGTGAATGGCATACAAAATTTCGTTTCGTATTCACTCGTCATAGTCACAATTCAATAAGAAGAAGACCCCAACCGAAAAACACCATCGCCAATGAATCTTTCAATTAAGCCAACTTTCTTGAGTCATAGGGCTATAAAAAGACTCTGTTCAATTACAATTTGCCCATTCCAATTCTGAACGCTCCCCATTTCACCATTCCCGGCGGACGACGGCAATGTAGGTCTGGGTGCTCTTCTTTGGTCTATGTTTTTTGATTTGGTTTGGTTTGGGGTGGTATGAACGAACAACGGGGACAAGTGGTTGGTCTATGACAACAAACTTCATAAATTTTTAATGGACACTATCAGAACCGATTTTATATACATACAGCTATTGTGGGTTAAATATAGAAAAGATACGATCGAAGCGGTGCCGAACTGAAAGGGTTTTTACTATAGAAAAGAGAGTAAACAACGAAAGTGGATTTTAATTAATAAGCGACAACGACCTGCTTTTATAACGAGCTTTTCCTATTACGAAACACAATGACGACCAACAAAAAAAAAATACAACAAAATTGGTTCAGGCGTTTTTGTTTACACAAGCACACAAAAACACACCTCACACCCCCGGAAAGAGTATGACAATGAAAAATTGAATCAATCAATTACATACTAGAGGTAACAAACAAAAACAAGCAACAAGTTGCCTCATTCCACACTGTGTCAGACGACGACATTCACCAGGTACGGCTCCACCTGATGCAAGTAGCTCTCTAAGTGCCAGATGACCACCTTTTTGTATACATAGGCCCAATCCGTCAGAGGTTGATTGTCGGCCTTATTTTCTTTAAAATTGATGAACTGCCAAGGTGAAAAGTTTCTAAACTAGAAAAATAACTTCCGAAGCCCACAAATATAGCATAAGGTGAGGATGCGGGGGTGTTCTGTTAAGGTTACGTATATTTTTTGTTTGTGTTGTTCTTGTATAGTATACAAAATGTTTGAGACAACTGCTTGATGTTGATACAGTAGTAGCATTCACCATGGGCACATGGCACAGGGGCTCCAATAGAGGTGTTCCCTCTAAATACATCCAATTGGTGGATGCTGCCGAATCGAGAAGTCTTGACTTGTTTTGATTGATTTTCTTCCCTTTGTGTGCTGACTACGTGGTTAAGGTTAATGCGATTTGATTAATGGAGTTCTCGGCATTTTCTTCTCTCGGTGTTCCCTATTTAAGGTGTTGCGGCTGTGGGCTCTAGCTTCTACGGCATGGGGCACAGGCTGGCAGGAGTATTCTGAGAATCTGTTACGGATAGTGTTTCAGAATGTTACAATAAAAGTTTCACAACTTCATTAGTTAACAACTTTCAAAATATATCACTCGAACCTATATCTATACCTACACACATATATTATGTATAAATTGAATTAAACAATTTAACTCAAGCACTTCTACTACGAAAATGGGTGTAGGGAAAAACTTTTTCGGTGAGTCTTTTGATACTTCATCCCCTTAATATTAAATTGGAAATCTATCATTTTGTCCTGGCTTTGAAGCAATTAACTTTGTAACTTAAATAATGAACATACATGCTCCTGCCTGAACAAACTACAATCAATATTGAACGAAAACACACTCACACACATTCAATTACAATCTTCCCTAAGACATCCTATTATAATTCAAAGCCTCTCTGTAGCCATGCCTAGAGAAGGTTATCAATTCGATCTGTAGACGCTTCTTGTATCTTGTTCGTTATTGAAAATGTGTTTTGGAACATTATTATTTTTGACATGCTGAAACCACTTTCTGGCTGTGGTGTTCAGGTATAAAGCTTTGGTTTTACATGTGGTTGATACACAGGAATGTATTTGTGTATCTCTCAATCGGTCGATTTAATTTATTATATTGTATTTGTAGCATTACAGCAATTGATTTTGAAACCCGATTAAAAATAATTTCATGGTTAATTTCCTTACTAGCACGCACGCACCCGCAGCTAGCACGCATAGCGAACAAACAGGCACGCCACAAAAGTACGTACTCTCCCGCCACAGGTACGCACGCTCCCGCCACAGGGATACACGCTCCCGCCACTGGCACGAATATCTAAAAATTTGTTCGCTAGAGGGATGCACTCTCCCGCCACAGGTATCCACTCTCCCGCCACACGCACGAAAATCTCAAAATGTGCATGATGACGACTTTACATACATATATAATGCTCTTCTCCATCTTTTTTAAGAGGCGTAGAGTTTTTATTCTACGAAAAAAAAATTTTTTTTCTTTCATTTTAAATTTGAGTTTCGTGCGTACCAGCTGCATGCTAGCTGCGGGCTAGTGTTATTTTCACTCAGGCGTGCATGCTAGCTGCGGGCGCCGTGCGGGCTAGTGCATGCCAGCTGCGTGCTAGCTGCGGGCGAATTTCATTTTTACTCGTGATTTATAATATTCGTGCGTGCCAGCTGCATGCTAGCTGCGGGCTAGTCTTCAGGCGTGCATGCTAGCTGTGGGCGCCGTGCGGGCTAGTGCATGCCAGCTGCGTGCTAGCTGCGGGCGAATTTCATTTTTAATCGGGAACTGCCCAGTGGGAAAAATTGGGAGCGATGCACAAGGGAGTGTACTTGGAGCACTCTCAAGGGAGCTTTCTTGGAGTTTTCATAAATTTTATATAAAAAAAGAAAACGGGCAAATATCTTCATGTCCATAAAATGCGACATTAGCATACTCAATAGCCCGGCTCTCATTCGATACGGAGGACAAGCAGCTTTTAGAAGTGGTTAGAATTTAGTTGGGGGACTGCTTTGGTAAAGCCACTCTCGGGCTTGGAAAGAAAAAGGCAATTGCAAAAGATAAACAAAATAAAAGCTTTTCGATACCGGATCACATAACCACAGGCGCCCATGAATATTTCTTTTTTAAAAAGCTTTTTTAAATGCTCCAACAACCTTTTTGGCAGCATAAAAACGTATGCTCCCTCGCAATGACATGCAATGTTAAAAAGAACATAGAACGGGTATGGCAACGGGAGCACTCTCTGCTCCTTTTGGAGCGCTCCAAGATGGCTCTTGGAGCACTCCTTTTTCCCACTGGGTGCCTTGTCAATGGTTGGTTTGGATGCAGTGGTTTTTGATTGCACTGCAGAATGTTGTGTTTCAGTAGACGTAAACATGATTTTTAGTTGATGCACGTGAAAGGAGGATGGTTATGGAATTAAGTCTTGTCGTACTATGGATTTTTATTATGTGATAGACTAGAGGCTTAGGGAAAGCGCCTTTGTACTGTTCGACAATCTATTTTTTTTCCTATAGAATGTCGAAATTACAACCTTTTGCCCTAGTTAACGACCAGGATCTGGCAAATATCTGTCTTGTATCGAAGCTGTATGAGAAACGCAGGGTACTGTCGTCAGCGAAGCTGAGAAGTGGGTTGGAAGGGATTGAAAGTACCCAGTAGGACCGGTAAGCTTACAGAAGTACTGAAATCAGCACTTACTGGTAAGGGGTAGGCCTTACCACTCCCTTTTACAGAAGTGCTTACTTTTACACACGATGTCATAGGGGGTAAGGCCTTACTTTAGTACTTACCTTAGAGTACTTATAGAACTGCTCATCTGTAAGGGGTATAGTAAGGCAGCAAATGGAACATTGCAAAAAGAGCTATTCATGGGCGCCTGTGGATATGTGATCCGGTGTCGAAATGCTTTTATTTCTTCATCTTTTACAAATGCCTTTTTTTTCCAAGCCCGAGAGTGGCTTTACCTAAGCAGTCCCCCAACTAAATTCTAACCACTTCTAAAGCTGCTTGTCCTCCGTATCGAATGAGAGACGGGCTATTGAGTATGCTAATGTCGCATTTTATGTCGACGAATATAATTGCCCGCTTTCTTTCTTTCTATAAAATTTATGAAAGCTCCAGGAAAGCTCCCTTGAGTCATCGGGCAGACTCTCACTTGTTTGGGTATAATTCTGGACTACACCTTACCATCTGCCTTCTCTTGTAATGGGGTTTGTAAGGGCTCAACTAGCACCAAGAAAATAAGGGGTACCCCTTACCAGATGAGTACTTATTTCAGTGCTCCATCGGTAAGGCCTTCCTAGAATTCCTACTGGGTAGGCCATTTATAAAAATAACAAATAGGGCAGATGATAAAATTGATCCATGGAAGACCCCCGCAGAGATCAAGTGACGGATTTGACGCCATCCAATACTACCTTGATTGAACGGCCAGAAAAGAAATACTCAATCCACTTCTGTAGAAGTGAGTCAACTCCAATAGTTTTGAGTTTAGCTAACAAGGCTGTCCAAAATCAATCGAATCGACTTGGAGATATCTAGAGCAACCAGACTTGACTCATCAGATCCATTCAGAGTTTGGGTGAAGTGTTTTGTAGACAAACTAAAAGATCGCTAGTGGACCTCTTTTGTCGGAAGCCTGGAGATGGTCTGCACATGTGCAAGTTTCCAAAAGGTCTGGGTAAACTCCGGCGAAGTATGATAGGGCAAAAAGTCATGCTAATAAATCGGCCTTGGGTTTGCTGTCTGTTATCACCTCCTCACTGTGGATTAAGGAAAGAGTTGAAGTTATAGTGATATTCTTTTTGATGGAGTTTACCAATGAACAGAAATTTTTGCTGCCAGAGGTTGCATTAAGGAGCTTGCTCCTCAACTTGCTGTCAAATGAAGTTTTGACATTCCTGATGATGACTTTAAAGGAATCTCTAAGTCATTTTTTTATGTGTAGAACTACACCTCAAAGTTATGCAAACCGCATTGTAGACGTGCCTGTTCTGGTTCTCTCCAATAACATGCTGAACGGCCAGCTCTAGTTGTAACGATAGTTGAGAGAAGGGTTGTAGAGCTCCTGGTTATATTCCATCCGGCCGATTCAATGTACTGCAACATAACTTGGATGGATAATACAAGGTAGGCTCGTAAGGAAAAGATCTGTTTCCATCTTGAAAAGCTGTGATTTTTTTGACTATCGTAAAAATTGTCTTCGATCAAAAGGAGGTAAAGCTTTTACAATCTTGATCAAAGCATTCAAAATCTTTATAGTGTGATGTCCCAAAAGTTAGGTAGAAAGCTTTTATATAAATCTTAAGCTTTCATACAAATATAAAGCTTTCATATAGTGGTAAGCTTTTGAGTTGTCAAAAACGCTGTGATTTAGCGCAATGACGTCAAGAAAGCTATTTCTAAAAAAAAGCTCTTTTAGGGCTTTCAATATATAAGCTTGTAACTATGGAAAAATACAAAGTTCTTAAATCATTGACTCAAAATTATGTTTAGAGTTAAGTTTTATAAAAACCTGATTTTTTTTGTAATTTTTTTGATTTGATGCTATAAAAATATAGTAACGATTTTCTAAGTTTTAAAAATAGTGCTTGTATGTCAGATTGTATTATTGTTAAAAGTTGAAATTTTTTCGAAGAGACGAAGAGATTTCTTTGAATGCAAATGGAATTGTTTGTTTAATTTCAGTAGTGTGTAATTTCTATGCTATAAAGAAGGCATTTAAATACCTTTCTGGCCAAATATTTTATTTTTTTGGCTTAAGACAATAATATCTAAAAAGCGCTATTAAAACTCTTGATGTTTCATGACAATAAGATAAAACCTTAAAGATTTTGCAGATCCATGTCAAAAGCTCTCAACAATATAATTATTTCATATAACAATAAACCACCTGAAACAAAATTCAAGGTAAAAACCCAAATCATAATCCATTTCATAAATTCCACTCTCTTAAATGTCCGACACCGACCCTCCTTCTATTTCAGTGGACAATAAAAACCTAACGGCAGAACCGTCTTTAAACATCCTAGGCATAACACTATCCGATGATCTGCGGTGGAATAACCACATATTCCAAATCGCTAAACAAGCATCCCAATGCCTAGGATTCCTGAAAAGATGCAAATTCCTCCTTCAGCCGTCGGCCAGGGCTACAATATACAAATCCTACATTCGTCCCCGCCTCGAATACAACTCGCATATTTGGGCTGGGGCCCCGAAAACCACCTTAGCCTGGCTGGACAAGGTGCAAAGTCGCGCTCTCAAACTTATTGGCGATAGCGCCATTTGCTCCTCAATTGACTCATTAAGCCACCGTAGGAATGTAGCAGCCCTTACAAAATTTTACCGATTTTACCACAACGATTGCTCTTCTGAAATAAGTAACCTCATGCCTCCACGGCAACTTTTCTCCCGCAACACTAGACTTGCCCGCTCG
The DNA here is from genome assembly GCA_949987705.1 of Thereva unica. Taxonomy (NCBI): domain Eukaryota; kingdom Metazoa; phylum Arthropoda; class Insecta; order Diptera; family Therevidae; genus Thereva; species Thereva unica. The sequence goes on from OX465285.1 coordinate 86,947,519, forward strand.
GCTCACCCTTATAGTCTACAGCCCTTATGTTCGCGCACACTCCGATTTAGAAATTCGTTTATAACAAGAACAACACGACTGTGGAACAACTTACCTCAGTCAATATTCCCGAACTCATACAACACCCAGGAGTTCAAGCGCAAGGTTCACCACCATCTCCTCCAACACCCACCCGACTCCCCCTAATCTATCCTATCTCTCTCTCTCTATCCTTCGAGCTAAGCTTACTACTAGACATTGCACCATGACGTGTACGACATGACGGACTAGTAGTACAAAGGATGACACCTAAGCTTAGACTATCACATAAAAAAAAAAAAAAAAAATGTCGGATATTTCTATAGATGAAACACATTTAATAATGCATTATCATCTCTCCTCCTCGTAAACTGTATATAATAATATAAAATGGGAGTGGAATTATTATTATTATTATTATGACGATTTGACCTTCCATTAAAATTTACATAACCTCAAAATGCTAGGGTATTAATCGGGTGATTATCATCTTAAATTTAATTAAATTAATTTCCTTATAGGCATAATTAGCACGCATATCAAACATGTACCGACATAGATAATTATGCTTATGGTATAAGCTCGTATTATCGCTGCATACCTAGAATTAAGCATATTCATTAGCTGATTCCAATTACAAGGTACTTATCACTCCCCAAAGTGAAGGTGGAGTGGCGATGGTTATCTGTTGCACACTTTTGGATCCATTAATCATCGATGTTCTTGTGTGGTTGGTATGATATGGTAAAAGATGGGCATATGATGTAAAGCAATTTTGGGGAAAAATGTTTATTTAAGTGAATTTATTGGGGATTGGAGACTTAGAGAAAATTTGTTTTTTTTTTAGTTTTTATACGCTTTATATTAGCTTCACCTGTATGTTGTATGTATTATAGAAACAAATCTTGCCACTTGATTTTAACCCACTTCCATATAACCGATAAACTTGAAATTCGCGTAGTTCGCGTGACAGTGCAATCTGACCATTTTGTAAAATATTAAGATGGCGGTGCAAGATGGCGGCCCAATTTTACAATTATGCTCCCCGACCCCCGACATGGGTATCAAATTAAAGGGTATGACAAGTAGTAAAAATTACTCTTTCATTTTAAAATGAACCAAAAAGTAAAATAATAATTTTGAATGTAAAGTTTTTAATGCTGCAACAACTTACTTAAATGTAAAAAAGCGTGGGCCGCTAACGAAAAGTTCCAGTATTAGGTAAAGGGTGCTTCACGCTTTTTTACAGTTAAGTAGTGGCTGTAGCAATAAAAACTTTAGGTACATTCAAAATTATTTTTTTACTTTTTGGTTAATTTTAAAATGAAAGCGTATTTTTTAGATTTTTTTTTTAAACATTTATTTATTTATTTTTTTAATTTAAAAAGTGTTTAATTGTTTTAAATGTGTCAATAGGTGATGTGATATATGACGTAACTTCAAATTTAAATTTCCATCACTTAAGCTCATTTTGATTGAAGATTACAATAGGAAGAGAGCACTGATTCAGTTCAATGTCATTTTAAATCCAAAATTCCATTATTCATAATTAATTAATTTATGAATCTAATTTCCATTTCCTTACACAAATCCCACAGAAGCTTCCCGATAAAGCATTCAAGTCGACGCTTGAATGATTTTATCCAAATATATGTAAGTCTATTAGATGGTCGACAGCCCACAACTTGTGGTGATAACAGCATACGAAAAAAACCTCTTTCTAGCCTTGAAGAAGTTGGTCATCTTCTTTCAGACTCTAAACGGAATTCCATCAGGTTTTTTTTGTTGTAGGTATGGTTGTGTGTGGTTGCGGTGGTATAGTAGCTTTATTTATCTTTTTTTTTTATCTTATTCCGCTTTATCTCAATATGATGATGATAGCACAATGACCATCTTCTGAATCGCCCCGGCCAAACAACTTTCAGTTTCGGCCTGCCGTTTTGGAGTGTGGACTACTACAAAATTGTTTTCACTCTCTGTGTTGGAATTTTAATTATTTCTCGGCGGAATACGGAGGAGGAAAGTTCAATTTTTTTTCCAGTGTTTTTCGTGATGCCGAGAGATGTTGAAGGAATTTTGTAACATTTCAAGCCCCAGATGATAATTGATTGCATAAAACATCTGCAGAGCAGACTGATGGTGACTGAACTCATAGAGCCCACCAGTTTTTGTTTTTACTTGGATACTACCGTAACAAAACGTTTTTAGCATCATCATCATTATCATCTTCATCAACATCAACATCATGTTTCACTTGTGGATATCAGTTTGGATATGGTTGTTGCGCGATACTATCAACAAGACCGATTGATTACCTCTCCGATCTGCGTGGAGTTGTCTGTCCAGTGGCGTAGCAAGAAATATTTTCGTGGGGGGGTTAAATAGTTTGTAAGTCGAGTCCTGAATTTTCTTTCAAAATTGATATAACTTTTAGTTATGTTTTAATGGGAATAAGACCAGAACAAGTGTTTTAGAGGAATTCAGTTTATTAGCTTTTGTCATACATAATCAATAGCTCCAAAGCAAAGCTTGGGGAAAAGTCACAGTTCTATGTTTCTACGCTTTTCTGCGAATTTGTTGATTACTTCACTAGTCGTTACGTCAATTTCCCAGTATACTCCCTGAATACTCAAAAGAACAAGCCAGTTCAGCCGCTGTTCTCCAGTTGCACTACTTTGCCAATCCTTTAAACGCCTTAAAGTTGAAAAACTTCTTTCGTTGCTAGCAATAATGATCACAGCTAACAGCTAAGGTAGCTCCAATCTTCAAACAATTAGCGACTTTCGGAAAAGGTGTGATAAAAGATTTCAAAGCATCGATGACGATGGACTGATATTGACGAAAAGAATGATTTGCACAGTCCTAAGATATTCGGCGCCCGTGGGCTACTAAAAAAACTGCGCTCCTCCTCCTGAAAATACACGCGATGTGTAGCGGGAGCAAAGATCATCAGAGGAGGGGACAAAAGTAGTAAATCTAGCCTTGGCTTCGCCTAGATCATTTCTGCAACTTTGATGGTCCCTTACAGCATGTCTGCAGTTTCGAATGTTAAGCATCTGTTGTCCTTTTGGGCATACCTACTGCTATACTTCCTGAAATTTCTGATATCATAAGCCGTTTTGGAGTCTTCCATTCTCATTAAGAGGCAGGTCTTAGTTCGCTGGCCTGGATAACAGGAAGGAAAAGAAGCAGGAAGCAATGTAGTATACTCAATATACCGTCAGATCCATGGTGGCCGTCTCAAGAAGGTGGATTATTATTTTCTTCACAACCCGCTCGACATGAGTATCACATGAAAGGTATGATAAGTAGAATACAATAAGCAATGTAGTATACTCAATTTACCGTTAGATCCATGGCGGCCATTTCAAGTTCTTTGAGGCACTTCATCTGTGTGAAATTCATATAATGAGCTTCATATCTATTGGCTACTATTGGCTTATGGGTGCAGCGAGGCGTATCGGGTCCCAGCTAGTGATATTACAAATGCTGGTCACCAAACCCCCCCCCCCTATTCCTACGTCACTGATTGGGATGGATATGGCTGTTTCGCGATACTATCAACAAGGTCGATTGATTACCTCTCCGATCTGCATGGTCTTGTCTGTCCCAATTTTGGCGAATATTTTTTGGGTGATCTTCTTTTCCATAAAAATTTCAAGTTATTCTTCATTTTTTTTTATTTCATGAAATAATTTACAAGAAAACAAATTATTACATCACAATTTATCGTATTCATTCAAAAAACAAAATTTATGCATAACATGGATAAAAAAAAATATACAAAAATCTTATATCGATTGCGACAAAATTTATCGATGTTTTTGTTGACATTTATGGACAAAGCATCTTCCGTTTTGCAAAAATAATTTTTTCTGCGCATGATTTTTGTACTTCATAACTCAAAAAAAAAAAAATTGTTACTTTCTTTTTTTTTTTTAAATTATTTCAAAATTGCCCACGAAAAATTTATTTGCATTCTAATAAAATTTTTGGTATTTTTCGTTTTTCATACCTTGCAAGGTTTTTCCTTATAAGTTTGGCGCCAAAACGTTTTGTAATTAGGTTAAAAATGGCCGGTTGAAGAAAAGTTTGAATAATTATTTTTTTGATGTTTTTTTGACTATGGCTGACATTTTTATAATTAGTTTTTGTTTTTCTGTGAAATCTGGAGGAACGTTAAGAAATTTCAACCTGTTATAATTTATTACCTGTAAAGCAATATAGGAAAAGTTTTAGCATTTTAAATATATTTTTTTTGTTTGATTTTAATGTCAGCATAGAAAATGAGTTCATTTTTGCAAAATTTTTGTTTAAAAAATTTAGTTTTTTTGTGATTTATATGAGGTGTCCAAATTTGTCTCATGAAAATGCATATTTATAAAAAAGGGAATTGGGTAAGCTGTGTGACAAGTTGATTGATGATTTTTCTTTCATTCAGTGAACGTTAAAAAAATTCTCTTTCAGAGATTTCGCTTTTCATTGAAAAATGAAACATTCACTAAAATTTTTATCTAAATGAATTATGGATTGGTTTTTTTTATAGAGGACAATATAACAATCTTAGTGGGTAACAATATTTTTTATAGTACAAGTATTGGATAGCAAAATAATTCAATAATTGAATATTGAATTAAAAGTCGTTGATCCAAAATTGTAATTTATACTGGAGATATTTCACTCCTATAATCAGGACAGTGTCTCCGATATCGTCTTCGATATAGTTGAAAGAAATGTTGATCAAGTTTTATATTAATTTATAACACAACCGACCCAGAATTAAATCAGTATGCATTTCTACATACAAGCATTCGTAACAAATGTCAGCTTAATGCTTCTCAACCTCAATCTTGATTGAATCACAATTTTTGGAGATTAGAGGCCTTTGGAGATTTTCATTTTCTTCTGGGAACGTTCGACATACCTTCTTATGTTATCAGTTAGTTTTGATATTAGTCATGCCGCTAATATTGTTAGTGAATCAGTTTTTCTGATAATAAGCTTTGGAATGAGTAGTATGAAATAGAGGAAATTATGTGTAGGACAAAACTGTAATTTTATTGTTGACATTTTGAGTGTTGAGACGAGTCCGGAAATTTTTCACATTTAAGGTTGTTCCATATTGTAATGCACAAGTACATATATACTGACTGAATACTTTGGCGCCTTATGGGGAGTGACGTGCACCTGACTCGCAATCTTCAACTACGAAAATGAACTTTGGAGCATCTCTTCATCCGTGTTAATGGATGGTCTAGAACAAATGGCTGAATCTTTCAGTCACCATAGCAGTGTAGCACCAGACCTGGAAAAATTCTATGGATACTATGATATATTTTGCTTCATCGAAATAATGATCTCATGCCTTAACCACAATCTCACAACACCGGTGCAGGTCTTGAATCGGTGAAGTAAGAAGAGCACAAAACCTTAGTATCCATAAGCGGCATCAGGTAGGTTGAGCTGAGCTCACGCATACAACAAAAAACGGCACACTGATGGCAAAAGAACAAAAAGTGAAAATGGCGCGCTTCGCTTGAACGTCAGAAGAGGCTTTATACAGGGTGTATTACTGAAAATATCGAAACGCCTGGCTGTGAATAGGTTTTGGATAGACGAACAAAAAATCGTTCTCAACGGTGGAAAGTTAGCTATTGCGAAACAAGTTAAGATTCCCCAAAGCGTAAGAGAGATGACTTCTTAGCGTAACGTCTTAATAATAATAGATCTTCAAGATCTTGTCTTAAACGAAGGAGACCAGTTTTAAAGACTGCGACACTGAAAATAATTTTCTAAAACTCTCCTTTTTATGTGACGGGATTAAGCTTGAGCTTTGTATCACCAGTCCGTCATGCCGTACTTGTCACGATGCAAGAGACAATAGTTAGCTTAATTTAATAAATCCTACATTTGAACTCTAGAATTTTGTACAAGTTGGGAAATACTGGCTGTGGAAGGTTATCCCACAAATGAGTTTTTCTATTCATGAACGAATGTCAAGAACTAATCTTGTGTTGCGGGAGACTTTTGATTTTGTTGTATCAGTCGCCGTAGTAATCGGCAAATTTTTGGCAGGGCTGCAAAATTCATACAATGGCTTAAAGTTTCTGTAGAGCAACTAACCTCCGATATGCTGCTATATGATAAGCTTGAGCAGAAATTGCTGTACGACAAATACTATGAGTCGTATACAGAATCTTATTCTTAAAACTTTAACGTTTAAGCATGAAACTTTCAAATCATTGATGCGGTAAGCCATGGCAGAATCTTAAACGTCTACAGTAATTGTTTTCCTGCATCACCAGACTGAGCTACTTTCCCATGGAAATTTCAGGAATTTTAAATGTGTTAAACGATGCTCACGTAAATCCTTTCCATTTTCTAACAAAATTTTTTTCACAATCTTCAATCATCCATAACCTGCTGAAGATTGTCGTGAGCAAACAAAAGCGAAAGTATTACACACAAAGAAAAGCAGAGCACTCGTTAGCCCAGTTAATATCTCAATACCTCTACCCATCGCCCACCTGTCGGCAAAACTTCCAACGTAACTTTTAAACATTGCGTTAAGTAACATCGACCCAGTACCTTTTCAAAAATTGCTCAGAATATCGGTAACACAATTTTTTTTTAAGTTTTTCACCTTTTTTACAAGTTTAAGAAATGAATTGAAAATGGAGAAGGAAATGAGCAAAAACTTGAAGCGAAACACCCAAACTAGCTCCACATAGAAAGTGAAAGGGTTTCTCCACCTGGGAGCTGGCTAGAAAGACCCAAATCTAACCTGGAGCTAAATCTAGCGCACCTTTTCCACTGCGTTTGGTTCAGCTTGCAGCTAGCCTCGTCGGATTCATTATGTCTAGAAGGCGCACAGCGCGATCGATCACCAAGGCTCTTCTGCAAAGTAGAAATAAAAGCAGAGAGGAAAGTGAACGTTTCACGGCAAATTAACGGCGCCGCGTTATCTCACGACGAGATGTAATCAGTTCACATCTTTGAGCCATCTTCAGGCGTAATTTCATCTTTCTCAAGACCCCGGCCCCGTCCCCATTGCAGGGGAGCATCCATCAGGTCGGCTTTAATGGTCTTTTCCTGCTTTCTTTATGGAGGAAGTCGTTCGTAACAGAATGTCGCTCGTTTATCGTCCTGATACCATTTAGAAGGTGGAGAACGAATGGATGACAGCGAGAGTGTATCTAGTGGAGGTGCTGAAGACCGAACACACTACTAAGGACAGCACCAAGTCCTTTTGTGTCCCTCCTGAGCTACTATACTATAGCTCCACCAGCACAAGCTCCAGGGATAACAATTTCAAATCAATCGAAATGGCGAACAGACGGGAAGAACGGGGGTGGTGGCTCTGTTCTGTACCGCGTTATTTCGATTCATTTAACAGCCGTAATTTATTCATTAACGATGACATTCCGTTTTCGAGGAATCAGTTTTCAGGAATCAGGACACGGCAACTATGATGCGATCTCATCGTCCTTAATGTTGGATGATTAGAGGAAAATGCTTAGTTCAGGCCTCCGCCACGGGTTCATTTAGGGCCCCTATGTATGTGTGTATACCGCCGCCGCACGCATAAAACACCAAACAAAAAAAATGTAAAATGATGATGAAATATTATTATCAAAAAAAAGGACGAAGGGAAAATATAAGTAACGAATTAAGACACAGATGTGTTGGTGCCACAATTTGGGACTGGCGGTTTTTTTTTGTATGATTTATGAAGTACACAAAAAATACAATTTGAAATTTCTTTCAACAATTTTCAACCTTTTTCCTATTTACACACAAAAAAAATATATTCCATAGGCTCAAAAGTAAAAGACGCAAAAAAGGGATTCTTAATATCCTTTTCAGATTCTTCTGGGATTTCAAGGAAACGACCAAAGGAACACGACGGAGACGCGTGATTTTTTCAAGCAGAAAACCATTCAAATTATTCGTTTTAGGAGAATTGTAAACTTTTTTTTTCGGTCTTATTATAAATTTAGCGATATTTTGTTGCAATTCACGAAATTCTTGGAAGGTACCTTAGTAATATTTCTAAGTAAGATTTGAAATATTTATTCTGACAAATCCGCTAGAAAGTTAATCCCTTGCTCAGACAGGATTTTTCACTTTGTTAAATTTTGCTTAACAAATCTTAAATCTCCATAGTGCTTGTTGAGACCTTCAGAATTTGCGTTATTACCCTCAGATATTCTGTAATTGCGCTTTTATTATTTTTGAAAAATTCCTCGTAGTTGATCAGACTAGAAAGTGTGTTAATTTTGATTTTTTTTTCTGAAAAAAAAAACGCTAGACTTAGTAATCAATTTAAGACCACAAACATTCTTTTATTCTTTTAAAATAATGCTTGATAATTTTAAATTTATATAGTATTTAGTACTTTCATATTCAGCTCAATTCAGCTCCATTCAGCTCAATTCAGCACAATTTAAAAATTTTCGGTTTAATAACAAATTAACATTTCTACACCAAAATCCTTCGCCTTTTCCACATTCCACATATACAAAACCTTTTCCCTCTATACATACCTGATTCCTCCAGCTTTCGCTAGCTCTTCCCCGCTACACTAATCGCCTATAATCGGTTGGTTGATGAGATTCAACTCGTTCGGAAGCATAACACTCCAGCGAGTTGTTTTTCGATGCCCCGATGTAATAGTGGCGAAAGTAATGGCTGAGAGTAGGTAGAATAAAAATATCGCAACTTGGTTGTGACAGTTCCTTCCTTGACTTCTTTCTTTTTTTAGAAAAAAAAACTCTAGTCTTAGTAACTCAATTAAGACCACAAAAAACCATCTCAAAGACTCATTTGTCCTTTCAAAACCATGCTTGATAATTTTAAAAATATATAGTATTATGATATTCAGCTCTGCTCAGCTCTATTCAGCTCAATTCAGCACAACTTAAAAATGTTCGAATAAATAAAAAATTAACATTTCTATTGCAAAATTATGTTTAGAGTCCAGACAAGGCTCCACAACCACAGTCCTGCCTTTGGCCTTTTTGGAAGGAGTTGATGAAAGTAGGGCGCAGGTGTACTCCATGAGGCTCCCAAATTCCACTCGAATCCTCCTTGCCTAGACCCTTTATTGAGGCAAAACGGCGGCGGTCTGGGTGCCTCTGATGGCGCATTCCACAACTTTCCATTTTTCATGCACGAATTTTGCCACACGCCTGTCGAAATTGCGCCTGACTAAATTTATTGATCAATAATGATCGGCAAGGCTAGCTTCTTTAATCAAAATCATCTTAACTATGTATATTGAGAAAATACTTGGTGATTTAACACCAATTAAATCACATTTAAAATTTTATGCAATTCGAGAGATATTATATTTCAACGCAATCGATGATACTTGATCCGAGTGCACGATCATTCCATGCACGATCGATCGTCACTTGATCGTTAAGTATTGATCTCGAGTTGGATGTTCGATTAATTTTGCTTTGAAGATTTCTGGATGAAAGAAAAGAAGAAGTATTTTGCGCAAGACTTTTGAATATTTGAAAAACTGATCACTTTTTATAAGAGTAGTTAGCGATCGCAATACAAAATAAGTGTTCGTTCAGTCTACATTCACTTGAACTTTAATTTTATATAATCTTGTTTGTAGACTCGACTTCGTTGCTCGAGAGGATTACAATTTGTTGAGAGAACTAGTTTTGGATTAAGTCTGCTGGTCTGATGGAGTGTTCTAATTGCTCAAGTTATTTGGAAGATGCATTGAAATATTGATACTGATCCTTGGTCATGGTATAAAGATTAGGTTGGTATTTTCTCAACGTGGATCAATTTATTGAAACTAAAGCTTTTTGTTTTATGTGCAAAATCCTCCTAAGTAGACAGAGGTAGGTTAAGGTAGGTGACTTCCATGCGACAGGAAGCCTAATGAATACCCTCAAAGCTCTGACTACCTCCGTGGAATCATAGTAGGTCGTTGTTCCTCCCTTGGTTGCGAAGGTGTGGTCCAACACCATTGCCAATAGTTTTGCTTCTACCTCCACGCATGTTTCGGGGCTGATGCGTCCCCTATAGCTTTGCTGTACAAGTCCCTACCATGGCTTGCTAGTTCTCTAATGCTACCTCGACGCTACCTCCGGCAAGCCTCACCACCACGCCCGTGTGTAGGCACCCAGTGAAGCCTTCTCTTGAGTTTTTGGAATGATAAAACTTACAGCAATTGCCTGTTAGCAGCCTAGCAGTATTTAACTCACATCTGCAGATACAGTGGTATTCAACATCAACAGTCCTGTTAATGCTAGTAGGACTCTGAATACATTCATAATTTTATTTGTAAAAATGTCCCAAAAGTAAAAAAATTCAGAACTATGATTATGTCCCAAAAGCAAAGAATTCAAAACTAGGATTGTGTCCCAATAGCTAATTTTTCAGGTGTTGGATGTCGTTCAAGTTTAGCTATTGAGTGTGTCTCAAAAGCAAAGAATTCTGAAGTAGAATTGTGTCCCAAAAAAAAATCAGAACTGCGATTGTGTCCCAAAAGCAAGAATTCAAAACTTGGATTTTGTTCCAGTTTGGGTATTGATTGTGTCCCAAAAGTAAAGAATTGTGAACTAGGAATTTATCGCAAAAAAGTAAAGAATTCTGACCTAGGATTGTGTCCCAAAATTGCGAAAAATTCTGTGCTAGGATTGTGTCCCAAAAGCAAAGAATTCAGGTGTGGGATTTTGTTCGAGTTTGGGTATTGATTGTGTCCCAAAAGTAAAGAATTCTGAACTAAGATTGTGTCCCAAAAAGTGAAAGATTCTGAACTAGAATTATGTCCCAAAAGCAAAGAATTCAGTTATTGGATTATGTTCGAGTTTGGGTATTGACTGTGTTCCAAAGTAAAGAATTCTGAACTAGGATTGTGTCCCAAAAGAAAAAAATCGGAACCAGGATTGTGTCCCGAAATAGAAGAATTCAAATATAAGATTTTTTTCAAGTTTGAGTATTGATTGTGTCCCAAAAGTAACGATACTAGTGTCCCAAAAGCAAAGAATTCAGAACTAGGATTATGTCCAAAAAGCGGAAAATTCGGTACTAGGATTGTGTCCCACAAGCAAAGAATTCTGGTATGAGACTGTGTTCAAGTTTGGGTATTGATTGTGTCCCAAAAGGAGATAGTTCTTAAATAGGTTTGTGTCCCAAAAGCAAACAAATCTGAACTAAGATTAGGTGTTGATTGTGTCTCAAAAGTAAAGAATTATGAACTAGTATTATGACCCAAAAGCAAAAAATTCAGAGCTGAGATTGTGTTCAAGTTTGAGTTTTGATAGTGTCCCAAAAGTAAAGATTTCTGAACTAGGATTGTGTCCCAAAAGCAAAAATTCGGAGCTATGATTGTGTCCCAAAAACGAAGAATTAATAACTGAGATTGTATTCAAGTTTGAGTATTAATTGTGTCCCAAAGGCAAAGAATTCACTTATAAATTGATCCAACAGAAAATCCTTGAGTTTTTAAAGGTATAATTTTAACAGCGTTATAATTAATTTCAGTATTAATCGAGAGGAAAGAACCGGATCCCGATTGTAGGGCCGTTAAAGAAGAAGAAGTGGACTAAACGTTACTTAACATAAATGTGTAGTCAACAATGTTTTTCAGCTTCAAGTAGTTTTGAAAGGCAAACAATACTGGTATCTTTCCTTCTCCTTCGCCTAATCTATTTTTATTTCCACACTTTACTTTAGAACGCATTTGAAATGAATTTGAACGCTTTTGTTAGTAACAAATATGGATATAGATATTCTATGTTCGTAACTAACGAAGCTCACATTGATTTCTGATCTATAAAAAATATTCTGAACATGATATTTAGGGTCGCAGAATTTTTTTTTTGGTGTATTATGATTCAATTTTTTATTCTTACCCACTGCTTGGTAACATATTCTACATTTTCATATTAAGAAATCCTCGACAAAATATGACCTTTACTTCCTGTTAGAATCTACGCATTTCCCTTTTGTGATTTCCAAGAAAATCCCAAACTTTTTTAGACTTGAAAAAAAAAATCTATAGCAACATCTCACAACAGGATACCCAGGCAAGCCCACACCTTTTTATATACATATACCTATATTGTAAGACCTTAAAACCTGATAAGAATTTTCTATTCAATTTCTCCTTTATCCTTTCAGGTAGAAAATCGAGCTCTACGTCTTCGAGAAGTTGCCACGGCTGCACAACAGTATCAGGATGAGGCTGTGCAATCGACCTCAGTTCAATATATTGAGAAACAGATACAACAGCAGCCGCAGGTGCTACAGCAGCAGCATTCGGTGGCCATAGTGCAATCACCACGTGCCAGCGGTCTAGGGATAAGCAACATAGCTAGCGGTATCGGCAACATCGGTATTGGTGCACTGATACCCGAAACGTCACCAGTAATATCGTGGGATTACTTTGACGAGGCTGGCTACAATCGGCGTGGTGGGCTTCGCAAGGGCGAGGACCCATACGTCAGGAATCGCTTCAATCAGCAGGCTAGCGACGCCCTACCAAGCAACCGGGAGATACCAGACACCAGAAATCCAATGTAAGTACCACCAGGCCAAAGGAGAGAGAGATGGCCTTAGTTTATTTATGGGCAACATTGTAACCTGGGCTGTAGATAAGTATCACTATGCCCACAGAAAATGTTGGACAGACTGACACTAATTCCAGAGTTGCCAGTGGCTTAGTGTCATGTCAGTCCAGCTGGGTATGAGATAACACGGTTGTCTTCACCTTCATGAAATTTCGGTATCCTTCTGCTGGTTTAATCGAGTTCGGGTTTCATTTTGGTATCTTGATAAGAGGATCATAGTCTAAATAACCTCAGGCAAGACCCAAATTGATATACCAAAAAACTGGGGGCAGGGGCAGACCGGGACCCTATGGCGTTTCTGGCCTTATTACAATTAAATCTTTCTTGAGGATCTTCGGGAGGGAAACTTTATCTTTGTTTCGACTCCCGTAGAGGACACATCTTCCAATGATTTATTTCGGAAATATCTTAGATAACTATTATGAAACTTAAGACATTCTGTAATGTACCAGATTTTGCTCCTTCGGGGACTGGGCTGGAAAGCAGAGGGGATTTTAAGTAACAAGATTGTTGCCATGAAAGTGACTAGAAATTATATGTCTTGGTTTGGGGATGGGTTTTGTTTTAGCGCGGCGCCTTTAATATATTTTGAGGTCTTTATTTGTAGTTTAAACTCTAAATACAAGTAAATTATGAGATTCTAACTTAAGTTTTTCGCTAGTATTTTGGTTAATTAGTCTTTAAACGAATATTGTCATTATAGTCAAGAAAAATGCTAACCACTTGTTTAAAATACTTACTTAGTACAATCCATCAACTTTTTTAACTTTATTTACATATGTGCAAGCTATTTTCTCGTCACTACCTTCATAATCAACAAATCACCTAGAGATTAAATACGGACTTAACAGAATCATGTGCAATGTACATCAAACTTCCAAATGGTACAAAGTACGTTGATAGACTCGACCCGTTTGGTCGACGGGATTACAAGTTGTCGAGAGAACTACATAGTTTGGGATTAAGTCGGCTTGTCTGATGAGGAGTTTATTTCAAATCCATCACTGTCATATCTGTCTGTTTCACTTATTTAAAATATGTCAAGAAAGTCTTGCGATTCGTTTTTAATTGGATAAGAGCTCAAGAAGGATTTTTTTAGATTCAAAGGCGGCTTATTTCAGTTTTTTTTATTTTTGTTTTAATAAATTAAATTTGACTTTTTCGTTCCGATATTTTTCGTCATTTGGATATTTTGGCTTCAATTGTTTGATTAAAAAGTAATGTCTTTGATATAAAGTATATAGAGCCCAAGTTCAACACTGAAAACAAGTAATCAATGCGAAGTTTAAACTTGATACGAAATACACCCATTTCCAATTATGACCAATATACGTCATTTGTCACCTTAAAAACCCCGGCAAATACTGATTTTCAACAGAATTATAAGACGAAAATTCATCCGCCATTTTGGAATCGCCATCTTGAATTTTATACAGATATGTCAAATTTTAATGTCAAGTAAACTATTCATGAATGCCAATTCAGTGTTTCAGGGAAGGTTTTAAAGACATGAGCAACCAGCGACCGATCGTTGTCGTGCTGCAAAATCACTTTGCCATGTTTTTGCTCGAATAGTGGCCATTTTTTTTTGTTCTATGTTCTGCGCCAACGTATTAGTTGTGTTTTGATGTTTTAAAGGGCTGTACCAATTTTCAGCAACTGCAGAATTATCCAGTTAAGCTTTTTTCGTTATTTTTGACTGGACTATCACTGTGTTTCTATGAGCCGAGGTAGAGTTTTCGTTGAGTAAACAGCTTCGTTGAGAAACGTCAAGCTAACTCGATACTGTTTCCATGACAGTTCGGTTAAAGTGACAGATAATTAATTTTAGATTGCGTCGCCCTTGATATTATGCAGTAAAGGATACTGAACACACACATATGCAAAAAACCCAGCCTAACCGGACTGATTTCGTTGATTTTTCTTGGATTTAACGAAACTTTACTCAACCTCCATTTCCATGAACTTTCATGAAAGTTCTATTCCCATCGCTACAAGATGCCTTTAGGATCGGTGATCAATTTCCCTACTTTGTCCTTGCAGTATGTGCAACATGGTGTGAATTGCGTCCTACTCTTCGGCAGAACTCCCCGCCGCTGTGCTGGTCTAGTTCATAGACAAGATATGCTTCCCAGGCTTCCTTTTTTCTTCGGTGAATTCTCTTTTCTTCTTTTCTGAGCTCTTTATAGTTCTCTTCGCTTGCTCGTGTTCTCTGAGACTGCTGCATTGCTCGGTACGCAGCATTCTTACGTTCAGTTGCCAGTTTGCAATCATTATCGAACTAGTCGTTCCGATCTCTACGACTTCTGCCTAATACCCCGGCTTCACCGGCCTCAGTTTAATCAAGTTCACTTCAATCGGCATAAGTGGCTTCACCGGCTAGCATGTTCAGTTCGTGCTTGAAATTGTTGTTGCTTTTTCGCCACAAGTTAGAAATGAAAAGCTCACTGGAATGACATTCCATTATTCCAATTTTTTACTCTCTTTTGAGCGAGCTTTTACTTTGAAACTCAATTTCATGTTCTGTAAGCCCAAAGCAGGCATTTTTTCCTGACTTTAAAATGTGAAAAATGTATGGGAAATCAGGAAATTTTAAAGTACTGTAGACTAATTTGCTCGAACTTGCGAAATTTCGGCGGTGAAGCCGGGGTATAAGAGCATTTCAGCGTTGTAATGCGCTCTTAGAGCACCATACCAACAGGATAGTGATCCGAGTCGAAGTTGGTACCTCGGTACGTTCGTACCGTCATGACGCGTCATCAGATCCAGGTGGCGGCGGTCTATCAACACATGGTCTATTTGGTTGCGAGTGGGAGTATCAGGAGATACCCAGGTGACTTTATGGTTGCCTTCATACGGGCTCCCGGCCTACTTTCGTAAATCGTTTGCCTTTTTCGTGGTCGTCGTCATTGATTCCAGAATCCGAGGCATGTTGCTCGCTCCGTAATAATTATTTTTTCCGGGTGAGGTGATTAGCCTCACTTGGAAGGGACTAGCCCGATCATATTAGCCTATCCTCTCTCGTACGAGCTGATCATGTCCGGAAACTTTTCGAAACTTCACACTAAGGCCTATACTAAGCTTCCAGGCGCTTCAAAAAAAGCATTTGTAATAAAATTGCGATCATAAAATGAAACGATCGATTTTATGTGGTGTAATCCGAACGATATTCCATAAGATCTTAAAAGTCTTAATCAACCAAAATCCATAAAATTGGCAACACAAAAAATGTTTAAACTATTTTAGACGACGACCTGAAAATTTGCTCAACAATATTTATATCCGTCTGCAGCCTATGAAGAGAGAGAGAACGTGGATCAGGTAGAGGAATAATTTAGTTTTGCTGTTTTTTTACCTGTATGTCTGCCCGGTTTTTTTTCGTGGTCCAATCCATCCATCTACTAGTTGATATCAAAACGTTTTTGCTGGGGCTGTGCCGATTTCTTTATCTCGGTTTTATCTTCTTAATTTATTTATTTCTGTTGCAAATGCGAGCAAGTTTACATCTTATCACAGCCGAAAGACTTTCCACAATGGAATTTCGTTAAATGTTGCAAAAAGTTGCATTTAATGTGAAATTTATAACTTTTCTAGATTAGTGATAATTGCGCGGATTTTGGTTTTGTTGCAAGATTATACTTTAGGAAACATTATTTTAAAATCGTTGAAATAAGCAAAAAAAATTAACTTTTGAAAGAGTTAGAGGAAGGGAATTTGCTGGTACTGGTACGAAATAAAATAGTTATAAAATATATTGGAAGACAAGAACACATCATAGAGTATCGCTCACTGTCTGACACAGGGACCTTCGGGCGCACGCTAGCTAATATTTTTCAAGAAGAGGCGCTTATCTATCCTGGATGTTTGCTCGACCGCCTGTAAGGCCCGTGCCTAAGAGAAGAGAATATCGCAGGGGTTCCGAACCCAGACCCTAGTGTCAGTTTTCTACTGACTAAACTCATCAAAATGGTGGTCAGTCATCAGCGGAATAGGGGGGATAACATGTAGCATAACATGCACGTGCCGTAACTATTTCGGACTGATGGAAGTGCGATCATAACCTCCTAGCGGTGGCCACTGGTAACTATTCTATGAGAGAGGATAGGCTAATATGATCGGGCTAGTCCCTTCCAAGTAAGGTTGGCGTGAGGCTAATAACCTCACCCGTAAAAAACAATTATTACGGAACGAGCAACATGCCTCGGATACTGGAATAAACGACGACGACCACGGCAACGAAAAAGGCAAAACGATTTACGAATTTTTTCATGGAACGTTCGAACTCTGTACAGAACTCGAGCTTCAAAACATCTAGCCGATACCCTGTCAAAGTATAAAGCTGACATTACCGCCATTCAGGAGATGAGGTGGACAGGGAATGGTGTTTTGCAAAAACCTGAGTATGACATATATTACAGCTGTCATACAAAACACCATGTTCTAGGAGTAGGTTTTATGGTTAGCAAAAGAATGAAGCCTACCATTATCGGCTTTAAAGCAATAAACGAAAGACTATGCTCCCTTCGTGTGCGAGGTAAATTTAAGAACATCAGCCTCATAAACGTTCACGCACCTACAGAAGAGTCCCCGGATGATGATAAAGAAGAATTCTTCGAATTAGTTGAACGGGAACTTAATGCCTGCCCCAGGTATGATGTAAAAATCGTACTGGGAGATCTGAACGCCAAAGTAGGCCGGGAGCCCATATACAGGCAATATGTCGGCAACCACAGCTTGCATGAAAACACTAATGACAATGGACAGCGAGTTGTAGAGATGGCAGCAAGTAAGAACTTGGTCGTTGCAAGTACTAGATTTGCGCGTAAAGATATCCATAAAGCCACCTGGGTATCTCCTGATGGAGCCACTCGCAACCAAATAGATCATGTGTTGATAGACCGCCGCCACCTTTCGGGTCTGATGACGGTACGAACGTACCGAGGTGCCAACTTCGACTCGGATCACTATCTTGTTGGTATGGTGCTCCGAGAGCGCATTACAACGCTGAAAAGCTTTGTATCCGCTGATCAGGCTCGAATCAACACAGCTGCACTACGCAATGAAATGGCCAGAAACAGCTACGGTCATGCATTAGAACTCGCCCTAAGTCCTGGGGATGAGATGCCGGGCGTCGAAGAGAACTGGACCCGCCTTAAAAATACTGTCATTAGTACTGCTGATTCCATCTTAGGCAGAAGTCGTAAAGATCGGAACGACTGGTTCGATAATGAATGCAAGCTGGCAACTGAACGTAAGAATGCTGCGTACCGAGCCATGCAGCAGTCTCAGAGAACACGGGCACGCGAAGAGAACTATAAAGAGCTCAGAAAAGAAGAAAAGAGAATTCACAGACGGAAAAAGGAAGCCTGGGAAAAAAATCTCGTCTGTGAGCTAGAACAGTACAGAGAACGACGGCCGCACCAGGCGCGGGAGTTCTACCAAAGAGTCCGCAGTATGACACAATTCACACCACGTTGCACATACTGCAAGGACAAAGAAGGGAATCTGATCACCGATCCTAAAGGCATCTTGGAGCGATGGGAAGAGCACTTTCATGAATTGCTAAATGGCGAGCTAACTGAGGATTCGGAGGCTCCACCAATATCTGATGACAATGCTATGCTGCCGCCACCAAGCATAGAAGAAGTTAGCAGAGCCATCAGTCGGCTCAAAAACAACAAGGCCTCGGGTGCAGACGGCATCGCAGCTGAGCTGGTTAAATATGGAGGGCCTACATTACACCAAGCGATTCATGAATTAATTGTGCAAGTATGGGAGCAGGAAGTGATGCCAGAAGACTGGAGAAAAGGCATCCTCTGTCCGGTACACAAAAAAGGAGATATCACAGCGTGCACTAATTATCGCGGTATAACGTTGTTGAGTACCGTGTATAAGATATTCTCCGCTATCCTACAAAACAGGATGGCCCCATACGCCAGAAACATCATAGGCCATTACCAGTGTGGCTTCAGCCCAGGCAAATCAACGACTGATCAGATTTTCACCTTAAGGCAGGCTATGGAAAAATGTCTAGAGTTTCAAAACTCAATTCAACACCTCTTCATAGACTTTAAAGCCGCCTATGATAGCATAGCCAGGGTAGAACTCTACAAAGCCATGAGGGAATTCGGCATCCCCAACAAACTGACAAGACTATGTAGGTTGACCATGATCAATGTGTCAAGCCAAGTAAAGGTATCCGGAACACTGTCCAGACCAATTAACATCTATAATGGACTCCGACAAGGGGACGGTTATACGTTATACTCTAAAAGCGCATTCAGGAGTCGCTCCTCCCACTTCAACGGTCTGGCCTGCCTCCTTTTCAACCTGGCGTTGGAGAAAGTGATCCGAGATTCGGGCGTGACATCAAGGGGTACAATCCTCCACAAGTCCACCCAATTACTGGCTTACGCAGACGACATTGACATCATTGGAAGAACAACAACAGCTGTACAAGAAGCTTTCACTCAGATTGAGCAAGCGGCAGGAAATCTGGGACTGCACATTAACGAAAGCAAAACAAAGTACATGGTGGCCTCGTCTGGAAGAACACCTAACATTGGTCCCACAATCAAGGTAGCGGAACACGAGTTTGACGTGGTAAAATCATTTACCTACCTTGGGTCAATAGTAGCAGCCGACAATAGCATGGAACCAGAAATACGCGCACGACTGCTAAAAGCCAACAAAGCCTACTATAGTCTGTCAAGGCTCTTCAAATCCAAATATCTAACCATAACGTCTAAACTTTTACTATATAAGACGATGGTCTTACCCGTTCTCACATATGCATCCGAAACGTGGGTGCTTAGTAAAAAGCACTCAAACCTCTTGGGCGTGTTTGAGAGGAAAATACTTCGGAGGATTGTTGGCCCCGTATGTGAGGAAGGACGATTCCGGAGACTCTACAATGACGAGATCTACGAGCGCTATCGCGACATAGATGTTGTGAAGAAAATAAAGCTCGGTAGGCTCCGGTGGGCAGGGCATCTAGCTCGTATGAGTGAAGATGAGCCTGCTCGTAAAGTTCTCTGCGGTAAGACCTATGGGGTGCGACAGCGAGGGAGGCCCAACCTTCGCTGGAAGGATGGCGTGGACCAGGACGCTCAGAGTTTAGGGATGCCAAACTGGATGACATCGGCTCAGAATCGGGACCGGTGGAGAGAACAGTTGCGCGAGGCCAGGACCGGATCCCGGTTGTAGAGCCGTTAAAGAAGAAGAAGAAGAAACTCATCAAAAAACGTCAGAGTCCAGACCGGTGGTACAACCAGTTAAGCTATTACTTTGGCCTGGCATTATTAAGGTGACCCTTGAAAGGATGCTTCGAGGGTGCTCATGCTCACCAGACTCGGCACCAGTGGGACTTACCGATCAACTTTCTACGTCCGGTCTCAAACTGGGCCCAGTTCACGCAATTCGATGTCGACTGAAAACCACGGGACTTTCTGAATGTCAAAATGTTATGATATTGGTTATGTCCTAGTTAAACCACGGATTTTTTGAACGACAAAAGTTTACCATAGTTAACCATAGTAAAGTTCTTGAACGCGCTCCGTGTCGTTTTCAGTCGACGTCATATTGCGTGAACTGGCCCTGATTAGAACTGACTAGAGCTAGCAGTCAGTTCAGTTCAGTTCAATCGCACTACAGCCCAAATCGAGCCTTGGCCTTATAATAATATTGGTCGTAAAACCGGCCGAACGGGGGTTTAGTCCAGGCCAAAGTCCCCCAGTACCTACTGAAGGGTGTCAGAGTGAAGTTTGCGCTCACTCTTGCCTGGCATATTAACTGATAATTAACTTAGGAATTGAGTCAATGCATTGAGCCCTGCACCATCCGCCGATATACCCATGGTGAGTTAGATTAATTGAAACAGCTCTCTGTAAGTGCCTTGACAATCCTTGAACGAGATCCAAG
Source organism: Thereva unica (assembly GCA_949987705.1). Taxonomy (NCBI): domain Eukaryota; kingdom Metazoa; phylum Arthropoda; class Insecta; order Diptera; family Therevidae; genus Thereva; species Thereva unica. The sequence continues at coordinate 86,968,059 of OX465285.1, forward strand.
GAATATTGTTGTAGATTTAGGCATGGCTGAGGATTTTGTTTAAATTTTAAGTTTCCTTTGTTCACTAGAAGACTCCTTCTTCCTAAAAGATTTGTGTCCTTTTCTCAAAGGACATTGACAATACACTCCACATGACTATTGTAACCCAAATTAAATTTGTTTTAAATAACACTAAACAAACTGAACACTTGTATCCCCTAGACCATAACCACTTTTAGCCCCCCAAAATGGAGGAAAACCTACCTTTTGTATGACACGAATCCAGCTTCAATCCACCTTTCTCTTATTCCGTTTTTTTTTCTTCTCTGGTAAATCTTTTAGTTCCCGAAATTTTTTTCTTACATCTTTTTTGTTACATCTCCTTTTTTGTATGCCCCCCCCCCCCACCCCACGATAAAAGCCCCGAAAATCCATAAACATCATGTTCCATTTTCCGTGAAGTAAAAGGCATTAACCAGAAGGTTTTCCCCACAAATCCGCATTTTAATCAAATGAGGACCAGGAACCAAATCACATTTATACAAATATTGTGGGAGAGCCTCCATTCATCCATGTTGTGTCGTCGCTAAGGGCTGTTCGTTCTTGGTATTTTCGGTAATACTTTTATTGTGATTGGATTTTAGGGGATTGCAGCGGCAGTGTAGCAGCTCTCCTAGACACAGGTCCTTGTCCTTGTACCGGTTTTTTTTTGGATGTAGCCATACTTACTTGTACACATGGAAAAATGGGGAGAGAATGTTGTTATCCGAAATGACGTAGGCGCGCATCATCCACCCTCCAGGTCCTGTGGCACAAGGGTGGGAGGGTATGTTTGTGGGGGCTATTTGTGCGTAGCTGACAGCTATAATATGATTGTGCTCCAAAAAAAGGACGAGAGGCGCTCACAAGTGCTTAACCTCGTGCTGATGCGCAAGCACTTATGCCCGACAACAGCCTAGCAAACAAGCAGACACTAGCAGCTGCCTATTAAACGGCCATCAGACAGCAGGGCGGCAAATAAGAGCGCATCAGGGATGCTTGGAGCACCCAGCGGCATGCAGGTGTGAGTTCATCAATCATTTTGTAAATATTTTAGCATGTAGCGCACCTACGAGTACCTGCCAGAACGGGGACAGGATCCCAGGCATGAGGAGAATGTTAAAATTTTCCAGCCTTTATAGAGGCGCGCTCGGCAGGAAACAGTTGAACGGATTTTGATATCAGGGCTACACGAGGCAGCCAGGTAAGGACTCTGCTCCTTTCCCCCCCCCCCCGCCCTCGTGAAGACGGGAAACGTACGACGACTTGACGGAGGTACCGAAGCGGAATGGGAGTGCAAAACCTAGATTTTGGATATTGGCGAAAATCTTTCCAAAAGATCTCTTATCTTTCCTAGGAGTGTGCACAGCGCCCGGCCCGGGGGTGGCTGTGCTGGAAGGGCTTTATCGTATGAACTCGGAATAAATTACCCGAAATGAGCATTTTCTACCTTTCGTTTGCTTTTATGGCCGATTCGATTAGGGTTGTTTGGTATTCCCCATGCAGGATGTGATAGAAATGAAGGAGGTCGTAATCGTAGGACGTCCTGTTTTATATTAACACCCGATGATTTAAGGGAAAGCAAATATTCAAATTGCTGTGCGAAAAGTACCGGCATAAGACAACGCTTTGGGAGCACTTTCATCTGCCACTCAACCCCACTCAGGGTGCAGCTCCCCCACCAAAAAAACCACCCCCACAGGAGTTGTTTGTCAGTTTAGGACTTGGAAGAAAACTTGGATGGAAATCGAAATGTTGAAAAGTGAATTTGGTTATGAATTTTTGTTTTCTTATTTTATTTTCGTTTTCGTATACTTTTTTGCTATTCATGATTTTTTCTTCGTTTGTAGCTTAACGATTTGTGTTTGTTTAGCGTTTTCGGCGCTTTGAATATTTTTAGAATTTTTTTTTGCAAGATAATAAATAATACTTTGATTGAGAAACGACGATACTGGAAAGGAATTGATCCTATCAAAGTAACGAAATTAGTTAGACTTTAACAGTGTAATGGTATGAGAGGCTTTCGTTTTTGTGAATAAGGGAACTCGAATTCAAAAGATTCAAAAAAGAAGGAAATGTTTAAAGGAGATTCAAAACCACAAACAGAATAGATGAGTAGCAACTGCTAAATTAATAATATTTATTTATGACTATAAGTCGCTGATCTCCCCACCCACCCACCCATACCCTACTGTTCCGGTGCTGGTAAGCAGACCTTTAAAGAAACATTTACAAGAAGCCTACGAATGTAGCAAAAATCAAAACAAAATTTTGTGGAACGGGGGTTTTGATTTCGCTGCGCGACTGATAGATAGATTTTGACAGCACCCTCGTTTAATTGCAGTAATTTAGTTTACGCTGATCCCAACCTGTATGCTGACATTGCTTCTACTCTGGCCACATTGCATGACTGTCTTAGAACGTCTCACGTCTCACAACGTCTACTTGAAAGCTAGTAGCTAAAGTGCCCAAGCTGTTTGATGTAATATATGTATCTCAGTCACTTGTCTCTGACTGCAAAAGCGTACGAAAATGCTCACTCATGAGGAACTCGTGAGGGAGCATTTATAAATGCCTCATTATAATATAACTCTCACTCATTAGTGAAGAAAAGATTTTATCTTCAGTTTGCTCGCATTCATGATTGAGGCTGGTGTACATAGACTGTTTATGCACATGAGTGAGGATAACATTTTTGGCATGTTGCACAGGAGCATGAATGAGCGTATAATCCTCACAAACGAGTGAGTGCACTAGCCAACAACTCTCGCTTATGAGTGAGGAATGAGTTGAATAAGTCGCATATGAGTGAGGATACACGTACCCTCGCCATCCATATACCATACTAATCCAGCCGAAATCAGGTAAAGAACCTGAAAATTGTGGCATACCTCCAGAATTGTTAATGGCCCTTTTAACGATCATAGCAAAGTTACTTACCCTGGAAAGAGCTTGTATCACCTGGGGTGCACCACACACCTTCTGTATTTCAACATTGAATAACTCTGACATTTTTTAGCTGATTTGAACAAATGGACAAGAATTATAATTCCTCGGACAAGTCGCTTCGAATACGAACGCTGCTGGTTGAGCTATCGTACGACGCTTGGACAAGTTGGATGATTTTCAATGGCACGAGTTCGATTTCTCCACAAGCTGTTCCAATCGATGGAATCGAAAGCGTATTTGAAATCAATAAAAACGAAGAGTTCTTTCTTCCATTGGCTGACCGAGACAAATATTAGATCAATGATCCTCGATGAGATCTAAATCTCGCTTCTTCTTTCCGGCTCGTTCGCTCTCGATGTTTCTGTAGCCTCATTGTATGATGTTCGTAAATACTTTGACGACGATCGAAAGAAGGCTAATACCGCGATAATTCTTGCATTCCCGACTGTCGCTTTTCTTCAAAATTTGCACAACGATCGATTTTTTCTCGCTGACGGGAAACGATCCGAATGCCACATGTGTGTTATGAGGACGTGGAGTCGTTGTGATAACACATCATCTCGCTTTGATCATCTCGGCGGTTACTTGGTCTATTCCCGGCACTTTTCAATTTTTCAGCGATTTTATTGCTCACCTCGATAATTGTTGGTTCGGTATCGAGAAACTGATTCGTCGGCTGTTCGATAATCGGCGGTTCGGGTGCAGGACCTTGTGGCGGATCGTGGTTGTATAGCTGATGAAAGAATTCTGTCTACCGCAGCAGGTGCCCATGCAGAGAGTTCACGAAAACTCCATCCGATTTTTTGGTTATCGTTTTAACCGCCGGATTGTCTGCTACCTCGTGCCTCGACACCGTTTCTTCGATATCTCCGCAACGTTACTCCTGTACGCTTCTCGTTCCGAATTCATTTTCTGTCGAACTTCTTTGTTCAACGTCGATATTACTCGAAATCGACGAGTTTCATTCGTTTCCGCTGATCGACGAGGTCCAGACAGCTGTCCGAGATCTATGGCTGTGTCCGTTTACGGATAAGTGGACACAACTGCATTGCACACCCCACAATGGACTCCGATTCCTTTTCTTCTACATCGATATCGTCCGGTATTACGAGCGCCGCGAATTTGTTGGATAATGCCATTTGAAACTTTCGCCCGCAAGTCGTTTCCCGTAGGCACGCACAATTCTTCTTGGCAGGTGGTGACGACGTTTTCTTCGATCTTTGTAATCGTTTCTGTGATTTCGCTCGATCTGCAATCGGACACACGCATCACACGTACGTCTTTGTGGGTCGATCAGAATCTTGCGTTGATCAAAACGTAGTCTAACATCGCCGAGTCGTTACTGAATGAATTTCGTCAGGTAAATTGGTGTTTGAGCGGAAATTTGCTTAAAGGATGCCTTAAATCCTACGGTACCAACGGCAACAAGTGATATACAGATGTTACATATACAAATCAGACAATTCACACTACTATGATGGTAAATCATGAAATCAATTCAAGATATTTTTAATTTCGCATGAACATACTACATCCGAAAACACTAAAAAAGTCCATCTATCTCCCGTGTACATCGCATGTTCATCCACTCAAAACGTGTTGGCATGAGCTTAGCCCAGTTCATCGCTCTTCCATATTTGCATATAAAAACAGTATTTAGGAGCTTCAGTGCTAAATTCCACTCACAAATGGAGACCAACACCACAGCATTGACAGGCCAAAAAACAGAGCCCAACTGCCATGACCATGATCCCACGTTATCCAGAATCGCAAACGATATCGCAAATTAATCCTCTCCGGCAGCACCTTTCCGTCCCAAATTTTTAATCCTCCGCAGCATCGGTTTATGACTGACCAAACTGGCGTTCCTTGCTCTATATTTTTCACTTTTTACTGTAATGGTCGCCACGACTCCGAGAAGCTAAGAGCAAAACCAAAACATGATTTCCATAATCGCCTTGTATGGCCAGCAGCTTGGCCCGAGCACGGTCTGGCCACGGCGCGGCTGTGTGTGTCCGCCCGTCCAATCCCGGCTAACTTTCTCTGATTTTATTTTCTTCTTGTTAAGAATTTATCGTCCGTTGTCCACTAAAAATCCCCCCCGGCTCCATCCGCCTCGGGGTTTATTACATATTCAACTCGAGCATTAAATTGGATCCGGCCATAGAGCGAGAGGAGATGGAGGAGCCAGAGCAGGCTGGACAACACAAAGACCTTTTCTTGTACGACTACGGCTCGAACGGCTGCTGCAGCATATCCGACATGGGTAGATCTAAATGGATAACTAGGAAGCCGGCAGCACAGGACATGGCCAGGAGCTGCGACACTACAATAACACTTAAGGCCCTAATACACTCAGCGACGAAGTCCAACATGAAATTCAGTTCCAACAACAAAATATTAAGGGAAGCTTAAAAAAAAATACAGTCACAAAATTAAACTAACCCAATCTCAAAAACATCCTAACACAGTCAAAATTACCTGTTGTGCACTGCTTGCAGTGCACAACACGGCCGCCGGAGGGGAAATCTTTGCACAATAAAGGGGTTCGGCTGCATTCGTATGTCTTGTTGGGCTTTACTTTATGAGTGCGTGCCCGAGGTAAATTTTCTGGCGACTTTCAAGAAATCTCTTCTGCGGTGTCGCCGGCTAGAAATTGAAGCCAGTGTTAGATAATTATGAATGGAAATTGAATTAATGTCGCAGTAATGCACTCTACGAACTTGTTCCTGTCATGGGATATGAGAATAGATCTTTTTTGTTTGATATTTAAATTTTTCATTCATGTGAAATTTTGATATCGCTGCTTTTGCTGATTTGAAATTTAGCAAGTGCTAGATACTAGTTTTTTTTGTTTGGCTCCCACCCCCTTTACTAAAAAATCTGAAAAACACCCCCGACTTTCCGAATTTCCGGACCTCCTACCAAATTAACCCAGAGGTCCAGCAAAGCCCATATTTACATACAAAAATAATAAAAACCATAAAAAATGAATTTACGCAAAATTTATCTACACTCATGTTGTAAAATACCTGTGCAAGGGATACACCTTTTTTGCGAATCTAGTTCCGGGAAGTTGTTACGGCTAAAAAGACAATAACGAAAAACAAGGATGTCATAAAACTTAATTATTACATGAAGGTAGTATTTGCCATTAAAATATTTTCTTGGGTTTTTCATAAAGCCAAGATAATAAACACCGATTGATCACTACCTGACCACCGGGCAAGAATCCCTAAATTCTCAAATCAAGGAAATCACCATCAAGCAAGTCATTAAAATTCTTGCCAAACAAACCGATTTTTCCTCAGATTTTATTTTTTCCCGAAAATACGATCACCATCCATGCCTGCAACAAAAAAGGTTTGAAATTTCCCCTGCAAAAGCCGAAGCAGAAGCTCTCACTTATACAAACGCATCTCGTGTATGATTACGCAAATGCTTTATACAGAATACAACTAGCGCAGAGATTTGCTTGGAGCGGAAATTTGATGTATTAAAACTGAAGAATTTTAGGGAATTTTCTTTCTTAAATTTTGTGGACAATTTTTAAAACATAATTTACTCATGAAAGAAGGCTAAAATTCAAAAATTTTCCACCATGAATAGCTAGATAATCGATTTAAGTTTATCGTACATTAAAAAAATTTTAAAATTTTTCCACCTAAATAGGAGTATTTTCCGGGCGCAGGTACGGAACTTTGAACCATTATAACTAATATACTAATAAAAAATATTAAAATTTTCCACCATGAATAGCTAGATTTATGTTTTCTTAAAAATACCTAATTTAAATTATTTCATTTGGTTGGATAGTTTTCTTAATATTCGCGGGCGCGCGATACCCTATAATTGCTCGATTGAGTGTATTAGGCCCTTAAGTGAAATCGGGAATTGCTATACTGCCCAGCTTCCAGGCCTCGTCCTTCTGTCGGTCTAGTGTCTAAAGTAATTTGCATGGTCGCTCGTTTAGAGGCGGATTTGACGTGCACACTTTGTTTTATTTTTTTTGTTTTTAATTAGTGTGTACCGCATTTCTCTAATTAAAACCGCAACACACCGGGACGGCGTTTGTGCTGCTAAATGTGGCCCCTTTCATCTGGGACCTTGCTTAGTGCGGTAATTAACCCAATCCAGTGGCGACAAATGCTGCTGCCTCGTTCTGCTCCGGTGGGCACAGCATCCCTCATCCCTTATCACGATGGCGACTCATCCAGGGGCGCTTTTTATGTATAATTTCGACTACACCAACAACAACACCGTGTATTTCATTAGCAGCTGAAAAAATAACGAACCGAGCATATTTTTCATGGCATTAACGCTGGGCTCCATGTCGGCGAATCTTAGAAGATGCTCGCACAGTGTCCTTGCTAAGGAGCATCAATTCGGTCTTGTTATAGGTGGAAATTAACTTTCGCTTTCATCCTACCTGGGGGCTTGCGGGGGCCACGCTCCAGCATCTGCAGCTCGACAAAATAAAAGCCGCGGAAAAAGATAAAAATCATCGCTCGTTCGCGGGGTCACGGTCACGTGCTGTGCCTGCGACGACGACCGGCACCACGCCCGTCCGATGCAAAGCAGCTTGACGTCCTACGCGTTCTCAAATTCGGTAATTTCGCTCCTTTTATTTTCTGCGACTTCAAAGGCCCGCGGCGAATTATTGACCACGGCGGCGGTGAAAACTTTCTCCCCCGGCCTTGAAGAAGATTTCACAACGTTTGACCTTCACGGACGTCTTTCAAGAAACTTCATCTTCGCACCGCGCGGCGCTGCTCTTCGGAGATCTCTGCCAGCAGCGCTGACACTGACCTGCATTTCTGTTGTTTGGCGCCGAGCACGGGAAGCGAAGTTGCTTTGTTTTTTTTTCATTATCGGTGTTCCAGGTGCAACTTGCACAGCAAATAATGCAGAAATTGTGCAATCTTCAAACGCTGACTTGGGAGCCGCGCTATCACTAATAGTAGTGAATTGCGTAATTAAGTTAATTACAGCCCGACTATGGTGAGTGTGGAGGAACGGCGGAATCGGTGGTTTGGCAACTGTTGTGATGGATGGTATGAGAAGCGCTGATTACATCCAAATCGTGCCCATCTGTAGCTGAGGCGTGGCCAATACTAGTAGTCAACGACAGGACTGGTGATGGGTCTGCAATTTAAAGGCGTTATTTTAATTTGCTTGAGTATAGTAATTACAAACCCGGATGTAGTGGAGAGATAAGTTTTTGCGACCAGGTCTTAATTAATTTGAAATTATGATAGACTCCTAAGAAACCAATGGTCTGGGAAGCTCTTTCGTAGAGAACGACATCAACAACGTCGTTTTTATTGATGAAAGTCGGAATGGTAAAAGTACGATCCTTGATAGCTGACATCCGTCCAAGATCTGGAAGAATATGCAAAGGCCAGCACATGATTATATTCACCCGTCTCCTATACACCCTACACCATCTTCAGAACGTTGATTGCGGAATTTGACCAGGAGATGACTTTCTTGCTTATTATGCTTACAGGCGCTGACAGAAAAAAGGATCCTTGTTTGTTACCTAGGTAGAACAAGAGTGAAGACGAAAAGTCATACCGATCAGTGAAATCGAACCAGTGACCTCTTGGATGGTAGTCGGATGCCTCACCGCCTAGGCTATTGCAGCCGGTAACTTGTGATGTTACCAATACTATTGAATTTTTTTCCAGTAACTTTAAATTTAGCTAAATTGAGAAAAGTCCGATCTCGCTAATACCGCGACTTCAACAGCCGAACTGCCCAAGTTCGAGCAAATTAGTGAACTGAACTTTAAAATAACCTCAGTTCACATACTATGAATTTGATGATAAAACAATACTATAAATTGATGATAAAACAGACTTCAGTTCGCTCAACTGGACTCGAACTGAAGTTAAATGTAAAAACTTGCTCAAAAGAGAGTAATCAACTGGAATAATGGAATGGCATTCCTGTGAGCTTTTGCATTTCTATAGTCTGCTGAAAAAGTAACAACAATTTAAAGCACTGAGCTGAACATGAACTGAAGTTTATCCGGCTAAGGCCACTTATGTGCATTGAACTGTACGTTATTGAACTGATGTCGGAGAAGCCGGGGTTGTTTTTTTTTAACTAGAGTTTGGAGTTTTTTTTTTGGTTCTTTAGATGCACATAAGCCGAGGACGAATCTATAAATAAAGGGGAACAAAAGGGGACGTAAGATCGCAAAAAAACTTAAAGAACACAATCAAAGCTTAGAGAAGTTCTCCGAACGAGCCACTTCGAGTAGATTAAGTTGCTGCACAATAAACGGAAGAGATTTTGTTCAGGGCTCATGAAGTTGTGAAGTAATAGTTCTCTCAAGAGGCTGAATTTCAATAAATTCATTGGACATGACATTAAACCCTCTATGGCCTGTACTGCTTCCACTTTTATCGAAATTCTTGGAAATTGAAGGTAATTCTAACAAACTACATCTTCCGAGTCAAGTTTTATGGGAAATTTATATTAGAGGGACAAGCAGTATAGATTCTGACACCAAACTCACTTACTGGCGATTTTCTTGCTTCTTCGATGAGTCATGTCTAGTTTCTCTCTGCAATGCTGACAAGGCACAAGGCTATCGCTATCGACTTGAATCAAAAGTATTGAATTTAAGGTAATATTGGGGCGCGTATATCAAACTAACACTACCTCGGCCGATGTTCCCCAGGGCTTAATTCTCAGGAATCACCCTTTGTACTACCAGTCTGTCATGTCGTTCAGGTCATGGTGCTGGTGTCGTTCAGGGCATGGTCTGGTAGCCAGCTTGATTTGAAAGGTAGAAGAGATCGGGGCGGTCTGGGGGTATTGGAACAGGAGGCGTTTCGGCGTCTAGGCGTTTCGACATTTTCACTGATACACCCTGTAGAATTCTTTATTGATGTCGTCGTCTGCGTCTTCAGTTGGGGCGTAGCATTGGACTAGCGTAGTACTTATTAGTCTGGTATGCAGGCGCACGGTAATAATCCTCTCAGAAAGTGTTGACCAGCTAATGAGGCTGGACCTGGCTTCTTTGGTGAGTATTACGCCAACGCCATTCCTACGGCTTTCAGTTTCGTTTCCCCCAGAATATAAGAAGGACTCACCGTTTGTGCAGATATGTTTCCCCGCATCAGGCCATCTGGTCTCGCAAAGCCCTATGATCTCGATTTTATATGGATTCATATCGTTGAGGACTTCATCCAGACGTCCCTCAGCAATCAGTGTTCTCACATTCCATGATCCGATTCGTGTCCTTGTTCGAAAAGCAAAGGTCGTCGTCACGTTGTCCATCCGGTTCCGAGGCATTGTTTGCCGATTCGTAACAATGGTATTTTTTATGGGAGCGGGTTGCTAACCCTCAGCCCAACCGACTTAAAACTCTGTTTTATGGCACATAAAGCTCGCCATTCGCCCGTCTCCCGTTAGCTCCTTCCGAAGAAGTACGCCGAAGTTAGCTCCTTCCAAAGAAGACACCGCGGGGAGGTGGGATTAGGGCTTGCTAACAGGACTAGTAGTTGTTCGTCTGTAGAAATTCTTCTCGGGTTTTAACAGAAGTGACACATCGGGTGTCACTACTTTCCGAGGGCTTTGTTAGCCATTCGCCCCCAAAAGATATTCTGCATTTGGAAACTTTCGTCCCCTTGTCTTATAATGGTCCATTACGATCTCAGACCACGAATAACCAATTCCAGAAAATAAAGTTAAAAAAAATGCATCATTCTAGTTAAAGTACTGCCGACTATGACATTCGCTGTTAATATTTAAAACATTTTCATCTTTTCATCTTTAATAACGAAAGCCCAATTACTATTTGACCAATCCAATCAATTAAGCAGTACGTCCAATCACTGTGGCCGTTAAGGATCAAATTTTCATTCTCAAAATTTCAAATTAAAATATTTATTCTTTCTCTGCTTTTGCTTTAGGTAGTCCCATGTAGATCCATACTATAAGTGCATCCAACGATTTTTAATTATCATTATTGGTATCGATTTAAAATTTCAGTAAGTTTATGCGGTACCAAAAGAACTTTGATACTGTATCTAACTTTACTATTTACACAACGCTACCAAAATATTCCGAATTTTGAATTCCATCGCTTTTTATTTTTGTGCAAAAATTTTTAAAAGCATTGCCAACATGAGAAATATTTTGATTGGCTCTTCACATCAACTTGAACGCATAAAAATTTCTAATTTTAACCAATTGATCTCGCGCCGAAAAATTCATAATTTTCTCATTAGTTAATGAGTTCCATTTAATGTTTTTTATGAAGAATTTTATGTTCGTCAGAAAAGCATTAAAAATAGAATTTAGAAACTTTAAAAGATAAAATTAACTTCAAAGAACGATAATTTATTATTTTATAACACTTCAGCAATTCAGCGTTGGCGGGGAGGTATGCGCACACTTTTAGATAACATTTGACAATCGTGTCAACAAATTAATAATATTTAACCGACAATTACTAGATTGTATCATAAATAATCTGGTATTATTTATTATCTTTGGGAAAATATCACAAAAAAAAATTAGATAAAAACGTTGTAATCAAAAAATAGAGAAACGAAAAGAAAATTGATAGCATATTTTTATTGTTAACAGTTCGGAAATGGTTCTTGCATTAACGTTAAAACCACTTTAAAAATTAGTTGACTAGATTTAGTTAATTAAATTTGGGATGATTATTGATTTTTTCTGGTCTAAAGGCACAGTTTTTCAGTTAAAGTATGTAAAAATGTACATATGTTACGATTTTCAGATTGTGCTGAATTGAGCTGAATTGAGAAAAACAGAGCTGAATATGAAAATACTAAGTCCTATATTCATTTAAAATTATGACGCATTATTTTAAAAAGCCAAATGGCCCTGTGAGATGATATTTATGGTCTTAAATGGGTAACTAAGTCTAGCGATCATATCTCTAAACAAAAAAAAATCAAAACATTTCTTAGGGTAAAAATTTTTTCAGTAAAATTGTTACGAGAGATGATGCAACTGAATACGTTTGACAATTTCAACTAGTTAAGATAAGCGGCCTAGTTAAGGCAAAGCATATGTTGGGTTGGTGAAAAATTGAGCCCTTGGACTTTCACTTATTCTCAGTAAAAAGTTAGCATGATTAGTGACAGTTTTAAAGAAACACGCTTTTGTTGAGTTCGTATGATGCTAAGCGTCCAAATTTGGTACCAGCCACGAATTCCTTCATCGGAAAAATTCATCGAGTTTATCATCGGCAACTGAATATTTTTTGTCAGTTTCAGCTAGAAAAAAAGTAAAGCATTTTGTTGAGAAAATGTGGAAAATAGATCTCTTTCGAGCTCCACTTATCAACAGTGAAAATTCAAGCATGTTTTTGACCAAATTTGGCAAACACGATTCAACAGCCTATTACTTGTAAAACTGAGCGGAAAATTTATCAAGAGTTTGGAAGAACTATGAAGAAGATATTTTGAAATAAACTACAACATAACGAAAATGATCAAGCTCTCATAAAACACATTCAACAATACAGTTGGTGCAGATTTTTTTCATGGCAATTTGTACTTGGCCGTTTAAATCGTCGTGTATATGCACCCATTAAAATTAGTTAAAAATTCTACGGCCATCATATGCCCATTAAAATTCAAACGGCCGGTGTTCGCCCGTTGTAACCCCGTTTTTTTCTTTACTCGGGTTAAACTTTGCCATGCCTGTAGCGGGAGCGTGCATTCCTCTTCAGGGAGCGTACATACCCGGATGGCATGCAAATATGTTCGCTATGCGAGCTCGATACGGGCGACGATATGCTTTTAAGAAAATAAACTAACTAAATTATTTTTACTCGGATAGTCCCAATTGTGAACAACCAAGAAATCTCGAAACAAGTGGCATCGACCATAAAAATTCACCTTCAACCTGGCCAGATTGTATGGGCATAATCCCCAGTCTATCGTTCAGGGTGAAATTTCTGGGTTAATTCTGGACCCAAGCCACAATCAGGAGTTTAACATTGCGAAAATGATAAAGAAAGCCTTCATGCCTTTCTAAAGAGATCACCGGCAAGAGATTTGTTCTCAAGCCAAAAACGGTATTGTAGATATTCTCCCGAGTAAAAATAAAAAATGGTCTTACAACGGGGGTATACCGGCCGCTTGGCTTTTTAAGAGGAGCTGTAAAAACGGGCATACGACGGGAAATTTGAGCCAAAAAATGGATCTGCACTAAATGTAATGTTGAATGTTTTTAATGGGAACTTAAGCATTTTCGTTATGTACAATGGTCCTTTCGATTTATCTTACTTATAATCGATGCACAAGAGAAACGATCTTGCCAGTCGTCGGTTTGCTGTGCCGGCTTGTTGATTTATAATATACAAACGTACACCCCTCGGTGCAAAGAATCTTGTGATGCCGTGACATGGCTGAAGGCTATGTTTCAATCACGGTCGGTGTTCGCCCGTTGTAGGGCCATCTTTTATTTTTATTTGACCTCACGTCCAATCCTAACGTACTGCTTGATGGTGTGATGGCCAGCGATTAGCAAATCCTATAATGTCAAAAAGTTGGAGAAGCTCCAGATAACGGCAGCATTATTTCTAATAGCCATTGAACATGCCTATTACGCCCGTTTATTAATAAGCCCGTTATATGTTCTTGCACTTGCTCTTTCACGATCCTTACATCACCTGGCCTCGTGATTTGTAGACTGAGTAAATAAGGGTTTTGGCCTCAAACTCCTACGGTCAGAGCAACATATTGGGTTGGCAAACCCGAGGATAGAGTCGGCACATAACTGCGGACTACTTTTCTCCTATAATAACCTTCAAGAAAATAACTAGCAAAATGTTGAGACAACTAGAAGAAAAGACTTTAAGATCCAAGAGAAGGAGATAATGGACATGTGAATATAACTTTGAATAGGTAATGATCCGAACTACAAAGATGTGGTGTGTCATTCTAAACGAGCAGTTAGAAATAGACCAAGAGATGAAGCTTGAATTTTCTGATTAACATTGTCACCCATTGTCCCTGATGTTGTGATCAATCCCCTCTGGCACCAACACATCTTCATTTCAATTATCAATTTGTCACAATGCCTATGCAACACGCTGACATACAATTTCCATTCAAGAAATAAATAATCATGCATAAATATGCATAAAAAACTGCGATTAAGCCCAGTTACATACTACAAAACTTCAACAAGAAAAAAATTCTATGGAAATTACGAGCAGCCCGTAATCACCATGTACCATAACAATTGTGCTCCTCTAATCACCCATCAGGCATGCATAGTGAATCGAATCACTGTCAATCACCAGCAAATTAATAGTTTTTCCCAAGATACTACCTCTGAGGCAGATGTGATGCATAGGAAGCATCTCCAAAAAGTGGCATCGCATTGCCCAACCAACCAACCAACCACAATGCGTAACAGATTCCTCCGGGGGCCCCCGAGTTGTTGGGGGTAATTAAGCCATTAACTCCAGAAAATCTTGCACAAAAGTCACTAATTGAAACACAGTACAACAGCACGTAGTCAGCGGGCAACAATCGGGCACGCTTCTTCCTTCAAGTGACTCTGTCTGTATACAGCTACTACTCATCAAGCAATCACTCATACGGAACACAATCCAGTTCAGCCAGACTTGAATAGAGGAGATCGGGGGGCGACTCCATCGGAAACAAAAGCGCCCCATAATTATGGCCTGGTGTGGTCGTCGTTGGGCTCCTCTTCCGCGCGGCGGCGATGGCGATTGTATGGTCGCAATAAAAGTGAACATAGAAATTAAGTGGCATAAAAGCGGGCCATGAAAAACTTTCTTTCCTGACCGCCGCCGCCGGGCCGCCCTGATGGAATGAATGAAAGACGAAGCGACACACAGTATTTTTCTTAATAAAATAAAAAAAAAATTTGGTTAACATTTTTATGGAGGTACTAAAATAAGGTTAATAAAAGAAAGTAGGCAGCTTAATTTTGTTCGCCCTATGACAAGAAAGGGGCGACACTCCGCCCCGGCGGGGGCTCTTTGCGTGACATTCAATTATTCAACAACTTGACAGAGGGGTGACAGAGGGATGGTTGGTGCAGATGAAGGAGGATTGTTATGAGATAGGCGGTTGGACTTTATTGTAAGGGCGTTCCCCAGGACATGGAAAGGACTACTTATTTTACGAGTGGCATCTTTTCCTCTCCTTGTGGAGAGCCTATTAAGCTCTTGCACGACAGCGCTTTATTCCTAGACCATCAAATTAAAATACCTGCATTAAAAAATTTTTTTTTAATTGTTCCACTTACAATCGCGTACCGCGACCCTATTACTCGCCGCTTGATGATGCCCATTCAGCACTTTATGGCCACTCGGAATCTCGGCCCCCTCAGGTTAATTGCTAAAATATCTCGCCCTTAATTTTTAATGACTCTTCCACCGAACCACCGCGACCACCGAGGAGAGTCTCCTCTATTCAGGTGTATTCGCCATGGATCCGGAAAGTTATAATCATCACTTTTTTTTCAAATAGAAATGTTTACACTAATGAACACGTATGGAGGAGGCTTTTATCATCAACACCGGGAACATAAAACTTGGCACATGCTTACCGCCCCGTAATCGGCTGCTCGGGATTAATGCTTGAATAATTGCATTATGAGAGGGCCAGCATCCATCATTTGCTACTTTAGCAGTCATCATTTGCGATTTTGGTTCGTTTGCAAAAACTCAAAAAAAAAAAAAAATACACAGAATGAAAGAATCATCTTTGAACTATGACGCAAAGCTGTTTGTTTGCTTTTAATTGACCCAGTTGTGTCTTGATCATAATGGAGAATGCTAAAGTTGTTGTTGGGTAATATCTAATGCAAGATGGATTTTGAAGGATTGATTGATGGCGGAAGGAGAGAGATGTTTGGAAATCTTTAAAGAGTTCAGAGCCATAAATTAAGTTGGCTAATAAGTTCGTGCAATTTTTGTCGATATTTGGCAGTAGGCGTTCCAAAATAACACCTCAATTCAATTCAGGAAATTGATTGTCCATTGATGGCGTTTCAATGTTATTTTTTCACAAATTGTGTACAAATTAATGAGATGGATTTTATTGCTTATATAGAAAAGAGGTTAATCAAAATTAAGTATTTTTGACGTGTTTTGTAGTTTTACTTTTAGAAAAGAGAAGGCTTTGTCGTGGGTTTGAAACTTTTAGGTCCAAACAACTAATTTGCTTCAGTGATGAATATTGAATATTACGAACGATTATTGATAATAGTAAAAACCCAGAGCAGAGAGAATGTTAATCTTAAAAAAATATTAATTAGTTTATCGTACACCCCCTAATCTCCGAAACCGCCCAACCGATTTAAATGAAAATTTGGGAATATGTACGATTGGTTCCAGATTGAAAGATAAGATAGTGTTGGTTGGTTGGAGGATCTGGAGAAAAATCTGGAAAAAGCGCATTCCAACATAAATGAAAACTGAATTTCAGTAACAACAAAGTGCATCAATTGTCTATTCTCGGTTGAATTGTGATTCTTCGCATCGTGCATTGTGCTTTTGAAAGCACAGGGGCGGCGCTTTCATATGTGCAAATGGTGCACTGGCACCGGGCGCAATAGGACAAGGGGCGCAATTACAGAAATTAAATTAAAAAAAAAATTCTTCTATTCATTCAGAATTCATTTTTTTTGTCACGATTTATTTTTCCAATTTATTATCTCGATAAAACATTCTATATATCTGTCCCCAAAACTCATGTGATTTCGGGGGAAGAAGTTACACGATATCGGAGCATTTACATTGGATATCTAATGAATATTTAAATGTGTGTGCATTTGTCCATTCTCCTTCACTGCGAGCAAAAAACGAACGAGCAATATGGCATACTGCACCGGTTGCACAAAAAAAAACCAAGCCGGCCCTGACTCCTATGCCAGTAGAGAACCTAGATCATACACTTTGGTAGTGCGGAAGAGTGATATTAGAAGGGCCTTAAATTAGATAATGAAGGCCAGAAAAAAAAGAACTGAAAACTATACTTCGCGGAAGAAGAGTGTCGTGGTCGTCGCAATTCTGCAGAATACAGAATATTTCGGAAGGTCTCAAAGCTCAGAAGCTGGAGGAAACTAGCAAAATCATGATGGAAGTTCACTCTGCAGGAAGCTTCTTCTCGGATAGGCATTGAGATGATTCGAAATCAAATGAAAACGAGGTGTGAAACGAATTGGTTTGATGGGATTGATGAAACCTGCTATAGAAACATTATTCCCATTCAAGAAATCGTTTTCTCCAATGCGAAAAGAAGGCCATTGTGCACTTAATTAGGGGCGACGCTTTCATATTGGCAAATGGTACACTTGCACCGGGCGCAATTCGACTGGGACGCGATAAAAAATGAGGAGCAAACTGGCATACTGCACCGGGCGCATAAAACCCAAGCACCGGCCCTGTGAAAGCATTAGACCGAACGATGCAGGATCTACAAAGCAATCTGGTGCTATTATTATGTTGGCAGGAATATTTGATTTTCGCCAACTTTTATGATTGCTACAATATGATACTCATTGAGATTACACTATTCTAGATTCTGTGATTTCGTCAAATGCTCATCTCAACATGCTCCTGATCGAACCCGATTTATTTGTGGACCCAATACACAACAATCTCATGTCTGATGAAGTTTTGCTTACTAGAATATCAAATCCAGATTTGTAAATGACTGAAGAAATTAAAAATGAGACATTGATCTTTTTGCACCGTGATCCAACTCAGATCTTTAACTTTCAAGTAAACCAACAACAACAAGTTGATCCAAAATAGATTTGGATCAAAATCTGTGATATGAAAATAGATTGTGTAACAACCATATCCAAGGCACATCTTATTTTAAAATCCGATGCTTTTATAATTTTGTGAGATGCTACTTCTCTTTTCTTTAGTTTTGTGTATTGGTAGTTCTACAAAATTTCATAAATTTATTTCGAAATATCGAAAGTTGTGTTGTATTAATTTTGAAAGTCAATTAATTATCGCGCGAACCCAAAAAGAAATCGACTTGATGAGGTGTCATTCGAAGCGTTTTAATGGAAATATGATCTGAAAAGATTTTCATATAATTTGAGCCGATTCGGTCGAGCCGTTTTTTTTTTTTGTTTAAACGACGCGACGTACGTGATTTTTGTACCTGCACAATATCGCGCGAACCAAAAACGACATCGATTTCCTTTAGCTACTGAATATTAACGAAAACAAGCTGTGAAAAAATTTCATAACATTCGGTCACGTCGTTTTTTGTTTAAATAAATGAGAAGACTTCGACTAAAGATCACAAGCTCTTTAAAGTGATTAGTTTCGTTCTAAATGCAGTTACCCTTTCTAGATTCAGGAGAGCGATGTGAACAACAAGTCATCCCTTATCAAAATCCAAGCACTCTTTAAATACCGTGCAAAAATTACGTTACACTTTACAATCATCACGAATTTTTCAAACCTTAAACCGGCACTTTTTACGGGGAATTGTTTTCCACGTCCTACAGTTCTGTAACTTCCTTGAACTTCATCACAAAATTACCAGCATTTGCCGTTTTCGGTTAAGTCGGATAAGTCGAATTCGACTACGCGTGTAGCGAACGAAGTACGAAGGAAAAGTTTGTTTGCTAACGTTCCTTCAGCATTCTGGGAAGTTTATCGTGTGGGCCAAAAGAGTCAAATCCACAACCACAACTAGTTTTATTGTAATGGCTGATTCATTTAGAGGTACTTTTTTCAGTAGGGATGTTATGATGGATTACACATGAGTTGTGTCAAGCTGTTATGGTATTTTTGTTCAGTATCGTTTGACATTTCATCATGTAAAGATTGAGCCCAGCACAGAGCCTAGAAATTTTTCAGTATTATTACAAAAAGTTTGGTTCTAAGAATAATGTGTTCGGTGTGCTTAGAGCAACTTATCGTCTATATAATCGGCCAAAAGAATGGGCATTTTCCTATACCATCAGTAATCTACTCCCATGGCTTTACAGCCCAATTCAAGCCTTGGCCTTCATCAGCCTTCTTCCTCCAGACGTCTCTGCTCCGCAGCGGTTGAAAGTTACACTCCTTGTAAAGGTCGTACGACATTCAGCACGTAGTCGAGAAAATAAAGCGGTGGTAGCTAAGAGGGTATGCGAGTATTTTATGTAAGGATATTGGTTGTGCATGAATTAAAGCCAGCCGACCTTCGAAATCGTCACCGGCTCAGTGTTGGGGCTCTTTTACAAATAAAATAGGTTAAATAAAAGAGGCCCTAAGTGCCTTCCTTGGGGAACCCCAAAATATACAGAGACTGTAGACTGGCCTGTTTATGATTTCTCAAATATCAATCCAGCCATAGGAGCATACAAGAAGTTCATGATTTACTTTATCAAACTACCCATTCCATACAAAAAACTGCCTTATAAAAATTAATACATAAAATATTTATAAATTAATAGTGCAATATGATCCTTCACACTTTTCCTTTTTTGACATTTTCAGGTGCCGCAGAAAGAAATGGCGAACAGATTTACCAGCCACAAGCGTTATCATAACATTCCACAACGAAGCTCGCTCCACTCTGTTAAGGACAATAGTTAGGTGAGATAGTTAAAAAATCCTTCTTTTAATCCTTTTTAATCCCTTTAATTTTTCCAGCGTATTAAATAGAAGTCCAGAGCCTCTCATAAAAGAAATAATTCTGGTCGATGACTTCAGTGACAATCGTAAGTTTCCCATTATTTACTAACACAAAAAACCTCCATCCTAAAAATTCCAATCATTTCAGCCGACGATGGACTCGAACTGGCCAGGATAAACAAAGTGCGAATAATCCGCAACGAGAAGCGTGAAGGACTCGTTCGGTCACGAGTGCGTGGAGCCGATGCAGCAGTGGCAGAAGTCCTGACCTTCCTCGACAGTCATGTCGAGTGCAACGAGAATTGGCTGGAGCCCCTACTGGAACGAGTGGCCGAGGATCCTACTCGGGTGGTGTGTCCTGTAATCGATGTCATCAGCATGGACAACTTCCAGTACATTGGTGCATCGGCAGATCTACGTGGCGGTTTCGATTGGAATCTTGTCTTCAAGTGGGAATACCTGAGTCCTACGGAACGATTGGAGAGGCAAAAGGATCCGACAGCTGCCATTCGTACACCGATGATAGCTGGCGGTCTGTTTGTAATCAATAAGGCGTACTTCACGAAACTTGGCAAATACGACATGAAAATGGACGTTTGGGGTGGGGAGAATTTGGAGATTTCCTTCCGTGTATGGCAGTGCGGCGGCAGCCTAGAGATTATACCGTGCAGTCGTGTAGGACATGTTTTTCGAAAACGTCATCCGTACACTTTTCCTGGTGGCAGCGGCAATGTTTTTGCTAGGAATACGAGGAGGGCGGCTGAAGTTTGGATGGACGATTTTAAGCAGTATTATTATGCCGCTGTGCCTCTGGCCAAGAACATAGCGTTTGGAAAGTGAGTTTTTGTTAAATTTAACTTATTTTGACGTTTTTATATTTTTCTTTTGTGAAATTAGTTTTTGAACATAACCATATTTTAAAATCGCATTTTTATATAAACTCAAATCTACAAATCCGTACTTTAATATAAAACGGCAACCCTGAAATTTTAACAGTCCCTATGCCTCAGATTTGTAGGTCAAACAGCTATAAAGGGTTCTGCAGTTTGCGTAGAGATTGGTTGTTCAGACCTGTCTTTTCGAGTCAAGTCGAATGAAAAAACGAAATCGTTCCTCGTTGTCGTGGACAGTCACAGTAGGACTCATGATTCTCGCGACAAGGTTTAAAGTTTAAGTCCACTGCTATTGCAATCCTGCTATAATGATAATTTAGGGCGCAGTGTTGAATAATCAAGCTAACTAGTAACCTGACATTCGTCTCGAGAAACTCTATCAATTCAACTCCTGCATGGCACTGAACCCGTTTCGAATGGAGCAAAGGATTTTATCAAACTATGCCATAGCCTTTCGTCTTTTCTGTCGAAGCCAAACAAGGTTGACTCGAGCTGGGCCCCAAATTAAAACTCTTATAAACCAGGTTAAGACTTCGAGCCATGTCTTGGAGTCATCTGTACACCATGCGAGCCTATTTTGTGGTTTTTTAGGGATAACCCAGGGCAGTATATCTTGTATGTTTCCTTAGGATAGTATTTCCGTTGCCGAATCTTTTTCACAAAAATTGAAGAATGGTCTCGTGAACACCATTACCCAGGTGGTCGAACTTTGAAACCACCCGCTGTTGCAAATAGCCTCGACGATGCAAAGGCAGACCATTATTTGAATTTTTCTTAATTTCGTTGCGAAACTATTAAGCGTAGTACTATGCCACCATAGTAAGGTCCGGTATGGTACGATGCGTTTTCTTATGGTAGCGTACATCACATGTTTTTTAGACGAGATATCTATGTGTTCGGGTAAGATTATCCCTGTTCCAATTGGGTTTGGTTTCTAATGGCATCTGTTGTAAAAACCACAAACCCTGTTTTCGTCTGTCAAATCCAGCTACCTTCCAAGAAATTGGTATGAGAACTGTTCTTTTACAAAATTGACATTAAGTCTTAAACTAGCACTGTATACCCCTTGACAAGATTATCAGGATGACATCATCTCCACAAATTGGACGCAGTTTGGGCACCATATAGCTGCGACAGTTTATCTAGAACAAGGCACGAAAGACGCAGCATTTAGCACGAAGATTCTTTAGATATAGTGCCTTCCAGATAACCCTCAGAATAGATGGCCGATTATGTTAGGTGTAGGGCATCTGTTAGTACAACAGGAGGTCCAATTAGTGTTTTGGTCCGCAAATGATGCGCCAGCTCGTGTTGTGCAGTTTGAAGATTTCTTTCTTTTATGGTGCAGTTCTAAACTATGGAATCACTTTTTGAACTACCGGTCCGTCATGTCGTTGGTCACGTCTTAGAGCAATATCTAGTGGTGAGCTAAGTTCGAAGAGTAGAATAGGTCTGGGTTTATGAGTTGTCAGAAGGGTGCTGAGGGAAGTGGCGATGAACCCTGTATTTGAACTTACGTTTCTCATAAGGGCCATTCCTTTTCTTCTTTTATCCGTTAGCTGGTGGTCCGAGCACGGATACGCTGCTGTCGGTGCCGCTTTAAAAAATGCGGTTTCTTGCCTATTTTTATCGGTTTCCCGATTAGGATCAATTCGGCTGGTCGATCACCCTCCTCCTTTCACACCCTGGACGTATTCCGAAAGCTTTTTACCCTTAAGCTTTAGTTTCATTCTTTCAAAGCTTTTTTCGTTCGTTTGAAGTCAAGCAGCATTGGACGTGATTAATATTTAGTTGGGGGACTGCTTGGTAAGACGACATTCGGGTTAAAAATATAAAGTTTTCGACACCTCCGCAGTTATTACTCCACGCCGAAATTCTCAAATCTTTCATTCTCCAAAAGGGCCACATGCGGTATTGCTAATGATGAGCGAATGAGCGGAAGTATTAAATGCCCTTTTGCGGGCCTTAGAGGGAAATGGTCATGGGTTCTTATGGGTCGGGATAAGGAATCGGTGGGAATCGAATGAAAATAACTCGATGAATATTTTTTATTCGTTTAAAAGTACTCGATTTCTTAAGAATCGATGATTTTTTTTTTTGATATTTTGATTTCAGGTACACAAAACAAAAAGATTCAAATTTTCCATCCCTTGCTTTAGCAGAGTTTTTCTTCTCTTTTGATGAGGTACTGGCTCTAAACGTGCCGTAGCCACGTTCTTGGCTTATTGTATACTACTTGCTTTGGCATTACTTACCTCGTTTATGACTAGCTTCAACCCAGGTTTAACCCAATCATAAATGGAGGTCGTAAACTGAGTCTTCTCAACTAAACTCAGCTCTCCTACCTGGGACGGCTTGATATTTCATCTCATATACGCGCGTTGAGTTGTGATTGGGTTAAAGTGACATTTGTTTTGTGTGTTTACCATGAAATCTTCCTTCGGTGTTATATATCTAAATGTATAAAAATCTTATGTCACAGTGTTTGTTATCGCACTCCTCCGAAACGGGTTGACCGATTTTTATGAAATTTTTTGTGTTTGGTAGGTCTGTGAATAGGTCGTAGGCTATTTTTTCCACCCTCAATCAAAAGGAACAGTTGAAAAATCTAAAAAAATAGGCTAATTTTAAGAACTTTCACTTCAGTTTAGTTTCAATTGCTTCATGGCTTCATAAATGAGAATTTCATAGAAAAATTTGAGGTTATGTTTTTATGTCAGTTCAACTCTATTTCTACCCAAAGTGAATTCAACTCGATATCATATTCGGTGTTCGGAAATTCAACTCAACCTTCACTCAACTTTTCATCCTAGTGTTGTTTTACACCTCCAACCTACCTTATCGATTGCATTAGTCTATTTGGGGCTTGGACCGATTACAAATACCTACCTAAGTAGCTTAGATGGGGTATTCAATCAAACCTATAAAGGCCCATTTACATCCCAAAGGCAAAGTGAAAACATAAATTAGAGTTCTTTTATCGCACAGAAATTTGTATACCTTTCTCTGCTTTACACCAAACATGGATCAAAGTTGGTGAATAGATAGTGAAGCATACAGACTTCTTTGCGATCAAAGAGTTTTAATTTGTGATTTTACTTTGCGTTTGGGATGTAAACTTCCTTGAAGTCTGCATTTTTTAAGCAGAAAAGTATATATATATATATATATATATATATATAGGTATGCGTAAAGCGTTTTTATGGAAATTATTCAGGACTGATATAAACTTGAATTCTGAGTTGAATGCAAATTGTACTCGGTACTGGATTCTACCCCATAAGTAATGATATGGATAGAATTCCTCGGTCAAAAGTATCGTAAGTAGCTACTGATATAAGTAGAATCGAAATCCAAATACTTATATGAGTAAAGAATAGAGTGTGTCTTCCGTATCCCTATGAGTGGGACTAGCTTCATAGGGCTCCTATCTGCAATCCCTCCGGGTTTTAGTCGGGTCTTCTTTATTTCGCCACAACTACAGGAACACAGTTTGTGTGGGACACCCATGTCTGGAGATGGTTGCCTAAATCCGGTTATATCTCATCGGGGTCTGTTTTTCTTTGTAGACCAAGTAGACCAAGTCATCCTAGATATGAAGCAGGTCTCTGCTTGGGTCTACCTTAAGCTAGTAGTCCAAAATAGCGTTTGGACCCGAAGCAAACTGGCTTTCTGGTTCTCATCTATGTTTCAATGCCCTCTTGTTTGTTATGACTTCTGGTTAACCTGTCTAACTTAGCTCTGAATCGCTCCACTAGTTTAGAGCGCACCATCACCGATCCTGGAACTCTTAAAAAGATACCAGGCCAGTGAACTGCTGGTGGTCTTAGATAAACCCCTGTCAGACTCCCTCTGATGCGTTTGGAACGATCGGTGAATATCCTTAGATCAAACTTCTTCAGGGCATCTCCGTTTTCAATATTTTTTGAAGGGTATTTCGACCACAAAATCTTTCCTTAAGGTCAAGGTAGAGAAACCTAGTTTATGAATGTGTCAACCACACCCTCGAGTATCAACCTCAAGACGTTGCTACGACACTAAGGTTTTACGCTCAGACCTGAATCACTTACCCGTTTGCTAACCCAATCAATAATCTAAGCTAACACGAGAACACCCACGAATACATTTCCCCAACCCCAAAACCTTACACCCTGCACGGCTTTAAATTTCGATTCAACCCAAATACAAGGGTACGACTATATGCCATAACAAAGAAAATATTTTTCCTTTAATGAAATACAAAAGCTGCACAAAAACCCCCCACCACCACCACCATCAAGTACATCTAATGAAAGTTTCTCTGTACTTTTTAGGTTGCTTTATTAAAACAGGGTCTGTTAAAGCACAGGGAAAAAATCGCTATGTACTAATTATTATAGAGCACCCCATTGCACTCGAACAAGCAACTATAAAATGCATTTTCTAATTAGCGCAGGGTAAATAACTTCTCCTCTATTCATACTTTATACACAGCTGAATGCAGACCACTATCTATCGGCATCCATGTGTATAATAATTTAATTAGCATGAGAAATGGTGCCCAAGATAACTTTGTGGTCTTGTAGTATACTATGAGAACTGGTGGGGGTAGTGGAAATATATATGGGGAGTCTGGTATTATTAGGAATGTTTTAATTTAATATTATATTTAATTTAATATTATATTTAAATTTCTATTTTTTATTTGGAACAGCATCGATGATAGACTGGCACTTAGAGAGAAGCTACATTGCAAGCCGTTCAAATGGTATCTAGAGAATGTCTACCCAGAACTGCAGATACCAGAGAGTCAACAGTTCGGCACACTGCGGCAAGGACGTTACTGTTTGGATACCTTAGGACACCTGATAGATGGAACAGTTGGTAAGTAAAGTTCGACAGGTTATCTTAACAACCAATGGCAACAGAAACACAAAACAAATAATCTAATAAAATCCCTTAATCGTTTCATCGTGCAGGATTATACCAATGTCACAATACTGGTGGTAATCAGGAATGGAGCATCACAAAACGTGGCCAAATCAAGCATCACGACCTTTGCCTGACTTTAGTCACGTTTGCACGTGGATCACAGGTGGTGATGAAGTTCTGCGATGAATCGGAAAATCAAATGTGGAAAATCCGGGAAGGCGGCTTCCTGCAGCACTCAAAGATGAACATTTGCTTAGATACTAGATACGTTCAGGAGCGTGGCGTTACTGCTGAACGTTGCAATTCCGGCCTAGATTCACAACGATGGCAGTTTGTTAGTAAATTTTCGTGAGATTAAAACGTTGTGTGAGGATGAAAGTAAAAACAAAAAAAAGACACAGAAAAAACAACAACAACAAATAATTGATTAAAGTAAAACGAGATTTAGTTTTGGAACAAACAAAAAAAGGAAAGTAATGGTTAAGAACTAAAAAGCTGAGTCTTCTATGTTGTGATCAAATGATGCTTATTTATTTTTTTACGTTTTTTGTTTATTTAATTTTGTATTTTGTTGTATATTTATATTTCCTAAAAAAAAATTTAACAAGCGCGATATTTTGCATTGGAACGTAGTTGAAAGGTGGCTTTATTGATTTGAGATTAGATCAAACTTAACAAAAACACTCGGTCCAACTTAGACCAACATCCAATCCAAGAAGCTCCCAAATATCAAAGCTATTTAGATTTGCTTTCTTTTGACGACATTTTCAATCATTGTTTGGCATAAATGCGCTTGGATTCCAGAGATACATGGTCCGATTTCGTTTCGTTAAAGACTTCATTGGTGGGATAGACCTTTGATTTCAAAAACAACGCCAAAGAAAGAAGTCCAACGGCGTCGTTAAATCGCTCAATCTACTCGACCAATTGCGATTGCGGAAACGGAGGCCGGAGAACGTCTCATGCAATAAAGTTATAGTTTCATGTGATATGTTTGGCAAACGACGCCGTCCTGTTAGAACGACATATGTATCTTTAAGATCCCACCCGATACGTTTGAGACACAAAAAAATTAGGCTGTCATGTTCCAATACCGCTCACCATTGACAATTTGTGAATCGCTAGAAGCGTTTAAAAAATGTTTCAATAATGCCCCAGTAAAAAATACGCATCAAACCAGTGGCACGCTGCGGATACATTCACTTGCTTTAATTAAGTTTCTATTGTTCCAAATGCGGCATTGTTTGGTTTACAAATAGTTTACAATGGTTTAGTTTGGTCAATGAAGACGTCAATTTTTCGTGATAACATACTACGCATTCTTGAGCACAATGTCGAATTGATGTTCCTGAGTTCCCGGTTTTACTTTGCCGGACAGCCGTGATATCTTATAAAGAATGGCCTCCTAGACCAATGGTCGAAAAACTAATTGGTCAACAGTCTAACGATTGAAATGGCTTTTAAGAACCGAATTTTAAATATATAGGTTATTAACGAAATTATTCTTACTTACTCCTAAACTGGCCTTGCTACAAACTTTCTCAATCAGTTTGAGCTATGTTTGCTGATGATGACTCTTTCCAACTCTTTTCTTTTTTGTATGGAAAAACCCCAAGCTTAGGAATTACATTTTGTACTACAGTCTGTCATCTCGTTCAACTCATAGTACAATGTCTAATATTACGGTTGTTTTGAAGGCTAGAAGAGAATAGGATAAATTAGAAGTCTATGTCTATTGTGATTACATGTGTGCTGATTCTTGAGAAAAAATTGTAATTTCGACCAAAACCCCCATCACTGTATGTACGCGCCTGCATGTGGTAGTGAAAAGGCCATCCTCATGGGGCCAAAGAGCTGCATATGGCTCGCGAGCAGCGTTTTGCCAATCACTTGTCTAAACGAACATACTGTCAATTGTCATAAAACTCGGTTGAGTAACTTTTTTGTTTAAAGGACGAACTTGACTTTTGTACCTGTACGATATCAAATACGATATGGACTTTTCTGAGATGCTGATCGATGAGTATCGACGAATATATAATTTGAAAAGATTTTTATAAAATTTGGTCGAGACGTTTTTTTTGTTTTAGCAACGAACTTGATTTTATAAATTTGATATAGATTTCGTTGAGGTGCCGATCGAAGCACATTATCGAAAACATGTTCTGTACACAATTTCATAACATTCGATGCGGCATGCCGCGATATATTTTATTCCACCAACTTCCAACCATTTCGCGACTCTGGCATCGGGGTATTTGAGAAACAACTGGCTGGAGTGTTATGCCTCCTGAAACGAGTTGAGTCTCATCAGCCAACCGATGACATGCGCTTGGTGGAGCGGGGAAGGACTAGGAAGGCTATGACAGAAGGAATCAGGAATGTAAAGAGGGAAGAAGAAAGAAGGAAAGTTAGGTGGGAAAGGCGAAGGACCGTGGCGCCACCGGGATTCGAACCCGGGACCTCTGGGATAGCAGTCAGGCGCCTTACCCCGCGCAGTTAGCGAAAAAATTAATTGAACACCAGTATAGATATCCACATTAACGTATTGGCGCTGTCGAATTGAATCAAATTCAATTAACTTTGCACAGAGACAAATTGTTTCTGATCCGTTTGTTGACCATAGAAACTCGTTTTTAGGGGACTTGTTTTGCTCGAAAAAGAAATGGGCAGATCAATTGAAACATCTACCTTGATATAGATTAGAAACCCGATATTGTTGTTGGTGCTGCGGATGAAGAGCCAATAGAAGGAGGTTTAAAGAAGGCACCTTGATCGTATTTTGTGTGGTACCAGCAGGGGCGGTGCTTCCATAGGTGCGAATGGTGCACTTGTACCGGGCGCAATTTGTCAGAGATTGATTAAGATTTTTAAAAAAAAATTAAAATATTGTAAAAAAGAAAAAAAAAATTGAAAGGTATTCTCATGGCTGCAAGAAATTACACAAATTTACCCAATTTTTGTCCCTGTACTTTCTCATGCAAAAAAACGGTGAAATTTCACTTCTCCTCGTGCAGGAAGTTTCTGGAGATTTTAGCTTCGAGATTCGAGAAATTCGGGTAAGAATCTACCAAGTGAAAGAAAAATCTCTCATTTAATTGGCGCACTTGGAAAATTCTATAAAATGCACAAAGGGAAAATTGTTCCGCTGGCTCTGTATTGTGTATTTCTGTTTACCGTGAATGATATAAACTTGAGGGCATTGTTGCTGCAGTTTTAAATTCTGTTTAAAGAATTGTTAAAAGAGGTAAATGAACGAAATAAGGAGAATAAAACTCGTGAGTTACCAATTAATTACACCTTTAGTTTGTTCCTTTATACGCTGGCTTCACCGGCCTTCAATTCAATCCGCATAACTGGTTTCACCGGCTGACATGTTCAGTTCATGCAGAAGTTAAATATGCAAAAGCTCACTTCCAGATATTCCATTACTTCAGTTAATTATTCTCTTTTGAGCAAGCTTTTATGTTCAATCTCAATTTAATGTTCTGTTGGGCGAATTCAGGCTTTATTTTTCCTGAGTTCAATATGTGAAAATGTATGCGAATTCAGGCAAAAATTGAAGTTCAGTACACAAATTTGCTCGAACTTGCGCAGTCCGGTCGATGAAGCCGGAATATTACTGTCTAACAAATTAATATGGCCAGTTTCACACGGGTTAACCAACAAAAATTGGCTGTAATCGTCAATTCCCTTATAAAATTCCCATGGATTTTCACAAGAGCCAGGTTTTTCAACAAACTATACGTTAGAATGCTTTAGCTTCTTTTTGTTGCTTTTAATATTAATTCGTCCTTTTCCATTTCTTTTCATTTTTTCTTAGCAATAGCTTAAGCCCTATCGTCCTTGCTTACTCTCTTCTTCGCAAACGACGATTTCAGAAGAGTTTGGTTGGTTAGATGTTGACCCATGTGAAACTTCCTATCTATGTAATCTTTTTCATTCAGTGAGTGTTTGTGTATTTTTCCATAGTCCTTCAATGCGCTCAAAAATGAACAGATTATGGAGCGCAATATGACATAGTGCACCGGGCGCAAAAAACCCAAGCGCCGCACCTGGGTACCAGTACTTCGTGATCCTCTGATGGCTGGTGATGATGATGCCCTTGTATGAGCCGTCTGTTTTACTTGACTGTAGTTTTCGGTTTCGTGGATAGTTCAAAATGTAGACCGTCGCTATGCTCTGCAGTGGCTCTATCGCTTAATCTTAGGCTGGACAGCTTTGTAGGGAGATGCAGCATACGCGTCGATTTTTATCATGACCTATGAAATGGCTTTTGAAGTATTCTTACAAAGTTGTTAAAGCATATTACCTTCAGAAAACAATAATAAGGCAATAACTACCACAAAAAAATACATAAATAGCTCTTCTATTAATCAAAGCATTAATTATCCAATTACAGCGAAAATAACTAATGAAAAGCAGCCCATGATATCCACAATTATTTAATTGTATTCCCATACCCGCCATAAATTAAATTATTTTCACCTATTACATTCCATTCCAGTTATGTAACACACCAGAAAATGACTGTCCAATTTCTAATTAATCCAAACGAAAAACATCATACACTGCATACAAAGCCCCGATTTAAATCCCAATTTTGATTCGGTTTAGAAAATGATGTGCACTATTGTAGATGAAATAAAAGGGCTGCCATACTCAATGCTATTGTGTAACTTCATTCCAACCTTTCAATTCAATTGAATTTTTGATTGAAAGCATTTTAATTACATCAAAATAATTAGTTTGTTTACTGCACCATTTGCAGCAATTAGAGAGATAGGACTTAAGGGGGGGGGGGTATTTCTGTGGAAAAAAGGATTTCATTTTGGACATGAAAAGTCTGGCAGGAAGCTATTACAGCATGAAAGAGGACTTTAATTAAGTTTGTCCAAGTTCTTTCAATGTGGATTGATTTAAGGCAAGTTTTGATAGTCGAAGATGGATGCTTCGATTGTGGTAGATAGATATAGATGAACTGTAGTAATTTAGCTTTTGCAATTTTAGTTGGTTGCTTGTTTTAAGTGGTATCGAACTAGAACTAGGTTTGGAAGTGGAAACGTTCTTTATTGAGAATACAAGTGCTCGAATAGATCAAGAACAAATTTCTGCTGTATGGTGTCTGATTTAATCTATCTATAGTGTATATGTATAGTGCGGTAAGACCTAAGGGGTGCGGCAGCGAGGGAGGCCCAACCTTCGCTGGAACCAGGACGCTCTGAGCTTAGGGATGCCAAACTGGATGAAATCGGATCAAAATCGTGACCGGTGGAGAGAACAATTGCGAGAGGCTAGGACCGGATCCCGGTTGTAGAGCCGTTAAAGATGAAGAAGTAAATGTATTATGTATACTATTATTTATTCTCTTAGTAAGCTCTTGGGCTGAAAGTCATTTAGCTGATGAAATTGAAGAACACAGTTTTTATATTGAAAACCAAAAATTGTCTGCAAAAGCGGCTAAATCCACAAATTTGTCAATAGTTAGCAGTTGAATTAAGTGTGTTTAGATTTGTAAACTTTGCCTTGAATAATTTCGTATAAACCAAATACTGTTCAGGCTTTATATATTCTTGTAAAGCTCGTACATTATTTTAAGGCTTAGTTTGGTAGGTAAACAATCCTTACTTAAGATGTTTCTTTGTTTCGGCATAATTCATAATTTTTCTTCGCTTTTTGATACAATATTGCACTTTGGTTTTATGCTATGTGTTCTAAGAGTCGTAAACATCAACAAAGCTAATCCATATTCTTCATTTTACTACAAATATCAACTTAGATTACCCTGGAAAAAACCAGGTTTGAGGTAGGACTTAATCAAAAAAGGTGAAATTCACTCTGTGAAGCTTTCAACAGCTTTCAAGTCTACCTATTTTCGAAAATATTCGAAAGATATTACCATGCCTGAAGGGGTCTATTTCACAGGACTCCTTTGTAAAGCAATAGGAGAAAGTGTGTCTGCAGTCTACTGAGAGGACAGTTTTGAAATCTCTCTTAATTTTGCGTTATAATGTCCTACATTGCCTTCAATATACGGTTCAAATCTATTTATCAAGATAGGCTTTTTCCAACTACATTTCCCTATATGCGCGCAAAGAAAGATCACCTTTTCTTGGTGGCAGCGGTAGTTCTTAGTAAACCGTGTTCAACGCACAAGTATTTTTGTGTCCTTTTCAAATGAGTGCCAAGTTACCGTTTTTCGATATTTTAATTAGTTTTTTTAATTAATTAATTATTGCGATTTTTCATCATTTTTTACGTTCTTTAGGTAACCTTAAATTTTGCACCGCGTGTCAATGCAATCGGATCATTTTGTAAAAAAAATCAAAATGGCGGTTCCAAGATGGCGGCCGAATTTTGCAATTGTGTTCCTCGACCCCCTCGACGGTATAGGTATCAAATCAAAGCGTATGTCAAATAGAAAACAATTAGCTATGTGGCGTCACTCCAAATTCAAAATGGCGGCAAGTGCAAAATGGCGGCCAACACAAAAGTAAAGTTGGCGCTCGACATGGGTATCAAATGAAAGGGTGTGACAAGTAGAATACTATTAGCTGGGTGGCGTTATTACAAATTCAAAATGGCGGCCAACATGTACCAAATTGTGAATTTTTGGGTTGCACGGTGGGTGCCAAATATTTCAAAATTGAATACTTTTTGGAGCTTTTTTTTTTGGGACAAACAAATTGGAGGGGAGGACGGCGCCATGATCGAAGTTCTGCACAGGGCATCTAATTCCCCGGGATAGCAAAATTTATGCGGAAGATTCTGAATATGTTTGGGTAAGTGTCTGGTGTGCACCTAGTACCCCATTTTTCAGGATTGACTCTGGAAAAAAGTTGTAACATACTCTAAATTTTTTATGTATCCAAAATCAGTTTTTTTAAGATTTGTTCTTTTCCATTATACCTTTTTCCTAACGCGAACTATGCGCACGTAATCGTTTTTTATTGAAAGGCGTTGCAACGCATGCGGGTTTTTGCTAGTATGTATTTAATAAGCAAACAGCGGCATAATACTGAATGTACACAATGTCTGAAATGTCAAAAGTTAAGATGAAGATCCCGAAAAAGTATTAAAAGATTATACTTTTTCTGGCACTTTTCGAGTTAGCTGAACTTTTTCGCGTAGATTTGTTTGAAATTTAGCATATTTCTACTTCTTCTCACTCATGCGAAATCTCCGTAAAGAATTTTTGTCCTATTTGTAAACCAATAGCATATCGCCTTACCTTTTATATTTTTTACGCAGAAACTTTTCAAACAAATTCAACAAACCGTTAAACGTGTCTTCCTAATATAAAAAATAAGTAAAGATAAAAAATGTTATATTTACTTTAAGAAACAAAACCATCCCCGCGTTAAAAATTGTACAAAACTTATTTTTAAGGCTTGCTGCACACTTACGTGCCATTCCCGGTCCAGTCTCGTGCCAGTGTCAGCCCATTTTTACAAGAAAAGCAGCGTATTCACACACTGGCAGGAAGCTTGAACGGGATCGAAAGTGCGGTATTCACACTTGCTTTTCATTTAATAATATTTGATTGGACCGAAACTGGCACGAGACTGAGCCGAGACTGGCACGAGACTGGACCGAGAACGGCACGGTAGTGTGGACCAGGCCTAATCCTGCTATAAATACGTAATTAATTAAGATAATGCGCAATAATTATTTTAATTTTTCTAAGACTAATCAAACTAAATACAAACCTGGCTACTTCATACCTATAGATACGTTCCAATGAAAAATATCATTTATATCTATTGTTACCAATTAAAGTGACTAAACTTAAAAAAAAATAAATTTAAAAATACAAAAAAAAACAACTGAAATTACTCAAGCTGTAAATAAAAAGTTAAGATACTAATGTGTGTAAATTTTATATATAAAAAAACCTGCTTATATCACAACTTTAATAAAAATGATATAAGAATCGCCAAAAAAAAAACAAAAATTTAAGAGGAAAAACAAAATATACAAAAAAATAATTATAATATAAAAAAACAACTTAAAAATAAAAAAAAAAATTTTGCAAAATCATCACACACACAAAAATCATTTCCCTAATATTAAAAATTTATGAAGAAAAAAATATTTAAACAATAAAAAAAGAAAACATTCCTTTAAAAAAAGTATTTTGAATTTAGATCATTTTTTTTTCTATTTAATTAATTTTTTTTTAATATTTTTATTAAAAAATTCTCATAAATTTCATTAAAATAAATAAATAATAATAATATTTAGATAATTTCCTAAATAAACAATTAAATAAAAATACTAATAAAAAAAATACCGACTTTTAGTTAAATAAAAAAACAACTTGTAAATAAGAAAAACATGATATATATAAAAAAAAGTAGATTTTAAGTATAAAAAGAAAATTATATATATAAAGAAAAAATTAATTAACTGCAATAATTATAAACAAACAACAACAAAACAAAAACTTTATTATAAATATAAGTTTAAATAGAAATTGTTGATTAAAAAAAATAATTACAGTTTTTTCACATTAAATTCACCCTTTTGCAAATTAAATTCATCATTTTACAAATCAAATTCACCTTTTCGTTGTGCGATTTGGGACTCTTACTGCCAATTAAAAATTGTTTTTAAGATTTCCAATTGTTTTGGCGCACGCCATATTATTGGCTTATGGGTACAGTGAGGTGCACCGGTTTCCAACTAGTAGAAGTAGAAGTACTTAATACTTAAACGGGTGAATTTGATTTGCAAAAAGATGAATTTGATTTGCAAAAGGGTGAATTTAATGTGAAAAAACTGTATTTTGGGGGAAAAAATTATGTTGTAAAATTTAAAAAATAAAATATAGAGAAAAAAAAACTAAATTATTGTTAATTGTCGATAAAATGTTTTTTTCGTTTTTTAGTTGACGTGTAACAATGTGAAATGTACTTCTTCTTTTTTTTTTGAAAAAAAAAAAAACATTTAAAATATTTAAGTCATATTGTAAAAAAAAATTTATATAAATAATTATTTACAAAATATTTTTTAGGATGAAGAAAAAAAAAATAAGAACAAAATATAAGAACAAATTACAATTTACTTAATGTTGGTGCTTTTGAGTTTTATATAAATTCTCTTATTAGGAAAATTCAAATTATTCTGATAAAAAAAGTGTGTTTATTTGATAATAATGATTTTGTTATTTTTTTTTAATTATTCTTTTTTTAATTGTACGAATGTTACTTGTAAATCAAAGTCTTTTTCTTATAAATAAAAACAGATTATTTACATTTTTGGTAGAAGATTTGTTTTATTTATTTTAATTTTTGAAGATGAAAAAATTGTTGCTTTATTTCAGTTACATGTCGAGACAAAATATTCGATTAATGATTTTTCACTTGATTATGAACATGATATATCTTCTACACGAAACCAGTAGTATAGCTATTAGCGATAAGGGGCTTATGACTTCATTGGTTCTGGCCTCGGGTGTGGAATTGACCTTGGGTGTGAGTGAGCGCCATCTTTGTGAAATAAACTGAACCTTTGGAGATTGGAAGGTTTGTATCTTGGATAACCTTTCACGCATGGTGATCTTTCGCGCTGAAGAATTAGGGGCGCTTTCAGTAATGCAGGATGCGTGCGCAATTGACTTATTCAGTAATTGAAAGCTTCACACTTTCAATTGCTGAATAAGTCATTTGCGCACGCATCCTGCATTACTGAAAGCGCCCCAAATTAAAGTACATATATTGTGTCTTGAATGGGATCTCTCAAGGAATCTGTAGTTGCATTTCGCTGTGTTTTAAGTGAGATTTTGTGGCTGATTTGCTCTGGCTTCAAAGAAATGGATCCATAGGAGTCGGTAGAAGAACCTTAAAAAATTAACTGCGATTAACTTCCGAGCAGAATGGACTCGATGTGTCTGGGACCATGAACGATGACCATGATCCTACCGTCCAGACTAGGGGCCTTCCGGTTTGGCATTGAGTAGACAGCCACTGCCAGTTCCTACTCGTTGAAAGGGGGCGCTTTAAGGTCGGTGGTCAATAGACGTTCGGGCTGCCGTCGCGGATGGGTGGGGAAAAGGATATCCACGATATCGTTCATTATGGACGAATCCCTAGGGAAAATGCTCCGGATCTCTGGGTACGATCCTGTACCCCAATCCCCACAGGTCCCGATCCACATCCTGCATGAGGGCCCTCCAGCATCGCCCTTGGCTGGACTTGATGGCTTGCTTCAGAGAAGAAGAAGAAGAAAGCTCTCTCTTGGCCGCTTTAGACTTTGCGGCGCGTAGATATCGTGGACTCTCGCCCTCTGTACTTGTCGACGCAGTCCTACTATATTGCAGGTTTGGTTAATTGTGTTACTTGGCCCAGCGGTATCCACCTATAATCAATTCCCCTATTGACCCTTATTGTTTGGACAGCACGCCTAATGTCTATAGCAAGCGGCTGCTCTCCGAAGGGTCTCTTCTTGGTTTAGAGACCTTCGGAAGGCAGAAGGCTAGAACCGCAGCCTCAATACCATCTACTTACACCCTCAAATCGCGGCATTATTGTGGTATTCTGACGAAAAAAGCTCGAAATATTTCGGATTTCAAAATGGTGAGTAAAATCATTATCTTCTCCAATCTTTAATTTTTTGGGGGATAATCTAGGTTGATGTTTCTGACAAAATCTCGAATAACGATTTTATTCGTTAATATTTGGGGCCCTAAATCTGAAGATGATCTGATGATGATGACCTATCATGGTGCAAGGTTTAGCAGTAAGTTATAAGCATGATCAGCTCGATCTAGTCTGATGTTGGTGGAATACCATGGTCGTGTTGGCAAGAGGGTGTCCATTTCAATAGAGCTGCAATGTTAATAGCCAATCGAGTTTTCCTATGGTTGTTATATTCTTAATTAACCTTTCAAGCCTTATTAAACTTTAGAAGTTAACATGTACTTCATATAAATAAAGTTCCACTCCAACCCCTTCAATTGCCTACATACAATTCCTATATACCCCCGCACGTATAATGTAAATGGCAAGTAAAATGGCTCAATAGCACACACGAAATAAAATTTATTCTGATGTTATGATAGGATTGCTGATATATAGCTGGCAGCTACCTAGCATCCACCCTGACGCCGATTACCACACTTCCACTCTTTTCTACTTTCACCCTTAATTTCTTCTTTTTTTTTTGGGGTAAAAACGTATAATTTTATCGTAGTAGTAGAATAAATTATTTCCCCAGCAAAGCATTAATTTCCGTAGAGACATTTTTACTTTTGTTTTTGTTTAAATAAAACACGCAATATTATAATAATTTAAAAATAGATTGCTCCTAACACAAGAATGATATGCCTTTTGCCTAGACCTTTAGAGGTACCTTTAAAAAAAAACAAACATAAAGAGAGCATCATGGAAGGTTGGTTTGGCATGTGAAAAAGTTTGTGAAAACTGTACCATAATGTACATAATATAAAACTTTCGTTAGGATAAAAGTAAGATATAACTGAAAGTCAAACAAGCCGCAAAATATAGACTAAGATGAGCTCTACAGAACAGAGTCGTAGGAATACTACAAATAGAAAGTCGGAGCACAAAACAAAACAAAAAAAATACCCTCGAAGATAACTTGATAAAAGTTTTCATGTTTTTTGGTGGGGGGAGGGGAATTATTTTTATTTGTGGTTTATCTCATAACAATATTCTCACAAGGGTCTCGAGATATCATTACTCAACTGGTTGGTTTTACTGTGATTAATATCTCTCTAGTCCTTGGATCAATAAACTGCGTGCTAGAAGGGATGCGATGGTGGCGCCCTCCTAAGTTCACACGTTCAATTTAACCTGAACCGCCCGATCAGCCTCACTCCTCCTCAGAGTCGACCCACCACGAACGACTTCATCCTCAGAGTCGACCCACCACGAACGACTCCATCAGACCTAGACTCAACTCAAACTTTTAGATATACAAGTATATCCTTTATATCTAGATATGAATAGAGCAGTCCAAGCTCACATATCCTAGTGAACGTCAGCTGTCATAAGCAATTTTTCTTTCAGTAGATGAGTCTCCTACTTCGAACGCCTCTCCCCCCTCCAACATAGGTTATATACTCTCCTCTATTTCCGACAGGGGCGAGATGAAACTTTATCCCTAGATTAAGGGTGGCCTAATAAACATCTCCATCTTTTGATTAGTCCTTAGTCCTCTGTTTTCCACATTTCTTCCTTTTATTTGCCAGGATACCAGTTGTAATATGGTTTGCCACCCATTCAGGATATATTGTCGACTTTATTTTTTTGTAACTCAACACATTTCGGTTATCATACGTACTTTGCCGTATCTTTTGTCACTGGTTTTCTGTAGACAGAATTCTGCGATGTGGAGCATTCACCGAGATCTGATTGTGTGGTAGTTGTCTTTATTTTATAGCGAGGCCAGCAATAATAAACCCTGTATGAAATATATTTCCCCCCATGAAAAAAGGTTTTGTTTTGGTTCAGGTTCTGGCTGGGGGGTACTTATTGGTCTCCAGAGTCATGGCAGCTCACTTTAAGTGAATGGCCTTCAGTGTGTTCATCCTTGGCTAGAGGGAGTGATATTACCGCCGATAATGTAATGTCACCAGGTTCTTGCTCGGGGATGGCTTCAAAATAAGATTCAGAATTTTCTACTTGATGAAGCATAAATGATGTAAGCATGGAATTTTAAAATTATTGACAAGACATTGATAGGGAGTTTTCTCGAAAATAATTGGATATTGAAGAAGATGAAGAGATTATGGTATTTTTCAGTATTCATTGAATAACTAATGGTTGGGTATAATATGTCATATCATTACAGTTGCAGTATTCTTTGGAAAAAGTGTCAAAGGGTTTCAATTTATTATGATTTGGTAGCACTGTAGATCCATTAATAAACATTGATATTTTAAACCAGCAAACACAACTTAGCCATCGCGGTTCGCCCTCTTGGCTAACACAATGTACAAACCACTGCTTAGCCAGAGATAAATTCCCATATCCAGAATCTTCCTCGCAAATTCGGACACCGAGTAATCAACGACAACGGCTTACGCCTGCTTTCATTCGCATCGTCAAACAACTTGATCGTTGGCAACAGCATTTTCCGTCATCCACTCAAACACTAACTCACCTGGCGAAATCCATCAGGCAACGACTCGGCGATGTTAGACTACGTTTTGATCAACGCAAGATTCCGATCGACGCTTAAAGACGTACATGCAACGCGTGGGCCCGATTGCGGATCGGACCATTATCTTGTTCGAGCAAAATTTCAGGTGCGATTATAAAGAGCGAAGAAAACGGCACCACCACCAGCCCAGAAGAATTGAGCGAGCCTACGAGACCTGGCCATGGGGCGAGAGTTTCAAATGGCATTACCCAAACAATTCGCGGGGCTCAGAGTGCATTGTGGAGTGTGCAATGAAGTTGCGTTTACCTACCCGTAAACGGACGCCGCCATGGATCTTGGACAGCTGTCTGGACCTCATCGATCAGCGGAAGCGAATGAAACACATCGACTTTGAGCAATACCGACGATTGAACAAAGAAGTTCGACAGAAAATGAAATCGAAACGAGAAGCGTACTGGAATAACGTTGCGGCCGACATAGAAGAAGCGGCGTCGAGACACGAGTACCGGCGCTGTAGGACACTGTACCGGACAATCCGCCGGTTAGGCGGCAAAATAGCATCAACAAACGACAACATCAAAAAGTCGGATGAAACTTTTGTGACTTCTCCCCATGAGCGCTTGCAGCTGTGGAGAGAATTCTTCCATCAGCTGTACAACCACGCTCCACCGCAAGATCCAGCACCCGAACCGCCGATTATGGAACAGCCGACGAAACGATGGCTCAACCAGCAGCGTTCGTGTTTGAAGCGACTTATCCGAGTTCCGATTTCCGATTCAAACGGGTGTTCGACAGGGAGACGTCGCTTCGCCACTTCTCTTCAACGTCGTGATCGACGCGATTATGCGTGAAGCATTCGATGGGCGACGTGGAGTTCGATACGACGACAACAACTTCGTATCCGACCACGAGGAAACGAAAGTAGCATCGATGTCCGACGTTCACAGCCGCATCGGCCAGGCAAAAGCAACATTCGTCTCGCTCAAGTGGTGTATATGGGAACAAACAATTATTGCCATCAAAACGAAATTACGCCTTTACCGAACGTTGATCCTTCCGATTCTTCACTGTTCAAGCCGGACGTCTACAAGCTCGAGGTCTGCGAAATGCAATGCTTGAGGCAGTTTCTTAGTGTCTCACTACGCGATCGCCTTCGAAACGAGACAGTTTGACAAAGATGCGATCGGCAGTCACTGATCGAAGAAGAAATTCAAAAACATCGACTACGGTGATTTGGACATGTTTTCCGAATGGATGATGACCGCTTGCCACGTAAACTTCTCTGGCAAGACCGTCCCGCAAGCTGGAGAATCCAGCTATCGGCACCGAAGAAAACCTGGCTTAAGAATATCGAGGGCGACCTAAAGAATCAACGGCTATCAGTTACCGAGGCCCGAGACGTCGCCAAAAACCGGCAAGAATGGAAACGTGAATATAGTTCGAGACCCAGCGGCACCGACAGCAGCGTATCCGTTGCGGGGACCTCCCGCTCGGACCGCCAGCTAAGGGATCAAAGGAGAAGATTTGGCCCGCCTCCAACATAATGCTTTGTTATAAATAGATAAGCATGCCTCTTCTCGCCCAGTATGCCTCTACAGATGATCCCTGCAGATGCCGTATCGTTGGACATGGTCCTGTATGCACAGCACCCACGGAGAACGCTTAGTCTATATGGGGTGCTCGATTTTCTACTGTTAATCATCCTCTTCAACGTAGCTGCCTATAGCACGACTGAGATAATCAACTTTCTCCATCAGGAGGCGACACCTTGGTATGGGCCCCTGTGCTGAATGTCGAGTTGTGATTTGTGACAAGTTTTTTGAGTTGAAGAAAGTGGCGTTTCAGACGTCGAGAAACAACTCGTTGGAGTGTTATGCCTCCTGAAACGAGTTGAATCACATCTACCAACCGACTAAATGCGCTTTGGTGAAACGGGGAAGGGATAAGGAAGGCTATGATAGGAGCAACCAGGAATGTAAAGAGGGAAGAAGAAAGAAGGAAAGTTATGTACGTTGGAAAGTGAAAAAGGTGAATTACCGTGGGGCTGCCGGGATTCGAACCCAAGACCTGTGGGATGGTAGCCAGGCCAGGCGAGACATGACGGAATGGTAGTATAAAGGGTTACTCATAAACTTGGTTTTTTTCAGATAAAAAAAATAATGTCAGGACCCAAGGTATGTGACTATTAAGATACTGTGGGGTATATAAAGTTTAAAAACGAAAAAATAATTTATTTGGACTAATTTAAAAAAAATAAATAAAAATTCCCTGCCAAGAATTTCTCCAATTGATGAAACATTTCAACAATTTCGCCGTAATTGAATACGGGGTGGGCCAGCCAGAAAACCCCCGACGATGAAATAAATTTCCTGTGAATTTGTTACAATCAATGATGCCAGTGTAGATGGAAGGAATTTCATAAAACTAGCTCGAATCGATCTCTCTCGCCCCCCCCCCCCCCTCTAGTCGCTGTACCATTCCATGGCTCATTTAATAGTTTACTAGTGCAAATGGCGGCGAGTAATCACGAACTATTAAGGACATTCGTTATCTGCGCTCAATTTCCCGTTCCACCCTGTTATCCTTTTTGCCCCGGTAAACCCCTTATTGCCAAAACCAGCCCCCCACTCTCCCTCCATCCCCTTACCATTCACATTCAATCCCAATACAAACTCCGTAAATTTCCTCTCTGTTCCTCAAATCATTTTCGATGTTCGTAAATTTTCCCCGGCCAGGATAAGTGTGGAAAAGGATTTAAAACGGAAAAAATCTATTGAGAAAGGGCATCCAAGCACAAGGTAAAGTATTCGATATCCTAGAGCTGCCGGAGATCCTGAATCCTCGCCGCCTGCCTGTTGGGGTTTGCTTGCGTTTATGGGTCTTTACATTTCTGAATTTACGATATAAATTTCGCTTGTCAGGATATTTTGTGACTAACGGGTGCGTATCCATACATGCCCGTAGGCAGGGTACCACCATACTAATAAATATGTTTGCATGTGTGTGGCTGTGTGTGTATGTATTCGGTTAAATTGATGAGTATATCGTGTTCATTTTTTAAAAAGGACTCATAAGCTCGATTTCAGGATATATAGAATATGGGGCTAGAGAAAGGTTCTATTGATATGTGGTGACGTTGATGTTTATTGGAATTTCTCTGTCCTGGATGAGATTACATATACTTATAGGAAATATATATATCGTACATATATATGGGTAGCGAATAAGTTCAAAGGCATGTTACGAAGTGCGGGACCATATATGGGATAGTAGTGTAGGCTATTTTCTTTAGCATAGTAATTGAGGTCAAAATGCTGAGTGAACTTTCCTTCAATCTTACCATTTAAGGGATCTTACCATTTAGTTTTTGAGATTGCCTCAAGGATAATGGGTATAGCTTACTTAAATGTTCAATATTATTCGACTGTAAGGATATGGATTCGTTGTGAAGGAAATACAAAGCTTTATTAATAAGTTTTTGATTTTAGTATACAACGGTGGATACAGGGTGTACGAAAAGGCAATGGGTTTCGTATATAGTGTAAGAAAACCCATCAATGGCTGTGAAAATTTTGTAGCCATATTATGAGGCAACGGACATGCTGAATTCCGTGGCCAAATTACGCCTATTGTGTAACGGAAAAGACTGTCACTCCTCCAGAAAAATGCATTCACAGAAAACATGGGTAGAAGTCCTACAGCCCTACATGGCTACTCAAGTAACTTAGCAAGGGTCTAAGGATCTCCGTAGGCGGGAGGATGTCCAAAAATTTAACCTGTCACGGACTAGTTTGAAAGGCTAAGAGCGATAATACTCCTACTATAGTACATATTGTATAATGAGGGGACGCCATTACTGAAAGAGAAAGATGCTACTCAGGGCGAGGAAGATGAGATCGACATATCACAAGATGTAGGAAGAAAGAGAAGCGAAAACAGGGAATAGAGTTTTTTTTTTTTTTTTTATTGCAACTTATAAAAATATGTACATAGTGATTTAATTTACAAACTATGGTCTAAGTTAGCCCTCACATAAGAAAACTTGTGTGTGAGAGCCCTAGCAGTCTTAACTTCTTGGAATTTCTTTTATCTAGGTGCAGTAAGTTCTAACTATTTTCTAATTTTAAAATTAAGTGGTGTATTATTGATATTATAACAATTGACATAAAATTGATTTGCCTAACATAAGTATTTTAAAAGTTCATGACTGTTTCTTCGGATAACATACTTAAGGATACTTTTATAACTGGAT
Organism: Thereva unica; assembly: GCA_949987705.1. Classification (NCBI taxonomy): domain Eukaryota; kingdom Metazoa; phylum Arthropoda; class Insecta; order Diptera; family Therevidae; genus Thereva; species Thereva unica. Next base: position 87,010,840 of record OX465285.1, read on the forward strand.
TCGTTCAATGATTGCCTTATATCAATAGAGAGTTCATTATACATCATCGGACCTAAGTAACTGGGGTGTCTTTGAGATACCACTTTTCTGCATTTTCGTGCACAGGAAATTTTCTGTGCAATTTCTGGAGTGGCCCTTTTTTGAATGGGAAATTGTTAGGGACCTCACAGGGAGTCTGGGAATTTAATCCCACCCCGGGCTGACCAGTATTTCCCGAGATAATGGGCATTTCGCAGCCCTCCTCTGGGAGTTCACACAAAAGGGCATAACTCCCGAACCCCTTGGAATTTCGGGACAAACTAAAGTGCACTGAACTCGGGGGAGCGAGCCCTTTCCAACGATGCCCTATTCATCCAGATCCGAGCACTTTCGAAAAATTACCCAAAAATATCCAAAGGGACCTCTTTGAAAATTTCCGGTTTTGGGGAATTTCTGGAGTGGCCCTTTTTTGAATGGGAAATTGTTAGGGACCTCGCAGGGAGTCTGGGAATTTAATCCCACCCCGGGCTGACCAGTATTTCCCGAGATAATGGGCATTTCGCAGCCCTCCTCTGGGAGTTCACACAAAAGGACATAACTCCCGAACCCCTTAGAATTTCGGGACAAACTAAAGTGCTCTGAACTCGGGGGAGCGAGCCCTTTCCAACGATGCCCCATTCATCCAAGCACTTTCGCATGAAAAAAAGCGATTATGAGATTCCCAATTGCTTTGGCACGGCTATTATATGCCCGTTAAGAAGCCAAGCGGACGGTGTTCGCCCGTTGTAAGGTAATTTTTTATTTTTACTCGGGCAGGAATGTGTTTCTGGTCGCCTTTACGAGGATGATGTAGTCGCACTTTCAACAGTGTAACGAAGGACAAAGCAGCATGTTAGTCTCCCTGTTGGCCAGTTGGCTAGCTAGCAAACATTAACATTTGTTAATCCAGTTTACAGTTTACTGGACTTAAATATTAATTAACTTCACTTAGGACTCCATTAATCCTCTTCATAGCATAAATCAGCAGGTTCATATACCCCTTGAAATCATTGGTGGGTTCGGCTGACCTCTCCACTTAGAGAATACATACATCATTCACCCATTCCAGGCTACCATACGAGTCCTTTAATAATTTCACACATCAGAAAGCACTTTTGATCCAAAAATCTGCACAATAAACACATATGACCCGGGCAATCAATTTGGCTAGTGGAACAGGACTTCATTAAACGAAATTAATAACTGCCAAATTGCTGTAAATTACCTCCACTTACCCGGAACGCATGGAACTCGTTAAAGATAAACACTAAAGTAAATGTTAATTAAAACATTAATTTGCTGTCCTGCATTACAGCGCCGCCAGCAGCCGAGAGAGACCTGGCATTCCAATTACACCGAAGCAGCAAGGATATCGCGTGGAAACTCCCATTCCAAGGTGGCCCTGGCCAAGCGGTGATCCTTGGTGGAAGAGGGGCGCCCGCAGTGCGCTCTGGGGGAACACAATGATTGTGTCAAGCAAACACAGCAGCGCGGTGGTATCTGCCGCCATAAGTTGTTCTCCTCGAGAAAAAGTTTTTATTTTTTCTGCGAATCATAAATTTCAACTCAAGGAAACTTTTCCCTCGCTCATCTCATCGTCCTGTGCGCGCTATTGTTGTCAGCTATGTGCTCGAGCCAGGGCCAGGCCTGTCGGCCCGATACAGGCCCGAATACCACCACTCAGGACCTCCGCCGTCGTCGCCGCCGCCGAAAATGGGGAATTTCAAAATTGCAAACTTTGACTTCTGCTCGGGCGAAATTGCGATAATTAATGGCTGCCAGGTTTTGCGCTTAGAGAGGACACAAGCCTTGACCCGGGACTTGAGCAGCATTTCATCATACACCGTCTCGCTTATTGGCCATCTAATGGACGTTCCAGCGCCCCCGCACCGGATGCTGGAGGCTGCTCGGAAGTTGTTTATGGGCCTGATTTACTGCCAGGTGTGCTAATTTAATTACACCCCAACACCTCATTTCTCTGCTCCACAAGAAGAAGAAGCGGGAGTCTATCTCTGGCTCAAGGATGGCCCAAAGGTGAATAGCTTTCTTAATTGCAGTCCATTTTTTTCCTATTTACACCTTAGGATAATAATTGTGAATAAACCTTACAAGAATTGAGGGGATGAAGGGAATTAATCCTAGAAATCCCTCTATATTTGCTTTAGTCTGTGGATCCCCACCGACACTCTCGTTTGGCAGCAATGGAGTCAACCGGAATAAAGATTGATGTCAATTGAAGGAGCCCCGAAAAATGGCGGCGAACGATTTCCTTGCGGAGGTATTTTTCTATTAACTTTTCACGAAAGGATTAAAGGGCAATATTTTTTTGTAGTACACTTTTCAATTAGTTGTGGCAAATTCTTGTATTTTTTGGGCAATAAAGGGGTATTCATAAATTGGAAATTATAGGAAAAGGGTTAATTTTGCAGTGGCGTAGCAAGAAATATTTTCAGGGGGGGTTAAATAGTTGTAGGTCGAGTCCTGAACTCCAAACATTATCTTTCAAAATTGATATAATTTTTAGTTATGCTTTAATAGGAATAAAACTATAAGAAGTCTTTTAGAGGAATTCAGTTTGTTCACTATTGACATAACATGATAAAAGTCATAGTTCTATGTTCCTACGCTTTTCAGCAAATTTGTTGATTACTTCCTGAGCTCCTTGGTCATTATGTATCAATAGAGATGGCTCAAAAATTGAAACAGCGTGGACTCTGTTATTTTTTCCGATGCATTGAATATAAACACCTCTCTTCGTCTACCTGACCACTTCAGCGTCTTCCAAGCGGAAGTCACTGCAATCTGGGAGGCTCTCGAATAGCTAAAGATAAATAATATGCCTCATAAGAATATATGTGTTCTATCGAGGCCCTCAAGGCCCTTAATTCTGTCGTCACAACATCTACGACTGGTCTGAATGGCCGCATGTCTGGGAATGCTATTAGCCACCTATAAACTGGCTGGGAAAAAATCAGCTTAGCCCGAGCTGCGCTGAGATGGACCATAGCAACAGTGTGTCGCACTCTTCCCATAATATGGCGGACTTTGGACGTAAAGCATTTTAAACCCCTTGTTCAGTTGAACAAAAGCGAGGTAAGCCATTTCGTGAAGGTTCTGACCGGTTATTGTCCGCACGCCGAAACATTGGGACTTCCCGATTATGCAGAAGTTATGGTAATGAATATACGGAAGAAACTGTCTCTCATCTTCTCTATACATGTCCCCCCTTGCAAAGAAACGAGGGATCTTCCTCGGCTCACCTTTCCTTAACGGATTGAGCGAGCTGCAAAATACTGGGGTTCCTGACCTTTGTCACCTTATCAAAGGGTCCAAATGGCTTGAAATGGCCTGAATTTTGTCCCAACACCAGAATGATAACACAATGGTGTGCCTAAGTGCAGCCATTTCAACTTGACCTAACCTAAGAGCCACTTGCGATCCGCGTTCGAGGCACAATAAGTGATATTTCTACAACTGAATGTACCACCAAAATTACAAAATGATATTATAAATATTCAAGTTGAATTTTCTTCATACAAAAATCGTTTCGGGGTGGGTTTGGTCCCCAAAACCCCCCCCGTTCCTACGCCACATGAAAATTTTTGGCCCATGAAACATTTCCGAGAAGCCTTCCTCCGCTTCACCTAGTCTTTGGCAGGGGTGCGTCCTCTAGAGGGATATTCTCCTTTAATTTGTCTACATTGCTGTATTTTTACCGTGTCGCTGCACGGTTGCTGCGTGATTGCTGCGTGATTGCTGCGTAATAATTGCTGAAAATTCAATTATTAATTATGGAGATCCAGTGACCTCTGTGTTTCAAATATAGTAACTCAACACGTCAGAGCTGAGACGTGATACGATGAAAAGACCCCAACAAGATCTGAAGTAATCTGATTTGACTCCGATTCGAACAATAAATTTGGTGGGGGGGGCTTTGATTCGTAGTACACTGGGCACAAAAATTAGCGGGCCCCCTAAATTTTTTCCGAAATTAACGATTTTTCAAAGTGCCATAACTTCGTCAATTTTCAACCAAAAATGCTGAATTTTTTTTTTCAAATTGAAGCTTTCAAATTCAGCTTTCAGAATCTTGAGTCGAATTTTTTTTTGACACAACACAGATGGCGCTGTGATCAAATGTTGCGAATGAACAAATTTGGGCAAAAAATAAATGCATAAACGCATAAACGCAAAAACGCAAAAACGCATAACCGCAAAAACGCAAAAATGCAGAAACGCAAAAACGCAAAACGCAAAACGTAAAAACGCAAAAACGCAAAACGCAAAAACGCAAAAACGCATATTTTCATTCGTTGACGGTAGAAAGGGTCTAAGTTTTCAATTTTGTGCGCCCCTACCTTGTTTGTCATCACGAGGATAAACGATGTCGTCTATCGCTTCCAATAAGTTCGATGGGTAAGAACGAGACCCGGAGGAAGCTGTGCTCGTGACGAACACTGAGTAAGAAGGCGGCAGTGTAACCGATAACCGAAAAGAGAAAGTTAAAATTCCAAATTCACCGAGATGAGTTACATGTTCAGAGGCATCTACTTGAATACAATACGCAGTTAACTAAAACCATAAAGAACAATCGAAATGCTGAACGAAACTAACTCAATTTGCCATATTCCTTACAAAAATGAAACGAAATTTTCTAATATACAGCAAAAGAAATTTCCAATGGCTCAATTGTCCAATCAAGCTTTTAAACATTTTTAAGAGCTTTTTACCCCAGCCTGCGCCAAATATCACGGGGTTTGAAAACATCTATACATGACATCAATTTTTTTTATCATAAAGAACAGCCGAAATACTGGACGAAACTAACTCAATTCCCATAACTCCTTACAAAAAACGAAACAAAATTACAGCAAAAGAAATTTCCAATGGCTCAATTGTACAACCCTTTACCCGGTCATATATTTATGTTGATCTTAACAAGTACTATCCACTTCCTAAAAAGGGTTCAAGCTTCCCCACATAAAATATTCCGTATATATTTGCATGTCTCTCTCTATGTCTGTTGGTCTGCAGTAATTCTATCAGCTTTCATCAAAATTGCAGCAGTCACAAGGGACATTACGTGGGGCTTAGTGAGAGTGATGTGCACATAAGCATAATTTGCATAATTTTGAAAATTGAAAATCAATACGAAACCGTAGCATATTTCCGTTTCCGTTTTCGTTTTACTTAAAGAGATATAGTTTAAACTCTCCCAGTACTGCAATAGTAATAATCCTGTTGAAATTTCTTAAATACTTTTGCTTAATTAAGAGCACTTCCTTAAATCCTTGTTAAATAATCCTTAATACTGTAAAATGTTAAAATTTAATAACCATCCCTTTTTAGCTGAAATTTTTCATCTAAGGGTTTTTTTTCTTCTTCTTAATCCTTCGTGCTTCATTATGCTCTCGAGAGACAATTATTTCGTTACGTTCTTCCTTCAACGTTGTTGGTATGGTAGTAGTAGCATGAACCTTATTAATGGACGGCACTGATATCTCACGGGGTGCTAGAAGGATCTTGTAACTAATTAAACACTCTACCACTACAAGGCAGTATTTGAGCTCCCAAAGGGATAGAGTTTCCCTGGACTCTCACTCACTCTGTGTCATAGCTGGGGTGAACATTAATGGTACAACCCTCCATATCTAAATTTATAGTCGATTGGTACGCTGAGATTGGCGGGGTGGAGCGCGCGGAGTTTGGGGTCCTGCTGAGGTTAATTATTGTGACTTTGCACAAGTTTTATAAGAGGATCCTTTAGAACAGAATGTCCTTGTCGGATTATATACAGGTGAATTGATAAGCTTACTTAAGGTGAAATCTTGAAAAAGCTTAAGCTATTTACCATTTTGATGTGTTAAATCTAGCGTCAAAAGTAAGCATTTTCAGCGATAAAGTGTCCTCGCAGTACTCCCACAGGAATATAACCTTACTGAGATTTACTGAGATTATTATGAGGAACACCTTACAAATTGCTCTTTAGAATCACAGAAGTTTTAGTAAAAGTTTTGCTCTAAGGAGCGCTGCTATAGATGCTTTACAGATTCCCAGCGGGAAATGTAATGGCTAGGTAAGCGAGGTGGTAATGAGATGGACCCATTACCTTTGCGATGAAATCATAGCTTACTTTTACATAGGGATGTCCTAGGGCGGTAAGTACTTACTGTAGGCCTTACAGACGAGGACTTATTTCAGAGGTGAAGTGTATTAGGTGAATACATAGATTACCATGTAAGGCATGCAGAATAAATTTCTGGCTACCCTTTTTGGCATTAAAAATATTAGTAACCGAAATTACCATTGCATTTCTGCTACATTGGGTGAGAATTTTATTAGCAAAATATCTTTTTGACTGCACTTGGTCACGATCCACTCCGAACGAATTTTGAGGACGGAATAAACTCAAGAAGAGAGGATTTGACAAGACAAAGACCAAGAATAATAAAAGCACATCACATTTCCAACGAAAGTATTTCACAAGTCATTACCTAGCCGCTTACCTAGCCATTACAATGTAAAGACCTCCATTTTCCTAAATTTGCAGTGGAATTTTACGATTACCATGTAGGCGGTTACACAAATCAGTGAAGAATTCTTGGGTTACCTGAGTAACCCCTCGCTAGTTTTCCCGCTGGGTTACCATTCAATTTGGAGTAATGCAATCGTATGCTGCACATATCCCATACCCATACCTACTACATATATGATAAACTTGAAACTTTGTGAAGTAAACTCCTAATGAAGTTTCGAAACTCAATCATCAGAAATTTGTTTGAAGAGGTTCTTAACGGGTAAACAGAGTCCTGATCCGTATCCTCGTTAATATAACATCTAAAAGTACTCGAGAAAACCCCTCGTTCGGCTTTGACAAGTTCTTTTGTTTTTCCAACCCCGACAAGGACGATGTGTGACTACATCATAAGGCTATCGAAATTCAGATTGGTTTAAGCAATTATTCTCAGAGTTCTTTATGTATTATATCGAGAGAATTGTTGGGTGGAAAAAAAAACAAAAGAACATCGTGTTGGACGAATCGCTTGTAACCCAAGGTCCTAACTACAATGGTCTTAAGACGGCTTAGATGCCTCGTCAAAATTGTAAAAACGTAATGAATTTTAAGTTTTATAGTTGAGCCAATACACTTCTTGTGTTCTCCATGCCTTTTATGATCCTATGCACGGCGCACCCACTGAAGAATGATCCTCTACCTGCTAATCCAGAAAGGGGTTTCTTTTCGCAGGTTGTGCGCCTAAGTTAAAAAAAAGTTTGGTCGTCTTTAAAGAAAATTATTAAATCCCTAAAAAATTAATCGTAGGATGATTGTTGATTAGTTCAATCCCTTGTCTATATTTCAACAAACTTGCCTGTGATATCTCTACTGATAGACATAACCATATGGCGACATGTAAACGCGCTTTTAAAACAAAGCAAAAAAATGCGAAATTTCAGGGTGATGAAATAGTTTTACTGTCAAAAAATATCTTAATATATAAAAATTCCAAGCACTGAGATGCTTGTTTGGCGATTTGGAGTATGTGTATCATAGGTGATGGGTCGGCCATTAGTTCAACTTTACCCACTGTCACGTATGGAGAGGTGTTGCACTTTTTATTGGAAATAGGATAGTACTTGGTTCTTGGTGGGGTTGAATTCGACACTTTTCTTGCTTCCCCAATCTAGAATGAGTTTAATGTCTTGCTATTTGAGGAGTGGGCGAACAAAACGGCACATGTCCATGGTTGGCCGTTTTAAGTTTTTTGACGGAATCGTGTTCATTACACTAAACTGCAACTAATTTCAATTTCAGACACTTCAAAAATCACTTTCATGTAATATTTGTTTGTTAGCAAAGTAACGGTTTCCCTGCAGAAAGGCACATGTCCTACGAATATTCATATTTTTTAACCATTCGTTAATGTGGATTTTCAAAAGGGCACGTATTTCATACAAAAAAGTTTTTAATCAACAATGGAAGTTCATTGCACCTCACCTGGGGCTCTAATTACATCGATTTGTATGTGCATCATAAACTGCACTAAAAATGCACTAAAATTTACCTCACTTTTGCCTCCCACGGCCCAAAACAAGCCGTGGGGCACTATGACCCCTTAAAATTTGCGTAACAGACCCTACTATTAGGAAAAAATACCAGAAAAATCTCCCCTTGCCTCTAAGGGGGCCAGGGAGCTCCCTAAAAGGCTAAAAACAAAAAAACATGTCCAGTTGGGTTCCTGCAAAAGGGCACATGTCCATTCAAGGGTTTGACAAAACGGTACATGTCCAGTTCTGTCCCCGCAAAAGGGCACATGTCCATTTTTGTTTTAATTTTTTCTCTTAAAGTATTAAACATATTTAAAAAAAATTTTTTCCGCCTGAATGAGTTCAAATAGTAGCACAACCTACCATACTCATAAATAGTTAATGTGATCAGTTCAGAGGCAGAAACAGTTTTTTGCGATTTCTGAACAATTTGCAAAACTGGACATGTGCCGTTTTGTTCGCCCACTCCTCATTTATAGAGTTGGACATTAGCTCGCGGCCATCAAGACAGGGTCTGGCACTTACTTGGCCTTTGAAGCTGAGAAGTGGGTTATAAAGGATTGAAAGTAGGCCATTTTTAAATAAAAGAACAGGTGATAAAATTGACCCCTGGGGAACCCAGGCAGAGATGGGGTGAAATTCAGTTTTAACGCCATCCAATAATACCTTGATTGAACGGCCGGAAAGGAAACTCTCAATCCACTTCTGTAGAAGCGGGTCGACTCCATTAGCTTTAGTTTAGCTAACAGGGCTGAGTGCCAAACTCTATCAAAAGCCTTATCCAGCTCCCTTGTTGGAACACCAAGAATAAAAGGTGTTAAGGTCTATGTGCAAAAGTTTGCAATCCTCGGAACTCTTTATGAGACGGTTACAGTTTGATGTCATCGGCGTAAATACGGATATTACTGTGCTTTAGTAAAGTGCTAATGTCATCGAATCTTCTTCATCTTATACCTTTTTAATCCCTCTTAGGAAATAGGGCGTAGACAGTTGCCCTCCAGCGGACTCTGTTGTACGACAGCTCTCAGCTTCCGCCAGGATCTTCCAGTTATTGCAGCCTCTGTTAATAGAGTTCTCCTCCAAGTTGTTCGAGATCGATTGATAAAAAAAAAATTTTAAAAACCGACTTCAGAAAAAAACCCGCGATGCACAAAAAAGGATGAAATAATTGTTTGTAATTCTTAACAACATCAATCCAATAAGAATGGATCTAGAAAGAAGAATCACTTTTGAAGACGGTGCTAACACATGTGGGTGATATATTAAGCCTAACAAAGAAATGTAAACAATTGCCGAAGCAAGAGTTAGTGCAATCAAAGTCAACTACTACCTGGCACCGTCTTCAAAAGTGATTCTTCTTTCTAGATCCATTCTTATTGGATTGATGTTGTTAAGAATTACAAACAATTATTTCATCCTTTTTTGTGCATCGCGGGTTTTTTTCTGAAGTCGGTTTTTAAAATTTTTTTTTATTTCGTGCTTTTTAGTCCATTCATTTTTTAATATTGCCTGTCATTGCAAGGAGCCTACGTTTTTACGACGCCACATAGCGAAGTGTATTCTACTTGTCACACCTTTTCATTTGATACCCATGTCTGGGGTCGGGGAGCGCAATTGCAAAATTTGATTGCAGATTGTATTGTCATGCGAACTATACGTATGTGCAAAATTTGCAGTTGATCGGTTATATGGAACTGGGTCAAAATCAAGTTGCAAGATTTGTTTACACTATACACACATACAGATCAAGATAATATAAGGCATATAAAAAGTTAAGTTGCCATTGATATCGGGGAAATTAAATGTAAACAATAAACTTCTTTGATTCTTCATCCACGTCATGGTATATTTATTTATTCGATATAAACAATAGTTTTTTGAGCTGCAAATTTCGCCATAATTTCGTTCTTATCGGCTTTTGTTCTGGAAGCAAATTTACAGACGCATTCACGTCGAAAACTTGTTTAATATGGAACAAAATTCCCCGAAGGAAATTAAAAAATAATTATTTTCTCGATATGTAGAAAAAAAAGCACCGCGAGCCCTTGGGATCGAACTCGAACCCCACAGATCCCACAGACAAGAATACTTGGCTCTAGCCCTTTGCGCTATGTCAAGTGCTATCGGCCGCTGACCAATATGTTAATAAATCATTTCAGAAAAAAGAAAAAGAGAAAAAGAAAAAAACCGGCTGCCCCGACCGGAATCGAACCTGTAGCGCTGAATCGAGGATCCGACGCTCTAACCACTCCGCCACCGGGCTGCTGCCAGATTGACAACAATAAAGTAATTTGTTCGGTGCCCATGAAATGTTTAGGTTGAACTTTAACAGGTTGAATTTTAACAGTTTTTTCTGCCTAACTTCGAACTCCGTTATTAGAATTTAGAAAAAATTTAACGGGACCACCGTGGGAAGCTCCCCCTTCAAATGAACCAAAAAAAAAGCAAAAAAGTTATTGGGTTACAAAGTTATGCGTGAACAGGACCACAAAATACCTACACGTCGAATTGAGTAACCTCCTCTTTTTTTTAAGTCGGTTAAAAATAAAAAGCAGAGGACCTAGAAGACTACCTTGTGGGACGCCAGAGGACTCTTCAATGTTTCTGGATTTGACCCCACGGAGTAGAACTTGGTAGGTTCTGTTGGCTAAGTACGATTGGAACCATACCACAAGGGCAAGCGGAAAGCCTAACTTTTTTAGTTGGAGAGATTTGAAATCAGTGTAAATACAATCGGTTTGGCAAACAGTGACAAAGCCCCCCGGACAATGTGACAAGAGAACTCTAATAGATTAGTCATAGTGGAACGAGCGAGAAAACCGTGTTGATTTGTTGGAGGAGCGATCTCAGAATAAATTATAGACTCAAGAAGGGTGCAACACAATCATGCCAATACCATACCAATGTGAAGGCAATTATAATTGCTGGAGCATGAAGATAAATGAATAAGACCAAAATCCGTCACGAAGAGTATATTCACCTTCGATATGTCATCAATGCTGATGGAAACATGCAGAATGTTGACTGAATGACGATTTTGGCAGCAACGTATGTCAGAAGTCCTTGAGACATATGTATGAATACGCTCAAGATTACATGTCGTATGTTCATCAGATTTGTTCATCTCCTTCACGTACAATCCTCATTAGGTAGAAATCTAACAAAAGCTATTTCGCCCATCGATCGCTGTGACATTACCGCGAGAGTCTTCAAATAAAAATCACGGATGGGCTACGGCGAGACGACTGGATGGCTGGAAAATATACCGTTAGATCCATGGCGGCCGTCTCAAGAGGCCGGATTACCACTTTCTTCACAACCACCTCGACATGGGTATCAAATGAAAGGGTGTGATTAGTAGAAAACAATAAGCAATATAGTATACTAAATATACCGTTAGATCCACGGCGGCCGTCTCAAGAGGCCGGGTTACCACTTTCTTCACAACCACCTCGACATGGGTATCAAATGAAAGGGTGTAATTAGTAGAATACATTAAGCAATGTAGTATACAAAATATGCCTTTAGATCCATGGCGGCCGTCTCAAGAGGAAGGATTACCACTTTCTTCACAACCACCTCGACATGGGTATCAAATGAAAGGGTATGATAAGTAGAACACAATAAGCAATATAGTATACCCAATATACCGTTAGATCCATGGCGGCCGTCTCAAGAGGCCGGATTACCACTTTCTGCACAACCACCTCAAAATGGGTATCAAATGAAAGGGTATGATAAGTAGAATACAATAAAGAATAAAGTACACTCAATCCATGGCGGCCATCTCAAGAGGGCGGATTACCACTTTCTTCATAACCCCCTCGACATGCATTTCAAATGAAAGGATATGACAAGTATAATACAATAAGCAATGTAGTATACTCAATATGTATACCGATGCATGGCGGCCGTTGCAACACCCATATTCTTTGCGGCACTTCAACTGTGTAAAATTCATATCTCGAAAAATACTAAGTCAGTGGATGGTTTTTATTGTTTACTATTGACTTATGGATGCAGCGAAGCATACCGGGTTCCATCTAGTATTGTTATAATTAAAATAAAGATAAAATGCAAAAAAGGTGCATTCTATTCACAACAACCATTTCCCCCCCCCATTTCCTTAACAAAAATAAAACTCAAACCGCTTTAAATAATGCACATCGACATTGTCACAACTTGTTTAGAGTTTACAAAACAATGATATAACGTTAACTATCTTACTATAAGCACAAGTGCATTCCTCCAGTTTCTATACAAATTCCTGCTAGAATAAACAATTTAAAAGTTCCCAGACCACCACCACACTTCTTGTCCTGTATATATGTATATGCTGTGCTGATCCTGCCATTCATTTGATACGAAGTTTTCAAACTTTCATCCTATGTCCATTCTGCATGTTGTGTTGTGTTTCTCTATCCAAAAATAACATGGAAACTTTTCGAGGCATCCCATCTCAAACAGATGCTCTTGTAAACACGTAAGGAATGTACGCGAACTGCCTGCCATATACATACATATATATAATGGTATCTATGGGTTGACTCAATTGTTCACGAAGTTTACTTATGGAGAATATTTGGTAACTTCACTTTATTGATCTTTTTCCTCAATTTTAGAATATCTCGAATATAGTTGCTAGACTTGTGAACTCTTAGGGTATAGAATATGGACAATCTTAGGTTAATAAAGGGAAATTGCACCCGAAATGTTGAGAAGGAGCTAATTCTAGTTTTCTGTTTTATATATGTATTTTTTCTATATAATTTAACTTTCGTAGTTTGAGACAAAACTTTTTCATTTATGAAAACATTTTTCGAATTATCTTTCATTTTTTCCGTTATAATAAGGTATCGGGGGTACAAGGAGAAAGAGACATATTGCTTTCTTAGCAGTCTTTATATGTAGCCAGGCGCGCCACAGGGGCGAATTGCCCCGGGTCCCAATGCAGAGAAGGCCACGAAAATAGATTGAAACCCAAAAAGTTAAAACCCCCTTTCTGAACACGAGCAGACAGTAAGCTATGGTCTGAACCAGCGCCGGCTCTAGCCCTTGTTGAGGGTGGAGCGAGATTGTCTTTCGGCGCCCTTTGTTCGACGCTTTCACTTAACATAACTTGGATACAGGCGCGGATTCTAGGGAGGGGGGTCACGGGGGTCATGACCCCCCCCCCCAAAACAGCCCGCAATTCAAAAAATAGAGCTGAAACAATATTTTGCAAACCAAAAAACAAAAAAAAAACCAAACGAACAAAACCTAGTTTTTGCAAACATAAAAACCTGAAACTAACCACACGACTGAAATTAACTTACTTTTTTGCACTCTGAAAAAATTGGAATCAAAATTCGGCTAGCTTTGTTTATTTGGTTATTTTTGTTACTTTTTTCTATCCTGTGACCCCCTCCGGAAAAAAATTCTAGATCCGCGCCTGCTTGCATATCCAGTTATCCTAGATAAAACTTTTTTCGAGTACTGCCAGCCTGCCATTTTCTTAGGGGGTTATATCTCCCCTTTTGCTAGCCTTATAGATTAGGGATTTCGATGGTCGTTTTAGGGTCACAGCACCGCCTGTAGCGGCAATAGAGTAAGTATGTTTTCTCAGAGTTGCTTCCGCGACGTTTCGCCAACAGCACCACCTTCTTTGGAGGCTATTTGGTTGTTTGTATTGCATGATTGGGCGTTAGGGCTTGCCGCAGCTAGTAAGGTTGAGATGGTGGAGAGGGTCACCTTCTCGTTAAAAGAAGCTTCTCCTGCCATCAGCCCAAAATTGCAGTGTTCACCATCCTGACAATGTCATCTCTGTGAATTTGATGCGGTGCACTTTGTAGAGTATTCTCCACTCCTACACCCTTAGGGTCTTCTTTTGGACCCCTCTCCTTTCAATATAATGCCAGTTTGGTCCTCTGTTGCTGCCGGAAAGTACCCGTTTACAAAAAGGCTGCGCGGCAGCTTGTTCCCGTCTACAGCAAAAAGGCTTGCTCCTTCCAAGGCTTAAGGCGGCCCATCATAGAGGGCGGACCGACCCCTACTAACCTGGGCTGTTCTGAGCCCTGAGCTAATTCGGCTACCGCCTCCAGAAGACTTCCTTGCACGGTCACTAGTTGTTTCGTGTTCAGAAGAGTCTCCGGATTGTTAGTCGCAAGCACGCCAATTCTGACACTTTCCGCTATTTGCTAGAAGGTCGGCTTTGGAGGCATTCTAGACTTCATTATGGGTGCGTCCGACTTTTCTGAAGGCTTTTCAAACCGTATGGCCAAAGCCTTCGCCCTTTTCGCCGGGTTATAATGCCCTAGAGAACATCCAGATGATCTAACCCTCTTCTTATTAAGAAGATCGGTATCTCTTTCTTCCTCGGGGGCCACGCAGACCCTACCAGCCGAGAGTAGCCAGCTTCCAGATATCGCATAAAACGTTTTCGGCCTGCACCACTCCGCCTTCTAAAAGCGGTCGTTTTTTCGAGTCGCTTCTCCGATTAGGTGCCCTTACTTCCGCAGGAGATCTAAGGAGATCTCAACTCCATCCCTGGGTTACGGGCTCAGACTGCCTTCCCTGAAGAAGAATCCCGAAAACTTTCCTTCACTGGGACCACATTCGACACCTTGAAGCATAGATCCAAAAATATCTAACTGGCTTTGTAGGTCGTTCTTTTGGGAGCTGTAGGAGCCTCAGAAATGTTTGGAGCGTTAAGACACGTGCCATCTTCAAAAGTTTTTTAAGGTAATTTTATATTGATCCCACGAGCTCGGCGTGAAAGGACGGTCGCCCATGGCAGAGCTTCGTATCACCAATGAAAGGCTAATTCAAACCGAAGTTCGCCTGGTATCCGCAGTCCATCGTTAGTAGTACATTCACACAGTACCATTCATAGCTTCAGCACGAATGTTTCCACATTAGGAATGCGGTTTTTATCGAGTTTAGATTCGCCGTATTCCGTCTGCTCCATGAATCTCGAGCAGGATGTGGCCTAAGGCCATGTACGATCGGTCTTGGAGTCAGTGCTCCCTACTTGTGCCGTGTTCGAGTCATATTGATGAGTACATTAGACTTGTGGTTAGACTTAGCTAACCACAAACAACGCCCTCAAAAAGTGCCATCAAAATTTTATTTTTTGCTCGAAATTGTTTCTGGCATTCATTTTGGCGCTTCTTACCACCTGGCGCCTAGAGCGACCGCTCCACTCGCTCTACCCTAGGGCCGGCGCTGCCTAAAGCAAACTGGCGGAGACAATCTAGCGATCTTTTAGAGGAATTTTGGTTGGACATTTCATCTCAAAATTTTTTTATACCATTAACAAAGCACCCCAGAGAAAAAAATGTAATCTTAAAATGCTAAAAGCCATAATCTCTAGCAGTTAAAAGTTACATGGTTTTACCACAACACGGAACTTGTCTAAAACAAACTTTCGGACGTCCAAAGTGCCTGATATGTATGTCTTTTATGTTGTTGGACGTTTTCATGTCATATACGAAGTAGCTACCATTGCTGCCTCATACCAACTACATCCAATCTAAATTCAAAAAGAATTAAAATTTCTTCATTTTATTTTTCATGCCCATTTTTATTATTGCTTTACCCACACACACACCCACATAAAACCAAAACCCTTTTTCTCAAGAACCTTTTATTTCGTGTAGGATGGACTGATTTCCATATAGTATAGTTGTGCAATAAACCGATATTTGCATGTTTTGATACTGTTGACACAGATTGCGGTCTGCGCTAACAGCCATAGTAAGAGCTTAGATGGCAACATTAACAAGGGCTGAGAATCGAGTGCATCCCCTGCAAAATTGCAATACTGTTATACAGTAGGGATTGTGCATCCCTTCGGATATGGTATGTCCCATAGATTTTCATCGGAAATTAAACGCCACACGAATGTATGTAGCCACTTTTCTCTCTACTATACACGGGTGTACTGGGAGCCCCAATGGTTATTTGCAGAAATTGGATTTTTGTGGCTTAATAGTACATACGTAGCTGCAGAGCTAGATTGGAAACTTTCTTTCTAGGATTTTGTGCATTTGTTTTTATTGTATTTGTATTTATATTTTTTTTTGCTCGGGGAGTAGTGGGTGGCTGTGGAAATGGAATAATTAGTCATTGTTTTATTTTAATTGTTAGTTACTTGCTTTGGAAGGAGCATAGTCCAAACCCAGTGTAATTTAAGGCTGGGTATTGGAATTGGTTGCTCTGTTGCAAAGGCGCTCTCGATTTTTCTTCACTATGTTTATTAAATGGGAAAGGGTTTATGTTTGTTTTCAGATATAAATGACTTCGGTAGCAAAGTATCTTGCAAACGAACGGCTATCTTCAAGAAAGTGTTAAACAGTTTTGGACCCAAGATAGACCCCTGCGGTACATCACAATTGATCGCGAATTTGGCTCGCCCAGCTGAATATCAGCTGACCTATTAGTGAGGAAGCTGTACTTGAGATGCTAATGGGACAAATCCAGTCTATTCATTATGAAAATGAGGCCTTTGTGCCAATTTCTGGACCTCGTCGATCAGCGGAAACGATTGAAACAATTTCGAGTAATATCGAAGATTGAACAAAGAAGAAAATGAAATCGGAATGAGAAGTGCACTGGTAAGTACTAGACAACCAGACGGTTAGGCAACAAAATAACATCAACAAACGACAACATTAACAAAATCGGATAGAGCTTTCGTAACATCTCTATAAGGGCACCTGCAACGTTGGAGAGAATTCTTCCACCAGCTGTACAGCCACGATCCGCCGCAAGGTCCAGCATCCGAACCCCCGATTTTCGAACAGCCAACGAATTAGTTTCTTGATACCGAACCGGCAATTGTCGCAAAGTATTTTCGAAAATCATACAATCGAGGCTACAGAAACATCGAGAGCAAACAAGCCGGAAGGAACAAGCAGGATTTAGACCACATCGAGGACATTGATCAAATATTCGCATTCCGTCAGCCAATGGAAGTAAGAAATCGTTGCGGCAAACGAACTGTTGTCGTTTTCATCGATTTCAAATTCGCTTGCTTTCGATTGAATCGATTGTGGAGAGCTTTAGAAACCATAGAACATATGCCATTGAAAACCATCCAGCTTCTTCAAGAGTCATTCGAGGGCTCAACCAGCAGCGTTCGTATTCGAAGCGACTTATCCGAGGAGTTAATGATTCAAACGGATGTCCGACAGGGAAACGATGCTTCGCCACTTCTCTTCAATGTTGTGATCGACGCGATTATTGCGTGAAGCATTCGATGGACGACTCGAAGTTCGATACGACGATAACAACTTCGTAACCGACTTAATGTTCGCCGATGATAGCGTCGTCTTCGTCGACACGGATGCCGAAGCAACGGACATCGGGTTAAAAATCAATGCGGAAAGACTAAAGTGCTCACAACGGACGGATCGAGGGCCATTGCTCACGTCGATGGAACCCAAATCGAACAAGTTCCGAGGTTAAAATATTTAGGAGCATTGGTTGAGGAAACGAAGGTAGCATCGACGAAGAAAACGATGCTTCGCCACTTCTCTTTAACGTTGTTGTGATCGACGCGATTATGCGTGAAGCGTTCGATGAACGACGCGGAGTTCGATAAGACGACAATAACTTCGTAACCGTCTTGATGTTCGCCGACGATAGCGCCATCTTCGCCAACACGGATTCCGAATCAATCTTAAACGAAATTTTTGCATCACCCAGTCAAGCGGGTTAAAAATCAATGCGGAAAAGACAAAAGTGCTCATAACGGACAAATCGAAGGGCGGTGTCCACCTCGATGGAACCCAAACCAAACAAGTTCCGATGTTCAAATATTTGGGATAATTGGTCAATGAAAAGAAAGTGCCACGACGGCCGATGTCGGATCAAGGTAAGAAAAGAAGAACCCTTGATTTCAGAGCTTGATAGCTATGCGAGACTCTATTCCCCGACCTGTGGAAGTGCCTCTTCAGGGCTTGCACCCAACTTCTTCTAAGCCTAAACAGCTTGAGCGTAGACGCCACAAGGAATCTATAACTTAGTTTCTTCCCTGAGGCAACTTTAGCGTGAGATTCTGCACATTCCAGCATGGCGATGAAATATTCAGCTGTTGCAGAGTACTTGCCCACAAGAACCGGGACAAGAGCTGATTGCGGGTCTTGACATAAGTCGCCATTTCTTCATTAGTGAGGTTCGTTGCCTTGGCCATGTCCTCCATATCCAACCAGTCTTTCAGGTTCTATTTACGATCTTCCATTGCATGGCCTTGAAGGATTTGGTATATCGCTGTTTCAATCTCTAGAAATCTGACGAGATCGCAGTTAAAATCTAGTTAACGTTAGCATAGATCACCTTTGAATCCCATTGTGATCTATGTGCACGATCAGCTTTATCCACACGAAAAATTGCATACAGCTTGGCGACTGATCTCTATAAACTTGCTTTAATTCAAGCATTATCCTTCACTTTTTTGACAGCTATGCCGGTGGTAGTACGGGTAGATCTTGATACATTTTCGCATAACTGGGCATACAATATTTCGCTTCAGCATAGGTGCCATAAATTAAACTATTCTTAAAAGTCTTAAGCCCTTATGTACACTACCGGATTAGCAGTACACACACTTTATAACATTACTGGTGGAAAAACTTTTGTTTTATTACTGTTAATTTAAAAGAATCTTTTACAATAAAACTCATAATTTGAGGGGGAAGATTTGGAGCTGCACTTCTAGAGCTACTCGTAAAATTTCCATATTAAAAATCTTACCAGCTCCTAAATCTCTGCAATTTTTCCTTGTTAATTTTCAATATAAATACAAGCTCCATCTGTCGTATATTAGAAATCTTGTGTAGCTTCTACTGACAACTGAAATCTTCCAGTTCCAGTGAAGTTAACCAGCTTAAATCTTCATTTAGATTACGACAGAAGCTAGATAAAATAATAAAATGTCGATCACCTCGACCTTGGCTTTTTTCAATATACAAAACCATTGTTAAGTGCGTGTGAGACGAAGAGGACCATTACTAGCAGCCTTACTAGTCTAAACATGGCTTTAGTGTCAGTTTAGTGTAATTCCAGCTATTATCTGCACACAGCTGAGTACTTAAGCGGCACCAAAGTCTTTGTTGAGTCATAACCTCTATTTGCAGCACTAAAGCGATCAGATATTGATCGCTACGCTAGTAGATAGTAATTTCACAATTAAATTATTGATAAGAAAGAAAGTACTTAAGCTCTGTAGATAGCGGAGCGCTGGTCATATCATTTAGTTAGTTCAATAACAGTAGGAGTTGTTTGTTTTAGAAGTGATCGTGCACAAAAAAAATAAACCTTGAACAAAAAACATGGATTTCCCGCAAAACTTTGATGTTGGAGATGCTGGTAGAAGTGGTAAAAGTGACAATAGTGTCGTAACAGCAAGAATGCCGGTACATAGATATGCATCAGACTATAATATGACGCATAAAAACCGCGGTATTGCACTGATCTTCAATCATGAAGACTTTGACAGTGTCAACTTACCAACAAGAACTGGGACAAGAGTTGATTGCGAGAACTTGATAGACTCCTTAAGGTTTCTCGGTTTTCAAGTCTTCGACTATCACAACAAGACATTGAATGAAATTAAATTCTATCTCAATAAAGCAGCCAAAATTGATCATACCGATAGTGATTGTATTTGCATTTGTGTCCTATCACACGGTGAACAAGGATACATTAATGCCAAGGATTCCCCATACAAGGCGGAACTGCTGTGGAACAATTTCACAGCAGATAAATGCCCATCATTGGCTGGGAAACCGAAATTATTTTTCATTCAAGCATGCCAGGGCGATCGGTTAGATGATGGTGTAACCTTACAGAAAACTGAAACAGATGGAGACTCAAGCACAAACTACAAGATACCTATTCATGCTGATTTCTTGTTTGCGTATTCAACAGTTCCAGGATTTTATTCATGGCGTAATACGATTTCGGGATCATGGTTCATGCAATCACTTTGTGCCGAGATCAATTCGTATGGGAAGAAGTATGATATTTTGACGCTGCTTACGTTTGTGTGTCAAAGGGTTGCATTGAATTTTGAGTCGAATACACCGGATCATCCGAAGATGCACCAGAAGAAGCAGGTGCCGTGCATTACCTCTATGTTGACGAGAATATTAAAGTTTAAATAAATATGTTAAGTTTTTTTTTTGTGTATGGTGAAAGTTTGTTGTAGTTTATAGGAAATTCTTGTATTTTATAGCTGTTTGTTGCAGCTTCCAGAAGTTTCTAGTAGTTAATAGTAGTTTCCATTAGTATTAATTTTTACTTATCATTTTAATTAGTAATATAATAAAGTATTTATAAATTGTGATAATTTTACTTTTCAAACATAAAACGTATTTTATTTTTGGTGAAATTTTGTAAATAATAATAAAATGTAAATATTTTTTTTTACAAATGCTTGTTTTCTTCCTCTTGAACAGCGCCGCAGTCCCTGTAGGACTTGGACCTCTTGAAGTCTCTTCTTCCAGTCGTCTCTACGTCTTGCTATCTTCTATATTTTAGCACAACATTCAACCACCTACTTCTTTGTCCTAATGGTCCAGCATTAAAAATCCTAGTGAACATTCTTTCTTCTGAAGTTCGTCCAAATTGTCCGAGCCATCGTAGTCTATTCAATTTGTGGGGACTTCATTTATTTCATCATTCATTTCGCGCCAAGCTTGTCATTTTTTTATAATGCGGCATTGGTTTTGATGTAACTTTTACAGGACCAAATATTCTTCTTAGGCCGCATTTTACACAATGAAACACGAAACAAAAGGTTTCCGGCAAGCTTTGGGGAGGGGTGAGAGTGGACTTAAAGGGACATGAAATAGTGCCATGAAACTTTTGATGCAACTTTTAAGGAAACAGATGGTTGCAAAGTTTGCTACAAAGTTACTTCAAAAGTTTCTTGGTATTGTTTCGTGTTCACTTTCGCCCTCTCTCACCCGTCTCCCAAGCTTGCAGGAATCCTTTTGTTTCGTATTGTATCTTGTAAAATGGGTCTTCAGGATTGTTGTAATTTCTCTGATTTCTCTGGATTCCCCTTTCGTAGGGAATGGAGTAAAAGGTTTCGCTTTTCTTGTCGGTCAGGATATATAGTCTCTAGGGCCGTCTCAATTCCGTCTCCGGCATCATCTCGCATCTTCAGATGTTGTCGGACAACATTAAATCTATCAACGTCCGACTTGACTTATTGTCCGACATCCTAAATCTTGCTGCGACTAACTCGGGCTTCTTATTGAGCAAATTCCAGGAAATCTCTTCTCGGGTTGCAACGGCCTTAGAGTCGATTGACGACATGCAGTCGTTCATCTTAAATCTTGTCGTCACTTCTTCCTGCACTTCCAACTCCTCGGTTTCTCTTCATCATGAATTGGATGACATTAAAAGGAGTACGAAGCGTTCTCGATTTGAATTGAACTGTTGTCTTCAACAGTGGTTCAAAATCATAACGCCCTGAGCTTTCTGGCTTCAAAAATTGAAGGCGTCTTAAATAGCAAGATATCCCTCTCTGTTGGTAGGGAGTAGCCTCCTTCTTCGAGTAGCCGCACGGATGCTGCTCCTTTGGTTAATGTCATCCTCAATCAGGATGCCATTAACCGCCAGGTAGTAAGGCGCGTTGCAAAAATCGAAAAAATAAAAATAAAAATAGTCATAATCGCCAAGCTACCATGGTCAATGGGGTCAGCTTTTGTTCCTCGACCTGAGTTTCATTAACAGAGCTGACCTCAAAGCCGGTCTAGGTATCATCCTCCTCGCCACTATTAGTGGACGGTCCCTCGGTAGCAGAAGTTCCAAGGACTGAGTCGACCTCTTTGCCGGTCTGGGTAGCAACCCCTCCGCATCTAATAGTGGATTGTCCGGTTGCCGAAGTTCCTCTTAAGCCTTCCATTCCTCTGGTTAAGGTACCTAGGTCTTTAAATAACTTCATCTCGAGATTCTCTCCGGAAACTAAGACAGAGTCTATCTGTAAATATTTGAGTAATAAATCTATAGACCACGGAACAGTTCATTGCAGATGCCGAGATTCTCTTGGGCCCTGATATTTGGCCTGCTGGGGCACTTACCAAGCATTTCGTTCCGCGTACCCGTAATCGATCCCATCACGTAAACGCTTCAACTACTAACTCAACTCGATACGCTTTCCCTCTACTGTCAGAATTTAAGAGGGACCAGGTCAAAAACTAAAGACATCCTTCAGACATAGATTTCCAGTGTCTCGATGTCATAGCATTCACTGACTTCACAATCACTGAGCACAATCATGTACTTTGTTTTTACTCATATCATTCACGTGTAATTGTTTGTTTTACTTGCATTATTTCGGATTCGCATTACTACATGAGTCATTTGATTGCAGGTAAGATAGAAACAGAATTAAAAATTCACTATCGCTTATCAATTCGTTATCTCTATTGACTTTGTTAGCTTCAGGCAAATAGTTCGTTATTTTATTTGTCAAGACTTGTATTTCCAATGAACTTTCTATTTATTTATGTAGAAGTAACTTATTTTGAGAATTTTAAAGCTTTAATGCAACTTGAAGAGGTGCTTCCAAAGAAAACTACTTACTATAAAATAAAGTTGTATTTACTTTCGAAACTTCCAGTATATTTAGCGAAACTTCTAGAATATTTAGTTACCCAGCAGCCCTAGCAGTAGTTTTTTGATATGTTATCTAATAGGTCTAAAATAAGTCTGTATCTGAAATTGTTGAATTTTTGAAATCGCGGCTTAATAGAAAACTCATTTTAGAAGCTACAGCTAGGTACAATAACTCTTTAAGCTACTTGGTTAACACGTTCCCTACGGTTAGAGTTGAGACAGGACTTGAGGCAGTACATTTGTCCCTTACACGACGGTAAATCGTACTGAGGCCTCCATTAAAATGTCCTACTACTCTTTACTCTTGGTATGAGCATATAAACGTGCACGAACATATCGTTTATTAATTTTATAACTAGCAAATACCCGCGTGCGTTGCAACGCATTTCAATAAAAGAAGATTATGTGGGCACAGTCCGCGGTATGAAAAAGGTATAATAAGAAAAGGATAAATCTCCACTAATTGATTTTGGATACTTAAAAAAATTTAGAGTATATTACAACTTTTTTAAGATTCGATGATCAAAAATTGTGTACTATGTGAACAACAGACCAAACATATTCAGAATCGCCCCCTATACGGCGGCGGATTAGACGACCCGTGCAGAATTCCCCTCCAAATTGTTTTTTTTTTGTCATTTTACAAATTTGGCACCCACCGTGCAGCCCATGAATGCACAATTTAGAGCCCATACAAAAATCTAATAAATAATTACTCTTTACCTATCCTAATTTATTACCACTGGAACTTTTCGTTAGCGCTCCACGAATTTTTACATTTCGAAAGTTAGTTTGTTCCCATATTCTGGCTGGAGCAATGAAAACTTTACCTTCAAAATTATTTTTTTTTACTTTTTAGTTTATTTTAAAATAAAAGCGTATTTTTTAGTTGTTTTTATTTAAACCATATATTTATTTTCTTTTTTTAGTCTATTATATGTCTTCCGCAATTTTGTTCTGACCGCCATATTTAATTTTAAATAACTTCATGCAGAGCTTACTTACTTACTTACTTACTGTCGTACACTTTTATTTGATAACCATACCGAGAGTGAAGTAAAGTAGAAGGTAAACCGCCATTTTGTGTTGCCTGCCATTATGAATTTGGAATGAAGCGTTACAGATAATAGTATTCTACTTGTCCCACCCTTTCATTTGATACCCATACCGAGCGCATTGTAAAGAAAAATGTAAGGTAAGGTAAAAGGTAAGGTAAGGTTTTATGTTGGCCGCCATTTTGAATTTGGAATGACGCCACACAGCTATTTTTATTCAACTTGTTATATCTTTTCATTTTGACACCCGTAACAATCGAGTGGCCTGTAAAGAAAAATATAATCCACCATTTTTAATTTGGAGTGACGCCACACAGCTAGTAGCATTCTACTTGTTATACCCTTTGATTTGTTACCCATGCTTTTTCTAAAGAAAAACTTAATCCGCCATTTTGTGTATTTTTATAACAAAACAAAGTAAATATTTAAAAGTAAATACTGTCATGTGTCAGAATTTCGATTAGTAGTATGTTTCTATGCGGAATTTAGCCCGCGCTAAATCCGATCTAGTTCGCACGAAACTTTCAATCCGAAACTTGAGAGCAAGTTCAAAAAAATCAGCAAATCCAGCGAGTATATTCAATATTTGTTAGAGTAGTTTAAATGAACATTGCATTTTGTTAATTTCTACAAAAAAAAATCTGTTATCGGATTTAAAGTTTAATGAAACCACGATCAGTTAAATAGAGGGAAATATAACGACGTAAACTCAAGTCAAACTCATATAAACTCGAACTCAACTCATTTCTCATATAAACGTAATGCAGATATACCATATCGATCGCTGCTTATTTCACAATTACTGATAAGAAAGAAAGTATAAAAACCCGGCTGATCGTCGGCGCAAGATATTATTCTAAAATTGTCTCGACAACAAAACAGTGGAATTGTTTGTTTTAAAGTGATCGTGCACTAAAATAGACCGAAAATGGATTCGCCTCAACATGCTGATGTTGATAATGCTTGTGGAACTACTAATAGTGACAAACACCCACTAATAGCCAAATATAATATGGAACATAAAAACCGTGGGATGGCACTGATCTTCAATCATGAATACTTCGATAGACGTGATTTGTCTCGAAGACACGCGACAAATGTTGACTGCGAAAAATTGATTACTGCCTTGATGTCTCTCGATTTCGAAGTCTTCGACTACCACAACAAGACAATAAGTGAAGTTCGATATATTCTGAAGGAAGCAGCCGAAACTGATCATACGGATAATGACTGTATTTGTATTTGTGTGCTATCACACGGTGAACGGGGGTATATTAGTGCCAAAGATGCCCAGTACAAAACTGATCTACTGTGGAAGAATTTCACAGAAGATAAGTGCCAAACATTGGCAGGGAAGCCGAAGTTATTTTTCATTCAAGCATGCCAGGGTGAGCGGTTAGATAGTGGAATTACTTTACGAACTGTTGACACAAATGGAAATGTAGATCCAACCATGCACAATTATTGCTCGAACGATGGACCTAGTCTAAGAAAAATTAAAGCAGATGTAGATGGAGATTCAACCATGCATTATATGATTTTTGAACCGGATTTTCTGTTTGCCTGCTCAACAATTCCAGAATTTTATTCATGGCGTAATACTACTAATGGATCGTGGTTCATCCAAACACTTTGCGAGGAGATTGAATCACGCGGGAAACATTGTGATATTTTGACGCTGTTAACGCGTGTATGTCAGCTTGTTGCTCTGAATTTTGAATCTTGCCATCCGGACCCAAGGAAGAATCAAAAGAAGCAGATTCCATGCATTTCGGCCATGTTGACGAAAATGTTAATATTTAAATAACTGTTTCTTGTTTTTAATTTATTGAAATTATATGTTGTATTTCGTAGGATTTTCTAAAAGCTTTTAAATATTGACAATGTGGCGGGAATAAAAACTGAGTGCAAGTGTTCACTACAATTTTTTGGAGTGAACACTTAATTTGGCGGGAATAAAAGTAGCCTTCGTTAGGTTTCGTTAAGTACTTTACTCTGTCATTTCTCCCTATAAAGTGAACACTGAACACTTGCATTTTGGTGTGAATAAAATTCAGTTTTTACGTTTGTTTGTGAGTGAACGCTCGTAAAAGTTAAGGGTAGTAGCGATGAGCTTTAAAACGAAAAATGTGTGATGATATTGATTTTTTTTGGATAAAAGAGATGAAGAGATAATCGATGGAGCAAATAATTGAAAAGGAAACTAGGGAATTTATTTTTTGCCAACAAATCACTCTACTCAAAAGTGTTCACTTTAAGTGTACACTCATTTTTTATTCACACCACCAAATATGTGATTATTTTACTGCTACTAATTTTACAATACAATTTATTTACTAATATTTTCTGATATAAAGCACTTCAGAATGTACTATCGATTATGATCTTTTGATATCATATACAATCCAGTCCAGTCAAGTACTTAATTATTGTGATTATTTGATTTTCGCTATGTGAACAAAAAAATTAATTTGATATTAATTTATTAATGAGAAAAATATTAATTTATTATGATTACTGAAGGCCAGTAACTTAAGTAGTCTGTAATAATTAACTTTAAATATTTTTTTTTTGTTTTTAATATTTTAGGATATATGGCAAATAAATAAATACTTTTTAAAACTGTTGTAATAATAATAGAGTTACCCTTCTAACTTCCCTGCCCTTCTCAGCTGGGCTGTGAAACATTTACAACTGCTCAGTGGCTCAGCTGAGACACGCACACATAAAATATTAAGCAACATATAAGATCCCAAAACATCAAACAGAGAAGCGTGCAATAACAAAATGGGAGTGGGAGGCCTAGCCAAGGATACGTACAAGTATTTAGTTATGAGAGGGTTGTTGAATTCCTTGGACCATCTTTTTATAAATCCCACGACTGAATTGCCCTTAGAGGAGATATAATTGATGTGGATGGAGAAATCCAACTTACTTTCTAACCGAACCCCAAGATCGATTACAGATTTAGCACGGGAAACCTTGTTGTCAAGAAAAGTAGAGTCAGAAGTTTTAACACCACGCTTCCTACAAAAAGTCATGATCTCACATTTACTAATATAATATTAAGCACTAGGTTATTGTTGGAACACCAAGAATAGATGGTGTTTAGGTCTGCTTACAGAAGTTTGCAATCCTCTATACACCTTATGTGACGATACAATTTGATGTCATCAGCGTAAATAAGGATTTTACAATGTCTTAGTTGGGTAACAATATCGTCAATTGATAAAAAAAAGGCGAGGGCCCAGATGACCTCCTTGCGGGACACCAGAGGACGCTTCGATGTTTTTAGATATGACTCCGCGGAATAGAACCTGGTAGGTTCTGTTGGCTAAGTACGACCGGAACCATACCACAAGGGCATGCGGAAAGCCTAATTTCTTTAGTTTAATAACTATAATAGAGTGAGATAGCTTGTCGAATGCCATACTGAAGTCTGCGTAGACACAGTCAGTTTGGCAGCCAGTGACAAAGCCTCGAGCTGTGTGTGAAGGGAACTCCAGTAAATTAGTAGTAGTGGAACGAACTGCAAGAAATCCATGTTGGTTTGTTGAGATAAGTATCTTGCAGATAGGGGCGATAGCAGAATAAACAATAGATTCGAAGAGTTTTGGTATAGACGATGACTTCGCAATTGGTCTATAATTAGATATTTCGTTCTTACATTTTTTATGGACAGGTATTATAAAAGAGTTCTTCCATTAGTTTGGGAAGCGCCCTTTATTCAGGGATTTTTGAAATAAACATGGAAAAGGAGACAGTAAGGCTCCTGCACAGAATTTTAGAACAGCAGGAGGAACTCCATCAGGTCTGGACGAATCTAATCGACAAGTGCATGTGTCTGTTGTGTGGCCTGTGTTTGGGTATTTGCGGCTATGGTGAATGGGACAATGAGGAAAATCTGGAATTATTCCAACTTTTGCGTTGCGTGCGTTCCGTTTATGTAACTATATATCTCAGTTTGCATTTGAATGTAAGCACTTCTATTATATCAATCACCGCACGTACCGCAAGTACGCATGTATCTGTCTCCAGTTTAAGCGTCCTTCACGCGTGCTGTGCATTCAGGATTATATCCAACGATGAGGCGATCGTGATAGCGGGAATTATACCTATAGAGATACTGGCGAGAGAAGGCATGCGTCTCTCTAATCCAGAATATTTTAAAGGGGAGACAAAGTCAGTGCGACGTCAGATAACGCACACTGCGTGTCTATAACGTAATGGCAAGGAAAGTGAGATAAGTCCGTTAAGAGTCGGTGGACCCTCAGGATTATCCCAAGCGTAGATAGATGGGTTACGAGAGAGTGTGGATGGAGGATCTAGAAAATAACTTCATCGTTTCGAGCAGAGCAGTAGTAGTTGTCTTTTTAAAACTTTGCACTTATTCTATTTCTGAAGTAGTCTGTAATACAAGGATGTGTGATCTCTTAATACCAGTAAGTACGATACACTAGAATAAATTCCGAATATTCCTGTTTACAACGAAGCACCAGAATTGTAAAAAAAACAATAAAATCCAGAAAAACCAGTTGCACAAAAGCAATTTCCAGAGAACAAAAATTTCAAGAGTTTCCATTAAATTTACAAATCGTCTACATTCTTCCTTCATAAAAAAAATTAAAAATACCAAATGAAATGCTATACGTAGAGAATCCTTCCAAATCTTTTTTATACAAGCAAACAAAACCATAATTAACATGAATATATCAAGTTTACTTTTTTACCAAAAAAAAAACATGTAATAACCAAAACAACAAGAATTCCTGAATAATAATATTGTGTGAAAACTTAATCCCCAAAATGAAAGTTTCAACCCCCCGGTAAAATATGTACATTTGAGCTGTAGCAAGTGAAAAATCATTATCCAAGTAACGAGGCAACTGGAAAAGTTTCACGCTTTTCCACAAATTATTTATGAGCTAAGTTCTACACTTTTGGAACACGTTAATTTTATGTATGAATATTGTACACAGTCTACCTACACAGTCTTAGTATAGTCTAGTCTGGTGAGTAATCTGTTGTCTGCATTTAGCTAAACTAGGATATTTGCACGAAAAGGATTTAATCTCTGTTAAAATTTTCCAACTTTTAGATGTTTGGCAATATATAATTTCGGACTTAAGGACTCGTATTAAATCTGGATGGATATTATCTTGTTTTTGCAAATATTTATGAGTTTATTAAGTAAAGATTTGAAGATGTGCTTTAATCAGCTTGAAAATCAAATGGAAAAACACTTCAAATTGGTCTTTTGTGATTTTAGTGTTTTGCTTGAGTTTCAATTTATCAAAGAAATTTCAGAATTAGGCAAGCCTACATACAAATCGTACCGTCGTCACCTCCTCGCGCAGATGGCTTGGTGGTCTTATATTCGGTTGCTTCTCTGGGTACTTATTCTTCAGACGGACTAAGTAGTTCAAAGGGTGACTCCTATGCTTCATTTTGCCACAAAAAAAGGTTCGTGCAAATTGGTGTACTGAATTTCAATTTTAGCCTCAGTTCCCATACATTTTCGCATAATGAACTCAGGAAAAATCAAGCCTGAGCTCGCCCAACAGAACATGAAATTAAGGTTGAGCGAAAAAGCTCGCTAAAAAGAGAGTTATCAACTGGAATAATGGAATATCTTTCCAGTGAGCTTTTGCATTTCTAACTTCTAGTGAAAAAGCAACAACAATTTCAAACACGAACTGAACATGCCTGCCACTCATGCCATTTAAACTGAACTTTATTGAAATGAGGCCGGTGAAGCTGGGATATTAT
Source organism: Thereva unica (assembly GCA_949987705.1). Lineage (NCBI taxonomy): Eukaryota > Metazoa > Arthropoda > Insecta > Diptera > Therevidae > Thereva > Thereva unica. Next base: position 87,040,338 of record OX465285.1, read on the forward strand.
TCTATTTTTAATACACTTTATATTAGTTTCACCTTTATGTTGTATGTTGTAAATTGTATGTAGTAGATAAACAAATCTTGTAATTTGATTTTGACCCAACCGATCAACTTAAAATTTTGTATAGTTCACGTGACTGACCATTTTGTAAAAATATCAAGATGGCGGTTCCAAGATGGTGGCCGATTTTTGCAATTGTGCTCCTCGACCCCCGACATGAATATCAAATGAAAGGATATGACAAGTAGAACACTATTAGTTGTGTGACGTTATTTCAAATTCAAAATGGCGGCCAACACATGTTTTACCTTCTTCTTAACAACGCCCTTGATATGGGTATCAAATGAAAGGTTATGACGATTGTAGTACAGTAAGCTGTGTGATGTCATTTTAAATATAATATGGCCGTCACTACAAAATTGAATAAAATATAAAAAAAACATAGTTTAAAAAAAACTAAAAATACGCTTTTGTTTTAAAATGCACTAAAAAGTAAAAAAAAATAATTTTGAATGTAAAGTTTTTATTGTTCCAGCCAATATATATGCAAACAACCTACTTTTCGAAATGTAAAAAAGAGTGGGGCGAAAAGGTAAAGTAGGTAAAGAGTCCCACACTTTTTCACATTTTGAAAGGTAGTTTGTTTCCATATACTGGCTAAAGCAATAAAAACTTTACATTCAAAATTATTTTTTACATGCCTATATGATCCTGGTGATCCGGATAGCGGCAGAGTTGATCTCTTTGTTTTGGGAACACCAGTTCCAGTCAGCGGATTGGAAAAAATTATAAGCCCCACCAATTGGCCTTCCCATAATACCACACCTTTCTCTCTGGTTTGGGTGAAGTGTTAAATTTGTATTGAAATTTAGCGCTGATTAGACAATGGCCAGAATTTCCCAGAGGTTAATCCACTTCTACGGAGTATCGCGTCGGATGAGAAGTAGGAAATAGGTCAAGGAGATGGGCTCCTTGACCAGCGACTTCAGGGACTCTCGTGTATCAGTCTATCAGAGTAGATTAGCCAAATGGGGAACGGTATAACAATGTTTTTGGTCAGGCTATTTACACATATCTATCAGCTTGTTAGATTTGACTTGTCGTATCTATCAAATCAACAAGTCATGCTGATAGCCCTAAATACAAAGCAACAAAGTTATTTGGAATGATTGGTCATGGCAATGAAGCAATTCCACGATATAGAAATTGTAGAAAAAATACAAGAAAGAAAACAAGGTTTACAAGAAAACCTTGATATTTTATGGTACATAAGTCCAATCAATTCACTCAAATATGAACAATTAATGTACAACAAATTTTGTAGCAAGCAAACTTACTATGGAGTCAAATCCTTGAAAGTAAGAGTACATATAAATCGGTCATACTTAAGACCGTAAGAGCATAAATCATTTAAAACAAAACAAAAACACTAAGTCAAATGGAAACAAAATTGTCTTTTTCAAGTTGAAGTTAATAGTCCTGAACCATAGCAAAATCCCATAACAAGCGCAAACAGCAGAAAACATTTTCATCCCCCAAATATCACCTAGCAACACCATAGCCACTTTAGATTGTTTAGCACGAAACGAAAAACGATCCATTTCCCTCTATATTTTTTATGTTCTAGTTCTAAAATGGCCCAAACACAAGAGCAACTTTTCTCATTACGAATCTTTTAATTTCATTTGATGACTTAATTATCTTCTAGCTGTTTTGCAAAAAGGTCGATCCCTTGCGCACTTTCAACACACACAGAGAACAATTTAAGGTAATGATGGTTCGAGTCTCCCACCAGTGTCCTTCGGGGTACTTGTGATATGCTTAGAAATCATTAAAATTTTGCTTTAAGGATTATACACCATTCAGGATCAAAGGTAAAAAACTTCCCCCCATTCACACACACAAATTTAATGTAACAAACTGGACATAGGGGTGCTTATGGGGCAAAGCTATGTGAGTATATAGTTTCATCACTGATAACATCCTTGTGTGTACTGGGATATACTCGTATGTACGTATATAGTAAAAAAATAAAGGAATAAGCGACTTCCATCGTTATCTGGGGGAAAATTTAAAATCATACCCACAAGTTACGCAAAGGACAACAGCATCGCTCTGGATATGAGGCAAATATCCTTAATTTTTTTGTGGTGGTGTAACCGACATCAGAGAGGCCAACTGGCTAATGTTTTGTTCTTGTGCAGGCATGCACACATTTTCTGTATTTAGGACAAAGTTTCATGACAAGGAAGCACAAAATCATATATGTTAATACTGAGCGCGTAGTCCGAAACACGATCATCGAATTCATGGTATATATAAACATACATTACGTTGGGAGATAGGAATTAAATGCAAATATTTAAAAAAATGCGTTTTCAAGGACATAATAAGGTCGCAGGACTTTGTATTATTTATCTAAACTTTAAGTTGATCCAAGAGCAAAATACTATATGGAGTATAGAGCAGAACTTCCCAATATGTAAAGTCTGCCACCAGCTTTGCCAACTATTTCCTCGGGAGGCAACTAGATTCGACTTTTATAAACCACCAGAAAACCACTAAAAATTTTCCTCTTCGCCAAAAGTAAGTTCATATTCCACTAAATCTAAAGTTCCTCAAACTTATTGTTTGAAAACAGCAATGAAACTTATGGTTTGAAATATTCAACTGAGTATAAAACAAACATCACTTCGCCTAACTGGATTCGAACTGAAGTTAAACATAAAAGCTCGCTGAAAAGAGAGTAATCAACTGGAATAATGGAATACCATTCCAGTGAGCTTTTGCATTTTTAACGTCTGACAAAAAAAAGCAACAACCATTCCAAGCACGAACTGAACATGAACTGGACTTTGAAGCCTGTGAAGCCACTTATGTGAATTGAATTGGGGAACGTGAACTGTAAAGGTATACACGGCTCTAATAACGCATCTTGTCGGCTTAGCTGGTTAATCGGGGTACCCAAAGTTCTACTAAGGTTAGGTCTTTACCTAACGAACGATACACCTCCTTGTTCCGCCTGGTACTCTGGGACTGCCGGCATCATGACCCTTGTTCACTAGTTAGCGGGATCCATGATTTTCAGAAAGCGTAAGATTTCAATGAAAATATCTTCCGCTAACCCCCTAACGGTTGCCTCTGAACTCCTACAACATCAAGAGTTCAAACTTGAGGCTCACCGCCACCTCCTCATTCATCCATAAACTTCCTCTAACCTATCCTATCGTTTTTCTGTTCTTTAAACTAAGCTTCCTACTAGGCATTGCATCATGACATGAACGACGTTAATATAAATGGTGAGATAAAAGGTTAGTCTTTTACTTATTCCGACAATATTCATGCTGCTTTTAACATCGGTGATCGAATGTGGCGAAATGTGGTTAAGAATTGTGGATCCGATTTGAGCTGCTCAAAGGATCTGATCAATCACAGAAAAATTGTGGAATAAAGGTTATCCAAAAAAAAGACCCCAGCCCCAGTCTATTTCTGTTCATTTACATGTGAAACCAGCCTGAATAGGATTTCTTTTAAAGCAATTGACTGGGACTTGTGTTTTCTTAGTGCTAACGTAATTTGTGTCGCTCTCTGCGTCACCATAGTTACACGGCTCGAGTGGAGTTGTTCATTCCTCATACTGCCAAACCTCTAAAGCTTAGTTCATATAATTGTTTTAGACTTTAGAAGAATCTATAAAAATGTAATGAAAGTTAGATAAGTCACATAAAAAACGTACAGAAGTTCTGCTAATGAATGCTACTTCTTCGTAAGCACGTCACGAGTTGAAATGGTGGATAGAGTCATTTCCTCGTCGAAAGAGGTTCCCCATACCACGGGGCCAACAAATGCCGTGGTCACTATCCTGACATTCGAGCAACTTACTTCGCCTATTCTCGGAGCAACTCTGGCGAGGCTGCAGTTGGTAGCCTCGGGATTTCTGCTGCCTTGGTGATCTAAGCGGAAATGTTCGCCTTTGCTCTCCACTCCTACACCCTTACGATCGTGCGTAGGGGTCTTCTGTTGCCGCCGGGAAGTACCCGACCATAACATGGCTGCGCGACATGTTGTCCTTATTTACATCGACGAGGCTTGCTCTTTCCAGGGGTTAAGGTGGCTCATCATAGAGAGCGCACCGACCCCTTAGAACCTGGGCTCTTTTAAGCCTTGAGCAGACTCAGCCATCGCTTTCTGAAGACTTCCTTGCACGGCATAAGAGCATTGGTTCGTGGCCAGGAGACTCTCCGGTTAGTCAGTCGCAACTCAACTATTTTGACACTTTCTGTCATTTAGTAGAAAGTCGGCTTTGTAGCCGTTCTGGGCTTCAATAGGGCTGTGTCTGTGTCCGACTTCTTTTCTGAAGGCTTTTCAAACCTTATGGTCGGAACCTTCACCCTTTTTGCCAGGTTATTGTGGCGTGGAGAAGATACAGATTATAGGAAAAGAAGGAGGGAGAGGGAAGTGGGTTAGATAAGTCCCATTCAGAAACGGCAGAAAGTTTGGTTTTATTAGCAATCGCTGCTGCTTTTGTTATCATATGACCACTATTAGCCAATATGAACAGTTTGCTGCCGCTGCTGCTGCCGTTTCTGAATGAGCCTTATCTAATCCTCTTCCCTCTCCCTCCCTCTCTTCCTCGAAGCCATGCAAACCCTAGTTGCCTTCACACGGGAGTAGCCAGCTTCCAGAAATCGCCTAAAACGTTTGCAGGCTGTACCACCCCGTTTTCTCAAAGCAGCGTTTTTGGGTCGCGTCTTTGATTAGGAACCTGCACATCTGCAGGTGGGCATCTAAGGATATCTTCCAATGAAGGCGTGATATCCGGAAACCCTATCGCGATATGTGGGCTTAGGTGGATTCCGATAATTTCCCTTTATTGAGGCCATATTTGGCACCCTGCTGCAAAGGTTCAGAAAGATTCAACTGGACTAGGTCGTCCTGTTGAAGCTATGGAAGCCCCGAAAGTGTTTGGAGCATTTAGAAGTTTTTTTGAAGGACGAGTTGCGCGAGAAAGGACAGTTGCCCATGCTAGAGCTACGCATTACCATTGTAAGACTAATTTAAACCGAAGGTCGTATGGTATCCGGAGTCCATCGTTAGTAGTACATTCGCGCAGTACCATTCATCGCTTCAGCACGATTGCTTTAACCTTGTGATTGCGGGTTATATCGAGTTTGTTCTCTCTAGATCCACTGTATTCAGTCTGCTCCATGGGTTGTTAGATCTAAAAAAAAACGGTTGGTTGAAAACTCTTTGGAATTTAGAGCTGCTAAAAGAATACCTTTAATTTTCACCCATTCGAAGTACGTTCCTAATATGCCCAATCCATAATCTCTCATTACATCAATTCCATTCTCATCACTCAATATTCAAGCACTGACAGTGCAAATGATAGCAGATAATAAAAAAAATCCTTCCCAGCAGGATGTCACTCCTAATGTATATCCAACAAGACACAAGTGAACACCAAAATCGTCTTAGAGTATTCTTGAAAGTTGTATAAAATTTATGGGGACTTTTGTAGGATTCTGTGTGCAGTTTCACAGCTCCAATTCACATATTTACCCATGTCAGAATTTCTTAAGGAAAAATATATATATATAGATATGTACAAATATAATACATATATGTAAGTATATGACAAGAATCCTTGAATCGTTTCCTCTCTCTAAAAAGCAAAGAGAGAGAGATCAAAATTTTGACTTTACGGCTCTGCTGTGATGTATCTGTCGCCAGCATGCAGAAATTTCAGATGATTTATATTTATAAAACAGCAAAAAGGATAATAAGCCCATGCAGGAAGACACACACACACCTCAGACCAAGGATGAATGAAGATGAAAAAATGATCATAAAATGTATAAATATGAAAGGGGCTTAAGAGACATCCTTATATCTTAAAATTCATGCAAGCAAGAGTTAAGTATCTCCAGAGATTTTGTTGCGGGCTCTAGAATGTATGTTTGGGTGTTACGGGCTGTTTTGTTGGTATGGTACTAATGGAACATTAAGAGGATTTATGTTTTAATGTGTATGTGAAAAAGAGGATTTTTTATGAATGGTTAAGAAAATTTTGTAAATTATTTGTGCTAATATTAATGCGTGTCGTTTCTGCACTTTAATTTTATAGAGGTAGGGTTCATTTCTGACCCCAGGTACTGGCGAAAGTAAAATAGCAAAATGTTGGACTTGGTTTTTCTATAGAATATCCTGGAAAACTTTTGCATAGTTTAACTCCTACATTACAAGATCCCAGAGCAGTGCAAAGCTGCGGTAGCTAGAATAGGAGAAGTTTGCCCCGGCGCACGGCTCAAAGCAGTTAATGCCAGTGATATACCATCACGCCCGAGGGGCAGAGCATGGTTTCCAGTGACTCCATCGGAGCCCTAGGAGATCCTCACTATGCTCAAAGCCTTCACATTAAGACCGATAACTGGAAGGTTATCAAAACGGAACAGGCTGACAGGGCCACAGTGCAAGTTATTCTGCTCCTAAACGAAGAATGCCTGGATCAGCTGGCTAGGTAATGCGTCTGGCTACCATCCCAGAGGTCCCGGATTCGAATCCCGGCTAGCCCCACGGTCCTTTGCCTTTTCCACTTTCCGACCTATATAACTTTCCTTCTTTCTTCTTCCCTCTCTTTACATTCCTAATTCCTCCTGTCATAGCCTTCCTTAGCCCTTTCCCGCTCCACCAAAGCGCATGTCATCGGTTGGTTGATGAGCAACTCGTTTCAGGAAGCATTACACTCCAGCGAATTGTTTCTCGATGCCCCGATGTCAAAGGTGGACTAAAAAAATATATCGCGGGTAGATTGTGGCAGTTCCTTCCTTCCCCGACAAGAGCTGCTGTACGACATTACACTCTATATGAAGAAAATAGATTGTCGACACAGTACAAAGGGCCTTTCCTGAGACTTTAGTCTGTCTTTCACATAAAAAAGAAGAAAAATTCGCTGGGAATTACTGCTTCCAAAAGATCGATCTGAGGGTCTAGAAAACAGACATGGAAGCCTTAGTAAACCAAGTGGTCTGCACCAACGCATCACGCGAAGAAGCCGAAAACATGGAAACCGATGGTGAAAGCACAGCTCCTCGGAGCGAAGTTGACACATCGACAGACTCCGGCAGAGCCATTGGTAACATGTACACGGAGCACCAGCTCCTCAACTCACCATCGACGAGGTGAACGATGAAAAATCGGAGGTGACTGTCATCGAAGTAAACCTTCCAGAAAATGAGGCAAGTGATTCAAATAAACCACACCATTGCTTTTGCTTCGCCTAGCATCAGGCGAACTGGATGTTACCCTACCCCAAGAGCCATGGATCGCTGGTGACTGGATCTGTGGCTTAAGGACACCTAAATTGAATCTCTTTTATAACAAAGGTAATAGAACACCCAGAACAGGTATTCTGGTCAAAAATAATGTAACCACTCTTCTTCTCCCTTAATTTATTGACCTTACTGTGGTCGACCTAGAGTTAAAACAGAAGAAACTCATGATGGCCTCTTTCTATCTAGCCCAGGAGGTCCCTCTACCTCGTATGGCTTTTCAGGACCTGGTAAGAGATACACTGATGCTACCATGGTCCTGGTTATAGCAGGTGATGCAAATGCTCACCATACATAATGGAGGAGCCCGGACGCCAAAGATCGAGGTGAGGTTATTTTTAACTACCTACTAAACACCAAGCTTGCTATTTTGTTATCAAAAACAGAGAAGAAGTTCTGGGCATCACCCTTATCCCAGACTGCCTCTCCGACCGAATAGTGGTCTGGAAGGTCTTGTAGGAACACTCCTTCTCAGTCCATAGATTTATAGAGTTCCAACTGCAAGACTTTAGACCAACCACAGGTGCCAGTCCATCCCCCGGTTTGAGCCCTTGATTAACTTTGAAGGCATCTATAAGAGTGTTCTGAACTCTTACTCGAGTATTTCTGTCGAGGTGAGTTAATGTATCATACGTACAAGTTTAGCTGCTACACCTTGAGTATAATCTGAAGTAGCTTCTTTTTCTGGATGGAGTCGTATGCCTGCTTGAAGGCTACAAAGATCTGGTTTCGTTCCTCTCGCAGCATTTTTCTAGGAGTTCTTTTAATGTGAAGAGTTGGTCTGTAGTTGACGTTCCTTCTCCGGAAGCCGGCTTGGTATTTGGCTAGTAAACTTTCTGAGATAGGTTCCAGCTCAGTTTTTATGGAGGTTGTGAATTTGTTCGTATATCCTAATGAGATCCCTCTACAGTTCTAACAGCATAATTAATCCCCCTTCTTATGGATAGGGCAAATTATGGCTTCTTTCCAGTCGTTCGGTAAGTATTCCTCCATCGATATTTTGGTGATCAGTTCATGCAAATTTTTCGACTACCACTATGCTTTTCTTTTTAACGAGCGCCGCAGCTATTCTTTCGATTCCCGGGGCTTTGTTATAAGTTCCGCGGAAGCTTGAGTTTTTCTCTGCTATAGCGGTCTGGCAATCTACATCTGTTCAGCAGCCCCTTTCAAGGCACGCTTAATAGATGTCCGCATGCCATCAATATCGTTGGACATTCTGTTAGCGAGCATTCTCGTTTATGTTAACTCTCTGTACTGTTGTTTTGTGTCTGGGACGTTCCCTGGGAGTTCTTTGTAACCTCTGAACTGATAGTCGTGCTCTAAACCTTGCTTTCACCAAGTGGCGATCAGAACCGCAGCAGGTACCTCTATAGGATCTCACGTTCAATATACTTGTTGTTGATCTTCTATTCGGTGACGTTGAGGTCACTTAATGGATGTTTTATGCTGGAAGACCGTCGAGCTTGCCTCCAACCCTTTGCTATTGGCGAGGTCCATGCCAAACTGGATGACATCGGCTCAGAGTCGGGACCGATGGAGGGAACAGTTGCGAGAGGCCAGAACCGGACTCCGGTTGTAGAACCGTTAAAGAAGAAGAAGAATATTAATTAGGCTAAAAACAAATTAAAATTTCGAAATAATATTCAAACGTTTTTAAACACATATTTTTAAATTAAAGAGAGGTCAGTTAGAGTTAGTAGAGGATATTATCAACAGGAGAACTTCTTTCATGTGTTTACTGCCGGAATTGAGGTCGAATATGCTCCTAACCATTCCTGAACTATTTTCGGTTTATCCTCAGGGTTTATACCATCATTAACAAGTCTAAAATAAAATGTCTATCACAAACTATCGATTAACTGTGGCTTTTAAGCATTACTCATCGGCACAACCACCCAGTCTTAACGAAAGACAGAGAGATGCCCCATGCCATGTCATAAAGAACCCTTATCAATCTCAAGTTTTGTTTATTAAATATTTTCACTTCTGTGTGTGTAGCAATTCATTTCAATTTTTAGTTAACCACAACCAGACAACATGCCCCATGAAATGTTACCATCAAAATTACCATAAATAAAGCATGTCATATGCAGGCGGGGATTCCTTCCTTCTCCAAAAATCTAAGGCAAGTCAAAAACACTTGAGACTTAATATCAAATTATGCCACTTGATACTAAACTCTCGCACTATGCCAGAGCCTTAAGGAATCGGCCCAAGGACACTTAAATAAAGGCAAAACTGAGCAGCTGTCGCAAATTGTTTGACTATGCATAACATAGTCCGTAAGACAAGACCGACGACACTTGTTCCTTGCAATAGGATAATATATTCTATTTATTTTTGTTTTTTTTTTTGGTGTGGAATCTTCAATTCAGGATATATTAAGTCGTTAAGTGAGTAACATTCAGTATTCGGTGACCACAAATTGAATTCGGTATATGAACTCAAGCTTTCAATAGCATCCGCCCCCCGAAGTCGATTTGTGTATGTGTAATATTATTTCAGTCTTTCACATTTCCTTGAACAAGGGCAGAAAGGACTTTAAATGACTTAAACCATCGTCTAGGACCGAGTTCATAGGGAAAAGTGATTATTATTTTGTCCAGTTCTATCGGTTGGTTATACTCGTATGTATACAACTGTTGAATGGTGACCCTTTAACAGGCTTAGATTTCATCTAGGCTATATACATATATTCACTATCCGAGAGAATTATGAAGCCACAATTCATATTGTAGTTTACGAGACCTAGTTTCAATTCGTATAGTGTTAAAGTGTAACCGGTCGCAGCGACAGACTACAGAAAACCAATCTTTCTCTATCTCTCTCTCTCTCTCTCTCTCTCTTTCTCTCTTTCCACTCATGGTTACTTATGTAGAAATATTAACACCAACTAAGGATGAAATGTGAGTAACATTGAAACCGAGGACGTTTCCTGTTTCTTGATGACGACAATAAGGATGGTAATGGTGTACATCTACGTGGGTTGAATACAAGTCAAGTCAGTCCTGTATGCGTCTCTCACTTCACATTTATAATTTTGTTTAGAGAAGAGTGAAACGTTCTGAAATCGTATCTCCTGGGGGGTTTCTTTTTACTTTTTCATTGCCTTCCCGCCAATGGGAATCGATATCAAATTTTCGTTTCCCATAATTGAACATTTTTGAGCTTTTCAATTTCTCTTCTCTGGTCTGATGATATTCTTGCGTGTCAGAAATGTGATTTGGGGCTAGACTATACAGCCCGAAAATATCAAGATATGAAATGAGTGAAATTTATATCACGGTGGAAGATAACTATAGAACATGTCAGAATATATTTTCGTGTCACCTAAAGCGTGAGGGTTTCTTACAATTTTTTTTTATAAGAATGACCTAACAAAAAATTTTTATTTGTATTTTTAAAGTGAATTGTATTTTAATCTATTTTTTATATAAAAATCAAATATCTTCTGTTACAAAGTTACAGCACAACTTCACGGACGGATCCAAGATTGACGGCAGAGCAGGTGCGGGAGTCTTCTCGGAGGACTTAAATCTGACCTGCTCTCTGGCTTTGGGGAATTACACCTCAGTCTACCAGGCGGAAATGCTTGCTCTGCTGCACGCGCTGGATCACATAAGTGAGGGTCAGGTGCAGGGAAGAAGTATCCTTATAGCACTGGACAATCAGGCTGTGATTAAGCGCATGAATCAGACAGAGATTAATGCGTCTCTGGCGTTGGAATGTGTCCAAAAACTGAACAGGTGTGCGAAACAAAACAACGTGACGCTAGCTTGGGTTAGAGGACATACAGGCATCGATGGGAACGAAAAGGCTGACAACCTGGCAAAACAGGGGTCAACCTCGGAATTCTGGGGACCGGAGCCATACTCTGCCATTGGCAGAGGGTTGGTGAGGAACTGCATCGAGAAATGGGTCGCTGAGGAACACCGGAGACGGTGGGACGCTATGACCACGTGTAGGCAGGCTAAGATGGTGCTTACGTTGCCGATTACCGCAGCCAGAAGAAGGATCCTGCATATGCAAAGGAGAACCCTCAGATGGTTGGTGGCACTGATTACAGGACACGGATGTTTCAGGTATCACCTAAAAAGAATGGGAATTCTGGAGGATGACACCTGTCGGATGTGCCTGGAGGAACCTGAGACGGCCACACACATAGTGTGTCACTGTCCGGCGGTGGCGAGGAAAAGGGCTGCCATAACTGGACTCCATTGGATGGAGGACATGAGGCAGACTCCCTTCAATCAGCTGCTCGCGATAACTAGGGGAGTCGAAGTAAGGGAGCAATGGGACAACCCACTGCAACCCCAATAAGATGACTCTAGGCAGAGGGACGAAAAGGGACCCGCAAATAGTGGTCTGATTCGGTATCCCTCGAAAATCTATATATATACAGCACAACTTACAAACCGAATCGAATCCAACTATCCGAATGTAGTTTCTTACAGTACACTTTACTCTCACTCTATGATAGCAAGAATGTAATAAAACCCAATTCCTCTGGTTCGAGTTCGAGTTTCGTCCTTACGTCCTTATGCAAGTAAAGCAAAGAAAGAAGTTTTGTAATCACATCGTTGAAATGGATCTGCATGTTTCATGTACAATTCTAAGAAAACAAACCGGAAGAGATCTGTTCGGTTTGTCCTATGTTCCATTTCGCATTCCTTATTCCGAATGCAATTTTTGCGGACATGAAATCTTTTGAAGGGAGTTTTAAGCAAATACCATTCTGTATTTTTAAGGAAAATTCAAGGTAATTTAATAAATGTTAGTATGTTTGTGCATCGAGTGAACAGAATATAGGGTATGTGGATTTTAACCTTGATTTTTGTTTTGTTAGCTCATATCTTGCATGTGCTCGGTTAGAGGAATTCGTTTTATATTTTGATTAAAAATAAAGTTTAGCTTGCAGAATATGTAAGGAAAATCTGCATGAATGTTTATAGTTTAACCCCAACAGTGGACCTTAGAGTGAATATTGAAATGGAAGTATGTATTTAACTCATTAATAGATTGCAAAGAATATCTGAGATATCGATTTCGGCCCCTGTGCTGAAAGTCGAGTCGTGATCCGTGACGAGTCACTTGAAATGAAGAAAGTGACGTTTTTAGTCGACTTACGACTTTCAGCAAATGGACCTAGAGTGAAAATGCTAAGTTGCTCTTCTGTGTTTTCATTCCAGAGCAGTTTCTTATCCAGGACTGTGATCGGGTATGCCAGTGACATAAAAAATAGTAGGCTGGTCTGTCAGACCAGTTAAGTAATGGTACTTAGGGGTTAAAGAAGCAGCAAAAGAGTAAGCTTGAGAATCAATGAGGATAAAACCAAGATAATGCTGAGGACACGAATAAATGTAGCAACGATAGGTAGCAGCCTAACGATAGATGAATCTGAGTTAGAAGTAGAGGAGCATTTCGCATACTTAAGCCCAACCGTGACGAATAAATTTGTGAGGAAGAGGGTTCGCGGCCGAGAAACGCGAAATTTTATTCAGTAAACTCTTTAGACATCCAAGTAAACTTCCACAAGGTTCAGAAATTAGTTCACATAATTGTTTCTCCATAGTAAGCCTGCAAGAATCAAACCACTTATATAAAGTTTATATAACAAAATGTCTTTATATACCTTGTTTTATTCCAGTGCATATAGAGTTATAGAGTTGAAGCTGCTGAGACCGTCGTTTCGTCCAATTCGTACAAGTGCGTGAACACGACTGTAAACACTACGAGTGTCGGTGAAAACGAGAATCTAGCCATAAGGATCCCGTCGAGCCGGAAGACCTAGAACAACGTGAAGGAGAGCCCTATTAACAGAAGTCGCAACAACTGAAAGATCCTGGTCGGAGTTGAGAGTTGTCCTACAAAACAGAGTCCGCATGGAGGGCAACGGTTTCCACTCTATGTCCCATGAGGGATTAAAGGGGAATAAATAAGTAAGTAGAGAATCGTTCGCGTCGCGGGAAGTTCATGCCGAGAATTCTTGCCGTGAATTCACGGCGTGAGTCTGGAGTCGGATTTAAATAGGCCAAAAGGAGGGTAAAAGTTAACTTTTCCCACAACCCCATCTTTCAACAGCCCAGATATTTTGTACAGAAAAATAAAATCTGAAATTGGAGACGTCCTGTCATTCCAATGGCATCATATCTTTTATCTAACCCGAGTTCGCTGAAGCTCCAAGTCTGTCGCTGACATATACTTTTGCTTAACTAAGTAATTAACAAAATCCTATTAGCTGTAATGATAACGTCCTACAATATACATGTCTGTTCCAATAGCGAAACAACTATTCGTTATTCCAGACTTGATCCCATTACAACTCCTCAAAAAAAAATCCCCATAGCCGCCCCTCCGCTACATAATTGAAAAGTACAACGAATCCCACTAGTTACTTATGTAAAGGCATCTCATTTTCATTTAACTAAAGAATGTTACGAACAACGTTCCTTAAAATCCATACCAACGTTCATTTGAATACGAAACACGATTATGTCACATGTATCCAACCCAAGGTTAGAGACGATCAAACAGGATTCAACGGGACATATAATCTCAATATAGTCCAACCGGATGGCAGACATAAATCCTTTTTGGTGTACTGTAACTCGTATAGCTGTGCGCTGTACGATGGAGGAGGCCGCCAATGTTGGAAAATGGGATGCGCACTGTATTATGTATGTATATAGCCATAGTTGTTCACACAGTAATTCAATTTGTGCAGCGAAATGTTATTTATGCACGAGGAAATGCATAAAAGCTTAAAAGTTATGTCGTGTATGTGCCACAGAAATTTTTCGTTAGACATAAACTGTGTAAGGATGTTGGATGCATGAATTTCCGGGCCATAGCTGCAACATTGGATAACGCCAACCGGTCATATCTAGAGGTACACACAGGAGCTCTACATTCTGTTTCCATATATTTTTGTCGTCCTCCTCCATTGTCAAAACTAAACGAGCTTGAAAGAGAGAATAGGAGAAAGAAAAACGAAATTTTTGTGATTTTCGTTATACTTTTGCGCTGGCTGGGGCTCTTCTTAGAATCTTTAACGAAAATTTCTTGTGTCAGCATCTTTTCTTCTTTTTTTTTCTTCAAGGAAATTTGTGCTATCCCATAAGAAAGTTGAAAATCTGCTTGAAGCCTTTTAGGGATGTTAAGGGTAAACAAGAAGGAAAAACACAGATAGAGAATTCTAAAGAAAATGCATCATTGTTTTGCAGCAATTTCATTGAAGCTCTGAGTTGGACACAAAACACAAAAAAAAAACTGGATTCTTTTTAGATTTCTTTTATAATGAAATATACTCAGAGAACTTATGTTGAACATGGAACTTAAATAGCTGTCGTTGTTATACAGTCATTGCCCGAGGTTGTTTATATACTTGAAGGATTACGACAATACGGTTAGAGGAGATGTACTAAAATATAAATGTGTACACAAAATGAAGATGCCTTGACGTATTTGAACCAATTGGCAGTTTTGTTAAGGTGTTAGCTAGAACTAGAAAATGTGTTGTGTATAACACCAATGGCTTAAAGAAATCTGCGTAGTTTAGCTGATTTCTCTCACAGTCAGTTTATAGGTGGCTAAGGGCATTCCCATATTGGTTAAGTGGGATGTCCTTTCCACTTCGGTTCCCTGTGTAGCAAGCTCTTCTGCTCTGCAGTTTCCCCTAATTTCTCTGTGTCCAAGAACCCCCAACAGAGAGTTCTATCAAACTGAGTGGCAGTCTCACACAATACTTGCGGCAGCTCAGAACAGTCGCCTGAAAGACGCTGCAATCGCAATGGTCGGATAAACGAAGTGGGGAATACCACACCCAACGCTGTTCCCAACTTTTGAGCCTTCTCTGTAGATACATAGTGACCCAGTCGGGATAACACCATCAGTCCAGTCATAACTGGCCTGGCCGGAAGGATGGTATTGAAACCTGTCTCCAAGGTTCATGTAGGAGTAGTGTAATCTATGTTGTCTGCAGCGATGGAGAACCTCCTAAAGATGGATGAGTGGCCATTTGAATATAGAGTCCATCCAAGAGAAGCCTTTTTTTTGGCGGCTGTCCAGGAATGTGAAAAAGAATAAGGCCGCTATTACATTAGGATGCCATGGCAGCGTAGCCAGCAACGTAACTATGGCTACATCAAATTTTACAAGTTGCCAAATGCAGCGGCCAATGTGAGATGCCAATGTCAGATGTTATTTTTAAAATGGAAATCGAAGAAAAAATGTTGTTGTATTTGTGTCGCAAAAAGGCATCAGAGGTTTGAAAAGGAATAAAAGGCGCTATTGGGTACACCCTATTTCTTTTTTACCCTATCTGAATATTCCTCTGAGGAAAATCGCCGGTCTGCTTTTAAAATAAATCTTTCCGTATCGAAAAGTTCCATTCCAACAACACAATAAAAACAAATAAAATACGGAAAGTGACAGCTAATCGGAGTAAAAAAATTCACCGGCGACGTAACCAAATAGATCTGGGATGTGTGAACGCTATGGCCACGCTTCCATTCTGGATACGTGGCCAGGCCGTCGCCAGGTCTAATACTCATAATGCAAATGTACATATTCCAGATGGCTACGTTGCTGGCTACGCTGCCATGGCATCCCAATGTAATAGCGGCCTAAGATGCAATAAGACACCCAGCGCAGCAGTTTCCTATCCAGTATGAGAGCCAGGAATTTCGCATCCTCCTTAAGTTGCAGTCTCTCATTACAGAGTCTTAGAGAAAGAGAATCAGGAAGTCTATGCTTTCTTTTAAAGAGCGGTTAAGAGGTTAACGCCTACACCTTTTGTTGTAGTCCAATGAACAAGAGTGGCCAATACTCCCTGCATTATATTTCTTATATTATAATATTATCCGTATTATCAGCATTGGCCACCGTGGTGACCCTGCACTTCAGCAGCTGATCAATACAGAACTTGGAGCATCCGTCAATACCTAAACGCTGGAGTGCCCACGTGACCGCAGAAAATTCAGTATTCTTGAAAGCACCTTCAATATCTAAGAAAGTAGCCAAAGTGAGCTCCATGAATTCAAGGGATTTGCAATGACCGCTAGCAGGGAGTGGAAAGCAGTACCTACCGATTTACCTTTTCTATAGGCATGCTGTGAAAGAGAAAGCAGTTTTCTGTCAGTACTTTCCTAAATGTAAATCTCCACAAGTCTTTCGAGGATCTTGAGGAGAAAGGATGTGAGACATATAGGTCTCAATTCGTTTGGATTGTGGTAGGAAATTTTATCGCTTTCGGAATGAAATCCACATTCGCTACCCTCCAGGAAGTTGAAATGTAGTTTAGGTGAAGGGAACTCCAACAGATCGTTGCAACCCAGTACAGAATTAGGTCACTGACTTCCTGAATTTCAACAGGATAAACTCCGCCCAGCCCAGACGTTTTATAAGGCCTAGTTGGGCTCCCAAAACCTGTTTCTGCGGATGCAGCAAGAGACGTCGAGCCGGGAAAGTGGGTATCGAGCAGAAGTTTCAATGACTCCTGACTGCTTATGGTCCATGTACCGTCTATTTGTTTCAGCAATTTTTGGCACATTGGGCTTTTAGAGAGAAATTGTCTTGCGGTGTCCGAAAAATATTCTATTGTCTCACAAAAGGTCTTCCAGGATTGCCTGTTTGACTTGCGCAGTTCGTACCAATCTGTGTTTCGGACATTCCTTCTTCACAGTAGTGCACATATGGACATTAAAAAGAATGATTCTGTGGTCACAGAAGGAGAGTTCACTGAATATCCTCCAGTTTTCTACACAATTGAGTAGGTCTGGAGAAACAAGAGTAATGTCCAAGACTTCTTGTCTTACCGTTGTAACGAACGTAGGTTCATTTCCCCTGTTGCACAGCAATAGATTATTTTGGAATAAAAGGTCAAAAAGCAACTCACCTCTTACATTTGTGTCTGCACTGCCTCAAACGGAGTTGTGAGCATTTGCCTCACATCCAATAATGATGCTGGCTCCTTAATTAGTCGCTTCCTTTGCCGCTTCGAAGAGACTAGAGCTGTTTATATCTCACTCATATGGTAGATAAGCAGATCCAATCCACGTAGCCTTTCCGCCCTCTCTGCTGTCCAAGCAGGCCATCACTGTCACATTGCTATATTTAGACAACATAAAAGCGTTAAGGTCATTATTAATAGTTAAACAGGTGCTTGGCTTACCTTCCCCATTTCTGGGATACAGCAACGTGTATTTTGGAGTCTGCATACAAGGCCTCGTACAATCCATGGGTCCTGGTTCCAAGACGACATCTAAATCAGCCTTCGAAAGGCGTATGCAGAGATTGGCGAATTTAGCCTTGCTGTGACATTGTAGTTACAAGCAGCGGGATCAATCTCGATCACCGTTATGTCAGCCTCGTCCTCCTCCAGTGTGAGAGTAATATCATCATCTTCCACCGAAAAAATATGGGCAAAGCCCCCCAGTATGTCCTCTGTCGTTGCTGGCGAAAGAACGCCTGAGATTTGGTTATCCTCTTCGGTTAAGAAAAAGGGTCTTTTGGATGCAGGGTTGGTAGGTAAGTGCAATCAATATTACGTTTGGGATGGAGTTTCCACTTACAATTTGGTGTTAGAAAAAAGTGACTAAGGTGTTTCACTGACGCGTTGGTCCCCTCGCAGCTACGCTCTAACTACTTCGAGGTTTCAGAAGGTATTAAACAGACAGTTTGTGTTATTGATCAGTCCTAAATTCTACCTGTGCCTTGGCGCCTTTCAGTTCTGTTCTAGGCCAACACACTAGACCAACACAGATGACCCTTGGCCTAACCACGCTCTATAGAGGAAATAAATGATTTTTGGTTTGCAAAAATATTGTCGACAAACGAAGAGAGATGTGGTTGTACTCTTCTTGACTTTAGCTGGATGGAAGGTCCACCGGAGGTTGCTCACTAGGTTTTCTACTTACTTGAGAAGTTCAAAATCTTTCTGCTCAAGTCGGCAGCCAATAAATTCAGCTTAGGCCTCGTCCAGAATGACAAAAGGCTTAGGCTGAGTAAATGATTAATTCCTTACTGAGTTGTGACTGAAAGCAGTTTGTATGAAGCTAGACACGACTGTATTTTTTAAGTATGTATAAGATTAAAATTCGAGATGGGAACTGACATAAAAAAGCTAGTTCGCTTGAACAAACCCAGAACCCAACCACAGAATTGAAATAAAACACAATTAAATTTTCTCATTATGAATAAAATATTGTGCAAAAATATGAAAACATTGGTATAGCAACAATTCGTACAATTCAACCAAAAGATATAATATTATAAAATAAAATACGAAAAAATTACCTTAATGATACGTTTCGTTATTGAATTACAGTAAAGCCATGTTATATAATAATTGCTCTAATTTTCTTTTTTATTTTTGGCTACTGGAAAAAGTTCAGTAATAAGACAAAAATAGTGATTGATTACAAGCTTCCTCCAGTTTTTGTTGTTTTAATTCCTGTTCCTCAGGTGTTGGATCCTTAACAATTTCATCGAAACCATCTTCAAAATCATTTTCTCTATCTTCCTTTATTGAATCGGTCAATTCATCACCGATAATACGTCGAATTTCATTTGTTAGACATTCAGATGATTTAATCTGATAGTAAATAGCTTCGGCTAGCTCAAGTGTACGTTTGAGATCAATTTTTGATGATAGTTCGTTGATGTGCTTCAGTATTTCGTTGAATTCGAAATTATTTTCAAAAATTGTATCCTTTTGTTGATCTAATATTGCAATACCAACAAACAGATGGAAATTTTGGCATGGTAGACCAGTCCATAGGCATTCCCATAGCTCATAAATATCAGATAGGCAAAATTCACGCTTAAACCAAACTAATAGCCATCTAAAACAGAAATACATATTATCTGATCCATGCGCCTTGAGATATTCAAATAATTCTGGATTGCAGAATTGCAACAGAACGTTCAAGTCTAAAAGTTGTTGCTTCATGCCAGCCTGATCGATATCAAAGTTCGAGAATACAATATTCATAAATCCGACAAAACACCAAAATGCATCGACTTCGTCCAATTGAACGGCTAAAATTGGTGCTAGCAGATCGCTCATTCCTTGGACATAGCCGAGATCGAAGTTGTACATTACGTAAGTCATGAGGATTTCCTGAAGGATTTCTAAATTCGCATT
Organism: Thereva unica; assembly: GCA_949987705.1. Lineage (NCBI taxonomy): Eukaryota > Metazoa > Arthropoda > Insecta > Diptera > Therevidae > Thereva > Thereva unica. The sequence goes on from OX465285.1 coordinate 87,059,811, forward strand.
ACCTTCACCGGCAAAGAAATCGTAGGTACGATCGGTTCGCTTAACATCCTTTTCAATCTGACATTTTCGATCGCGATATCCGGAAAAGTTACGTTCTTGTGTAACAGTCATCGATAGCCATTGAGCCTTCATTTGATAGTATTCTCCGCGCTTTTTCCTTTTCCGCTCTTCACGTTCTGCTGTTGTCTCGCTCCATTGATAGTAGTTTAAGAGGTACTTCCAGACTTCTACACGCAAGTGATGCTCCATTCCACCGCGAAAGATTAATTCTTTAATTCGTGTTGGATCAGAAACTCGCCCATCTTCGGTTTGAAATTCTCGCCATTGTTTCTCGGTAAATGGTAGACCTGTGGATGTAAAGAAAAAAAGGTTAATGTGGCAATTCTAAGCTCAGGAATCAATCTCGTCACGTTAAGCTGCGATGTATAGTAGCAAGCTTAGTACAATAGTAGTTTTCTGGTTATGAGGGGACATGAGAGGATTAAAGGAGGTGGCGATGAAACCTGCCTTTGCACTCTTGGACGGTGCAGGAGTTCGGAAATACTGACTGCAAGAGATTACTCTACAGTCAAGTTCGAGTTCTATTTAGAAACGAGTTCGTAGTTTGTACGGAAAGGCGTCCTAGGAACGCAGAGTACCGCCATCAACAAAGCGTGAAGTATAACCTATAAACTGGGACTTAGCAAGATTGAAATCATTCGCTCTCCGTCAGCTAATGGAAGAAAGAATTCGCCGCGACAAGCAAACTGATAGACTTTCATTGATATGTCGGCTGTAAAGCCCTCCAGCTTATTTAGAGGAAATTTATATTTTTTGGACTTTTTCAGTGCAGACATAAAAGCCTTGGCTCCACGCTCGCTGGATAATTTGACGATAATTGGAAGCTCAGAAAACATCTACGTAGGCAGATAGTTGATGGTTAACTATTGCAGCTATGCATGCATTTAATAAATTTGAGTGGATTATCATCGGATTTCATGGGGATTCCTCGAACTATTACGTCACCGAGCCTCTGATGCTAATGGACGAAATCCAAGACAGACTTAGTTAATGCGAGTAGGTTGTTAGTGAGCTTCGCACCAGTTTTGAAGTCCGTTATCAGCTGTTCTACCTTGTAGATTCGAAATTGTAGGGTTCAACGGACTTGTTGATAACACCAATTTTGTTAGAGAGTTGAGTGCCATACTCTATAGAAACCCATGCAGATATCTAGAGTAACCAGGTTACCAGGTAACCAGTGAAAGGTTTCAAGAGTCTGGAAATGTTTATTTGGACATAAATTAAACAAAAATACCACAAACCTCTTCTTAAGATCCTTCTTTCCGGTAATCGATCCTTAAACGTTTCGCTGTTGTCTAATTGTTTACTTGGAGACTCATCAGATTTATCACCATCACCGTGACTTCTACTGAGAACAACCTCATAGTCATCATTACGTGTTGAGGTTCTTGGATTACGATGTAAATGCGGTAGTGTAACTAAATCTGGAACTTTGGCAAATGCACCCAGCATATTAATAACCCATCCACCGGAGCCCTTAATCTCATCGATTTGCAGCTCCGCAAAAGTTTTCTGTAGCTTCTGCTTATCATCATCCAAAATTTCATAAATTTGCTTGTGTCCAGGCAATCTTCTTACAGCATGCAGATGCTGCAGTGCCCCAACAAACAAATCAGCATTTCCATTCTGAAAGAAATATTCACTTTGGATGGACACATCATCTTTCAGGAACCGTATACACTGGCCACGTGATAATACTTCAATTGCTTTGAGCTCAATTAAGTCAGTTCGCAGACATTTTGGTCTTGATGGTGATTCACACTTTGTATTAAAAATTTGACTTTCCGAAACTGTTGTGCGGCGTTCATAAATTCTATCTACAAGTGACCATTCGTCCTGATCCTGGGATTCATCATCGGTTATCATAATATCCCTGGGACGCCACTCAACACACAATCGACCACTTGTCGGGCATTTTATTAGGCTTAATGATCCGCTAGTGTTTAATTCTGATATAAATTCAGCAGTTGCCTGCTTTAGTAATATACCGTCATGGGTGTACATTATCTGGGGATTTTATTTGTTTAGTAAATTTTTTTTTGGGTATTTTTTTTTTCATTATTAGAAATTTTGTGTTTACCTGTGCAATGTCCAAAGACTCTAGGCTGTTTGTGGATGTCGTTTCTTCAGATCTAGCAGAAATACGTCGTCTAGACGAAGTGCTCTTATCGTTTGTCGGATCAAACATCGTGTAAAAATTATTCTTATTTACGTCGCTTTATTTTGCAAAGTTTTTTCTTTCTTTAATCAACTCTCGGAAATGTCAGCTGTTTGTGTTATTGACATTTCTCCATATTTTTGTGGGTAAGGTGTGTGAGTGCGATGGTAATGCAGGATTGAAGTTAAACAAAGGAATTTGACATTCCTAATTAGCTCCATCTCACTACAGACTGACGAACTGCAAACTCGTACAACTTCAGAGTTATTATTTTTTTTTGACATGTCAAAATAAATTCTGGAGTTCGCACGTGTGTTTTTCAAACATTTAAAATTAATTTAAAAAATGAGCGATTCCGAAGAAAAACAAGTAATATCTACAGAGCCTGTAGATAACGCCTGGAAAATCAAGATTCCTGAATTCAAGCCGGAACATAATCCCAATGGACTGCTAGAGGAAAGTTCCTTCGCAACGCTGTTCCCCAAATATCGAGAAAAGTATCTTCAAGCTTGCTGGCCGATGGTGCAGCAAACCCTAGGTGAACATGATATAAAAGCAGAACTAGATTTAGTAGAAGGTAGTATGGTAGTGAAAACAACCAGAAAAACCTGGGATCCATACATAATAATAAAGGCTCGGGACATGATAAAGCTGCTTGCAAGAAGTGTTCCCTTTGAGCAAGCAAAAAGGGTACTAAACGACGATATTGGTTGTGATATAATAAAAATCGGTAATATCGTCCGAAAAAAGGATAGATTTGTTAAAAGACGGCAACGTCTAATCGGTCCTAGTGGTGCTACATTAAAATCTATCGAACTTCTTACAGATTGTTATGTTTTAGTTCAAGGAAACACAGTTGCAGCCCTAGGCCCATACAAGGGTCTGCAGCAGGTTCGAGATATTGTCATGGACACGATGAGCAATGTACATCCGATTTATAACATTAAGGCTTTGATGATTAAGCGTGAGCTTATGAAGAATCCCGAGCTGGCAAAGGAGGATTGGTCACGATTTCTGCCCAAGTTCAAGAATCAGAATATCAGTAAACGTAAGCAGCCCAAGAATAAGAAGCCGAAGAAGGAGTATACACCGTTTCCACCGCCGCAGCCCGAGAGTAAAATTGATAAACAGTTGGCTTCTGGGGAGTATTTCCTTAAGGAGGAACAGAAACGGGCGAAGAAGAATAAGGAGCGCCAGGAGAAGCAGTCACAAGCTGCTAAGAAACAGGAAGAAAGGAGAAATAAGGACTTTATTCCACCTACTGAAGGTAGTAGTAGTAGTAATGTGGAGCCTAAGGAGAGTAAAGCAAAACGCAGTCATGAAGTCGATGTGAAGACGTTGAAGGAGAAGATTAAAAAGGTTAATAAAAAAATGAAAATGAAGTAGATTTACCTTTAGTTTTTTTTGTGGTTAAGAATAAATAAGTTTTAAAGCTATTACTGAAAATATTTCTTTGTATTTCAAGGCGTAAACCGTGAGTTTTGTCTGTTGAAGTAGATCTCTGGACAAAGGTGTGGTCTGTGGCCTATTTTGTGTTTTTAGGACTTGCCTTGCTGGCCTCTGCCGCAGTTACACATGAGAATCTTGAATCCGATGTCTAAATTTACGCGTCTTCTTTGATCCATGTCCCCGCAACGGATACGCTGCTGTCGGTGCCGCGGGGTCTCGAAATCTATTCACGATTCGTTTCCATTCTTGCTGGTTTTTGACGACGTCTCGAGCCTCGGAAATTGATAATCGTTGATTCTTTAGGTCACCCTCGATATTTTATAGCCAGGTTTCTGCGGTTATCATCTATTCGGCTTCCATTTTTGCGGTGTACTCCGTGTGACCCTGCATCTTGCTTCAATTGCGGATCTATAGTCTATATGATATAATCAGTCGGTGTCCCGGGCGCCAACATAGTGACCTTCCTGCTGCTTTTGATTTTTGCATTTGGTCTTTGATGCTTATGAGGAATCTGATAGACAACGCCCCCTTTTCAACTTTTAGCTATCTATATGTCGTATTGTGGTTGTTTTGATCGTTATCGCAGTCGTTACAAAATTACGCACCCAAATAATGAAGCCTCTCCAATTATCATCCTTTTATCCAAAGTATTTCTTTTTAAATTACGCTTATGAATCTATAAAATATAGTTAAACAAAGATTATTATTTACAAAAACATTTACCCAGTTAAATAATTTCCAACACTTCCAACATCCAATAATTTATTTTCCCTCTTAAATCTGGCACTGCCCCCTTCAGTTCATTTACATAACGATAACGCAGTCCAACTTTTGACATTTCTTTCTTATAAGTTTTGTGACAGAAAAAGACGCAGTTTTCACTCAATTTCCATTAAAAAATGCAGAAGGAAAAGTTATCAATCACGTCAAAACCGAAGGGCAAGGCCCGCTCGCTGCGGAGGAACCGGAGAAGGCGTCGCAATCGACAATTCCAGACAAAAATTGGCCCAATTATTTCATCAATAGTGGCAAATGGAGGAGGAGCAGGTCAAACAACTTCATCGACAACAGCACAAACATCGCCGAATGCAACCAATACTGGTTTTGAACTTTGGCGTGAGACTTATCAAAATATCATTAGATGGCAGACAGAGCATCAGGGGGCATTCTGGAAAACTATGGCGAACAAGCTGAAGCGCGAAAATGAAGAATTAAAAGAGAAATTGCGGAGAATCGAGGAGGGCGAAAGTTCTGAGTTTTCTACATCCGACAGCGAGGAGGATCCGGTGGATGAGAAATATTTAAAATTTATGGAAATCACGATGAAACATAGGGAAACGATGCGGCTAAAGAGGGAAACGGAGGAGGAGTCTGGCGGTTAGGTATTTTTTAATTTGATAAACAGAAAATGAATAAATAAAATTAAACACAAATAAATAAATGAATGAAAACTTTTACTTAAAATGTAGAGTTTTAAAATAATAAATAACATAATGAGATTACAAAACTCTTTGAATTTGCTTTGAGAATGTTTTATTTACAGGTGCTATCTGCTTTCTAGAAATTGTGTTCTCCATGCTTGGTGGTTGAGTGCACACTATTCTATTTCTAGGTTTCAGACCATTTACTTGATGGTCATTGGTTCTAATGTGCCAAGGAGGATCTACAACGTTCTTTATTGGTACCAGTTATTTAGATGCTACTTTTGCTGGCACAGCCTTGGCCGGGTGAGGAATAGCTTTGGCACGGGCACAGATTTAAAGAAATTAGGGACCCTCATGTCGAACAGGCTAATTGCGAAGGGAACAGATAAAGTTAGGTATATCCACTTCCTCTCCCCTTTCTCTTTTTCCTTTCCATTTCCCCTTCTCAAGTCAAGGTGTTTACCGTGCTAATGGCTACTTGGCTATCCAGTGGCTAAAGTGCTGGTGGCAAACGATTCCCTCCAATGCCCGGGCAAGGGTATAGGTGCCTTATCCTGGTAAGCTGCTTTGGCACGATGGAACATCTTGAACTATTCGTGGGACCTTTTATAGAAAAATAACAATAAAAAACTTGCCTCCAGGTGGCGGCTCAAGAGACCAAAGCTGTGTTTTTAAAGACAGTAAGGTTGGTAAAGGAAAAAGGGGAGCTGTTGATTTTAATCTGAGGCTTCCAAATCCTTCTAAGTTGCATCGATAGAAGCAGGCCCCTCAACTGCATCCGTGCAGATCCCCAGTGCCTCTAAGGAGACTAAAAAACGACCATGCCTTCTGGCTCTAAAGGCCCTCTAAGAGCAACACAGCGTACAAAGAATCCTTGCACGATCCAAGGGAGTTGCGAAGAGTGAAATCACCTAGAGGCAACAAGACTCAATAAGGTGGGCGACGCAGGTTGTTAGCGAGCATACTTTGCAAACTGGGTACCCAACACAAAACCGTCAGAGGCTGAAGCGTTGAGGAACCGAATCACTCTAAGACTAAGCGTAGTAACAAAAGTAACATCAGTGCCGCGTGAAGCTTATCGCATGTGCCGATCAGAAATCTGTCGATCTCTATAAAATAGCCATATCCAGAATAGGAGAAGCATGGCCAGGTGCCAAACTCGAGGACGCTATGAGGGAGATCTCGAGTCGACCGAAAGCGGGTTGCTGGATGCCAAGGGAACCACCGAGCCTTAGGCTATTCTGGATATTATTCGTTTGAGAAACCCACAGCTATATGCGTCAACCTGGAAGGTTACGAAACTGGAGAATCCGTAAGGGGATGGCCGAGCAGTTACACTCGTAATTACCAAGGAGCCTCTAAGACGTCATAGCTTAGGTTTGTCTTTGACATCTTGCCACTCAAGCCCCTTCTATTGGAGTCTATATGGCCTCCCGATCTACTTTGACGTTCAAATCTCCCAAGATGGTTTTTACATCACACCAGGAGCAGGCATTAAGTTCCTGTACAAATACTACGAAGAATTCTTTCATCGTCCAGGGACTCTTCAATAGGTGCATGAAAATAGTGCTTGATTTAGCTTTAAAATAAGCTTTATTCATTTTCTTCATCCTTGAGTGTCTAAATTCCATCTTCTACTATCCTATTCAAATATTTAACTGATCTACCCAATCCCCTCAACCTACTCCATTATTAATGGATATATTCACTACCAATAACGATATCAATTTCTCTGAAAAATTTTTTTTACCTTAAAACTACGAATTTTCATCACCTGTCGTTAATCAATTTAAAAATTTTCGGGACTCGCGATCATTATTTTCACGTTACACGAAATTTCAATAAATCCACCGCAAGCCTGGAACAACATCTTGAGTGATCGATCGCGCTTATATGCATCGATATATGTGTGGTGATCTTCAGGGTTATGACCATAAAATGATCGAACAGCAGCAGGCCATTGAAGAACGTGGATCAGATCAGCCCTCGGAAATTTTATTTTTTCAGTATTTTTTCCTCCCTCTCCGCACTTTTTACTCTATCTAAAAAAAAGAAAAAGAAAAGAAAAATTATAAAAGATGAAACTGAAAACAAAAAAGAATTTTTCAATATGGAAATATCAAATAACACACACGGCAAAAGGTAATCGCGGTGTGCTCTCGGCCCGATCAATAAGGGCAAGATCACCTCCGAACGAGCCCTAAACAATATTCATATAAAATATGCGAAATAAAACACAAAACTCCCGATCATGTGGCGTGTAATTTTTGAACAAATGCAATCTTTCAGCGTGTGTTTTTTTTGGTTTTCTGCAGTGGCCAGATCACCGCTTATCGATCATTTTGGGGCGCAAGCATTGGGTACTTTTTGGGGATTTTGATTTACGCGTAGCATCGACGATTACCGCGCGATCATTTTCTCCGATCTACCTGAGAATGAATGTCTGGGCATATTTTTTTAACTTGTGGATGATCGCGCTGTCGGTTTAGAGAGCTTATGAGAGATCTGATAAAAAAAACGATGAACAAGACGCCCTAGGGTACACGTACAAACCACATCTGCTGAGAATATAACGGCGATGATCAGTCCGTCGTTGTTGGGGCGAAAATGATGGCTTTATAATCGCAACAGATGCCCAGGCTTAATCATCTTCACACCCTCAGCCATATTTACTTAAGATCTATCCAAGCTACAAGATAAATCGATTAATCGATCGATATATTAGCGCGCATACTCACATGGATTAGAGAGTGTGTGATTTTGTTTTAGGTTAGGATAAACGAATCCCGGGCGCGCAGATTTACTGAAACGACGACGACAACGACAACTGTGAAGCGGCCTGGGCATTGTCTAATGCCATCTCTCTGTGCCTTTGGTTAAGAGTAATCGGACAAGTCTCAGATTCTAACAGGAGTGCGAAAGGCCATGGCCTGACATTTTATTGAATTTGTGTCTTTGGCGGGTCGGCGGACTCTCCACACCATTTTCGAATAGAAAAAAGGGAATCCACAACCCGAATCACGGAAAATCGTGAATTTGTTTTCTGTGATAACACATGTTGGGGTCTTGCTTCACCGCAAAATGCTTTTAGTAGTTTTAGAGTCTCTGAAATAGATGTGCGGCGACACAGCACAACACACAGCATTTACGGAGAGAAAAAAGAGGTCGCGGCCATCCTCAAGCTGTAAAATAAAATTCTAGAAGCATACTATATAGACAACAACAGGCACCGCGATATATAGTCACACATGGGGACGTCGCCATGGAGGAAAATCTACCCAGACTTTTCTTCTTTTTAGTCAAACTCAACCCAATGAAACAAACTCGCAATTTTTATACTTTTGGTATGCATTGATTTTGTGTCGTTGGTGGTGGGTTTTGTTGGTTTTCTTTCAAAGACTATATATTCTGTTCAAACTTTTTCAAAAGATATTCCTCTCCTCGCCGTGTGTCTATCGCGGCAAAAGAAGCGATATACTCTCAATGAAGTAATTCAATGGATGTTCATGCGGACCTTTCTTCTTCTTCTGCTTATTATTATTTTTTCGTTTTTTTCGTAATGGGATTCCACAAGGTGCTATACTAGACTCTTGTGTTGTCCTAGAAATGTTCTTCGATCGTGTTCACGGATGTGTCACTGGATTTTGTTGACCATAAATCCTCGGAATTGATGACTATTGAGATCCTGGTTCAATGTTAAAAGCGATCTCGACGCTGTGTGCTCGGTGAAGAGAGTTCGCTACGTTCCATCGATACTGTTTTCTAAATTTGAATGTTTGTTAATTACTTTTTTGGAATAGAGGTTTTTTGTCACGCTTTTTTGATTAGCCAGATTTAAGTGTATTTAAAGGGTTTTTATTAAGGAAGGAGTCTAGTAGTGGAGATTGCACGTTTAAGAGAATGGATTGAACAATAAAAGGAAATGGGTGTTTATTGCTTGATATGCACATTAAATTCAAATTTTTTCTTGGGAAACGAAAGGCTAACCTGCACTATCCATAGGCTTTGTAACATCACTACCAGGTAAACTGAAATTTGTCTGATTAAAGCAGATCACATTCGCCTATGAATTCCGAAGTTATGCAGTCTGCTCACCATCGTCATTGGTGCTACATCCCTCTGACAGCCTTGGCCTCCTTTAGAATTTTCTTGCACACAAGCTTGAAGTAGTAAAACCATTTACCTACCTCGGGCCAATAGTACCTAGTAGCTGACAACAGCATGGCATCAGAAATACTCGCACGACTGCTAAAGACCGACAAAGCCACTTTATTCCATCAAGGCTGTTCAAATCCAAGCATGGTTAGAAGAAAACTTCTGCTATGTAAGACGATGGTCTTATCTGAAACTCCCGAGATTTGTTGTTTAGGCGAGAAAGGACCATTCCGGAGACTCTACGGTAACAAGATCTACGAGTGCTACGTGTGGACACGGCATCTAAGAGTGAAGATGAACTTGCTAAGAGTGAAGATGAATTTGTTCGGAAAGTTCTCTACCCGTAAGATTTTTGGGGCGGAAGATCGAGGGAGACCCAAACTCCACTGGAAGGCTGGCGTACACCCGGACGTCTAGAGAGAGCTTAGGAATGCCTAAATGAATGACATCGTCTTAGAATCGGGTCCGGTAGGGAGAACAGTTGCTAGAGGCCAACACCTGATCCTGGTTGTAGTGCTGTCAAAGAAGAAAAATAATAAAGGTTGGTGTTTTTAGACGAATCTATAATTACCGTCAAGAGAGCGGTGCTTCTTATTTAAAAATGACCCTACAGACGGCCGAACACCCATGATTTTGCTGCTCGACTGATGCAAGATTCTCACAAACACCAATCCATCGTAAAAAAGGGGGCTTTTAAAGCGGACGCCCTGGGGATTCTGAAGGCCTGCCAGGGCTTCGGTGGCCTAGGGAGTAAGGCGTCTGGCTACTATCCCAGAGGTCCCGGGTTCGAATCCCGGCCAGCCCCACGGTCCTTCCCTTTTCCACTTTCCCACCTACATAACTTTTCTTCTTTCTTCTTCTTTCTGTTCATTCCTGATTCCTTCTGTCAGCCTTCCTTAGCCCTTCCCCGCTCCACTAAAGCTCATGGCATCGGTTGGTTGATGAGATTCAACTCGTTTTAGGAGGCATAACACTCCAGCGAGTTGTTTCTCGATGCCCCGATGTCAAAGTCGCGATAGTAATGGTTGGAAGTAGGTGGACTAAAAAATATCGCGGGTAGGTTGTGGCAGTTCCTTCCTCCTCGACTAGAGCTGCTGTTCGACATTGCACTCTATACGAAGAAAATAGATTGTCAACAGTATAAAGGGTCTTTCCTGAGACTCTAATCTTTCACATAAAAAAAAATTAAAATTGCGCCCGGTGCAAGTGCACCATTTGCACTATGAAAGCGCCACCTATGATGGAAAGTTAGCGCTAACTAGACTAGTGGTCCAACTTGCCAAGCGGAGAGTCTACTTCGATGGAAAACGGTGTTGAAAGAGAAGGGAGAAATAGATCAAAGGGATGAAATCCTTAGCCTTGTAAAGTCACGTCATTTCTAGTATACAGAACTCCCTATGATTGAAGAAGTTTGGTTTCAACGTATACTCAGTCACCTCAATAGGTATAGGTTGCGGGCCTCGGCATGATCAAGTGTGGAATTTTTTTTCTTATTTAGGCTCTTCGAACTGACGGTAATGAAGCAACATAAAAACGAACAGAAGCATACACTGTTTGAAGACACAACTTCTGGCAACTACTATACGAAAAGGACTTATTTTGGAAATCGTGCAGAGTCAGAACCATCGTAGCTGAACCTAGAATCTTCTTTTTCACTGCAGTCCCTTATTCACTAATTTTTTTATCCAGACATATTATTTTATTTATTCTTTCTTCATTCTCTGTTTTACTAGCAATCATTTCCATCTTATTACTCTATCTTATAATTTGCATATGCATCTGTAATCTCACTCATCTCTAAGCTTGCATGCATCCGTTTTTTTTTATTCCAACTTTATCTAATTGATTCCTTACTCATGTAAAATATAACATTAAACAATCAAAACATTCCAGCTACATACAATGAAATGAGATTGCAAAATTTATAATCCCCACAATTTCTGCTAAAAGATTATTGACATTGGAGTAAAAAGTATAGGCCATAAACAAGTCAGAAAGTTAAATAAAATTGACACAAATAAAGTTTGACTGCGCTATAATTAAGGCTAATTAACGTGAATGCATTGCAGCACCAATTGACATTGGTATTCAGCGATAGGGTATGTGAATTCGTATGTACACGATATATATATATATATATATATATCTACATAGATTTGTTGTAAATTCCCACAGCAGCAGAAATATTGCTGTTAATTAGGACTTTGTTGTAGAATATACATGATCCTCCAGACAAACCAAACAAGAGCAGCTGAACGTTTTTTTTTACCTTAGCTTAAACCGATCGGACATAATCGATCTCATTAGAAATTTATTTGGCAGATGCTAATTATACAAGCGATCCATCCAGAGACGTTTTCTCAGCGGCATGCAGTTCACTACACATACCCAGCCATATCTATATATACACGATCACCTGAAATATTATTATACCCTCCCTGCCTCCGCCCTTATCTCCTCTTTTAAGGTGCTGAAAGGTGCGCAATTTCAAGATAGATACACCGTGAAACAGAAAAGCCCCAATGATTGGTAGAGAGCGAGCAGGGCAGCGCAGCAGCGCGGCTTGTGTTGCCTTCTTATAGAGAATGAATCGATGCCGATGATCATGTCAAATCTGTTCAGGTGGAAGTCGGTATGATCGATAGAAACAGAATGTGAAGACACTACCTACCTAGATATTATTAAGCCTAACGCTGGGGCATCGAGGTGAATGTTTGCTTATGTTCTTGTCAGGAATCGGTATTTAGCTTGACCTAATCTTACCATCGTGACAACTTTCACAAGGGTCTAGTATCTGTCAGGTTCACTCGATCGTTTCGTTTTGCTTAGTCGCTCGGGGACTCATTCTTTAGCCATGCCAAGCGAGTAATGTTAAGCGATTTCTATATGCAGAATCGAAATCATCTAGGAATCTATGAGGATCGATTTTAATCTCCTTGGCTAATCTCATTTGATTATTTTTGGTATGATGCATCTCTGCTGCATGGGGATTTTTACAAAGTTACGATTTGTTGATCGTAAAAGTGTAATCAGCAAAGGGTTGACGAAAGCCAGAAGTCTGGATTAGTTTAAGTTTTCACCTAGGAATGTGGTATTAATCAAATAACATTGGTATAGAAGCTAGATCGTCTTAGGCTGTACTAGCGCCTGCCTTCGTGAATTAAAGTCTGAACTGGGAATTTAGTTCCTTGAACGTATATTGTGGCCCTGTAATTAGTTCAAAGAAGGAAACTTTTTGTGAAAGTTTAAATTTAGGAGCCACCCTTTGTACTACCAGTCCAGCATGTCATACTCGTGTAATAGTAAAATGTCTAGGAGTACGCTTGGTTCGAAGGAAGCAATAGAGGACAGGATAGGTTAATAGAAGTCTGGAAAGTGCTGGAGAAGGTTGTGATATACCTTGCATTTGAACACCTGGATATGGTAGGAGTTCACATCAAAGAGAAGAAATTTGTATGATTGTAACAAAAATTAAAACAACAGTTGCTGCAACTGCAACAAGTTCGCACGGAGTTAACACCCTTGCACGGCACCCGAAACAGACACGGTACGCCTGAGTAAAAATAAAACTCGCCGTCACTTGGCAAGAAATAAAGCCCTATACGACTAAGTAAAAATTTTATGCATCCAAATGCAGCCTGCTACAGGTACGTACCAATAAAAATCCATCGAATAGTCCAAACGAAGAAGCACGGTACGCTCACACTTTTTTAGACTAAAGGAAGCAAAATTGTGCCTTTAAAAAATTGTACAGGGCGAAGAACACGGGCAATTAATTATCTTGTTGATCATAAAGGATGCCATTAACACACTCAGTAGGCCGGTCCTCATTAGATTGAGTAAGTCAAGCAGCATTAGACGTGGTTAGTACTTAGTTGGGGGACCGCTTGTGTTTTTGTTTGGAATGGTCTATGCCAATGTGGCTGCAGGGGAAGTTTGAGATTTTCATGCCTGTAGCGATAACGTGCATACTATGCGTTCTTAGTTGTGGGCGGGCATATACTTTTCAAAAAATTAACCAGCTAAAATTATGTTTACTGGGGAGGATATTATGAAACATTTTCCAGGCTCCAGTGACTCTAAGATATCCGATTGACGTGTGATGCATGATCCTTGTCTAGCTGACTAAGTCCCACGAGTTTGCACAGGTTTCGAGGATGGAGCAGGGTGGTGGCAGAAAGATATTCAGAAAGGCAGAGTTCAAAGCACTCCTCGACCGGGAACAACAGTTTGATGGGCTTTAATTAGCAGTTCGAAGCTATATTAGCCTTTCACAGCTTCTCTAACATAATATTATGTAACGTGCTGCTTGACCCCTTTTCACTTGGAATGTAGCGTAGCGTTTTACAAGACCCCTCTTTCTCCAATACGCCTTACATAATTTTCTACCATAGCTTCGAAGAATCTCGAATTAACGAAATCTAGTTTTTTACTCTATTAGCGATTTTTCGATCAGAGGTTTCATGTCGGTTTCACACCGTTTCTTGCAAAAGTTTCTCAACTTGGAATTTGTGTGTATCAATAATTGTAACTGTTCCACTAGAAACTTTCATTTTCAAAATAAAATTAAATTTTCAATTAAAAATTCATCTCTTAAAATATCCTAATATCATAGATCCATAATTTTTTGTTCAAAAATCAATCGAAATTTTAAAAATCACGCGCTGAATTAGCTAAATCTAATGCTGAATAAAAAAATCTCTTTCCTATTACGTTCGCACATATATTTTTAACATATTTAAAAATATATAACAGTTATTCTTTGCTAAATTCGTCATTTAAGAACTAGTTTTCTAATTTTATCAATATTTACTATATCATCTTTCATTTTCAAAGTAGGTACAATTAAACTTTCAATCAAAAATTCATCTTTTAAAATATGCTAATAATTTACAAGCACGATTTTTTGTTGAAAAATGAATCGAAATTTTGAATATCATGTGCTGAATATGCGCTGAATTACCTAAAACTAATGCTGAATAAAAAAATCTTTTTCCTATACTTTTGACACACATTTTTTAAGATATTTCAGACCAGATAATCACAATTATTGCCAGATTCGACATTTAAGTAATAATTTTCTAGTTTTATGATTATCTTTATTTTCAAATAACAATTACGTTTTAATATTCAAAATTCATCTCTTATAATATTCTAATATCACAGATCTACGATTTTTTGTTGAAAAATCAAATGTAATTTTAAATATCATGCGCTGAATACGCGCTGAATTACCTAAAACTAATGCTGAATAAAAAAATCTTTTTCCCATTGCTTTGGCACATATATTTTGAACATATTTCAAAAGATACAACCATAATTATTCTTGCATTCGACATTTAAGAACTAATTTAATAATATGTTTCTAGCTTTATCAATATCTACCACATCTGCTCAAACTAAATTAAACTCATGCTTTTTATAGAATTTATAAACATTAAGTAAGCTCACTAACCTCATTTAATCATAAGCAATACGTTGATTAATGCCATTCCCAACAAATTTTCACCTCTCAGATTGCCTCCATACATTAAATCAATTCTATGATAACTTCTCTACTACAAAACATCAACAACATATCAAAAAACACCATCTTATTATAAGTAAGAAATCCCCACACTTTTAGCACTCTTTCAGGCTATGGGTAAAAAAGGTAGGGCAAACATTTTATCATTTTGATTTCCGTTGGGTAATAACAATAATAATAATTATTGTTGTTAAAATAAGTCCAAAAACTGTCGAAGACTATGCACAGAGCCCCAGTTATAAGAGGCATAGTCCAGAAGTTATGTGCACAATCAACCATGACCTGCTTCAATGAGAAATTACCTCACGATCACATCGTAACCATTTATGACTGGAACAGATACGAGTTGATATTATAAGAAAAACATGGAAAAAACCCCTCATAGTCTATGATCATCATATAAATTCTAGCCAAGCTCACACAGAGAGCCTTTCTGCAATGCGCAATGCTTAATATAAAAGATTGAAGCTCGCTATGCAGTGTATAGTATAGAAATATAGTCTTTCTCCTTCCTGGCATGTCTGAATGGTGAATGGTGCAATCATCTGTCTGTCTGTCCGTCCGTATTGCAACAGCTCTGCGCACATTTCTGTATTTCATGTGGTAGTGTTGCAGTGGCATTGGACTTTTAGGATAGATACCAATCATCCTCTGTCCATTCTCCTGCGCGCGTACGCCATTAATTATAAGTTAGACAATATATTCAATTCGTCTTGCATTCCAACACTTTAATTACAGATTTACTGCCTTAAATATGGACTTTTCCGATGAGGCACTGGGACAAGCTGCAAACCAAGTCTGTCTTCTATTATGATCGACTAGCTGTGGCTGTGGGGATTGGGATTAAGGTGAAAAGTTTGATACTAGCTTGAAAGAGCACATAGATCCAATTATCAGCAATAAAGATGATAATAAAAATCACATCAATTTTTCTACTGCATAGTGAGAGAATCAACTTTCTAAGATCAAGCTCTAAATCCAGGTCAAATCGTTTACAGTGTTTCCAGTAATTTTCTGGGCGATTTCCAGATTACGTAGGAAAAGTGCTGGCGAATTACTTTTTGAAAAAAAGCACAAAAATTGACCATTTTGAGGGCTCAATCGTCGTCACTTTTGAATTGATTCCGTTAAGCGCGCGCAATAAAGTGGCAGCCAAGAGAGTGCCCCCCATTATGTTGTACTTGTGTCGACCTTACCCACCTTTCGCCTTCAACAGGTTGCAGGGATTTTAATTTATATCGGCGGCCCAACCATATCATCTCTCCTTCTAGAATACTACTTGAACCAATGGCGGACTACATATATATCTCTCCACCATCACAGGTGGTTACAGGTGGTTCACGATTTTTTGCCAGCGATTATCCAATAATTCACTTCTGTATGATCATTTCATTGTTCTGGCGGCCCTCATTCTGCGCTACCGTCGTCGTCCCCGCCGTCTTCCTGCTGTAAGAGGAGAAACAACTTGCCCATGCAGCTACCATAGATCTTTGGTGGCTTTTCATGGACTTTAGGTATATAGCAGTTATTAAGCCAATATCTCCTACATAGGAGCCCTCCTCCTTCCGCCTGCGCCGGCCTCAATATCGAAGATCGTTTCAGCGGAAGAAAACTGTTTTCGCGAAAACAAAAAAAGATTTTTCGCGTCCTATTTAGATCTGTTATATAGCGTTATACGTTACTCAATATACCTACGATTCTCTCAAGCGGTACAGTTTCTACTGCTGTGTTCCGTATGGTAGTTTAAAATAGTCGATTCTTACTGAACCGCCCACTTCATACGGTAATTCTTGGATCGTGATCGTGTAAGATCTCATCATCGCAAAAAAAAAATTCACTTTTCCAAAAGACTATTGAATGGTTCGGAATTTAATGTTAAATCCGGTGCTTAGGGAGCACTTTGCTCACTCGGAATTTGCTCAACAGATGAAGATGAGTATTTTATAAGATATTCGCGGGCCTTGTAATGAAATGTGCTACCGCGGTTTGTTTCGATCGATTTCAATGGGGGATAAGGATATGCGCAATCATGCAAGTTTCATCATTTGTTTTAAAGTGGGGGGGGGGGGGGGGATAATCGGATTATGGGCAGCTAACCGATTCAGTTTTGAGAGTTTGCTTAAGTGGTTTAGGAATTAAGGTTAGCTACTAACAAATCGAAGTGTTGTTTATGGTAATAGAACTATACTTTCTAACTAGAGTCAATCTAAGTAATCTATGGTTAAGAAATGTGGCTGCTATCCTAGAGATAATAGCCTCGAGTTCCGCTAGAGATAACTGACTTTTCACATTCCTCCTTTGCTTCATTCTTTATAGATTTCCTCTGATTCTGCCTTCACCCATCGCCAGCGAGAATACCACCGTGTTCGGCACACTAGTTTATCTTACCCCCAAGGCGAGCCAATAGATGTTTCACATAAAAATCTAAAATCTAATCTGATAACTCAACTGTTAAACCCTAACTGGACTGTTAAATATTATGTACATTCAAATTCAACTGTAAACTCTAAGCTGGCTTCTCAACTCAACCAAATATTAGCTCAACTCAACTTTTAATTCATCTCTATACTCTATACGGAAATCTCAACTCAACTCTTTACTCAATTATACACGAATCTTTTTATTGTACTGAACTATTAACACAATTTAACTTTATTCAACTGGACTGAATTCTTAACTCAACTTTCAAGCCAACTCTTTAAAAACAACCTTATTCAACTCAACTCAATATTTTGCTCAATTTTTATCCCATCTCATAACTCAACTTAACTGAACCCAACTCGACTAAACTCTTAACTTAATTTTTAACCGAAATCGAATTAACTCTGAACTCAAACTAACTCACCTCAACACTTATCTCAGTTCAACTCAACTCAACCAACTCGTTACTGAACTCAATTTAGCTGAACTTAGTTTAACCAAGGCAAATATTACGACTTGCTGTCATAGCGAAACACAAATTGTCGTCAAAGGCCGATTTTCGAGTTTCAGAATGGCCGCCCAAATATGACCGAAATTTAAAATGACCGCCCAAACATATTTGCTAGCTGTATGCTTATCACAAATAGGGAAGGTTGCAAATAACCAATTTATGTTCAACACTAATAGATTCAAAATGGCGGGGCCAAATTCGAGGACGAATTTTGCCAATTGTGTTTCGATTCCAATGAAAATCGTACATTTCCAATAGCTTTTCATAAATTCATAAAACGATCACAAACAAATTTATTGAAATTTAAACAGGACAAAGTCTTTTGGGTCAGCTATAGGTTAATAAAATGCATGAAATTTATTAAAATGGATGCCGGTGCTACCACATAAACCAAAATATTTCTTCACAGTCAATTGACGATGGCTTCAAAGCTCTTATTATAAAATTTCAGTTTGAGACATAATATGTATTTCCCGAAATCCACTGAAACAACAATAGTATACAAGTCCACATTAGGGCAAATTTTGTTTCAAAATAGCTTTTCTGTCGGGCATTGCTGTTGGCTATACTCACAAAACCAGATATACACTAGGGAGCACTTGATTACCCTCACATGAAATTTCGATGTAAAACTTGCTGCAGCATGCCTATCCCTGCGAAATTTTTGTTAAATATTTCTGGTCCGTTATTTCAAAATTCCTAGTAATCAAAATAATTCAAAGAACTAAAAGTAACGGGAAATTCCAATTTTTGAATATTATGTGTTTTGCAAGAGGAGCACTTGATTACCCTCATCAGTTTCTTTCTGTTATTATTAGCATAAAAGTGCAGTGAAGCTGAGGAATTTGTATTTAATTAAACTTTTACTTCTTTCAAATAGTGCTTTTAAGTGTTTTGCGTGTCAGTTTGAAAATATGGATCGCGGGAAAACTCTATCCCAAGAAGAAATAGGCAAAATTCTTGCATTCAAGCAAAAGAATTATTCAAACAGGGAAATCGCGAGGAAAATTGGACGAAATTCGTGGACTATTAACAACTTTTTGAAAGACCCCGAAAATTATGGGCCAAATAGAAAAGGCCGCACATCAACGGCGATAACCGAGCGGGAGAGTAGGTCAATTTTACGTGAAGTGTCCAACTCCACGTCAACCGCTCGAAAGATAAAGGAAAAAGCCGGAGTTTCAGCGAGTGTTTGGACGGTTCGGAGGGTAATTAAGCAATCCCCAAAGATTCGCCACAAAATACTACAAAAAAAAAAATGCTCTTGCATGAACGTCATAGGGATGCCAGATTAAGGTTTTGTAGAAATTATCTAAGTTGGAGGAGTGAGTGGGAACACGTGATTTTTTCGGACGAGAAAAAATTTAATCTGGATGGTCCTGACGGGTTTCAACATTATTTCCACGATATGCGAAAATCTGAGCTGTTCCTATCTCGTCAGGACCATCCAGATTAAATTTTTTCTCGTCCGAAAAAATCACGTGTTCCCACTCACTCCTCCAACTTAGATAATTTCTACAAAACCTTAATCTGGCATCCCTATGACGTTCATGCAAGAGCGTTTTTTTTTTTTGTAGTATTTTGTGGCGAATCTTTGGGGATTGCTTAATTACCCTCCGAACCGTCCAAACACTCGCTGAAACTCCGGCTTTTTCCTTTATCTTTCGAGCGGTTGACCTGGAGTTGGACACTTCACGTAAAATTGACCTACTCTCCCGCTCGGTTGTCGCCGTTGATGTGCGGCCTTTTCTATTTGGCCCATAATTTTCGGGGTCTTTCAAAAAGTTGTTCATAGTCCACGAATTTCGTCCAATTTTCCTCGCGATTTCCCTGTTTGAATAATTCTTTTGCTTGAATGCAAGAATTTTGCCTATTTCTTCTTGGGATAGAGTTTTCCCGCGACCCATATTTTCAAACTGACACGCAAAACACTTAAAAGCACTATTTGAAAGAAGTAAAAGTTTAATTAAATACAAATTCCTCAGCTTCACTGCACTTTTATGCTAATAATAACAGAAAGAAACTGATGAGGGTAATCAAGTGCTCCTCTTGCAAAACACATAATATTCAAAAATTGGAATTTCCCGTTACTTTTAGTTCTTTGAATTATTTTGATTACTAGGAATTTCGAAATAACGGACCAGAAATATTTAACAAAAATTTCGCAGGGATAGGCTTGCTGCAGCAAGTTTTACATCGAAATTTCATGTGAGGGTAATCAAGTGCTCCCTAGTGTATATGGGCGATTCTCCAGAACATTTAACTTGAGCTAATTGGAAAAATGAAATTTCAAATTGATAGCACAACCGTGCCATGATATTTTGTGTGTTTCTTACTTCATAAATAAATGTTTTCTGATGTAGAACATTAAAAAATTCAATGCGCATATTTTTTTTATGAAAACATGACATGACATGGTTGCAATTTTGACATTTCAAATTCGGATGGTTACAATTTTGACATTCGCTTAAATTACTTTTTTTTAAGATTCATGAAACAATTTAAGCGAAGGAAACGTTACATATGATTTAACTAGTTACAATAGGTCATAAGAAATTTTACGGGGATGAATTTAATGTAATATGAGCAAATTAATTGCAGTTACAACTTTGACATTTAAATGTAACCTACGTTCACGTTAGCCAGTTTTGCCCAAAAATAACCAATTTCAACTTATTTTTGTCACAAAATGTATGCACATGTTCGTTAGTGTCTGAACAATAAGTGCGTTTAAAAAATTTTATGATAAAATGAGACAGTTTGGAGTACTTCGACTTACCATGCGGGTTACAACTTTAACGTCAAAACCTAGGGACAAACTTCAGAGTTGTTTTTTGGAAAATATAGCGATTTGACACTGCACCGAACACAACTGCATTTTTCCTTAAGAGTTAAACTACAACTTTTCACTTTTCACTATTTGTTTCAACGCTTCCTATCACAAATATAAATAGTTTTTCATTCAGATTAGCGCTAAAGACAGGCCGAAAAGTGACAGGTAACGGAACATTTTTTCAAATTTCATTGCAAAATATCGTTTTAAATGACTTCGTACTTATATCTCATTGCTCATTAATAATTTCTTAACATTATCGATAGCTTCTTTTATTTTTAATCTTCCTACAAAAATTGTAATTCATAAAAATTTTGAAGCGACAAGCAGGTTAAAAGTTCCGGAGAATCGCCCATATGCATTCTGAAAAAGTATCATTAAATTACGCGAAGCTTTTATTTCGTGAAGTGAAAAAAGCTTTGATCGATTGCGGAAGCTTTTTACTTCTTTAAGAAAGCTTTTATACAATAAAATTATAGCCAGGTCATCAACCGAAAGCTTTTATTGAAAAAGCTCATGTTTTGTTTGTGATGTCATAAAAGCTTACATATTACCCAAGAATGATATTTTGTGACGTTAAAAAAGCTTTAATCGATTCGATAAGAGTTTTAATTCTTTAAGAAAGCGTTAATATAATAAAATTTATAGCTTTGGTTCTAATTCTGTGGTAATAAATAGTTCTGGTAAGACTAGTATAAACTAGCATAGAAAATTAGAAGCTTACTTCTTTTGTGTTATAGTTTAGGGTATTTTTTCTCCATAGACGTTAAGAATATTATTCATGTTAACTCATTTGGACTATTCCCGGCATCTTTACGAGATTTTAAACGTGCAGAAAAGCTGATTTTGATAATAATTATTTCTTGTAAGCATCTACCAGTGACTGTTTGTAGTCAATGAACCATGGTCCGATTTTTTTAGCATAATCTTAAAAGAAGGTTACTGCAAAATTATGTTTGTTGAACTATCTCAAATAACATTCTTAGCTTAATTTATTCATTTTTGGTGAACATAAGCATCTCCACAGTAACCTCATACCTTATAACCCTTTAATTCTTTCCGGGATCAAATGAGAAATCACTGATCATCCATTGTCCTAATGGATTTACCAATGCCTACCAAATTTAGGAAACACTTGCAGCATTTCAATTATCGCATACACCAACAACTCTCTGATCTCAGGCTATAAAATAAAAAATTGTTATGAGCCTGGCGGCAACCTTAGTTCAGCTACCTCTCATCAAAGCACCTGAGTTAATACAGAATCCTGTGCGGATGGACAAATAAAAAAAGGCCCTACAAAAACTTTCTTGTGTGTATCGAGGGGGAGGGCAAGGCGGAGGCAAGTGATTGAAATTTGTTATTTTCCCTGAAATTGATTCGCAGTTTTTATTTGGGCTTTCTCGAATTATGATCGGTGGTGAACATCGACGAATTGTACATATATATATACAATCCACGATCAGTTGAAGGAGCCGCTAAAGATCACTGTGGATCGTGGAACAGAATCTGGTCCTAGCCGGAATCCGACTGGTTTTTTTTTTGGTTTTTTTTTCTTCCTTATTTTTCATTTTGGTATGGCTTGACTTTTCGCGCTTACCTTTACCTCTTTCTCTCTGTGTGTTGTGTTATTCTCATTTGGGAAATCAATTTTGTCGGCTTGGGTGGCAGCTAACATCTCGGATGGTATGGTGTCGCCTTCAGTTGGACACAAATCAATTGAATGCTGAAATTTTCTTGATCTTCTTTTTGAATCAAATAAAAGCAAAAATTTCCGTTATAAAATTATCATTAAACAATTACTTACTTGGGGGCTTTGGTGTGAAATTGCGTTTAAGAATATGTTATACGGTAAGAGCCGGCCCGGTAATGAATTCTGAATTGATTAAGTGATTTTTCACTTTTTTGTGACTTGGTGGAAGGTATTTAAGATCGGATTTGTTTTTTTTTTATTATGGAAATCGATCTTTTTCATTCCGTTTAGGTATTAAGTCCTTTTCGATGTCTTGTAATATCAATATATGTCTTTTGTGGTTGGCGCTCGAAGGTGCATATATACATATTAATATTAATTCTTTTGGACACTGAAATCTGTGGATATAATTAAAAACACTTGATAATCATTAATTAATTAGTAAAACAGTTATTTGCATTGTCAATAATTCGTTTTTGTTTAATTAATACAAAAAAGCCAAGACAACAACCGAAAGCTTTTTACTCAAAAAGCTCATTGGTTGTTAGTGTCGTCATAAAAGCTTAGATATTACAATAATGATGAAAACTTTAAAATAATGTCCAGGAATTGGAAATAAAATTACGTTAAATTATTTAAATCATTTGATGTTAAATGAAAGGATGACCTGTAAAAGCATAATTAGTGGCGAGACCCTCCGTACGCAAATCCAACAAACTTTTTGTTTTTTTTTTAATTTGTCGATCTACCTCAAGTCAATCATAGTCCCATTAAATGTTATCTTATATTTCAGTCGAACTTCTTCAAGTGAATTTTAGACCTGTAAACTATTTTTTCCATTTAAGTGGGTTGATCTACTACAAGGTGAAAATAGCGTATTGGGTGAATGCTCTGCTGAGGCGGAGTGATATCACTGAGCTGTATATTTACTTAAAGCTATCAGGATTATTTTTCTATGGAAACTGGAGGAAAACGGAATACCATTCTATACCAACATCTTTTAAGTGATGTCCACGGCGGTTGCGGTAAAGTATATTCCTTACGTAGTATAAACTTAACAGACGTTCACTGACAAATACATATGTATCAGAGTAGTAAGTACGCCACAGGTTGCCGACTGCTGCCCTAGACGATTAGTACGCAGTGATATGAGGTTTGCAATTTTTCGGTTTCAATCTATTCTCGGGGCTACCTCTGGCCAGGCCTTCGTCCCAGTTGCCTCTTCCTTTGTGGCGGGCGTGTCTTCCACCGTTTATTGAAGACATTTTTAGATCACTTTATCATTATAGACGCTCCACATACAAGTCATATTCTTCGGTATTGCTAACCGCCAAGCACATGATCCACAAAATTTTTGGTCTTTTGATAATTTTGCCGGTTAGAGACACTAAGATTTAACAGATTTTACTTCATACTTAAGTTTAAGTTCCGTGGTTTAAAAAAAGATTTTTTTCGGCAGAAGTTTCAATTTCTTATTTGTACCAACCAAAAACTTCTAAAGCTTTTCTGATTTCATATCGTCTATGAAAGATTTTAATATCTTAAGATGAAGAAAGCTTTTGAGCTTTTATGACGTCAGAGTCATTTGATTTTTTCTTTATATTTTGAATACTTTTCTGCAGTACCCTAAAGGATACGGAAAACAAGCAGCAATGTCCGTGGTTAGTACTTAGTTGGGGGACCGTTTTGGTAAAACAACACTTGGGAAGGAAAAGGAATAAATAAAAGCTTTTCAACACCGAAGTTTATTTACATTCACTGGCGTCCATGAATATTCTTTATTAAAAAGCTCTTTATATGGCTTCTAAAATGCTTTTAAAGGAGCATAAAAAGGAATGCTTTTTAGGAGTGCTTAAAGAAGGCTATTGCAGCGCTTCATTTCCCGCTGGGAACTTTACTTCGTTTTCTCTATGTGTAAAATCTAGAAACCCGAGATTTTTCGAAAGCTTAATAGAGAGCTTTTTGTTAAATTACAACCATCAATGCCTTGGTTTGAGATGTGAGGTGATGGTTTCGTACAATGGTACAATAATTACAAGGTAAGTTCGTAAAGGTCTTGTGACGTCACTCAGATCTTAGCTCACAAAGGAAAAAAGCTTTTCCGTGACTTCACTCAGGTCTTTTCTAAAGTAAAAAGCGTAAAAGCTTTTCAAGATGGAAACAGAGCTTTTCCTTATGAGCTTATCTTGTATTATTGCACCAAGGTTTCGTTCGTGGCTCTGAAAGCTCTTCTTTTGCATTAACAATGCTGATGTGAGCTTTACACTGAAATTAAGCTTTACATTAAAATACAAGTAGGAGCGAGAGGTCCGCATACTAAAACTCGAAAATATTAGAAAATAAAACCTTAAAATTCAACTCACACTCTGTTTCAAGACTTAATTTTCATTCATAAGGCAGAAATTTATCGAGGTTTTAATCTGTCTTTTCCTATTTATCCGTACGTTGAAAAGGATTTAAGGAAACATCAATTTTCAAAATAATACTTTCAAATTGCATACAAGATGATAAAACTAATCAATTCTTAGATCCACTGGGGCCAGAATTCTCACGAATACCAGACAGTAAGATTCCACAGCTAAGATCCCTGTATGAATGGCGTTTAACTAATTTATCCGTTAACGTTTCTGCACGTATCTGAACTGGAATTCAGGCTAGAACTTAATTTTCCATAAGCAAACGAGCAATTCAAGCCCAGTCCGGGCACAGTATAGGAAGTGCAATGCAAGAGCGATGGTTTGCAACGAAAAAAAAAAAATAAAAAAAAGAAGTATCAGTTGTTGAGGTTGATGGAAGAAGAAAACGGAGCCCCAACCAACAACGGCGAACATATCCAGTATCAGCAGCAGAATAATCAAACGTGAAAGATTTTGCAGATTTCATTAAGGTCGAGGTTATCCAAACATGCCTACCGCACCACACGTTTCGCGAATGTGCCAATTGTTGTATAGAGTCAGTCGGACCCCGATGTGGAAGTGTGCGGCCGGCTATCGTCCTTACACGCGGAATCACTGCTATTTTCAAAACTTGTTCAATGATGCCAGAAGTTTATGAAAGAGATAGCATTATACGAAGAATGAAAGAGAGCTACTTGAACAGGGATGTTGTCGTTTATTGTTTGTTGTTCTGCCATCGTTTATAAACATATATATACAAACATACTATATAGTTAAACCAAATCAAAAAAAGTATCTTGTTGGGGGGAATCTCAAGTCCAGATCCGTACTAGCCGCAAATACGGTCCAGGTAAACCGAAAGACGAAAGCCAAGGTGAACCTGGGACGCGATTCCGAATCCGAAAGGGGCTCAAAAGCCTTTTTCCATTCTTTGGTATCCGAAAGATGCTGTTGTTAAGTTGGAAAACACGTTACGGAATACTGTTGGCAATTTCATGATAGATCTGAATGAGATTAGAGAAAATTCACTAAGTATGATAATATGTGCTAATTAGATTCACTTCCTGGGTTCGAAGGTTCCCTCTATTCATTGTGCCATGAAGGCCAACAACAGAGAAAAATTCCTTTTCAGATTTTTGTTTTTTTTTTTGGTTTTTCTAAACTGATTTGTTTACAAGAAAATTTTCTGCCTTTTTAACTAAATTGGAGATGAAAGTTTTGTTAATTTAGACGATTTCTATTTTAGTGAAGAAATTTGTGACTAAATTGATTCTAGAAATTGGGGCAGAGAGATTGAAACAAATGTTTTCATTGGACAAATGATTACTGACTTGGAACGATGTTTTGTATGTGGTTATCAGCTTCTAATGAAGAAGCCCCAAAATTAATCTGAGAGGATCAAAATCAGCCCTTTTTTGCCCACTTTACAAGAGTCTGGTTCAAAACGTATGACTGCAGTCATTCTGCAGTATTCAGCTACAGACTTTCAATTGCTGAATGCTGCAGAATGACTGAACTCATGCGTTTTTGACCAGGACCTCTACTTGTACAAAAACTAGTATGCTGCAAAGCGCGTGGAGGTATACTGCTTAAGAAAGTATAACCGTCGTGGCGGTTTTGAATATAAGATTTCGAAGTGGCTTGGATAGCCGTTCATGTGCGGAAATTAGGTGGTATTTAGCTGTTCATCATCATCAGGAGCTCCACTGCCTTTGGGTTCTTCCAGCGTTCGCCTTCATGATTCTCGATCCCTGGCCCTTTTACCTCTTAATCATAAACAATTAAGAAAAAAATCGTTAAATTTTTTTTTTAAATTTTAGTGTGCTGAATTGGCGCTGAATAACAAGAGCTGAGTGCTTGGTTGGGAAAAAAATTCCTTATTACTACTACCTTGCCCTCTCCTTCGTTACACAATCTATTGTAGCTTTTACGCGGTATTTCAGTGCTAAAATAATTATTATTCTCATAACTTACGAGTATTTCCATGAAATAAAAAAAATTTGATTACAATATTTTGAATTTTGTTTTATTTTACTGCGCTGAATTGCTGCTGAATAACATACACTGAATACTTGGTTGAAAAAAATATTTCTTACTTTAATTGTCTTGCCATTATTCAACTTCAAATAGTATTCAGCTGCGATAGTATTAAACTTCATATGAAAAAGTGAACCCTTAATTTCATTAATTATACATTCTGGCTTTTAGATGGTATTTTAGCTCTATAATCATTCTTTTTCTCACAATTTACGAGTATTTTTAAGAAGTAAACAAGATTTTGCTACTAAATGTTGAATTTGTTATCATTTAATTGTGCTGAATTGCCGCTGAATAACACAAGCCAAATGCTTAGTTGAAAAAAATTTCTTATTTTGATTGCCTTTCCATTATTCAACTTCAAATAGTATTCAGCTGCGATAGTATTCTGTGAAACCCTAAGTTTCATCCATTATACAATCTATTATGGCTTTTAGGTGGTAATTTATCTCTATTAACATTATTATTCTCGTAATTTACAAGCCAATTTCCATGAAATAAACAAGTTTTTGTTACAAAATTTTTGAAATTTTTTCATAACAATGTGCTGAATTGCCGCTGAATAGCAAAATCTGTATGATCATTTTTCTGTTTTGTTTCTATATTTGTTCTCGTTATTGTTGCTAAATTTTGGATATGTGGCACTTGCCGTTTGAATTTGAGGGTCAATTAAAAAAGGTTGTTCTGCACCTAAGATTGTATTTCAAAAATTTTGTAATGGAAGTTTAAAAAATTCTATAGAAACTGGTAGATATTGGAAAGGAGTCGTCCATTTATTCCGAGAAGCGATTTTTCGGCAGCCCCCCACCCTCCCTTGAGTGAGATGTCGTGAGATTTGGTTCATGTGAGATCTTTGCGGCGTTCGCATAACCGTGATAAATGTTTTTGTGTAGGATTTAGTCATACCTTACAGAAGAGACAGATTTAACTCTCGGGGATCTCGGTAGCTTAGGAAGTAAGGCATTTGGCTACCATACCAGAGGTCCCCGGTTCGAGTCTCGAAAGCCCTTCGGTCCTTCGCCTACTTTCCACCTACATAAATTTGGTTCTTTCTTCTTCTCTCTTTACATTTCTGATTTCTCCTGTCATAGCCTTCACTAGCCCTTTCCCGCTTCATCAAACCTCATGTCATCGCTCGAGCCTCTATTCTTTCACATAATAAAGGCCCACCAAACAATGTTTTACTTCAGACTATCGCGCGTCCGTCGTATCGCTCTGTTATTTCACTATATACGGTATTGTGCTCTCGATAACTACCTTTCATTACCTGGTGGAAGCTGTACTCTTCAAGTTTTACATAGAATCCCTTAGGACCAAATTTGGACTTGTACTTTTTTTTTCTTCTAAATTTCGTCTGAAGTTGATGGATTCAAATCAAGCAATTGGTCAGCCGATTTATTTAACCAATATTTTTTCAAACTTAAGTTTCTGAATGGTATAATCCTACCGCTGAAACTTTAACAAGAAAATATCGTCGGTCTAGAACCAGAAGAACGTAACCACCAATTTTGAAATTTTACAGGAGAGCTATTAAAAGGTGAATTTTATGCATTATCGTTATGTGAAATGGAGATACGATAAAATGGATACTACTACTATTATAAAATGTTATGGCCGAATTTATATAAAGATGGATAAAGTAACTCTTCTACAACCAGAAAATTCAAAAAAGTAATTATTTTTTTTTTTGGACATACGTTGTTCTGGTTCTAGACCGACGATATATTCTTGATCATGAGACCAACTCTTCCTTAATGTCAGAAATCATCAAATTAAAACTTAACAAAAAAAACTCCCGATTCTGCATAACTGAATGGGCGACTTCCATCTACACTTGGCTACTAGACGTAAAACTTCCAGACAGGAATAATCACCAATGTGATACATTTTACCATATACGGAAAATTAATTTGAAATGGTAAAAATGTAAAATGTAAATGATTGTATAAAAGATCACAGGTTCGATTCCCTCAGCACACACACTCACTCATATCATATGTTAAGTTAAGTAATGTGAAGACTTAATCATTCACCTCTTAATTTTCCGGATTGTGTGCAAGAAGGCATGAAACGGGGGGGGGGGAAATTCCAGATAAAATCGCCCGCAAGAAAAAATCGTCAAACATGTGAAGTATGCTACAATTGCATTTTAATTGAAACATTCGTAACATGATGAGTCTGCTGATGCCTCACCTGATTACAGGAATCCGTCATCCGCACATACTGAAACGTCGTCAACTATAGAAGGGTGTCCATAACTAGTTAACAAATCATACGACTCGTCATACATAGGCATTGCGCTTGATGCTGAGATGGCTGGGCTGGCTGGATGGCTGGGCTGGATGGATGGATGCATCGCATCAGGTAGTAGGCACTCTGTGGACCAAGTGCTGTGTGCCGATGATGTGCCCGATCCAGGAACAAGAAGTGGTTGCCGATTCAATCCTAGGCAAAAAACTTGGCTAATTCTTGAATTTATCCTCATATAGTACAAGCGGCTGGGCATCACCGAAGATGAGCATTAATCTTCCTGTGAGACTCTCAGCCCCAGCCAATCACTCGTAGTAGCGCGCTCGAGAAGACATCGCCACAAGTAGTACAAATAGAGTGATTGGAACTTTTATGAGAGGACGCGGAGCCCGAGATTTCTTACTTCTTTTTTTCTTTTTAAATAAATTTTTGTTGTTGTTGTTGTTGTATGTATTTTTTTTTCACCCGGTATATTGTTAATACTTTTTTGCGGACATTTCGTGGCTTTGTCTGCAGGCCACCTCAGGTTTTATGTACTTAACTTCTCATTAATTCTTGAAAATCCAAAAATAGCTGCACGCAGACACAATCATCTTTCGAGAGTATATCGCCATCATCGTCGTCGTCGTCGTCATCATCATCATTACAGTCATCATCATTATTGCAAGTATCTTAAGCTGGACTTTGGCTAGAGTTGATCTACAACTGCGCAGACTTCAGAGATCTTTCGTCTTAGTTGACGAGATTTTGTTATTCTTATGTTTTTTTTTATTTTTGTTACTTCTCTCTGTATGTTTGCTTCGCCTTTTTTTTTGTTTTTTATTTTTTTATTTCTGATGTGTCTCGACTTGATTTTAAAAGAATCTGGTTGCAGATCGAATTTCTGATGTCAAGTCATGTACCGCTTTCATGCTCTGGGGACGCGGTAGTAAGTTACATTTCCAGGTGAATATCAAGTTTTTTTTATGACACTTACAAGAAATCAAATTGAGGTTTCCCTATGACCAAAGTATGCGGTCAACGTTGACAGCCAACAGCAACAGCAACAACAACAACCAATGGGCAATAGCAAATAGCAACAACAACAACAGCAACAACAAAAAAATAAAATCAATTAATTGAAAAATGATTTTCTAAAGGTATATAAGCTGCGTGCGCATAGCTGCTTCCACGTCTAGACATTAAGGATAGAATTTTAATCTATAAAACGCTTAAATATTGTTTAGTTAAAGGAGATTTGTCCATCTCTTCTGATGGGGAAGTAAATTTACTTCTTCTTTTACTATACAATCGGAGAAAATGGAGTGAAAATGACAGTTACGGGATAAGAATATTGTCACAAAGAAATCGTGCGTGTTTTGTTGTTTTTATACATAGTGTTCATTTGGATTTCCTTGTAGAAAGAAATTTCTTGGCTATGAGGAGACTGATTAAGGTATATTTTCCCAAGGGTCTTCCGGATTAGACTTGTATTTTCATATAAGTTTTGAAAGTTGAGTTTTAGAAAAGGGAAAGAGTTATTTAACTTTTGCATTTGAACCGGTTATGCAAGATTTGGTTAAGATTTTATGAGATTTTTCAATTTTTTATCTGCTGAATTTGTGCTGAATTGCATATAATGAAGTCCGATGTTAAAAATTATATTTTTATCATTAAAGTACATGCATTGTTGATATTATTTATAATTTACAGCATTGTTGAAGGCGAAACTTACATTTGGCAGCTGAATGAAAAAAATATTTTCGAAAATTTTGTGCAACGGAATTTAGAAATTTTATGCGTTTTATTTTCTTTAATTTTTAAACCGATATTTGGTACTAAGTTTGTGAAGAGTCGATTGTCAAAAATATATAAAATCCCTGATTCCGGCTCGGCTGCCCCTTAGACACACCACATAAACGTAACATTGTTGTAAGGTACAGTACCATACCTGAACTTGGATTTTCTCGTCAAACCGAAGCACACTGGGAATATACACATAATAGTAAAACTAATCATCGATCATGTTCATATTAGCATAATTCCAAAAGCCAAAAGTTTTATGATTAAATAAATCGCAAAAGTTTTAATCTCATTGTTCCTTAATTTAAAGCAGTTTTGTCACCCAAACAAAACTAACAACTTTTACAGCATTTTTGATATGCTAGAATACTAATTAAGAATTATTTTTAATATTTACCGGCTCCTTATAACTTTTGAACTTCCACAGGAAAATTTGAAAAAAAAATCTAAGTGCACCACAATCTTTTTTAATTGACTGTCTCACTCAAACGGCAGGAGCAATATATCCAAAACTTTGCAAAAATAACAACAACAAATATAGAAATATAAGAGAAAACAAAATTTCAACCAACCATTCAGCTTTTGTTATTCAGCGGCAATTCAGCACATTGAAATTTAAAAAAATTAAAAAATGTAACGAAAACTTGTTCCTTTCATGGAAATACTTGTAAATTTTGAGGATAATAATACTTTTTAATATTTACCACCTGCAAAATTTTAAAAATACAGTTTTAGTTGCAGCTCAATCTCTTTTAATTGACTTTCACATTCAAACGGCAGGAGCAACAGATCCAAAACTTTGCATAAATAGCGAGAATAAATATAGAAATATAACAGAAAAACAAATTTTCAACCAATCATTCAGTTTAAGTTATTCAGCGGCAATTCAGCACATCGAATTGAAAAAAAGATTAATTTCTTTTCACGAAATCTTGTTCATTTCATGGAAATACTTGTAAATTACTAGAATAATCATGTTAATAGGGTTAAACTACCTACTAAAAGGCATAACGGATTGTATAATGAATGAAACTAACGTTTCACTTTTTCATACGAAGTGTAATACTATCGCAACTGAATAGTATTTCAAGTTGAATAAAGGAAAGGCAATTAAAATATGGATTTTTTCTTCAACCAAGCATTTAGCTTATGTTATTCAGCGGCAATTCAGCATAATTTTTTATCATTAAAAAATTCAAAATTCAATGATATGGTAGTTTAACAATTCACAAAGGCAAACACATGCTGCAACAATGTTGCGGTTATGCTTTGTAGATTGCAAAATTGCTAAAAAGCTTTTTCTTCTGAAGGATCCATCTGGATGCTTTCAAGCTCTTAGCCCAACATCATAGTCTTCCTCCGTAAAGAATTCCCCCTCTTCGTAGTGAAGTATGATTCTAAAACACCCTAGCTAACACGTACAAACCCCACTATCACTTTACATTATATTAAAAAACGCCATCACGTTTACGAAACCACACACCGATTCCACCATCCTCACATATATTAAACCGATACATTCCAGGGCAAGAGTCAGCTTCTTCGAATAACTGCTATAATTGCTGAAAATGTTATTTTTCCACATGAAATCAGCGCAGCAAAATCCAATTACAAATAAAGAAGATGAAGTCCAAAAGGTATCATAAAAAGTTGACGAGTTAATTTACGCGTTTGGCATACCAAATCGCTATAAGCGCATTTTCATAGCGTTCATAATAGCGCTATCCATACCGCATCATCATCGATAGACGAGGAAGGGACAAGGGCTGTGTTATATGTTACACATATGACGAGATCTGCTCTTGTCACAATATTGCCCGCAATGTGGCCAAGAACTGTGAAGTGAAGTGATTGGACGTGCGCTCGCGGTAGCCACTCACATACCGCTTGCAATGGACAACAAAGATGCTCCTCATATATGGCCAGCGCATAGAGAGAATGACATGGCGATCCCGCGCACAGGCAAACAAATCAAAAATCTTACAGCGAGCCGTAAAGAGGCAATCAATCCCCCAGGTTTTTAAGGAAACATCAAGGTGTTAATGATGGAAAGGGAAGTAGTTAGAAGGTTTGTAGGAGGAATCTCTGCTTTATTGGCAGTTGGGGACGTTAAGTACTTTGGACAAGTATAAAATGAGTTTCAATACCATCCAGGTTCCATCATAAAATTCCAATAATTTCTCTGCTTTATTCTGAAATAGTCCTAAGGGGATTTACTTGACGAGGATGTTGGAGCTGTATGTTAGCTGGAATTTACAAGGTTAGAAAGTTCATGCTTTAGTGATTAAGGAATAAAATTAGTACCGATAATCAGCTTGATGGATAGCAGCGTGTTTGTATGGCTTTATTGATGTGAATATAATATGAGTGTATGTAATTTTCTGTCTGCCATAAATTTATAATAATAGTAATAGTTTAGACCAGCTTAAATTGAATCGGTAATCTTTTGAGAAAGACAAGCAAGTAATAATTAACAAGCGACATCATACCCATATGCAAATTACTACTATATCTATCTTTGGAATTTTCAAATATGAGCTCTCATGGATCGAGTTAGTTTAACATGATATTCATGAAGATCAACAGATAATGACGAATCTTAGCAAAACCAGAGCAAAATGATTCTATAGAGGTGTCTCTTTTCTCTTTTAAGAGCCAGTACAATGTTATACTTCAAATGAGGCAAGATAAAAATACATTCCCAAGGTTGGTTACCCATCACCCTTGGAACCATTAGTCCAGCGACTTTTGTACGTTCTAGCTTAGTTGACTGGTAAACTGCGCCACGTTTAACGTACGATGCGATGACGCTTTTCATTTTACCCGAGTAACAAAAAATTATGGCCTTACAACGGGCGTGATTGTTATAGCCCTCGCCCATATGGAGGGCATCAGAAGGCCCGTTGCAGGATAGTGCAGCCATGCAGAGGGCAAATGACGGTGGAGTGACGGCCTTGCAGTACCAATAACGGCCATAAGACGGTGGTACGGCGGCCGTATGGTTTCTATTAAGGGCATACGACGGTGGTACGGCGTGTACAGCTTGGTTCTTAGCCATTTAAATCTTTTGGTCAAGTTTGGCCGTAGAAAGGCCGAATGTGCCCCCATTAAAAATGGGTTAAAATTCTGCGGACGTCATATCCCTTTGAAAAAGCCAAGCGGCCGTGATTCGCCCGTCAAACGCCCTTTTTTTATTTTTACTCGGG
Source organism: Thereva unica (assembly GCA_949987705.1). Lineage (NCBI taxonomy): Eukaryota > Metazoa > Arthropoda > Insecta > Diptera > Therevidae > Thereva > Thereva unica. Next base: position 87,093,713 of record OX465285.1, read on the forward strand.
ACGCCAATAAAATTGCTGGGCAAGCCGGTTATAGGCCTTCTTAACGCCACCGTGTCCCGCTGTTGGGGCGTCATGTTCCTCCAACATGATCTTCTTACGTTCTGATTTAGTTACTACCCCTCTTCAACTAAGCCATCCCGGGCCATTTTGAACCAATATGCCAGTTACCGTCTTCGTATCACCGATCGGGGAAATGCTCTGGTTCGCCTCGCACTTATTCATGCGTTCTTACCAGCTGTGGGGCTTCGAGGTGTCGTTGCTGAGACAATCGAGGGCAGGGACCGATCTTGACAGCAAATCTGGTAGTAGGTGTTCCTTAGCCTTCTTATGTATGACAAAAATCGTACTGTTGCCGAATCGCCCATCACGCCAGACAACCTGAGGTGCAGCCAAACTTAGGACGCGTGTTCGGTAACCATCCTGAATTTGGTCCCTTCAATATATGGTCGTAGTTTCTCTATAGCCCAGAGTACTGCTAAACATTCGCGTTCGGCTGTCGAGTAGTTGAGAAATTTATCTGTTTTAAGTTTTAAGGTATGAACTAAAACGTAATTTAACATTTCTTTTTTTGCAATTACGCCTGTACTTATCTGAATATATAAATAATTGTCAGTAAAATTCTTACCAAATTATACTTAAATATTTTATTTTAAACCTCCAAAAAAAAATAAAAAATCACAAAGAAAAATCACCATCTTTTCAGTGCACACACTGGCTGCACTTGTGCCATTTTTCTTTCTCTGTCTCTCTCTTAAAAACGTCCCCAAAGATATTTCCTTTGTGCTGTCACCGAAAAAAACACTTTGCATACATAAATTCGTCTTCAGCCAAAGTCTTATAGGGAAATTTTTGCTCGATTTGCGTTTTGCTTGGCAGTCAAGAAGAGCCGCCCTTAATCAAGCTGGAGCCCTCTCGGAGAGACTCTTCTGATCAGATTGAATTTAACCGAAACGAAAAAAAAATACAAAAAAAAATATACAAGAAAAAAACAAAAGAAAAAAATTTGAACTTTACTAAAAAGATCGGCAGCGACGTCTGTCTTCAGAAAAACGATTCACCTGTGCACCATTCTTCACAAGCGGCAGAAGAAGAAGCCTTGGCCTGTCGCATTATTTACTTTATATCTCGTAAAAAAATAAAAATAATCAATGAAAAAAATTCAGCCATATATACTCTGTGCTGGGGTATGGGGCTACTGATGCCATTTTGATAAAAAAATAAATTGTATAGCATCCATGTCAATTGTTTCATTCAGTCAATTCATTTTGCTGACTTGCAAAACGCCCAACGAAAATGAAAAAAAAAAATAATAAGGTGAAATTGTACAGGTAGTCCATCGAGAGGGATTGAAGGACTTGAAGGACATACCCCCTTCTTGATATGAGGTAATTATAGCGTTGCCTGTTCTTATCAGTTAAAGGCTTTTAATTTTATCAATTTTCCGTCTGTCCACTTTCCAATTAGACTAGGGCAATTAGACGGTTGATACTTGTGTTCTCTGTCACCGGCCCCTAGCACCTGGGTCTAGGTGTAATTAATACTTTCCTCCTCTTAACAAGATTAAGGTCTTAGAAAAATGCGCCCAGTCATCGGGTTTGTGGTGGTGCTCGGGCATATCTATGAAATCTCTGAAATGGGAAAAGGCTTAGGCTCTAACAAGTTCTGTTAGCTTAGGTCGAAACAAAAAAGACAATGGCTTGTTGTATTAATTAAATATTCAAATTAGCTCCCGATAGGTGTGAGATACATGAAAAACACCTTTTCGCGGGTTTGTCATGACAGCAGCAATTGTTGACTGTTTGGGGCAGCTTTTAATTAAAATCTAATGAACATTTCCCGAGAGAGAGATACTGTCAAGGGCACTTTCAATTGATTCTTTTGCGCTATCTCTGAGCCTTATAAGACCTCATGACTTATTCATTTCAATTATCATGCGTTAAATCGTATCAGACTTTGGACTGGCTGTCACCTGTTCTATGCCTAGATTCTTTTCTCATGGAAATTCATTCTCATTGGATTGGAGTGCAGCAAATCCATCACATCCAAGGCTGGAGAAAGAATAAGTTCCGATTCATGTATACTTGAGCACCTCTTTCTTACCAGACTGCTTGTTGCCGCAATTGCTATTTTCGATGTGCACTCAGCGCCTCCGCAAAATACCTGATATTAAAGGCCCCCATACACGGTCCAATTGGTTGTACAGCGAAGTGCGGTTGTACAACCAAAACTATCGATTGTGGGCCGGTCGGCCGATCAAAATACATTGAGCTTATAGGTTTGATGAAAATCTGGTTGTACAGCCAATTTGACCGTGTATGGGGGCCTTTAGTCACAATCGTTATTCATCGCCATTTATACATACCTAATAACACTTAAGCCACTATATACCACCACCGCCGTGCATATAGAGCCACAAATGGCTTTTTTCCTCCCCACATCCATTTTGCTGGTGTTTCCCAGTTTCCATACGAAAAAGCCCCAATGCACAAATGCCCTCTCTTCATTGATAACTAATGCTGCGTTTAATGCGCTTTTATTGAGTGCATATGAAAATCATTTAACCTGTTGGCGCGACTTAATTTATTACTCACGATCGTGTCCCGCACTCTTTCTCTATTCATCCATAGAAAAGTCTTTGGCCATAATCGTCGCCTGTCTAACATTGAGTAATAACTTTAAATCCCGATAAAAATGAATAAAAAATAAAATAAAATTGAATATTTCCTAACATGATGCTCTTTGTGTATGTTTCGTTTCTGCGATTATATCCTAGCTGGAATTGTAGAAAATGACGATCGGCAAATATTGTTTTTTAGTGTTGATTGTGGATGTTATAGATATTTACATTATACGTGAAAGTGAACAGAATTTGAAGGGGTTATTGCGTAAAATTGAAATTGCAACTTTTGATTTTCGTAATTTTTGATATTTACATTGTAGCAGAATTTACGTTTTCGTTCGTTATGGATATTTTGTTTCGTAAAGAATAATAACGTTGCTACTAGCTAACTCCAGATTTAATTTCGCTTGGGTTTTTCTTCTATTGATAACTATGTCATGGAGCGGCCAAACTGGTAGAAATCTGTCAAAAGGATCTCTCTTCCTTACATAGAAGGCTCAGGTTCACAAAAGCGATGGATGGATGGAAGTACATCTTTTTCCTCTAAAGCTATACTTCCTACTATTACAACTATCACAACTTGGGTGATTCATGATATTCCAAAATTTTTGAAGTGAAACTTCCTAGCTTAGTTCCGGTGGTTTTGAATTGATTCGAGCAAGTACGAGTGAGTTCAGAAAACAGAAATGAAAACAAAGACAGTAGTATGAAACGGATGTTGCCTTCTCACTCGTTTACAAAATAACGAGAAAAAAAAAACAAAAATCCTGAACCAAATTAAACTCAGCAAAACCCAAACAAATTTACATACTAAATACATAATATTTAGTTTCCAATTTATTTCGTTTAACATTTTGGATTTTAACAACAACAAAGAGGAACTTTCCATACTGCTTCAACATTAACTGACAGCGACAGCCATGATAGCAATTAAGTTATGCCATATAAACAAATTCTACCAAACCAGCAGGAAAATATTCACAATTTATTTAAATTTGTACATAGATGGCGCAGGCATCGGTAAAGTAAAAATTAGGAGTCGGTTATTTGAATAATTTAGATTGTATATTAACTATTAAAGAGAAAGTCGACAAATATTTGGTATATATCTACATTCCTTTCCAAGGTTTTCTCCAGAAATTGCATTAACGTCAGCAGTTGGTCCGCTGTTGACCTATTTGTCCTAAAACCAGCTTGATATTCTCCTAAAAGGCCTCCCGCTATAGGTTCTGGTTTTTGTTTCACAAGGATTGTGAAGATTTTGCAGCTGGTACTGAGGAGTGAAATGCCTCTGTAGTTTTTGCAGGTTAATTTATCTCCTTTCTTGTAGATTGGACATATAGTCGCTTTCTTCCAGTCTTCTGGTATAACTTCTTCCTCCCAGACGGCTTGTAATGTGGTCGTGCGTACCAAACCACAATTTTTCGACACAACTTGTCCCGGGAACAGTTTTCACAATTGAGCAATTATTTTAATTATTTCAATTTCAGCAGGCTCGTTCGGGGTATATTGACGCATAGCTGAAATGGTACTGAAAGACTATTCAGAATCGTGTACATTTATAAAAATCGTTCAAAAACGGTTACAGTTAGTCAATGTTGAAATACCGAAGGTCTAGATGGCGCACCCCTTATAATTTTGATTCGTTTAGTATCGACGAAGATCGCTTCCATTCAATCATTTAGACAAGTCCAATTATAGCAAACCACACATTCGATCAAAGCCGTTGGTGCTACCGTTGTCGTTGGTGCTACCGTTGTCGTTGGTGCTGCCGTTGTCGTTGGTGCTGCTTCAACCGATTTGTGTGGCTTTGGCAACTATCGGTTCAGTGCTTTTTTCACTACAGGCTCTCACTATAATTCTTAGTTTTCTTGCGCAGGAGTGTTTATTAAGTCACCCTCCGAAGTTATTACAAAAATCATTATTTCCTTAAAACCAAAATTACTAAAATTGGTCCTAAATGAAAATTATGCGTCCATCGATGCTGTAAATTTACACAGAGCTAAGAAATAAGTGTAATAATATGATAATTGCAAAAAAATTCAATAGACAATTCATTTTGAGTAATTCAGCAGCAATTCAGCAGAAGTAATTCAAATTTTTCTCTAGGAAACTTCACAATAATGCAACCTTTATGCACCCTAGTTGGTATTCTGCTTATAAGGACACATTTTTATCGTTTCTTTAATCACAACAAAACAAATGCCTTTCGGAAAAGGATTAATAATTTGTTTCCTTCAAATCCTAAGAGTGTTATCCTCAGAATATGAATATAAAATTTTGTTTGATGTTTGTACAAAATGATGAATGGTTTCCTATCTTAAAGCTGATATGTCCCGCATTACAAAGTCATTCTCTCAAGGAAGCTACAAGATGATCAAAAATTCTATGTAGAAAATTGTTGATTCAATTAACTGCGACAAATTCAGCACCGACACGTTTTTGTGTGGGCAGAGCAAAGAAAGATTTCATCAGTCAAGTTTCGCCGACTGGAGACCATAACAGCACGCACCAAAGTCCCACAGCAGCAACGTTGCATTTCACAGTACAGAGCCGAAAATTTTTCTAAGGAATTGAATGTACAAACTAGAATGAAGAAGGTATACGTACCACTTTATGTAACTTATCCAATTCCACACGGTGGTGGTTCGTTCGTTCTATTCCAGGTGAATGGTTTTCATCTAGAACCAAGATTTTGTACCATCATCACAGACACAGGTCTTTGGCAAACGGGATGCAGTTATGAAAGAAATATGATCAGAGTGGATAGTAGCAGAAATATTCTACATTGGATACAAGACGGCGAGTCGTCTTCTTCATGTTTTGCTGCTATTTGGTGGAAACTTCTTCTCATAGCGCAGAGCCATTCAGAAAAAGAAATGCGAACCTTGGTTAAAGTAGGTAAGACTCGGAATACGTGACTTCTCATAAATTGAATACACCACCGTGAATTTTCTGCGCAGATGCATCCCAGATAGACTCGGATTCCCTGCGAATAGTTGGCTTATGTAATTCAGTTATCTTCGTTTGGGTTCTATATAATTATTTTCAATTTTGCTGCTGCGCAAAGTGCTTACAAGTTATTGTTACTATAGGCTCACTCCGCTCGCCTTTTGCGCATTTCCCTTACATAGTTGCGCGCCTGGTTATTATCGACCAGAATGGAACAACTTAACCCAAACACATTCTGCGCAATGTGGTGTTCTCCCTGGCCGGCTCTTAAATGACTCTTAAAAGTTAATAATGTTGGATTGGTATAAAATATTTGAACCTTGCGAATTGCCTAGGAAAACAGCCGGAACCGCTAGGTGCTAATAAAAACTGTATTTTTATTCTTTTGTTTCTTCACTTATCGATACTTGGCTGCGCGCAATTTCTTCGCCCAGAGGTGTACTTTCTCTCGTAAAGGCTTCATTCGATGGGACGTGATCGAGGGTGCGAGGTTACTCGTGAAGATATGTGGAAAGTTGAATGATATGAGACGCTGTTGGTCGGTCTTTCTGTCTAAGGATTAATGTTTGTTATACATGTAAAATTAAGAAAGATTTCTCAGATATTTACACCTTTCTAATGGATCATAAAATAAAAGTTAAAGAACGCTGGATGCTGGGGATTTTATTGGAAGGTGGTTTTAATTGAAAAATAATAAGAGGCATGTGCTGTGGTAATTTTGTTTGCGTTGTTGCCGGCATTATACATATGAATTTAATAGGACATTTGCAGACACAGATATTGTAAAGAGGAGTGCATTTATAGTATTTTCCAGCCAAACTAGGATAAATCAATGCTTTAAGAACGCCAAATTACAATTTAAACCCAGGCGGAAAAATTGCAACTCCACATACATTAACATTTCGTGTACGGATAAAATAGAGCAACAACACTCCCCCATAGCATTTGACCACGACAAGAGTGGCAATGAGATCGTTGAACTGTGATTGGGAATATAAATTAGCGGGTGATTTGGGGTTTTAAATGAACGAAGTGATACTTGACGCTTTTCTGGAAAAAGCAAGATTCCCAATTGTTTTGGCGCACGCCATGCTATTGGCTTATGAGCGAGGCGCACCGGTTTCCCGTTAGTTTCATATAAAATTTGAATCATTTTTCTTTCTAAACTCCAACAAATTTGTTAATGTCTCTTGCATTCCACCTATACTAGATGATGCTCTTCCATTTCGTCCTCTGCTGAAAGTCGTATTTCTAGATCCGTATATCTAGTTCCGGAATCAGCTTTTCGATCATTCATAAGCTTGGCGAAATAGGTTCTTGACGACCGGGTACATATAGAACCTTATCAGAATCCAAAGGACTTGAAGCCTATATGTCTAACATCCTTTCTCCTCCGGTAAATCGGTAGACACTGCCCTCCAATCCCTGCTAGCGGCCATTCAAGGAATTCACGAAGTTGGCTGAGTTCTTAAATATTGAGGCTGCTTTTGCGGTCACGGCGCACTTCAGCGTCTGAGTGTCCATGGCTACTCCAGGTGCTTTATCGATCATCTGCTGAGGTGCAGGGTCTTAAAGTCTGGTCTGCGTCTTTCAGAAGAAGTCAGACCTGTTGGAATGGGCCTATCACTGCTCCTTTGAAATATAACAGTCAACGCATTATTGGTAGTCCTGAAGGAGTCTGGGTGCACCACTTTGGCCTATGCTGATTATGTTGTGCTGGTGGTGACCGGCTTTTCTTGAATTGACTCCATATCGACATGGTCACTCATCCATTTTTAGGAGGTTCCGCACCGCTGCGGACAGCTTGGATTACACTACACCACTCTTGGAGCTTGGAAAAGGGTTGCAATACCATCATTCCATCAAATGGATCGAAATGACCTGACATTTTTACTCAATCCCTAGAATGTCATCTCAATGGGCCCAATGGTGTGCCTAAGTGGGTTCCCTAGTGGGTGAAACATGTATTTGCGTGGTTAGACCGACTTGTAAGACGTTGAGTTAAGAATTTGGTTGTGTTGAGATAAGTTCAGTTAAAATTAGTTGAGTTGTCTTGAAAATTCAGTTGAGCTAAGGGGAGTTGAGTTGAGTAGAGTTGAATTAAGTGGAGTTGAGCTGAGTACAGTTGAGTTAAATGGAGTTGAGCTAGAAGATCCGCTAAGAATTGAGTTGAATTGAGTTAAGAGGTGAGTTGGAATTGGAATTTAGAATTAAGAGTGACGTTTCTATATGTGTATGTGTGCGCTATTGCGGGCGAGTACTGATCATGGCAGCTTGCGAAATTTTGCATGAAGGTACGTGTGGGCCTCCCATGATGCACCTCGATTTTCGAAATTCAAAATGGCCGCGCTCGAATTCCAAAACACGCTCGAAATTCAAAATGGCCGACCAAATTTTCTCGGTGTCAATCCTAGTGTATCCGCGTTTCAACTTGCTTTAAAATATTTACTTATGCCGATTGTTTTCGCTAAAAGTAAATACTGAACTTTTATTTAAAGTAGACATCTTCAATTTTATCAAGATGTGGATGGCAACTCTGGATGTTTTTCTTGTCCTGCCAGATCCTCAATAATATGTGATCACGGGCACTTTTTGAACCGTGGACTGCACTTGCTTTTTGCTAGGTGCAGGTTTAGGAATCAATATGATATAAATAAAGAGAAAAAATATAAAAATTACAAAAAAAATATGATAAATATTCAACCAAACATACTTAGTTCAAATAATGTTTCAAATTAAGCCATCATCTTGTGAAATGACTTGAAATCATCCACTATAAAATTCAAAACCATTGCACGACACTCAATATCCAGTTTTATTAGCCCAGACTTCCGTCAGGAGTAGCTTAGGATAATGATCTCTTAATAGAATATCAGTTTTTATCTTAATTGCCACTCTAACATAATTATTTATAAGAAAGACAGTCATCCTGACCTCTGCATCTCCACCATTTATATACATACGTTCACTGTTTCAAAAGATATAACCAAACGGAAAGAACCAGAATTTTCAAAGACCACAGAAGTAAGATATGTTCCTCCCGAGTCACCCGAAATGACCAAATGGATATTTTATAGCATCATTAAGTGACTTTTGTATACCGTGTATGCTTCGGTTGTTGTTCTCCACTCGAATATATCTAACCGACCATCGTATCGTCTGTCTTTGTGCGCTAAAGGGGATATTTCTTGGGTGAAAACCGATAAAAATCAATTTTGGACCTCTTCGGAGGACGACGACGTAGCGTAGATCGTATACTCCCCGACATTGTATTGTGATGTGCCCTTGTGCAAACGCGCTCAACATTTTCTGCATATAAATACGGTTCCACTAAAGTCGTGCCACATCACCGTCGGCCACCAACACCCGGATGCGCGCTGATCTCCCAGCAAAACCGCACGTTGAGAAGCTGTCACCAAGAACGTCACCGAGAATAGAAGCCATGCATATAGAGAGAGAGGGATCTGCATATAGGTGTCTTCCAAACAACGTTGGTGCGATCGGTTGCATTTGGTTGCATTAGGGTCATTGTGGAACTTGTAGGATCTGTTTAGCGCTTGCCAGATTCCGATGCATTTACCAAAACTAGCCAAGCTGTTGGTGCTGCTGCTGGCATTGGGGCTCCTCGGATGAAATGCAGAAACCTAACCGATGGTGCAGCCCGGCAAAAACCTGACCAAGGATTTATTATATGGGTGACAAATGGAACAATTTCGCTCAGCAAGCACAAACACATCGTATAGGGAGCCCATCGCGCAGCGGCAAGGCTTCTAGTTCCTCTCGTTTTTGCGCGTACACATTAACAAAGCCCCAAGAAGCACCACACAGCCTCCTCTCAAGATGAAATGCCAATAAAAGTTGCCCGGGTAGGAGCCCGGCCAGCGTACACACCGTTCGGCGCGCCCCTCGTGTGCATATTGTTAAGCGGTGCCGATGAATAGTCCTCGGAGATAATTTTCATGCTATTAAATTGATATGATTAAATCTTTATCGGAGATTAGAGCCAGAGATTCGCGGGCATCTCCCTCTTGTTTTTTTTTTTTATTTTTTTTTAGTTAGGATCACCTTCAATCGATGATACTACCTCTCTGCCTGCGCTGTGGAATACCTGAGAGGACGCCGCCGACAATGCTGCTGCTGCTGCGCGACCGATCTACCGAAGAGCTCTGTTTTGGCTTCGCAAAAGACGTCAATTGACAACTTGATGAAAGGGAATTTATGCCAAGGAAGAATTGCTAAAAGGGGATTCAATAGGGACGAGGGATAGCGAGAAGGTATCCCATTGACATGACTACAGATGTCAAAGTGACTGAGATTTAAGATGTATGCAAAATAGTGTCATGTTATTGCTGTGGGTACGAAACCTGTGGATACGGAGGCAACTTTTTCTCTCTCTCCATTATTGGTGGTGGTTATCTTCCCTTCAGAATGCGACGACGACGACGACGGACGACGTTCTTCCTTTTTGCCATTCTAGTGACAATTGAAATAAAGTCTTGCAGTTCTTATATCTGCCCCGATGCCAATTGTATTCGATTTATTGAACGGGCAGGAAAAATTTTTTTTTTGCGCTCTTACAAATGGGAATTTGCATTGGACAAAAAACTATTCAAATTCGTTTCTTTCTTTTTTCGAAATAATGATTTTTTAAGAAGGAGCTTTTATAAAGCCACAAAAATTCCATATTCAAATTACATATTTTGGGTGAATGGAGAAAACGTTCTTGTAAGAAGGAATGGGACATTTCGTAAAAATATGACACAAGTTCTCGAATAGCGTAATCTTCCACAGTATTTCCAAATTCGCACAACGTCCAAAAGTTCAAACATACGGTTCGTCGCCGTCTGATGCAGCATTATACTTCTTAGTCTATGATTTCAGACCTCGATGTCAACCCATGCCTTATAGCCTGTCTGCCATTGAACTCCCCTCGACTTCTATGGATCATCAAGGCTAACCTCACACTATTTCAAGCACGCACGCTTAGTTAACTGAGGTGTACGTGGCTAGGTTTAAATCGTCTGCGAAAACTTCCACACTTGATTTGCTTTGATGTGATTTTAGGATGACTTACAGCTTCCTGTTCCTTCCAAAGCACGGAGGCTGGCGCAATCTTCACATTCTGAAGGTCAAACGACGTCAAACCCAGCGGAAATTCCATGGATGTAGTGAATAAGATGTGTGCAGAACGAGAGTTGAGCCAGACTTACACGAGGCAGTACATTTGTCCCTTACACCATTCTAGATTGTACTGAGGCCTCAATATTTCGAAATGTCCCGGTTAAAAAATCACGTATCGACATGGTATCGTCATAAATTTTACCAAGGCAAGAGCTGTTTGGCCCATGTACTGGCAGTCGATTCCTCACGATACGATAAGTTGTTTGAGTTGAAGAAAGTGACGCTTTAGGGGAATCGCGGCTTTCAGTCCAGGGGCCTTAACTCAACTTAGCATTTCTACTCTAGTCTCTTGTGCTGAAAGTCGGAATTCGGCTTGGCTTGCGCAAAATATGTGTTCATAGAAAATCGGTCTAAGGTTGGGGTTTTGGCATGAGCTTCTAAACGATACTACAACCGTCAGCCCGCCTTTGGGTGACGTTCGGCCACCTGCTCCTCTGATTTGGACCAATTGACTTACGCCAGTCACTTTGCACAAATAAATCATTCCATGTGAGCTGATTCATTTTCACTCAGTTTATTTGCGCCAACTGATTTGCCCCAGCCAGCTTGCGCAAGCAAATAGTTGCGTGTTAACCGATCTTATCATCGAAGCCGGCTTGTGTTTGTGTTAATAATAGAAATTTTTGGGAATGTTCCTCTACAGCCCAATTCGAGCCTTGGCCTCCATCAGCTTCTTCCTCCAGACGTCTCTCTGCTCCGCAGCTTGTCTCCAGTTTCTTGTGTTGAGTTCTGCTGCATCGGCCTTACTACTGGCAGTAGTGAGAAGTATGTTCTGTTCGCGGTGTTTATTCTTCTTTATACGTCTATCGCTTCATCGTTGTCTTCGCTGACTGTGGACCCCAGGTAGTTAAATTGGTTTACCCGTTCAAAGTTATATTCCCCCCAGGTAGTATTGTGGTTTCTTCTTCTTCTTTCCACCCTTCACTGAATTAGAATCTTGCTCTTATCTGCGTTTATTTGCAACCCTATATGTTTTGCTCGATCTTCTAATTCTGTGAATGTTTCTCTAAGATATGACAGTGATCTTGCAAGGCAGTTTATATCGTCGGCATATCCTGCCAACTGTTTGGATTTTTTAAGCAGGGTTCCGTTCGCATCAATGTTAACCTTGCGAGTTACTCCTTCTAGGCATAGATTCCTCTGAGCTTAGTGTGCTAATATGTTTATCAATTACTGCAAAATTTCCTATTCTTCACTAAGAAATCTGTGCTCCGATACCATCTTTTTTCTTTATCTTTTTCAATTATTACTACCACCCGTTTTATAGCGTTCTTAAAATAAATTGGGCTTTATTTTATTTTTATATTTAAATCTCAAAACATGAATTTTTTTTAAATATTAATGTTTTTTTAATAACCACTTCAGTTTTTGTGGCCTCCTAATTAAAATTGCATTTATACGGAAATATTTTGACCTTCAACATATCAGTGTTGCCAATTATACTTGTCTTTCTCTCCCTCCCTCCCTCTGTATACAATCATCAGAAACAGATGAAACGAATACGATAAATAAAAATTGCATACACACGATTTTATTGAGATCCGATATCTTGTGGATGCCTCCTCAATAGGAATCGACTGGACGATGCCCTGAAGACCTCAAAGGAAAGCGACATAAATAATCAATTCAAGGCCATCGGGCTGCCGTGTAATAAAAAAGTCCCAGATCCATTTTAATTATTCTTACCAAGTAATATTTGCTCACCGGTGGAGATCATCGCGCAGCTCTCCGCGACACAAAGATCGAATTTTCTTCTCGTTTTGATATGGAAGTTCCACCTGTGCATTTCTGCCAATAAAAACAGAACAAAACTTAAGTTGAACAAGGTAAAAGAAGTAATACTGCGCCGCCGCGATGAATGCGCGCGCATTCAATTAATATTGAAACTGAAGAAACCCATGGCATTTTTGGATGATGTGATTATTATTGTTGGTGGTGGTTTTATGGGTTATTTTAGGACAGGGGTGGCCAACCTACAATGTTCCAACATATGAAAAAGCAAAAAGAGTCAGCTATGAGCAATGGTTAAATTTCACAGTCTGCCATAGAGTATTGGCTCTCGGGGTGACCGGGTTGATGGATAAAAATCAACAAAATTGAGTGTCATGGAGGTAGCAGAGCAAGCACACTTCTTTGGTCAACATCGAGCTAGTGGGTTATGAGTGCAGGATTATTTTTCTTCCGCTCCCTTAATCATGCATGTGACATATTGCATATTGAAACAGTTGTCCTCTTTGTTGTGGCCTCTTTTGGTAGGGTTCCCCTCCACGTTGTTCTAGGTCTTTCAGCTCGACGATACCTTGCGGATTCCAGTCAAACGCCTGTTTGGCTAGATTCTCGTTTGCACCTCGCAAGGTGTGGCCTTTCCAATTCCATTCGTTTTGCATGACTTCTTCATCTATCCTTTCTTGGCCGCAATTAGTGATGAGCAGGACTTGTCTTGCACATTTAGCAAGAAAGCAAGACCAAGACAATACAGAACAAGAGCAAGACAAGACTGCAAAATCAAGAGAGCAAGAGTTTTTGCTCATCACTTAGTGCCAACAGTGATGAGCGAAAAGTCTTGTATTCCACATTTAGCAAGACCAAGACAGACCTGTAAGACTTTCTGCAAGACTTTTTGCAAGACTTCTTGCAAGACTTTTTTCAGGTCCGTTTGCTCATCGCTTCAAGACTTTTAGCGCTTAGTGATGAGCCAAAAGTCTTGCTCTCTTGATCCTTCACTCCTCTGTAGTCCTGTCTTTTCTTGGTCTAGCTTTGGGTTTTGCTAAATGTGCAAGCAAAGGCAAAACTGCAAGACCAGTCTTGCTCATCACTAGTCGCAATAGATCTTCCTTTGTAATTCTATATGCCCGCGGATTTTTGGTGAAAACTTGAAGGCGCCTAGTAATCAATTGGCGGACTTCCCACGGTTCGCCAACATTCAAAAAAATTGCCTTAACATTGAAGTTGTAAGTTTTATAATTCCTGATGTCTGGGACAAAAAGTTCTGAAATTTGGTTAAATTTTCAACTGCTAATCTTTTCTTTCCGAAAATGGAATTTGCGAAAAATGATGCTGTCGGACGAAAACTTGCATCGTCAATTAAATTACATGTCGTCTGGTCTTTTAAAAATGCTCATACCTCGTCTATTGCCAATTTTAACTCACATTCTCAACTCCTGTCTCACGGTACCAAAGTTTTCCTCAACTTGAAAGCATGTTTTAATCATACGCCTTCCTAAGTGCCCTTCTCCTACCAGTCCTTCCGATTTTCGGCCTATCAGTATACGTCCATTCCTGATACAGCTCCTTGAAAAGCTGATGGCAACTCAAATAATGCGTATTGGTCCTCTGGCTTTTGTAAACATCACAGTCTTCAATTACATGCTTCTGCGAAAACTTGCCTCCCACAAGCACCTTTTGTTCTAACTGGTCTTAAGCTTTTGCAACGATTTTTATCTAATCGCTCTCAAAATGTTAAACTAGGTGGCTAAAGTTCATCAAGTGCCCTACACCACGCTGGAGTCCCCCAAGGATCCATTCTTGGGCCACTGTTATTCAGCATTTTTACTAACAATATTCTAATATTCATATGTATGCAGACGATATGCAGCTTTTTTTCCTGCTTGAAGAGATGAAATACATATGTATGTGTGTGAAAATACTTGCTGTTAACTTCTGTCATGTACCCTACTGGTCGATATTAAATTTGCACCGATTGTGTATGCCGTTGTGACCACATTTTACCCTACTCGAACTACGTATTGGTCTAAAGCCTGGCAATTCCTTTTTTGCGCCCGGTGCAGTATGCCACACTGCGCCCCCACCAGCTGCTCATTTTTTGATTACAGCGAAGAACAAAGGGAGAAGACACAAAAATCTGTGGAGTTCGTTTAATATATGAAAACGAATGCAAGGGAACACACTTTTTTACTTTTTTCGGAAATTGCTTCCAATTGCGCCCGGTGGAAATACACCAATTAAGCCTAAAAAAGCGCCGCCCCTACATTTGTCCAATCAAGATCAGCTTCGCGATCTTGATTTTGTGCTGAGTTTGCTTGCGTTTTAACTTCACCAAACTCTACCGCTCCGCTAGTGCTGTTAAATACTCTAGGATGTTTATCGGTGTTAGCTGCACTTCCCTAACTATTTCTAGCAGAATTGGCTCCGAAGATCTATAGTACTATACACCCGAATTTCCACAATAGAGGTCTCTATTTTGTTCTCCAAGCCTTCCTATTTCAAGGAATAATGGATGGTCACTGGACTAGAGTTTCTACTGTAGAATATTCCATAGAAAAAAAACTTCATCTTAACAGCCTTCCTGCACAAAAAAGGCGCTTTCAACAACTTTAAAACAGAGTCAACCCCAAGTGTTTCTCGCTGAATTAGGGATCTGTAATAGTACAACTAGTACTCATTACAAATCAAGAACTATGGCAACTTACCAGAAAAGAAAGGATAGCGAATGACATGGATTTACATTGGCCACACCTTCAAGAAGACAATGGAAAACAGTCTGTACAGTTCCTTTAATATATAAAAAGGAAACCCGAAAACACTTAATCATTTTTTTTTTCGAAGTTTTAATTTTTTTAAATCTCATATACTGAAATTGCACCCGGTGCAAAAGCGCCGCCCAGGGCCGGTGCTTGGTTTTTTTTGCGCCCGGTGCATAATGCTATATTGCGCCCCATCATTTTTGGGTCGCAGTGAAGGACAATGGAAAGAGGCAATAAATAACAAAGCAAAAGAAAAAAAAATTTTAATAAACCAAGCAAGATCTATTAACTAGTTCACCTTTTTTCATTGCTTTACATTTAGGGGCTTCGTTCTCCTTACTTCATTCATTTGGCTTTTTATAGCAACTGTTGGAACAAGATTTAAAAGTGCTCCAACAGCGCCCAAAGAATTCAAAAAGTGCCTCAGAGCAGTATAAATGAATGATAGATTTTCCTCTCACTTAGCGGATTTTTCGAACTTTTTTTGCTTCTCGAAGAGGAAGGTCACTTTATGGGTAATATTTTTTTCTATTGAGATATTGGATTAAAAAGTACCGGGGGCATTCGCTTGGCCTATTGTACTGCGCGTCTAAACCTCATGGAGCAGTCCTGCCTTTGGTCGAAAGCGTTCTCGGCTATGCTCCGTGGGCTCCCCAATTCCATTCCGGCCCTCCCTTTCCTTTAGAGAGGTAAGGGCAGAGCGGCGGCGGTCTGGATCTCCTTGTTGTCCTAGTTGGGAGGTAATTGCCATTCTACCCCTTTTTTTCTGTTTCTGGGGTCACTGCACTGCAAACCCCAGAATATTTTTGGCGTGTGAAATTAACACACTACACACTTTATAAGCGTGTAAATTCGATTAGCCGTGTTAAAATAATGCACTTTAGCAATATGGTGTGTTAAAATAATGCGGATAAAAAGACATGTGTGTTAAAATCACACACATCTAGCGTATAATATTTTTTACACGCTAAAGAAATTGCAACGTTTTATCGTTTCACGTCTTAAACGTGTGAAAATCAAACGTTTTGCATCATTTCACACACTTCACAAAATTAATACACATGAGAGTATTAATTAAAGGAAAGTTATGACAATTGTACTCAATGACACTAATAAAACCATTTTTTAATTTTTTTTTTTTATTATAAAAAGGAAATTTTTCACATAATACTTATTTAGCCATAAAATTCATTTCTTTCATGATTCAATAAACATACGTAATTATAATATTGAGTTTCAACATAAATTAATGGATGCGGAAATAATATATTATCATAGGCTATTATATTCTTCAGACTTGAAGTAGTTTTTTGTACACAATAAGCATTCAGCTTATCATCAAAAAGCAATGTATTTAAATACCAATATATAAAATAAATATTATCAGAGATGACAAAAATTTCTTTGATTTGACCGAATTGCGGTAAACTATCATCATTGCACTCTAAAAGTATTATAGACTTTGGTTTAAATTCTGTACCATAGATTTCTACTTTAGGTGTACGTAATAATGCAAAATTGTTTCGACTTTCTTCTGGTATAATAGAATAAAATAAATTGCCATTTGGTAAATTGTTTAATACAACTGTAACACCAGCATAAATTGTATGGCCTTGGTATAAATATTTTGTACTTGTACCAGGTAATGATGCCAAATTACCACATAATCTGGCTTGATGCCTGTAGGCACAAGTATATGCCATATTTTTAAAATTTTTGACTACAGGCACTAAATATTTAAAGTACGCATGTGCATTTTCAAATCGAAAACAAGATTGTTGACGTATTGGGCCTAGTAACCGAATAAACCTTGGTAAATGAAGAAGAAAATGAATTTTGGGAATTAAACAATTTGGGTATAAAGTAATAAAGTTTCTTATGTAAAGTTCGATCATGAGAACTAATAAATCTATTGAAGTTTCGCTTATTTCATAAGCTAAACATGTATTTAATATTTGTAATAAGCGTATATGTGAACATAGTCTGTTTTTAATTCCATCATCTATACTATTCTCTACAGAATCTTTTATCAAAAATGGTAGAAAGTGTGCTAACGTAAACATTTGTGAGGCATTTTGACGAAGTGTACCATTCGGAGCTAAATGCTCCTTTAAAATAACAGCTGGTATGTCACGTTTGAAATGACCATAATAATTAAAATGAGTTCTCCATAAATTAAAATCTTTAATAGTAAAAACTTCCTTTTCAACAATTAAGTAACACAGTAGTTGCCTACATGCTACCTGTACAATACCCTCAATCAGAATGTGCATTGCGTCTGGAGGTAAACTTTGTGTAATATCGAAGTCTAAAATATCTAATAACGGACTTTTATTATTGACTCCATACCTTTTTTGCCAAAATTTCAGATTTCTTCTAAGAATATTCGGATCATCAAATACTGCCACATAACGACCGTGATCGAGCTTATTTCTTAAAAAACATTGTCGTTCTGAAAATATATTTTTCCAATCATCCGCAGTTATCATGCAATGACGACAAAAACGATAAGCTGCAACAGATAATTTGAATCCTCCTAAGAAAGCAGAGGCTGGCGTATCTCCTGCACAAAATAACAAGGATCCTTTATAGATTTTTTCCTCATTTGCGTTTATTCTAATTGATATGCCTTCTGTTTGAAGTAAATTTATATCTTGAATAAAAGGTTTTAATAACGCTGATAGGGCACCATCCTTATTAAGCCACTCTGTTTTTGTTATTGCTAACAATTGAATTCCATTTTTAGAACTCCTAACTCGTGGGTCAATATTTCCAATTGTCCAATAGAACATAGATAGTTTTTGACATTTGGAACTAACCCCTAACGGATTTGCCACTCCTAAGTCATCATAGTATAATATTATTGCTAACGAATTCGGATGAGCTTTAAAAAAATCGTTTTCTTTATACACAGTTCCATCCAAAACAGTTTTATAAATATTATTCATATTTGTTGTTGAAAACTGGAGATGATTTCTAACATCTTCATTATTCAATAATAATTTCAAATTTTTTAAAAATGGTACAACATAAGCACTCCGTTTTATTTCTTCTAACACCGGCTGACCATTTTTCTTCTTGTTCCAAGCTAATTCTCTGTAAATGGTGTGCTCTACTGGTAAAATTAATTGAAATTTATCAATTAAAACTTTATCCAACTTCTTTTTGGAATCAATGGATGAAAACAAATATGAAGAAGTATATTCCTCCATAAATAACTTCTGGACTATGTGAAGGTCTATCAAATTCGAATGTGGTTCGACCCTTCGTTTCAATTCATTCTATGATGTTAATTAAGAGTTTTTTAAGTAACATTGGAACTATGTCATAAACAAAATATTACCATAATTATAGATGTGTACATAGAAATTAACTCTTGAACACCTGAAATTATGTTGTCAACTGCTGTCTGTGAGATTTTGCACTTTTCTCGAATGTTTAATATGAACTTAGCGGCGTGCAATGAAAGAATTTCTTCTCCTGACATTTGAAATTGATCTGTTTCACTGGAAATAAATTATACAAAATGCATATGTATATGGAAAAAAACATTAAAACTTGCCTTCTACGATATCATCATTATCATCATCGTTTTGCAAATAAACTTCGGGTCCAACGTTTTCAATATTTTGAATTTCATGTTGAGAATGACTTCGCCACAGATGTTGTTGAAATGTCTTCCATTTTTGGAAAGTTACTCCACATCCGTCATGATTGCATTTAACCATAAAATTAACGTCCATTCTATGATAACGAACTACATGACGAATTAAATCATCCGATGTACACACAGCAAAACACATTTGACACTTAATTGTATTTTCCATCTAAGCAAGCTTTGAAGAATTGTATGTAAGAAAATCACACCAAGTAATTTGCACAAGTTTCTAAGAACACTGGAAATTTGTCAACCTAGCGGGAATAATAGTGAGCGTTGCAGTCAAGAAAAGGAATACATATATGTAACAAACCTCCCTCGAATATGTACATATATTTTTAACTTCCAAATGCACTGAAGATAGATTTTAAAATTTCTCTTTTTCTTTTGAGGAATATTTCTATTTCCATGGGCTCGTTTATTGGGGCAATAAAATACATACATATTACAATTCGTTCCCAACAAAGGCATGGTTAGAACCCTTCCACAGTCACAGCCCTTGTAAGAACAAAATTTTATGGCTGTTTTTGCTCTAAAAAAGTGATGAGTCATTCGTATTTTTTTTTTTTGTATTCAGTTCATGCACAACCTTCTACATAAGTAAATATAGAAGGTTGTGGTTCATGCATATTTCGGTTTTTTTAACAATGCTTTTGTCTTAGTTTCTTTGTGATCGAAGCATAATTTCGAAGCATTGGAAAAGTTCATTTTCAGTTCCGCCGTGATATTGAAAAGTTGTTTGTGTCTGAAGTGTCCAGTGTTCAGTTTCAGTATAAATTCAAAATCTATCAAGTGCTTTTTTTAGTGATTTTATAGTAAAATCAACGTGGTCAAATAGTTAATTTTGCTCATAGCTTCTTATATTTTAACCTATTGCTCTATGAACTTTTTAAAAGATGGAGAAAACTATCTTTTGTAAGATTGGCCTGCGATGTAAATCACTTACCTTTCAAAGCAGAAACAATGAATGTGATTGTGACGCCGTTCGTCGTTGTCTTGTGGATGCTTGTGCCAAAGACAAAATTCTCAAGGCAATGATGTTTAATAAACATATAATATTGCAACGTAATCATCCAAGAAGAAATAATTTTTTGTGTGATATCGAAGAAGATGAGGAGATTAAGGACGATGAAGACATTCATGTAATTTTAATAGATATAGAACAACCTAATGAAAAAAAGAGCCAACCTGAACCATTAATTATATATGAAGAGCCACCTGAAGAAATACAAACGTCCGGGAAGTTGGAGACATCAGTGGTAAGTTTATTAAGTACAAATAGTAAGCACTTCTTTAACAATTCTGTGTGTCAATGAGTTTTACATAATAAACATATTTCTATGTACCATAGATGACAAAAAGTGGCATACAATTCAAAGTTAATGAACTCGATTGTATTGATAGCTCGTCTGAAACAGTAATGGGTTTTTTAGACCAGCTAGATGCAAATTATGTTGATCCTAAAAATATGTCAATCGCAGCAGATAATGTTAATGAGAGCACAGCTAATAATGAAGCGGAGTTGCTACCGAAAAAACTTGTTAAAAAAAGTACACGTGAAAATTCTCCTGTACCATCTACAAGTAAAAACTGGAATCCAACATCTGTACCGTATCCTGCACAGCTTCCCAAATTCACTTTAAAGTTACAAACTATTTATGATCAGGGTGAACTAATTAATTACATGAAAGATTTTATATTTTTTTGGGCAGTGAATCTCGAGCACATTACAAATAATGAGCCATCTAGAAGAGATTATCAAAATTATTCGAGAACAATAGTTGATACATATCCTGAAGTTGGTGGCGGTAATCATGGTTATGTGAGCGGATAATTTCTTGTTCATTCATCATAAAAATTACTTTATTATTACAATTTATTTAGGGTTTAGTATCTCAACAACTAAGTAGCTGTATACGCAATCGGCGAGCACAATTAAAAAGAAAGTTGGCTGGTCCAGAGAAAAAGGGGAACGCAATAAGGAAATCAACTTTAGTGTTTCCAAAAATGAAGCATTCACTTTCTGAAAAGGACATGGAAGCAGCAGAAAATGAACTTAAGAAGAAAAATAATGTGACGGACACTCCACATGTTCGAAGATTGCTTGAGGAGACATTAAAAGCCAGGAGAAATTACATCCACGAGAAAATCAGCAGAATAAGAGAGATTGAAGAAAAGTATCCACAATTGATGGAATTCGATCTGGTAAAAATAGTTTCATGTTTTCAATTGTGTTTAGTAATTAATTTGTACGATTTGCACAGATAAATTATGTATTTTCTTAGTTATTGACAATTATGTTTTTTAAAAGTATAAATTTCTGTAGAGTGATTATAGTAACATATGCAGAAAAGTTATTCGAACAATATCTTTACACAATTGAAATATTTTAATTTATAAGTACATAAACCCAGAATTTTAATTAAAATGTATTTTGCAGATGCTGTATGAATTCGAACTGATTAAAGAAATAAGAATAGAAACCTTAAGTGGAAATTTGGATTGTATGTTCAAGAAATTAAAAATATTCTATGGCATAAATGATGAATCTGAGGAATCAAAATCTGCTATTTTATGTAAATTGCAGGAACAGCTTATTAAAAAAAAGGACCGGAGACAATGCGATGAATTGTTTATTGTTCAGCGGGTAAGTTTATGAAAATACGAAAATTATTTTTTGATACCTTTGTATTAATGTCACTAAACATTATAAATATTTTTAATATTTTTTTTATATATAACTTTCTTAACGTTTTTGCAGGCACTTTCCTCCACGGATAATTTGATAACAGTAGAAAACGCGTCACCTAGATTAGTTTTGTATTGTTATGAAGGATGTATTGCAACTTCATTTATAGTTGCTGACACTGTTAAAGTGAATATAACAAATCCAACCATAAATAGGTGTTTGGTAGGTTTAATTGCTGCATACTTCGCATGGGATACACAATACCCCTCTGCGTATTTCAATGTTTTGCAATATTTAGAATATGAAATGTTGCAAAAAAAAATGAAGAATACCATGGCAGTGGATAAGTTTATACGTCAAGTAACTAATTTCAAAAAGCAAAATTAATATAAGTTGTTTTTCCTTTTTTTTTAAATTAAAGTTGATTTTTTTTTACATGAAGATTAGATAGTTATTACAATCAAATATTATCACATATTGAAATAGTATGTTTAATTGGTGCTTTAAATAAAAATATTAAATAATTATTCCGACTTTTTCATGTAATGTTTTATTTTAAAATGTTTTAGTCTAATAGAAATATTCCTTTTTATAATTATGACGTTTACATACGGGTATATAATAGTGTTGAAGCTCGTTAATATAAATATATATATTTTTTGTTAATTAATAAATAATTAGTTTATTACAATGTCAATAAAGAAATACATTTATTTTTATAACCTTGAACTCAACTGTAAACATACACTCTATTATTTCGTTAAAAATGGTTAAGATATTAACAACACCTTTATATCGAATGTACAAAAATTAGTTTATTAAAATTAATTTAACAAACAAAGTAAAATAGATGAATGCATTTCGACCGATGTAATCGGTCATCATCAGCAACACAGCTAGCACTAAAGGTCTATGACTCCTATGGAACTCCATAGACCTTTAGTCCTCGCCGTGTTGCTGATGATGACCGATTACATCGGTCGAAATGCATTCAACTATTTTACTTTGTTTGTTAAATTAATTTTAATAAACTAATTTTTGTACATTCGATATAAAGTGTTGTTAAGAACCATTTTTAACGAAATATTTGGCGTATTTAAAACACACGCATTAAGTGTGTTACATATACACGCTTTTCGCGTGTTGAATTTACACGCTTTCCACCTGTTAAATTTACACCCATTTTGTGTGTTAAATTTACACGCTTTTCGCGTGTTAAAAATTAACACGTTTTAAATGTGTAAAAAGTGACTACATGATTTAACACGCGAAATACGTTTTAAATTCACACACTTGGGTTTGCAGTGTGCTTCCCTGGTTGTTGGAGTGCTCCCTCTATATTTTATGGGAGCTGGTGCTGCTAATTTACCTGCGGGTCAAGAAATGTTGGGTAGAGGGGCGGCTATCTTCTTAGGTATCCGAGCTGCAGGCCGCCGTCCTGCCTTTGGTCTGTAGGGAAGGAGTACACGAAAGCATCCTGACAGAGCCTCCATATCAGAATAAGACATTACACAACTCGGTGCGCCCGGTGAGTAGACGAGATCCTTAAACGACAGTGCAAAACCTACCCACTGCCATGCAGCCTTCGACAGGACAACTTTACATCTTGGCTTAGTAGGGCCGATCTTATTAGCCCATGCCTTTCAGGGCAGCTTTCAGCGGCCACCACGAGGAGGTTATGATCCACAAGTCCGAGAATGAATTTTGAATTTTTTTCTTCAAAATCTTATATTGCGCCCCCGTACAATTGCGCCCGGTGCAAGTGCACCATTTGCACCTATGAAAGCGCAGCCCCTGATTGGGCTCCTCTCTAAAGGCTCGACTACATTGAGCGAGTTTATAAGCTACAGTTTAGAAGAGCTTTTGCGACTGTTTCACCAGATATCTTACAGGGGCGCAAACCAGTTTGTGCATCTTTCGCATTTTTTCCTCAGAAATAATTATTTAATAATTCCGCGTTTCCGTACGTTAATTGGTCATCCTTTCTTTTGTCTTCTCAGCACAACTTTAAATCAGAATCACCCCGTCCCGTGGAATCGTAATGCATTTTCAAAGTGGCCCGCGATACCATTTTGGGTTGGCCACCCCTGTTTTAGGAGATCGCAACGATCTTTTTAAACAAAAAACAATTTGCATAACAGCCAGAAGAAAATCTTCTCATTAAAAATGATTTTCGTTAAATAAATCTTACAACAAGGAAAATAATAACGAAAAAAAAAACTGAGTCACTTGAGTGAATTTTCCGCCTTTTGTGTCCATTCAAGAAAGCGGAAAATGATCAGATTAGCAACATTTTAGATGATCATTCGTGGATAGTCGAACAGCTCGATCAGCATTCGCTTCTACATCTTGTGTTGCATAGTATAAATCCGTCCAGTAAAGTTAGGTCAGAACTTGCTCGAATCGACATAAACGGAGATTGATTAAGACATAAACATTGTAAAATGTTGTTCTACTTGTTTTGTATAAACATACATACATACATCCATACAGAGGAGCCCCAAGACAGTTTCCTTCTTTTTAAAAAAACATCGGGATCACTTTTGCGGGGGGATTACCTGCCCAGAGAACGAACAGTGAAGAAAATTGCCAAGAAAATTCCACTCTAAATTTAAAATTCTTCTTTCCTTTTGATTTTCGAAATGAAAATTGAAATTATTTAAATTTCTTAATTGGCTTAAAACATATCAAATAAATGTAAAAAAAATTATGTAATTGAGAAAAAAAAAACAATGAAAAAAAAAAAATAAAGAAAATTTAAAAATGGTCCAAGGAACGTCTTCAAACTGAAGAGAATATTTAGCATACCTTTGCTTACTTTGAATGCGAGTTCGTCCGAGTGAAGTATGCTTGGACACCATTCGGAATTCCTTAGGGTTCTTTGCTTCCTTCTGGACATGTCTTTAAGTTTTCCAGTCTTGTGGCCCATTGGAAAAATTTCTTCAAGTATGCAAATATTGTGTTTCGACTTCAAATTACAGAAAAGAATTCAGAACATTGCTTGTATGGATAGGATTCTATGTAACATACACATATGTATAAATGGAGAAGTATTTGAATGGTTTTTTAGGATTGGGGGAAAATTGTTAAAAGATAGCAATTTTTTTTTTGTTTATGTAGTGTAGAAATGCTATCATGATAATAGTTGATACATAACAATTCTTCCGACGTGCGGAGAGTAGTGAGGGAGATCAAACCTGGACCCATACTCGAGTAATGGTCTGACAAGAGAGATCTTTAACAAAAGGTCAACTTGCAAAAGTTTGCAATCCTCGATACTCTTTATGTGACAATACAATTTGATGTCATCAGCGTAAATTAAGAGTCTACAGTGTCTTAGCAAGGCAACAATGTCATCGATTGTTAGAATAAAGAGCAGGGGACCAAGATGACTTCCTTGAGGAACACCGGATGTCGCTTCAATGATTACTAACTGGTCTATAATTCGATATTTCTTTCTTGCTACCACTCTTATAAATAGGAGATTATGAACGAAGTCCACCCGAATAAAAATAAAAAATGACCTTACAACGGGCGAACAACGACCGTGATTGAAACAGGGCCGGCGCTTGGTTTTTTTGCGCCCGGTGCACTAGGCCATATTATCATATGAGCTGTTCATTTCTGAACGAAGAGAAAGACAATGGATAAAGACACAAACACTCTCTGGATGGGAGAAACAATTTTCATACATTACTTTTACATGCTTACTTGAAGTATACTTGAAGTAGATTTCAAGTAACTCAATATGCATGTAAACTCGTCCTGACTTCAAGTATACTTGAGTCAAGTAAATCACAAAAATTTGTTTGATTGACTTGAAAAACCTCATGTAAACACTACTTGAATACTTGAAATTTTGCTTGTGTATTTTTTCTTTGAAACAAGAAGAAGATAAAAACTGTAGTGAATGTATACTTTTGATGCAATATTTTTAAAGTTATTTATATTATAATTTGAAGATAGTTTCTGTTATAATATGAAAGGTCAAGTGTCAGTTCAAGAAAATTTCAAGACATTTTGAAGTCAAGTAAATGAACCGAAAACGCAACTTGAGTTTCAAGTAAATTTCAAGTCAGGAACTCAAGTAAATCATGTAAACGTAATGATAGTTTGCGTAAAATCTAAGAGTGCACCGTAATAATTGCATAGATAGGAAGTTTCACATGGGTCAACATCCAACCAACCAAAATCTGCTGAAAACGTCGTTTGCAGAGAGGAAGATGGGGTCGGCAGATTTTTTGAACTTCTGTATTCTTTCACTGAATTTTTGAATTAACTTGTTGGTTTTTATCTCCCTTTTGCTAAGAAAAGAAAAGAAAAGATATGGCAGAAGCGAGGATTAAGATTAAAAGCAACAACAAGAAGCTAAAGCATTCTAACGTATCGTTTGCTGGAAAAGTTGGCTCTTGTGAAAACCTATGCGTCATCTTCATCGAATTTCGAAAGGGAATGGACGGTTACAGACAATTGGTGTTGGTTGACCCGTTTCAAACTGGCCATATGAATTTGTTAGATAGTAAAAGAACAAACCAAAAAGAGCAATTAAAGAGAAATTCTCGCCACCAGGAATGTTGTTCTCCTCATTTCGCTCATTTAATACCTACTTTTAACAATTCTAAGAACAGAATTTAAAAGTGCTGCAACAGCTCCCTGAAGTTTATATCAATCGCGGTAAACAGCAATACACAATTCACAGGCCATGGTGCTTTTTTTTTAATTTTCAAAAAGTGCTCCGGCGTGGCATAAATAAATGAGAGCAGACGAAGGTCTCTCTTTAACTTTTTGAGTAAAATCTCAAATAACATTTCTTGAGTAAAATTTTATGAGAATCTCGAATCTCTGGTAACTTGTTTGCACGAGGAGACGGTTTTACTTCCATGAGAAAGTACAGGAAAGACATTGAATAAATTTGTGTAATTTCTTGAACCCGTCAGAATACTTATAATTTTGTTTTATTCAAAGAATAAATTTTTTTCTAAATCTTATATTCTGAAATTGCGCCCACGACAAATTGCGCCCGGAGCGAGTGCACCATTCACACCTATGAAAGCGCCGCCCTTGGATTGAAACGTAGTCAATCGGGCAATCGTAGCCTCCTCATTCTCTTTATATTCAAGGTCGACGACCGGCAAAGCTAGAGGTTAAGTTGGCACACTTTTATTACTCTTAAATCATTTTCGGGTGAAAGTGTGCAATGTGGCCGATGTTCCCCCTTTGTAGGGCCATTTTTTTATTTTTACTTGGGAGATTAGATTCAAAAGCTTAGGATAGTACGTGATCAGTATTATTTGGACCAAAATCTATCAACATTGTTTGAAACCTAGTTGTGTACCGTACACAGTCCTGTTGAAAAACATACGAGTATGACCTTCCTTCCCTATATGGCTTCAGCAAGCTCTTTAGAATACGCACATATACTTCTTTCGTAATAGTTAAGCGAGTACGGCTTATTTACCTCGAAAACAGCATTAGCAGTGCAAGTGTTCTAAGCTAAGGTATTCCGGCAGATTGAGGAATCTAGGACCAAAACCATAGATTATTGCAGACAGTATAGGATCATCAGGCCTGTGAGGAATACATCTACGACGTCAGTATTTGTTAAACGTAATGCGTTTATCACTTGTGCCTGTCTGGACTCAAACGACATTGAAAAGGTTTGCTGAGTTTGGTCATTACTAATCTGACAATACCGTTTGAATAAGGTGCCCCGTCGGTGTCTCCTCTGAGTCTGGGTTTGACTCTAACCACTCCCTCGTAAAGAAAACATCCTCAATTACTGTCACGAATGGATCACCACAACAGATACTCTTTATCTATACTCTGAGATATTTAGTTAAGAACCAAATTGAAATTTGGCTTTCGGAACTACAAGCTAGTCAGTAATCAGCCGGAGGAAACTGCTCCTAGCAGTCTGGTTAATCTCTGAACTGAAATGATCGACTTGATCAATATCATGCAAACCCGATGAAGTACAAAGTAAATGACCTGATAATTGTGAAGAAAGAGTTGTTCGCTTTGGGTCATGGGTTGCTTCAATTTAGGTACTTGTAGGAGATCTTCCGGATGTCCAGCGAATCAGCTCGATGGAGGCTGACAAGTTAGGAGAACTACTTCAAGTTGAATTACTTAACTATTAGCTAAAAGCGATCAACCACCATTTTATCGCTAAGAATTTTATTTCTTCTTCTATGATGAGTTAGCTGGCGGTCCTGTCGCTGGCTGGCGGTGACGCTACTGTCGGTGCCGCTGGGTCTCAAACTCCATTCACGATTCGTTTCCGTTCGCGGCGATTTTTGGCGACGTCTTGAGCCTCGATAACTGATAATCGTTGATTCTCTAAGTTGCCCTCGATATTCTTTAGCCAGGTTTTCTTCGGTGCCGATCGCAGAATTCTCCAGTCTGACGGTCGGACGGACGGTCTCGCCAGAGAAGTTTAGATGGCAAGCGGATATCATCCATTCGGCAAGCATGTCCAAACCACCGTAGTTGACGTTTTTGTATATCTATTTCGGTTGGTATCTGTTGATTGCATCTTTGTCCAACTATTTCGTTTCGAAGGCGATCGCGGAGTGAGACATCGAGAATCTGCCTCAAGCATCGCATTTGGAAGATCTCGAGCTTGTTGACGTCCGGCTTGAGGAGTGCGATCCATAAATAAGAATTGGAAGGATCAACGTTTGGTAAGGGCGTACTTTCGTTTTGATGGTAATATTTGTTCGTTTCCATTGGCACCACTTGAGCAAGGCGAATGTTACTGTTGGCTGACCAATGCAGCTGTGAACGTCGGCCGTCGACGCCACTTGTGACCAATGATCTACTAATAGATCGACGGAAATAGCTGGTGGTATAGACCTAACAGGCTCGAGCATGGACTTTTTTCCAAAGTATTGATACTTAGAAATGAAGCTAGTAAACCGCAAATCTGACTTGTTAATTTCTCTCTAAAACTGGATCTTTACTCAATCGTAATTGGCTGGAATAAGGCAGAAGTTTCCTGGTTTCCAGAAAGTCTTTGCTGGAGGCGTAGAAGCAGGACTGATCATGGAATTTATTTTTTTAGTTATTGAGTGTTCCGAAAGTGTTTGTTTAAGGAAAATAGAGCGAATGATCGCAGTTCTTTTAATAGATAATGAAACTACCATCTACAATCGATGAGCTACAAGATCAACGATCGATTTAAAGATCACAAAAATTGGATCCATAGGTTTCGATTAAATGATTTACGCATGCGCATTTCACAATCAACAACATCATTAAAAGCAATTTCCTCGTGTTATTAATTTCTAATTTAATTTCAAAATTGTAGTATAAAATAAGAGAATATCAAAGAATTTTCTAATTGACTTTCCAGCCACAGTAGAACGTAATGGACGGACATCAGCAGCATATCAGCATCCACTATGTACGTATGTAAGTATTCAGGTATTAGGCTAAGAACCAGAGAACTGCGGTGAGTCTTCATTAAGCTTAGCCAATTACGAGGGCATAATAGCGCCCACGAGAAAATAAGTTACTGCCGCTGTTGTTCCGGATAAAATAAATGAGCGATTTAAATTCGTGTTTACACAAAGAAGTTAATGCTAATTTACATGCGATTAGTACAAGATAAGAGAAAAGAAGGTTTCAACTCCGGCTTCGAATTGAGTGAGCACAGCCAGAGTTAAACGTCCATAAGGGATCCCATACCCCGGAACTGGGAAGAGTTGGATCGCTGGAGGCTTAAGCACCAGCACCAGCAAATACCGAGACGATCCGACATTCTGGCCTTTTTTAGAGGAGATTGCTGCTGCTGCTTCGGCTCTGGGTGCTCTGCCCCGAAACTACACTGTGATGTGCATTATGTGTACATATGTATAGGTATAACCTCGTAGTTCTTATCAATTTTTTGGAAGCAGCTTCAAAACGAATTAAGGTAAAAGAATTAAATTAGCGAAATTCTAATCTTAAAGACATTCGGTGGCATCTTCGCCAGTTGAGCTTGAAAAATGCATCGAAGACTGGGAATCATCGTGGATTTTTATTGTTCATTTCGTTTCTTTTTACAAAAATCACAGCCAAACATTTTCTGGTGACTCTGTTTGCATGGGGATCAGTTTCTGTGCAATTAATCGAGCTCCGAGGGTTTGTAAATAAATTTTCAAATTGGGGAAAGACAAAACAAAACCAAAACCAAATCAAAAAAAATCGAAAAACTAAATTCGTAAAATTAAAAGGTTCCTTGGACGATGTGTGTGCAGTTTCTGCATAAGAGTCACGTAACTCAGCCTGAAGTACGTCTCGGCTCATTAATTAAAGTGATATCAGTAAATAACGTCACTAATTTAAAGCCATTGGAACAACAGAGCGAGTACGATAGAGACAACCGACCGAGCAAGCCAGTATGCCCTTTCCTGGGGCTGCGCAAAGTATCGGACTACCCATTGGGCGCCCATGGAATTGATTTCTGACCTCTCTACCTCTACTACCTTGGCGCTAATTAACTGTTATTGATGTCAAGCAATTAGCATCACTGTAAACAGCCATCGAAAACTGCCGAGCAGAAAGTTATAATTACTAAGGTCACATCCAGAGGATGCTATAAATATCTTTAATTTCAGTTCATATTTTATCAAATTTAGCCGACGAGGCATTCTCGGCGCTCCGGCTAAGCTGCATTCGGCGGGGCCCCCCGGCCCCTGCGTCTATATTAATCTTTTTGAGATGCACCCGGCCGAAATTTAGGTGAATCCATAAAATTTGCATACTACAACGTGCGATGGGCAACTAACCCGCTCCTCTTGTCCATTTTTTCGTTTCATTCATTAATTCCATATGCCATGATTATAAGTTTATGAATGTTTAGTATTTCATTAAGGCGCATGCTCTGAGGGCCCACTTGAGACTAGGGCCAGTATCTAGAAAAAAACAGGCTGCAAGAATTTTTATATTTCCCCATTCTTTCCAGTTTGATACAGTTTGAATTAAATTCATCGCGTTTGAATCTATGCAGGCGGACATTCCATCGAGAATTCCTGGTTTTGAGTTTGTTGTTAGATGAAACACAACCAGTCAATGTCGAATTCATGGTTAGTTTTACAGTAAGACGTGTTTTCTCAGTTGGTTACAACAACACTGAAATCCTTCCAGAGTGAGTCATTATGCCATCAATGGAGAACTTCTGTGATTTCTGATTGAAAAGCTGAATCAAGTAGCTTTCGATGGTTGTCAATGGTTGTATCAGAAATTCCCAATCATACACTACTCATTGGAATTTGGGATCGAAGTCTCCTTCCGACGACCCGATCACTGCAGTGTATACCAAGCGGAGGTTTTAGCCACACATGAGGCTGTTTTGTAAATCTACCAGCTAGGCGACAGGAATCGAACTGTCTACATCTTCTCGGATAGTCAGGCGGCTCTGAAGGCCCTGCGCTCCTTTACTAATAACTCCAGAACTATCTCTGAATGTCTCCGATCTCTTAACGAGATGGCTCAGCAGTTCGGGACCCTCCTCGTATGGGTGCCTGGTTGAATCGTTGAAGAGAAGATTAAGAAGGCGACAAGGGTGCTTCACCAGTGCAGAAGAGTATGTGGACTAAGGTGGGGTATCTCACCAAGGTTAGCATACTGGACATATACCATGATGGTGAGACCCATCATAACTTATGCCTCGGTGGTCTGGTGGACTAAAGCCACACAGAAAACCGTCAAGAGGCATTTGGACAAGGTGCAAAGAATGGCCTGCGTAGGTGTGAGCGGTGCTTTCCGCACCACACCCGCCGCGGCATTGGAGGCGCTGTTAGGTCTGCTGCCGTTAGATCTCCAGGTGATGAAGACTGCGGCAGCCTCAGCGATTCGGATGAGACGGGATGCCGCATGGCAGGCGTCAGGAACCTTATATGGGCACATGAAGATCCTGGATCGCATTAAAGGGATTAGGGAGCTCATGATGCCCATGGAAGGGATCACAAAAATGAGGGTGACCGAAAGGTATCATAAAACCCTCATAGGGAACGGAACGCTCCCCGAAGGGAGACCGGAAGACATATATATCTTCACGGACGGATCCAAGATTGACGGCAGAGCAGGTGCGGGAGTCTTCTCGGAGGACTTAAATCTGACCTGCTCTCTGGCTTTGGGGAATTACACCTCAGTCTACCAGGCGGAAATGCTTGCTCTGCTGCACGCGCTGGATCACATAAATGAGGGTCAGGTGCAGGGAAGAAGTATCCTTATAGCACTGGACAATCAGGCTGTGATTAAGCGCATGAACCAGACAGAGATTAATGCGTCTCTGGCGTTGGAATGTGTCCAAAAACTGAACAGGTGTGCGCAACAAAACAACGTGACGCTAGCTTGGGTTAGAGGACATACAGGCATCGATGGGAACGAAAAGGCTGACAACCTGGCAAAACAGGGGTCAACCTCGGAATTCTGGGGACCGGAGCCATACTCTGCCATTGGCAGAGGGTTGGTAAGGAACTACATCGAGAAATGGGTCGCTGAGGAACACCGGAGACGGTGGGACGCTATGACCACGTGTAGGCAGGCTAAGATGGTGCTTACGTTGCCGATTACCGCAGCCAGAAGAAGGATCCTGCATATGCAAAGGAGAACCCTCAGATGGTTGGTGGCACTGATTACAGGACACGGATGTTTCAGGTATCACCTAAAAAGAATGGGAATTCTGGAGGATGACACCTGTCGGATGTGCCTGGAGGAACCTGAGACGGCCACACACATAGTGTGTCACTGTCCGGCGGTGGCGAGGAAAAGGGCTGCCATAACTGGACTCCATTGGATGGAGGACATGAGGCAGACTCCCTTCAATCAGCTGCTTGCGATAACTAGGGGAGTCGAAGTAAGGGAGCAATGGGACAACCCACTGCAACCCCAATAAGATGACTCTAGGCAGAGGGACGAAAAGGGACCCGCAAATAGTGGTCTGATTCGGTATCCCTCGAAAATCTATATATATGGGTGCCTGGTCACCGAAATATAAAGTAACTGTAAAGCTAACGAATTGGCTAGGAAACGCACGACCGCCACTTTCCTTCTTGGAAAGGAAAGGGTTGGTATGCCTTGGGCCACCTTTAAACTCCGATGCAAGCGCCGCACAATGCAACTAGCAGAGAAGCATTAGACAGATCTTAACAAATGCACCTTGGCGAAAATGACTTGGCCCTCCTACGATCTCAGGCGGACCACCTCACTGCTGAGCCTCGGTAGAAGATACCGCTCAATTACAGTGGGATTGCTGACCGGACACGGTCTGATAGGGACGCATGCGGCCCGCTTAGGTCTCGAAACCTATGATCTGCCGAAGCTGTAAGAATCTAGATAAGGAGGAAAGTGTAAAACACCTTCTCTGTCACTGCTCAGCCTTAAGCACAAGGAGACTTACCACTTTTGGTGAGCCCTTCCTAAGCACGCTTGCGGAAATTACGAAGTGTGGGATCCCGCAACTAAGAAGAAGTGGGATCATTATGCCATCACAATGGGCCTATCCATTTGGCCTAAGTGTTTGGGGTGAACACAAGCAGCACAGCCATATCTAACCTAACCCATCCTAACCCAACTCTCCCAATTGTTGAGAGTCATAAAAAAAAATCTGATTCCGCTGGAGGGCAACTGTTTTCGAGTGCCTAAAGATCTGAACTTCTATTCAGTCTCAAGACGTTAATTTACGGCAAGAGTTCACGCCGTATCCACTCGGGATGGAAAGCAAGGGACGAACTGGCGGTCCACATGTTCACGCTTGTTCGCGGGTGTTCACGCCTTGAAATTTTCGTTCAGATCTTGAACATTTTTGTACTTGAATTAACAACCTACTATGCTAAACTGTCGTCTTAGCCTGTGTGTCTGTAGGGAATCGTGACTTCACCTGCATTCCACGGCCTGTCAGTCGGATACCTGAAGTGCTTATTTCTCAGTCAGACTGAGTAATCTGCGGCCTTCATCGGGCCGTGCCTGTCGACGACCTAGTCTAAAAAGCCATTTTGAATAGTGCCGGCTTGTTTGCAAATCGTACTCATACTCCCATTTCTCGTCGCCAATTGTAAGCCTCATGAAGAAAGGTTTTCTTAGAAGATTGGGATCAGCGACCTGATTATGATGAGCTTTTTGAAAAATAAATGGTTAAAAGGAGGTTAAAAGTTATTGTATAATAAAAGCATAGACCTAAAGCTAGCAGCTGTCTCTTAGTCCACATCAATACTCTACTTTATACTAGAATGAAAATCTGATTTTAAAGAACAAAACGAAACAAATTCTATAAACGTTTCTCTTCCGCATTATTAAAAGTCCCAAGACTGTAACGAACTATTGATAAACATATTTTTACCGCGATGATTTATGATTATCATCACTCATTCAAAAAATCCTCCTTGCTATCTCTACCCCCTAAGCGGGTCGAACGTCATCACTAGCGGCGGCGGCATCGTCGTCGTACGCCTTCCAGATGCCTCGAAAACTAGCTCCAAGGCGAAAGGTGCTCTTGAAAGGAGCTCAAAGACGTGGTCGCGTCCTCGTCCATCGATGGTGTGCGCATTGCCGCCATTGACAAAGAAAAAATATAGTATAGTAAATAATAAAAGGAAACATGATGAACTCCTTTTGTTTCCTCTTAATCATAGAATACGGTACATACGTGGATGGTGGATTCAATGGTAGAATAGAGGAGGGATTGAATGAAATTGAAATATATTTTGCATTGTGACTAGTGCTATGATGGGCATTGTCTCATTCCGGGATTGGTTAATGTGTGAACATTGTAGCTTTAATTAATATGGGGGAGGACGATCGCATTCATTCGGAAAATTGCACGTAGATTTGCCATATAGAATAGCATATTTATTGCGGCCACAATTTTCATTAAAGTTCCTGGATGCAAGTACTATTCAAAAACTATGAATTGGCTGTATATATTTTGTTGTTGTTGTTATGAATGGTGTTGCCAACTCATTAGGATCTGAATAGGCGAAGACTGGGTCTTATTTGTCATTTTGCACAGGTGCTTGGTATTATCTTAAAAACTCGCATTCCTACTCATCTTTCGAGCGTGCAACTGGTTTTGTAGTGCACCCATCGATCGAGTATATTTAGATCGTCAATAGTTTAGTTTGGTGTAAAAGAGTCGCTTGTTAGTACCATCATATCACTAGCAGTGCCGGCGGATCGTATTGGATCTGGGTGGGTAGTCTGACAAATTGACCCCCGACATTGTTATTTGGCAACAACCTTCCTTAGAAGGTAGATCAATTCATTTTGAGTCGGAAAATGGGCCCACGGTATGCAAAGCAGCATGTGGAGTTTCGCAGAGATCCATCATGGGCTCCCTGAAGTGGATTACAATGTATTTCCCAAAAGGAGAAGTTTCGATCCGGTTCCGGATGACATCGGGGTAGTGCTCGTAGAACGACGCCTCTTTGATGCTGAAAACATGCTAAGGGCGATGGCGAAACGATTTTCATCGGGAAAGGTGAAAGTAGGTACCGACGAAATAAATTCGTTGTCTGCACACACTGAGAGCGACGGTGGCGTCAAAGATAACAGCCTCGACAATCGATTATCCTCATAATACGGCGGGAGTATTATAGGATGCGCCAAAACAATTGGGAAATGACAAATCCAAATGACAATCTGACCACGACAAGGGTCGCAGTGAGAGTGAGAAAATTTTGACTGAGAATATAAATGAGCGGATTTTTAAACGAATGGAGTGGTATGAATCTATCTTGAATCTTTGAGACCTTCACTGCACAAGGAAAAAACGATTTTGAGATTCCCAATTGCTTTAGCACAGGCTATAGCAGGAATGATCCCCATAAAGATACTGCATGCTTCTCTATGAACCCGAATTTGTTGCCAAATACAGTGCGCTAGCGATGTGAGTCCGTAACGAAATGGAAAAAAAAGTGAGACGAGTCTGTTAAGGATCGGTGGACCCATAAACTTGTCCACATCATTGGAAGATGGGCTACGAGGGAGCGTTTTTATGTGAGTTCTGACCTCAGACTGTTCTTGAATGGAAATGGGGACATCGAGGATAAAGTGAATATCTCCATCATTTCAGGCACGATTATTCGGCTAATATAAAGCTGGACTGCAACCAATAGCTGAGGCTTATCTGCCACCAAAAAACATCCTAGGAGACATCGTTGAAATGCAAAATATCAGTTTCTGCGCTATTGTAACTACGGCTTACCGGATCATCGTCCCGGTAACAATCGACAAAACGATGACGCTTTGCTATGGTGAGAGACGAGAGGCCGGCGTCGGCTTTATGTTCGATCGACGGGCTGTAAGCAGCGTTATGGCATTCCAACCGTTATCTGAGCGTTTGGCGGTGATAACCATCAGTTGAACGATCAAGACTCATATTGTGTCCGTTTAAGCGCCAACTGAGACAAGCACGGACGCGAACAAGGATGAATTTTACGATCAGCTTAAAACAGACGCTGGATATGATACCTCGAACCAAATTAATGATACTCTCGGGGGACTTCAATGCACATTCAGATCGAACCGGCTGGGAAGGAACCATGGGCAAATTCGGACACGGAGTAATTAACGACAACGGCTTACGCCGGCTTTCATTCGCATCGTCAAATAACTTGATCGTTGGCAACAGCATTTTCCGTCATCCACTCAAACACAAACTCACCTGGCGAAATCCATCCGGCAACGATTCGGCGATGTTAGACTACGTTTTGATCAACGCAATAGTCCGATCGACGCTTAAAGACGTAAAGAAATGAAATCGGAACGCGAAACGTACTGGAACGACGTTGCGGCCGACATGGAAGAAGCGTCGTCGAGGCACGAGTACCGGACGCTGTACCAGACAATACGGCGGTTAGGCGGCAAAATAACAAAAACAAACGACAACACCAAAAAATCGGATGGAACTTTCGTGACGAGGATGTATTGACTCGTTCCGCCAGCTAATGGAAGAAAGAATTCGTTGCGGCAAACGTCGTCGTTTTCATCGATTTCAAATCGGCTTTCGTATATGTGGATTGGAACAGCTTGTGGCGAGTCTTGGAAACCGACCACGTGCCATTGAGAATCATCCAACTTGTGCAAGCGTCGTACGATGGCTCAACCAGCAGCGTTCGTATTCGAAGCGACTTATCCGACGAGTTCCCAATTCAAACGGGTGTCCGGCAGGTAGACGTAGCTTCGCCACTTCTCTTCAATATTGTGATTGGTGCCATTAGGCGTGAAGCATTCGATGGACAACTTGGAGTTCGATACGACGACAACAGCTTCGTAACCGACTTAATGTTCGCCGGCGATAGCGTCGTCTTCGTCGACACAGATGCCGAAGCGCGGAATGCGGAAAAGACCAAATTGCTCACAACCGACGAATCGAGGGCCAGTGTTCACCTCGATGAAACTCAAATCGAACAGGTTCCGAAGTTCAAATAGTTGGGATCATTGGTTGAGGAAACGAAAGTACCATCGACGTCCGACGTTTACACCCGCATCGGCCAGGCAACAGCAACCTTCACCTCGTTCAAATGGTGCATATGGAAACGAACAAATATTTCCATCAAAACAAAAGTACGCCTTTACCGAACGTTGATCCTTCCGAATCTTCTTTATGGATCTGAAACGTGGACACTGCTCAAACTGGACGTTAAGAAGCTGGAGGTCTTCCAAATGCGATGCTTGAGATACATCCTCGGTGTCTCACTGCGCGATCGTTTTCGAAACGAGACAGTCAGACAAAGATGCGATCCGCAGACACTGATCGAAGAAGAAATGCAAAAAGTCGACTACGGTGGTTTGGACATGTTTGCCGAATAGATGATGACCGCTTGCCACGTAAGCTTCTCTGGCGGGACCGTCTCGCAGGCTGGAGATTCCAGCGAGCGGCACCGAAGAAAACCTGGCTAAAGAATATCGAGGATGACCTAAAGAACCAACGGTTATCAGTTACCGAGGCTCGAGACGTCGCCAAAAACCGGCAAGACTGGAAACGAATCGTGAATAGAGCGGCACCGACAGCAGCGTATCCGTTGCGGGGACGTCCCGCTCGGACCACAAGATAACAGATCAAAGCAGAAAGAAGGACTACTTAAGGTACGATTCCGAACAAGGCGGCAGACTGCAAACCGCAGGCGACACTACTGATCTGTATGAGAAAAGAAGCAAGCGATATCATACAAGCCAGTAGTGTCGCCTGCGGTTTGCAGTTTGCCGCCTTGTTCGGAATCGTACCTTTACTCTCAAATTCCGATTGAGTATTTTACCCACCCGAAATTTTCCGGGTGGGTACTGCTACCCGCCACACCCACATTATCCGCCGGCTATGATCACTAGGACAGGTTTTTTTAAGAATGGCTACAAAAGAACATTCCTAAATCGGTGCATTCAACCCAGGCCACCACCACCATTATTAAAAGTTCATATCTCAGGTGGGAGATTCATAAACTCTAGAATGAATTAAGTCTGCCGTTGGTTGTCTTCATGTGAACACAAAAGGGGGTGCAAGATCCGGATTTTATGGACTTCTGTCATGTAACTAACATGATGCATATAAATGCAAGGTGCTCATCAGAACAAAGATTCAATCTAGATGGGGGCCTCCTCTCTCCTCTTGAGCGAAAAGAAACTCCATGTCCATGGATTACTATCGCGATATTGCAGAATGGGAAAAAACTCTCTTGGGCTATCCTCTTGCGCCCCGTTGCATGGCTGCCTTAACATGTTGATGAGCTTGTGATATTTAAGTTTCATAACTGGGGAAAACAAACGCCAGAAAATGATGAACAAAAAAAAAACACAACCAACCAGGTGAAAAAAGAACGTACACCAAGAGTCTTGAACGTGGTGTTCTTTTATACCTTTCTTGCAATAAGACCAAGAAGAAGCCCACCACGCCGGCGCAGAGTTCTGAAAGGGAAACTAATTTATGCTCAGCCAAGTGAGAATGACTTTGGCTAAAGGAAGTTAACTGGTTGGTCAATCGGATAGTGGATGACGTCGATGGGGCGGCTGACGATCTGACGTTATCCCACGTAGTTGGTCGGGCTTCATGAAGCCACCGATCTCCTCCAGGTACTTAAAAACATTTTGTCATGCATGTGCCCAAGAAGATGTTACACCCATTTGTCCGATCCACGATCATCGGGCTTCTTCCGCCATTTTACAAATTTGTGTTTTTGCGTTTTTTTAATATGGGAAAAATTTTACAATTTCTTTTTTTTTGTTTTTAAATAAAATTTCATGTCGCTCTGCCCGGCCGTAAAAGGGGAGTTCGCAGAATTATGTTGTTGTGTGGATTTGCCTATTTTATTAATTAGTTTGCTGTGGTCTTACTACAATTTAACGATTGGCGGCGCATAAAACTGCCAATAAAAATATGCGCACAGCAATTTGAGAAATCAAGTTGAGGGAAATTGTTGGAAATTAATTTAAGGAAATTGCTGGAGGATGTGTAAGGTAATTTTATGCAATTATTAATTGATTTTATGTCCTTTGGGAAATTATATACAACACAAAAAATTTATTGTTCAAGTTTCTATGCATAAGAATTAAAAATATTAGATTAAATCGGCAAATATCCTTGATATGTTTTTGTTTTGCTGTAATTAGGAGGGGATGTTAGGTTTTAAGTGCTAATCAAGGCCAATTAGGAGTTAATTTGTGTGTTGTCAGTTTGTCAGTTTATAGTTTGACTCTTGGTAATTGGATTGTTTGGTAATGAAAGACATGTTTTTGTAATTTTTTGTTTTCATTTTCGGTTGAACTAGTGGTTGTTCGAGGAGTTTATACCAAAGAGAAGAAATTTGCATGAAGACCATGAATGTGGCAAAAAATAAAACAAAATATGTATATTCGAAACGGGGATTCAATTTCGCAAAGTCAATATCCTCAATAGAGTCCGTACCAAAAGAGAAGAGGTATCTTCGCGCATGTGGGGAAATGAAAATTACACACAAATAAACATTGCGCACATTGGGATAAGACATGCACTTATGTATTTTCAAATTTCCCCTCCAAATATGTTGTCATTCTCTCTGCGCATGGGAAATGCGATTTTTGAGATACCTCATCCCTTTTGGTACGGACGCTAGAGGTCGCGCCAAAAGAGTTGATGCCGGAGCGCGCAGCTGGGGAAATTAAAGCTGCACACAAATAAAAATTGCGCACATGTGGATAAGAAATGCGCTTATGTATTTTCAAATTTCCCCTTCGAAATTTGTTGCGACTAGGCTAAGGGACGCGAACGGCATGCGGGGATTCTACTGCGCATGGAAAACGGGACTTTCTCGGCATCAACTCTTTTGGCGCGACCTCTAGCAGTGGCTGAGCCAGAGACGAAACCATCGGGGTTAGCGAGAGACGACTTCTTTGTTTCTTTCTGTTGTTAAACTAGGGCTCACAAGCACCCAGTGGCGTAGCGTGAGCCCAAGTAGAAATTCTTCTAGCTTTGACGAGGCCCTACGAGTAATTTGTTAGAAAATGTGGAGAAAAATTATTCTAGACTTTCCCTACGAGAAACTCGAGGGGAAATGATAGGAAACTCTTCTAGTAATTGATGTCGAATAATTTGCGATAGTCTAAAGCGATTTTAGTATTTTCCTACATACTCTCCCTATAGTCCATCTCCCTTTTCCGAGTTTTTCCTCAAATACGGGAATCCAGGATAATAGAGCAGCCAAATACGATGGTTTTACCGATTTTGGAACAGTTTTGTTGTGCCTTGTGTTGAAGTGATACAAACAAACTGCAAGAGAGAATGAGGGTTCGAAAGTTTCCAAAAAAATAGACCAACAAACAGATAGTTTTCTACGAGAAACTGGCCAGTTTTTTACGAGAATCGGCTAGAAGTCAGATAGTTTTTTGAAAGCAATCGGCTAGTTTTCTACTGGACTGGGGGGACTGACTAGTTTGTGAAAAGTTAGTCG
The DNA here is from genome assembly GCA_949987705.1 of Thereva unica. Taxonomy (NCBI): domain Eukaryota; kingdom Metazoa; phylum Arthropoda; class Insecta; order Diptera; family Therevidae; genus Thereva; species Thereva unica. Next base: position 87,134,199 of record OX465285.1, read on the forward strand.
CCAGTTTTCGACGAGCCGCTCGTCAGTCTCTGACTATACTTTCCCTAGATGGCACTTGCAAAAGTTAGTGCTACATAATCTAACAAAGCGCTCACGAGTTTTCCTCCTGAAGTTACTTGTTATAGAAAGGGAAAAACTAACCAGCTACTGGTGAATTACTAGAGAAAATTTATACTTGGGGGTACATGTGGGGGCCACGGGGCGCCACGACAAAATGTGGGGGCTACGACAAAAGTGAACCGAGCTATCATTCCTATCGGCAACATCAGGCCACAGGCACGGCACAGCGGCGGTATGACTGTAGAGAATCCAAAAATGGCATGTTTACCATTGACTGTTAAGATACCACATTGAGAAGATTGTACTGGCTGGATTGTACGGTTGATGCATTAAAACTTTGCAGCCAAACCAGTCCTTTTTTACGGATCATCAAAAAAGGGTGTGATCAGGCTTTTTTGTGATGGAAGACAACAATTTTTCTATTATTTAAGTCGAGTTTTTACCTTTAATTGCGGACGATTCTCTTCCAGTGCAAATGCAGCAGCGCATCGCAGATGTTAATTTGGTATAGCATGTTTTACGCGTTCAACTCATGAGCAACTCATACATCGACCTTCTTTTTGCATCCAGGTTTATGTTACTGATTCAAAACACTTGTGTGGACAACACCTTACAAATGTATTTTCTTCATGAGAAAAAGTAGAACTCGCGCCATAAAAGAAGGGAAATGATGGCGCATGTGTAATTGTGATTGAGAATATAAATGATCCGCTTTTTTGCATGTGACGCTGCTTGCTTGTGAGGACTTCAGACTTCCAATACGCATGGAAACAGTGTTTTTGAGATTTCCTTCTTTTATGGCGCGAGATCTGCTCAAATTGGAGAAACGTTCCAGCAGCTTCCGAATTTGTCGGAAAATCGCCTATACTAATATTGAGCTTTGATGATGAAGAACCTCGTAACCTCAACCAAACGCCTCAAGATATTGACAGAGAAGATTTTAAGTTTAATTTCGTGCCGCTACGATATTTTCTAGCAACAGACACACTGCAAGAGATAAATTACTGATTCCAGCGTAGCCGGGAAATTCTTCTTCTTTCTTTGATCCGTTTACTGGCGGTCCAAGCGGGAAGTCTCCGGATACGAATATGGTGCTGTCAGTGCAGCTTTAAAAAATGCGATTTCTTGCCTAGTTTCTTCGGTCAATTCGACCACCCTCCTCCTTTCACACCCTGAACTTGGGACCAGACGACGACGGAGTTAGCAGTGGACCTAGTCAAAAACGCAGAACTGCAGTCATTCTGCAGAATTCAGCAATTGGAAGTCTGTAGCTGAATTCTACAGAATGACTGCAGTTCCTCGTTTTCGACCAGGTCCATTTTTCTTTCAAAAGCCTTCAAAATATTTAGAGCAGCCAGACCAGACTCACCGAAGCAATATATACATTGATTGAAGTGCTTCGTTAGGCATACAAGAAAGTCACCAGTACATCTTTTCTTTCAAAAGAGTTGACTGTCACTTAAAAACTGTGTGTGTCTAAGAGGGTTATAATTTTAGATAAATGACAAAAAAAATATGTACCTACCTGATTAAGATAATATTTCGGACTTAGGGATTAAACATTGGGTATTCAGCTCATATTCAGCGGTTTTAAATCACAAATTTCATAAATTTTTGAAAATTGTTCTACATATTACGACTTATAGTTGTTGATATTTATAAATTAAATTTGGCAACGATAACAATTTCGTTCTACAAAGTATTTTCTTATCTTAAGTTCCGTTACAATTTATACTCTTTTATATTCAAGTTTCACAGCGGTATTTTAAAGTAGTGCAATATTATTCAAGAGTCCACCTTCTCTCGCAAAACTATGCGCCATTACACCTTGCTGTCGATCGAAACCATTTAAACTTTGCTGATAAGAAAACCTCATTTAAGAATAGTTTCAGGCAAAAAACCACCGAGTGATAACCCAGCAGCTATTGTCCTACTTAATAGCTCGAAAAAAACAACATTCTAACCTGGCTGTACCTGTTCTCAGAAATTACCATAATTGTGACTTTATTTTTTATTTTTTTTATTTTTTATTTTTTATTTTTTAATTTAGTCAAAAATGCATGCAAAAAGAAAAACTATCGATAATGCACGTGTCCACGGTTATTGTACCTGGCCCATAAATAACAAAGAATTTAGCAACATAATAATAACCCGTTGTCACTAAATTGTATTAGTATATAGAGCCAGCAGCAGCAGCATAGCGCAGCAATAACAGATTGCGCAAGCTCAACTGGATTCAAGAACAAAGTAGCAAGTGGGTGTCCATTCAATGTCAGTTGACTTGTGACCATTGCAGATAGCAGCGCAGCGTAGACAAGAAGTCCAAGTTGTATTTAGGCCAAATTGTCTCAAATGTTATTTTATATAGAGTGAAATTGCTGCCGCTGCGCATAGTGGTAATTGCTAGTTTTATAAAGAATATGGAGGAAAGAAAATGTAAAAGGGTTTTATTCTATCGTGTAGACTTAGTGCTAATGGATATAACACAGTTGAGCGGATCGCGGGAGGGATTTTATCTAAAAATGGTAATTTGAGTAGAGGAATGGTGTAGTGGCTAAGAGAGTGGACATATGTACGTAACGTATAGCTGGGTAATCGATAGATACAGCTATTATACAAGCTAGAATGTGTCCGGTACTTGTTTATCTATGTTAGAGTATGGTTGCTTACAAAATGCAAAACTGTATCAGAAGTGCTGAATGGTATCAAATTTTTGCAGAGGGATTACCTTTGAGGATTTGTGTGGGGTCATCGAATTGTATATAGGCGTGGCGGATACAAGGGGGAAGTGAGGGGCATTTTGAAGGTTATGCGAGTATCCCGTAGGAATTGCCATTCATGAGATATTGCCGTTTTGAAGATTAAAAATACTCATCCTCAGAAGTAGCTCTAATAAGGCATCCTGCCAGCTTAACCTGTTAATAATAGGTTGCCAAAATTCCGCCTAGGTCTTCACCTTGTTCACCTGCTAATTTAGTACTGCCGGCGTCACAGCTTTTGTTGGCTGGTTAGCGGGTTTACTTGTTTTAGGAGGGATAACCAGGCCCACCACATCACCTTGCGTGGCCTGGGGCTGAAATATGTCTCGAGCCACTTCAGGATATTGAAATCCCAAAAAATGTTTGACTAAAAAAAATTGTCGTAAGAATAAGTTCATTCAGAACATTGAATAGAGATACTGACCTGTTCTTTATTCGCGAATGAACCTAAAATTACTTAGTGTAGCCTAGAATGGAACAGGTCTTATGTAGACAGGCCCTTGTGCTTAGTTCTGCCCTCAGCACTCATCTTTCTTTTGGCAGAATCAATCCAGAAGCTATCTCAGCGGGGAAAAATCGAAGCGCTACTAAGAGGAGCAAATTTGGAGCCCTGTTAATAATCTCCGATTGGAGCTTTAAGGAATTGTATGGGGCGAAGAAAACGACAAAACGTAGACAGGGCTCTCGTGCGATGCGGTGGTCAAGCAGCATATTGGACGTGACTGGTACTTAGTTGGGGGACCGCTCGGTAGAACTGTTGTCGACACTCGTAATTAGTAGGTTCGAAGACGATTAGAACGCAGGGATTTGGGGTTTTAATTTGTTTGAATTACACTCTATTCTCGGGGACCCTTTATCCAACAAATCGCACCACCCCCGCCCCCGTTGCCTCTCATTTTGGCGGGCCTGGGCATATCACTCTGCTATCTCAAGCTAACCCCGACGGTTAGCGGCTGTTAAAAAAAAACTTATACCACATCCAAGAGTTCAACCGTTAGGCTCACTGCCTTCTCCATGCTTCCTGTAACCAATCATATCCTTTTAATATCTTCAAACTAAGCTGGCTATTAGATATTGCACCATGACATGGACGGTTATGTGACATATGACGTGACCTATGACTATGTAGGACTATTTGGCTTATATTTTCAGGGGTGATTCCTGGATATATTTGAAAAAATTGTGCCAGAGAGGGAGACTATCACCACTATCCATTATGATACAGGGTATGTACGGAAAAAAGAAACTTGGGTGACTCCATTTAAAAGATAGCAAATTTCTAAGAACGAGAAAAATTCCAAAATTCCAAATTGTAGCGTTTTTCGATTTACAATGTTTTTTTCAGTCATTTTATTCATAGCGAGTGAAGCTTTTTACATTAATTTCACCCAATAGCAATCCAAATTAAGCCTTTTGTAAATGAACTTCACCTTTTTGCAAATCGAAATTCATCCGTTTAAAAATTAAGTATTTCTACATTATATATTACTAGCTGAAACTCGGTGCACCTCGTTCCACCAATAAGCCAATAGTATGGCGTGCGCCAAAACAATTGGGAATCTGCAAATCCCCTTTCCATTGGCAGGGAGAGTCCGAAATCCCACACCCGAAAGGAAAAATGTCACTTCGTTCGTTTAAAAACCTAAATCATCCGCTCATTTATATTTCCAATCACAATTCAACTGATCGTGTTGTTGCCCGTAAACGAGTTTCGAAGGGGAAATTACAATGATTATGTACCATTGTACAATGTGCCTATTAATTAACCCAAATAAGGCTGTCTTGGTGCCCTTTTCTGAATGTTACAATTTGGACCCAGGTTCTGTTTCTATCCAGGGTACGAAACTTGACCACCTTAAGGGGCATTATCACTTTTAACGGGGTGGAATTTGTCCAACGAATGTGTTACAACAAACTCCTAACTTCACCCTTTGATGGAATTTATGCGGTTGGCAAAATTTCAACTCCTTCTTCATTTCCATTATTTTTGGCCATTTGTTGAAAGAGACCAATCACTATCCCACCAGAAGGAGATTCCCATTGAGGACCAACCAGCCTACAAGGATGTGCAAGTGCTTATAAGGTATCGCGGTTATGAAAGAGTTGCGTAATGTGGTCTCTAATGAGTCAATCTGTTTGTGGGTTATCTGACTGGTCATGTAGGGCTGCGGTATCACCTGCACAATCTAGGATGGTCTCCAGAGATAGACTGCCGACTTGACGTAGTAGACGAAGGACTTCCACACAAATTCTTTGTGAATTTTCTGCTCTAAACTGGCTTAGAAGAAGAACGTTTATCAGAGAGGCTATGAGCCCCGCTTAATTCTGGTCTTCTTCAACTAGACTAAAGACGTCCGGAAGGCTGATGGTCTTCTGGATCTGCCCCTGTATATAGAATAAGATTAATGCTTCTGAATATTTTTAAAGTTCGCTTTATACCAAAAAAAAATTTTAAAACAAACATTTAAAAAGTATCATTTAAAGTTCATATAACATAAGAATGCTCTTCCACGAAAAGATGCCACTTTAATATGAATGTATCAAATTAAAACTCCGAAAAACCCACAAAAAAACCTTTCATCTTCTGAGGGCTCTGTGTTGGAGGAATTTTTATTTATATATTTTTAAAGCTAAAAGTTCATTTTTATCAATGAACATGCGGTGTTCCTGCCGCGCTAAATTAGTGTAAAATGATAAATTTTTGACACCTCTAATGACTCCTCGATCTCGTCCATCATATTATATAGTGTATACCTGGCGGGTCAGTAAAGACGTTCCTCATAAAGTGATGATATCCCCCAACTCTCCTTCATATTATCATCATCGTCGTCATCCTCATGAAAACTCGTGGGCAAAAGTAGTATATCGAGGTGCAACTCCTCAATTTCCGCGGCTTACCTGAGGGGGCTCTCGGATCCACTCCTCAGCCTGGGCCTACCTTCACAATCGGAGATGACAAGGCTTCAGAATAACCAGAATATATATGTATGTATGAAGTCGATAGGGTGAGAGAATATCTTAACCTCATTCAAATGAGTTCAAGATCGGAGATTTTTTTTTTGTTGTAATTAAAATTGTAGAAAATTTATCATTTTTTTTACCTGTTTTTTAAAAAATATTTTTTTTTTATAATTTTTAACATTAATGCGGGAAAGGAGCCTCAGAAACGATCGATTGCTAATGTAACAGCAGCATCAAGGCGGCAATAGTTGAGAGCTGGGTAAACGGCTCGAAATCTCGAATGAATGTCGTCCTTCTATCTCGGAGCCTATAGTATAGGTACCCGGTGGAGGATCACTGAAACGTCTCGACTCGTGCCTTTTTTTCGCAGTTCGTCCAGGTATAAATTATTGATTTGAAAATATATTGACGACCTTGTCGATGGGAATTTCTCTGGTTTGTGTTTTTTTTTTACCTCTGCGGTTTCTGAACTACCATCATCCATCGTATAAGACTTCATCGTCTTGTGTAGGAAATCTGGAGGAGGATTCACTGTCGATATACTATATATATGTATGTTTTTATTTTTTTGCAGTTGTTCATCTTTTTGTTCATTTATTTTCCTTCATTTCATCGCCACTTTACGATATTTTATTTATTTCATTTATTTTTTTAGTTTGTGTATTCTGACACATTTGACGGGGCTCTAGTGTTAAGAAGTGTGCATCGGACAAATTGTGTTGTTTTATTGAGAGCGAAAATTGATAACCCGACGAGAGTGGTGTGTGCTGATCGTGCTCTTCTACTTATTTTGCAAAAAAAAAAACAAATTTCACCTTAATTGCTTTTATTTTATATATGTATATATAATCTAGAATATATTTAGCTTTAGTCTCTGACACTTTTAGCTCTTTAATTATGCTGTGTACAATCTACTCTGCCTGTGTGTGTGTTAGTGAACTGTGATATCTCGAAGAGTTTTACGAGTTTTTGACATGTCAATTATTTCTATTAGTGTGGATTATTTGTCGTCTCTTGGACAAGTAGTTTAGATGTGGGATAGATAGAAAGAATGATTTGTTTATAAGGTTATAGGATGATATTTAATAAGATTTGTCGGCTATAAATTATTTTGTTGAGAGAGAAGAAAATTGTGTGAATGGGAGATGAAAGGAAGTAAATAACGATAATCAGAAGGAATTTTTGTCTTTTGTAGAGAAGTAAAACGATTTGATCTTATTAAATTACAACATATGAAACAGTGAAAGATCATAAAAGCCAATATTTTTACAGGAAATTGTTTGATATTACTTCAAAGATTCTGTTTCGATAAGTAAATACAACAATAATAGTGCTCTATTTGGTAAAACAGCAGTTACGACTTAAGATTCAATGTTTTTCCTAATCCTTTATATGCAACTATTTAAATAACTACTTTATGCAAATCGTATATGAGTAATAGTTATACCAAATTGAGATAATTGTCAAGAAAAGATGTAATAATATGACAAAAATAAAATTTTTCTACTTGGCATTCAGTTTGTGTAATTCAGCTTGAATTCAGCACATTATAATTTCAAATTTCCCGATTTTTTTTATGAAAAACATAAACCAACCTTGACTTCTAGTCACTTAAAATCACCTATGTCCAATTTGAATAGAAGTTGCGATGCCAAAACTAATGTACAATAAAATATTATTAATAAAAATTATTATAAATAGCACTATCTTAGGAGAATAGCTATCAAATGTAAGCTGTGCATCAGAAATTGCTAAAAATTGTAACAGATAATAAGAATAGATGTAGCAACGTGGTAAGATACTCATTTTTCTACTACCTATTCAGTTTTGCCAATTCAGCTCATATTCAGCACATTATAATGCCAAATTGCTAATTTTTTAATTTAAAAATATTAAAAATTTTAAACTACCTTATCTTTAAATCTTATAATACAATTTAAATGAAAGTTAGAATACCAAAATTAATGTAGAATCAAATATTATTAATAAATAAAATATTGTAAATAGCATTAACTTAGTAGAGTAGCTAGCAAATGCTAACCGTGTATCCAATATTGCTGAAATTTGTCACGAATAACAAGAATGGATGTAGCAATGTGATAAAATACTCCTTTTTCTACTAAGCATTTAGTTTGTGTTATTCAGCACACATTCAGCACATTATAATCTCAAATTGATAATTTTTTTTATTCAAAATATTTAACTACCTTGATTTCTGGTTACTTTAAAACATCTGAAGTGCATTTTAAATAAAAGTTATGATACCGAAAACAATGTACAACATCTATATTAACAATAAAAAGTTTCTGGATGTGTGCGTGAATGTATGGACGCGTGTATGTAGGCGCTATAGCGGGTGCACCGGTCATCGTAGAGTATCGAAATTTTGAATGAAGGTGCGGCAGGGTATTCCATGACGCACCTCGTAGACTAAAGTCCCAAATTAAAAATGGCCCCCGAAATATGACTGAAATTCAAAATGGCCACCCAAATATGAATTTACCAATTGTGCTCCGATTTCCATGATCGGGGTTTTTGATGTAGCAAATAACGAATTCATGATCAAAACATATTTAAATTTCGGGGTCAATATGGCGGACGAATTTTGCCAAATAAGTGCCATTTCTGGGTCAGTTATATGTATGTAGGTTGTTCAAGAGTCGGGAAATCAAATTTTCACATCCTAGCTCCAAATGGAAGAATATTGACCATAGTGTATCCTGGACATTTCCTTTATTATCGTGAAGCTAGCCACACTCTGAAATGAAGGAAGTTTCTGAAATTTCCCCTAACCAGTGTAGAAACAGCAAAAACGGTAGAAATAGGTTTTCAAAGATCTCTATATAATACAATAAAAATAACTCTGTACAGCACAGTTATCCGTTCTACCGGTCAGACGCCTGCAAGGATGATTTAAAATTTTAATTCACGCAACAGGATGAAGACCTACTACGACCTAAGGGGCGAACCACGTAGAGGTGTTTTTTCTGACGCTTTGGGTTAAGGACATGCTATAATTCGCAGCATATCGGATAGCTTTTGTTTAGATCGCTACATCCCTATTGACGTAGGGGCGCACCTCTTTTTCTAGGAGGTTTTCCAAGAATGTGGAACGCTTCACGACTTTGCGTGTCATCCTTGCGCAGGGGTCATGGTAGTTTTTCTATATTATTCCAATCTCAGTATATGTTCTGCCGAAGCAAGAGCGAGCTAAAAATTGTTACTTACAACTTACTAATTTTTCAAATGGGAACTGACTTTCACTTATTCAGCGCATATTCAGCGCGATAAAATTTCAAAGTTCATAATTTTTTTAATTTTAATTAAATAACCTTGAACTTCTGGGTATTGAATTTGATATAAACTAATGAGAGATTTTCTGTAGCCAAACTGGATGAAATGGCGTAGAATCGGGACTGGTGAAGAGAATAGCTGCCAGAATCGGATCCCGAATATAGATTCATTAGAAGATTAGAAAAAAATCCAGCAACTACCTTCAAGTAATTGAAAAAACTACATTAAAGCTCCAATAGCCGTACCCACCCCATTAGCTTTACTTAAAAATGGGATAGGCCTCATTATTTTTTCTTTACAAATTGCATAAACCAGGACAAGGCTTGCCACCGCTAATTTTCTATACACCGCCAAACTATTAATTTTGATCCTAAAGCACGATATCGTCGCATACAAAAACATGGAATGCAAAATTTCCCTCTCAATATTCCGGCGAACATGCACAATGCTTGAGCAGAAATTAATTCGAATTTTGTGCTCATTTTAAAGTAAATACTGTTTGAAATGTGACAATTCCAATCAACCACGGAATCGGTGATCTCTATCTAACAAGGCCACACACACAGAACAGAGTAGGTGCACTTCACTATACTGCAGTCTGAATCTAAAACATCTAAGCCTGAATCTAAAGCGCACTGAAGTCGAGTTGCAATCGATTTGCACTTGCATATGTGGTTGTGGTATTCATTTTGCCGTGCAGGCAGATACTACTCTGACAATCATGACAAATGTCATCGTCGGCCAATTAGCATAACAACGTCCCAACATCGGTCACCTAATTTATAGGTAAATTTAAAAACTTGCAATTATTGGGCGTGGGCCGATCATTTCACGCTTAATACGACAAATCTCAGCACCTCCAGCACAGAGCCAGGTTTGGTCACCCCCGGAGGCAACTTAGTCACCCCATTGTGTCTGATCACTGGTCACCGGGACCCAAACAGCTTCTGGACTTTGCCCGTCCATTAGTTATTCCTAATTATAATTGCAGCGGAATGAAGTCCATTTCAGAAATGCGCATAATCTGCGCGCGCACTTGTGCCCAGGTGTTTTATGCAAATGATAAATTGACACCGATCAGGTATTATATGGGATCGTGTCGAATTGAAGATCGCTGGATCAAAGTGATGAAAATCCGCCGTTTTACGCCGATTGCAAATTACAAGATTTATTTAAAAATAAAAAACTTTGAACCGATAATAACTTTATTTGATGGCCACATGTGGCGACGAAGCAAGGCTCGGCGCTGTTCAGTACTTGACAGTGTTGTTTCCCTGGGTATCGCAAATTTAAGCATAATTAATTGGCAGGTTGAATAATTCCTACGAGATAAAAATGTTGAATTTCATTTTATATAGTAATTACATTTGCGTATGTCAGCTGAAGTGATTTCAGCAATTCATCTATTTTAATGGCGTATAAATATGCGATGTGACAATTGCTTAAAAATAAATTATAGAATCATAAGCATAAAACAGAAACAGGATTTAACTCAAAACTCTTATTCAAAATAACATTGTCTGGTATGACATTAAAAAAGGGAAAAAAACAAATCAAACTTTCCACACAAGAAATACTGCTACAGAATTCTTTCATGGTTGATAGTGTTTAACTTAACCTTGCAACTTAATAATCAGGCATGTTCTGAACTCCGCTGAATTTCTTACATCCGCATCCGATTGTAAGAAAATTCCAGCGGAATCGATTCCAGCGGAGTTCAGAATAGGGCTGAATATCTGAGACACTTTATGTATCAAACATAAGAAGCACGAGTCACACTCGTGATGAATCTTTTGGGCCAAATGCACAAAGCAAAAGTTCGACTGATAGTACAGATGTTTGCAATAGTCCAATCAGTCTTCCGCTCGATTTAAAAAAGAGGTACTCGTCGATAATTACAGCTGCAGTATGCTAAAAAGATTACTGTTCATAGGTGTCATTTTGTACCCTTGACCCAACGCCAAAAACCGATTTTGGAAAGACAAAATCTGTCTTAACACTGCGTAGAATCGAACCACGGCTCACTAGAACGGTAGTCGAGTCCCTTAATCCGTAAAATATCAAGGTCATACAATAAAGTTCACCCACATAAGGTCTTAGTAAATAGCGCCAGCCTTGACATCGGAGGCTTTTTGTTAGAAAAATGTCTATTTTTTGTAAATAAAATAAAGGGTTATATTTTTACCCTCCCATTTCTCAACCAAACGGTCGGGCAAAAAACAATCTGTTTTCCACATAAGCTCTATTACAGACGATTTCCCACCTTTCAACCTTTTCATTTGAGGAGTTTGTGACAACAGAGGATTCTTAAAATATATGTTGCTCTGGGCAATTGAGTCTAATATCCCCAAAACTAGGTAAAAACGGCACTGGTCGAGTAAGAAAAAATAGCCTAGGCGGCGAAAAGGGAAAAATTCTAAACAGTGCATTTTTGGCCCATAGGCGAGATTATTATTGGAATCGCTTCGTTTTAGGGTTTAGTTTAACACCCAAAGTTTGCCCTCAATTTGGCTGACCGCATAACTTTTCAATTATCTCATTCTGAATAAAAGAGGCACGGTTTTTATATTTCTTTCAATATCTCCGTTCCTGGTTACTTTTAGTATAACATATGCATTGGAAAAGCTCTTATGAAACTCTCTAATAAATAAGCCCTAGAAGTCCCTAGGTGCAAGGGTGATCTTTTGCAAACTGTTTGTTTACTCGAAAACAACTGCATATAGAGGGCTGAAAATTCTTACAGGTGGTGTTTATGTACTCCCGGTACAAAAATTTTCAACAAGATCTAATTTTTTTTTTACACAATGGTGCCATTTTTTGTAGAATAGAGCTGTGCAATTTACTTGTGCTGAATATGCGCTGAATTACATAAATTAATCATCTAAAGGAACAATTTTTTTTCTGGTGTTAGCGCTTCTATCGTGGACATATAGATCTACTTTTTTGGTAGAGATTTTAAATATACGGTTCACAATAATAAGATTTAGATATCTGGGACTACAGCTTGCAGATGGCCTAAAACTCCACCAAAACTGGCGATATTAGTTAGGAGATGTCTTTGATACTTTCAAAAGTTTACAGTGTGTTGTTGATTTGTTCGTCATCTAATGTGCTTTTACGATAACTTTAAGATTCACAATAAAACATTTTCCAATACAAAGAATTCTTAGTCGACAACTTTTCGGAAAAAATATATATTTTGTAATCAATTGGAGTGTTTCAATTATTGGATACTTGGCTAGCCAATCTCGAATGGATGAATATTTTAGGGCCTATTTTGATTATCACCCTCAAAACTTGGGTATTTGTATGTGTTTGAATTCTGTACGCCTCGAATCCTTTTACGTCCAGCACTACTATGAAGAAAGATAGTTCAAGTAATACTTCCAAATACAGCCCAATAGTAACTACTTTGATTCTCTCAAAAAACATTAAGTCGATTATCAGCAAAAGTCTTAGGGCCTACCCTAGAGTAGAACAAAATTATAAATGACAAACAGTGCGGCTTTCAAACTAAATGGATCCACCGGACACCTGAAATAAAGTTTGCACCGGTTTGATTGCTCTAGACATTTCCAAGATTTTTGATCGAGTTTGGCACCCTGATCTGTTAAGTAAACTCCTTTCATGTAGAATTGGTTTGATGAATTGGATCGAGAATTATATTTCCGGCCATTTAATCATCGTAGTATTGGATGCCGTCAAATCTCAACCCCACATAGTTTCTGCAAGTGTCCCCCAGGGGTCAATTTTATCACCAGATCATTTTCTTATCTTCATAATGATCTACTCTCTGTTCCATCTAACCCAATTCACAACTTCGCCGATGACAGAAATTGCGTTACTCCCAAGCCTTCGATAAAGCAAGACAAGGACGTGCCGGATCCTACCTTGACGATCGCGGGTTCGTCTAACTTAATCAACAAGGAAATTGAACTTATTTTCGATATATTCTCGGGCCGCTAAAAACGTGTCGAATTCAATGCCTCCAAAACCGAAGTACTGTCCGTACTATTGAATACAACTCGCTTATTCGTGGTTAGATAAAGTGCCAAAAAGTGCCCTCAAAATTATCGGAGAGGACACTGTTTGCTCCACGATTAGTTCTTTGAGGTATCATAGAAATATAGCAGCTTTGACTCTGACTGAGCTTCTCCACGGGAATATGATATCCAACACTACATTAGCACGCTTGGCTCATTCGTTTCGCTTACAGTCCCTTTTTTGCACGCTACATACAAAGAATTCTTTCATAAATAGAACAACCCGACTGTGGAACAACCTTACACAGTCTGTATTTCCGTACTCCTACATTTTCCAAAAGTTGCAAATGCATCGGTCATTGTTATCTCCATCCTCGGGGCTTCTCGTAACCTTACCTTCGAATTGAGCTTACCACTAGACATTAGACCAAGATATGACCAACGACATGACGAACAATGGTACAAAGGGTGACTCCTGAGCTCGACAAAAGAAAAAAATTAAACTTATGGACTTTATCTTTTGCAACAGTTTGTCATACTTCGAGTCACGCAAAAATGCAATGCCTAGTAGTAAACTTTTGCATTCTTGGAAATTGTAACTGATTACGGAAGCTTGTTTCACTTTGGTTTCAATGTACATTTTGTGACGTTTTTCGAACAGAATTTATAGTTCGCTTCTATACATCGTCGATCCAAATGCAAACTATCGAATAAGTTTTCAGGCATGTCAAAAAACAACAAAATGTTACGTTTTTTGAAGAAGTTAATTTTTGGTACATTGCAACCGCAGTTTGAAAAGATTGGAGAAGGGATACGACGTCAATATTTTGCCACCACAAAGGCGTCTAGAGTGCAATTATAATAAAGCAAAAAAAAGGCATTTTTCATTTTCGATAGTTTGCATTTGGATCGACGACATCATCCATTGGTGTATATTATCAATTCTGTAGATACTGTGTTCTTATTAGTTTATCACAAGAAGGGACTATGTTTTTTTGACGAATGCTCGTTAATTTGCCGACTGAAATACGACAACTAAACTGAAATGCAATTATCTATCAGTACATTGCCAGCAGGAAGAATTAGATTTGTCTTGTTACCATGATTTATCAGCAAAACTGTCATAAAATCCTTCTGATTGCAAATCACCAATAACGTTAGAAACAGGATTATAATGCTGGGTTTACAAAAAAAATATGGTTAATACGTCCGGTGTAAATAAGTCGTCAATCATTGCAAAATAAAATCAGTTTAAAATTCTCCTTCGTAATTTTTTCGTATATATCCTGACTTCCTTGGGTTAACCCTAGTCGATCGATTCCTATCAAGAATTAATTAAAATTTTTATTGATTACCTACTGCAAAGCCTCGATGAAGTTGGGAAGTGCTCAATGTTTTGCTATTTGTCATGAAATTTCCATCAAAGTAAATTTATGTTTCACTAATTGAGAATGGCAAAAACTATTGTGAACCCATTCCATTCCGGACATTGATCACCATCAACAAAAGAACACCAACTGCCAACTGATCGAACTGATCGTAAATATTGCCTCAGTTGCAATTGAAGTAAAAAGAGAGCGGAATTTTGAATTGAAAATAAGAAACAAGAATCTCCTTAAAGTAGCCATGTTTTTTTTTTTGGTTTTATTTGTGGGATTTCATAAAAATTGCAAAATTGAAACGAACGTTCTCAGGTCTTATAGTGGTCTTTGGTAGGATAGGAGGATAATGGCAGCTTTTATACGTATTTACCTAGATCTAATTTATCATCGGGGGTTTTTCTACAATAATTAACAAAAGCCGTAAAATGTCAAAATCGAAACGCACCACAAAGACCCAGGAGCAATTTTGTCGTATGGCTAGTGTGTGGCAGGCCATGCATTAAGGTGAATCCCGCACAGACAAAGGATCGACTCTCTGTTAACTAGCCTCGGCCAATAAATAATCTGCAGCAGCCTTCGACGAAAGCCCTAATAAGTAATAATTGCATACGGGGTCTCCAGAAGAGATATCTATCCTTGAGGAAGACCTGGTCAACCTCTGGCCAGAATGCTGGAGTGCCACCAGCATCAGCAGCAGCATAGACTTATGGTCATTTTCAATCGGACAAAACCACCTCTGGTCGACCCGAGAGCTGGGGCCGCTTTTTAACCTTCTGCTAAGAGGCTCAACTTTCGATCTCCACCAGATCCCAGCCAGCTCTCCTCCAGCCAGAGAAACAAGGCCAAAGCGGTGTAACTATGTAATTAAATGATTTTAACGAGGCTGTATTTTTTTTTTGGTATGTTGGTACGTTCGTTCATTTTGTTCGTTTATTTTTTCTTCTCATTTTTCTCGATTGGTGCTGGTTGATTTTATTGAAATTAATTACACACCGCGCTAATGGTGGCTCCCAGCTAGTTGGCCGTTTAGCCGGAGCGCACTATCTCTACGCCAAAAGCGGCCCAAGAGCGCTAACTACTCCGTACTATGTACTTCTACAAAAATTTTCGACTACACCACTATCTCGATTCCCGGTGTCGATTGAGCCATGCTAAACGGGTAGGTATGTATGAATAATATCGCTAAATGGCATCTAGATAAATTACCATATGGCAACTGATGGCGAAAACCGATATGGAATCAAAGCAAATAAGTTTAGCTTCTGTGGTAATTCACCACTTTTTTTTCGTTGTTTCAAAACTCATATACTTTGAGGTCAAGCTAAGAACAAATTTTTTTTATTTACTACTAAAAAAACCGATCGATAGTGAATAATTTGCTAAATCCTAATCTCTCATGGGATATACTGAATGAATGAACAGCAGCAGCAGCCGTGCGCATTCCGGTAATTGCGCATTTGTTAGCTTAATAAGAAGGTCATTGTGTGCAGGTAACAATGGGTGAACAGGTGCATTTATGGCCATATTAAGAATGACATAATTAACTCTAGTTTGGTCGCCAGAGTGGTTGTGAATGGTGTTCATATTGTGTGGATTTTAGATTTGTGTTTCTGAATTTATAGGTATTCGCGGAATTTGGAGTATGTTAATTGATGTTTTTCTATCTAGGAGTTCAATTCGATAATTCCACTGAGTAATACAAATATGCAGAACTATGACTCCCTAGGCAACTAAGGTAAGAATTTTATGGCTTGCAGGTTTACCTTTCACTTTAGGGACTTTGTGATGTTTGGGGCATATCAGGTTTCGCACTAATCTAGCAAACGATACTTAGCAATTCTTTTTTACCATTGCACTCGTCGATCAACAAACTTAGTTGCATTTAATGGCAGCCAATTGTGACAGGATTTTGGAATTTGTCAACTGACCGCAGTTTCTGATATCAAGCGAAATTCTTAGCGATATGCTACATGCCAAGCTCCAATAGTACCAAAATATTGATAATCTGATGAGCAGGACTACCAGATCTCTGGATGCCTGCTACATATCCATCACACAGTACATACGCGGTATGTACAGCCAAAACTCATGTACTGGGTATACCTAGGATGGCCCGAGTATATAGCCGTCTGCGTGCCAGGGTATCTGGTCACCACCAAGGTACCCTCATATAACGGAAAGGTAAATGTTTAAAAATGGGGCTCCAAAAATGTTTTAGGTATTCAGAGTCATTTTTGAGTGCAGACAAATTGAATGTTTATCAATTTCGGTAGTCCACGGAGGAGGATAAATCACTGTACGTTCCTAAAAAATGTCGTGAAGCGATCTCGGCCTGGATTCTCAATTCGCAACAATCCTCCCCTCCGCGCCCATTATCGTTCTGATTACAAAACTATGTCTCCCAACCTTGAAATTAGTATGGGAGCACTCAAAAATCACTCTGAATACTTGACTTTTTTTTTGAGTGAATTTGATCTGGTGCCCTAATCCTAAACATTTTCAAGAGAGAGAAAAAGGTTTTTTTAGTAGAAAAATAAAATTGATGCATCAGGTTCGATGTTCTCTCTTCTTCTTCTTCGATAGCTCTACAGCCCAATTCGAACCTTTGCGCTCAGCAGCGTGCCTCTGCATAAGTTTCCGGTCAGCTTTAATTATGTTTGTCATTACCTATATGCCTATGCCTTTATAGTTTCCACAGCTCACTTTATCTCTTTTCATGTGCATTGGGCAGATAATGTTTTGCTCCCAATCTTAAGGCATTTTTTCGTTCCGCCATATGCAGCATACTAATTCATGTAAAGCTGCTGAAAGTGATTCGCCTCCTTTTTTGATCAACTCTGTTGGGATTTTATCAATTCCTGGATATTTGTTCTTTTTTAAGGATTGTATGGCATTCTGTAATTCTTCCAGGGTTGGTACATTTGTTTTTCTGGAGTCATCGTTATGCCCTAGACGGGGTTCTGGTATATGTCTGATGCTCTCATTGGGGTTCAGCAGCTCGCTAAAAAAATCCGTTTCATTTTTTCTTTATATCTTCGCTGTCTGTTACTATAGTGCCTTCTTTTGTTCTACATATAACGGAGGAAGGTTTGAAGCCTTTCTTGAAGAAGTTTACTTCCTTGAATGCTTTCCGTGTTTTGTTTGGGGCAAAGTTTTTCTTTGCCCTCAGGATGTAATTTTTGAGGAATTGTCTTTTCCTCTTCCTGCAGTTTTGGGCACCGAGTAGCTTTAGAAGTTCAACTCTAGAACAGTTTTGCTTAGATCTCGTCTTCTTCTTGTTATGTTGTAGAAGGCGCTTTCGTTATTAGATTGTGCCCGGTTTTATGGAGGGTTGTGTTCAAGGCCTTTTTCCTTTGTTTTTTTGAAAGAGCCGTCGAAAGATCACCTGACGTGCCATTTACGAGGGATTTGTGTGGTACTGTCAGGTCTCGATTGTTTTTGGTGGCCAGTCTTTGAATTTCCTTCGTATGAATATAGATGAAAGTGATCTCAAAAGTGGCTTGTCTGGGTTGCAGCTTCCGAAACTTCACAACAATTTTTGTCCAATTCCTAGAATATCCATTTGCGGGTTAGCCTGCATTTGGTGATTATAAAAGAAAAGGAAAGTAAAAAATTTCTAGATACACAGACCCCAAATGGGCCTGTCAAATGCTCTACGGTCGTCGACAGTGGGTTTCTAAAATGATGGAAGAGATTCAATTACCACCTGGATTTGTCACTTTCTACTCGGAAATTAATTGGGGTCTTCTTAAAGAAAATTCTAAGCTGATTTGTTGCAATTAATAAAACTGAAAAATTTGTCCGCTTCAACACCTCATTCTTCAACAAATTTGAGAAATATCTTAAAATATTGAACAGAAATCGTGCCCTTCTCTAACTGTAGAACATTCAGTCTTAATTCCTTTATCAAAAAAACATCCTCCAGCACGTCTTCTAGCAACGTAACAGAAGCAGCAGCATCTTCACCCATAACTACTGTTTGGCCGGGGCTGGTTCTTCTTCTATACCCAATCCACCTAGGAGCTCGATTGTCTAGTTTTTATTTTGTCTGAGAGACTTTTGCTTATGGTTATCTTGTGGTGCGCCAGCAGCATTTTGTTTTGTGATGCAAATTTACAACACATGAACCGGAGCCGATGAGTAATCGCTACTAGAATAAAACTTTATGAGGCTTTCAGAAGGCCACACGGCTCGCGATATATTCTTGTTATCTTGGCGAAGACGATGGGGCTTTAACTCCATTCGGAAAAACGTAGACCCACCAATGGAGCGAGCGCACAGACACACAGTATGCTGGGGAGCAGAGCGCGGTGGAGCATCCGTAAATTGTGAACATTAGATGAACATTTGTTAAGTGTTCGCCAGATATCTGATCAAAGTTATTATACCAACTGATGGCGATCATTGAGAGATGACGTCGCGATCATTTGATATCGCTACCAACTACAGATGGTAGCCGACTGTGCAACTGGGCTCTTTGCATAAATCAAACAAAGTAAAATAGTCTCTCTCTGTCGAGAAGTTTGTGTGCCGTGTTCTTGTATAGCAGCGACTGTAAAGGGGATGAAGATGAAAGTTATGTAAATAAATTTTTTAGATAAGAAAATCTTGATATCATCAAAATAAATTTAGTTTATCCCAACAAATAACATATAGTATAAGAGTTGGATCGTCGCCGCGGCTTTGATACCCTGGCTTCGTGCGATTTCGATTAACATTTACCTGAACCTGGGCTGTGGTGAAGCGCGCGCGAGAGAAAGAGTGATCGCGATGCCGAGAGTGAGACTAATGTTGCTTAAAGTGTTGCTATGCTGCTGCTATCCATACTGGAGAAAAAAACAGAAGGGAATATAACGAAAAGATAAAAGTACACAAATTGACACGAAAATAAATCAAGTAAACAGACTTACAATTAACCGAGCCAGATCGAAGTGTTTTGTACCCTCACGCCCAATATTGGATCCAACACGATCACGTTTTCCTCCCATTAAAACTGATCTCGCGTCTGCGCGTTTTTGTTGTGTTTTACCTGATCATAGGCCAACAGGTAACATGTAAAAGAAGTCAAACGCCTAGTCACAATAAGGGTCTGACTACTTGCGTAGATATATTCAAGATCCTTCGTCCGTTTAGCTTCTTACACAACTACCGGGTACTATTGGACCGCGCATCCCGCGCCGCTATATGCTGGAAAAGCTACTGGTACCTACCCACGGATTGACTACACACACAATTCAACAAAAAAAAATTATTAAACATTTTCGTTTCGTACTTTTAATTAAATTTCACGATTTGAATACTTCCTCCCCTCGCGCTTTCAGTACAGAAAGAGTGGCTTGAGCAGAAGCTGAAGGAATCTGAAGGTGTTCGACCCGTCGTAATCGCCGCCGCCAGCTTTGGGATCCCGGATGCAGAAAATACATATACACACACACATATATTTTTTTATTATTTACTCACCTGGGTATTCTCTTAATTATCCCACCGTATTAGGCTGGTATCCCGCGATCGATTTGTTTGAAATTAGAATACGACACACACAGGGATATTGTACTCCTTTGGGCCTGGCACGATCGTTGCGGTGTTGATCAATTGATCATACAAAAAAATATTATGGTCGCCATTTTATTCGGCTGTGTTCAGGTGAGAGTTTACGCCCATAAATCCGAAGGGTATATATCAACGTCATTAGCTAATTACATTCAACTGCCCTTTTTTCAAGCCGTGTAGTATCGTCGGCGTTTTGTTCGTTCTTTTTGTGATTGCGCTGTGCCGAGTTTAATTTGCCAATTTTCAGCCGGTGGAATTCTTGAGGAAATTCTGTGGATACAGAAGTGCTAGGATTGGGTTTTGAGTGCGGAGAAAATAATCTTAGGGCGGTTTGAGGTACACCCATTCTAGAAAATCACTTATTGTTGAAGGTGGTTTGGAATTTTATGAAGAAATTGAATAGAGTGGGGAGGAGAATTTGTCGTTAGCATTTTGTTAGTTGGGAAACCTTAACTAAAGATGATTAGCCTAGTAACAATCCGCTCAAAAACGCTGATATAAAAATAAAACACACTTATTTCCTTACATGGAAGGCTAGAGTTCAGAGACATCTTCCTTTTTAAATCAGCAGAAACTACTCTGATCTATGAGCTCTAAATGACAATTTGTCAGTGGTCTCTCTCGTTTGTTTCCCTCCATAGCTACCAGCTACGGCACTAGTTGTAACAAAATCCTGTGTCAGTTGAAGAGATTTTGCCGATCTCCTTCCGCGCCTATTGATCAGGCTCATGATCCGGATCTTTGATTTGGATTCATCTGCGTTTAGAACTGTGGCATAGTTATTTTCAGAGTGGAAATGTTCCTTCTTTCTGGTGGAGATCTAGCCATCAAAACCTTGCTTAATGTTGAGTTTCGATGTCTACTATGTAGATGGCTCTTTTGTCATTCCTAGTAAAGCTCCTGTTATTCTGATACGAGCAATTCTTATACCTCGTCTTAGTCAAGCATTTGTTTTACTTTGTTTTTTTCAAGAGGGGCCTTCATATGGCAGGGCAGTATGACAGTAGTCCAGTCAGAGCTGTGTGCAATATGTGTAACTTCAAGTTCCATCTCCTGAAGAAGGTCTGTTTACTGGCATAGAAAACTACGCTACGTGTTACTTTGCCCCGACTTTCATGTTGCCAAATTACTTTACTGATCGTGAACGACAATTAATTACAGTTCTACTGTACTTTTGTACACAGTCTTTACCGTATTAGCGGATAGGGATTGGACCACTCACAACCTTTACTAAGAGACTCTGGTCCGATTTTTTCAGTTTTTTATTCTCAACTGTCTCAAGTCATCCTCTATATATCTTTTTCAGGCAGACTTGGTCTCTGTTTTCCCGGCGGTACTTGCCCAGGCACTCTCTTTGTCGGGATCCGTTCCTGACTCGGCTAGTTATCCCAAAGGACCCGGGGTAGATTCCCGGAGCAGCTCCACGGCCCTTCGCCTTTTCCACTTTCCAGTAACATAACTTTCCTTCTTTCTTCTTCCCTCTTTACATTCCTTATTCCTCCTGTCATAGCCTTCCCTCGCCCTTCCCCCCTCCACCAAAGCGCATGTCATCGGTCGATTGATGGAACCTACCCAAGATTTCCTTAGCAAGAAAGCTCACCCAAGACACACCAAACGACCCCCAGCGAAGTTCAACAAGTTTTACACAGGTGGCATTGATACCAAAGCCCACCATGATGGTTCTTGTCCCGAATAAAGCTCACATAAAAGCACACAACCGATGACGTCACTGTGGCAGTAATGGCATAACTATATTACTTGCATAAGCTGCCGTGAATGATTCTAGTTTCAAAAATGCAGAATATCGACCGAAAAATACTGAAATTAAGGGAAGGCAAAAGCACCAAGAACGCTGCCTGGCTTGCAGAATCCTTCGCTGTTTGGCTACCAACTCGACCGGGGAGGACCAAGTGTCGAAGGAGGATTTTACCAAAATCCAGAATGACATTGCTTGGGCTAAGCAGGTCATTCCAAACTTCACCCTAGAGTAGTCAAGCGGTAAACAAGGCACTAAACGCCAGCGATCTGTGTAGGAACCAAGCACCCACGGTCCAGTTCCAAAAAAGACGAAGAGGCAATAAAATCGGCATCCTATACGAGAACGACGAGAGCGAGATGATCCCTAAACATGAATGGCGATGGGCGCAAGTCGCTCTCGCTAAAGTTGCCATGGAGGTTCTGAAGGGATAACGCAGGACCTCCTCCTTGATGAGCTCATGCCGGATGGTATCAAGGCAGTATTTGGCTGACAGCTAACGACTCACGTGGTTTACCCCGGTGCCGGACTCAAAGCAGTAGAAGCATGAGACATTACGTCACGTCCGAGGTTGGTTCCCAATGGCTCCATCGGATCTAGCGATGCTAAAAACCTTCAACCACCAGCTTAAAGCCGATAACTGGAAGGTTATTAACACAGAAGAAAAACACCCCGTGAACTATGGCTTCCAGAAGCTAGAGCTGAAGGTCTGTAAAACAGACACAGAGGCCATAGTAAATCGGGCGAGCCGCATCGAGGCCTCAGGCGAGGAGGCTAAAGACATAAAAACCGAACGCGAAGACTAAGCTCCGAGCCAAGCTGGCACATCGACCGACTCCGAGCTGGGCAGATACATGAGTAACACTCATCCACCCCTTGCTCGGACATCGTCGAGGACATCTCCAACGACGAAGAAGCGTAGTCGAAGTCAAAGATTCATTACGTCTTCGAGGTGGTTTAGCGAAGAAACGACACTTTAACATTATGTTAAAGGGGGGTCATTAAGGCATCACAATAGGCCTGTCCCTTTGGCCTAAGTGTTTGGGCTGTGCATCACCAGCTAAGCCATATCTAACCTAACCTAACTTATTTTATCCGTTATGAGTCTGTTTAGCTTTTCATATGAGGTCTTGTGACTCCTATAAATTGCTGATTTTCGTGTAATAATGAGATGCCTTATGCTTTTAAGACTACTGAAACTGATCTTGAGAATCCGTAGATCGGTATCGATCAGTACTAGCAGTATTGTCCCTAGTCCAAGTTGTTTCTGCACAAAATTGTATGCGTGATCTTAGGCAGAATTCACTCTGCATCTTCCTTCGCCTGAATATGATCAGTCAGAATAAATCTCGGAACTGGCGATTTCCGTTTGATATTATTAACAAATAGTTCATATACAATACGTGAAATACTCGTTTTTATAACTGTAAAAAAGTCTTACGTTTCGAAACCTTTTCTATCATATACACTAAGAAAATGTCGCTAATGCTATTAAAAGCGCGTACGTAATGTCCTCTCGATCGAGCCTAATGTATACAACGTGACTTATTTATCTTCGATTATTGATCGGGGAAAATTTTTCCGAACTCCTCTAGAATTTCCATTTTAGCCAATTCCTTGGCTGAAAAACGTCGCCCTATACCACCGCAGCCATAATATTGCCGCCACAGCCAACAATATCCCGAATGTGATTACTTTGTCAGAATATGTATCCACTATAGGGTATCCAAAGTGATCATAGATCCTCGTAAGTGATCATAAATTTTCTAATAGGCCACGAAATGACGGAAGAATACTTAACGTTAGCTGTGCACTGTGTGTCTGGAGGAAGGTCTTTGGGTACCATCGAATGCACAAATCACCTTGGAATGAGAGTAAATCTTCGTTAGAGGCCTTTTGAAGTCTCACTTATGTGTTTGGGTGATTTTGATGAGGACGGGCATAAGCGTTGGGCATACTCCTGTGAGGACGATGATCGTGTCGATATTGAGTGCTGCGAAAACGATCGCCAATTGTTTTTTTTTTTCGTGTTTCGTCTTCTTGTTGGAACGTTCGGATTTTGACACAAGTGAAAGTCTCGATCGCGATCAGTTTTTCGCTGAAAAGCATTAAGCGAAAAATATCTTTTGAAATCGGGAAAATTTCCGAAGGAGTCGTGAATTGCCGCAACAAATGATTTTCTACTCGTTATTTTATGTAATAATATCCAAGAAAATAATTTTTTTTTTTGGTTAAAATGATAGATTTTTGCTTTCGTTATGAAGAAACATCGCATGATCGATATCACGAACAGAAATCATGTTTGGTTATGAGACAAGAGGAGAGAAAACTCCTGAATGGTGATGCCGGAATTGAAGTTCGCTTTTTATGGAATCCCATATGTTTCCGACGTGTTCAGATTCTTGTTTCTAGATTTTCAAAATGGATTTCGTGGATTATTTCTTGTCTTGATACAAAATCTTTTAGATACCGTTATAGATAATCGAAGCCACCGCGCGAACCTCTATTACGAGATACAGTGTATGTGGACAGATATCACCTCCCCGTCTAGGTCATCACGTTATCATTTCGATCTCCTACACAAAACAGTTTTCCTCTTATACACAAAGACACACTCTTAGCAGCCCCCGGCCGCAACAAGTAACAACACAACTGCCACACAAAACACAGTACTCAAGACCCAACAGCGAGCTGTATGGTGCACTGCCGGTAACAAGGTATAGATCTCTCGTCTTTCACCTTTAAATGGTTTAATTAACTCGCGAATGAGTTACCAAAAAGGCATTCACACCAGAGAAATACCACTATACCACTCTCTTACCATGGAAAAGCATAGCAAATTGTCTGATTGTTGCCTTCCTTTGGTGCCCGGTCGGTCTTTGGGGGCCCTCTTCCTTATATTCAAAGGCATCTTTGAATAAAGACTCCTCTTTTTGTCACTCTCCGCCTCTATCAGTCGCGATGCAAAGTAGTTGTGGGGCGCGAGTTCAAAAGGTTATTCCCTGGTGGCTATAAGATGGGATCGGGAAAAAAGCTAACCGAGAAATTCATCCATCGGTCTGGTCTGGCTCTCATTGGTGCCCCCATCCATTCGAGAATCAACTAACGAAAAATCAACACTTTGTCGCCAGGTGATTCAGTCACCGTTGTCGACGTCGTCGTCGTCGATCCATGGATCGGTTGTGCAGATGTCGTGAAAATCGTGAAGTTTCGATAGAAATCTTAGAATTATGCTGCGACTTTGGCTTGAATGTTGATGGAGATTTGTTTTTTTTTGTTTTAAGTTTAGATTTGAATAATTATGGACTTTTCTCAGGGTTTTTTTCGGAATGCGTTGCCTGCTTGTGATGTTGGTCGAGTTTGTGCTGCAGCAGAAACAACGTCAGTTATTAACCCGAAAATGCGGATGATTGAGATTGTGTCAAGCGAAATTGAATTTTTAAATTTGAAAATACTTAAACCCACTGTAACATCCAGCCCACCTCGGTAGGCTAATGGTTAGGTCTGCCGACTACCATCCGGGAGGTCCGTGTTTCGAATCCTCCCTGACAATTCATATTATTACTTTAGCAAAATTGCCCAAAACGTGCAATCAACCCGAGTAAGAATAAAAAATTGCCTTACAACGGGCGAAAACCGGCCGCTTGGCTTTTTAATGAGCATACGATGGCCGTAGAATTTTTAACTATTTTTAATAGGAGCAAATTGTTTTCTATTTACATTTTTAATGGACATCTATATTACGAGTCTGAACATGTGCTTTCGATGTTTGCAGGTGGAGAGCATTATTACATCACCATGTTCCTGTTTGTTGGGTTGGGAATGAGACTCAAAACTTGTGCTTGTTGAACCTTGCGCGTTAAAAGAGAACGTGTTTCAAGTACACCTTTTAGGCGAGTCTGATCAGTTGGACAGTGGTGCAAGCATTTGCCGCCTGGGAATATGGGCAGAATCGCTTCTCCGTAAACACCCAGAAGTGTAGCTTTGTCGTTTACACACTGCTGTCCAGACCGCAGATGGTAACGTCAGAGAGCATTGTGGGCTAGTTGACTGTCCCCGTGATTATGAACACCGCACCCACACACTTACGCTTTACATAGTTTCTGGCTTGTCCCGGAGTCGACTTCTGGCGAGCCACAGTATAGGGGAACTACATCCACCACCTCCGCAAGATCCTAACAGCCACACCCTAAATGAAGTCCAGCAAGCGCGACTGGACAAGACTTCCGATCTCTAATGCCATACAGACCCTCATGTACGGGGAAGTCGATCGTATGCTGAGCCTCGGCGTGTCGAAAAGCCTGTGGAACTCGCCCGTGGTGTTGGTCCGGAAGCCTGGCAAAGTACGACTTTGCTTGGACTCCCAGAAAGTGAACACTGTGACCGTGAAAGACGGTATTCTTTTACGATTGCAGGACACCCACTTTATCTCTAGACTTTTCTTCCAAGGGGATTTGCCAGAAGGCATCCTTGAGTTCAATCGCCGATCTCTTTAATCAAGGTCGCGCTGGCTTGTTTCGTGAGACGCTGTTTTCGCCGCTGTTTGACTTTTCGGACGAAGGGCTCTAGGACAGGATCAACAAAAATTCGCTTGCGGACTTTGCAGTAGTTTGACCATCGTTGCAAGAAGGAGGCTCTCGCCTGTGGAGAAGGAAAGACTCCATTGGCGACAGGTCAGGTGTCTCCAGTAACTCCTGTGCTCAGTAGCAAGTGTGTGAGCTCATAATTCACTTCGCCCATTCCCTACTAACCCACTATTACGGTATTAGTCCGTGCGTCCATGTACTATACTTTGTTTGCCTACTTTTGAGTGATAAAGTCGTCTACCGTCCTTCACCAGCAAATTCATGGAGATCATTGTCACAATTACATATGCTGCTTCGCTTCTATTCTATTAAACTTCTTGCCTATTATTGTTGCCCAAACCGGAGCTGCATAAACCAGAACTGAGCTTATCACCAGAGCAGAGTTGACGATTTGGGTTGGGAGTACTTACAACAGGCAGCATTACTATAATTGCACCACTAACGACGAAGGCGTTCTGCAGTGCCCTTACAAGATAATCTTAGAAGCTGAGACTCTGGCAATCAGCACCGCTAGACTAGCGCTTAAGTAGCTGATAAGGAGCTGATCATGTAATTTTTCTCTTCTAGTCTGCAGATTATCGCCGCATCTATCTTCTCTTCAGATTCCGGCCTCCTGATACTAGATTGTGTTTACCTGGAATAACCCTAGTACTGTCTTCTGCTGCAAAGAATTCAAGTCAGCCGGCATTTGCTGCTCCCAAATCGTAGAACCTGTAATTTTTACTGCCCTACTTGCAAAGCAGGAATTTTCAAATATAGCCACAGACTTTGTCATTACGCCCTATCCAGTGTTCTGGTGCAACTCTTCATCAAGTGACGATCAAGACTTTGTACAAGAACTAAAAAGTGTAGTATGGGTTATGGTCAGTTTTTGTTTGTAATTATTTTTGGAACTACCAAACAAATTATTTTAGGTTTGAACAAAAGTTGTCTTTATTTGTTCAAGCAAGATCACTTAAATAGTGATCAAGCAATCCTCCATGATCACAATCACCTCAAAAATAAATCTCCACCTAAAAACCCCATCAAATTCTCAATAAACCACAGAATTTCATGATGATCATCACGTCTAATAATGTACTGATCCTCTAAATTATAGCGTAAAAATTACCACACAGTCTCGTCTCTCCTTCTCGTCTCGACAGACAGGAACAAGATCACTCTTAAACGCATATAAGAATATCAAATCCTAAACCACCGTAGGCTATTGTCTGGTTGCCAATCCGCCAAGAAATCACCGTCAAAACATTGACGCATGATCGCGATCGGTGCTCAATTATGTAAATAATCGCAATCTATCGATCATCGACAAGAACACGAACTATCGAAGGTCTGCTCTGATTGTTTTATCGATCGCCTTTATTAATAATAACACGCAGGCGCAAGGGGGATGGTATATTACGATCGGAACGGCAACCAACATCTTTGCTCCTTATGGTAATTGCAATCATATACGAATCCCCTGCGGGTATGCTACTGTATGAAGTGTTTGGCCACACCCCGTGTGTGCACCACCAGACCAGACGTGTGTGCAGACATCAGTTACAACAAAACATATTTCCAAGGTGAAGATATATCCCCAGACATCATCAAAAAAGGCATCTCTCTCTTGCTTCTCATGCGTATACAGGTGAAATTCCCACAGATACTTTGTGCTGTGTAGTATTATATCTGGTGATGCAGGATTTGTACCTTACTGTCCAGAAATTGTGGTTCGGGTATGGTGAAGGCACGTTCACACACAAACCATAAGGTGCTGCTGGGCCCGGGTGAGTGATCTTCCCTTGCGCGCTGCTAATCGGTGCCATGCAGAGGGCGACCGATCGATCGCAGGTGCTACACTTTGAATTTTTATGTTTATGGTAATCGATTGGTTAACAGGTACATTTCTAACTCGCCCCTGTGCGAGAGAGTCAAGGCATGCCGTATAGGATTGATGGATGACGACGGATGGATGGATGCTGCCAGAATAGGTAGATCATAATTAACGCTCTGCTGTGAGGCGAAGTGATCGAGCAGATGATGGAAGTGTCGTAATACTGCTATGGGGATTGTAAATCAAAGAGAAAGGATTATGTTTTGAATGTAGTGGTGATTGTGGTAGAAGAGTTTTGTAGTTATGGTTGAAAATGGGTGGTTGGGTTGAATATGGTGGTAAAAGTGGAATGTGAGGGTTGGATTGAGGTGGCTGTTGACTCGAGGGTTTAATCCAGGCTTTTTCCTTGTGCCTTCTTTGATGTATGAGGAGGAGAGGGTAGTCGAGATCTTAAATTTGAAAGTTAGTTAAAATGGTTTAAGATTTAGTAGCTATTATTAACGAGGATGCAGTACGATCGTATAGATTACGGCTAGAATGGATAACGCCTAGAGGCTGTTGAAGCATAATTTGTTCTTAAGTTAGAATACCAAGTTTAGGAATCATCCTTTGTACTACCAGTCTTGTCACGGAAGCGACTGACACGAAAAGCACCGGTGCCGTGCCGTTGCAGGTATGTGTGGATTAACCTTTATCCGTATTCGACGCTCTAGTTTCGCCGAATCTTTCGCTTTTTTAATGGAAAAATCTTACTTCAGGACTCCCGAGGTGTGCAGATGTCTGAAAGAGGTTGACTTCTTAACATATGTATAATATACCCGAAATGAAAGAAATGGGTCATTGTCCTCTGCCCTTCCGAACATTAACCGGTGGTAGTTTACAGCGTAGTGTTTGATAATCAGCTTCTTGACACCCTCGATGCTGCCGGCGAACAATTCTCTGACAGCATTGAGAAAACATTGCCAGATTTCTGCCTGGCCAAGGCGGACGACTTTTCATTGCTCTAGAAGCCCTATCTGACCGGAACCCATGACCTGAGAGTACCTGGGTCACCAAGGACATGTTGATTTTCCCAAATGAATTTGAACTTGGTCCTAAGGAACTCTATTCACTCTAGTTGTCAGATAAGTTAAAGATCTGCTCGTTAAAATAGGCCCCTTTGCTGAAAGTTAAGTCATGTTTCGTGACAAGGCTCAGCTCTAAATCGCTGCACTAGCCTCATTGCTGAATCCAGAACTTTTAAAGAGGCATGGCTGTCTACGAAAATTCGAATACTGCATCCTTGTGTAGTTCTAAGTTCATTGTCTGGCAGGCCTTCAGAATCGCCAGCACTTTCGCTTGAAAGATACTAGCGTATCCCCTGCTCCGACGCCCTCTGACATCTTGGAGCCCAAGGAGTTCAAGGCAAACATTCGTGCTAAAATCACCGCTGTACCGCCCAAGATGCTCGCCATTAATTTACGACGTATCCACTCGAAACTGAAGGCAAGGCGCGAACTAGGCGTGAAAACCGTCTACCGTCTCGCGTTTGCGCTTATTCACGGGTTTTCGCGCTTGTTCGCGAGCGTGCGGCTGGAGACGCCTTGAGGCACAAACAGATTGACGCGGAGGCGGTGGCGGCGACTGTCTACATTTAATTCCTCCGCGTCGCCTGCGAATTGTGTCAGCAAACATGGTGGTCTGTGTATTTTAAAGGTTTTTCCAGTCACCAATCTGTTTGGGCCTTTAAAGTTTTCGTTGAGGCCATGAACATTTTTGAACTTGAATCCACAACCTACTATGATAAACTGTCGTCTTCGCCGGGATAGGCGGATGCCTGAAGTCCTCATCCCTCAGCCAGACTGAGTTTTGGGTGGCCTTCATCGGGCCGTGCCTGCCGACCTGGCCTGCCGGCGGCCTGTAAGTGAATGGAGATCTTTATTGAAACTTAGTTTAACCCAGTTTTATAGCAATTTTGTACTGTTTCTTGAGGAAAAAAATTACGGGATATTTTCCGCGACCCCCACGTCTCCCTCATGTGAGTCACATATGAGTTCGGAAATACTGACTGCGTAAGATATCGAGTTCTATTTATAAACGAACATTGTGATCAACAAGTTCATATTGCATAGTTATATGTATATTTAAAAAATGTTACAAAATTCATAAAATTCTGTTAAGACAATCGTCAATATTAATAAAAATATCAAGCTAAATGCAATTTGACACTTAACACCTCACGATGAATCAACTCAAGTGCAAAGAAACACGATCCTAAAAAGATATGAAAGCTGGACCAAAAGCAACCAACACACACACACACGCACTAACCACAAAAATAAAAATCAGTGCCAATATTAAATTTTCGTAAAACACCATTAAATCCAGATTTAAACGATGTCCGATCTTTATCTCGTCCCTAAATTACATTTTCGCATTAGTGCAAGTGCCATAATTATTGGCCAAAAAACAGACAGTGCTGAAGTGGCCGTGTCAAAATGTCCGTGGCTCTTCCTGTTGTGAGTGAAAACATGAAATTTTTCCCATCTCTCTGTCACCATTTGTTACCTTACCCCCATTTGATTAATGGGGCGACAAAAATACCACCACCTTTGATTGATTACAGAGCAGCAAAACATTTTATACGATTACAAACTGAAAAGTGGGTGTGGATGTGTGTTCCTTTCAACAAAATAAAAAGGTAAAAATTTCTCCGAAAAACGTACAACAACAAAAAATAAAGACTTAAATTTAAATTGAACATGTGCAGAAATAAATGCTGGTATTGACGACATCGGGAACATGTCGTCTTTATTTTGTGAATAAGTGAAGACGATTTACACCACATTCGACATAAATTTCACAAGTCTCATAAGTAACCGACTAACCACAGTAAACCCCAGCGATCGTCATCGTGTGCCTCAGTGTCAGAATGACTCCGAAAAAACAACATTTCGATTTTTTCGGAATGAAATTTACTTAAGGTTTCCGCATTTTATTATATTTAAGAAAAACATCATCTCTCACGATTCACCACAACAGAACATTTTCAACATTTTGAGATTTTGTTGTTCGTTTTTCAGTTTCACTTTTCCCATAAATTTCGTCTACTTTGACACCCAAAGAGTCTGTGAGAGCTGCGCGCGCAGCTCACACAAGGGCCGTACCGCCGCGAACTTTTTGATGTGATAAATTTAAGATCTGATACGAGCACGAATCAAGTCATGGCGCAGACTCAGTTCAGAAATTTCGACATTAATCAAAAGTTCTTGGTACAAAGGAAGTTTTATAAATCAACTCGGTGGCGCGGATTATTCACTTTTGTTCGGTTTCTTGTAGTGGTTTTTTTTAATGTACCATTTACTATCCAAAGGTGCTCCGGTACGACGGCAGAGAGAGAGGGATCTCTGTGTTATTTCCCACATTTTCAGGTAACTTGCTGGCCCCTGCATCTAGGCAGGAACATGACCTAGGCGTGAGCTTTACTAGTTGAATAGATGGCAGAAAATGCAAGTTATAAAATGAATATTGTTTGACCGAAATTAATTTGAATTTGAATGGACTGTTGGTATAGTCAATAGGCTATGGTGTTGTTGCTTTGGAAGAATTAGAGAGAAAAAATCATATCTAATAATGACACGATACAGGCGAGAAAGTATGATTTATGTAAGGA
Source organism: Thereva unica (assembly GCA_949987705.1). NCBI lineage: Eukaryota > Metazoa > Arthropoda > Insecta > Diptera > Therevidae > Thereva > Thereva unica. The sequence continues at coordinate 87,165,998 of OX465285.1, forward strand.
TCGTTACGATAGAGTTAATACTTGTAACTTTTCTATAATTCTATTTGCCAGCTCTTGTACAATACCCTCATTCATTGAATTTTACCATGGACAGCCTTAGCTCATAGATTAACATGCCCGACTACCATCCCCGAGGTCCGAGGTTCGAATCTACTGCGATCGGTCTAATAAACCCGTATTTTGGCTTAGTAAGTTCTTTCAATCTCCTTTCTACTATCTTTTCGACTAAAGCTTGCTGTTCGACTTTGCACTCAATCATTAAATCGTCGACAGTATGTGTCAAGCACCCTCTATTTTAGGCCCAAAACCTCGGCTTCTTGCACAAAAACCTAAATTTAAATAACCAAAAACCACAATCCAAAATCAATAAAAACCGCAATCAGGCGGTACCCCGGTCCTCAAAGGACAGGCAGGCTCGCCGGGGGTCGTCGACTTTAGAGGCACCCGAGATAACACCTATACCACCTTGAACTGTTGCACCACAACTTACCAATTCCACCAAAGGTTGAACCAAACTGAAGAGTACGCGAAGAAAATTCAAACCGCCCTGGTACCATGACGGGTTTCTTTTGCGAGTTTGACTCATCAATGTCTTTACCACCCCATTTATATTCGAGCGAGCGCGAGCGAGGTGGAGCAATAGCATAGATTGTGAACACAACAAAATTTACTCAACCACCATCTCAACTTACCTAGGAGCAATAGAGTCATTTCATAATGCATACTATTAACTAAAAAACAGAGCTCTTTGCTAAACTACATCTTACAATTATAAGTACAATTTTTGCCACAAAACACATATCCTTAGTCAAAAACTATAAACTAAACTATATTTACTCGTCTGTCCTTGAATTAACGTGTCATCCGTCACGAGCTTCTTGGTGGATGTAAAGAATTTAATGTCGAATATACGTCGTAATATTGTATCTCTATTAATGATGCCTGTTAATAGGGACCATCCCCCCAGATTACCCCCAGGGTTTTCTTACAGTTAACTGATTAGCCTTCAGGCTGTCAATTCTTCCTATTCCTTAGTTGCAAGCTGAGTCTTCCTGAAGAAAATGAGCACTATGAGGGTTGTCTGCTCCTAACCCCCTCGTGGAGGGGGTGGGGGAAGCATACCTTATGTCGTTTTATTTCTTATTTCTGGTTTCCTAAATGAAGTCCTAATGGTTCTACAAATATGGACGAAATCGCTTTATTATGCTGCCCCCTACTCACAATATCCTTCTTCGGACCTGCTTCCGTAGTAATTATTCTACCGAGGTAAATGAACTCCCTCACGTCTGACATTTACGTTAAGACCTGCTTCCAATGCACGTTATTCCTAAGCTATCTATTTTTCTTTGAATGTCTTCTTTTGTGCTAGAAGTGCGATATCATCTGCAAATTCGAGATCTTCTGGACGTTCTACTAATCCTCATCGAATACCTTTTGATTTTCTGCTGGCTTTTTTCGTTATTTCGTCAAGTACAGTCATGAAGAGTAATGGCGAAATAGGGCAACCTTGTTTCACTCCAATTGTCGTTGTTATTGGGTCACTTAGTTGTCCATTATGAAGGATTCTTAGTTTTGCTTCGTCGTACAGCAGTACAAACATTTGGATTAGTTTTGTTGATACAGTCTTCTTTTTTAAAGCTTGCTAAATAGCTCCTCTATGAATTGGATCGAATGCTCGCTCGAAATCTATGAAAGTATAATGATACTATATACCATATTTTGTATTGTTATACCACTCCAATTTCCACATTCTTAATAACTATTGCCTCCTTTCATTTATTTGGGAATCTTTCTTCGTTCCATGTCTGCTCTGAAATAGGATGCAATATTTCTGATATTACTTCAGTGCTTTCTTTGAGCAGTTTAGCTGGAACTCCATCATTCATCCTGGAACTCAGGCCTTCTCCTGATTTTTTAGTTTACAGCTACACCATTGCTTCTTTCACTTCTCGCAGCGTTGGCGGATTTATATTAAATGACACTGACTCTGGTCCGATGTGCTGCTTCTTCCGTCCATATTGATTGCCACACACTGATCTCTCTCTGGGGGTTTCATTGAGTATAGTATCTTCTATTCTTTCCTCTCCGCTCGACACTATCCTGGGACTTCTTCATTTGCTTCTCTAAATATTTCCTGTATATTTTCAGGAGTTGGAGTGACATTTTCGATGTTTTGTATTTTTGGTACAAATTCATTTTGCGTTCCTTCTTCAGCCATTTAAGTTATGTCCAACTTCTTCTTCGCATGATCGCTATCAACATCCGCCCTTCTTGTTCTTACATACATCAAGAAGTTACAGCTTCCATTTTCGACTGATGTAGATATGATCTATTTGATTGTGGTATCTACCTTCCAAGAAAACGAAGACCAAGAGAACGATATAGAAATGATTCCCGCTCCAAAATAATTAAACATCCACCAGCTCTTTTGATTTGAAGTTATACAAACAGTTATAGTGGTCATTTATATCGAAAGAACGATGTGTCAGGAGTAGTTCAAGTTCGTCCATGCACCAATTCCAAACGCTATGTAGATTCTTATTAAGATGGGGCTCTTAATACACCTCAAAAGCCATTTAGAGCTTCCTTAAAGATAAAGAAGCTGGCCATTTTCCTAACCTAACCCTATAGAAAATGGATACCATAACTATAGTTCAACAACGCTCATAAACTTAACCCAAACTTAACTCGTACTTAAACCCACCCAATCTTAATCGCCACAAAGGATCAACCCTAGTAATCCTTAAGCCCTGCATCCGCTCCAGCAAAATGCCTTCCAAAATTTGGTTCCCATCTCCATGAAATTTGTAATTTAAATGTGTTCTAAATCAGTTTTTCACGCGAAATTTATTTACTCCCATAAAGTGGCTAATAATTGCTTACTCAGATGAATAAATTCAGGCCTGGCGAAGCGCTCGCAAAATTCGGCGTCTACCACATAAATCAGGAAGTGAATTGGCGAAGGAGTCGGCGAGAGTCGGCTGTTGCCTCTTATTTGTAAAGGGGCACCGCTATGCAATAAACAGAGGTACTGACAGTACATAACCAGGTGTACAATTTGCTGTGCCAAATTCAATTATTTAAGATCCACCCGAAGGGCCTGGGCCCGGCACACACGAAAAAAAGGGGGGCTCCGAGTTAACAATGTCGGACGACACTTTCCTTGGCTCTGAGTCAGCCATACAGCATCACCACCACCAGGAGAAACAGCAGCAGCAGCAGAAGAGTCTCATCCCGAAAGATATCGTCAGATTGCGGATGGGCTGTGCGCCGAGGAGCCGTGGACTACAGTGATAAGACTTCCCAGCTTCTTCTTTGGGGCCTCGGCCGTGGAGCTCTGGGGTAGCCTTCTATAAGGCATGACTTTGAGACTTGGAAACTTGAAAAGTTTTGGTCTTGGGATTCGATATCCCGATTTGAAGGGCAGAAGAAAAAGAACTCACCTCTCTAAGCCCTGTCCGAAACTGTTGGCTGCGGCGCGGTACATTGACCGGTCGATCGTCCAGTTTGGTCCGTCCGTGTCGAGTTCATCCGTTCCGCCATTAATTCCTACAGCCCAGAGAGTGCAGTGCAATTTCGTTTTGCTGCAGCAATCTTTGCAGTGTTATTGTTCGGGTTGACTGGCTGGTCTTATGGAATGGTACCTCTGCGAAAATGGTCATACGAGGGACGTGGTTGGGCCAGATCATCAGTGTATAACAGGAGCGGAATGCCGAACGGTCCGAAGGTGAAAAGAAAAGAGGAAGAGGTGTGACAATGGCAATCAATTCTTTGAAAATTTCTTATATATTTATTTTTTTATTTGTTTCATTTTTTTTTTGTTGTTGTTTTTTTGTTATTATTTTCGTTGTATTCTTCAACTTTGGTTTGACCAGTCCACCATTATGCAATAAAATATGTGCATTTCGATTATTTATACCTCAAGGGCTTTCCCTGCCATTTTGCTTCGTCGATCGATTGAGAGGACTGTGCTGGGATATACATATTTAAGGTGATTTTCAGGTAAATATTTTTCTTTACGACAAGAATATTGCCATGCGAAGATATTGTCATAAATGGAAAGGTACGACGAATATGGATCATTGAACTTCTTTTTTTTTTCAATTCAATCAAAATTATAATTATATAGGAAATGCATTCCTTTAGTTATATTATTTTTAGTTTTATGTAGACTTATCATTCGCACAGCAATAGCAATTTACACGTTGAGCGAGAGTTTTATTTAAGACATGTAAATTTCGCGTCATAGAATTCGTCATGTATTTTAATGTGGTTCAAAATTTAAATGAATCGGGCGACCTTGTATTTTTAATTGTAAGGACAATTTTTTATAGGTAGAGTAAGTGGAGAGTGGTTTGCTAAATTCTGCTTTGAAATTCGTGGCAGGATCGTGTATGATCTTTGGTGAAATTTCTATCTTGTCATGATCGATTCGGCAGGCAGCAGTAGAGCAGGTGTGACGATCTACAGACCTCAACACTATTCTGGCGGCATACGAGGTGTGGCTATTAAATAACGAGACTGACGCTGTAAAACATTTTATTTTTATTTCATACATTTTTACTTGTTATCACCTACAATATACACCCCTCCTCTATCCCTACAACGCTCCATGCGAATCTTCCATTGTTCGAAACAGTGCCGGAAGTCTTTTTCTGTCAGCTCCTTCAGGACCCGTACCGCTTTCTCTTTCACAGCTTCAACAGACTCAAATCTTGTTCCTTTTAATGCAGATTTCACCTTAGGAAACAGATAGAAGTCGCACGGCGCAAGATCCGGCGAATAAGGCGGATGGTCTAACACTGGGATGCTGAATTTGGCTAGAAACCTCTTAACAGACAATGCGGAATGTGTTGCGACAATGCGTTGCTCTACTGTTACACTTAACATTTTTCCGGCGAAACAAAAAAACAACTCTAATGGGAACGAAGACTACGGCTGTACTGATTTGTTTACAGAAGCGAGAGGCACTACATTCGAAAGAGAAGGCTTCACGATAACAGCTGTTGGTTACTGGCGTTTGGCGCATGCGCACTTCTTCTGTAGCAGCGTCAGTCTCGTTATTTAATAGCCACACCTCGTATGTTATGTCTTAAGCTGGTTTTATCTGCTAAATTGTTTTTGTTAATGCACAAATCACAAATGCAGCAACATAATGTGGCGATCCTTCGAGACTATCGCGTACGCAGCAGGTTTGAAGGTATGGATTGGTCAGCAGGGAAGTCCAGGATCAACAACGTTGAGTATATGTGGGATAAGCTATTTCTTACTTTCTTTCTGTTGATAAGTCCACAAGTTCAGCGGCCGCCGAGACTATTCCACTCTTGACAGGCCTTACACCTCAGATTTGGAAACCGCAACACTTGAACAAGACCAGCAATCTGAGTGGAAATTCATCGCCAAACAACGAGATCCTGATCCTTGCTATGGCAGAACAGTGCCGGGTCCAAACTGGTACCAGACATACACTGGAACTATATGAAAGGTCCGTGTACAGGAGCATGCTTGATCGATTTCGAGAAGGCATTATGGATCGAAGGTTTTCTCGTCGAACTGATACACTCAACATGGCCGGACCTCAGCTATACATGATTTAGAATATGATTTCAAAGAATAAGTTCGTCGTCAAAAGTGGCAAATTCACATCTAGTAGGGTCTCTGACATTAAAAATGATCTGCAACAGGGTAAAGTAAGCTCGCCGCTCTTATTTATTATTTTTACGAAAGATCTCGTAAGTTCACTCCGCTTGGCCCTATCGTATATGGATAACCTGATTATGTATAGGACGGTGCCGCTCTTCCAACAAGACTTCGAAACAAGCGAGCACTATGGTGATGATTGGAAATTGAAGATCAATTTTAGCAAATTCAAATCGATCCTTTTCTGGACTCCTCTAAACAGAGCTTCTCGCGATTTCACTATCAAAGTTTTGAACAATGCTGGAATAGCATTAAAAATTAAACTGGAAGTGAGCTACCTTGGGCTTTGGGTGGACCATTACCTATATTTCGATAGAAATGTATGTGCTGCAAGGCATTTCATATGACCAAAAGCCTTTTTTACAGCAGATACCTAAGCCCACGAGTCAATGTGATCTGCTATCAAGTCTTGGTCAGACCAATCTTAACTAATGGTTGGTCCTGCATGGTTCAACATATCTCCTTCTTACATGGAAAAGTTTCGGGTTTTCGAAAGACAATCCTTAAGAGCGTGCCTAAGCTTGTATTGTACCACAAAGCTACTAGACACCATTGAATTTGACTCACTTTCGAAGCAGCTATCTACTAAAGAGCTTGAAGGATGCAATAGACACTCCTTTTCCCACCAAGCCATCAGAGCAATGAGGTTTTGGAGAATTCAGAAAACTACATTCATTCGCGAGCAATTCCGATTCAACAAAGAAATCTCAACTGGTTTTCACTCTATCATTATAGGCAATGGAAAAACTGAAGCTAGACAATTTCTCTTCTCTCTGTTCGTCAGTATATGGACCAGAATAGCGTACCACGTATTCACTGGCAAACCCAAATTCTTAACCCTTAGCTGGCCCACCTCGTTTTTGTAACATAGCTGGCCTATGGGGTGTCCACGCACCCCACGGAAAAAAACTATTTCCACGGAAAATATGCAATATTGACTTTTTTTAAAAATTCAGTGGAGTTCTTTGACAACCCTTTTTTATGTTCCAATAGTTGAGAGACTTTTTTCTTACTACGACAGAAAAAAAATTAAGGTGCGATAAAACATGAAAAATCGACATTTTGCTTCAAAAAATCAAAACTCCTATGTTTTTTGAATGTATGGACACCCGCAACGGCGTAAAAGCTCTGTACATAACACCATCTAACACAAGTGAAACTTACAACCTTCAAGACACACCATATGGTCCCACAAATATTGTTATTAGATTGATATCATGGAAAAAGGGTTTCTTTTAGGACTGGGGTGTCCCTGCACCCCCAGGTCCAGCTAAGGGTTAAGCCCGAGTATGATTTGCTTAGGGTTGTCGTGTAGATTCGCCGAGCTGGATTCAAAAGAAAGTCGATGTAAGCGGAGATCTGTAACCAACAGGCGCTTGTTGTTGTATTGACTGCATAGCGTGTGGTCGATCGTACACCTTGACATGTAATAGGACCGGAGAAGTTGACCTCTCTGAAACGAGTTTGGTGAAAGACAGAATTTTGCCTGGTGAAGCGGCTTCTTTTATAGGTGGAAAGCTCGTCGGGGTAGGAAGCTTTAAAGCTTTGAAGAGAGGCTATCAAAGAGAGAATCACCTCGCTTTGATCTGGTTGAATATTTGGTATTCTAAAGCTTTTTTGGGAGAGGGATTATTAGTAATTAATCGCGGTTCGTTGCACACTGTGTGTGGGTAAGTAATTCAAAATTGGGAGCGCTGCACCAAAGTCTAGAAATTAACAAGTCTTTCATCTTCATATGGTTAATGAGTGAAAGGCGAACAGCTGCATGCACAAGTTTTTCAAATGACGATGTCAGGCTATCAGAGAGAGAATGCAACATTTTTATACGCGCTGGAATACAACCATAAGTCGGAAAATTTTATGAGTTTATATGGGGATGTATTGGTGCATATTTGCTCGTTTGTTTTGATTTTTTCAATTTTGACAGCTGATTCAATTTTCTTTCCTTTTCTGGTCTGCATACTTGATCGAAGAGAGAGAATCTGGCTTTGTCTGGCCGAGTTCACGAAGTATGCGTTGAGTTTTGCTCAGCAGTGATGTTCATATATGCACGCACACAATCAACGGTCGGAAATTTTTGTATGAAGATGAAAGACTTGTTATTACTAGACTTTGCGCTGCACAGGGGAGTGCACTTGGAGCACTCTCAAGGGAGCTTTCCTGGAGTTTTCATAAATTTTAAAAAAAAAGAAAACGGGCAATTATTTTCATGCTCATAAAATGTGACATTAGCATAGTCAATAGTCCGGCTCTCGTTCGATACGGAGGACAAGCAACTTTAGAAGTGGATAGAATTTAGTTGGGGGACTGCTTTGGTAAAGCCACTCTCGGGCTTGGAAAGAAAAAGGCAATTGCAAAAGATAAACAAAATAAAAGCTTTTCGATACCGGATCACATTACCCATAGACGCCCATGAATATTTCTTTTTTAAAAAGCTTTTTTATAATGCTCCAACAACGCCTTTTTGGGAGCATAAAAACGTATGCTCCCTCGCAATGACATGTAATGTTAAAAAGAATATGGAACTGGTATGGCAACGGGAGCACTGTAAGCTCCTTATGGTGCGCTCCAAGATGGCTCTTGGAGCACTCCATTTCCCGCTAGGTATCTTCTAATCTTGCTCTTAATATTATCAATACATCCATCATCCAGTCCAGCATGGTGTCGGTTCATACATTCCACCCCTTGGCGAATCATGGTATACAGAAACAAGGTAATGTAAAAGACTATATACCGTAAGACGGTATTTTAGTGCTGACATCACCTGGGGTCCGCTTTCCATATAGAATCAAAGCTGTTGTTTTTTTACGGCACTCGAAGCTGTCGTCTCTTTTACATTACCTTCTGTTTCTGTATACCGCGTTGGCGAATCATGTCTATCTTGACCTGGTATAAATTGACGTCGATAATATCCTCCAATTTCTTCACCAGCTTTTGTAACAGGTGGGTTATTGTTTCGAATAGCGTCTTCTGTCTTTTAACGTGTCTCAGCGTACGGTGCTTCAGTTCTTTGAAGCTGGTGGTCATGGGACTTTACAGACAAAGTTTTAATTGATTCTGATGTACTGGGCCATAGATAATTTTATGTTTTCTGAAGTATATGAAGTAATGTGGTTTTTGGTTTTTGATAGATCTTAGGAGTTTCTTCAAAGAATTGATCCTCGATTATGTAAGAGAATCATTATTGAAATTGACATATAACTGGTCAATCTCTTTCTCAAAAAACGCTTTGATGGCCAGTTAAATTCTCCCTAGTTGGAAAAAAACCATGTTGATTTAGTCTTAATGACTGGTGAACGCCGAGTTTTGATATATTGATATTGATTGGGTTATATAATACATCCTTTTAAGGAGTCGTGTGAGTTTCTGTTGCTTTGCTCTCCCCGTCGGCATTTATAAAATACACAGAACCCAATTTATCTCCAAAAGCTCAGTCTACAAAAACGGCATTCATTTCTATTAGAAGTCTTATATTAAATACCAAGTTGAAAATATCAAATTTTTTTCATTTATAAAATCTTATCACAACTTCACAATTCCAATTTCAAACTCATTAAATCCTTCCACCTTACTAATAATAATCCTTCCACCTTACTAATAATAAGTGATAATACAAATTTGTAAGAACTAAAACTTGATTACCGCCGCCGCATGGACCTGGACTAGTCTGGCCGTAAGCTCACATATACCTAAGATCGAGGCGTCTTGTAATTAACTCATAAATTCTCGCGCGATCACAATAATTTTTTTCTACACAATCAGAAAGAGGTGTTGACTAATCTCGAAATCCTGTGGCGAACATCAAAAATCCTGGCATATGAAAAAGCCCGCAATATGAAAGGATGTAGGTCATTAGCGTGGATATGAATTAAAAGCGATCGTCGCTGATCTGTTGGTCTGTTTGGCGGCCAGAGCGGTCCGGATCGATTCCAGCCAGTAGAGAAAAATAAATAAATAATAAGAAACATACGAAGAAGGTGAGAACGATACAAAGAGGACAACCGTCCTATGTTGTATCTGTCACCGGGGCTACAACAGACTTTTGTTAACAAGCCGACAGAACGGATAGAGCCGGGCCAATAAATCTTCCCAGCGACATTAATTGAGATGAAAAGTTTAATTTTAGCAAAATCCTGCAGCATGAGAATATCTCTTTCTGGGCCTCCGCATCCACCATAGAGCCGCAAATCCTTAAATGGTTCCCAACTCATCAGGAGGAGATGATGCTCGCTGGGACACTCTACATCAGATAACACACATATGCAGATATTGTAAATTGTTACACAATTATCCTTGCGAGAAATTGCACAGAGTCCCACCTTAGGGCTATTCGATAAACTACTTTGGTGCGCGGCACCTCTCTGCTCTCGGCGGGTACCTGCCCCGGACCCAGCAATGTTGACTCAGCTAAGTGGTGCCGAGATTAATTTTCGCACATGCTGAGTGTCTGTCATTATAAATCAGCGAAATGAGGAGACTAAAAGGGCCCAGAATCGCATCCACAATCGTAATAACAACGCTATTAACACTAATGTCTTTATTTGCTGGTGATGCGAAAATAATTACAGTCCTGGAAGTGTGTATTGCGCGCCTCGAAAATTCTGAGAGGTGCATACGAAATTTTTTTTTAGTAGTTCAATACAGCGCGAGAATGGACCTCTCCCAATCGTTATGGACCAAATCAGCTAACGATGATGTCTTGATGATGACCAGGTAAAAAGTAGGTGTAACTGCAAAAAGTCTTAATCCTTTCCTTTCGTTTTATCATTGGCCGATTTGATTGACTTAAGTTACGTGTACGTTTTTCGGGCCGAAGAATGCGATCAAATTCAGATATCACAATTTTCAAACGAAACACTTTTTAAGCAAATCAGTAAAGCTAGAGAAGAATTTCAGGTAGGTAAACAAGTACAGACGGCAGCTTCGTTCGAGGATACAAATGACGTTAAAAAGCAGCGTTTGGTAACCCCACTCGTAGAAAGGTTAGGTTAGGCTAGCTTAGATATGGCTGAGCTGCTGGTGTTAAGCTCATACACTTTGGCCAAAAAGATAGGCCCATTTATTTAGATCTCTCCAATGCTTCTTCGCTTGTTGCATTGTGAGAAGGAGAGTGACGGTCGTGCCTTTCCTAAGTCAGTTCGTTCACTCACGCCAGTTCCAGCACTCAATCACTGGTTCCGATGAGTATAAGAGTGCAGGTTTGCCCTTTGCCAAGCCTAGATAATGCAGTTTCGAGGGTCCGGCCTAAATAAACGAGTTGTATGCAGAGGGGTGTCGATTATAGGCGTCATATTATAACTTGGGTTGCTGCCTGCAGAAGGAATTTGCATCTGTTAAAAAATCTCTGTCCTTGGAATGCTTGTTTAGCCATTTCTATCTCACGTCACGTCTAGATTGACTGGGTCTGGCAAGTGGTTGGCTTGCACTATCCAAAGCATAAACGTATACCGTAAAGTACCATCATCAGGACTGTACAGCAGAGAGAGTGACGAAGTTGGTGTTCGTACTGTCGAAACACAAGTCCCAGTTAGTGATGTTTTTTTGTTTTGCCAGGTAGTTGTGAGAATCTTACACGGTCTAGCAACAGAAAGTGTGTACGATTGTCTGTCTAAGGCTTCCATGCCTACGATAAGAGACACATATTTCAGTCCGTACCCAGACGGTAGTGTCAGGATTCCTACTAACTAAACTCATAAACCCCTTTTATATTACGTTCCTATCCAACTCGGTACGAGCCGTAAAGACATTACTTCAGTCTGGCGTCATCAGGGTGACCCTTAAAAGGGATCCATCAAAGTTGCTCACCAGTGCGCAACAGTTTAGACCTCTTGCTATCTAGCTGCTACCTCTCCTAGCATTTCTTGGCCTTTCTCCACTTATTTGGGGTTCGTTATGCTTAAGATACTGACGGATGGCCTTTAGCGCCGCCTCGATCAAATACTCCGACCTTGTCATACATGTCCAGCGATCCAACCGAACAAGACTGTAAGCTGACTGAGGATAGAGCTCACCACTCTATTTTGGGAATTGCCGATGTTAATAAGGCGGAGCACCTCACCCCTACTAGCAGGCTGCTTTCTGGCAATATCATAAACTGGAGTGTTCTGGATGAGGCCTCACTATCGAACCATTTGCCCATCAGATTCAACATTGTCAACCTCTTCCTGGTTCTTCAAAAAACTGACCTAATTTTTAGAGACTTGTAGCCTCGAAAGTAGCATCTACCTGCTCGTAGCATCTACCAGTTCAGTGTGCGAATTAATGGTTGCTGAGGTGCTCTTACTATCTCCTCTACCATGACAGCAGCACTGTCACCTCCTCCTAGCCGTCGCATAAAGTGCCCTAGTGGAACGGCAGACTCGCCACAACACGAAGGAAGGTTAGGAGATTGATCAATAGGACACAACATGCTGGGCAAAGTAAAGAATACACCTAAGGAGTTGAGACGTTCCAAAAGGACTACCTAGAGGAAGCATTATGAGAGCCTGCATCTTCTACCACGGGATGCTAGGTGCAGTCATATAGAACCGTTCTAGGCCGTTATTCTTGGAGACCCGGCAGCAGCCTGTTCAGATTAGCGGTCGCTGGAAACCGGATATCAGAAGTACTGCAGCGCGCAGCCTTAAGTTAGGGATTGGTGGAGAGGAGTTCCCGAGGATGTGGCCTGATACCTCCAACAAGGTAGGATTAGATAAGTGAGTTATAGAAGTGCTACGTCACCTGAGTCGGGTAAAAGGAATAAGCAACCCACAGCAAGAAGGTGGCAAACGGATCTAAGTCTCAGTCTGGAAAACTCGATGTTGAAAGTCCAGTGCAGGAGAGATTATGGCCCGTGAATGACTATCGTATCCCCACTGCGTGGCCCTTGACAGGATTGGTTTCACTATTGCTGGTGTTCTGCATTGTCACACGTTGATTATTCATGTTTATATTATTATTCGTAATTCCAACATTGTTTTAATTTACCTTATACTTGTTTTGTTGTTGATATTTACATCTTTTTGTTATTAAAGCTACACTTTTTCATTGTTGCATACTGACACACAGGTTGACGGGCCTTAAACCCTGATTCTTAGTTGGAGTTTGTTTGTAAGTTTTGGCTCATTGGAACTCGACGCTGGTACCAGGGTGGGTTGCGTTGATTTTTCAATGTGGTTTTTTGAGGGGGCCGAAATTATCTTGGCTCTAACCGCTGGGTTTGCTACACAACTCGCTAGAGTTAGAATTAAGTCCGAGTTTGTAAACTATGTAGTTCTTAGGCCAAACTTAATGTTGTTCTTTGGTGTTGAATCAATGATCAATCAACCATTGCGTTTCTCTGGGGTAAAAATGTTTGATATGTTGAAGTGGTAAGGCGTTCTGATGGCGAAGCCGCTGGCTTTTCACTCCCGGCGACACATCCCTTCTCATGGAGGCCTCGGATTCCACCGTGGTGTGTTTCTTGGAGACGATGGTGTTTAAATTGTTAGTTTTTATATGAGGGTCTGAGGTTGGCTTCTTCGGGCAACCAACCTCGGGTTGTCAGCACCACTCTAGGTTCGGATATCCATATTCGGCTGATCGCTGACTACCAAACTCAAGTTTGAACTATTGTGACTAACTACAACTGTAAGCGCTGATAAAGCAGCCATTTTAGTCATTATTTTGAACGTTGAGACGAATTTGGAAATAATGCTGTCTTCTGATTTGAGCGCGCTTTAACCCGAGATGTGGTTTTATACCAGTAGAGTCATACTAGGTTAACCCACTGCCTGGTCACTATTTTCGTGTAAAGGGTTTATCCGTTAACCAATTCATAATCGAAATCTCTCTCTCTCCCCCCCACTAAACATAACTTTCCCATTGAAAATTGATACCGAAATTACAAAAATCTCTATTCATTGCTTAATTAACCAATTTGTCTAATCAGATAAGGTATTTTGAAGAAATTCTGTTAGACGTCATTTAAGATTAGAAGTCAAAAGTTTTGACAAATTAGCAGACACACAAAGGTGCATTCCCGCAACTTGATATTCTTGTAATAGAATACGCGATCCGATCCCGACGACGACGACTCTGAAGTAGTTTCTTTGCCGGGGAGATGTGGTCCTTCGCACAAGTCCCACAACTGAGAAAAGAGAACACGACACAAAACTGCATTAAAGCGCACGATTCCCGAGATGTTCTTTTTATTATTTTTATTTCTTTTCATATTTTTTTGCATTATTTTTTGCATTATTTTTTATTTTTGCTAAAGAACGACGCTGGCCATCATGCTGTTGTTGTTCCATAGCATCCCGAATGGTGGTTTTAGGGAACGGATTTCTTTCTATACTCGCATACTACACAATAAACCCAGCCAGGTTGCTGGTCGTTGCCTTGTTGTTGTTTGTAGGCTGTTTTTAATTTGACCAAGATGGAGTACGTCAAAATTATTTAATAATAAGACGATGTTGGACAGGAACACGGCCAAAATAGAAGAATTGAAAGATTCTGTGCCACATGCACATTCGGCTGCGCGCAGAGAGTAATACAAAACCGCGTCTTTGATTCCCCGGGGCTGAGCTGAGCGCAGGCGCACACGGCTCTGTGGCAGCGGAAAGGATTCCTTACAAGGATGACATTAGAGCCCTGTTATTAGGCGGCCATTCACGACGAGATGAGATAATGCAGTTGACGTCGGCTGGATTCGTGTGGGAAATTTTGTGCCCTGGATTGGGTTTTCGGGGGTGCACCACATAGGCGATTCGTGGGCGGCATTTATGAAAATCCGTTTCTGATTAAAGGATTAATTTCCTCTTTGGGTCCTCTTTTGAAATCTACCAGAACCATATTCCCTCTCATATCCGCTTCCTTTTTAACAAAGTTGTGCGCACATGCGCATAAATATTTTCAAGTGTGCAATTAAAAAAAAGAAAGAAAACGAACGCGGAGGGAGAAAATAGATTCACGGTACGTACATACTCAACCTATAATCATTATCCCAGAAGATCTGTGTCCAAAGGGACCTCTGTCCCGGCTCACCCAGACGAACAATAAATTCCGAGGCGCTTCCACATTTCATAGTCGCCCCGATCCGCAACAAGGAGGCCGTGGCGGACCGTAGTGCTAGCTCCTATATAGCATCCTCTCATAGCATATGGCAAGTTCTGTTGTAATTTATAATCGTAGTACTGGCACAGTGGCATTAAGACGAGATCGTTTATAAAATTAAATGGATTGCAACTAGAACGCCTTCATTAATTTAAGTGCACAGCGCTCTCTGGGACGACGACTGTGAATGTCGAATGGGGGAAAAACGTAATGCTCTGAATGTAGAACGTTCACGTCCAGATCTGTTCTTATTCGTGTGTCTGGCCTGGTCTGGGCCACAGAGATACAGCTTTAGGGATGAGATGTGCTGCTGCAGCTCTTCTATGGCCATAGTCTTGATACCTGTTAACTGCCCTTGCGGCACGCTCTTATATGAAATTTTTCACATTTTTCGCTCGTTTGGTGCCCGCTTGGGCTTTCCATGCATTTCTTAAGAGATGGATGTTCTGTTCGCTACTTTTTAAACGTGGTCATTACGAACCGAGTGTCTTCTTATGGTACTCAGTCAGATCTCATTGAGACGATTTTTAATCTCATTCATCGCTGTTGGTCCATTATAGCCATGTGTAGGCCTATTAGTTTGCGTGGACAACTATTAATATGAAATGAAATGGGAATAAAATGAGGAATCAGTTCTGCTCTTTTTCCTTTTGGATATCGGGGATTTATGCTTACTTTGTTGCTAGTGTGGTTATTGGTTTTGGAATTTGTTTTAGTTGCTGGTTTTATCAAGATTTTGTGTAAGAAGAATATTAAACGACTATTTTATTCCCCAGCGGGAAATTAATCAAGTGCTGCCAAAAGAAGCAATAAAGAAGCGCTTCTTATTCATATGTTATGGAAGCTCTCTGGAAGCACACACTCTATAATCCCATTTTTTGGTTTGTTTTACTCAAGTTTTCTCTTATTTCCCTTATTTGGGAAATTTGTGGTTTTTTAAGAAGCGCGTTGGCATTCCATTTCAGCGCTTCAGAATCTGTTCAAAAGCACTTCAATTCCCCGCTGGATAATTTCCGACGTACCATAATCCACTAGGACTAGGTCTCATAGCATTCTATTAGTTCGATTTTGGATAACCTTTTGCTGCAATTGAGGCATTTATAAAGTAGCACGAATTATGTTGATTTCAATAATCAATGTGTTGATACAATCGTCAATTGTATCAACACAAACCGTCACATATTAGAATAGAAAATAATCCAATGCAGTCATATGATCTTAGAAACCAATTCATCAGACAATGTCGTGTATGTTATCTTGAAATTTTTTTTTAAACAAATTCTAGGGGCCTCTAGTAGGTTAAGGCATCCGGCGACCACCAGACAGGTTCGTAGTTCGAATCGACGGAACGCCTTGTTTACTCTTGTTGGCGTTTACGATTATTTCATTCTTATCTTGACTATCTTTTCGACTAGAGTTTACTGTTCAGTAGTACAGAGTACAAAGAGACTACTTTCACTTTTTTAAAACAAATTAGACTCTTTTTTTGGGTTTCGGCTCACCTTCGAGGCGCCATTCTAAAGCCTATTGGCTCGTTTAAATGTCGTACTAGTACACGTACTAGTACATGTCTCGGTGCTAGTTTTGATACGTTTCAATGAAAAGGGGTCGCTCGACACCATCCAATACAATTCTTTAGAACAGAGAAGAAACCAATAGCTTTGAGTTTATTCAACAGAGCGGGTCTATCACTCTATCAAAAGCCTTTGGAGATATCAAGAGCAACCAGACGAGACTCACCAAAACGATGAATGATTTGATTGAAGTATTCCGTTAGGTATACGACACAGAAACCAGTAGATCTTTTGGGACTGAAACCGTACCGGCTGTCGTTTATAATTTCATTAGGCTCTAGGTGCCCCATAAGTCTTTTGTTGATAATCGTCCCCATAGTAAAAGAGTTTGTTGCAGAGTTGAACTGGACACGAGGCAGTACATTTGTCCCGCCGCTAGGATCAATTTTTTAAAATTCCCCGTCTATAAATGAAGCGAGGTGTGATTGTAAATACGTAGGTTAGGTTGGGTTAGATATGGCTGAGCTGCTCATACACTTAGGCCAGAAGAATAAACCTGATGTTAAAGTGTCGTTTCTTCGCTAAACCACCTCGAGGACGTAATGAATTTTCTTAGTTGCGGGATCCCGATCTTGGAGATTTCAGCAAGCGTGCGAAGGGTTCACCAAATATGGTTAGACTTCTTTTGCTTAGGGCCGGGCAGAAACAGAGGAAATGTTGAACACTTTCCTCCTCGCCCTTAGTTTTATAACTTTGGAAAAAATCGTAGATCTTAAGACCTAAGCGGGCTGCATTCGTCCTTGTCCGGTCAACACTCTCACTATAACTGAGAAGACTTGTCTCCCTAGGCTCAGTAGGTTGATCTGTAGAACAGCTTCATGTATGATTAGAATCTCCGCTTGGTATACACTGCAGTGACCGCGTAGTCGGAAGGAGACTTCAATGCCAAGCTCCGCGGAAAAGACTCCTCTTTCTACTTGGTCCTCAAGATTAGAGCCATCAGTGAGAAGTTTATAGCATCATAAGAACTGTGTGGTCTGTTTCTCCATTTACGACGAGAAGGGATGGGGAGGCTTCGTAGTTCTTCGTGAGGTTGACCTCGACTATGCAAAGGTCGGTTTTTGTGGGGATGATGACAAAGCTCCGGTCCAAGATTCCAGTCCAAAGCCCAGTTTTTTTATTCTGAGGGCTGCGATGGTTGTGCTTTCCCTTGCAGCGAGATTTAAAGGAGGGGGGTTTAACATAACATTACGGGCATCTATAGGTGTAGGTTACTTTCTGTAGCTTGCTTAGCACGGTGGACCCACTCAAAGTTTGCCACTATACTAAGATCCTGAATAGGAGTAATGGGCGGACAATCGCTAGGTGGATCCATAATACTATGCTAAAAGGAGAAGCCCCACTTCTTCCATAGGGATTTTTTGTAAACGAAAGGTTCTATGCTGGATTTTTGAGGCCCTCTTCTGTGTTTTCAGTCCAGAGGAGCTTCTTGTCCAGGACTACTCCCAAATATTTGGCACTGTTGCTAAATTTGAGCCTAACATTGTTAAGCCAGGATGGAGAGGGGTGGGGATTAATGCCTCCTCGTGAAAAGGGCTAATTCTGTTTTTGCTGAGTTAACGCTAAGTCAGCGAGTGGCAGCCCAGTTTGAAAGGGGTTTGTAACACCGCCTCCATGATATCACAGAAGACATGATGAAATTTTCTTTTTGTGATGGTAGCAATGTCATCCGCGTATGCCAGGACGTGATGTTCCACTGCTTCCATGCGTCGTATCAGCTGGTGAATAGTCACGACCTATAGAAGCGGGAAAGTACTCCTCCTTGCCTCTATTTACGGCCTTTCAGAGTGACACCAGTGACGCCTCGATCCCATGTTCTATCGAGGCCAGGGTAATGGCGTCGCGCAACACGTCCTTAAACGCTACCTCTATGTCAAAAAATGCTACTAACGTATATTCCTTGATCTCGAGGGATTTTTTAATTGTTGATACTCATGAGTGAAGGGCAGTATCCGTGGATTTGCCCTTTGTATTGGTGTGATGAGGGGTAGAGAGTTCCGAGGTTCGTATGGTCTGCTTCAGATATTTTTCGATTAGCCTGATTAGGCTGATTGGCCTGAAGTTTTTGGTTGTTGCGTGGGAGGCTTTTCCTGCCTTAGGTATAAAAACTACTTTAACCTCTTTTCAACTAGAGGAGATGCAGTTAATTTGAAGGCACCCGATAAACATGGCCTGTAAACAGGGCATGATGAAAATAAGGGTACGCTGCAGTTGTGCCGACACTAAGCCGGTGATTTATAGGGTTGAAAGGTGATCTCAGCCCATTTAATATCTGCTCTACTTATGATAGCTTTGTCCAGCTTGGGTGAGGTTGAAGGACATACAGTGATAGCTGTCTCAGCCTTGGTACTACTCGGGAAGTGGGTGTCTAAGTGGTTGCTTTTGTCAGTCCAATCTCCGTTTCCTTTGCGTAAATAACTAAGCATTGGTGGCACTTTAGTTAATATTTTACGTAGCCTTGAGCCTTCCGACGTGGGCTCTATATTGCTACAAAAGGTAGCCCAGGAGGTACGTTTGGCTTTCCTTATTGCCATTTTGTATCTATTCTTCGACTTAAAGCAGCCCCAGTAGGTTGCGCTGTTGCTGCGTCTAGCTGAATTGAATTCCTTTCTTGACTCTTTTCGGTTTGGTAGCCTCTTTATGCGGTCTGTTCGGACAAGCTTTATTAATGGCATAAGTGCATTTTTCTGTGAAAATGTACACAATACTGTCGATTGTTTGCGGTTGTTGGGAAAACACGGAGTCTTTTTTGCGATTAGTCTAGTATAGTAACCCCAATTTATACTTTTGAGGTTTTGGGGTAGTTGGGCTCGACTCTTGCAGTTGGAACTCTATAAATCTGTGGTCTGAGAAGGAGTGTTCCTTCGAAACCTTCCACACCCCAATTCGGTCGGAGTGGCAGTGTGAGATAAAGGTGATGTCCAGGATGCGATTTTGTATGACATTTCAGCTCTTTCCGCGAATTTTGGTAAATGGCTTCAATGGAGTCAAAGGGTGTAAGCGGGAATTTTATTTTTGTGAGCATTAAGAATTCGCTTGGGGTGAGTAGGTACGATGATGTTTCGATAGGTATTGGTAGGTATCGGTCACAACTGTTGCTCGACACTGTAGGTCTTCTTTACCCTTACCTCGATCTTTCTCTTCCAGTTGATTTTTGGGTTTAGGATTAGATCGAGAAATTTCACCATGGAAGATGGGATTATTCGTTTTCCCAGTGAATAGCATTAGTGAGGTTTTGCCTGGGTTGACTGACAGACCGCTGTTTGCTGCTTCGCTACCAAACTTAATTCAAGCATCCTCGTATAATTTCACTAATAACGGTTGGAAACATTCCTGACACCATTATCACTAAGTAGTCTGCGAATGATTCTACCTTAGCTCTACTTCTGCCTAGCTTTTGCCAATTTAGGCTTGCTTCTATATTACGGCTATGACAGCTCAATACTTACATTTCGATTCGAATCGATTCAATACTTACATTTTTCTATTCCTGATTATATGTAGTTTGTAATGTAGGGCTTTTCGATAGCTGTCACCACCTCATGGAAAGCTATCTCAGTGGAGCTATCTCAGAGATAAGCTGGGGACAGTAAAGTCACTTCTACAGATTGGCCGATGATTCCCATGATTTTTATGATCCTTTCCAGCGTCTTCTGCACGATGATGTTAGGCTAATTGGATTCTTCCAAAAACCACATAATTAAATAAATAAAAACAACATTCTCATTTTTTTTTATTTTAATAATCTTTTTATTTAATTTAAAGAGTTTGGAATTAAAAATATGACAATAATCTACTTTTACAAAAAGTAGAGCTTAAAAATTCTAAGTCTTGAAATTAGATAAAGTCATTTGTACAAAAGATACTTCCTTATCAAGAAAAATATTTGCAGAAGAAGATATTTTCTCTCCTAATCTAAAACATTTTTCATTTTTTATATGGATACAAGTTTACAAAATGTTTTATTTTATAATTTTTAATAATTACATTGTTTTCATTTTTAAAAACAAAAACTAATTTTAAATACTTCACACTCATTTAATTTTCTTATTTATTTTTTTTTAATTTTTATTTAACTAAGATCTTATATTTATTTAATATTTTATTTTTTTTTTCAATTTTTTTTTTTATTTTAACATTTTGTTTTTTTGTTTTTCGGCATTTTAATTAATTAATAATAAACTAAGGAATTTTCGTTATGGTACAAATGGAAAAAATGGTGTGATTAACAAAAAAAAATTATTATTATTATTATTATTACGCAAAAAAATAATTTAGTTTTAATAATAATTAGCAGTTAATAATTAATTTATTTAGAAAAAAGAGAAAAGTTAATGAATTTTTATTGTGTTTGTTTTTGTGTGTCTTTATGGCGATGAGAAATGTTTGTTTTTGTTCTTCTAAAAAAAAAATAGTTTTTCCTTGTTTTTTTGTTTTGTAATATTATATTTATATTTAAGTTTTTATTTACACTTTTGCATTATTTTATTTGTTTGTTAATTTTATTTTTTTAAGCATTAATTTTCTTGTTTGTTTCTTATCTAACTACTAAAACGGCAGTCTTAGGCATCTTGTTTTTTTTATTTATCAAATAAGAAAGGAGTTTTTTTGTTTTTTAATTAAATTTGTTTTTTTAAATATAAATTTTTGAGTTTCTTAAAAATATAAAAAAAGAGTGTTTTTTGAGTATTTCGTCTTCTTTTTTTGTTGTAAGTTTATATAAGAGTATACACTGTACATTTTGCGATACATACATGGTGGGAATTATTTGTTTTATGAAGTTTTGTTTTGTTTAGTAATGAAATTTAGTTTAGTTTAGGTTAGAGTATTTTGATGAGTTTTTGATAAAGCAAGCTAATTAGAACCTCTAGTTGGCATCTAGTATATTTTTGTATTTTGTAGTAATAATACATGAAGTATCAATGGCACTAAAAATGTCAAAAACCACCGTCCACAGGTATTTAATAAAGCTTGGTTATGTAAATTGTTGCGAAGTATACGACTCTCACAATAACATAGTCAATAATATACTTTATAGATCGATTTTCGTTATATCACTGAAGTCAAGCAGCACTGGCCTCATTTAGTACTTAGTGAGGGGACCATTTGGAAACATGCCGTGCTATTGACAGCCCAGGTCAAATTCCCTATACCTTGGAGCTGTTTATTATTATTATTATTAAGTGTTAAGCCTAATTTGATCGTGAATATAATTTAGTAATCGTGTGATTTGATTGTGATAATTTAATAAATTTATAGACCAGTAAAAGTATTAGCCTTTGCTGGAAATATTGCTATCCTTGGAAGTATGGAGCTCTTTCTCGACACCTGTAATATATAAGGTGAATAGCACTGGCTAATAAAGGCTACCTTTCTAGGCAAACACCTGAAGTTTATAAATCTTATATCAAGGAATACAAAATTGAAACTGTGCACAACACTAATTAGGTCTGTCCTAGTTCAGTAGTATAGATATTGAATGGGGCAAACGACGAAGATTCGTTAAAAGATAAAAGATAAAAATGAAGGCATAGAAGACATACATAAGTAAATTAGCAATTGGAAACTTAAAAATTTTTTTAATTTGCCGAATTATACTTGGCTTGCAATTTCCAAACTAGTGTATTAATTTAGCATTGGACCTTCCTTCTCGATATAAAACGCAGCAAAATTAAAAACCCTAGAAAGGTCTAGTTAGTTAGAATCGTTCGTTTAAATGAAGATCTAAGAATTTATAGGTGGGCACAAACATGGACACTAAAAAAGTATTAACTTTGATTTTTCCTAAAAATTGGTGAAAACTTTTCAGTTAACCTTGACACATCTAGTTCTATATGGTCATAGTAGAAATAAAACACATTATTTGCACTAGAACAGCGGTCGGCAACCAATGGCACGCGTGTCACTAGGTGGCACGTGAGAAGATATCTGGTGGTACGAAGACAACTCGGAAATGTCCATTAAATTAAAATTATGAATATGTTAAGGCTATTATCGTACAGGCCGCTGGGAGGCTGTGGCCTGAAGTTTACTCGCCTTGAGGCCTAGCATAATCACGCACTCATCGACAGCCCGTCAGTGGGTATTTATCGTCAGTCCGGGCCTGAAGATCTGAACTTCTATTCAGTCTGAAAATTTCGTTCAGGCTATGAAATTTTTAGCACTTGAATTAACAACCGGAACTGTCGTCTTTGCCTGTGTGTATCAGAGGGATGCCTCAAATCTTTATTGCTCAGCCAGACTGAGTAATGTATGGCTTTCTTTGGCCGTGTCTGCCAACCTAGCCTTAAAACCACAGCCGGTCGGCGGCCTGTAAGTTAATGAGGACGCTAAAGTGTGACCTTCATTGGACCCTACCTGCCAACTTGGTCTGAAATGGGGGCCTTTATCTTTCAAGGTAGACCCCCCAAGGTAGTCATTTATGTTTAAATAATTTTTGGTGGCACGCTTAATGTGCAGTAGTTTTAATTATCTGTTTTGTGGCACGCGAATGCATTTGGATTTTCGACCGCTGCACTAGACGTCTGCTTCAGTAGTAGTGCTACTGCGTTATTGCAGTCCAGCTTATAATAAAGGGCTTTATATGAGTAATGCGCATGGGAAACTGTCCATTTACCAAACTTCTTCCAAATTCGTTGGATATCTTTTATATGAAAACAACCCACCACTTTTGTACGGACTTGTCCTATGATGGAGTCAATTGCTACTCTCTGCATTACTTGAAAATTCTTCGAGAACTAATTCATGTTCAACTACTTGGAGAACTAACACATTTTGAAGTTCTTGGAAGCCTAATTCATTTTGAACTAACTGGAGAACTAATTCATTTTGAAGAACTTCTGGAACTAGTTCATTTTGAAGTTCTTGGAGAATTAATTCACGTTGAAAATACGAGAAATAATTTATTTTGAAGTTCTCGGAGAACTAATTCATTTTGAAGTTCTTGGAAGACTAATTCATTTGGAACTTGCTGGAGAACTAATTCATTTTAAAGTACTTCGAGAACTAATTCATTTTGAAGTTCTTGGAAGACTAATTCATTTTAAACTAATACAAGAAATAATTCATTTTGAAGTTCTTGTAAGACTAGTTCATTTTGAACTACCTGGAGAACTAATTCATTTTAAACTAATACAAGAAATAATTCATTTTGAAGTTCTTGGAAAACTAATTCATTTTGAAGAACTTCGAGAACTAATTTATTTTGAACTACTTCGGGAACTAATTAATTTTAAAATTCTTGGAGGACTTATTCATTTTGAACTAGCTGGAGAACTGATTCATTTTGAAGTACTTCGAGAACTAATTCTTCGAGAACTAACAAAACTGCTAATTAAAAAAAACAAATTATTTAGAAAAATCGTGTGGTAAGTCACTGATATCGCGAATGAACTAACTCCTATCTTGATTACTGTGACACCAGTGTTGGAACTAGCTAGTTTCATCCAGTTAAAAGTCAATCCACATCTTAATTTTGTGCAAACAAGCTTAAACTAGGGAACATATGTATATATGGATGATCGGAAAAAATTGCTTAAGGACAGGTTTGGTAGAAGGTTCATTTACACTTTCATAAACACTTCAAATCTTCATAAATCAAAAATTCCCACTTCAATCAAATGATATAATGAATAAAAAAAATAAATACCAGAAAAAAAAAATAATAATAAAATTAATAAACTTCCCTTTTTCAAGAATTCTTCATTTAAATCGCAGGCTTCAAGCCTTGAAAATTGTGAATACTATTAAAACACACACAAAGGAAATCTACCTACTTAAAATTCTACTTTAAAACAAAAAAAAAAAACTAATGAAAAGAAATGTACAAAAAAAAATATTAAAGTTCTTGTTACCACAGCCGGGGGTACTTACACTTAAACTGCACCACCTTTCTTTCACTTCCGACAACATTTTCATACCTAGGCATACCTACATATTTCTATTTATATTATTATGACTACTACACCACACTGCTATCTACATTCGAACCCTCAACTCTGGATCAAGGGTCTTACGCTGTGTCGGTTGTGGCTGATGTCTCGGCAAAGATACCATATGATGTGATGTTGGTACACCAGTTGCAACAACATGCGGTGATATTGATGGTGATCTAGTAGCTAATGGTGATAATGATGGTGAGAAACTAGGTGACATTGCTGATGATGTACTAAAGCCACCAGGAGCGTCATGACTAATTGGCGATCGTGGCAGAAGGTATTGATTTGCGGATTGCTGATGATGGCCGCCGCTACCCCGACTCGATAATACTGGAACATTAATTGATCTAGGTGCTACATTAGTTAATAAAGGTGGCGGTATATGCTTGGCGGAATGCTGTAACGATTGTTTACTTTTCGCACTCGATGCGCCGCTGTTACCGCTATGCACTGACAGTGTGTCGTCCTTCAGTCTTGCTATCTCTGAGAAAACGTGCGCTAATGGCTGATACTGAGGACCCCAGTCCAATAAATAATCCCAATTGTAACTTCCTGTCAACTCCTCCTCGCTGTGAACTATCGAACTTAATGAGCCATTCATAGACGGACCAGGATTACCACTCCCAACAACGGGAACATCACCGAAACCCATCACATGATCTACAGCTGCGCCTATACTGCCAGCTGTAGTTGCTGCCTCATCAGCGCTACTAGCACGATCACTTCCGCCCGTCACATCATTCAATTTGGCATATATCAAGTTTGTGATGTCAGATTCACCTGGTTCCTCATCGAACATATGCAGCGAATCCATCGGTAATGGATGATGGAGGAGGGTATCTTTGTTGCTGCCACCTATGCTCTCCGAGCAGCGTCGTGATGATGTCGATGCGGCACCTGTGGTATTCGTATTATCAACAATGCCTAGGCGTGCTAAATATTCCTGGGTATTCTGTACAGAAATATCCGATAATCTTCCATCATCTCCTCGATGGTGATCACGATGTATAGGACCTTCATTGATCATGCGAATTTCTTCATCTTCTCCATCTTCACCATCTTCGGCCGATCCTCGTCCACTCGAACCGGATTGCTCTGAGCCGGAAAGCTCGGATGTTGTTGCTGCACCGGAGTTTGAGCTGGCTGTATGAGGGCCGTAGGGTGGTATTTCATCATATTTTGGCGGTGCGAATTGACCAGCACTATTTGCTGAGCTTGGATTACCTCGAATTGGAATTGTGTCAAAAGCGCTTGGATCTACGTAACTGTTCGAGTTGCCGACTGTTTCTGTACTAAGGCTGGGTTTTGTGACTTGCTTGTGGCGTCGATTTCGCATATGCAGGAACAGGAAAACAGCAGCAAAGGAGAAGATTATAAGAAGAAGTGAAATTAGTAGACCTAAAGCCCAGTCGGCAATTCCACCGCTGGACGAGCTTCCTACACCATTGGTACTGGCCAAATTCGTTCCAGGATCAGCGAGTGGGTCTAAGGTTATTTCGACAACAGTCATGTTCGTTAAAGATCCTTGACGTCCTGAACTGGCAGTCACTACTAAACTAATATCATGACCTGTTTCAAGTCCTCCATCGATCTTCTTTTTCAAAACAACAGCACCAGTAGTTCTATTAACTTTAAAGTAGCTATGCTGAGTACTTAATTGATACACAATCCGCCCGTCAGGACCCTTGTCTCGATCTGTTGCTGTTACTTGTCCAACGATATATCCCACTGGTAAGTAACTAGATGATGATGTAGCCAGCACAAATCGATATGTCCTTTCGGTAAACTGCGGTGTAAATTCATCTCTTGAATCGATCATGATCTTCACTTTAACTGTCGCATATTTTCCACCAATATCAGTTGCTCTCAGAAGAAAACTATATCTGCTTCGTTGTTCATAGTCAAAAATCGAGTTCGTTACAACAATTCCCAGCTGTGGATCAACTTTGAATAGCTTCCAAGAGTCATCAACGTCAGAATATCCATTCGATTCGATCGTGTAATTCAACTGTCCGTACTGACCCCTGTCCAAATCTGTGGCACGTGCAGTGAAAACACTTGTTCCAACCGGTTCGTTTTCACCAACGAACTCCATGTACTCCAAAACTGGAAATCTAGGTTCGTTGTCATTTTCATCGGTTAAGTTGATGTGGAACGGCATAAGGGCACACCTTGGTAGATCGGCACTGTCACAAGCACGAATAATCAAGTCATAGTTGAACGCTCCAACATCATAGTCCAATTGATTGTTAACAAACAACACGCCAGACACTAGATCAACGGTGAACATACCTTCGTCATTGCCAGATGTTATTTCGTAAACGACATCCGAATTTGGTGTATTTTCTTGATCAGCGTCTAAAGCCAGAATTTTTGATATGGAATATCGAAGAGGAGCAGATTCACTTATTTCAGCCTCATATTTTCCCGGTTGA
This sequence comes from Thereva unica, assembly GCA_949987705.1. Taxonomy (NCBI): domain Eukaryota; kingdom Metazoa; phylum Arthropoda; class Insecta; order Diptera; family Therevidae; genus Thereva; species Thereva unica. The sequence goes on from OX465285.1 coordinate 87,192,716, forward strand.
AATACAGGCGTATTGTCGTTTGCATCATCAACCGTAACAAACACATTTATCGCAGTTGCATTATTGTCGATCTGGATCGGTGTTCCTTGCTCACTCATCACTAGCCTCAGTTTGTATAGATCAGTCTTTTCACGATCGAGTTTCTTAACAAGGATTATAGCACTGGTCTGGAACACTTCGAATGCCCCATCTTCGTTTCCGGATACGATTTTGAACACCAAATTACTTATATGCTCCGTGTCCAACACGTCATGCGATAGCCTCAGAACAACAGCACCAGGATCTGAGCTTTCATTAATGGTAGATCGATACTGAGTCTGAAGAAACTGTGCTCTACCGTTTCGGTTTCCAGTCGCACGAACTCTTATCGTTGTTGAAGAACTGAGCGGTGGTATACCATAATCAGTGGCAACTACATTCAAAAATATATCTTCCTTCACTGGCTTCGGAATTCGACTGCTGTTAACATAAACTGTTCCCATTTGTTCACTGATCGAGAATCCAGCAACTGGAGGTGATATTGAGTAGCGTATTTTGGAATTCTGTTCAGAATCAAAATCCGTAGCGTTCACAGTGATAATTTCAATATCAGAGCTGCTGGTTTGATCTGGAAGTGATGTATAGTAGGCTGGTTGTTGGAAAAGTGGTGGATTGTCGTTTTCATCAGTTATTCGAACAGTCAGTGTGGTTTTAGCTTCATGAGCGGTGTCAGAGGCGATGATTTGTAATTGGTATTCTTGCTGGATTTCGTAGTCGAGCTTCTTTTTCAAGATCACTTTGGCATTGTATCGATCGATCGAGAATGTTGTCATTTCTTCAATTGAATTGTCGTCTTCGACAAATCGATATGTCAGGGCGGGGTTAGTGTCGACATCATTTGCTGATACTGTTGCTATTACAGTTCCAAGTTCAGTGCCTGTAAAGTAGTAATAAATGGCGGTATAAGTTATTGGGCATTCAGAATATTCAGTTTTTTATTATATTAAGAATGCATGCAAACTTATAGACTACCTTACAATTTCTAAGGGTTCCTCAATGTCAAGAAAGCAGGTTTACCCTTACTGCATACAAGAAAGAGCCAAGACGATCCTAAAAATTACCTGGAGGAGGCACTTTGAGAGCAGACAGACTCGATCAGAGGAAGCTAGACTCCAAAAGCTTCCCTCCAAGGACTCTTCCAATGCTGTAGGCCTTCTTACAAAGGAGGTTAGTCCATGTTCTACCAACCAGGAAGAAACTCTAAGGCCCCTTCTCGGCGAGTAAATTTTAAAATCAATTCTCCAGACAGCTAATTGGTGGATGCTGGGTACAGTCATAGGTCCATTCCAGACCCATATTCCTGGAATTTCTTTGGGGACATCTTCGACTTGGACAAGATTAAGGGGGCAGTGGTCTTCTCTCCACTCTAAAAAACAGGGATACATTCTAGCCATCTAGAGGAGAGTCACCGTGGTTTTTATTCCCAAACAAGCCTGCTGGACTGACACACTACGTTTAAGTACGGGTTCTCTTTCTTCCTTTACAAAGCTTTACTTTCGCCTACTCAGACGATAAATCAATAGAAGTTGCTTTTAAAGCACTGGATTCCCACACATTTGAGATCTTGATGGAGCCTGAGTTTTCTTCTACCCTGGGTGACTCCACCATTTAGTGATGAGCAAGACTGGTCTTGTACATTTAGCAAGACCAAAGCAATACCAAAAAAGACAAGGACACTACTGTTAAGGGCTGCCTCGAGGCACAGTTTTGTCTCCGTTACTCTGACCAAACTACATGAATCTAGATTTAATGTCATAGGCTATGCAGATGATCTTGCCATCATTGTTGGGGTAAAGCTCCGCTTGACCATTATAGAAGTCATGAGAACAGCCTCCGAGAAGTCATGAGAACAGCCTCCGATCAAAGATGATCTACCACCGCGGGCTTACCATTCAACCCAAACAAGTCAATCCTGATCCCTTTTCCCAACATCACAAATTGAATCTAGGTACTATTGGATATCAGGGTTGAGTACTCGGATTCAGTCTGGAAGTAATGTTGGATAAGAGCCTGACCTGGAACATTGTTAAGGCCACTTGAACTATATGGCCCTGCAAAAACCTTCAACGTGAGACATTGCGCCTTACAGCTCAAATTATGTACTGGATGTACAGCATGATCATTAAATCTGTTGTTACTTATGTCGCTATAGTGTGTGGTCATGGTGATCCTCAAGAGCAGCAGCACTGATCCTCGCTGGGTCCACGGACACGGTGGGTAATGAGGTTGCGGAGAACCTCCCTAGGGAGGGTTTGAGATTCTCCCTGCGCATACAAACAGCGATTTTCAGATTCACTTCTTTTACGGTGTGGCCTCTTGCAGGAATGGTCCTCTTTGTTATTCTGCCAATGGAGAGCGGTTGTACGATCCAGAATATGGGTGGGGCAAGGCAGTTCGATGGACTCTGGTAAATCGCATCATTGCAGAGGAGGTGGGATGAGTCTGCTAAGGGTCGATGAACTCATGCCAACCTTAAGCGATGGGCTACTCAAAGAGGCAGAGTAAGGAAAAGATATGCCAGGAAGGATATCTGATAGATATCTGTCTTCGTAGAGCATTGGCGTAAGCTGATCGTGCACGGAGAATGGAAGATAAGACGGAGGTGGTGATTTTAGACCGGGATAGAGGCGCCCAGAACCGATAGACAGAAACCTTTCGGTAGAGGGCTGCCCACCTCCTGACGTAAGTATGGGTACTTATATAGCCTGTGAATTGGGTACATATTAACCTCGATCGAAGCCACCTTTCTCAAAAGGAAGCAGAGACGGAAGATCACTGATCCACGTGCCCCACTGTTTCGGCTCTGGTGGGCATCACTTCGAGTTTAATCAGTACTATCTGACACTACCGTCTGAATGCGGACCCTCAAGGTGTCTCCTAGATCCTGCTTAGGAGGGAGGCGTCGAGCCGTATCTGCCCCAATCTTCCGTGGGGAAGGGAGAGGCGCTCGGCAAATATACTGAATAGAAGTCCAGATCTTCAGGCACGAACTGACGATAAATGCCCGAAAGATGTTTGTCAGTTTTCTTGGACTGCCGACCCCATCCAGTTGACGGCCGGTGTGTGCGGAGATACTTGGCTTGAAGGTGAAACTTTCAGGCCACGGCCTGCCAGTGACCAGTGTGTGATTGGGGGCCTTAAGATATGGCTAAATCGTACACAAAATGTTTTACATGGTTATGCGAACGCCAGAAAGTAGCATAGCAACCCGTCGATTGTTTAGCCTCCACCAGCCAGCCAAACGCACGACTCAGCAAACCGCAAAAATCGACCCACGTAATAGACGACCCCCTATCCATGCAAGGATACGGGAACTCCACGCAAGGGAATGTGAATGTTCCACTTTGATTTGACTTAGAGGAAGAATGATTTATCGGAGAGCTTTTGAGCCGCGCTCCTTTTTGGCTTTCTTCAACAAAATACCTTCTTGTCTTAAATTATGGTTAAATGTCTATGAATTGGTCCGGAAAATCAGGGATGATATATGTTCAAAAATTATCTATTACCAGCACTGAATGGTCAAATAAAACCATTCTTGTTATAAGAAAAGATCCCATTCACCACTGTTTGATACTGTTTCAGTCTCTTCACAAATATATTAACTAATGTTTAACTTACTCTTAAAAAACAATCTTAAAACATAAAAAGATTTAAAATCATAAAAAAATAAAACTCACCTTCACTAACACTAATCGTACTCGGCGGCGGAAATGTCGGCTGATTATCATTCACATCAACAATATGAACATGAATTGTTGCGGTCCCAGTCATTTGCGGTACACCCTCATCAGTTGCGATCACTTTTAACCGATAAACATCGCGAATTTCCCGATCGAGCACAATATTTGTCTTAACAATGCCACTAAACGCTGGCTCAATTACGAACGCGTTATCATGATTGCCATCGACTATATGATATAACATTCGTGAATTAGTTCCATAATCGGCATCATAGGCGGCAACCTGAACCACATACGTGCCCTTATTGTTGCCCTCCCATACGCTAGCTGAATAATGTTGCTGTGTAAAATGCGGTGCATTATCGTTCTCATCCTCGAGCTGGATATACAGTTCAGAATATCCGTATAGCAATGGTGATCCGTCAGTGCGAGCGACAATAATTAATTTCAGTTCGCTAGTAGCACTATCGTGATCAGGATTATTGGGAGTTGTTGTTGGGGATGTAGTCCTGCCACTGGTTGATGATGATGATGACGATGATGACGACGATGCACTAGTTTGGTCATTTGATGATGGCTGATCGTGTATGTATCGCTCATAATCTAGATGTTCTGAGTTACGGACTTTGATCTCGCCGGTGATCGCGTCTATTGAGAATGTCCCATCCTCGTTGCCTGTTCCGAATGAATAAACAATCTTCTGGCGTCGTCCATCACTTCTTACTGCGTTCACTTGCATGACAGATCTACCAATTGGCGTATTTTCCCGCAGTTTGACATGATACGTGTCATTCTGGAAGCGCAAGGTCGGTGTTCCAGACTGTACCTCACCGACGCGAATTTCAATTAGACCGATAGCGCTCTGCGGGGGATTCCCCTTATCGCGGGCCATCACCTCGATGTGTATTAGCCGGCCGTTTTCACTGGCCAAACTTTGTGTTGCACTAACAACTCCGGTATTTGGATTGATACGAAATTTACCACCAGTTGAATCATTGATCAAGCTGAACAAGATCTCGCCGTTGATCCCTTGATCGGGATCAGTTGCAGCCACTTGAATTAGTGTTTGTCCGGGCTGAACTAGGGCCGGAACTTGCGCCTTGAATGGATATCGCTCAAATGTTGGCTTGTTATCATTTACATCATCAACAATGATCTGAACTGCAACCTTCTGTGATCGTGTGTCGTACTTCCCACCATCCGATGCTACAACCATGAAATTGTAAATGTGCTGTCGTTCTCGGTCAAGAGGTCTGGAAAGAAAGAAAAAAAAATAGAAAGTGATATTATATTACTCAGTTTCCGAGATATTTATATTCTGTAAATAGGAAGACTAACTACGGAAGTCGAGACGTGACTTAACGCGAGTAAGTAACCTGACATTAGCATATATCAGCGCCTAACTAAGATTGCGGTGCAATCGTTCAGCACGGTGATAAATGTTCGACTTAAATCATTTTCGACGCAATGAGCAAGGCTGCTTGTGGTCATAAATACCTAGGCGAAATCGGAATTTCTTAAAGTTCTAGCATCAATCCTCTACCCCGGCTGCTAAGAGGGAGCCTTTCAAAACGTACCGCGCTGTTTGTTTGCCCTTTCATAAACCGGCCTCATACCATAGATCTGACGTCTGGGAACTTATTTGTCTATGACAGTCTTCGTATTTATCAAGTTTAATCATCATTACTGTAGGCCCTGTGAGCATAAACGCGTTTCGCTTCAACGGAAATACGAATTGGGCGAGGAGAACGCATAAACGTTATACGATGGCTACCCTTGGTCATCTCACAGAATATATATGGAGGATTTTTTATGCCTATTGGTTTAATATTTTTTTGTATACCTAGGTTGTTGTTGTTGCCGTGTGTACTGCGCTTGCTCATCGTAGCTCTGATTTTTATCACTTTCAATGTATTTTATTGATCCTGACGAGTCAAAGCCCTTCTTAAGTCCGTGGACATGTCATCTTACCTTCAGCAAGAGTCTTGTGTCAAGTTCTGTGGTTTTTTGCAATATGTCTCTTCAGCTCAGACAACGGCAGACTTCAGACCATTTCTTTTTTTTTTGGCTTTCGTGTGTAGATTTCTTTGGTCATTTTTTTTCCGTTTTTGCGAATGTGCGCAGATATGAAAGATATTGAACATGAAACTGCGTTGATTTTTTATGATGCCGACCCCTTTTCATGTTACCACGAGAGAGTCTAGTAGAGGGGCTCTCTAGGCGCAATCTCAAGAGACTTTGAAGACCAATCACTCAAGAAATGATAGCAATTATGAATTACAACAATGTGTTGTTGACAGGATTTTTCTGTGACATATTTTCTGTTATTTTTGTGTTGTGGTGGAAGATGGATTCAATGATAAAATAGTGGTTTTTGATTGGTGGTGGCTTTTTTGTTTGGTCTAGTTTATTTAATAGTTTTATCAGGCGTTTGGGTTTACGGTATATAGAAATTTTAATAGTTAATTGGGTACTAATTGGGTACTGCAACTTAATTGGGTACTTAAAGAATCTAGGATATATGTTAATAGGCACATTCAGTTCAGTCTATGGACTGACGTCTAAATGCAGATCATTTACAAGATCATTTTCTGGGAATATCTCCCATGAACGTACAAGTCGAAGATTGGATTAATGATATTCTCTTCATATTAGTCGTAGGATGTTTTTGACAAACCAACTTGAGTGCGATTGATTCTAGAAATTCCTATAACAGATCGCGCTGATAAAGTAATGATCTTCATCGAAAGTTTGCCTGAATTTTAAATCACATTCTGATAGCGGTTTTCTCTCCTTCGGTCTTTTAGTGGGTTACCATGAACCCTAAGAACCGCGTCCTCCACTTAGACTTCTTGTACCTTGTTGTAGGTGTAGGCCAGATCGCTTACACAAGATCAGTGATCTGCCTAAGGATTAGTCGCTTGTCTGTTTGAGCAAACTTATGCAGAGAACATGAAGACACAATTCGTCATCTTTCCGTCGCTTCGATCTTCCATAGGTGATAGTTTAGAGGGTAGTGTCCGGTGACTAATCCGATCAGGGGTCTGAAGTTTTTTCGACTGCGGCCCAGAATTTTCCTAGATTTATTAGGAGACAACGCAGGAAAAACGGCTTGAAGTTCATCAGATTAGGTGTAGCTACAACATTCAGTATGTTTAATCAAAGTCCGATCATCTAGAGGATTCTTCATCAAACTGGTGTTCGTGTTCCACAAATAGACGGCTCCGAGCCGATGAATACAGTGCCAGAATCCTACCTGGTCAGAGGGTCCGTATTTTCATTGCGTTACCTCCGATTGAGAAAGATAGAGTATATATCTCTACTTTAAAGACAGAAGACAGAGTGCTCAAGCTCTAAGTGAAGGGTATTCCCTGAGCAATGTAATCGCGAAAAAGTAGTGCTCATCTCGAAGTCGGATAAGCTCCCAGGAGTCCCGTCGTCCTACAGATCGATTTGCCTCCTAAAGACTATTCGAACGCGTGATATATAACGTGATTACACCCAAGCGCCGACAGGGAAGACGGCTTGTTCGATAGGCCATTCGATTTAGGAAGGTCAGATCGACAGCAACGGTAATGCTGCCAATATGGTGACTAGCCTATCAAGGGGCGCAATGGATGTGAATAACAATCTTGACATGAAAAATGTGGTAAATGAGGGAATACGGAAAGTAGGGTTCTCCATAAATTCCCTATGAGGATCCCATGCGACAAATAAGAAGCATGCTGAAACAGAGCTTTCCCTTAGATTCTTAATAAGCGAACGACAAATCAGCGATACCGAAGTGAGGAATGTCATATAAGTTTCTCATAAACGTCAAACATCATGGAATGGAGAAATCCCAATATCCTCTTTATGTATTCGGTAAGTTTTAAGGTTCCCTAGTTTAGTCTAGCCTAGCCCTAGTTTTACTCATACAAAGCTTTACTTTATGGTGTTACCTTGCTTCATATTTCAGGCAGCTATGCTGGTGACCGTGAAGTATATCATCGCTGTGCTGTTGTGAGGCTGCAGGGAGGAGTAGATTGAGTTTTCAAAGAGGAGATGAGTTTTCGAGGAGAATATTGAGTTTTCGAGGAGGAGATTGAGTTTTCGAGGAAAAGATTGAATTTTCGAAGAGGAGATTGAGTATGGAAGGAGGAGATTGAGAATTGAGACCGAATGGTAGACTACAGGTAGGAGAAGATTGAGGGTTCGAGGAGGAGATTGAGACTCCAAGTAGGAGATTGAGAATTGAGAATGGATTGGTAGACTACAAGGGGAAGAAGATTGAGTATCCGAGGAAGAGATTAAGATAGAAACAGCGGAGCACTTGCTGTGCTGTTGTGAGGCTGCAGGGAGGAGTAGATTGAGTTGTCGATTAGGAAATTGAGTTTTCGAGGAGAAGCTTGAGTTGTAGAAGAGGAGATTGAGTATGCAAGGAGGAGATTGAGCACTGAGACCGAATGGGAGACTACAAGCTGAAGAAGATTGAGGATCCGAGGAGGAGATCGAGTCTCCAAGTAGGAGATTGAGAACTGAGAATCGATTGGCAGACTACAGAGAGAAGTAGATTGAGTGTCCGAGGAGAAGATTGAGTTTCTAAGGAGGAAATTAAGATATGAGAAACAGCGGAGCACTTGTTGTGATGTTATGAGGCTACAAGGAGGAGGAGATTCGAGTTTTCAAGGAGGAGATTGAGTCTTCGACGAGCACATTGGGTCTCCAAGGAGGAGATTGAAAATTGAGAAACAGCGGAGTAGCTGCTGTGCGATTGGTAGGCGAGATCGAATCTCTGAAGAGGAGATTGAGCCTCCGAAGAGCATATTATGTCTCTGAGGAGGAGATTTAGTCACAAAGGAGGAGATTGAAGATTTTCAGACCAAAAAGGTTATAAAGAAATAAAGAAGAAAAAGCAATAAAAAAGGATTTAGGTCGCACTGAGTACAAAAAGCATGTACGGAACTGTTTGTTTCTTGGTTATACAAATTCAAGTGAATCTTTGGTTAGCTTAATTATAGAAAATTATCAAGAATATCTTTTTTTGCTCATAGGTTTCTTGATGTATGTTTAGAAGAACAGACGAATGACTAAGCAGGTACAGTTGAATAAAATTATCTACCAAATTCTTGAATAAATTTAAAAACGATCAAAATTTGTTGTTTTTATAATAATATTGCCTATTCATGCAAATATAATAGTCCCATATTCACTATTCCTAAAGCTTCCGATTATATTTTTTATTTTTTTTTTTTTTTCGTAAGAATCGCAACTTTTCATTTTACAAGTAGTCAACAGGTAAAAGATAAACGGTGACAACTGAATAAAGCGATGAAATTTACAACCGAAAAAAATAAATAAAAAAAAGGTAAAAATAAATGAATTCCTGTGTAATATACAACCGCCAAACAGTAGTAGACAGCAAGAATAATGACGCCGACGACATTGGTAGAACGCTTTAGCAACAAATTTTCCAACTAAATAGTCGGCACTATTCAGATATGCGTACTGTAGCCGACGACGACTGTCTGCGTTTTGCCTTTTTAGTTTGATTTTTTTTTGTTGAAGTCATCCTTAAAAAGGAAACAAATAAAATAAAAGAGAGTCAATCAAAGAATATAGCACTAACCACCGCCAGTAAGGATGGTGCAGGATAAAGTATATTCAATTTTTCCCCTTTTTTAAAACACACATTCAAAAGTGTTTTTTTTTTAAACACATATTCAAAAGGGTTTTTTTTTTTTTTTGAAAAATGTATTTTTTCTTTCGCTTTCTGTCTCTGTCTTTAAATTCAATTTGCATATAATAAACATTCTAAAAGGGGACGATATAAACTAAAGTAAGGAACATACAAAAATATCATATGGACAGTATTTTTTTTTTTAAGGAATGGATAAAACGAGATAATAAAAAAAATCTCCTTTTTGCTGAATCTCCTTTAGTGATGTGCCGAATCTCTGTGTTTGCATTCGTTGCAGTTTTGTGCAATGCGCTATATGCAATGCCATTCCACATGTAACTCATATGGGGCAAGAGACCGATCGATTGAAAATGGAAGAGACAGAGAATGAAGGGTGGCTTGAAATGATAAGAAACGTTTTTGTTTTTTTTTTTATTTTTATAAAAGGAAAAAGGAGCAAAACCCATATTTGACATGTCTCTTTTCTTTCCGGACGTGTAAAAAGAACCTAGAGGTACACCGTTTAGATGCAATGCTCCTTTTTTTCGTTGCAGCTTGATTTTAAAGTCTAAAAGAAAAATTTCTCAGTATTGATCAGTCTGGGCATGATCGTTCTCGGGCTTCTTGAAATAAACACAGTACACAGGTATCCAACAATAACAACAACAGCAACGTGAAATAAAAAATAAAACAAACAACAAAAATATATTGAAAAATGGTAGTGATCAAGCAAAGCTAAACAATATGCAAATAACTTACCCAGTTGTCGTTATAAGTCCGCTTCGATTGTCGATCGAGAATAGCCATTGAGTCTCATTGGCCAATGAGTAGACAATTCGGGCATTTATACCCAAATCAGCATCAGTTGCATGAACCTGAAGGACAGATGATCCAACAGCGATATCCTCTGGTGTATTAACAATATATTTTGTTTGCTCAAAACGCGGATCATTGTCATTTTGATCTTCAACAATCACAGATATATTGCAGTGTCCCTGATATGTGATCGGTGTGCCACGATCTTGTGCCTGAATTTGTAGTAAATACCGTGAATGCTGTTCACGATCTAGCGGACGTGCTGTTAATTCACCCGTATGCATATCGATGCTGAATTTATTTCCTAAGTTTCCTCCTGGAAGATCAAGAAAAACGAAAAAAAATAAGAAATAAGAATTTTTTTTTAAAGATAAGTGACAATGTTCACACGATCAACGAAGATCGGAAAAAGGCAAAAATATAAGCTATACTCTCCAATACATACCGATTATACTATAGATAATTTCCCCGTTTGCACCTTCATCTAAATCGGTTGCAACAACAGTATGAATGACAGCTAGATCACTATTTTCTGGTACAGCTAAAGGATAGCATGATCCAGGACGAAATTCTGGTGCATGATCATTAATGTCAGTTATTTTAATGACAATTGTCGCAACGTCAAAATGTCCAGTCGGTGAATTTTCACTAGAACGACCGACGACGGTTGATTCAGTTACATAGATTGGTATCGTATATTGATCCTTCATTTCACGATCGAATTGTCCTTGTGTTGTTACTATGCCGCGCTGTGAATCAACTACAAAGTGATTATCGCCGACTCCTGATGGTAATTGATAAGATAGATTGCCTGTTTGGGGAGAGACAAAAAAACATGTTTCGTTTTAATAGTGATTTGTGAATGTATGATCAGGATTAAGAAAGGATTAAGGATGTTTTTTTTGGTGTTGAAATTGGCTTTGGGAATATAATTTGAATTCAAGTTCGATGCAGATTCTATTGTGACAATTGTATGAAAAGTTCGACATAGTTCAATACGAACGGCGTATATGTTATACCCCATAACTTGGTAGATCGGTTCCTGTAAATTTCCGTGTTGCCTGTAATCATGATATGTGAGTGCCTAAGCAAATTTACGGTGCGTTTAATATTCCAGGAAAATGTACAAAATTTGAAAAGTAGCTCGAGGTGTGTGCAAATCGGCACTACTCTTTTGCAACTATATGTGAAGTAGGCCCAAAAGTATCAATTTGGACACAAGACAGTTTTTAACAGCCCACGGCTTGAATCATCCGCCAGCCTAATTGGTGTACTATACAGTCATTCTACGAAGGCGAAATAATCGTGGATGTAACAATTGAGGATTTTCAATGCCTTAGTAGCGGGTGTTCTGTTTTTCAACAAAACTAGCCAAGTCGAAATGTTCTTCGTCCCTTATGATGCCAAAAATCTTGATGATCTATCTTCTGGATCTAGAGAAGAAGCTTGCATTTGGTAATTCAATCATTCATCGATACCCATGCCTTCGGAAAAGTTAGCTATCTGGACCAATGGGTTCCTTACCAACTTCTGTAGTCTAATCACGCGCTAAGAGTGTATGTGTTCTTTTCCTTGGTGTCTCAGGAGTGAACTTTTGGTGGACAGTATTGTTACTGTGAAAAGTGGAAATCCTGTAAAAACACTTTAAGCGCACAAGAAAAATCACCCCTGAACCCCAGGCTTCATCAAGACAACCTCCGGCCGCATAACACAAGAACGCCTTACAGAAAAAAAGAGGAGTTTGAATGGGAAACGATGCAACATACAGTGAATTTATATCGCTGCATTTAGAAGCCCCTGTAATAATTCGTTCGTCAGAAAAAGAAAATCTCTTTTGGAAGCGACCCAGTATCCAGGCGCAAACGCTCTTTGGTGCAAGAGAGGCGTACGGTGTTAAGCAAGTTGATATTTTCGTACTTCTATAAAGACAAGTCTCGACACTCGGCAATCCAAATACATATGACGCAAATGCGTCAATTACATATGACAAAAGTCTTAAGGAGGTGACAAACGTTTTAATACGTCATTATATTGTGACAGTTGTAACAAGTGGTGGGCTTTTTGCATTGTTATTTCGACTGACAGATGGCCATCTTTTGAGTTTTCGTAATCGATTGACCAAAATTTGTCGAATCGATTTTCGTAATTAATGATGAATATTCTTCACAAATGCGTGCGTATGGAAGCTATGAGTCCTTTTTCAACTTTGGTTGACGAAAGCTCACGAAAGTCAATGGCTTGTGTCGCCATGAAACATTCTTTTTCTTTGATCCGTTAGCTGCCAGTCCGAGCGGCACGTCCCCGCAAAGGATACGCTGCTGTCGGTGCCGCTTTAAAAAATACGGTTTCTTGCCCAGTTTCTTCGGCCACTTCGGCTGGTCGATCACCCTCCTCCTTTCACACCCTGGACTCGGGACCAGACAACGGCGGAGTTCTATGAAAAAATTACATATATGCGATAGAGAAGAAAACGTTTACAACACTCGGAAGCAATCCTTCTCATTCAGCTGATAATTGACTCATTTTTTTCGATTTCAAACTGCAGCCGACTACCATCTCTGTGATTATAGATTCAATTCCACCCAGCGGCGAATTGTCTATCGTCTTTCTACTTCTTTTGTTCCTTAAGAGTGTTCACTCGAATCCAAGACTTAGTAAATGGAATTTTAGGTATACGTCACTTCATTTCCTCCTTATAAGACTGCAGATATCAACATGCTTTGTCGCACCAGCCTCGAAGAGCATCTGTTGAATCTTTAACCAGTATGACTTATAATCGAAGATTCTCCTCGGAAATTTGACGTATTGTTGGCTCGGTTTCACTCACATTTGATGACAATTGTCTCAACGATTGGTCTGAGTCCTGCGAAACAAGTACTGGAATCGTTGGGAGTCACGCTAAATTTTTTTTTTTCGAGTGACTCTTACGCACTTGCGCAGTGGATGTAATTTTTGTTGAACAACTTTAAAGCACTGTATTTTTAAAACCTCATAAATGGCTGAACTCGGATATCCAAAAATCTGAAAAGTTGCTTACTGTCATTTGCCCTTCGATTATTTGATTCATCAATATCGCGGCAAGCAACAAACTTTGTCACACGATCTCTAATGGCGGGAAATTTGAAATCGTCTAAATTTTTCGTAGATTCAAATCCTTTTACATTTTGCAGCTAATTTAAGGATCAGTATACAAGAAAGGTTATCAACAAGAGTTTTTTTTAAAACGAAGGTTCAATATGGCGAAAACGTTGTTCATTGTCGATCAGGCCATGACTATTCTTGTAGATTCAGTGTAGTAACCAATGTCTCCAAAGTTCGTCATGATTTGACAATGTTTTAATTCTATTCTTAAAATTGTCAACTGTGATATATGATCATGTCTGTCTTTCAAGTGCAATATACATAGTTGGGAGTTTGTTTTATTTTAATTATTCCGGTTGGACAGTTCATTATTAGCAAAAAGTATGAAATATTGAAAGGAATTCACTTCCGATTTTATGATTTAATCCGTGTACAATAGGCAGGCAACAGTCCATCAAATTCATGATTCGACCCTCACCTGTAACTCTAAAAGTAATACCGTTGACGTCATATTTTATCTTGAACACGACAAATCTCTTAAAAAATGTCTGCTTCAACACTAGATAATCTCTGGAGTGCGAAACCATGTCAAGAAAAATTACTCGCACTTTTTTTTCTCCAAATGACCTTTTGATCACTTACTTTACCGGACATCAAAAACATTTAGCAACTATTCAAAATCAAAAAAAAAAAACCATTTCTATTTCTCAAGTTTCTCAGATCTTTAACCTTTCTTGGCATAATAATAATCCAATGGCGCATGCGCGCGGACATCTTCATAAATGACATTAATATTGACGTTTTCGTTTTCTTCACTTTTTGCATATTACCTTCGAAAAAAAAGAAGAAGTTATGTCTAAATTGTAATTAATGATTGGCTGGTCATTGTGGTCATTGTTGCTCCATCAAGGGACCATCGCCATCACCATTAGGGGACGGACGTCTCAATCAGTCCAGTTGCTGGGCAGGGCCTCTGTCTTAAGTAATTAAGTAAACTGTTTGGGCAATTAAGGAGCAAAATAACGAGAGGTTGCGCGGAGACGGTAAACATGATCCTTGTGCAAAAATAAAGGAGCACAAGCAAGAAAGAAACACCTGAACGTATAAAATGAAATATTATCAGAGGTGTGTCTTTGGTTCAGGAGAGGATTTTTAAGGATGGCTGATTTAGGCGGAGCTTCTTGTTGTATTGAGTGGTGGTTTTCGGTGTTTTTGTTTAATCCTTCATTTTCTTGACGGTTGTTTGATGTAATTTAGGACTAAAAAGGATATTCAGAATGTTCGTTTTTTTTTGTGAATCAGTTTTTATCTGCAAACATACATGAGTCACCACCACTCATTTGCTTACAAGAAGTCAACGTAGAAGATCAAATCCTTCAACCGCTGGAGCTGCTAGTTTTCTATTGCACTAAATTCCACATATCAAATCAACTCGGATAAACTACAGACAATGGTGTATCTTTACCCGAAGGGGATAAAACGATAAAATAAGAAGATCAAAACAAACAGCAAGAAAAGATACATACATATATATCTACATATAGTATATGGAACCCAAGAAACTTGGCGTAGAAGAAGTCTCTTTCTTGACTGAACGTTTTGGTTTATCCAGCAGGTTCCTGTCTCTTGTACAGATGATAAAATATTGGTCCATTGTTTTTTCACCATCGTTCGTCGTCTTAAAACATGTTACTTTTCTGCAATTTACAAAATGAAAAACACAAAACCAAACATCCATTCTCTACGTTGAGAGGATCTTTCACTGTGTTTGTTTGTATGTAGACATTTTGTTTTTTTAGTTTTCAATTTCTTTTTTTTTTCTGTTGTTGTTCTTTTTTTTTGGCATGTATTTGTGAAAATTTATTTTCATGATAGTCACCTTGGCCTTAAGGTATTCAGGTGGAATTTCTTTGCATTATTTGCATGGTGAATCTTGTAATTATAGCTTCAGTATTTTTGTGATGCACTGTTGAAATGAAACAATGTTGTTGATTGTGATTATGATTCAGAGGGATTTAAATGTTAAGGTTTCTGGGTCTGAGAGCGTGTCTACAATGTACTTTATAGGAACAGTAAATATGTAAAAATTCATTCGTAGTTTCAACAGGGCGATTCGGATCAATCAGCATCTGAAGCATTTTCTGATCATTTGACGAGCACAAGCACCAGTTGGAACTGTTGGTTGCCAATTCTTCTGCTTTTGAATTTGGTCTCTATTAAATTGAGGAATCGTATGCCCACCTACACCTAACGAAGGTTGTACCAACAAATATCAGGTATTAAACTTAAGTTTGAAGGATTGACAATTGATAGCACCTATTGACATGGGTCTAAACCAAACCCAACCTCAAATTAAAACCCTACTGTTAGGTTTTAAGAATCAGTCTATGTTACTTGGTCGAAGTGCAAAACATTGTATTTTTTATTAAGAGTAGGTACAAATGGAAAACCGCTGTTTTCTAATAGATGGCGCTAGCAGCAAAATGATGGGTAAAAATGTCAGATCTGAAACGTCAGAAAACTAGGCGCTTGTCAATAACTCCATATCATTACATTTGTTATCCCGTTTATGACTACGTTCAACCCAAGTGCAACCCATCCATAAATGGGAGTCGAGTTGAAACTGGGTTCACTCAACCCAACTCAGCTCTTCTGCCTGGATCGAGTTGATATATATCTCAAGCTGCGCAATTCCAAGAAAACCTATTCGTATGCAAGACCAAGCCATGTACGACATTACAATATACGCATGTATGTTAAAAATTTAGAATTGGGACTCTAAACCAAAATCACTCAAAAAAAAAACATTAATTTATTCAAAGTGATTTTTGAGTGCTCCAATAGGAGGCCAATGTGGAACTCTAGGCTAAAATCGTTCTACAAAAATGGTATTTTGAGTGATTTATCCTCCTCCGCCCCACCTGGCCGCAACACTAAAATTGATAAACATTCAATTTGCCAGCACTCAAAAATCACTCTGAACCCGAATTCATCTCTATGGCTCTGAGCTTGACTACGAAGTATAACAGTTAAGCCAATTGTTTAGCTTGTTAAGCGAGTCAAGGCTTCGGTTGATTTCTTCGGGTAGGGTGCGTTAATTTGGTTTCCTAGTAAAGAGTTTATGAAAAGAATTAACAATGTCAATGTAAGTACAATTAAGGGCATTTTCATAAACGCAAGACTGCCGCAAAACTGCAGAATTCAGCTACGATTCATATTTCCTTGTACTCTTCTTCTAAATTCCATTATTAATTAATTTTTCAACCATATACTTTTGTTCTCCACTTATGTAAACTCCAAATGTCAAATATCAAGCTAAGCAAACGGATTCAGACTGGTAAGCTCGCCTTCGTATTAGTTGCTGTACTAGAAAAGCTTGTTCGCTGACGTCATAAACTGTCATAACAAGACGAAAACTTGGATTTGGACAGACCCTCAGTATTCATCGCAGTAAAGTTTATTTTCTTCAACACCCAAAAACTACGAACTTTGTAGGAACATTGTACATCTGAAATCGGAAGCAATTGCTCAGAGAAATCAACCGAACCAAAACTAAATAAATATTGGTCAAAACAATTTTTTAATTTAGTTTTTACTTTTAGTATAAAAAAAGTCATATTTAACTAGTTAGCTAACAAAAATACGAAAATTTTGTTTGAAAAAATATTTGTAGAATTGTGCTGAATTTGCGCTGAATTAGTGTTGCCGTAACTTTTAGGTCATTATTAAAGTGTCGTTTTTTAGGCAACACATGTATGAAAGTATTTCAGTTTTAAAAAGGGAGGGTTTAAATAATACCGTTATGCTTGAGAATGACAAAGTTTGGAATTTATTTTTCAGTATTTTGGCATAAAAGTAAATAGGAAAGTAAAAATCGAATTACAAGGTATCTAGATCCTGTATTTTTTTGGGTTATTAATAGAACTTAAGTTGAAATCGACATAATTTTTATAAGGTTTTTGTTTTATCGACCTCTTGGTAACATGCATATCTTGGGCTCCTCGCCTGATGGTCCATTTAAGATCAGCACTTACCCAAAAGTTACGCTTATAGTGAAATACCTATAGTACAAGTTATTAGTGCAAGCAGCGATAATTTACTTTGCCTTTGGAACTGTGCCGAAGTGGGTTGAGGAATTAACTAGGCATAAGTCCCAATCGATTCAGTGGGTCCGTGTAGATGGAACTAAGAACTATTTCTTTGAAGATCCAAGTTTTTCGTCTAATGTCATTATAAGCTCTTCAGCTATATTTTCTACTTCTAGCTACAGATATAACACTTCGAATGCCTGAATAGTGAAGAACTGTGCGTTTTTGACCAGGCCCAATATTTTTAACACAGAGTCAGAGTTATTCATAAAAGCATTCCAATAAAATTTATTTCTTAATCGTTAAGGCAATTTTATAATTATTAACTTCTTTACCAAAAAGCACAAGATTTCACTTCGCTCATTTCTCATTCAATTCTTTCTCCCTCTTCTTCCATTGAATGCATCTTCATTTCGCCCCGAAAGAAACTGAAATCTCCTTCTACTGTTTCTCTTAAAGATGTCATTTAGATAATTACACAAAACTGATGGCTTTAAGAATTCCAGCAATGCACATCATCACTGGTGCACCGGCGTATAAAGTTGCCCGCTCATGCTGGACGCATCTCAACCACCCTGTGTCTCCGGTCGGGTTTTGCATATTATATCGTCAAAAAAATTATCACTATACTCCCAAAAGCCAATTAATCTGACAACTCGAATCTTTAAACGTTAATAAAAAATTTGTTACTGCCGTTCGATTTGATATTATTGCACCTTGCAGGTGAGATGGCACCAAATGCCTGCCAAGAGGATCGCGCGGTGTAGCCGAGAGGGGTAGATCGAGGGGGGGACAGAAAATGCAAGGAACGGACGGACAAGAGGAGAGAGAGATGCCCCATCCTGGGGTATTTTAAGCTAATTATGGGAATAAATTCGATTTTTGAAAGGTGAACATCATTTACTTACCGTTGTCACCGCCGTGAAAGGATTTGGCGCCTACGCGCACCACAAAACTTCCAGATGGTAAATTCTCCGAAATGTTGACATGATAGACAGACTCGAGGAAACGTGGAGGATTGCTGGTCGTGCCCTGAACGAAGATCCTCAAATTTAAATGCGTCTCCCTTGGCACCGGAGCACCATGGTCACTTGCGCTGATCACCAAATTAAATTTATTGAGATTCGTCTGCATTCCGCGATCATTAATAGTGTGTTGTTGTTGCTGTTGTTGTTGCTGGTGATGCTGCCGGCCATCATGCCGGGGCTGGAGGCCGTTGCTGCTGATGCTGCTGGATCGTATGGGCTTAGCGAGTTCAATGAAACCGGTTCTTGAGTCAATCTTGAAGCGTCCATCTTCATTACCGCTGAGTATGGCATACGTGATATGTCCATTATCGCCGGAGTCCTTATCAATTGCAACAACGTGTGTTACTAATTGACCGACTTGTGTTGCATCGCTTAGCATCACATTCGTATCAGTGGCAGGTGACACAAAAACTGGACTGTTATCATTCGCGTCTGTGACCAAAACCCGTGCAGTTACAGTTGTTTGTAGACGTTCTGTTATGTTCGACGATTGATCTAGTGCCTGCACGATCAGTATGTATTCATTAAGCTCCTCGTAATCCAATGCCGCAAGCAGCGATAGGGTCCCAGTCAGCGGATCCAATGAAAACAATTTGACTTCCGAATTCGGTGTATGCCTCACCAGCCGGTACTGGATCTCACCATTCGTCCCAGAGTCTGCATCTGTTGCCGTGAAGTTGTAGATCGCCTGTCCGATCGATGCCGTTTCGCTAACGTAAATTAAAATAGGATCATCACTCCATTGAGGTGGATTGTCGTTAACATCGGCAATCTCCACCTTAACCGTGATAGCACTACTTTGAGGATTATTAAACGCAGTCGTATCCAAGGCGCGTATTTCTAACCGATATTCACTCTGCAGCTCACGATCTAGCCGACGCGAGACGACCAATGATCCTGTCTGTCGGTCCATATCAAATGCACCTTCGATGACGTCATTAGTTAGAGATGTTAGCGTGTAGGTGATGTGCAGTCCTGTCGAACCGGAAATTAAATTCTCGCCATCGTTACGCTCTGACGGGCCAACAGAGCCGACGACATATCCTACTGGAACATCTTCACGGACCTGAAATGAAAAATTGCAGAAAATTTTAGATGGCAGCTTAGGTCGTTATAGAAGAAGGAAAATGATTTAAGCGATGGGAATTTTCGTTTTTCTTTTTTTTTGTTATAAATTTTTTGAAAAATTCTGTGTGGATTTTTTGAAACTTTGGGCGAATTACTTAATGTTCTGTGAAGGAGGATATAATTTATCTTTTTCTTTTCTTTTCTTATTATCTAAAGATTTATGGAGGAGTGCAGTGAGTATTTGGGTAGGAGAGAAAATGTTAAGATATTTCGGGGAAATTATTTTTTTGGTAAAAAATTGATTTTTAAGTGCGGTTTTAACATATTTTGAAAGAAAGGGTGTAATTTGCGTCATTTTTTGGTTTATTTACCATAAAAGAGGAAATTTGTAAAGGTAAACCAAGGTTATCAACAGATGCTACAGGCTGACACTTTCTGTGCAAGTTCTATGATCAGGGGACACCCTTTTATAATATAAGTCTCACGAGCATAGGTCATTCCTTTCAAGGGTAGAGCATAGTAGCTACGAGCTTAAGTTGAAGCAGAGAAGGACTTGATCACTTGATCAATTGATCTTGCATGAGCTTCAAAATTGCGATTATGATCTGTCGTGCTGTATAGTGAAGCATAATTCTAGAGGATCATTGACGATCATCGAGGATCAGTTTTAAGCAAGATCTTTAATTAATATCTAATAGGATTATGGCCCGTTAGAATGCCTACTAAGACTCTGAGTTCGTATTTATTTAGCTCGAGAAGGGTACGGCATTTCTAGGCTATAGGCTTCACATATTCGAGGTAAGGGTCATGAATAGTGAAACCAGTGGAATTCTTCACAAATTCGAAGAGTTTCTTTGGGTTTGGATCGATAAACGGAATTCAAGCCACTGTGTGTCTAGGCAATTGGCCTGCTATACTCCATCGAATTCTGCATACCCTGACAAAATTCCTGGACTACATTGTTAGTACATTCAACAGGGAAGGACACATCTGTTTCCTGTGGTGAGATATTGGGTCCAAAAACACCGCAGTGATTCACTTAGCCTTTTTTGCTACACCTTTATATATCACATTTGTGGGCCAGACCGCTTGAATAAGTTCAGCAGCCTGCCAAGTGGCTTGTCGCTTATACTACACTCTTTACGCTTCTCGGGTTCCCGACTGGAGTCTTGCTTTCGGTTTGCTCGGAAGGAGTTCCCGAAAGCCGGGATCTGGTGGGCTTAGTGAGCCCCGAATTCCACACCGGCCCTTCTTCCCTTGGCTCTTTATTGAGTACAGAACCTTTGGGCAGAGCGGCAGCACTCTGGGTCTGCTTGTTGTCCCAGTAGGAGAGTAATTGCTATTCCACGCTTTTCCTCTGCCTCTTCTTCCAGGGGAGCAGCGACCTGTACGAAGCGGAAGGTCTATCCTGATTGCCTCTGATATCGAGAAATGCATTATACAACTGGGTGCGATCTGTACCCAGAGGAGATCACTAAACGATAGGGCAAAATTTTACAACCTGGCTTGGTAGGCCCAATCATATTAGCCCATCCTTTTCAGGGTAGCTTCGAGATAGTTACAGCCTCGGTCCGTAAACACCAACCTTACTTTCGGACACGTTTGTGTAGCTGCGATCTTGTTTGCCGGTTACACTCCTCAGAGTGCCACTTTTGACGATCCTCGATCGAGACCTTAAATCTGCAGCGAAGTTGAATAAGATCGGCATGCAGTCAGTGATTTTAAAGAGGAACTCATCTTTTTTTATGTGAAAGTCCAAGCTTAGTAGTCACCTTTTTGTGCTTCGAGACCGTCTTGTCTAGTAGTAGGCTTGGTTGAAGGTAGAAATAGAGGGCCGGACAGGTTAAAACGAGTCTTTATGGAGAATGATGGAAGTGATGTTAAATGCCAACCACCAGAAGTTTAAACATTACGAAGTCCAAAAAATAGCGAAAGGCAAGAAATGCAAGGATAGATAGCAGCTAGATAGTTAGATGGCTAGAATGCTCCGGCTCCGTTGAGCATCTTAGAGGGATCCGTTCATGCTGATGACGCCGGACTGAAGGCTTGGGGGTGCGTATCCCAGAGGGCTCCTGTCGTAGGCATGAAAGCTTTAGATAGGCGATCGGACATATTCCCGTGTGTCTCGATGGAAGCTCCCTCGTTAATAAAAAAAGGTTAAGATAAGTCTTTGGAATACCAAAGTACAGCGGGTATTGAGTGTTATCGGTCACGTCAAAACGAAGGTCAACTAGGGAATCGTTTTGGTATCAGGGCGGCTGCAAGTTATTGTTGTACGGTCTACGAGTGGAGTTGACGAGGTTGTGGCAGTTTTTATGTTGTCAAGAGTTTGTTGGTTTCAGGTTGGTGTCATTTTTTTTAGGATTAGGTGGTAAGAGTAAGGATGGCTAGGCAGCGAACGACATAGCTCTCTCCGTGATTCTTTTCAGGTAGCTTCTGTTTCCACACCCGTACTCCGTAGCTCTGTTTCCACGCCCGTACAAGTAAGTGGTAATGAACGTAGCTAGGCAATACCTCCCGTGTCTACCCACACCAGGACCCCCAAACGAGCAACCTTTATCTGGAGGCTCAATACCACCGTGAGACTGTGTTTGGTGATTGAAAAATTGTTGTGTTTATTGAATCAGGTCTGGGGTTGGACTCTTTGGGCACCCCAACCCGGGACCACATTACATATATGAAAGGTTCAAAGAACTAGGGTGATCCCATGTTTTTGGCATCCTCTGAAAAGTCAATCGTTTTCTGACTCAGTATAGGAGCTTAAAGATTAAGCTTCCTATTTCTGGTGAGGATCACGGCGAGTGTTTTCCATGGGTTTATCCTCAACTCCCAAACTCGACACTGAATTTATCGTGTGGTGGAGCTACGATGGTATCACGTTAAGGAACCTTGGGACAAGTGTAGTAGTTGGGGATGCCGGAAAGGGCTAGATCCCAAAATCATAGTTCAGTGATCGAGGAAGTGTCCTGTATCTTGATCGCTTTGATCATGTCTTGGTCTTGTTGGGCATAAAAGAAATGCACAAATAGAAAGTCTGCCAAGGATCTCAAAAATCCATTCTAAATGCCAGAAATTGTGTACTTACGAGGCATTTCTCACCTTTATAAGGTATCAGGAAAACGATCCTCGGAGGTACTTGGGATATCGTGGTATGTTTGTCTTACTCGATTAGAATACAAACTAAAGATTAATCCATTTTGAATCGAAAATGCTATAAAATATTCCGATTGCTTTCGCAGATATGTTTATATTTTTTGCTGAAATCATTAACCAAGTTTAAATTCCGAACGGAAAACTTCTGATAAAATCTCTCAAAAATTCCGAAAAAAATTCCGATCAAAATTATTATCCTCCTAATAGCTCACTTAAGATCGACCGCTTCAACAAAACCACAACAACAACACCAAAGTACAAAATTGAAAGAAGCAGCAGCAAAAAAAAAACATAATGATAATAATGAAGAGATATCGGCTACTTTTGACAGACAAAGTTTACATATGAAAATTTCCCCGATCATATCTTCATAAAGCACACGAAATTACCATAACCAAAGAAATGGTAGCGCTCACGTTAAGAGGCGCAATATCTGGGCATATATGCACCACCGCCGTGCCGTGCGCAAGAGGATAAACCAAAGCACCTGACTAGCATGCATAATCAGGTGAATCTCCTACACACTATAGCACACCTGAATTAAAATTTGTCATCCATCAGAATAAGTTCGGCATGATTTATTAACTTGTTGAAAAGTATGCAAATTTGCATTTCAGGCGGTTTAGCGCGGCCCCGTAAAGGTTCCACAGGTATTCACAAACACACAGGAGACAACGTGCCTGCAACAAAATCAGGCGATGATGATATAAAAAAACGATTTTTTTGTTTTTTGGCAGCAGCTTTTGTGAGTCGCAAATTCCCTCAGATACAAAATCTTCGTTCGGGATGAATAATAATAATAACCCCACCGAAAAAGTAAGAAGAAGATAATCAGTTGATGACACGAGCTTGAGTGGTTATTACTCCCTGTATGGCACATTGCAGGCCCGGGGTTGAGTGCGATTTTAATCTGTTTTTTGGGCATTCGTCACCGGGGCTTTAGTATCACGTCCCCGGGTTGACATAAAGAAGAACAAAAATGTTTTCTTAGGAAAAAAAGTGTGTTTCTTAAGCACATAAACAACGGCCGAAAAAAAACCGGGCGGAAAAAAGGAAATTTTTATGGCAGGTTGTGTGTTACCCACGCATTTCGACGGACCAGGTACACGAATAAAAAAGCCCCAGGTAAGAGAGACGTGATGCATGCATCTGCGACGACACGATGGGAACAACAAGATAAAATAGGCCTAAAATTCTAAGGACACATGCGCGGTGTACCTGGCGACAATATTGTATTGTAGTGTTACTTACCCGAAAAACAAGACTGGAACTGGTAAATGTCGGCCGATTATCATTCAGATCAAGTACTTCAACACGTAACAGTCGAATTGTCTGCTTTGGTGGCTTACCGCCATCGGTTGCTGCTACCGCTAGACGGTATATACTCCTCTCCTCGTGATCCAGGACAACTCTAGTACGTATCAAGCCGCTGCTAGGATCTATCGAGAACAATCCAAAGCCGTCCGAGTCACGACCTTTTAGTATTGAATACGTGATTGATGCATTTTGGCCATTATCACGATCGACTGCACGAATTCGGACAACCTCAGTTCCTGGCGGCTGTTCCTCTCGGACACTGACAACGTCCTCCTGAGGATCAACAATATCCGGAGCATTGTCGTTAACATCTGTTACTGTGACTTTAACTGGTACACGGGCACTTCGATAAGGTGTTCCCTGATCTCGTGCCTCGGCTACTAAGTCGTATAGCGAACGTGTTTCACGGTCTAGCGGCTCTCTGGTTATTATTTCACCTGAAAATGAAAAATATAAATTATTTGTCTGGGTGGAAAATGTTGATGGTGGCTATAAATTATAAATGTTATCTCTTCTTGGTAAACTGAAAACAAAAATGCAAAATATCTTTGGTTTTTTTGTTTGTTTTTGGGGCGGTAGTAAACATTTTTGTGCCTTGAGGAATTCAATTAATCTGGACAACAGCGCTACCGAAAAACTAAGTGGAAGACATATTTTTAAAAATACTGATAAAGATCTTGCCTATTAGTTTAAATTAAGCGGAATTATTTGTTAAGTTTCAACAGTACAACTGAGCAGAACATGTGTGGTATCCAATTGAAACAGACCGAACATATGTCCAATAGTCATATGAGCTGTCGAATACTGTCTACCAAGTTCAAATGAAGTATTGACGGTCTCTCCTTTAAAACGACAAAGCAAATAGAACAAAGGAGACATTATATATTATGGTCCCAGCGCACTTATTAAAGGACCTAAGGTTGACTCATTCGTTCTGGTTAAAAATAGTTGATCTACAAAAATTTGAATGCAGCTCTGCGTCACTAGAATGAATCAAAATATTTTGACCAATTTACTTTTATTTTCACTGATGTTTTTAGTGCTTGTCGAAAAGTAGATGAAACGTTGGTGTATTTACCAATACAGAGTCTAGGTCGGACTATTTGTAAGCACTTCGATGTATTGTTTTTTAGGGCTGCAGCATGTACTAATGTCGAAAAATTTGGATAAAGGTTCACAAATTTGGATGGTACATGATCAATTCTAGAAGTCGATCGCTGCTTTTATATTGCGCAGTTGATCCACAACTTATAGGTCAAAGTACTCGGGTATCTGGGAGCATTAAGCTCATTGGGCCTCCTGCAGATCAATTATTGTAAAAGTTGAGAAGGAATACAGAATGAGAGGGGTTAAAATTGACATTGTCGTAAAATCAAGATGTAGATAAAAACTTAGTGTAGTCAAACATGAAAATCGATCAGCTTCGAAAATATTGTCGTAACTCGCAAGCTAATGGACTTTCATCATGAGGAGTCTCTGGAGGGCGTTATAGCAAAAGGATGCTAAGAGGGAGGAGTTTTATCTTTGGTTGTGTAGAGCCTCTCTTTAAGCTACTTAATGGTCGAAACTTTTTCGCCCAAGCTTACGCAAACGATGTGCTCATTGTGGTAACAGATAAAACTGAAGATACCATGTCAAGGCGTCTGAAGCAGGCATTCGATTTGTTCTTCAGATGGTGCAGAGTCCTAGGACTAAATGTCCATTCCGACGAAAACGATTCTGGCCAGGCTCGAGAGGTTCTGAAGTACTGAGCGATGTATCCCAGAATTACAATTTGGTTGTGAGAAAAAGCATTCTACGGAGCAGGCACTACCGTTGTTTCACGATAAGATTTCCAGTAATTTGAGAGCTGCTTAGCTTGCTCCATTGATTTGAGTAAGGCCTTCGGTCGACTGTGGTATGACGGTCTACTTCTAAAGCTTAATACATTGGACTGTCCATTCTCCTTAATCAAAATCATATATAGCTTCCTTAGAGAGATGGAACTGGAACCTTTGAAACTGGAGTTCTTCCCTCGCTACCTCTTAGCATGGAGACAAGCGCCCTTTAAGAGTCCATTCTCAGCCCCAAACTTTTTAATCTGTTCTTGCAGGATTTTCCACACAAGACCGATTTTTCTACCGCTCTCCAATACGCAGATGATACTGTTGTTATGGCTCACGTGGCTTCCCCAGTGAGAGCTGACAACGTGATTTGAATCAAGCAAAAGCTTTCTCTAGCTCAAGAAATACCAATCGTATTCAACAAGATTGTGGCGTCATATTTAGCAAACTGTCTGGCCAAACTGGGGCATTGACTACTGGCTTTGCCTTGAGAAGGATGAGTTTAAGGAGCTGGTTCTAGTTGTTCGACGAAACCCCTACTACTCAAATATTCAAATCTAAGCGACAAGCTAATGGCAAACTGCTGATCCTGTCCAAGTAGTCTATGAGTTATAGGGGTGTAGTAACTTTATATGCGGAAGTTAAAGTTAGATAGTATGAATGTGTGATGTTTTGGTTCAGTTGAAAAAATCAGAAAACAAGTGTAACCCTTGCCCAATGCTGTGCAATATCGATATTCTGCCCCAACTTTGGCTGGTTCGAAAGAAACTATCTGACACTATGGGGAATGCTTACAATTCTACAAAGCCCAGGCTCAGTTGAAACTAAATAACTCGCATATGAAATGTCTAGATACTCGCGAGAGAAAAATCCTGTAAGTCTAGTCCATTACTTGAAAAATTGAGAAGTAAGATCGCTGGTAGTAGAACTCTGGTCTTACGTGGACTCTATCGAAAAGAATTTCAATTTTTCCACTACCTTTTTTTATTTATGAGGGAGAGCTGATAACAGCGACCTCTTCACCTTGTCCTCGATTTGGTGGGTCTACCATGGTTCTTTTATCTCCAAGGCGATGGCACCCTCCTTTGCTATCTGAACTCCAAGCTATTGGTATTGCCTCAATTCTAAAAATGGGGCTTTGGAAGTTTCCTTATTGGGTTTTACGGCTGGAAACCGTCTTAGGGTATAAAACTCCAACATCATATTTTTCGGTGATTGCACGTTTTGTACCTTGTAAGGATCATTGATCTATTGCGGGAATATAGCAGTCCTGACTAGGGTGTTCACTTAGTAAATACAATAATGTTTTATTTCGATTATTTCGTGATTGTACATCAATGTTGTCCGATGCATCGGTTCGAAATATCGACATTTTCTCAAAGTCGAGTGCTTTTTCTAACAATACATCACTAAGCTGTAGTTAACCTCCTGACGATTTGAGCTACTTAAGAAAATAAATGTTCAGATGGAATTAAAGTTCCCACCATGATCCCGTATTTATAAGCACTCACTCTCTCTCTCTATAACACCCACTCTCTTATCAATGTCTTTAAGGATAACCAACTGCACTCCCTTGGCAAGAGTATCTTAGAGTCTAAGGGATTTAACTTTTAAAACACGGTTTATTCCAGTTTAGAGTAGATTCGGTGATTTAGGAAAGTGCAACGATCGAGTAAATAGCTTTTCAAAAGATCGGATCCATTCGATATATCGTATGTTAAACATGGAGTGAATTCGATGCATAGATGTATATCGAATATCCCTAGTTTTGACAAAGTTTTATAGCTATTACAGTAGTGACTACTTCACCGAAATTGATGCCTGCAAGACGATACTTTTTCTTTAATATACGACTTGCCCGTTTGACATTATACGTTCTCCAGTTCTCTTGTTCCCGCATACTACGATCTAGAAATTCATTTATAAAGATTGGGTGGTCTGTTGATTTCTTTTTTGAAATTGTTTTAAAGCTACAAAGTTCTATATTTTTCAATCAATGTTGTCTTATTGAAGAGTGTACACTTTCCGAATATTTCTAGCACGGTCGTATACACAGGTCTGTTAACTTCATACACTATTCCATAGAGTGATGTGTGATCGTTATCGTTCAACGTCGAAATAGTTCTTGAATGGGCCACTGGTGGCGCAAGAGCACCGAAGTACTTCTTGACCGTACTTCATATCATATTGAAAATTCCTTGCCGACAAACACGCCATCTGCAGTCTAAATCAAGAAGCTCCAATAGGGATACGCGTATCAGTCACGGGTTTGGGCAACGAGTTGTCAGACCTGTATATACGACCGTGATTTCTAGGCAACAATTTCATTCAAATGGCTGCTGCGTCTGGCTTGGCAGATTTTGAAGAATATTGTCGATTGTTTATGGCCCTATTTAACGAATAGTGGATTGATTGTGGATCATTGGAGTAACAATTTTCCTTAACTTTTCCCCATAAACAAAGTCCATCAGCGTGACCAACTGTCGAAATAGCACGCACTTCAAAAAGAAACCAATAGATGGTCCACGCTTTAAATAGAAGAGCTCGAAAGAATCCCAACCTTTCATCGACTGACTCCTAACCTTTCGTATTATATTCTATCCTTCAAACTAACATTAGTACCAGATGCTGCACTATGGTATGACCAGCTGCGTAGTACAAAGTGTGCTTCCTCCTAAGCGTTGGCTTAAATTATGACAAGAATTGTTGGAGGTGATCTCTAGCCAAGAATATAAACACTTTCATATATCATCGAAGATTGCAAACCAAACATAGATTGTATAATTTTGAAGAGTGAAGGAGGTATATTAGTCTACAAGATGCAGAACAAAAATCAGCAGTTGATCGTGAACAAAATTTTGACCATTATACTACTGAAAAGTATTTGCCAAATCCGACGAATTGTAGTCTTATATATTGGGTGAAATTGGTAGAATGACAAAGTTCAATGTATAAAGCACTACTAAATGGACAGTTGGAATTTTCCATGTCAATTATAATTGTAGGTAGGTACTTTAAATTTCGTAGAAAGGCCGTGAGTTTAGTTTGATCTTTCACGTACGATCGTTTGCACAACTTTATTACTGCTAATAAAATAGGACTCTACCTGAAGAAAGGGCGCAGTTTAAAGTTCAGTCATTAATTTCTTCAATGGACAGATCAACTTTGAGGTTTCAGGCTATAAAAACCTAGATACTAGTTAGGAAGTCATCCAGTACTAAAAAGATCTTCAATTTTGCATTTTTGTCTCCTTAATTCTAAGTAGGATCATTTGGTCTATTCAAATATTTAACAAACAAAAAAATCTCAACCAACCTGTAACTGGATTCACTTGAAAGCTAGTATTGCTCGGGATCAGGCTATACCTAATAGCAGCATTTTCATCCAGATCCAAATCGGTTGCAGCGATAACACCAACGATCGATCCTCTCCGCATATTCTCCTCAATAGTGAACTCATAGGAGTCACGTGAGAACCGTGGATCATTATCATTTGCATCCAGTATGTTAACGATTACACGTGTTTTAGCATGCGCTGATGGTGTTCCGTTATCACTAGCTACAACGGTTAGCTCATATCGATCACGTGTCTCACGATCAAGCGTTCCACGTAGATAGATCCAACCGCTATTCGGGAATATACCGAACAGTTCTGTTGTCTCATGATCATCATCTGTTTCTATGTTACCGTGGCCATCGTTACTACTAGAGTATCGGGAAAGATTACTGGAGGGCCCCTTCGTGGTTGCTGCCGGAGCGCCTGATTTTGCTCCTCCATTGCTGGTGCTAGTGCCATGGCTTCCTCCACCTGGGGTTCCTGTTCTTGACGACGTCGTTGTTACGTTATTACTTGATCTTCTGCTGTTGCTGTTGTTATTGGAAGGAATTTGATCACCGCCTACTATACGGTATGTAAGTCGTGCGTTGTTTCCAGTGTCCAGGTCAACTGCAGTAACTTGCAAAATCTGCGAAAAATACAAAAGAAAGAAAAAAGTTTTTAGAGATACAAAAAATAAAACAAAAGTTAGGTTAGGTTCTGCTGGATTCCAAGCAGTAGGTACAGTAGAGAGAAGGAACGGTTCTCTGTCGATTTTGTCTGATTTCATGAGCATAGTGACATGATTCTCTGGTTGTAGCGGAAGATTAATAACGGAAACGTAAGTTTCGCTTCTAATGAATGGACCAAGAGGTTGCGGCTCCGCTGGGATATAATGATTGCGCAAGCGAAGCACTTGCACTAAACGGCTAAACGAATGACATGCACTTGATGATGATGCAGTCAAGAAGTTACACACCGTAGACCTCTGAGCGAGAGAGGAGCTGATTTGCACGGTCTCGATATGCAAATGCGTTGAAGATTTGTTCTGTCGTTTCGTTTAGAAAATGTGTTTTTTTGAGCTTGGTGGAAAAAAGGAAATATTTTGCCGGGAAAAACGGCGATTTGGTTTGGAAAATAGGGAAAAAGTAGGTAAAGCAATATTCAAGATTAACACAAGACAGTTTTGTTGAATTTTGCATAAATTATAGTAGTTTTGTTGTGAAGACGTTTTGAAGAGAGTTATTATAGGGAAGCACCTAGTGACTGGTTAGTATGGACATGAATCATAACAGAATATTATCGATTAGCAGCAGCGGCGATCTTCGATTAGTTCAGGCAATTTAGGATGTAGGAATGGATCGAAGAATATGTTTCGATTGCTTCCGTATTGGGATGGTTGTGAGGGAAAGAAAAATGGTGGAAAATGATGGTGCCCAAACTCGAAGAGCTTGATCGTCGAAACAACTTAAGTAAGGACGTTGTTATCGAATAGTAAGTATATTTAAATTTCTCACTTCGTTTGTTGGCTTCAAACGAGTCCAATGGTTGTTTATGGCCCCTGTGCTGAAAGTCGAGTCGTATTTCGTGACAACTCGTTTAAGTTGATGAAAGTGACGTTGCAGTCGAATTACGACTTTCAGCACAGGGGCCTAGAGTGAAATTGCGAAGTTGAGTTTAGGCTCCTGTACTGAAAGTCGTGATTCGACTGAAAAGTCACTTTCTTCAGCTCAAACGTCTTGTTGTGTCGTGACGACTCGACTTTTAGAACAGGGAAATCGGCTTAGGTAGGTAGATTAGTAATGGGTGATCCATTTTGGGGTACTCTTTACAGTAAGGAGTTTATGACAGATGAAGCTTGAATTGTGTCAAACTGTTAATTTATTTTTGTTCGATATTATTTGATATTCCATCATTGCAAGGCTTAGTTCGGTACAGTGTCTACAAATTATTTAGAAGAAGAAGATGAAAATCCAGCGTTTTCGAATAAAATGTTATTCACCTATTTCGGCTTAACAGCAACCCGAGGAGGTTCAAGAGCTGACATAACATCCAGACAAAGCAACGGTTTGGTGTGGTGTATAGGCTGGTGGAGTCGTAGGTCTATATTTCTTCAAAAATGAGCCGAAAAGTAACTGTAAATGGCGTCTGAAATAGCACTAAAAGACTATTTGCTGCCTGAAATTTAAGCCCTTGATCTGAATGATATTTGAGCTCACGATCAAAAAGATAAGATCTGGCATGTGCTTGTTCTATATTGTCAAATGAGTTGGCGTAATGCAGATCATCGCATCGTACTTAAAACGGCCGGCTTCGTTTCAAAAGTCTATGTTTATGTGTGTTAAAAATGCTTTTGCGATTATTTTATGTACGTTTATTAAAAGTTTTACAAGAGAACTGAAAAATATTAAATAAAAAAACAATAACAAAACTCATTAACTACTACGATACAAAAATGTGACACAAGTGTTTTTATTATTTCAAAGTGGAGATTTTTCACAATGTGCTATACCAGTGAAGCGAGAAAAATTGAATGGGTAGAATTTCGATATGTTCGTTAGATCGTCACAAACCGACGCCGTTTGCGCATCGGTCCTGAACCGGCTATTATAACAACCATCAGTTTGCCGGGCCTCTTAACGATCGCAATTTGATAGAATATACCGATCGCACTTTGATAGGACACACCGTATACTGCATCACCATGCCTATTCCGTCTCCAAGCGATCTCTATTTGAATGGTACAGCTCTTTTCTTTTTAAACATACTTCAACTTCAGTAGTTCATTAATGTCTGTCAAATTTATACGCATAATCATTGGCCATCCAGTGCAAGAACTATGCGAATAGCATTTCAAGAGGGAATGCCTCATGCAGTGTGTGGGCCCCATGTGGCAAATGAGGGATATTCTGAAAGAGGGATTTCCTTTTAGATTCCTCGTGAACACCACACCAACAAGAATCTGCGATACTGAATTGAGGTATGCCGCTGTAGTTTCTCATAAGGGCCCTGCCAAACTCGATTACAAATAAAATGGGGCTATCCCAACACCTACCGTACAAATATTCGGAAATTTTTTTAAAAAGCTTTAAGCTTAAGCATCATTCTACTCATACAAAGTTTTAATTTTTCTTGTTGCTTCGCTTCATATTTCAGACGATTTTGTTGGTGGCCGTGAAAGTTGCAATTTAATATACTCAATAAACCAGCTCTCGTTTGATTGCGGAAGCCAAGCAGCAATGAGCGTGATTCGTACTTAGTAGGGGGGCCGCTTAGAAAAACGACACCGCCGCAGTTATTACACGCATATCTTATAGGGAAATCCATGCGGGGTCCACATGAAACAGTGGGGCTAGCCTTATAGGGTCCCATAGGGCACCCACCGACTCGAACACTAGTCAGGTAGAGCCAGAGCCATCTCCGTTTGAAAAATTACAGTGTGACTCTAAAAACTCAGCGAACAGGCTATGCTGAATCTCCGAGAAGATTTTCAATCCTGCCTTATTTTTTTTTTATTTTTATGAAGGAATGAGAGGACAACCCACATGGTGAACACCGCGGCCAAGTAAGGCCTATTGTGTACGTACCCCACTAGTGGAGCAGACTATCAGCCTTCCGAATAAAGACAAGAAGGTCTATAATTGATGAAGAGGGGACTTGAGCAGGGCTCAAAAACTCTCTGATAAACGTTCTTCTTCTAAGCCACATCAGAGCAGGACATTCACAAAGAATATGTATAGAAGTCTCGTCGTCCTCCAAGCAGTGTCGGCATTCTGTCTCTTGAGACAGTCCTAGGTTGTGGAGGTAGTACCGCGGTCCTACATGGCCAGTGAGATAACCCACCAGCAGCCTTAGGTCGGCTCTGTTTAAAGTGATATTGTCCCTTAAGGCAAAGGCAGAACAGCTCATTGAAATGGTAAATGCAGTCAAAGCTCTATGAAGACCATTGACGAACTCAAAGTTAACATATGAGTCGATCTTGTTGGTATAACCCCCGAAATGATGGCCAATGTTATGATGCTTTTTACGTATCGAATTCAAAAATTGATTTGGAATAAATGGTAGAGAATATCCTAAATAAGTCTTGCTCATTGATCAAAATCGTCTAAAAGGGGTCTGACCTATTGAATGTTGAAATACCGAAGGTCTAGATGGCGCACCTCAAAATATTCTTTTTTGGTCTATAGTTATGACCTGTTATTATGATGGTAACGGTAGTCGATTCTAGTTTTTACTGTCTTAGATGGTTAACTGTCGTGGAAACAATAACCGCTTATAGAAAATTATGTTTTTCTATCTGAACTTTTGAAATCACTGGTCATTTTTGAGGCTTTTTGGTGAATCATTAAATCCCTTTGGCTTAGTCATATACTAGTTAAAAAATCGAAGATTTAGATTAGTCTCTCTTTCTTTTGTCTCTTGAGAATGAACTTAACTTTGACATTGGTTGTCTTTCAAAAAATAAAAATAAAAAACCAAAACCCTTTTTCCACAGAATCATGTCAAGTAAAATGGCTAAAAATCAAACTTGAAACCGTCCTTCTAAATACTAAAAGACTATATAGACCAACAAAAAACAAAAAAGACAATCGTCCATACATACCTGAGAGTTAATCGGCATCGATTCCAACACCTTAATTGAATATTCATTACGTTCGAAGACTGGCGGATTATCATTAACATCTTGTACCTCAACTAGGATTGTTAAATTAGCTGATAATGGTGGAACCCCAGAATCAGTTGCAGTGACAATTAACGAATGCCGTTGTGATGTTTCATAGTCTAAATGTCGTGACAATGTTAAATGTCCAGAACGTGAATCGATCGCGAATAGGTCCGATGAGTGTCCTGATCCAATTTGATGATTGCCATTCGTATTCAATGGTCTACCATGCAACAACGATCCAGAAGACCCCAAAGATCCAGATCCAGATGAGGCAGCTGATGTCGGCAATAGTAGCGACGAAGTTGCAGAAGATGAGACTGACGACAACAAGGCTGTAGATCCAGAGGATATCAAAGTTGATGCTGAGGAACCAGACGACGACGTCTTTGGCTGCTGTTGTTGTATACCACCAGAACCGATCGTCGTGAGACTGTATGTGACAATACCACTTTTCCCCGAATCCTTATCGTGGGCATGAGCTGCATACAGTGGTGTACCAAGCTCAACATTCTCTGGAACGGATATGCGAACTGTGCTCGATTCGAACTCTGGCGGATTGTCGTTCACGTCTTCAATGTCGATGTTGACCTATGTACCAAAATGGAAAAAAAAAATAAATGAAAAATAAAATTCTTTTTAACTTCTCTGAATTCGATACAGGAATAATTGCTTAATTAACATACACCCTAAGTATTTTAATTAAGAGAATTTAAGTAACGACAAGACCGGGGATGGCCTTTTGTTTGGAAAACGGCGCTACCAACAAATCCGCAATCTTGCGGCAGGGCAGCCAGTGCTGCTGCAGCCAGAAACAGCAGCAGCAACAATCGCCTCCTATAAAGAATTTCACAGAATGTCCACAGATGCATTTTTTCCAACCTTCTTAAGAATCTTTTAAAATATCTCAGGGAAGATTCTTAAATAGAAAAGAATGGAGAGGAGAACAAGCATCATGGAGCATAAAGAATGGGTTAAATTCATGAAAAAAAAAAATAAATACGTTAGAGGAAGGATGAGGAGGAGGTAATTCTAGAAACTACAAAGGTAGCGCGCGGCTTTCCTTTAATAATTACCTGAGTATGTCCGTATGCTGGAGGATCACCGGTTGTTGCTTGAATGTTCAATAGAACTTGCGGCTTTGTCTCGTGATCTAAAGGATTCGCGATCCGTATATTCCCAGACATTGGATCAATGCTAAAGTAGCCATCTGGATCACCTGAATAGATTGAGTATCGCACCACACCGCGACTTCCTGTTGGTTTGTGAGAGAGAAATATTGATAAGTAAAAAAAAATTGTATTAAAATTATTAACAAAAGATGGGAAAAGATGCACTTTTTTTATTGTTACATATAGGTAATTTTTTTTTTGTGAGAAACATGAGTTAAATACTTACAAAAATTGGAGTTTTGGGTCGGATTTTGAGGTGAAGTTTGTGTCTTTTCTGAAATGGATTTGGTTGGGCCCTGTTTGATTGTTAGTGCCAATTTTGCATCCGAGTTTTGTGAATCCTATCCAGTATTTCAATAAAACTAACCTTATTTCTATTATATATTTCAGGGACTTCAAATAGGCGTGTTTTCATACAAATGTTTGTCATTGAATAGTGGTTGAGAATAACCTATTGAATACTGCACCCCCTGCAAACAAATTTCTCAAAAGATCTTCAAACACGAGTCCTCTCAAAAAGAGATTGCCCAATTTAAATACGCTTTGCTTTCTGTATAAGGATGTTCTGTTTTAGTATAAGCATTAGTCTTAGAACGAATTACCCAGACCACCATTTCATCAAGAGTTTTTGACTTAAAATTTGAATCCATACTTAAATTGGTACAGGGATAACCAACCTGGAAAAGCATATGCTCTTCAAGCTGATACCTTAAAAGAGCTCAATGTTAACTAATCTGCCACGA
The DNA here is from genome assembly GCA_949987705.1 of Thereva unica. Taxonomy (NCBI): domain Eukaryota; kingdom Metazoa; phylum Arthropoda; class Insecta; order Diptera; family Therevidae; genus Thereva; species Thereva unica. Next base: position 87,228,361 of record OX465285.1, read on the forward strand.
GTATGTTAACTCACTGGAGAGAGTAAAGATCCAAAATGGAGAAGAGTACAACAAGATCTTAGACAAAGTAATGGATTGGCTTCAATGCTGCTCAAACTCGTTCGCTCTAGAATGGCAATCTCAGCCCAGAGAATTGCATCAATAGTAATACATTCTGCACCATTACGCCGTGCGAATGCCTTTTCGGGTTGCCAAAAAGCTTATGATGAACTAAAAAAGAGGCGACAAATGACCTAGACCTCAACATTAACGACAGAAAAATGCAAAAGGTGTTGCAAAATTCCAGAAGTGGAAGATGAAGAACCTAGAACCTGGTCGTTAAAACAGGCTACTTGGGTATCCCATACATGAGTCGTACTTACACGAAGTAGTACATTTGTCCCTTACATGAAGGTAAATTGTACTGAGGCTAAAATTTCTTGAAATGATGCCCTTCTGGTATGAATCTTTAACGAGCAAAATAAATGAGGAGGAGTGATTGTAAATACGTAATGGAGACATAAGGGTTTCTTCGTTTTTACTTCTTTTGGGGCAATAAAATTTTCAAGTTGAAATGAGGCGAGATGAGTTTGTGAGTTTGTAAATAGGGCCCTTTACATTTAAACACAGTGAGACACAGTGTGTTTCACACGGTGTTATCAACGACATAATTAAAAATATCTTACCCTATTTTGTAAATGGATGAACATTGTGCAGGCATAGGTCTCTTTCTCTTACTCTGAGGCAGTTTAATGCATATTAGAATTAAACTCGTGAAAAAAGCTCTTTATTGGCATTTATTTTCTTTCTTTCTTTAATTTCTTTGTTTTTGTTATTTTGGCATTACAATGGTAGCTCATTTGAAGTGTGACTTTGTACTGGATTAAAAGAAAAAAAAAGAAGTACCGCTTACAAACTCATTTTATAATCGTGTCCTACCCAGCACTAGTTGCATTACTTCATATTTCAGGCATACTCAATAGACCGATTCTGGTTAGATTACAGAGGTTAAGCAGCATGTAACCTGACTAGTACTCAGTTGGGGGACCGCATTGGTAAAACTACATTTTTAAAGTTCTCGCCACCTGCGCAGTTAATACTCACAGAACCACGACGAAATTCTCAAATTTTTCGGCCTCTTTTTTCCACTGGTCTTGGATAGCAATGATTTTTCCTCAAGGTGGCCAAATGGCTCATTCCTTATGACGAGGCGCGAATGAGGCCTGGCGTTAGATGCCCTGCGTGAGCCTTTAAAGGCAATCCACACCGGCTCCACATGAGGTAGTGAGGCCAGCCTCATTGGGGCCATATATGCACGTCCCTAGTTGGACATTACCCATAACCAAAGAATGTCCGTGCCTATGTTATGCATAATGAGCTGTTACATATTATGGAGAAACCTAGACGTATTTTGAACGGTGATAAAGGTGGATTTTTTCTAACTCCGAAGGATTGTTCTAGCTTGAAAAAGATCACGAAAAGTCCACTCGCAATTATCCAGCTTATATATCCAAAAGACTGCCATATTGGTAGACCATTTCCCATATAAGTTATTTAGAAGAAATATCTACACTGGTTGAACAACACTATCTGGTGCAAATGGAATTGTGAATATCATCAATGGATCTTCAGAGGAAACAATCCAAATGACAGTCGAAAAAAATATTCCTGGTCGTACAAACTCATTCTCTCCGCCAAGTGCCTTCGAATCGAAGCCTTGATGGTCCTGAACCCAACCAAGGGTAACCCGATTGACAATACCCATCTCATCTGTCTTCACAGTCTCAACATCATCTTCGACGCTATGTTATTCCAGAACACATCTTGAGTGTGGTCGGTTTATTCGAAGGCATCGCATTGGCTCCATGAATAACCAGCTGTTGACTACATAATGCATAGATCACTATAAAAAAATGATCTAGCGTGATTCTAATAACACTATCCTAGCTTAAGGCATCGATCAGTTCAGAAAATTCAACGAGACAAGTAACCAGCGAGAAAAGAATATTTGAACATCCTTGAGTATTCACAGATACAAGTGGGATCGTGCCTATTGGAAAATAGTAAGATCGGCTATTGTTAAAGCTAAGAGATAATGCTATGTTGTTCATTCCTTTGAATGTCAATCACTTAGGACTATTTTAGTAAAAGCTTCAATTATCAACGATCATTTTACTAGGTCAGTTCAATAAAATCTTTGATGGTTAGAAATTTCATAGATCTCTTTGGAGCAAACCTCTGAAAAGAGTTAGCACCACTATTCGTAAGACGATCTAAGCTTATTGCATCTATCAATAAATGGAATTTAGATGAAGACTGCAATTCCGAGTAATCTAAGGAGGAGCTAATTCGGATACCATTAACTGATCTAATATTTATATACGATCCTGGTTACTCCAAATTTTCGAGATCGGCAAATAAGTAACGATCATCTTCAACCAAATTATGTCTTAAGGGCCGAGAGTAAAAACTAGAAGGTTCGAAATATCCCACTTCTCAAATTGGTGATCAGTTTTTAACGTCATCATAAATTTCATAAATTGGTAGTGACTGTTATTGGTTATAACGATTTCGCACGATCATGCTCTGCTGCTGATCATGCTCCGGACGAGGGGACTGACTTCAAAACAGTTCCAACTTCAGAGAATCTTTCCCGAAGGCAATTGGCCGCAACTTTGTACGTTAATTTCCACTTATTTACCTTTAAAACAATACCAAATGAAATGCACCTGAAATTAAAAGAATTTTCAGAATTTCTTCCCCCTCCATTGAAAGAAGAATTCTCATAAATTAACATTTGCAGAAGGTCGAGGCCGAAAATTTCTCAAATTTCCTTTAAGTAATCCCGAGTTGTCGTCGTTTTAGTTGCATTTTAATAATTGTCCTGACCCCGAAAATTCTGAAGTAGTGATCCTGTCCCGGGGATCTTCAATGGCCAGAAATTATGGGGATTCTTCTACAACAAGCCAAGGCATTCACCACCGGAGGACCGGAGACAGACGACAACCAATCGTGGTGACTCTTTTGGGGGCTAAGTGGTGTATAAGGGCCACACTCTCTCTCTATATAATGCACTATGCGGCAACTACCACCGCAGCACAGATCCAGATCTCGATATCCCGAGGTTGATCCACAAGACGACGACTTTGAACTGTGGATAAAATAATTCAGGGAAGAGGAATATTCCCGGCAGAGATTTCCATTGATTGATCGTGATATGGGAAGACATATGAAAAGGGGCCGCCAATTTAGTGCGCATTTCAGAACTTTTGGGCCTCATTTTTCGTCCGAATTCACTTTGTGTCGTGTTGTTAAAAAATTTTACCTTTATTCGGTTCGGTTTTGGTTTTTTTGGTATTTTCGTTTTTTGATTTGATTTTTTATTTATTTTGACTGAGCCCTGCCTTTTGCATTCCTGTGCAGCCTGTTGATACGTTTTAATTTCATGTTTAAACGTTAGTTTGTTAACTTGATGATTTTGGGGAATGGAAGCCGCACTTCTGAAGGGTAACGATGAATTTGTTTTATATGCAAAAAAGGTTGCCTTGTCTTGTGAAGAGATTTCTTTTATATAGAGAAATCTTTTTTTTTGTTCAGACATTTTGAATGTGTTTTAAGGATGATTGCGAAATGGTAAAAGACAGTGCATCAGCGTTATTTTAAAATGCCAATCCAATCCAAAGCCGAAAAAGTAGATAAGTCAAGGTTTATTTCAAACATGAGACCGATTCATAGTACAGTACAGTTTCTATGAAAAAAGCAGGCATATTGCATGATCATTTTGTGCTTCTTCGTTGTTTCACTCTTCAAGATTACATTTTTGGATCCGAAAGTAAGTAATCGATCAACATTCCTATTTATAGATTAGATTACGATTACAGTGTGATAAGAGCAATCAGTTTAGGCACTACAAGGTGTAAGGATTATTGGGTCATTATCCCTGTTAAGAACTATTCCCAGATCACACTGACGTCTTAGAAGAAGCACATAATGATCGTGCGAAAATTACAAATTGCATACGTCATACCTTTAGACGCTAGAAACAGGTGATCGAATTGTTGAAGTATACTTTTCGCGATCGGCTCGCAACTGGACAGTAATTGCCATGATAAGCGTTTAGGCTATTGTTAAGGTTACACCAGGTGCAAGTTCCGACGAAATCGAAGTATACAAAATAGGTCGGAATATAGTGGTTACACTATACTGTGCGTTCTGAATATCAGTATGTCTCTGCCTCTCAGCGAATATGGAAGCCAGTAGACTTTTACATTCATTCTTACTTACAGATTTTTGTCCCCAAAAACAGGGTCTATATTTTTCAACTAGAAAAGATATTTTTCTGTAGTCTTCTTTCTTCTTCTTTAATCCTTTAGCTGGAGGTCCGAGCGGATCGTCTCCATAACAGATACGCTGCTGTCGGTGCCTCTGGTCTCGAACTCTATTCACTATTCGTTTCCATTCTCGACGATTTTTGGTGACGTCTTGGACTTCGATAATCGATAATCGTTGATTCTTTAATTCGCTTCGATATTCTTTAGCCAGGTTTTTTTCGGTGTCCATTGCTGAATTCTCTAGTCTGCAGGCCGGTCTTACCAGAGACATATACGCGGCAAGCGGTTATCATCCATTCGGCAACATGCCCAACCTACCACGGTCGACGTTTTCTATTTCTTATTCGATCAGTGTCTGCTGATCACATCTTCGTCTAACTGCTGATCGCATCTTTGGAAGACCTCAATCTTGTTGTCGTCCGGTTTGAGCAGTGTCCATGTTTCCGATCCATAAAGAAGAATGGGAAGGATCAACGTTCGGTTAAAGTGTACTTTGGTTTTGATGGTAATTTTTGTTCGATCAATGATCCTAAACATTTGAACATCGGAACATGTTCGATTTGGGTTCTATCGGGGTGAGCACTGGCTTTCGATCTGACCACTGTGAACACTTTGGTCTTTTCCGCATTGGTTTTTAGCCCGTATGACTGGGCGATGCGCGAAATGTCGTATAAGATGTCCGCTGCTTCGGCATCCGTGTCGCCGAAGACGGCGCTATCGTCGGCAACCATCAAGTAGCTTACAAATTTGTTGTCGTCGTATCGAACTCGGAGTCGTCCATGAAATGCTTCACACATAATCGCGTCGATCACAGCATTGAAAGGAAGCGGCGAAGCCACGTCTCCATGTCGGACACCCGTTTGAATCTGGAACTCCTCGGATAAGTCGCTTCGAATACGAACGCTGCTGGATGAGCCATCGTACGACGCTTGGAGAAGTTGGATGATTCTCAATAGCACGTGTTCGGTTCCCAAGGCTATCCACAAGCTGTTCCAATCGATGCAATGGAAAGCGGATTTGAAATCGATGAATACGACGACAGTTCGTTTGCCGCAACGAATTATTTCTTTCATTAGTTGACGGAGAGCAAATATTTGATCAATTCATCCTCGATGTGGTCTAAATCCTGTTTGTTCTTTCCGGCTCGTTTGATCCCGATATTTCTGTAGACTCGGTTGACTATCGAAAAGACGATAATTCTTGGATTCCCGGCTGTCGCTTTTCTTCAAAATTCACGCAATGGTCGCTTTCTTCCATGCCGACGGGACACAATCCGAATGCCATATGTGTATATCGAGAAACTGAATCGTTGGCTGTTCGCTAATCGGACGTTCGGCTGAATTTTCTGTCGAACTTCTACGTTCAATCGTTAGTATTGCTCAAAGTCGACGTGATTCATTCGTTTTCGCTTGTTTCATTACCTGATAGTGGACCTTAAATACGAAGAAGGACGATACCTATAAACTTTACCTCGAAGAGGATGAGTCTGCTATTCTTGTTCTTTATTGCTTTCGGACGATATTCATGGTCAAGGTCTTTCGTTTTTAATGGACCTCGAACAGACAAGTTTAAGCGACAGAGCCTTAAACAGATTGCTGAGCTTTGTCTAGAGATCTGGGCTTCAAATTTTAGGTGCTATAAAGACTATAAGAGTACTTAAATGTGGCCGCGCTATTAATGGATCCAAAACCTCATTGGAAGAAAGAACAAGAAAGAAAGATATTAAATGAACCTTACTCCATATTTGGTATGCAGTCAAACCAACAACATTTTTTTAATGGGCATAACAGTCCGAACTATCTAATGTAGTAACGACGTAGCGTCTCTGTGGGCCGGTTATCTTCTTCTTCTTCGTAGCGATCATGATTCTCTGTAAGCCGGTTATTTTTTTGCATACTTTTAGGGTTTTATTAAAATCGCCTATTTATATTCAATTCTGTTTACTTTATGGGTGAAATGTTAGTATTTTTCTGAATGATATGTCTTTTGAAAGTTGTTACATTCGGAAAGTTCAGTTATATGTTAGGGTGAAATATAAAGAATCTCATTAAGACACAAACTTCATTCCTCAAGGACGAAAACTCAAATAAATTTAACAAATTCGTAATAACAGTAAAACAAATAAACTTACCTGAATCACTGTTAGTTGCCATAACCGCTCCAACAACAGTTCCTCGTTGGACATCCTCCTTCACATAGTAGTTATAGCGTGGCTTCTCAAAGATCGGTGGACGCTGTGTCGAATCAATAATACTTATGAAAATCTCAGCATCCTGCGAAGCTCTCAATCCACCACCATCACTGGCCGATATATTGAGCATATGAATCGGTTGAGTCCTGCTCGACAGCATATTCGGTCTATTCATGAAGATCTCTCCTGTAACCCGATCAATCCTAAATATCCCTGCCTCATTGCCAGCAACGATCCTGTACGAAACAGCACCAAACCGTCCCGAGTCGGCATCTGTAGCAATGACTGCGACAACAGGAGTTGAAGTCGATGCTGTGCTCGAGGACTCACGAAGTGATACGTTATACTCTCGCGGATAGAACACCGGGCGGTTGTCGTTGACATCAGTCAGCTGAATTTTCACCATCGCTGTCGTACTTAGACCACCTGTAAAGTTGACACATAAATTAGTAATGCGTGCTGTTGCGGTTAGGAAAGAGACACATTTTGTGCCCCTCAACGGACTTACCTCGATCGGTTGCGATAACAGGAAACTCATAGGAGTTGCGTGTCTCATAATCCAGCTCGCCCGAAATGCAGATCTCGCCGGTGGCCGAGCGGACTTCGAACTCTGTCAGCTTCTTGATGCCTTCTCCGAGAGTGTAATTAACCATTGCATTGACTCCGCAATCTGGGTCACTAGCAGATACCTGTTGTTGCGGGAGGGGAGAAGAAGAAGAAGAGAATGAACATAGATACTCGTTAGTTAGTTGGTCTATCTATTAATTGCAACTGTAACTACTACTCAAAAACTACTAAATTAAAAGCGCATGCGCCATTGACTAGAAATTATTTTCCGATCAATTAAAATTCCTCTGCTTCTGCTTTTGCCATGGCTGCTGCTGGTTTCTGGTTGCTCCTCCATGTGCGCCGCCGCACCATTCTTGAGAGCTGCTCTCTGTAGTTTACGATTGTTTCGAAAGGCTACACCACAATTCGCTGCAAGCGGCAAGCTCTCTGTGTACAGCCGTGCCATAGCTGGGAATCGGACCTGCATTTGTGGCAGCGACATGCCTTTGTATTCGTCACTTTCTGCGGCTGAGAATGGACATTTTTGTTGGCCGCCTTTAATACACGGGTAAAAGTTAGAAAAATCGTTTTCAAATGCTGAGAAATCAATTTCATATGCTAATGCCGGCGATTAATTAGGTCTAATGGACTTATTGACTTGGACATTGATTGGAGGTATTGCATTGGCCCCGGGGCGGAGCACCCATCGCGGCTCTGTGGTTTCTTCGGCTGTTGGCTGTTGGGGCCTTTATCGGTATGGAAAATCTTATATGGTGCATCTGGTTGGTCTACTGATGAAGAGATATGAAGAAATATTTTTGGTTTTTGATGGGATTATTTTAGTAAGCTACCGTTATTCGTGGTTTTACATTATTTGGTCTTTCTTTCGTTTTATTGTTGTTGTAACAAACTGATATAAAACATTTGTTACTTTTGTAGTAAAATTTCGATTGCAATTAAAAAGGTAGCCAAAGGGCGATTGCACGTTTTTCGTATCGGATTGGTTGGTATGCGTGTTGTGGGTTTTATAAATATTACGCAAGCTCGAGGATTTCGAAGACTTGCTTCTGTGGAATTGCCTTAACATGATCCATGTGCAATCAATACAGCTTTCATATGTCTTTTGTAAGTAAATCGAATCGTTACCATATGCTCAGCAACTTCATTAAAACATACAGTAGAGTGGAACGCAGATGGGTTAGGAGTAAAAGTAGAAGGGTTATGCAACTATTACGCAATGTTGTAAAAATTCTGATGAACATACTCCACTGCAAAAACTGCATTGGCAGTTTGGCGCATAGTTTTGATGAAACAAACTCGGGTGCATAAGGTTAGGTCGTTTTTTAACCAGCTATGGTACCTAAATAAAGCTTTTCTTTGGAGCTACGAATCAGCTTATCAGTGACCCAAACTCTAGTCTAAAGATTTGTTTCAATTCTTCTGGAATGTAACTGCTTAGTGTGTGTTTGGATGATTCATATTTAAGGAAAGCTTTGTTTGTTATCTTCAAAGATAATTAAATTTGAAGTTTGGTCCAGTGCTGTTAAGATAGAAAACATAGTAAGGGTTTAGAAATTTAGAATATTCTTCTATCGTAAAACGCCGATCCTCTTTGGTTTGAATTAATGCATGAAAATGTGAGCTTCGTAGCAAAGCAAACCCCAGACTGTTCCTCCTGGTACAGGGTTGAGTGAAAGGATAGCAATGCGTCCTCGATAATCAATTTTTGTTATGAATTCGAGAAGACAGCCTCGAAATAGTCAGGATTTACGGCAAAGACTTCAGCAAATACAAATGCCTGTTTTAAAGCATCAGTAAAACTAAGGAAAATGGATTTTCTATTGTAGGGAGCTAAAATCCTGACTATCCATGAGAATCCGTCATCTGAATCAAAAGCTATGTTTGGATGAGGAGGCGTGTAAAGGTGTAAAGGTCGAGTTCCAAGTTAGATCTCTCCTTGAAAAGCTTGGAGTACTCTCTTTCCCATGCCAGTTCTGTCGTTTTTAGCATTGCATCTTCGTGAAGCGAAGCAAGCGTTTTTGGAGCAATCACAAAAGTAGAAAAAAGCTTTCTAAAAAAGAACTCGGCATGTGAATATGTGGATTTTATATTTTTGTTCACCCTTTGCAATTTTCCTTTGCCTTGTCCGTTAAAAAGCCAGTGTCGGCAGGGGTTTTACCAAGCAGTCCCCCAACTAAGTACTAATCAAGTCCAACGCTGTTTGACCTCCGTTATCCAACCTATCCGGTCTATTGAGTATCTTTATGGTTATGGTATCATAACACTGGCTTGTTTTAATGCTAGTTTTGCAGCTGGTTAGCATTTTTTAAAGAAGATTTGGGTTGTATAGGATATTTTTAAATTTATTTGTTTTTTTTTTTTTGTTTGGGCTTGGATTAAAATATTTGTTTGTGGATGGTATGGTGGCAAAGGATTCCATTTTTTTTAAATAAAAGCAGACAACACAACAATGAGCCTACAGAAGCTAAAAAAGTTGTTTTTCAAACTGACAAACTGATCGAAATTCCGAACAGCGGATATATGTACCTTTCTCTCCCTATTTTTTGTCTATTTCACACTTCGCGTGCTTGCACTAGCTTGAAAACGGTCCCAGCGGGAAATGGAGTGCTCCAATAGCCATGTTTGAACAGACCTAAAAAAAGCGCTGTAAGCTTACTCCCGTTCCCATACCAGTTCCATATACTTTTTAATGTTGCACGTCATTTTAAGGGGGCATACTTTTTTATGCTCCTTCAAAAGCTTTCTGGAAGCATTGTCAAAAAGCTTTTGAATAAAGAATATTCATAGAAGCATGTGGATCTGTGATCCGGTATCAAACGCATTTATTTTGTTCATCTTTTGCAATTATCTTTTGCTTTCCAAGGGCGAACATGGTTTTTCCAAAGCAGTCCCCCAACTAAATAGCAACCACTTCCAAAGCTGCTTGTCCCCCGTATCGAACGGCCGGTTCCATGAGGGTGCTAACTTCACCCTTTATGGCCACAAAGATAATCGACCGTTTTCTTCGTTCAACATATAAAATTTATGAAAACTCCAGCATTTTTCATCCGAGAGCATATTTAGCAGCGCTCTAAAAAAGCTCCCCTGAGCACCGCTCCAAATTTTTGCCACTGGGGTATCATAATAGCATTAGAGGTCCCGCCAAAAGAGTTGATGCCGGAGCGCGCAGCTGGGGAAATTAAAGCTGCACACAAATAAAAATTGCGTACATATCGATAAGAAATGCGCTTATGTATTTTCAAATTTCCCCTTCGAAATTTGTTGCGATTAGGCTAAGGGACGGGAACGGCATGCGGGGATTCTACTGCGCATGGAAAACGCGACTTTCTCGGCATCAACTCTTTTGGCGGGACCTCTACCAAGATAACTGCCGGTTTTCTTTGTTCTACACGAGAGTATTGACAGGGATCAAAATTCGCTCTTCTTATAGTATTTGTAGTATTATTCCCCTTTAATCTCCCATTGAACATAGGGCGGAAACAGTTGCCCTCCAGTGGATTCTGCTTTGTGCCACCTTAGTAGCGTTCCAAATTTTAACAGCTGGGGTGTTTCGAGGTTCTAGAGAAGACACAACGTGGAAGAACAAAGTGGGCTTGTACAAAAAACAAGCGCAAAGTTATAGAGTAAAGCTCTATTTTTTTAGTCTGAGGTTTTCAGTTGCCAAATTGTTTATGCACGGCCTCACCGACCACAGTTCAATAATATTCAGTTCAATCCACAAAAGTGGCCTTACCGTTAGTTCAAGCTTAAAATTGTTATTGCTTTTTCGCCAGACGTTTAAGCCTGAACCAAATTTTGTATGACTTGCCGTACCGTAGCTGTACGTGCCCTAACGATCGAATATATGCAAGCTCATTAAGATAATTTAGGTCGGTGCCGTATGAACAACCATGTTCGTACGTTAGGGTATGTACGGTTTCTGCACGGCACGTAACATTTTTTTTTCTGGCTTTAGAAATGCAAAAGCCCACTGGAATAACATTCCATTAGTTGATTATTCTCTTTTGACCGAACTTTTAAGTTTGCGGTCAGTTTGAGTCCAGTCCAAAGAACTGAAATGTGTTTTATCCTCAGTGAATATATGAAAATTGTGTGCGAGGTTGAGGTTGGTTTAAAGTTCAGTTCACCAACGCAGTTTGGCCAGTGAAACCAGGGTGTTAGCAGAGACAGAACCATTCTATCATTTATGTGATAAAGGAGCTTTGATTGGAACTTTCACTTTGACTTTGGTATGTAAATGGGCAATCAATTTGCAAAGGTTTTGGCTTGAACATCATAGAGGATGTCACCAAAATGTGATTTCCAAGTGATAGTTGTTGCGTCTAGTGAGTCACACACTGCAACATTGTTTTAATAAAAGTGAAAATATTTTGCAGTTGATCGTTGGATGGTAAGAAGGTTACATTTTTTTCATGCACCATCCCAACGAGCCATTGAATCCAAAATTTGTTGGCTCACTATTACAAGGTTCTATGTTAATTTCAATTCTATGTTTAACATAAGTAGAACTTCGTAATTTCTTTTTGTAACGAAAAACAACATAGAACTATGTAAAATTGAATACGTACTGCCATGAAGTACTGCCATATAGTGGTAGTTTTTGAAAAAAGATAGATTATCACACGTAGAACCTTGTAGAATTCTAAACTCAATAAGTACAAAAATTGTAACATAGAACTTTGTTATAGTGAGCCAACGAATTGGCTTTCAGACAGCGCAAAATAAGGAGCTCTTATCTCCTACCAGTGTATATTTGGATCTCTTGGAGTACTACGTTTGGAGCATAATTGAAAAGATAATCAACTAGTTCGACATCCTAATGTGCCATAACGAAGAACCTCTATTGACCGGCACGGACAAAACTACATTCAGTACAATGTTAATTCCACCTCTTACAAAATTACTCCTTGCAACATTTAAGCCTTCTTGTTACACATTGTCAATTTCCTGTGTATCACGCTCGAATTTAAATAAAAACTAAACCTCATTCCACTAACTATTTTAAACTTCCAACCTTGCAACCTTCATACCGTCATTCACCTCTAAAATATGAAACCCAACCCCTATCACTGTCGTCGACGACGTATCCCTTTTAACATCCAAGCATATAGGAGCCTGGGCTGCAATCAAGGCCGTCACCATCTAAATATCCGAACTCTCATTACTTCTGCTAATTACTGTGTAGATGTCATTTAAATCCGCCCGCGCATGCTCACATCCCAGAAAAACGGAGGAGTCTACGGAATTCCAATGCCAGACAGTAGCACTGCAGCACCAGCCGCAGCAGCAGTACCCCCAGCTAGATTGGATAGATGCTGCGCAGTGAATAGGGCGGCGGGAATGGTGGATGGATAATGTCGCCGGCAAAAACAGGAGAAGATTGCCTGTGACTGGACGCGTAAATTTCTGGGAAACATAAACAATTTTTAAATGAATGAAAATTAATAAATAAACGAAAAAAATAAATAAAAATAAATAAAAAGTTGAGTGTGTGGAGAGAGACAATTTCTGGGCGCGTATCCATTTGCGCAGCTCGAACTTACTTAGCCGGTGTCTGGTCATCTGGCATGTGGCAACCAGTGTCTGACAATTGCAAGGATATGTTCGAACAAACAAGTTGGACATGCAAAATGCGTGACAGAGATTGTATATATATTTATTTATTTTTATTTTTTTCAAGTTGTTCAGGTAACAAACACATATCGCTCTGAAGGTGGTTTTTTATGCTTTCTTCCCGTCCTTGGCTGCTTGCCCACCAGTAAATTTTAGCCAAAAGATCTACCTTCGCCGGTCTCATCTCATACTATACCCGCTCGCGATCGTGTATATCTATATATCGTATGGTGGCTGCTGGTGGAAAAAATTGCCAGAGTTCAAGTCGGGGCCGCTAATAAATTAGCAAAAATGAAATAAAGAAATTAAGTGAACACGAGATTAACGAAAATTTTACGCCTTCAAATTACCGCGAGGTGTTGTAAACGCTAACTCAGTCTCGAGCGGTCTTAGAGAGTAACCAGAAAGAGCGCGTCACCTGAAACTTCATTTTTGTGTTTTAGCCCGGCCCGGTGAATGTACCCTAAGAGCACGGGCATACTTAGCGGGACTATAATGCAAGGTGAGTGATATGCTGAAGCTGCTTGTGCCCAAAGGGTTAAAGGTAAAATTAGTGAGTCAATGCGGAGGCCCAGCATTTGGCTGTGGGGCTAATAGTGTGATTTATTTTAATTGGATGAACTTCATTTGGACCGCGCGATTTCGAAATATACCTCGCGCGCGATGAACGTGATGCAACCGTGCAACAGAGGGACACACAGAGCAACCAGAGCACGTGTAGTTTTTTCGGTGTGGCTTTATTTTATTCATTCGGCGGGTAATGAACTTGATATATATCTTGATGGTTGCTGCCAATTTATATATGCGGGCTGTATATGGGCGTTTCGCAATACCCATTGGTGGTTGTGGCGTTTAAAAACTTCTGCCGTAGCAAAAAGATATCGCGGGGCCCTAATTTATCAAAAGCAATTCACCATTGAAAAACGTTTCTCAATTCTAATTAGTCTTGAACTGAAATTGCACACATTGAATTGAAGTTTCAAAACTGGCAAAATTTTTCATGCCGAACCGTTTTAGTTTTAGCATCGACGACCATTGACACAAAGTCGCAACATTTAAGCTGGTACTTGCAGGCGCGCATGCGCTACCAGCTACAACAACAACAACAACTCAAAAATCACACCATTTGGGGTAGCATTATTTTGCTAATGGGATAATATCTCTGTTAGCAGATCTTTAAGTTCACATATCAGGAATTTTATTATGTGACATTTAGTGTCAATTTACACCTTTGCAGCTATACTATATACCTTGAGCGCGCTTGCGCGGTGGTGCTTTCGCGGTATTGAATGTCGCCATTTAAACACCAATGGAAATTGTACAAATCTAGCTTGGCAGCAGCAGCAGCAGATCGCAGAGGCTTGTTCAACTTTTAAGTGATTACCACACAATCGGGCAAATGGTAATATTTCCTCAGGATTTTCCAGTTCTCTGTTCAGTTGTGCTGCTGGCCGTGGTGTGTCTTTTCTCTCAGTTGAACTGCAAAACCAGTCGCAAATTCAATGATGTTGACTTATTGAGCGACAATTTTTCCTCCCGTCTTTTCCCGCAATTAAATCAAAAATGGTCAACCATCGTTGAAAGGTGGAAGAAGAAAAACAAAAACAACAACAAAACAATTTTATCTTTAACATTTCTTCTTCGATATTTTCCACTATAAGCTGCGCGCGCAACTATTTGATTTGACAGACTGTGGTATTCAGAAAATCTAAATGTCAAAGAAAATTTCTTTTAAAAACAATTTTTGAAATTTTTCTAAGATTTTCAACCGATTGCTCGTTTTGGGTGTGGAAATCTCGCGAGAAGGAAAATGGAGGAGAAAATCCACAGCCAAGGAGATACGACAACGGACGGACGGACGTGCGGTGCAGTGCGCGGGCAGGCACCTTAAGAAATTGTCAGATAATTTCTAATCTGATGGCACGATTGCGGTGTTAGATTTGGGTAAATTTAAATAAATCATGAAAATGGAAAGCTGGTATGGAAATTATTAGCCTTAGAGGTCGGTTGCGAGAATGGTAATGCATTTTGCGGGATTTTGTTTCCGTATATTCCATGTGTGGTATTAAGGTAAATGTTTGAAGAGATGAAATTGTAACAAGCGCGTTGGTGCGACTGTTAATAGTGATATGGATAACGAGAATATTGCCTTAATGGTTTTTGATATATAAGTGGAGTGATCAGTGATGCGAAAACTCGACTATGATCGAGACTTGAAATATAATTTGAAGTATGGTCTTTGATTTGATCGTGATATTTAGGAATATTCTTGAATTTTGTCTTATCAATATTAACTATTTTATATATTAGTTGAGACAAAAATTATATAAATTCCAAGTTTATGATCGATTGATCTTAAGAATCACAAAAAGTTTAGTATCTTGTAGTAATAGATACAGTTTGCTACCATATGCTATACGCCTTCAAATTTGGTGTTGGGGGCACTGAATTTGTCACTTCTATCAAAACCTGAGAAGAGTGACGTTACGTTAAAATTGCTAATAACTTCAAAAGTAAAGGTCGTAGCATAATAGTTGTTAGACGTTATTCATAGGAAATTGTCCAAGCTTTCCAATTTTGTAAAACAAAATATTGGTTAATTACGTATTTTTTTGGAGAAAAAGGTGGTTGAAGTTGAAATTTTAGTGAAAAAAACCCAAATTTTGTCTTTGATGACTCATAACTCTGGATGTTGGTGGGTTATTATTATTATTATTATTATTATAAGGAATGACGGGGCAACCCATATGGTGAACACTGCGGCCAAGTTAGGCCTATTGTGTACGTACCCCACTAGCGGAACAGACTATCGGCCTTCCGAATGAAGGCAAGGTCTTTAGTTGATGAAGACCGGACTTGGGCAGGGCTCAAGAACTCTCTGATAAACGTTCTTCTTCTAAGCCAGATCAGAGCAGGACATTCACAAAGAATATGTGTGGAAGTTTCATCGCCTTCCAAGCAGAGTCGGCATTCTGTCTCTTGAGACAGTCCTAGGTTGTGGAGGTGGTACCGCAGTCCTGTCCTGTTGGTGGGTTGACCCCTTGACTTTTACTGATTTAGATAGGTGGGAGTATTTTGCGTATATTGATGTCTTATTCATTAAAATATCTAATAAGGTGACAAAAATACAGGGTAATATGTAAACCTCTACCAAACAAACTTCAAAACGCCATATCTCGAAAACGAAAAGAGGCACCCCTTTTACTTTTTTTTGCGACAATTTTTTATGTCTGACAGTTTCCTTTGTACCATGAGTAACGGAACACCCTGTATTGTTTGTCACCGAATGCAACGCATATACACTTGGAAATGTCACCAGTTGCAGTTGTGCGGTTGCATTTGTACGTGTCAAGGTTAATTCAACAAAATCTTCGTGAGCACAGAACACCGAATGATCAAAAATCAGTTGCGCTTATGTATGGACAAAGGTTTCCTTTTGGCTGGTTTTTGGTAAAACCAGTTTGAAACTGCGATTGCAAATTCGTCGACCCATGTGCGTAGGGCCTCAATGTTTATGGAATTCTTGCTTTAGTCCCTTATATTTGGCGATAATTCTATCGCGCGAGAAATTGCAACAAAAGAAGAGCGGCGCATTGCGTGAGCGTGCCGAGCTACCCCGAAGTGTTCAAGGAGTGGGCGAACTCGGCTACTCGCAGATCGCTTCGCCGACCTATATGAACTGCGCAAAAATGGACCGAGTAATTCGGCCGAATGTTCGGTTCGGTACATTCAATATTCGTATTCGGTCGAACCCATATTCGGCGCATCTCTAGTAGAAACCCTATACAACATTTCCAAACGCAGAGTTCTTCACAATGGAAAGTCAACCAACATTTGAAGTGAACTCAGGAGTACGATAAGGATGCCTACTTTCGCCATTACTATTTCTTATAGTTATAAACCACATCCTTGTCGGTGCTCTAGATATTAGAACAGGCGGCAAACAATGGGGTTTGCTAGACCGCTTTAATGATCTGCAGATGGTATCTGTTTGCTAGCCAACAGACACTAGGACCTCAAAAATATATGTTAAACAATTTCGCAACTGCAAGTAGCTTAGCAGGTTCAAGGCTGAATTCGAATAAAACCAACGAAATTCGGACCATAAGGTAGAGGATGAGAGGTGGTATTTCTTCATAGTAGTGTTCAGCACTCTCGACGTCCGTTACCGAGTCTACAGTTTCATAATTCATATGCCCAGTTGACAGCTGCTCCAGCAGAAAGTTGTTGATGCTGTTGGATGAGTCATTTGTTGCAGTGAGAAATCCAGCCTTATGACTGTTGGGGTATATTCTGTCAGTCAACCTAATCAGATCTCCCACAATATCGCAAAGTTACTCGGAATATTTATTCTTTCTTCCACTTCCAAAATCTTTCCATCATCTCTCAAATTAAGCTGAAGGTGGTTATTCATGTTAACTCTCAAGGAGAAAACTCTGATAGAAGGCCATAAGAAGTATTACTTGCGACAAGCTTTTACTTCATACTGAAGTCCCCAGGCACAAGCACTGTAACTCCACCGACCACTGTGGTTGAGCCAAAATTGAGGCGCATTTCTTAATGTACATCGGAGGTCCGGGGGGCGCTTTCATAAGTGCAAGTAGTGCATTTGCACCGGGCGCAATTTCAGAAAAAAATGTGATAAAGATATCCCGTGGTGTCATTTTCATATATTAAAGCAACTCCAAAGAGTGTTTGTGTTCTTTTTTCATTGTCCTTTACTGCGATAAAAAAATGAACAGAAATGATGAGGGCGCAATACGGCATACTGAACCGGGCGCAAAAAATCAAACGCCGGCCCTGTCGGAGGTAGCTAGACAAAGCCAGTTATTGCCGTCGAGTTTTTTGGAGTTACTTTTACACTTCTTACGTTTTGAAGAAACCCTCTTCCATTGATAGGGTGTTTTAACTCAAGAGTGTCACAATAGGGTCAAGTAAAAGGTCTTAGTTAACTTATAATATATGCCAGTGATGGGCAAAGGCAGCTCTTGGGAGGTGCACAAGCTCCCAAGGCAGTTCCAGAGACGGTCCTATCCTGCTTGTGAGTTGGAATGAGAGAAGTATAGGGGAAAGCTTTGATTGAGTTAGTGTTTAGTTCGAGGAAAAGGTATCAACACCGGCCCAACCCTCATAACCCTTAACTTATATTTTCGGTATTAAGCGTGCTGCCAGACGTTAAACCATCATGTGACAAATGACATGACATATCGATCTGGTAGTACAAAGGGTGATTCCTAAGATTAACACTGCCTAAAAAAACAAAAGCAAGAACTTTACAAGAGCTTTTTTGGTGCTCTAGAAAAGTCAACTGTTGCCCACCACTGGCTATATGTTAATAAATTGGCATTCGTTTGCTGCTTTATGCTATGGTATTATTTTTTTAAAGGGGTTGAGGATGAAATGATGTTCTTCTTGATGGAAATAACCATTATATCTAACTGCAAAGTACGAAGAAACGTCTTTGACAGTTCGTTACTATAGTTACACAAAATCGAATGAGACGAAGTTTGTATGATAAGACTTTTATACTACTCTATCTGGATGAAATGCTAATCTGCTTTTATTACAACCAAACCAAAATACTCCAAAATTGTTCAAACTTACATACATACATACAACCAAACCGGCATAAAATTTCCTTCATTTATAATTCATTCCAAAAATGCATTGCCATTTAACAAGTTTGTCTTAAATCCTCATGTTGACAACAAAATGAGCAAAACACATCCCACTTTCAGTATATCACAGAACATCGAAAAGTGTTTCATTAATTTACATTTTACCTTTACAAAAAATAAAAATGTAAACAAAAATAAAAAAAAATAAATAAAAGAAACAGAAAAAAAGTGTCTCAGTTTAAAAACACAAATATTTTTTATTTATTTTTTATTTTTATTTTTTGTCAATTCTCGTTTACCTTCTCTCAAAAAAGGTGGATTTAATTAACGACAAGACCGTTGCGGTGTTACTTGGCATAAAAAGGGCCAAAAAACAAAACCAGAGAGAGAACAAAATTAAAAACAAGCCATTCTCGAGAAGGTCAAGCCCTTAAATCGAATATATCGAGAAAGATCGGACCGAGAATATTCTCTACGGTCATTTAGTAAAAGAGTTGGTGGCATCCAAGTTTCGTGTATTATGTATATATGTTTGTATATAAATATACATATATGAAAAAAAAGAGTTTCACGAGGCATTTGCGCCTGCGCAATAAGCCTTGGTACAGATTTACCATATACAAGAAATTAGACCAAAGGTCATTTTAATTTAATTCATCGCCGCCAATTCTCGCGATAAGATGGTAAACTTTGTAGGGTATAGCTTGTTTGTTGGGGTCGATTTGAAAAGGCTAGTTTATGATCAGTACTTTTCTTTTTTTTGGGATGTCCTTAATGAGCTTCTTGCAGTTCGGCGCAAAGTGCTTGTAGTACACTTATTTATTTTGGTGTTGTTGGTTTTGTTTTTTTCTTCTGTGTGTGTGTGATGCTGCAAAGCACAATTTAATTCCTTGATAGCATTTTTTTTTTCTGTTTTTGAAAATGACCAATTCCAAAGAGATAAAACTGTCTGCCGCTGCGCACTATATAATTTTGAGCCTGAGAGGCTTTTATATTAATGGAAAGATGATTGGATTTTATTGTTGGAAGAGACTCATTAAAAAGGCCAGTCTTTGCCCGGCTTCCACATTCACTAATAAGACAAAGAGAAAATTGTTGGTGTAGTTCGTTTCCTTTAAGATGGGTTCTGCACAGTTCTTTATTTTTTTTTTATTTTTTTTTAGGTATAGTAGTAGTGGTTGATGTTATTAGTGCCGATGATTAAAGAAGAAGCTTTAATATTCTATAAGGTAGCGCCTCTTAATCTTAGCAGCTGCTGCTGGTTACCGACCGTCCAATTCTCCTTTTTCTTATTATATGGATAAACCCAGAAAACTAAAAGTAACTCAACCCTATCAATGTAGAGATGTTTTCTTGTGAAAAAGATTAAGAGATATGTCAGGAATGATCTTCTGCAGAATATATCCTCGAAAAACAGAAGTACCAACGTCCTATAGTATAGCTGTGAGGGCTCCTCCGTCCGGTATTCATCTCATATCGACCAGCTAGATGGTGGTTGTATGATGGATATTAGGGGTGCAATTTGTGCCAACTCATTCGGTTATTTAAGAAAATGACTTAAGACACAGAGTGTGTAATTTTCTGGTGGTCAATAATGTGAATAAAAGAGAAGTCGGAAACAATTTTGAAAGTGGTTTTCTTGAGAAGTCTTTCAATGTGATCTTATACATACCTGTATATACATATACCCCCTCATATCCCAAAAACCTTTCAGCGCTCAAACGCTTGAGTAGCCACTTTAAGAGCGGATATGACTTAATAGCGGTTAATAGCACCGCTAAATAGAGCTGCTTTGTTTGTTTAGTAAAATGGTACAACAAAAACGTTTCATGCCTCACATACTCTACCCACCAGGTATAGCGCGATATCAAAGAAATAGGTAGAAAAAAATCAAGGTGTCTGCAAGAAAGTAAGAGTCTAGTGTTTTTTTTGTGTGTCTTATAAAACCAAGAGAACCCCTCAAAAAAAAACTTCTTTTAAAAACTCTTCTTTTACTACTTTTTTTTTCGATTCACTACTATTTCATTTTTTTGCTACTACCCATTACTTCATGGTAGTATAAAAGGCCAAAGATTTGCATAACTCACAACAACAGTGGCCAAATCATTCCCTCGTAACCTGAGATAGATCGAGTGCCGAAATACCTTTGATATGTGTCAGTCAATTAAACGTTTTGTGATGCAGGTAAATGTTTTCCAGTCGTTTAGCTCCATAATAATAACAGTCAAACTGTGTGCGTTTTAATAGACGAAAAAAATATTGTATATATGTATATATGTGTGTATATACCTAAAGTACATGACTAAAAAAGTCTATGAAATCGAAATTTGTTTGATCACATGTTATTACACGCGATTAACCACTGGTATGCCGTGAAAAAGCAACAAATCACCTCAAGGACAGGTAACCAAAGTCTTTGGAGTATATTTTTTTTAGCAGAGCAAAAATAACCATTACCAAAAAAAAGGCGTCAATTGCCATCGAAGTCATATTTTTATACCTTTCAGATTCTACTTTATATAAATGAAGGACGATTTTGATTGATTTCATATCTATTACGATTGAAGGCGCTCATTTTTTGTGTTAATTTTAAGATATGATAAAGTTGCATAATTTTCATATTTTTTTTTTTTTTACTTAAAATCAATCGAAAAAAAATTGTTATTACCAATCATGCAACTTTTCCAAGTATCTGCAACTTATCCAAGATTTTTTTTTTGAGTACAATTTAGATAGTTATCACTCCTTTGCTAGTTGGTGAAGCTATAAAGCAGGCATTCAAGTGTTTTTTTTTTGCAGATTAGCTAAATTTTTCATCCTACATTAGATGTTAATAGCCATGAAAATATGAGCTAAAATTATTTTTTTTTTTATAATAACGAATCAAATATTTTTTGGTTTATTAAGTTTGAAGGACTTTAGTACGAGCAATTACGTTTTTGGAATTGGGAAGTGTGAAATTTTTTGATCGATATCTTCACAATATGTTATTTTTATGTAATTGGCTTGTACGTAGGAGTACGTACTAAGAAGTTAATGTTTGCATGTATATCGTGTTAATATAAAACCTTAAAAATATTATTCTTAACAACTAACTCCACTATAATTATTCAAATTAGCGGTTGTCATTTTCAAGAGAATGTCCCAGTATCGAGGCTTATGTAAATGCAGAAATGCAGAATGAAGAATTCAAACCACAAATTAAAAATGCTTCTTAAAACATAGTGCTCCTTTTAATACACAGATTGCTTCAATTCAGAGCCAGGTGTAGACTTTGTCTGTCCCTCGAGGGACCCACCTGCCTAATTCTACTAAAGACGAATTCAAAGCCAGGATCCATGGTAATTACGTTATCGGTTAAGTTAAGAATCACAGGATCACTCTCCATTGAATACCAGGTTGCAGAACACATAACAGAACGAAACTTAGTAGCTACAATACTGAATATGAACGGAGGAAAGCACAATTTCATACTACTTTTGGTAGGTCCTTTATGTACAAACAGAATAAAAGTGGGTCAAGAATTGAGCCTTGAGGCACACGCAAATAAAGAGACGCAGCGGGCGAGCAGTCATTTACCACGTTAACAACTTGGGACCTGCCAGTCAGAAAATTACTTATCAGCTTTACAGCCAAAGATGAAAAGTTAAAATCCCTATTAAACTTACTAAGCAGCTTTCGGTGATTAATCGAGTCAAAGGTTTCGCTAAAGTCAAGCAAAACTAATACAGCTTATCGAGCGCCTCGTTGATGTCCGACGTAATTTTTAATAAGGCTGATGAAAACCACGGGCAGAGTTACAATAGGACTGGTTGATCGACGAGGAAGGGAGTTTTGCAAATAGGGTGTATAACCTAATCTAGCTTGAAGCGTACCATTGTCTGTTAACGAGTGCTATTCAAATGGAATAACTAAAGTTTGATTTATATTCAACTATCAACAAAGAATGCGACTAATGTAGACGAATTCAAAAATCTATAAGAAGTGGTCAATAGCAAAACTTTTGTTTTTAATAAAAACAATTATGGACGAAAGTAAATTTAGAGTACTTCTTATGCACTCTTCGTTTAGTTCTAACATTTCACAATTGCTCTACAAACTGCTTTTATTTTCCAGGGTTTGGTTAATCTATCGAAATTCAAAAGCCCTTTCAAGCAAAGCAAATTTAGAAAGCTCAAAAGCTTTATCAGTTCAAGCTTAAAAGTGCTCTTTCGGCCAAAGCTTAAAAGTTCTTTCGGGAAAAGCTCAAAAGCCCTTCTGGCAAGGCTCAAAAGCTCTCAGGGGAAAAGCTTTAAAGAAGTTTCGTTAAAACCTCAAAAGCTCTGTCTGCTAAAGCTTAAAAGCTCTTTCGGTAGTGGAAAAAGTAGAGTTTCATGTAGAAATTTTTATGTCCTTCAACTTATGTGAACGTAAGATCGGGCTAACATAAATAATAAATTACCGATTTGTGCGAGAATTCATAGAAAACTATTGGGAAAAATCGTAAGTGCTGCCCAAGGGACGAAAAGAAAGGCTTACATATCATTGTTAAGTAAGGCTTCATACTACTATTCCAGAGGTTCTAGAATCGATTTCACACATCGTCCTAAAACTATTTTTAAAAAGGTTAGTTAAATATTAATGGAGGTTAACTGGTGTTCGACTCTCATACATAATATTATTTTTAGGTTTTCATTTTCTGATATTAGTAAAAAAAATCTAACGTCAAAAGATTTAATCCACTGATTGAAGAGAATTGAATGAGTTATATCTCTGAAGCACTCGCAAATAATCTTAATTGAGGGGCTACTTTCCAATGACATGCAATCTTGAATATAAAAAAGACTGGACAAGACATCAGGGAGCACTTAAAAGCTTCAAAATAATCACTTCACTAGATCTTCTAGAGTGCTTTAATTCCCGCTGAGAAAATTTTTACAAACGAAAACATAACGTCGCATGGCTTCACAAAAGCTTATCTACTTGCATGCAAAGCTTTCTTCCTCTGAACTTCCAGTAAACTTTTAAAAAAGCTTTTGCGCCTGGATGCATACGACATCGTCTACATCAGAGTAGGAACTGAAGATTTTTTCGGGGTCTATGCTCAGAAAGCCAAAATATACCTTTCTAAAGGCCCCCATACACGGTCAAATTGGATGTACATCGAAGGGAGGATGTACAACCAAAACTATCGATTGTGGGCCGGTCAGCCGATCAAAACTCGTTTCGTTTATGGGTTTGATGAAATTCTGGATGTAGAACCAATTTGACCGTGTATGGGGGCCTTAAGGGACAGGCAAGAATTTAGTGAATTTGATGACCTAAAAGACCTAAATTTCTATAAGATTTAATAAAACTAATATTAGATTGTATTATATTAGAAGGAAACTATTAAAATTCCCACAAAACATTCTCAAAATAAATCACCGACGATCCCCTCTAAAGGTGGTGACTTTTAACAATTCACCAATCAATTGCAAATAATAAAATTCTCACATTCAGTCCCATTTGGCCATGATTGATATGTGAAACGCATATTTCCTAACTTTTTATCCGCAATTTAACAGCCCTGCTGGAAATGCTAAGGCGAAAGTATTAAATACATCTTAAGTCATCTAAAAGGCCTCGTTAGATAAATTTCAGCCCCATTATTCACCTGTCAGGTGCGTCGAGAATTGCATTCGCGGAGAGGAAATTACACAATACAAGTATCACCGGGGAGTCGCGCTAGCTGGGCTGCGATTGCAGCAATGATGCCGCCGCCAGCATCCAGATTGGTGTGTATGGACCTTGGGGGATGGATACCAGATAAAATTGATGGAAATTATGAAAAAAAAAATGTTTTATCCTGAATTAATTTAACGAAAATTGAGACTTTCGGAATTGCAGATTTTTTTTTATTCGGGTTCAATTAGGTTTACATGAGAAATAAAACCAATGCAGGATTTTGTGCTGGTTTTTTTTAGAGTGAGATGCCTCACCTGTGTATGTTGCTGTACGTAGAAGCCGTGTGGACTGATAAAGGTGATATCGTATTTATTGCCTGAAATCGATCGCTGGATTGTGGAGTGTGAAGCGCGGCAAAGGAATGGTACTGCGGCTCAAAATTGAATCGGGATTGGCGCCCAGCGTGAAGTGTCGGTGTCTCATAAATCTCGGTAGTCAGCCCCTGAATCATTCCTTTCGCTCGATTTTCTGATTACTATAAAATTTATTGAGATTGCAAGGTGTTGACCATTTTGTCAAGGAATAGGTGATAAGTGGGCGACGCGCACAGAGCCTACTACTTGCCAAACGAATAGAATTCACTCCGAAATGCCGTCCGGCCATTCTTTGTGGTATGAGGGACTCTTGAATGGGCTCGAGATAAGATAAATTTGAAAAAGTGAATTATTGCTGAAATCATCTAATAACGAGCTATTTGAGATGCATACACATACCACAGGGAGCAACCTTGAAACTTCTGGGTATTCTCTCTTGTTGGTATCCTTTCAAGTATAGGCTCTATATATCGTTTATTTTTCCTTGTGCCTATAGCCATGCGCAACTGCCCTATAGTGACTGGGCATTAAACCATTCAGCGTGTGTTACCTCAGCGCGATCTGTATGTAGTACAATGTGAGCTGCAAAGTAATTGCGATTACGAATCTAATTGTGTCCCAATGTAGGTGGACATTGTGGTATGTAATTCACCGTGTTGGACACTTCCTGACTGATTTTACGACACTTCATACCTTCTGTCATAGTAGTTAGTTAGCTAGCTTAGGCCTATGGTTGCGCAGCTGTAAAGAGGCAGAAATAAAAGATGCCATTGTGGGCATATAATGGACTTTCTTTCACGTCAACAACAGCTCGACTTTAAATGGTTGTGCAAAAAGAACTTTGGAGTTCAGAAGTGCCTCTTGTGACCATTCAATTGACTCGAACCTAAGCCTTAAGTGGAGTAGCAGCCATAGGTCTGGAATCCATTACTCTTTTATATCCAGATTTTGCAAGGATGACTGGATATGAATGAATTTTCAAGACCAAAACGGTTAAGGATGCTTAGAGAGAATACCTTGGGCGTATGAGAGATTTATGTTATATATATCTAAATGTGCAAAATATTCTCACACGTAAATTTCAACCCGACTCTACTCTAGACCATCATCATCAACTGAGTAGACTACTCTTATAACATAACGATAATATGCTTATATATCAACCCAAAGAGGAATTTTATGAATGAAATCTCAATTATCATTAAAAAAGATCAATGATCATTTAATAAGAAAGTGGGCTAGATTGATCTATTCAGATGATACAGGTAGCTCTAAATCTGCCCGAGGGGCCTCAGGAGATACAAAGATCATTTGCAAGCTAAGTTGATCGAGCAACGCACACTTCACCGAGACCTGTCAGTGTTTAGATATAGTGAGTGCTTTACCTTAAAGGAATGCCATATATGCGTAATGATCGCGGATTATGATCGATTGATATTGTCTTCACTTGGAGATTTCCGAAGGTGAATTTTAATGGTAGTTCTCTACTCTTGCCTTGCCTGCCTGGTGATCCCAATTTGTTGATGGATATTTCAGGTGTAACAAAAAAAATGAATTTATGAATATCCAAAAAAAAATAATGCCAATTAACGGTAACAACTTCATTAATTTGTTAAAGATATTTTTAATTGTATAGCATAAGAATTTTTTGTTTTGACGTGATACCTTTAAATTAATCGTATCATACCTTGACCCCGTTAAAATATAATTAAAGTATGTTAAGTGTGAAATGGAATTATATGTATCGACATAAAAATTAAAAAACCACATATTTTTATTACCATTAGAAATTTTTAAGGTGAAATTAATTAATCTATTCTCTAGAGACTATAAAATTAATAACACTCCACACTAATTTTTTTCAAAAGGATTAAAGACTGATTTTATTATAAAACATAAAAAAAAAAACAAATTTTGAAAGAATATAAAAAAGATAGGCACAATATTTCACATTTAATAAACAAAAAAATATTTCGATTTTATTACCAGTAATAAATTTTGTCTAGAGATAATAAAACAACAACAAAAAAAATTCTTAGGTGTGATCAATACTATACAAAATTAGAATGTCGCGCTAAATTTTTTTTAAACTCATCTTCTTTGGATAATAATTAAATAAAAAATTATGTATATAATCAAAAACTTTATCTTTTAAGAATATGAACCTAAAAATTCATAGACTTAAATTAGATATCAGGGGTAATCATATATCTTGGTTTATCGAGGTGGTGTGAAAAAATCGATAATAAGTAATTTAAGGGTTCTAATGACGATGGTGGAATATAACAACAAGAAAAAAGAATGAATTTTATTATCACAAGCATTTATTAAGTCCTAAAATTTTTTTTTGGGAGTTAATAATAAAAAAACAAAAATAAGAAAATGTTGAAGTATTCTCATTCATTCTTAATCCTTATTCTATTTTTTTTTTGTTTGAAGGAAGACGAGGTTTTTTAAAGAAGAATGCAAGAAAGTCAAGGTTATCATCAGGTTTTAGTAGGCCCAATAAATATTTTTGTTGATTTCGGCTTTTGCGTGAGATTTGTGTTTTATAGTGATATAAAAAGTGGAATAACTATACTGTATTATATAGTTGAAATCTTGCCAAATCATTTTCTCTCTTATCTTATAAAAAAGTACTTAAGAAATGTGAGATATACAATACTTATGAAACGACAAACATCAACAAAATACCTTGCAATTAAAATGTGGATAAAAACTTTCGTTTTAGGCTATTTTTTCGCCCGGACCCGACTATCGAAACCGACTATCGGATCCGACTATCATATCCGACTATCGTCATAGGCCGAAAACTTGAGCCAGTAGTAGGAGGAAAGCAAATGAACGTTTTTTATTTCAATCAGAGACATCAAATACCACTATCTAAATAATTTAGGTTTGCTTAAGTAAATCTTCTACTATAAGAAGCCCTTTAGTTCTGTATGCCTGTACATCTGTCTGTCTGTTTGTCTGGGATAATCTCGAAAACGAGTGCTCCGATGGCGAAGGGATTTTCATGGGACTATTTAGTATTTGATTGGGCATGTAAAAGGCTACTTTTTAACTCGGATCAGACTATCGGATTAGACGGAAAATTTGACACGATAGTCGGAGGATGGAAACCTTTTTTATCATTCCAAATGTGAACATCAAAGCTCGGAAATGGCTAATCCGATTGTATTACTTTCACGAGAAGAATCAGTGGTTTCTTAGTCGTGTTTAGCCCACTTTTTACACTCTGATTCGACTATCATGACATTGAGCTGCCGGCTGTTCTTTAAAAGGTCGTAATAGACAGAGAAATTTTCATGAGCGACATTTATGACAATATGTAGAGGGCGCTGAGAAATGATTCTATTTTATAAAAGATTCCTAGTCACTTAACAATAAATAAAATAAATGGTTAAAAAAAATTTTAAAAAAAAATTCTTTTAATTAACTAAAAAATGTACTGAAAAGTAAAAAATAAAAAATATTTTAAAGAAAGCGTGAAATTTCAATTTTAATGAAAAAGTTAATTAAAAGAATGGCGCATTTTTCATCAAAAATTGAAAATATAACTGTAAATCGCGTGAGATTTACAATAACCCTCAATTTTTTGCTTTGTTAATTTCAAATTCTAACAAAATTTTTTGATGAAAAATGCGTCATTCTTTTAATTAACTTTTTCATTAAAATTGAAATTTCACGCTTTCTTTAAAATATTTTTTATTTTTTACTTTTCAGTACATTTTTTAGTTAATTAAAAGAATTTTTTTTAAAAATTTTTTTTAACCATTTATTTTATTTTCTACTTTTTAGTTTATTATATGTATTCCGCCATTTTATGATGGCAATTCTATTAGATTTAAAATTACGTCACACAGTTTACTGTATTCATTTGATACCCATGTCGTGGGCTCGGTGGAACATAATTGCAAAAACGGCCGCCATCTCGGAACCGTCTTCTTGATTTTTTTACAAAAAGGTCAGATTGCATTTAGTACTTATACATGATGAGTTGAACTCAAGTTGAACCCAAGTCTAACTACATGTAAACGGGAGTCGAGTTGGGTTAAGGTTGACTGAACTCGACTCAGCTCTGCTACCTGGGTTTAGTTGAAATTATGCATACGGACATGAGTTCAGTATTTGAGTAGTTGAATTTAGTTGACAGCAGCATCTCTGTGTTTGTTTGTGATTTTTTGTAACGTGTATTGCTTCTTTATTATCAACTCACCCTTAACTCAACTATTCATCTCATCATTCATACACATTAACCACCCGAACTACGAGTGTGCGCAAAATTGGAAGTTGATCGGTTATATTTTCTACTTTTTAGTCTATTATAAGCTTTCCGCAATTTAGTGTTGGCCGCCATTTTGAATTTGGAATGACGCCACATAGCTTATTGTGTTCTACCTGTCATATCCTTTCATTTAATACCCATGTCAGAGGGCCGCGGAGCACAATTTCAAAAATCGGGCGCCATTTTGGAACCACCATCTTGATATTTTTACAAAATGGCCAGATTGCATTGTCATCCAAACTAAACGTGTATGCAAAATTTCAGCTCTATCCGAAACCGGGAAGTGGGTCAAATTTAACTTCCAAGATTTGACGACAAACAGTGTAAGTGTTGGCCGCCATTTCGAATTTGGAATGACGCCACATAGCTTATTGTGTTCTACCTGTCATATCCTTTCATTTGATACCCATGTCAGAGGGCCGCGGAGCACAATTTCAAAAATCGGGCGCCATTTTGGAACCGCCATCTTGATATTTTTACAAAATGGCCAGATTGCATTGTCATCCAAACTAAACATGTATGCAAAATTTTAACTCTATCCAAAGCCGGGAAGTGGGTCAGATTTAACTTACAAGATTTGACGACACACAGTGTAAGTTAAATAAGCGCCATTTTGGAACCGCCATCTTGATATTTTTACAAAATGGCCAGATTGCATTGTCATCCAAACTAAACGTGTATGCAAAATTTCAGCTCTATCCGAAACCGGGAAGTGGGTCAAATTTAACTTCCAAGATTTGACGACAAACAGTGTAAGTTAAATAAAAGAATTTAAAAATGGCAGACAAACAAGCTACGGTAATGGGGACGTTATACTTATACCAAGGATACCCATAATTCCATCTAACTATCCATTTCAACTTAAAAGATTCCAATTCCCTATGTACATATGTCAGTTTGGCAAAATCAATAAATGTAAATAACTAACTTTACAAAGACCAATCGTAGAATTGACCAATGGCGAAGTTCGTCTCAGACCGCTGAGACGTTGCCCCCAGATTTCCAAAACTGATGAGCTTAATTAAGCGTGTTTTTTTGGGAAAAAATGTTGACGCACCAGGGAATGCCTCGTCATATCAAAAACTACGGTGGACCTTGTATTCTGAGTAGGCATTAAAATTTTGTAACTCTATTTATATACTCAGATATTTTAGATATATTTTAATAAAATACGAGGATGTATGCGTCCACAGGCAAAAGCTCTTTTACTGACATTACCCAGTGGGAAGAATTGGGAGCGCTGCACAGGGGAGTGCACTTGGAGCACTCTCAAGGGAGCTTTCTTGGAGTTTTCATAAATTTTATAGAAAAAAAGAAAACGGGCAATTATTTTCATGCTCATAAAATGTGACATCAGCATACTCAATAGCCCGGATCTCGTTCGATACGGAGGACAAGCAGCTTTAGGAGTGGATAGAATTTAGTTGGGGGGCTGCTTTGGTAAAGCCACTCTCGGGCTTGGAAAGAAAAAGGCAATTGCAAAAGATCAACAAAATAAAAGCTTTTCGATACCGGATCACATACCCATGGATGAGATGGCTCTTGGAGCACTCCATTTCCCGCTGGGTAGTTCTTTGTGTTGCTTGTGCAGCAAAAGCTTTTTTGGGCATGGCAGGCCTGCGGAGATAGAATGAAGAGTTTCGTGCTGCAGTGCATTGTATAATAATACTACAAGGAAAGCTCATAAGGGAAAGCTCTGTTTCCATCTTCGAAAGCTTTTACCTTTTTTTGTATTAGACGAGAGTTTTTTTTACAGAAGTCGTGCCCACGGGTGGGGCGATTGAGTAACAGTAGAAATACGTAAGTAACTGGTGAAAAATAGAAGAATAAAAGAGTGTAAAAGTGTGGAGCTAAAACCAAATTTAGTGTTCTAAGCTTTCAGAATCATCTTATTGGTCCTTTCCACACTAGTATTCTTTCTACAGTATGCAAACTGGATTGACAACAACCACCATTCCCACTCCGGTATTCTTGCAGCGGTATTCATATTCCGCTTAAGTACTTGAGTGTGCTTTTCTGATCATTTCGAATTAAGTGCTTGACGCTTCTGACCCTCAAACTATTTCTCTATTTGTGTAAGTGAGCTAAAGCCCGAGGAAACGCTTTAAAATGTGCTGCCTATTTCTGTCTAAGTTCATCATTGTAGAAAACGTTTCTAGATTAGCTTACGCCTTTCCTAAAACACTGGTAAGAATACTAGTATGGAACGCCCATGCAGAGTAACAAAATTCACAGTTTGCTGTGGAATCGCGTGAATCGAAAAAGTGCAAACCATTGTGACTGGGATTTGTTTTTCGTTGTGTGCATAGATTCTGTTGCCTATGGCCCCAAAGCCTTAAAATTTGATAGCTCCTACATACAAACAAACAAGTATTGGATTGCAACAAAAAACTGCTTGGACCGTTGCTGCTCTGTTTATATTCAGCAAACTTGCACGAAAAGCTTTTGGCTGCAGAAGCTTTTTTTGGCCTATACAAGCTGCGGAAAATGCCAGGGAACGGTCCGATATTTCCTGAACGGTAGGTTTTCGTTAAAAAAAGTGAGCAAAAGCTGCTGAGCTTGGAGGGTGGAATCGTTTGCATACAAAACTCACCCCCATCCACTCACCCTTTCACAGGGAGTGGGAGTAAGTCTGAAATTTCAAATGGCAACCCCTTCGGAGAATCAGAATACACGTAGGAGGTTGATATTTGAAATTTTTGATTGCAATGTCTAGGACTAAGTTCGAGGAACGAAAAGTGAATGATTGCGACTAACCTTGACATTGAACTTTTGCACAATGTATGATTTCGGAAATAATAACTGTGAAAGATTGTTCTACAGTCGAGTTGTTCTATTTCGAAACTAATTGCTGGAGTTAAATGGTAGTTAGATGACAATTATTGTGATTTACTTCAGCACTTGCAGTATAAAAGGAGTGAAATTAGTTTTAAATGTAGCTATTACCAAAAAAATGGTGAGGTTAGAAGTCAATCTATCTCAACTCAAGATCCATAGGGATCTTATTGGATCATAAGACTATTTTATAACTGAGTATAAAATAATAAAAACCGTAAGTACTATAAACAAATTACACAACTCAATGTCCCTTTAGTATAAGTTCAAACCAACATGACTGCATCACAGTCGGGGAAAATTAATTCCAAAACAAGCATCTAAAAAAAACAACAAAAAATATGCCAAGATCGGAAAGGGCTAGGCTTTTATTCAATATAAGGCGTTCCGGGCAAAAACTTTATTTGGATATTACATTCGCAAAAAGAGTGCCTAGAAAGTAACCTGCACCGACCGAGACGAGCGGCATTAAAAATAATCTCGAAAGACTAGAAAGCCTAAGGCAGATCGCACAGCACAAGAACACCTTGAACAGAAGAGAATATAGCACACGAAGGCAAAGGTTCTGGGATTGGCACACTGACTATACAGAGCACACTATTTTGCTGCTAGACTATGCCGCACATAGCCCAGAGTCTACTCTAGGTAGGTGCCTCCGCGCGGCCCGGGAATCCCGCCAGGCCCGCCGGCCGGCCTGGGTCCATGGGCACCAAACCACCAGGTTGAGGATGGTGAGGCCTCATGTACCGCATGTTTGCTGATGCCATAGAATAGCAAATTGTGTTTCGAATTACTCTAAAAGGAAATGAGAGACAATCGAATTAAATTAATATAATGAGTAAATATGTATGTACATGCATATATAGGTACCTTTTGGGCTAAGGTAAATGTTTAGGCCGCTTTGCGCATGCGCAGAGTGCTTAGGTGCGCGCACAGAGTGCCGGGATGGAA
The DNA here is from genome assembly GCA_949987705.1 of Thereva unica. NCBI lineage: Eukaryota > Metazoa > Arthropoda > Insecta > Diptera > Therevidae > Thereva > Thereva unica. The sequence continues at coordinate 87,260,757 of OX465285.1, forward strand.
CATGGATTTTTCCGTTGCGAGTTTTAAAGTCAAGAGGAATTGCGAATTGCGCGCACAGCGGCGGCGCAGCATCTCCTTTTCGTATTATAGTAGAGACGGTGCTTGGGCCTGGGATCCTTTTAGTAGTTTTGTTGTTGGTGTTGTTGTTGATGCGCGCGCGGCTCTCTCTTGTCGCAATGTCTCGTAGATTTTAAGGTAGAGGAGCTTTATAGCACTAGAGCCAACCATTCGCTGTGGTATGTCTCTTTTTATGTTGGATGTCTCATGTGGATAATTTCATTTAACATTTTTGCGGCTTGACATTTATTCTTTCGGAGTTGTTGTTAGTTTTTTTTTTGAATAGTTCGTCTATTTGTAGTTTTGATGCCATAGTGTATCTTTTAGTTTCCTCTCTTTCTCTCGAGATGTCAGTTTCTTTTTTTTTTTTTCATTTTGTTTGTACGTCACTTTTTCGACTCCGAATTAAACATGCTTTTTGCAGCATCAAAATAAAATAGCATAAAAAATATAAATCTATATTAATAAAAGAAAGTTTCTGTATGCATGTATGTAGTATGTGTGCGCTATAGCGGGCGCATCTGTCATCACAGAGCTGCGAAATTTTGCCTGAAGGTGCGTGGGGTTCTTCCATGAAAGACCTCGACATTACCCATTGGGGTACCTCGATCGATTTTTGAAATTGCACATGGCCGCCGAAAAATGACCAAAATTCAAAATGGCCACCCAAATATGAATTTGCTAATTGCGTTCCGATTTCAATGAAAATCGGTATCTGGGGTTTTGTGAAGTAGCAAATAACGAATTTATGATCAGAACTAATAAATTCAAAATGGCCGCACCAATATGGCCGATGAGTTTGCCAATTGTATTCCAATGAAAAGCGGTATCTGAGGGTTTTTAACTTATTCATTTGAAATTTCAGGGCCTCTGTGGTGGACGAATTTTCCCAAATAAGTGTAATTTTCCGAATTAAATTGGCCGTTCCAAGATGGCGAGCGAATTTTGCACGGTATCAAATGAAAGCGTATTACGAGTAATATACATTTAACTATGTGACGTTATTCCAAAATCAAAATGGCGGCCAACACAAAATGGCGGAACACATATTAGAATAAAAAGTAGAAAATATAACCTATCAACTTCAAATTTTGCATATATTCATAGTGAAAATGTAAAAAGATGGCGGTTCCAAGATAGCGGTCGAATTTTGAAAATTTATTCCCCATATAATAGGCTTATAAGTAGAAAATAAAATATACAGTATAAAAAATCAAAAAAATTCGCTTTTTATAATTGGACTAAAAAGTAAAAAATAATTTTGAATGTAAAGTTTTTATTGCTTCAGCCAGTATATGGGAATAGCCTCCCTTACGAAATGCAAAAAACTGAGTGCTAACGGTAAGTTCCAGTTTTAATGAAATAAGATAGGTTAAGAGTTCCACTTTTTTTACATCTCGAAACGTTGGTTGTTCCCATAAGCAGGCTGGAGCAAGGAAAACTTTACATTCAAAAATATTTTTTACAATCACAATCGCTGAAAGTTGTTGGGCTTGATCTGATTAAGCCATGTTTCTCCCACCGGCAGCTGTTTGTGGGTTGTTGAAGAGTTGGTAAAGCCGAAAATCTTCACAAAATGCGGAGATATTAAATATAGTTTATCCTGAAGCTCTGAAAAAATGCCGTAATATCTTTTGTATGTCTGTATGCTGAACATCTCAAGCCGAAATGAAAAATAAACAAAGAGAAAGTGTTTTTTTACCGGCACCAAATTATGCACTTTTGGTGCCGAAATTGCAAAATAGATTACCTTTTTTGTGAACAACTATTTGGAGGGGAGAGGGCGCCATAAGCGAAGCTCTGCACAACGCGACTTATCCCCCAGGCATAGCAAAATCTATGCCGATTATAGCTGGTGGATAATGTGAGTATGGTGGGTAGTAATACCCACCCGGAAAATTGAGAGTAAGTAGTTCTAATTTGTAAGCATACGCCGAATTAACTTCGCACTTTCGATTTTATTCAATGTTGTTTTATTAAAATTCTTAGAGTTCAATAAATTTTCGATATTTTGATATTTTCGTTCATTGCAAGGTGAAAAGCTACAGGTTCCTGTATGACTACAAGCGCATTCAGGAACACACTAAAACACCTCCTGGTATTCCACTCTCTCGGCATGACTGGCTTTTTAGCATAGCGTTTCGCTATCACAGCTTTTATCTAGTTGCTAATACTCCTGCGTTTCTTTGCCTTTCTCTCTCTGCTTTAGCATCTTCCAGCCCCAATTTCCTGGATTTCAGCGCACGTTCCACTTTCCTCCCCTCATCGTATTTTCTGATCACGTCTCCGGATGCGTGTAAAATTCCCAATTGTTTTGACGCACCCTATAGCACTAACGCCGTATTGTTAGATATATGTTCCTGTACGCGCATCACTCACGGAGGGCACGTTTTAATCGCTTTCGAGCACGTCCTAGTTTTTTAAGCCGTCTCTACACAATGAGGTGAACGTTTCATTCGAATATTGGCTTCCAACGATTGAGTCAGCATCGACAAAAGCCCGAACGTGTTCGAATACGAGCATTGAACGCTTGACATTGGACACTCGTATTTTGAGTATCAGTCACATGATGCGTTCTACCATCAAGCTCCAACGTTGGAGGGTTTTCATAGAATTGTGTAGGCTTTAGAGAGCTTATACTTCGTTATACTTCGCTTATACATCGCGTTCGCTCATACTTCGATCTCATGCTGTAAACATGCTCAGGGCGGCCAACGAATCGCTTTATGCAGCGACTGTCAAAAGCGAATAAAATATATGTCGATCGAGTCAATCTAATTCCTATATCGAAGCCGTTGTTGTATCAAAGTTGAATGATATGATTGTGTTGCCATTTCCGTGTGTTCCTGATGCGCTTGTAGCATAATCGGCTGTCGGGGCTATGATTTTTGTCGCCGGCGCTCTTACCAACAACGAGTTTATTTCGTCGGTACTTTCGCCTTTTCCGGCGAAACTCGTTTCTCGCCGTCCTACGATCACTACCCCGATGGCATCCGGATCGAAACTAGTCCTTTTGGTAGGTATACCCTAAATACAATGTCTACCACAGTAGGGGCCCAGGTCGGATCTATGGGGGAAAGCCACATATTGTTGCGCACACCGTGGGCCCATCTTCCTTCTAAGAAAGGTTGTTTCCAAATAACAATTTCTAACGGGGTCAGTTTGTCGAACTACCGATCCGGGCGCAATACGATCCGCCGGCACTAATTCCGTCGATTCTGAATGTGTTACTCTAGGTGTCTGTGGTGCACGTAGCACACAGTTGTTCATCATCGAATCTTACTGTGAGACTTTACCCAATAATCTTTTTTATTGAAAGACGTTGCAACGTAAAATTTTCGCGTCACTTAGAATACAGACCACAAAAAATTTAAATAAATTAAATAAGTATGGTATGGAATATGGTGCCTTTTGTTAAAAGTGGCGACATCTTTCAAAACAACATCTTCTTCCAAAAAAAAAAAACAGTTTCACCACCAACAACAATCTTTCTTCTTACAAAGTTTGTTGGCTGTGGTTGGTACCACACACGGCATGATCATCAGGCCAAACAGCACCGACGAAGGTTGTATGGTGTTGAAACAAATAAATTTTGTCGTTCTGGTAAATTACGGTGAAGTATTCAGCAAACTTGTAAATGTCAATGAAGAAGTTCGTAAATTTCTTCGCTTTTTGATTGTCTCCAAGCACAGCCACACAATTAATTGGTGCTCAAGATTGGTGCGGTCGCCAAAGGTACAAGCTAAGACTACTTTCTTAGTCGCTTGTTTTGTTGCACAGCAAGTGGAAATTATAAGAAAAAATTGCATGGAGAGACATGGAGTCAACATTCTCCATCTTTTATTATTTCTTTTAGTATTTTTTTTTTTTTTTTTCATTTTTGTTTGTATTTTTCAAACTTAAATCCGCGGAGTTGTTTTTTTCTTCAGAGTGGATATGCGCAGAGCGATTTTTTTTTTAAAGTAAATACTTATACTGACTGAAAATACATTGAACTGATGATGACTTTGGTGCAAGGGAATTTTTCAATGATGTAGAAGAGTGGTGGTGGGGAGATGGGGTATCTTACAAACGAAGAAATGTATAAGGGGAGGGGATAATATTGAAATTTAAAACCTTGAGAATTTGGAAAAATTATTTTTCACATAAAACTGAAAAAGAGCCTCAATCAACGTGTCTGTTAGCTTGTTGCCGAAAAGAAAAATTGAGGACATTAAGGCCATTCGTTGGTTGTTTATTTTTTTTCTTTAAAATTTTTTTCATTGGTCGAGAATTATTCGTTTTAAATGGAAAAGACAAGCATGTGATAATTTGATGTTATGAGCTCATCTTGGTGCCCAATCTTTAACAATGGGCCAAAAGAAACGATGCTTGGTACTTTTTATTACAAAATATCGTAACAAATTTGTTGGTAATAAAATCATAAAAAAAAGATGTTATTCAACATAGCATACTTTTTTTTATTGATCTAGTTTTTTTTCTTCATTATTGGATTGATTGATCTTGTTTTTGTGGTGTTGTGTGTTAAGTCTGTTTTCTTTATTGGACTCGTCTTCGTATAGAGATCGAATTAAGATGTAAACTTTCTGTTGGGGCCCAATAAATTTACCGTGAATTGATAAGGCGTCAAAATAAATCAACCCAGTGACTAATCAAAAGGTGTGAAGTGTGAAATTCCTTTGGCAAACGTTCGACACTCTCATCGAGAATGGGGCAAGTATCTACCTAAGTCTGGATGGACTTTTAAATATATATATACATCGATGACTATAGCCCTGCAACTCTTTTGCACTATTCAAACCTAATCAGAATCACATTTTGCTTTGCTTTTTACCTTACAAAAAATGAAATATTCTGTCGTTTTTATTTAGCAACAAAGTGGTTAGAGCATAGGTAGTGCTAAAAAGTGTGTATAGACTTTAAATTTTTTGGTATAAAATAAGCCTAGGTGGATGCCGGGCCGCAGCAGCATAGAATTTTCTTGCGTCTGGGACTTCGTTCATCCAGGTATATTCTCTCCTCATCTTTAAGCCATCTTTCCCCCGTCAATTCGTGTCGCATAAATAAGCAGCTCCGCGCATATCGCTTTGGGATATTATTCTCCTCCGATGGGTCCATCCTCTCCATTGCGGACATCGAGGCAGCACTTATAGCAGTTAAATGAGAGATAAAAATTTTTCGCAATAAAATACATCATCGTGCATGTATCTTAATGATTTATTGTCTTGCCGAGTTTTATGCAAAAAATAAAAATAAAAAAAAATATGTTTTCCCATTTTTTCTTTTATTGAAGAAGAAAAATCTTACTCAATCTTTTTTTTATTAATATTAATATTGTTCCTCTGTCTGTTTCAAATTTTTATGATTTTCTTTTACTTTTGTTTTTTTTTTTACTCATTTTGAAAAAAAAAAACACTCCGATTTAGATTTGTAGACAACATTTAGTAGACGTCTGTTTCCACTCATACTTGTTTTTTTCTACTCAAAAAACTTCTTTACTTGAGGAATAAATCGAGATAAGCAACTTTGTATGGGAGGAAGATTAGTTGAAGATTGCCCCAACATTTTTTAATGCCTTCTGTTCCGTACATATTTTCACTCTTTTGCATCTTCTGCTTTTTCATGATATTTATTTATATAGTTTTGTTTTTTGTTTTTTCATTGATTTCATATACTTTGTTTTTCGTCGTGTTTCACTTGGCAGTTTTGATGTCGTTTTACTTTATAAATGTCGTATCAAGGTAGAACTGGTATTATTTTGTTTTTTTTTATGAAATTTGTTCAGCAATTAAATGGTGACAAGATATGTTTTTATTTTCACAAAAAATTTTTAGCTGAAGATTACGCAAGTTGTTTTACTTTGTATGTAGCATATGTCAGAAATGGAGTTATGATGGTTGGGAGGGGATAACATTTATTTTTTGTGTTGGGTAGTTTAGTAGCAGGAAATTTGATACTTAGTGTACCTGTGCTGTTTTGAAGTACTTGCACTTGTACTTGCACTGAGGTACTTGCACTTGCACTTAAGTACTTGCACTTGCATCTACGCACTTGCACTTGTACTTGCACTTGTACTTACACTAACTAGAATATGACAATCATCTTGGTGGGTGACACCCAAGCAGATTAGAAGTCAGTATAGAGGCAGTATTTTAGCACTCACAGATTGGTTGTGGACAAGAAGTTATACCCTTCGATCTCGATGATGGTATAAACGTAAGAAGGTGCCAAATTTGACTCGGATTACTTACTATATTGTTGATTTAGAATGAATGCATTATAATGCAGAAAGTTTTCTTTGTGTTCAGGCTAGAATTCACACAGAAAATCGGCCACGAAACGTAGAAAGTCATGGCCTTGGAAGAATTTGTACAGATCGAAAGGACTGCTTCAATGAAGAATGTTAGTGAACGCCAGAATACTGTGTAGTACCGAGAAATGTAAGTAGCAGTCGCATAAAATGCCAGCACGTGGAGAGAAATATGAAGAGCTTAGAACAGAGGTAAAAGTAGTGTACGAGCAGAAATCTTAAGCTTAGCAGAAGAATGTCTTTTATGAAAGTAAACAACAGGGACAGCGAAATCTTCCCAGAAGTAGGAGCTCTACCAGTAGTTGGCAGAATAAGATGTAGGCACGGTCCAATGAAGGCCACACTTTACTCAGTCTGGCTGAAGGTTTGAGGACTTAAGGCATCCGCTTGACAGGCCGTGAACTGGAGGTGACTTCATGATTTCCTGTGAAGATGATGTAAAAATCTGATTCAAGTACAAAAATATTAATGGCCTCAGTGAAAATTTCAGACTGAATAGATGTTCAGATCTCAGGCCTGAGCTGACGATAAATATTCCCAAACATAAGGTTATTTGTCAGTTTTCCTGGACTGCAAGCGCCATCCAGTTAGCAACCGATGAGTGTGTGGTTATACTAGGCCTCAAGGTGACATACCTTCAGGGTACGGCCTGCCGGTGGCCTGTATGAAAATGGGGACTATTATATCAAGTGAACTGTGCCCCATGCGGCTGCCGCATATTACGTATATAGATTCGTATCAGAGTCGCGCATGAATATGAAAGGACAAGCCGACGCGATTGTAGGCATACCTTTTCATGTTAGCATCTACTTTCTTAACATCAATTTTAATGAATTCTCGCGTGTCGTGTAGTGGCATATGCCGATCATGGTGATGTAAAAAACAGGTACGGCAATTAGAGCTTCTGAGACAAAAGAGCAGCGTGCTGTACGATAACAAGATAATCACAACTGAGCTTCTACTTCAAGAGCTGCTGAAACACTTGAATAGCGCGACGCAGGCTTACAAAACATACGAACCAGAGCTTCTACTTTTGAGAATGAGATTTTAAGATGGAGGCATTCTATTAAACTAAAGATCACGATTAAAGAAAGCACTCCAATTTGGAATACCGATATCCTAATACCTAAACTACCGACGACTACTAGTTACTACTACTTTTAACTAGTGTTAGTTGAAACAGATTAACGTTTTTGAACAAAAAAATGCCCCAAAGAACATCTGATTTCACAAACAAAACCCTAATCCAAGTCAATGCTATATTTTTGATAATTCAGAAAAACTCCATGAAGAACTAAAGGCCTCCGTTCACGAGTGATCCATTAGTCCAAATGACCCCGTTGAAGGCAAAACCTCACCGTGTGTGGGAAAAAAACTCGAAAGGTCTAGAGAGTTATAGAGATGGATTTTAAAATGCTCTTGAAACCATAAGGTCAAGCAATTTATTGGCTTGTTCAGGTGTGAGGAACTTTGAATAGAGAAGATAAGGAACCGAAAATAGCGTACATGTACACGGATTTGAGGGAAGCACTTGGGATCAAGAAATTTTCTCTCTAATTCTCCCCCTCCACTTTAACCACAACAACAAAATACATTGACTTTAACCACACCAACAAAATACATTGTCTAACCTGAACACAGGCGTAGTGAAATTTGTTCAGGTTTTTCGAAGGGTCTGCTTCAAACTAAACATTTAGCCAAGTGAAGCGTTCTCACCGAGATGGTTGCTGAGAAACGATATCCCTTCCGGTTTTTGAATAAATATAACACAGCCACTGTCCGGGTTAGACACAAATACGTAAAAAATGCTATGCATTAGTGTTGCCAAAATGCTTCCCCGTGTTTAATAAATTGCACTTCCTCGTCTTCTCTATTCAAAGGTGAGGAAACCCGGAGCCCAATGGCAGCGAGGCGTCCACTGAGCACATGTATGCGCACAACCTCGGTCAAAAATGTTGGCCTGAGGCATGACAGCTTGACAACGAAAGCTTCAATTTACAGCAAAAGCTTCCAAATGAAACAATTAATGAAAGCTTCACAATGAAAGCTTTCTTTAAAGCTTCACAATGAAAGCTTCACAATGAAAGCTTCAAGGAAAGCTTTACAGCGAAAGCTTCGATAAAAGTTTCACAATGAAAGCTCCAATAAAAGCTCCACAGTGAAAACTTCAAAGAAAGCTTTACAATGAAAGCTTCAATAAAAGCTTTAAGCTGCAAGCTATAGGATTTATGTAAAATCATTCACATTACAGACTGCAATATGCAGGTTTCAAACGAAACTGAAGCTCTCAAATGACACAGACTAAATATTTGTGCGCTTCGGCCTTCTATACGCCCACAGCTTATAGCTATTGTGACACTAGACAGACGGTATTCCAATATTTTCCAGTTTGGCCGACAAATTTCTTCACCAACCAGGGTGAAGTTTCCAACAGGTACAATTTAGTATGATTATTCCCAGTTTCTGTTTCAAATTGGAAAATAACATTTTACCATATGTAGATACCCATGGGTTTGCCGGAACCAATGGGTTGCAAATGTACAAACAAATTGTGGAAATGCTCTTCATTGCTCTGTGTTGACTCAAATGCTTCAAAAATTCATCGATGTACAAAAAGCCGTTGATGCTTGTCCAAAACGATCATTTGTAGTTTCGTAAGTTTATTTTTATGTTTTTAGTAACGTTTAATGCAGCATTAAAATGCAATTAAAATAACCAATCGACACCGAAAAGACCCGATTCATTCAATTGCAGCTCGAAATTCAATCAATCCTCAGTTTTACTTTCACTTTGCGTATTCAAAGAATTCCCTCGACAATTCAAAGATCTATTTTCTTACCGCTCCAGCAACTAAATAAAAAGTATCACTATTTTGCGTGAAAAATTTAAATTCCAATCTACACCAAAAACTTTTTCATAGACCCAACTATGTACCATTAGACTTTGTCGATCTAGACTTTCAGCATATTTCGTTCATCGTGTGCGCAATCATCAAGGAAGGTGGTAGTACCATGGAGCTCTCGGGCGCAAGTTTATCAACAGACCGTAATTCACTCCGGTACAGTGAAGTAAGTATACAAAGGCATTGTTAGGTCGAGGACTGTATAGTACTGGAGCCTAGTAGATGAACAACGAGTGCGAGAGCGGAAAGCCCTCTTCAAATGGTATAAATCACGTATTTGTCCATTTACGACGTATCACTTGGAACATCGAGAATAATTGTCTGGCGTTCTTTTTTAAGAGGCACGACGACAGCAACAGAAACTGCAACAACAGCAACAAAACGACAAACGGCGACGATGGACTTTCTTATATTTGTATATATAGGTGCATTGGCCCGGTGCAGTGCAGCCGATGCAGTGTGTGTAGCATATCCTCATTTAGCTCACCTTAATGCATCGTATGGACTGTTGCAATTATGATAATTCGGGTTTCACAAACAACATTTCTATTCCCCCATTTGTCCCGCGCCGTGTCGTCCAGTCTTCTCTGGTGGTGCTATCTATCGGGGCGCGTACAAGAGGTCCCGGATTTAGCCATTTGGTAGGTAAACTGTAAAGTATATGCACCCATGTCCGAAGTCTGCCAGCCAGACTGCCATGGCCACACCGAAAGACCATGTGTGAATATGTGCACGCGCAATTATAAAAATATTTTAATTGGACGCTAGATAAATGGTGGATGGACGACGGACAACGCTGGAGAGCGAGACTCAGCCCAGACAACGACGATGTGTAATTGTTCCGAAATGATTTCCATTTCACATTCACTGGAGGAGAAGGTGCCATTCTGATGATACTATGATGGTGATGCACTTATTTGGAAGACTTCCCGGGTTTTTTGCTTTACCTGTATACGTCGCCAGCGCATGGGTAGATGGCAGCAGCTGAAGCATCGGAAAAAGTTGTCTCTAAAGATGCAATTGCTTACCTGTAATGATAAAAAAGAAAAAATGTAATTAATTGATTTGTTTTAACATTGTTTCACTTGTTTTTTTAGAGAAAAAAGAAAATATCAAGTTTCATTTGTGAATTTTCCTGATTCTTGCACAATTATTGTGTAAATGACACGAGATGGGGACACTGTCGATGTGCGCACAGTCGCCGCCGCCATCTGTAGTCACAGAAAATGAATTTCTCTCCTTAGCGCTGCTGCACACAGTTTCTCGTTTATTGCGTGAAGATTTCTGGATAAATTATGTGAAAATGGCTGGTTTTAGATAATCTAATTGGGGAAAATTTAATTGATTAACGCTATTAGCCGCGCTGCTACCCGACTTCAAGCAAACGAACAGGAAATCAATTCAAGCCGGCACTGAGTCGACAACGCAAGCGCTATTGGTATAGTAAGTAGTAGATTGAAATGGTCGTGTGGACATTGGACATTGGGTAGGTCTGATTTGTTACTCTTTGATATTACGAGCTGATATCAAATCTTATATATGCTCCAGCAGCACACTTTTATAAACCAACTAACTATACAAATGCGTTCAAAACTCTTCTTTTTAATTCGTTCATGTTATAAGAAGTGACTTAACCTCTTAAAAACTTGCGCACTAGTCATATGATTTGTGTATATGTATGTGTGTATTGCGCACATAGAATGAAAAGATAGATCGATTTTAAGGTTGAAATTTTGTTTTGCGGTCATTACCACCGCGGGGCTCCTACAGAAATCCGATACCCCCGTAGAGTGTAGAGTTATTATTATGAGATGAAATTCTCTAGCCGGGGCTGCAGAGAGCAGCAGCTATTTCATAATATTGTTTAGAGACAAAAGGTAGAAAAACACAGAAGTTTTTCGTGGTACATTTTCGTAGAGATTTAGTAATTAATAATAAAGATGAAAATAACCGTTTTTTTCGTCTTCTTCTACTCTCATGGGTATTGACCGTTCTAGTTTCTTTTTTGGGGAGATTAAATTCTCTCTATGGGAATTATAGAAGTAAGATTTTGAGGTGTGAATTTTTTGATGTAATCACCGTTATGGATGTTAAAAGAGTTCTTTTTTATTCTTTGTGATATTTTTCGTACAATTTGGTTGGAATTTTAATGAAATTATTGAAAGCTGTCCATGTATAAGTATTAGAGAGAAATCGACGGAATTGTTTAAAGACTAAAGAATTGGGGACACCTTTTGTACTAGCAGTACGTGAAGTCCTTAGTTATCTGACGTCTTAATACAAAATCCGGCAATGAGCCGTAATTAGGCATCTCGGCTCAATCAATTAATAACAGGGTACCAAATTTTGACTTAGGTCGGGTCTTCATCTAGCGGGCGGATTTAACTTTTTTCAGGAGGCATAACACTCCGATGAGGCTGTCTCATGCTACGTACCCCTTACGGTTGCTTCTCTGCGTCAGCCGGCTGCTATCGAGGATATCGACTTTGCGAAAAACCCCGTTACAGAAATTTTTTGTTTTAATTTTTGTTTCATTCATACAAATTTCCTTGGAGTGAACTCTTACAACATCCAACAGTTTGAAGACAATATTTATTACATTCTGCTTTAGTACCTTCCAATTTTTCAGCATGGAATATGGAGAATTAGACCCACAAGACACATAGGCGGACCGACGGATGTTGTCACAGCAGAGATGGAATCACTTCTTCATAAATCGAACTGGAGGGCCTCATCTAAGAAATCTAGACGACTGGAGGAGGAGAATAGAGAACCCCAAGGCTCGAGTTAGGCTGTAGTGACATTGGAAGAAGAAGAAGATTATGTAGATAGTTTGTGCGCTTAGACTTTTGGTTTATTTGGAAGATTAGGAGGTATGTAGGTTCGCTTGCAGTATTCAAGGTTCCATCATTGAGTGCAGTGTCGAACAAAAAGCTCTAGTCGAAAAGATAGTATAGGTTAGGTTAGGTTGATAGAGCTGCTCCCCCACTAGGAAGTCCACTTAGGCACATCGTTGTACTGCCATTCTAGGGTTGGTAAGAAATTTCAGGCAATTTCAAGCCTTTTGGGAGCATTTAATAAAGCGACAGAGGTGCAGCTCATTCAATTTATCAAGGAAATGTGAGCCGAGGAAAGTCCCTCTTTTTCTCGCGAGGGCTTGGCATGTACAGAGAAGAGGAGAGACGGGGATGGGGGAGTTGGAGGTAAGGTCCTGTTCTTGCTTTTGAAGTAATTTTTTTTAAATTGATTGTGATAGTCTAGCTCACATCTTTATTTATGAGGGTGCGCCATCTAGACCTTCGGTATTTCAATATTGGATAACTAATTTTTTAGCCGACTTCGACAAATGTACACGATTCTGGAACGTCATTACGTACCATTTAAGCAATGAGTCAACACACACTGAAAGCTTATTTTACACTCTCTGGCGGAGTCATGAAGGAAAATGTCGAATTTGGGGAACAGAGAACCTACTCGTTATTCACGAAACACCACTGTATACTACGAGAAAGTGGAGTGGTATCAAGACATCTAGAACGAATAAATGAAAGGACGAAAAGCGTGAGTTTGGTTAGTTAACTCATGGGTTTTGGTTAGCTAAACAACACTGGGCATCAGATCTCTATCAGCAATGGAAACGGGATTTGCTCTATGGCTTCAGCGATGTTTCACTCGCCGCTTACGGCCCAGCAGTATATTGCGATTCATTCACGTTTTGGAGACCGTCTAGATCACTTTACTTACAGCAAAAACTCGCGTCAGCCCATTCAGAACCATTTCGTTACCTAGACTGGAGCTATGTGGGGGCCCTACTTGCTGAAATGATGCATGACGTCAATACAACGTTAAACTTCGACGTAGCACTCTTCGTTTGCTTTGCTACCCGCGCCATCCATTTGGAGTAGGTACTAGACCTAACGAGTGCAGCCTTCATCGCAGCATTCGCGGTTTTGTCAGCCGTCGGGGACAATGCGCAAAACTGTATAGCGATAAGGCACGAACTTTCGTAGCTTCAGACAAGGAGATTCTACACCACCTTCATCAACTTACCTGTCTGCACTTCCACAACATCTCATAAACGAAGGGACAGAGTGGCACTTTATCTCTCACCGTATCGCCTCACTTCGGCGGACTCTGGAAGCCGGAGTTGGCATTCAAACACCATTTCCGTCATATAGTGGGTTCTCGCACCTTAACTTTAGACGAGATGCTAACACTGCTGGCGCAAGTTGAATTGGGCCTCAACTCCAGGCCGTTAACTGTCCACACCAATGATCCTTACGATCTAACTAAGCTGACACCAGACCACTTCTTAGTCGTCGAACCACTTTTATGAGGCCAACTCCGAGCACTTTGGATACCTCAATGAATAGGTTCACTCGCTGGCAGCTAACCCAACACCTACAAGTGCGCAATAAGTGGCAACGACCGTAAGAGCCTGTCAAAATCCACGATATAGCATCAAAGAAGACAACCTGACTCCACCCAAATGGCTCTTGGGTCAAATCACCCAGCTACTTCCACACATTGTCGGTCACATCCAAGTGGCCACAAGTCTGGTCGATAGTGCAAAGAAGGTCTACCGCTCAGAGGTAGTACCTACACAAATGTATCCTGATGAAATCCTCATCGATTTAAAAACATTGACCGATAGTTTTCAAATAAAAATTTTAATTGCTAGTCGGAGGATCTTAAAAGTTTGATTTGTAATAAACTAGAGCATATTAAGTTTGAATAAAGAGGCTAAGGTTTGAGTTACACGCTAAAAATAACATTTCCAGACAGATCATTTACCATAGCTTTGCAAAATACTGTTAAAATGCCCTTGTCTAATCCAGAAAAATCAAACAACTCGAAAAAACGTACACGGAACACACAATTATAATTCTAAAACACAAAAGCTAAGAAAAAATCCCCCTGTTACCTGTCTATCACTTATATTATCAAGATAAAAATAATTTCTTCCGCCCTAGCAGATCACAAGATAAAAAAAAATACCAAAAAACAACAACAACATTGCTACAAAACGTTATAATAAAAACCTTAAGCCAATAATAATTTCATATCAACAAAGTAAAATCTTTCCGACAGTATAACAACAAGCCATTTGCCAATACAGAATATCATAGGGCACGCATTGATCGTGGGTGATATTATTACAAACAGCAAGAGCCACATTGCTTCGAAAATGATAATAAACCAACAAAAAAAAAACAAAAATAATCACATAAAAATAAAAAAAAATAATGGCAAATAGACATGGTTTATGTGGTACTCGAACCACTGTACAAGAATCCATATCCACTCGGTACAAGGAACAGGCAACCCAGCAAGAGCATATACCTTTTGCCTCATCCCCATCTCATACACGGATCGCATATCATAAAATGAGTTCTTGGCCTCAAACTAAATGTACACTTTGTTCCCATTCATTTACCACACCAGATCCAGGATCCCCCTAGAATGCATAGAATGCAGCTTATTGCCCGATCTTCGGGACGGATCTTGCGTTCCTCAACTCTAGGATTGCGTGTACAAATCTGATATACGTTCGTCACTCGCGCGCGTTCACCGCATAGGCCTTGGCCATACCAGCTTTGCGCATAGTATCTCCGAGAGAGCTCCAGCATACACCACACTATGGTCCGCGGCGTTCTCGTCCAGTTGTCTGTGCCTTGACGCAAATTATTATTGCCACAATCATATAAAATAAATCATCAAAGAAAATAACAATGAATACCTCCTGAATGACAATTGGAATCACCTATACACACACCTCAACCAGCAGACAGATCATACTATCCAGCCTATCTATGGGCACATACCATGCGCAACACGTTCGATCGTTCATTTCGTGTGGAGGTGATCGCACGAGTGTTCATCAGAAAAAACCAACAACAACAAAATGAACTCGTAACGAACTTGGCTGAAGGCATTTTGTTGCACCAGCGGCGAACTGATGACGAACTGTTTGGTTGGGCCTATTCGCATATGATCGTCGTCGTCCATTCGGAGAAGAAAGATGTTAAGAGTGTCATAAATATTATTTTATAGTTGTATCAATTTTATTTAGTTGCTTGTACAAAAGCAATTAAGTAGCCTGCCGATGCATAAATCATAACTGATCATGCTGTTTCGATACCGTTTTGTTGCTGAACTTCTCGACCAGTAGATTAACTATTGTTACGCTGTTCTCTTCAGTATTGTATCTTTCATTAACAACGCACAGAAATGTATGTCATAGTGGGGTTAGCAGTAATGAATTTTTTTGAAGAAAGTTTTATATTGTATAAATGATGCCATTATGATTGGATCAAGCTTATAAGCAGTAGTAGTAGGAATACTATTGATCTCTTATATTGATTCACATTCTTCAGAAGTAGCAAAAACTATATACACTATAAATGCTTCTTTAGCGATCACTTCACTAATGATGAACTTGATATTTAAGCCAAAAATTGTTAAGACAATGTTCTCAATGTGAATGTTATCATTAAATATAAAACAAAACGCAAAAAGCATTAGCTGCGTTCCTTTTCTACTATTTAGTACTTCTGAGCAGAGCAGAAAAGGAACGCAAAATTTTCTGATTTGAGTAAAATCTCACTTGAAATTTTTGACGTTACTTTAAACTTTACAAATAAAAAATTCTTAAAAGAAGAATTTGTGACACAATGGAGAAATTAATGCGATAATTTCTAAAGTAAAACGAAAGATAATAATTTTTGATAATTATACGACTGAAGTTTTATTTATGGACGTTTTTATATGAGCAAATCAGCTCGACACAAATAAAAGCCATCTAGCGGGTAATGGCGTAAGTGAAAATGATTCACAATAGACTCGAAATGGCCGCTTTCCCCCTAGCGGATTCCAATTGCTTAATTGCAAGTGCTATCTACTCGTTTATAAGAGCAAGTGTGGTTGCTAGTACGCAAGTGTAAAAAATAGTAAAAATTAGCAGAAAAGGAACGCAGCTATTAATAGTGACAAGTTCGAGCTCCTTAAGAGATGGTCTCCTTTATACAGGTTCAACTCATGATTGGCATTTTCGATGAAAAAGAAGAAAGAGCATTTCAGAGTTGCATGTAGGTGATGTAATGCTTGTGCTTCATTAGGAATGACATCCAAAATCAAAAAAATTCGAACTAGTTACTAGCTAAGAAGAGTATCTTAAATAACTGCACAGAAGATTGTACCTATATCCTTTTGAATACCCCATATTTTAAAACAACTAATGTGGTGTGTAAAGATATTTGTAAAGTCACTTGAGTATCTAATGATGGAGCCACTCGCAACCATATAGACCATATGTTGAAACACCGCTGTCACCTATCGGGTCTGATGACAGTACGCCAGCTACGTCTCGGCTAACTATATTTGACACCCTCAGAGCAAAAGTGGGCTAAAATAACAAAGAGAGCGAAAACGGTTCGGGGTTTTTTTTAGCGCAAAAGAGGAATATCTTCGTATTCTTAGAGTAAAAATGGTATAACTATACTTCAGCGCAAAAACGGTGTATCAAAAAACCGAGAGCAAAAGCGGGTTAACTTTTTACTCCGCTTTTGCTCTTAATGAAAACTTATACCGCTTTTGCGCTGAACAAAAATTTAAATCGCTTTTGCTCTCAATAAACGCGTCAAAATTGTTTTCATCAGGGTTGAAAACGCTGCTTTAGATTTTATTTTTTGAATTCTGCTTATTCTCCCTTGTAACGTAATATAGACAGTTCGCCGTCGCCTGGTCCCAAGCCCAGGGTGTGAAAGGAGGCGGGTACTCGATCTGCTGAATTGACCAGAATCGGGAAACCGAAGAAACAGGGCAAGAGACCGTATTTTTCGAAGCGGCACCGACAGCAGCGTATCCATTGCTGGGACGTCCCGCTCGGCCGAAAATACTGTGGAAGAAGATGCTCGCCCTTTCACGCCAGCTAACTATTCCTATTGAAACCCACCTGTTTTACTATCTAAAGCGCCGCCAAGGATATAGTTTAGTTTATTACTATAAGAAAGAATAACGGCGAAAGTAAACATCCTTGTCGTACTCCTGAGTTTATCTCAAAGGTTTCGGTTAATTTTAACTATATTAACACATTTTTGCTATTTTTGAAATTTTCGTTTTTGAATACCTCCGGTTACCCGATCACCTTGAAATTTTGCACACAGCTTTAGCTCCGAAGACAATGCAATATGGTATATACCTTTAGATCCATGGAGGCCGTCTCAGGAGGGCGTGTTGAAATATTCTTCACAACCCCTTCGACATGGGTATCAAATGAAAGGATATGACAAGTATAACACCATAACCAATATAGTATGCTCAATATACCGCTTGGTCCATGGCGGCCATCTCAAGAGGGCGGATTACCATTTTCTTCACTGCACCCGAAACATGGGTATCAAATGAAATGGTATGATAAGTAGAACACCATAAGAAATATAGTATACTCAATTTATCGTTTTGTCCATCGCGGCCATCTCAAGAGGGCGAGTTACCATTTTCTTCACAACCCCTTCGATATGGGTATCAAATGAAAGAGTATCATAAGTAGAATACCATAAGCAATATAGTATACTTAATATTTCGTTTGGTCCATTGCGGCCATCTCAGGAGGGCGGATTACCATTTTCTTCCACAACCCCCTCGACATGGGTATCAAATGAAAGGGCATCATAAGTCGAATGCAATGAGCTATGTGTTTAGATCCATGGCGGTCTCCTCAGGAATGCTGGTTACCATTCTCTTCAGAACCCTTTCGACATGGATATCAAATGAAAGCGTATGCGTAGTATGCTCAATATATTGTTTGGTCTATGGCGACCATCTCAACAGGGCGGATTACCATTTTGTTCACAACACCCGAAACATGGCATTCACATGAAATGATGTAATAAGTAAAACACCATAAGCAATAAAGGGTACTCAATTTATCGTTTGGTCCATGGCGGCCATCTCAAGAGAGCGGATTAACATTTTCTTCACAACCACCGCGACGTGGGTACTACAGGAAAGGGTGTGATAAGTAGAATACAATAAGCTATATGATGGCATCATTATAAATTTAACTTGGCGGCTAACATAAACTGGTGGATTGCCTAACTTTACAACAACCTCGAAATGGGAATCAAATGAAAGGACATGCCATGTAGAACAAAATAAGCTATGTGACGTAATTCAAAATTTAATATGCACACCGGTTACATAATGGAAATTAATACGGTAAATTATTTAAAGTAAAATAAAAGATAAAAGTTTCAGATAATGAAATATAATTTTTAGATGTTATTTTAAACGAAAAAACGTGGGGGTCATGCTATAGACAATAGTAGGAGTGTAGAGTAGCTGGGTTGAGAAGTCATTCGCATCAATCATGTATGCGCCCCACGTTTTTTCGTTTAAAATCTTACAAATATTTTCAAAGCTATTAAAAAAACACAATCACAAATTTTCAGGACTATCTGTATGGGGTTAGGAATATGTTTGCGGTTCTAAATCTGTATGGGGCTAGGAGAAATTATTTTATTCTTTTTAGCTCGTTATAAAAACGTGCTATATTAAAAAGTTTTTTTTTTTATCTAATAATTATTTTCCGTTCAGTCATGTCTTTATTGTGTAGTTAGAAATTGGCCTTTAATTATTAAAAAAATTCAATTTTATTTAATATTTGGATTTCACAATTTCAGTTTCAAAATGAGTGCTCTTTTCATTTTAATATTATTAAGTTTCTTTTTTGACAATAATATCTCCAATTCTTCAGTTTTATGTTTGCAATTCTAAATTTTTGAACAAATTTAAATTTTTTTTACAAAATACAAAAATTACTAAGTAAAAAAAGTAAATTGAAAAAAATCATAAATTGCAAACATTATAAAAATTGAAGTTAGTAATAAAGATAAAAGATAAACATGTGAAAAATTTATGTCAGAAATGTAAAAATCCCCAAATATGTAGTCAAAAATGGGAAAATGGCAAAAACTTAAAACTTATCATAAACAATTACAAAGACTTCACACATTCAAAGTCAAATCTTACAAACGCGAAAATTCCAAAAATGCCAATATTATGAATCGAGTTGCATTGTATTTCTAGGAAAGTGAAGAAAATGTGGTCTAAAAATAGATTTCGGAGTAATAATGTGAGCGACGGGGGTATAAATAAAAACTGAGTGCAAAAGCGGTTTAAGTTTTCGTAGAGGGCAAAAACGGTTTAGAGAGTTAATCCGCTTTTGCTCTAAGACTTTTGCCGTTCCGTTCTTGCTCTGAAGAATAGTTGAACCATTTTTGCGCTGAAATATTTTTATTCCTCTTTTGCTGCAACATCAAATATAACCCGCTTTTGCTCTGAGGGTGACATTTATGGTATGGTGCTTCAAGAGCGCATTACAACTCGGAAAAGTTTTGTACAACACAGCTGAACTACGCAATGAAATGGCCAGAAACAACTACCTTACGACAGTCCACCTTACCATTCAATAGCCGATGAACGAAAATAACGTCAGCAACCTCACGGCGTTTATGGAGAGAGCTTAAGTTGATTAATTTCAGCCTGTTCTCGTAAGACAGAAGAAGGGAGGTGTCTGAGTGCAAATCGGACCAATTTCCTTTGAAACAATTCGACTCTTCCAATTCGGGAGGAGCAGTGAGGAGATCACACCTGTGAGGCGTACTCTAATAAAGGCCTGACTAAAGATATGTATAAGTGCTTAGTGATGAGGGGGTTGTTGAATTCCTTAGACCATATTTTTATAAATCCCAGGACTAAACTGCCCTTGGAAGAAATATAATTGATGTGAGTGGAAAAAACCAGTTTACCATCAAACCTAACCCCAAGATCAGTTACAGAGTCTACACGAGAGATCATCGATCATCATGTCATCGATTGATAAGATAAAAAGCAGAAGACCTAGATGACTACCTTGCGGGACTCCAGAAGACGCTTCAATGTTTCTGGATTTGACTTTACGAAATAGAACTTGATAGGTTCTGTCGGCTAAGCACGATTGGAACCCTATCACAAGGGCATGCGGAAGGCCCATTTTTTTTAGTTTGAGAGCTATAATCGAGTAAGAGAGCTTGTCAAAGGCCTTGCTGGAGTCAGTATAAAGGCAATCGATTTGGCAACTAGTGACGATGCTCCAAACAGTGTGAGAAGAGAACTAGTGGTAGTGGAACGAGCTGCAAGAAAACCATGTTGATTTGCTGAGATAAGCCTCTTACAGATAGAAGCGATCTCAGAATAAATAACAGATTCAAGGAGTTGTGGTACACACGATAACTTTGCAATCGGTCGATAAATTCCATATCTAGTTCTTGCATACATTTTTATGAACCGGGATTATAAAAGAGTTCTTCCATAAATTCCAATGATTTTTTTGGAATAAGTACATCAGGGAACACAGGAAATCCCGGCACAGGTTTTAGAACACCAGGGGGAATACCGTCAGGGCCGGACGAAAAATCCTTTGGGAGTTCGTTAATATGTTTTAAGATAGTCTCTCCTGGTAATAAGACTATTTCTAAAAATAAGGTTGTTTTTAAATATAGTAATAAAAATCGATGTGATATTTTTGATCTATTTCAATTTTTTAAAACCCCATATTGTCTAGTATTGATACATCACTCAAAACCATGCCAAGTGTGCTAACTCAACCTTTCATTCAATTCCAAGCTGTCTGTTAATTTTTTATGATCTCTTTTACATTTAAATTTTGTGTAATTCCACAATTAAAACCCTATTAAAATTTGTATATTTGCAACCATTTGGACTATGGTCCACCCAAGGGTATTCTCTGCTCATAGAAATTTTATCTTAAAATCGTGAAATACATTTCAACCAAAACAAAAAATATTTTAACGACTGAAAACATTAAAACAAAACCCCGACTAAGGATAATTTCATTTCTCTGAACAGCTTCTTTCTCTACCTTCAAGTAATAACTAGACAAAACTACCGACAGAAGCGATATTTTCGCAGTAAAATTTGAAAAATCATTTTCTTTTTTCTATTTCTTTTTTGTTTTTTGTGAAACGACCTCTCTACCTACATCAAATTCATCTAAAATTTTACTACACTAAAAGGAGGAAGTTAAAATGCATTATTTTTGCTTGTAATAAATTGCGCCGAGAAAACCTGTAATGTTTGTAATAAAAATTCAACTTCTCTCTCCCCAATTGCAATCATAATTATCTATAAAAGTGGGCTCTAGTATTTTATAACCGATCTCTCTCTGTGTTAATTATGAATTCTAGCCATAACAGCTGACTATACCCGACAGGAGTTAGTATAGTATAATAAAGGTAAATGGAAATTACATATACATAGTTTTCTCTACTATAAAGGATGCAACGAAAAATACCGACAGCGCGGTGTGCACAAAAGAAGAGAGAAATTCTTGTAGTGAAATTGCTCAATAATATTCAGAGCAGGAGATCGTAAAAATTGCTGTACAGTTCCTAGATGGAAGAGAATAGTGCACCGGCTCGGGAATATAAAAAGGGATTAACAGTGTTGGGAATATAACTTAATAATAATATCTACAGCTGAAATCTTTAAATAAAAGGTAAATAACAATATTATATGTTGAATGGGCACGCACCTAAGTTATGGTCTTCTCATACCGGCAATGGAGTTTAAATATCACAAAATCCATGTATCAATGCACTGCAAAATGTGCACCAGCAACAGCAACACCACGACTGCACTTTCACATTTACGCTGCGCAGGCATAGAAGAAAAAAAAATACCGATTAAGGTGTGACCGATATCGAAGTGATTCCAGTGATTAATTTGAAATAATACCGTGGAATATTAAAATACCAATGAAAAGAAGTAGCCACAACCATTCAGGCATAGTTGCACCAAACTGAACAAGATTACACCGAAGTGGCCAAACCTGAATTCGTACATTTCCCATAATTGGCAAAGTAGAGTTTGTATATAAATCAATCAACTACGAATTGCCCTTTGTATTTTTTTAACAGACAGAATAAGCCATGAATGAAACCTTCAATTGTTACTTTTCTATTTCTTGTGCGTGCGCATCTTAAACTGTTGCGCAAAATCTAGATACAAGATACCCTCAAAAGCTCGACTTCTGAGATGTTATCACTGAAATCGACGAGCACGACGCACAGAAATTGTACTCTCAAGCCTCCAAGAGAATCACAACGAGAAAAAAAACAATATTTTTTTTTTGTGGAAGAAACTAATCCCAAGCAACTTTTGTGTTATATTGTAGCTAATTTTTATTTTCGATTTTTATTGGTTTATTGACGGGACATGGGTCTTGCTTGTATACTATATTCTATACTACCTTCGATAGTAACAAAATCCCTGAGAAACTCTCATCTCAACCATTTGACATTTGTAGGGCCACACCTAGATGATAGCTGGTGATGCTGATGCTGCTGCAATAACGAAAATCACCGGAAGATTTAGACATTTTGGATTTATTGAACGTTAATTACAAGATCTATTCGAAAGTCTGTTATGTTTTATTGAGATACTATAAAAATCAATGTCATTATTAACCTCATGCATCCGAATAGTGTTATCCATGCAACTGATTGTGATTGCATTCAGGGGATTGATGGGGGGGGGGGACTCTTAACACTAACGCATTTTGCACTGGAAATTTTATGGGAATTTTCTTAAAGCCGTAAAATTATCAATAATAAATCAATAGTGTTGTATTTGGAAGTGGTATTTATCACCGTAACATTTTATCGTTACGCTAATTTTAATTTAATTGTTGGCCATCGTTGATGGTTAATAGGCGGCTGTGACGGGGTATTTATTGTGCTTGTAGTAAGCAGTTGTTGGCATAGTAAAATCATTTTTATTCTGTCAAAAAATGAATTTTTATTGATAAAAAACTATTTTTAAAGTAAAATTCAATATTATAGTGAAATACGATATTCAAATACGATATTCAATTACGATATTCAAATACGATATTCGCTTTTAAGGTGTTCTCTATCTACTAGCTGTACTAAATTGTATCAATACTACAAATTAAATCAAAGTAATTAAAGTATAAAAGTAAAACTTGAATATCGTAAATTTGTTTTTCTTCTAAACTTCTCATAATATTATAGATTATAATTGTTTTGTTAATAACATCATAGCATACAGAAAAAGGTAATGAAAAAGAAACTGACAACATCGAATACCTTATAAGTTGGTCACCAAGTGACGTTAGTACTAATGTAGAAACAACAACAGCTTGGGTTTTATATGGAAAGCGGTCACCAAGTGACGTCACTAAAATTACATTTCTATTTTAAGCAGCCCACACATTCTCAATTTTAACTCCCCTGTTGAGCTATTTAAAAAAACTGTACGATAAATTGAACTGAAAGTATGTGGGTTCAACACAGTTTTTTTGCTCAGTCTCGTCAGTTTTGTTGATTTGAGTACGTACATCTTAATAATGGCAAATATTGGACGGAGTTGAGAGATTTGAACGATAAACCATCTTACCTGCGCAGTTTATCGAAGCAAAAGAGAGTCCAGAAGCTCAGGTCTGAGGACCGAATGAAAATAGTTCAAAATCGCACAGTTCACGCAGTTTATGGGTCAGGCATGACGTTACACTTGATTAACTGCGCAGTTAAACTGAAGGTGTGTGGACCGCTTTACATTGCCTTGTTGCTGTATACCGTGAATCACATGACTTGTTAACTAGGAAATCTATATTAATTGGATATTTTCGATGAAGGAGCTAGCATTTACTAAGTACCTAAGACCGATACCATTTGACTTCGAATGACTGAAAATAATATGATCCTAAGTTCGACAATATATTTTAAAAAAGGGTATCGACAAAAAAAAAGATCGTCAATGATCAAATAACGAGTGATCCATTTAGAAGTACTTTTTGCAGCAGGAAAGCTGAGCCTGCAGATTGCCAGCAGCAGTTTCATACCTTCTAGGAGCACAGTCGCATATCAGACCCTGTGGTGCCCAGGTGGAACGATAAGAGGATTCTCCTGAGCTCTTTTTTCACCATAAGGAGAAAAGAGGGAAGCTGCAAGTACACACATATCACAATAAGTTGGCTGGGGTCACCATATCATTGGTCCCGAACAACTTTCCCCAATGCATTTTTTGAAGGAGGAGAAATCATCATTAATTTGATGATTTCATTCTGACTGAGGTGCACGAAAATCTTGAAAACTCACTTCAGTTTTTGGGTGTAAAGATGGCAGGGGGTTCGTTAGGATCATAAATTGAGGTTTAGGAGTATTGCACAATAGGCCTACGGAATGATCGCTGTACATTTGGACGCAGTAACTCAGCAAAAGAAAAAAAGAATATGAAAAACGTAACGTTTTGTTACTACAGCTTATTTTGAGCACTTACGTATAGTTGTAGTAAACACGCGCCTTGGCGAAAATTTAAATCGAAAACAGTATTTCACCAGGTTTTAATGTTTTAAGTCTGAAGTAAGTTTAGAACAACAACGGAAATTAATGGAGTAAGTTTTATCAGAAAACATTCCTACCTTTACATCTGGCCTAATTCCTGCTACCATTTGTCTACCATTTACACCATTTACTTTACTCCACAAAGCTCTCCATCCAACACCTTCTAAAATGTCTCATGTCCATCAATATTACCCAAAAGCACTAACCAGGCATCAATAAAACAAAACCCAGCGCCAAAGCATTTCACTTTTCAATCGTTTAATGATTAAGCGCCATTAAGACACTTTCTAATCCCTCAATTGCATTTAGACGTTGCATAATTTCACACGATCGGTCCACACAAAAAACAACAACAACAACGAACGATTGACGCCTCTCTCGAGCCAGGTTCAAGTTTTGATACTTTTCGTGAATTTTTCTCGAAGAATTTTCAGGTATGAAATTAAATCCATTTGCGGCGATTGCGTGTGAAGATTTTCCGCAGTGATTTGAGGAATTTCTTCAATCATGCACAGCGCTCGGGAGTATGTGAGAAAGGCACTAGTATTCTCGTTATTTTCATAACTTTCACATGTTGCAATTTAGCCAGAAAAGAAAAAAAAATATGATTTGTACGAGAAGAGAAGTTCCTAACGAGATTTTCATATTTCAAGAGTAATGCGAAAAACCTGACTGATTGCCCAACGTGATACCGGCGCGCGGTGTCTAGTTTCCGTCAAGATCAGTTATTCCGCGGATAATATCCAGTATTCCTACACATATGTATGTACCTCAGCATAGCCACACACTTGTGTACCAAAAAAAAGAGTTAAATTTGTTTTTTTTTTTACCTTACTAAATACTGAACTGCTAAATGCTGCACGCTCTACAGGTGGCGGAGAGCAATTGTGAAATTGTGCGCGGGCGGCTTAAAATTGCAATGAAATGATTTACATTCATCTTAGGAGATAAACGCTGGCTTAAAGTCTTGTTGATAAACATTGCCCTGTGTGTATATATATGAAGGAGTGTGTACAGACAGAGGTATGAGCATAGGTGCAAGCGGGCACCTTAGTCGTAAACTCTGAAAATACCGTCAAGTAGTAAAGGTCGCAACACACGACTTAGCTTTCATTTTCCGTATACTTTTCCCAAGCTATTGTTGGATCATATTGAGGGTACTTAAAGGTATAACCTCATGCTTCTGCGCGCGCGTGAATGGTGATATGGAGAAGATATTTCTGTTAGGTGGGTTAACCGTGCATCTCTCTCTGAAAATGGCTAGAGGAGGAAATGTTAGAGATTTCATACTATCAAAAAAGGTGTAATTAAAACTGTTGTTTTACTTTTTTTGAAGTTTTATTGTGGATGATGGATATTACGCAAGTGTAGAGCATCTTTTTTGGGGACATAAGATTACTATTTGGTTTTCTCTTTTGAATTTATTGTTATGCGAGAGAAATTCTGTAATGGAATTTTTCATATTAATTATATTTTAAGGCTGAGAGTAGAAAGCACAAGGGCTTAAAAGTCATATAGTAGACTTGTAAAAATTTCTCATAGTAAACCAGCAGATGATTGCATATGTTGGTCATAAGTTCATCAGGTTAAATGGGATGTATCATAATTTTAAATTCAAGCATACTAAAATTTGGGCTATCTCACGAAATAAAGAAGCATCACTGGAGAAAATCTTGCTGCATTATTGGGCAATTTTGATAATGAAACCAGAGAAAAATAGACTCAAGAGACCCACTTAGAACAATATCCTTGTAAGAAAAAATCGAAAGAATTTGAATCTGACTTCAAAAAATAAGCTTAAGACTAAAAGAGCCTGAGATTTCCACAGTCTTTGATGAACTGCGTGCTCTCAACCAAATCGTCCCTATTTTGCGTTCGAATTCATCGGTTATTTGAAGCCAATGAATAGCCGAGCGCCCTACCAAGGCTGGACTCTTCTAAGCTCTATTTTTTGGTGGAACATACGACTGCAGCAGCTAGTGAAGAGGGCCCTTGACGCTCGGAAATATGAAACATACCGACCACATGCCTTGTTTGGTATACACCAAACACTCTTCCTTCACCAAAGTTTCTTCCTTTGTCGTCTATTAATGCGCCTAGTGATGTTATCGAGGTATCTTGAAAATACATTGATTGTTGTTCCATATGTAGTTCTAGATTCGGTTGCAAAATTCGAAATCAAAAATTTTATTCATGGAATAAAACCATTTGTTGGAAAATTAACATTAAAAACTCCTGTTAAAATCTAAAAAGAAGTTCGTCTAAATTTTCTCCTAAAATCCTTGAGCCTTCGCGATTATATAAGTATTCAATGGTGTAAAAATTTGATGATGTCTGTGAATGTACACAACAACCATAAGAAATTCTTTACCATCATCCAGTTTAACACATATATCACCAATAGCTGCTTGGGTAACATTAAGTTCACCTGGATTTTGTATTGTACGTTCTATATTCACCGCAGTGATTAGGGGTATATTTTTGTTTTGATATATCACAACTCCCGCAGCTCTAACAATTTCCCGTTTAAATTTTATTATTTTACTAAACTCAACACAAGTTAATTCAATTTAACTCAACCAAAATCTTACTATAACTTTTAAAAATGCACTGAACTCCACTAAACTCAACTCTTTACTGAATTTTTAATCTATCTCTTAAGTCAACGCAACTTAACCAAACTATAAACTCAGCTCTAATTCCAACTCTAAACTCTAATCAACTTATATAAACTCAACTTAAAACTTTACTCTAATCTTAACTCATCTCTAAAGTCAATTCTTAATCCAATTTTTAGCTCAACTCTACTTTTTAAACTCAAGCTTAACTTTAAACTCAACCCTTAACTTCTCTTAACTCAACTTAATTCAACTTGACTTATCTAAACTCCAGCCCAAATATCTAAACTCAACCCTTAGCTAAATCCGTACTTCAACTCGTAACTTAGTTCTTACCTCAGCTCTTAACGAAGCTCATAAGCCAACTCGTTACTCATCTCAACTTAATTCAACTTAACTAATAACATGACCAATAGATATTTCTCTTGAAGAGAAATCGGGTGTCCATAGGGTTGGTTGTCTCCGATTACCAGACAGTGCGATCGAAAGTACTATCTATAGAGGATTTGAACAGGAAAGAACCCAATCTGCAGGTTTTGACTCGAAAAGGAATTCTGCTTTTCAAGTTCTCTGTCACTTTTTTTTAGGTAGCGAGGTACTAGATCTCTTGGGTACCGCAACATAGTTCAAACAGTAAAAGGTGGACAAGCTCATAAGCCTGTTCAAACAGCCCGATCTACAAATCTCAGTATGAGGGATATATAGTAGCAAAATTGTAGCAGAATGAAATAAACCCAACACTTTTTTCATAAAAAATATAGAGGCTAAATCTTCTTCTTCTTTAACAGCTCTAAAGCCTTGATTCGGCCTTGGCCTTTCGAAACTGTTCTCTCCACCGATTCCGAGCCTTGTATGTTTGCTGGAGATAAATCCACAGTTGGACACAAGTTCATGATCATAAAGACATTTATACTGTCGAAGATGTGGCAGTACCAGAAAGTGTCATAATTAGTACAACTTCGAAACAGAGTCAAAGGGACTGAAATTAGATCATTTATTAAAATTAGAAAAAGTCCGGGTAATAGAATTGACTCCTGAGGAACACCATTTGTCCAGATAAAACGCTATCCAATTTGTGATTTCGACTTCAATTTGAGGTTTATTTCCTATTATTTGGAAATTTGATTAACCAGCATTGAAACTTCTTGGATTTGAAGTTTTTTCAGAGTTTGCATACAATCAGACAAATTTCCAATTATTAAATGCTTTAAATTGTCCGGGTTGAGCGGCTGTTAATACGATAGCTCAGCCAAAAACATGTGATCTTGGGCCGTTTATTTACTAAACGCAAGCACGAAGATAACTTTTGTATGCCGATCATACCATAAAAAATCAGATCGTTCTCTTTCAGATCATTTAATTTTCTGTGTGTAGCGCCAAAATTTTTTTGCGAGGGTCGAAATTTAGTTGTTTAATTCTTAATGAAAATCTCTATTCAAACTGCATTTTCCTATTAAAACTGACATAACCGTATTTTTGAAGATATTTGAATAGTAGAGATCTTGTAGGAATAGTGGTTTTGTTCAAGGTTCACTGCTATGAAGTTATAAGCTTTGTAGTTATTGAAACTTGTTACAGAGAGAGCAAAAATAGAGTGGTAAGCAAAATAAAAAATTGCAACCAAAATAATACTATTGAAGCCAAAAACAAAACCGATCTTGCTGATCACATAACGACAAACGAAACCATCTCACAGCTATAGCTCCAAAGACCACACAATTATTGATGCGAAAAACAATGATATATCTGAAAAAAATCTCAATCAATTCCTCACCACTCGAGATATGCGATCATGCCCTTAACCTGTGACTGGATATAATACTAACTTCAATTATCACTTCTTGGGGCTCAAATTGCCTTGATGTCTGCCCCAATCAAAAAACAAACAAAAATAAATCAAAATCACCAACAGTGAGTCCAATACACCGAAAACAAAAAAAAAAATGAATGAAAAACGAAGGAAAAAACACAATTGAAAAATTGTTGCGCAAAAAAAGAAAATGCCGGAGAAAAAAATCCCTTGATGGTGGCCATAAAGCAGAACAGAAAAACCAGGTAATTTCATAAAATTACAATTTCAGCGTTGCAATAATCCAAAGTTGGACACCGCAAAATGTGATTAAGCCGCGGAGTCTTCCTTTTTTCAGGATTTTACAGCAGATCGAGAGTGTTTTGCGCGGATTTAAGGCTGTGTGATCGAAAGTTGTTGAGCGGATGCTTTTTTTTATTGTAGCACTATAATTATAAGAACAATAAAAAGAGTGGAGGGGACGGGGGATGAGAATAGAATGATGCTGAAGATCAGATCATGTCAGAATTGCGTCTTGATACTTCTTTATCGTGTTGGGTCTGGGTGGGTAGTCTGGCTAACTGACTACGCTTCGAAATTGTTACTAGGCAAAACCCTTTCTTAGAGCGTAGATCACTTCATTGTGAGTCGGACGGAATATAGGCCCACGGTGGGCAGAACAGCAGGTGGAGCTCCGTAGAGATCTATCCTGGGTCCCCAGGAGCAGTTTCGATTGGGTTCGCGGATAACATCGGGGTAGTGCTCGTGGCTTAAGTTTAAAGCACACTTGGAGGGCATTGCGGATAACGTCTCCGCTATTTGTGCAGCATTTCCGAAAATGCTTTCCAGCGTGAGGTCCCTAGAGCGAGTGAGTGTGTTTAGCTCAATTTTGCTTTAGGCAGCGCCAGTAGGAGCAGCAGCGTTTAATAGAACGGCTAACAGCAGAAAATGAATAACCACATACAGACTAAGCGCCCTGAGTGCTTCGTGCACAGGACCATATCTAACCATACGGCGTGAGAAATATAGGGTGCGCCAAAACAATTGGGAATTTTATAGGTGTGCGGGGAAATGTCAATTCCATACATTGAACTGTGATTGAGAATATAACGGACTAACGTTGCGCACTTTTCTTTTCAATCTACAATCGTGGTGGGTATTAGAGACTCTCTCTGCCCATGAAAAATACGATTTTGAGATTCCCAATTGTTTTGGCACAGATTATAGCAGGAACGATCCCATAGAGATACTAACGAGGGAAGGGATGCTTCTCTATTATCCAGAATTTGTTACAGGGAAGCCAAATACAGTGCGGTAGCGATGCGAGTCCGTAACAGAATTGAAAGGGAAGTGGAACGAGTCTGTTAAGGGCTAGTGAGCCGACAACTTTAACGATAGATGGGTTACGAGGGAGCGTTTTGAAGAGGGTTGAGATAGTAATGAGCTTCATTACGCTAAAATTCGGCGGTGGCCTTTCCTGTAGTTCTATATTCTAATGGCATTTTCGCGGGTCGGTGTTATTTGGATCGAACGCCGCAGAATTCACCGACTCGTGTGTTTGGCTGGCCGGTGGCGACTAAACAATCGAGGGGCTACTACGGTACTTTCTGGCGTTCGCATACAATTTATTGTGTAGTATTTAGCCATATCTTAAGGCCACCTTTTCCACACAGGACGACGGCGGGTCGTCACCTGAAAGTTTTCGCCTTAAAGCATAGTATTACCACACACCCCTCCGGCCGCCAACCGGATGGGGTCTGCAGTCGCTAACCGGATCGGGTCCTGCAGTCACCAACCGGATGGGTTCGTCGTCAGTTTGTGCCTGAAGGTCTCGGATTGTAGCACGTAAGTTGTTTCAATCGACCTCTTCATACAAACACTTTTGTAACACTCGACTCTTCTATTCTGTCTCAAGCAGTCCAGTTCACGCCGTATCCAGTCGGACCTGACAGTAAGGCGCGAACTAGGCGCGAAAACAATCCACACTCGTATTCGCGTGAACGTTCACGGAGTTTGGAGCTGCCACAAGGCACAAACATGTTGGTGCGGAGGCAATATATTTAATTTCTCTACATTGTGTCAGCAAATATTGTGCTCCGTGAATTTCAGTTTGTGCCTGTAAAGTTTTCATTGAGGCCATGGACATTTTTACACTAGAATTAACAACCTGATATGCTAAACTGTCGTCTATGCCTGTGTGTCTGTAGGGAATCATGACGTCACCTGAATGTCACGGCAAGTCAGGCGGATATCTGAAGTTCTTATCCCTCAGTTACACTCAGTATTGTGTGGCCTTCATTGGGACGTGTCGGCCGACCTGGCCTGCCGGCGGCCTGCAGGTGAATGGGGGGTCTTTAGTGGAGAAACATTTTTTACTGATTTTAACCCAGTTTTCTAGCAGTTTTACACTGTTTCTTGAGGAAAAAAATTACGTGATATTTGCCGAGACCCCCCTCTCCCCACGTGAGATGGTACCCACCATACCCACATTATCCGCCAACTATGTATGTATGTAGAAAAGAGCCCTTTTTACTCCTGTAATTGAAGTTTACGGAAAGAAGTCATATAAAATCGTAAATCATAACCCAGAAAAGATGAGACAAGGCCTATTCTTAGGACGCTTTGAAGATAGCCCATCAACATCCAAAATTCAGTAATTCCCACACGAAAATAAAACAAAAAGAAAAATGTAAATTTTTTTTGTGTTTTTTTTTTGGAATTGAGAAAAAGAATGAATAAAAAAAAATTACTCCAAAATTATTTTAATCATCAAAGCAGCAGGCGCACTAATGAGGTAGAAGGTAGAGGAGAAGGTCTTCGGAGATAATGTATCCCTGGCCAAAATAAAAAAAAAACAGGAGGAATCACATAAAATAGATAAAAGCCTGAGCAAGGGCACCCATGATCCATCTGGCTTATTAGGTACCGGTTTTGCCTCTCGAAACCAGTCCGGGCCGGGACTGACCGGTAATTTAGGGGTAGTTACCTCCGCCGACTTAATAAGGTCCCATTCTATTGTCTGGCAACATAAATGTCATGTGAATCCGGTGGACGTCTATAATTATTATTCTAAGGTCCTAAGTAGCCCAAGGGAAGCAGCTATAGTCAAATTTCTTGTCCGGTTTTTTGGGATAGAATTTCTCTTGAACACAAAATTTTTGAAAATAATGAAAAAAAAAAGAAATTATGGAGAAAACATGGGTGTTTTTAAGGCCGTAAATGTTGTTTTATTTATGTTTTTTCTTTTTTACATAATAATTGTTGCGAGCAATTTTTGTGAAGGGAAATTAGGTTATGGTGATGATTATTGTCAGGGGGAATGTGGGATCAACACAGGAATTGCTACTATGCCTTCAGTATTATAATAAGCTGCAAAGAGAAATTTTTAATGATTGCCTAATTCTTGCAATGGTAGCTTCGGCACTGTTTACACTATAATTGGCCTGGTTTAACAGCGTTTTCTGGTGGGTCTACATGATAAAGACTTCACACAGACCTTTGTAGAAGTGAGAGACAAATGTCGTTACATAGTCGGAGATCTCCCCCTGTAGATGTGTAGTGAAGTTAGATCGCAAGATCTTGACGGCCAATTTAAGTCTCTATTTCGATTCGCCAATAATAAAGTCAGTCATCATGGTTCGATAAAACAATCCTTTTACAGTAACCGTCGGGCCAGCAGTATTTGCAGAAAAGTGTGGCTTGCTAACCATGCCAGCAGAGAGTTTACAATCACTTTATCGTCCAGTGTGTAATTTCTGGGTCTACCTTACCCTAACCAAAACTCAGCTGGAAGTCAAACATCGAGGAAAAGGCAAATAAAGCCCTTATAGCTTTCTACGCATGTAAAAAACCTTCGGTAAGAGATGGGGTCTCAAGCAAAAGATAATCCAGTGGATGTGAACTGCCGTAATACGTTTAAAGGTCCGTTTATATCTACAGACATCGAACGAGACAGGCACGTGTAGCGCCAGACACCGCGACAGACGTCGTTTATTCACATGTAGCGTGCTGTATCAGACGACAGACACTAGATATATTTTTTTTGAAAATGTTCCAACTCTTTTCAGTGGAAGGTATCCAAGGAAAAATGTCTGCTCGGTTCAGATGCACTATTCATACTCCCCGGCAGACACTCACAGACATAAACCGCGCAGACAAATTATTCTCTCCTGGCCGAGTACGGCCCGTGTCTGTTCACATCTGCGCGGTCGTGTCACGGTAGATGTAAATAGATTCATGCAGACGGTATAGAAGAATATTATTTTGTCTCGCGCGTGCGTGTCTTTTGCGGTGTTGGTGGGGCTTGGGTGTATCGAGGTATCGACTTATGTGTGCGGTGGTAAGCTGGATAGCTAGCAACCCACTAGTAGGGACTCCCATGCTGAACATGCTACTGGCGAACGGGCCAGATAAAGCTTAGTACATCCCGACCTCCCTATTATTTTTACCCTTTACAAATTTCTAATCCAAGGTGTTTACTATGCAATGACTGCTTAGCCAGCTAATGGTTAAAGAGTGTTGGTCGCAAACAGTTCCCCCTATGTATGGGTAATGTCTCACCGTATCAGTGCCTTATTCTGGGAATTCTGGGACACTTCTGGATTACACTTGGGATCTTTATGGAAGATAAGAAAAATATAAAAATAAAAAAATTTCTTGCTTTTAGTGTTTAGGCAATTGCCAGTTATGCATATAGTACCAGTCGTAGTACACCTCCACATACACCACATTCAACCTCGTCAGAAAAAAACTAACTCGACTCCAGCCTGAATACGGACCGAATTGCGAAGACCACCAATCCGGTGAGTGTCAGCCGTAGCACATCTGTTTTGAATCGGTCGGGAAAATCTTAGAAAGTCAGGTCATATGGTGTGCACATGCATCGGTATTGGCCCTCTTCATTCTTGACAAGATTGCTAAGAATGAGAAGGTCAGTACTGTGCATGAGCGAATACCAGTCGGGCAAAATAAATTTTGAGTCGATTGTGGAGAATTACAACAAACGGCAAGACCGAGGGAGATGCCGAAAGGCCAAAGGGTCTCTCAAGAAAAAGCCTGCTGCAGAGAGTACCGTAGCGGCACGTGGATTAGAGCTGGTCAGAGATCACCTGCAAGTAGCCTTGATGAGCGAAAGGGTTTTGGGGGACGCATAGGCCCCGAAACCTGGGTGGAAGTGGAAATCAAACTATCGGTTGTGTTGGACCACAACCCTTCAGGCGGTAGTCAGTGGTTTCAGAGTAATCAGATTTGAAGACCAGGACTTCCAAGATGAATGTATCACTAACCCGAACAAAAAACAAAAAAAAGCCAAACAACGGGCGAACACCGGCCACGATTGAAAAATAGTCCTTGGCCATGTGCCCTGCATCAGAAGGGCCTGTACGGTCGTACACAACACACGCACATACCCACAACGGCGGGTTACACCCCAGTGAAAAACGCAATCTCTGCATTCTAGAGGCTTAGTCAAGTAGTATTTAAGTATGGCCGATTGCACAGAAAGAATAATGTTATGCACTTGGCCTTTATATGCCCGCCGTATGCTAATGTGCACAGCTTATTACTCGGCTATTTAAATCTTATGGTCAAGTTTGGCCATCACGGGCCTCCGTTAAAAATGGGTAAAGATTCTACGGCCATCATATGTCACTTAAAAACTCAAGCGGCCGGTGTTCGCCCATCGGCCCACTCTTTTTTCCAAGCTATATGAGCCCGAGCGAATTCCAAGCGTTTTATCGTGTGTCTGTAATAATAGCGGCTTTTTCTTGATTGGATGACGTTGTAGAACTGGTGAGCGCTTTAAAAATCCCCTGCACAGTACCTAAACTTGCATTAACTCCGGCTTGAGTTCCAATTCCGCTGGGTTGGGATGAATTTGATCCTGTTCGCCGGATCCTACTCCCTTCTCTTTCTATTGTTACCCTTGGTCTCAATGTCTGGTATCGGTTTCCTTTCATAATTTTCGATGTCCGAAGTTAGTGATGACTTTTTCTACACTATCAAGAGCGATTTGTCTGTTAAAGTACCCTTCTTCATTCAACGTTTTGATTCGCTCGATTAGATCAGCTGAAGAATTTAAGTTTATTGCTCGTTGCCATTAGTCTGAGACTCCCACGACTATGGAGATGGAGCCCATCAACCACGCCACATTCGTTTTGTGGAGAAATCACCCTTTTATGGGCCTGAGCATTCTAACAGAAAGCGAAAATTCACTAAGGATCTAAATTTTTGTTGATTTCAATTTAATAGTATATCGCCAAGGGGCTTTGTACATGCTCCTATAGTATTGTTTTAGTTTTCTAACATTCAAAAATAGTTATTTACACCTGAAATACTTTTACCTATTATAGTAACTATTTCCTAGATCATTTCTCACCACCTTATCATAAAACTATAGAAAGCAACTTTCGCCTATTAAATCACACTTAATCAACAAAACTCTACCACGTAATTTCAATAACATCCAAAAATCCACCTCCAAGGAAAGTTTCCTTTTATTAAAAATCGACCAGAAAACTACCAAAACTAGTCAAAATACCATCACGATCAAATAAATCTAGACATCTTATCTAATCGTAAAGAAGTAAATTAACCTCCGCCTAGTTTTGCCATTATAATTTTCGATTACAAATTTCACAGATAAAAACAACAAAGATCAACAACTCTCCAGAAACGAACTATGTACAATTCCTTCAAGCTCTATACGGGGCGACCAACCGATCTTGCCGCGCGATCTTGCCTAACCAAATCGAATTTTTGCGCAAGATCAGCTGCAACTTCCCCGAATCAAATTAATCCAAAAATTACCTACACTTAATCTAGTAGTGTCTACGTCGTCTAGCCTCGAAATTGTTTTGTGTGTTTCTTTTTTGGTATACCTATGGTTGTCTCAGTTTTTTTAGGTTTTTAGGTTTTTTGGTTTTTTCTACCCGAAGAAAAATCCCAAAAATAATAAGATCAGTGTAATGTCTGCAGTGTGATTAGAAAACTTTGTTAAGTCTTGTGCAATATATACCTATGAACATACCGGTGCCTAAACTCATCATTATGTACACGGCGCATGACCAATGCGTTTAAATTGCGCGCGCATTCTAGATGGATATTCATACATATAGTATAGAGTGTGTGAGCGTTGGAAAATGGATGGATGAAGGATAGTTTAGTAATAGGCTATGCAGTGTTAAACGTATATAGTGACAGCCTACACTTTAAGCCTTTATGGTTTCATAATTGAATTGATAGATTAACGGCAATCACTAATATTTACACTAAATAAATAAATTCCCACTGATGCCGACGTACTTTGCGGCTAGAGACTGATTGCTGGCTATCAATTAAAGCATTGTACGTTGTCGCTGGCTGAAGACAACAGCGTAAAGCATAAAAAGAAATAAATTGTGCACAAAACGCGCAATTCCAAGTGGGTAAAATTGTTTTTGTTGTTGTTGTTGTTGCATTTTTGTTGTTGTATTATTGTTGTTGTTGTTTTTCTATTTCTAGTGGGATCTGCTGCACAGAGCACTGCACTATGCTGCACACTGTCTATAGTGGTGCGCATTCGAATGCAGACCGGCATGTCCTCAATCAACATTTAGCACGATCAGTGCGCGATCACTGCGAGTGTTTAGATTCTCCAAATGTAGCAAATGTAACACAAATGCGCATACCTCAATTAAAAACGACTCTAGCACGTACATGGCGCGCAAGAAAACACTTTACCATGTCACCTCACCTTTTACCATCGTTGCCTGACAATTATTTATAGAGAAATAAATTTCTAGAGTTGCGATCAATTCGCGCTCTAGCCAGGCTGGAGATCGAAGATCGACACTGCGCTGCTCCCCGACACTTTGTTCGCCTAGTCGAGGCTAGAGCTGGTAGATCTCTCTACTGCTGCTGCTGCTGATGCTGGGCCTGAATGGCGGGATTTGGACAGGTATAATATGCCGAGCTGGAGATGATCAAATGATTGGGGGCTAGCAGCAGGTTATTTAGATTTACGCGGACTTTTTCAAATTGAACAAATCAAATCAATTATTTCGTTCGGTTTTGGCTGGTGCAGCAGCTAGCTAGCCAATACACAGCGCGGTCGCGTTCCGTTGTTGTTACGAGTGCGGAGGTGCCGCCATAGATATGTCTGTCTGTCGTTTTCCGCCTGGCAAATAGCCATACTATATACATACATATATACCCTTGTATCTCCCATGACCACGCAGCAGCAATAGGCCAAAGCGAAAATTGATTGAATTTCACGTTTGGCAAATTCCTGATCAGAGAATTAAAATCCCGAGTTTCAGGTGCTTCGTCGAATGCGCCGTGAATTATTTTTACGATCACTACACTTTACCTGTGAGGTATCCGTAGAGCCGCCGCCGCCGCTGCCGTGCCGTGCCGTGCCGTTCGGGGCCCAGGTATATCTCCTTAATGATCACCTATATCTGGTTTTATGCGCATGCTGTACAGCTTAAAAAGCCTGGGTGGCTGGCAGCGCCTGCGCGCTGTGCACTGGGTACACTGAGACACAAGAATTAAATTAATTTTCAGGTTCGAATTTTATTTGAATTTGTGAGAAACTTTTAAGATTTATGTTTTTACACACGTATCCCAAAGAAACAAGCTTCACCTCTCTGTGCGCGCTGGTAGTACTACGCCTTTCGGGCAAAACTGTCATAATCCAGCCGCGGCACAAAACTATGCCACAACGAACGATCTTAGTCTCTAAAGGAGTATCAACTACACAGAAGAGAATGAGGCAAAACAAAAATATGACAGCCGGGAGGTGTGTGACGTGTATACCGGGTGAGATACGATCAATTACATCCGACTTAATGGCCAATAATCCACAGAAAAACCTTTTCAAATATTGATTTTTCACTATATTACGAAATTATCTTCTACTACAAAATTGTTAGGTAAAAATGATGAGATAGATGAAGACAGAAAGAGAGAGACCAACCATACAAAAACCAGAAGCTTAATTGCTCAAAACCGAGACTTGAAATTGTTATGTAAGTTATGTGGCAGCAGGTGGTGACATATCAAATGTCGATATCTTGACTATTTCAACTGATCAATTTCCTAATAGATCTCAGTTTATTAATATTATTAAAGGAGTATCACACACACACGCAAATCCAGGAGGCTTCATCAAGTAGCTTGTCACAATTTGCTGTCTAACTAATTGATATTGAATTAGTGCCAGCTTTGCATAGACACTTCTCTGTCGCTATTGGTTATTGCGGTTTGTTTTCGATTTAATTTCCAGCTTAAAACAAAATTTATTTTGTAATTAGATATTGAATTGTTTATGAATTGTGTGCAGCTGTATGTTTATGCACATTTATTATAATGGTATCTTTTTCATAGATCTAGAAAGACAGAGCAGCGAGAGAGAGGGATTAAAACAAATATGAGTTGAATAGAGGAAAATTTATGAATGTTTCATGTGGTTGACTTTCAAAACGAGTTTTTTTTCAGTAATTGACAATCAATTCTGTAAGGTAAATATCTTTGCTAAAATCAAATATATCGTTTCTTTTTATTTTTTTAGCAACGAATGTGAGTCATATGTATGTCAACCATATTAATTTGGACACCGGAAATTCTAGAACACAGCCCACAGCAATCGCAATTAGTAAGACATTCTTTGTAGCTTAACAATATCTGAATTAGCCTTAGTATTGCTTATGACTAGGACATAC
The DNA here is from genome assembly GCA_949987705.1 of Thereva unica. Lineage (NCBI taxonomy): Eukaryota > Metazoa > Arthropoda > Insecta > Diptera > Therevidae > Thereva > Thereva unica. The sequence goes on from OX465285.1 coordinate 87,299,562, forward strand.
ATAAAAACTTATCTTCACATCACTAGTGACACATTTTTGGATATAGTTTTCACTAAAATAAGATCACCTATAGACAATAAACCTCCTAGTTTAATTTTACTAACCATGGCAATCAAAGCGTGCACTACTTCAGCGAACCTTGAAAGACTACTCTAGATATTTAAAAAGTTTTCAACAGAATATTGCACTTCGCTTTTTGTCCAAATTTCAATTTTTAGGTACGTTTACATCCCAAAGTCAACGCGAAATTGCACTTCGAAGCTCTTTTCTCCCACAGAAATTTGTATGCTTTTTTCTGTGCGATAAAAGTAACAAGTGCATTTTCATGTGACTTTGGGACGTAAACGCGGCTTTAATTTTAATCTTAGGAATTAGATTGAGAGATGACATTTTTACGATATTACAGAAGATAGCATTGGGTGGCGGGTGGAATATTGCGCTAGCGAGTAATGGGCCCAACAACAAATCCACGAATGGTGGTATTGTGGTTTCTTCTTCTTCTTTCCACCCTTGACTGAATTCGAATCTTACTCTTCTCTGCGTTTATTTGCAGCCCTATATGTTTTGCTCCATCTTCTAATTCAGCAAAAAGTACACAAATCAAGTAAAGGTCAACTATACCGAGCTGCATTGGATCTGTTCACAGGTCGAGCCTTAAGGAAACGATCTGTTCAGACATCTGAAAGAAATTCCTCCAACCAGACTACGACTACCGGATCAAGGAAGAAATATGTCCTCGGGGATGAGCGATCCCCTTTCGGAAGCCCAACAGCTGAAAATCCTTAAAAGGAATATTCACCCCTTCTACCAGACCCAATTGGGGCTATGGAAGTAGAATCAGTTGGTACAATTAGGACGTCAATTGTGTTTCGGCAAAGGCTGCGTTCTTTCCAGACGCAACCAAACTCTGTTAGAACCGGACCTCACCTATGCGTCAAGAGAATCTAGGCCATCCGTAGGAGATGTTTCAGGTGCGGCCGTACTGGACACTTTGCGCGACAATGCCAAGGAAAGAAGGACTGCGGATGTATTACACCCGGCAAGATTCGTCCTCAATGTCCACGATGCAACCGAGGAGAGGTGACCCCAACACCAGGGACCGCGGAGCCTCGTCAAGAAACCGGAAATGACCCGGAAGTCCGAGCCTAAATGAAGAAGACTTTTTGCCAGCCGAAGGTGGAGAGGCTCACCAAGTAACATTGGACTATATTTTTAACGACTCCGGGTCAAGTAAGATGGTAATCGGCGGGCCAGGCTGGGCCACCCTATCCGATGGGGTATAATTCAAGGATCTGGTTCTCCTGGTAGAGGGGTTGGGCTAACTGCCGGACCCTGTAAAACACATCAGTTAAGAAACCCGAAGCAAAGCCTCGGAACGGACGAGAAAAACGGCAACGACTACGACAACAGCACCTGGAAATGATTTTCGGAAGATGGAACACGCGAAGTATGTTATGTACCGAACTACAGCAGTTAAGTCACTATTAGACGAAGTGGGCAGATATAAAATAAAATTACTCTCGTTGCAAGACATCAGATGGATAGGAAAAGGGACAATGGACCTTGGCAACTACAAGATATTCTACAGCTACGGAAGGGAACATCACTTAGTAGGCCTCGTAATACACAAGTCAACCATAAATAATGTCATGGAGTTCAAGCAAATCAGTAAACGTCTATGTTCAATATGACTGTAAACTAGATACTTCACTCTTTCAATCACAAACGTACATGAGGGGACGGAGGAGAAAGCGGACAAGACAAAATACGCTTTCTACTACAAGCTTGAACACGCATATGACACGGCCCCTTCCAATGACATCAAGATGCTGATAGGAGACCTCAGCAACAAAATTGGAAGAGAGAACTGGCACAGTCTGACCATTGGAAAGGAAAGTCTCCACGAAACATCAAACGATAACGGAAGACGTGCTATCGACTTTGCAATGAGCAAAAATATGACCGTCCGCTCAACATATTTTCCAAGAAAGGACATCCACAAATACACATAGAAATCTGCCAGCCAAAGATACTGCAATCAAATAGACCATATACTCATAGGCAGAAGGGCAGCTTTCAGAATCCTCCATTATCTAGGGGGCCTCGGTGGCCTAGGGAGTAAGGCGTCTGACTACCATACCAGAGGTCCCCAGTCCCGCAGTTTTCCGCCTTTTCCACTTTCCTACCTACATAACTTTACTTATTTCTTCTTCGCTCTTTACATTCCTGATACCTCCTGTCATAGCCTTCCTTAGCCCTTTTCCAATCCACCAAAGCGCATCTCATCGGTTGGTTGATTATATTCAACTCGTTTCAGGAGTTACTCCAGCGAGGTGTTCTCGATGCCCCGATGTCAAAGTCGCGGCAGTAATGGCTGGGAGTAGATGGACTAAAAAAATATCGCGGATAGGTTGTGGCGATTCCTTCCTCCCCGACTAGAGCTGCTGTTCGACAATACATTCGAAGAGAACAGATTGTCAACAGTATAAAGGACCTTTCCTGAGCCTCTAGTCTTCAACATAAAAATGACACACAGACAGACTTTAACATTTGTAACATGTGCTGTATTTATTTTGCTCCATACTCTTATTGTCCTCTGCAAGTAACTTTTTATTTTTATTATACTTACTCTTACTCTCAGAACTTCGAATCTAAAAGTTAGAATTTCCATCAACCGGTCACCAATAAAATGTGCACCAAATTCTGTATTAATCAGTTCAGGAATAAAAAATCAATTCCCGGTTCTTTTTCACTTTTCCAATCCTAAGCAGTATCTATTATCAATGGCTACTTAACCCAGCGACTTTTACAAAAGCAAAACTATCAACAAGTCACAATCGCCACCCTGAACAGTCCATCATGAAGAATAATGGTGACTTTCGAAAAACATTCAATGCAGAACGATTCTAGCTACTGCCACCGACAAGGCTATCGAATAACGGCCGTCATAAATAATCGACTAAAAATCAACATCGATATTCATCCTCGGGAGTTCTGCATCCAGAATGTCTAGAGTCTATTCAGATTAAGTCTCCGAAAGTCTAGTCCCCCCGGACTTAAGGGTATTTGGCACAGACCGGCAGCCACTAGCTCCAGCAACTACAGCCACTAGAAGCCAGCCAGTCGCACCGGTGACATGAGAACCGAATTCGGATATCCACGTTCAGTCCGTTGACCACCGTGCACCTTGCCTGGAGACCAACTTGGTAACAGGTAAGTTCTGTTACCCGTTACCTTTCGATATATGTACACAAAAAAACACCTGCTCTCGAGCGTTATACTATAGTGCCACGGTGAACCGGGCAAGAATTCCCTGATAGCGCAGGGACCTAATAGAGTTTTCATATTTCAATGCATTTTGTCAGATAATTCGATCTCTCGCTAGAGACACTAGGGCTGTGTCGCAAAGCTACTCCGCGACTCATGCAGTGTGGACAATCCTCAATTTAGCTCGATAATGGCCACGGGGAGAATGGAATGCTTTTCAGGTATTGCTGCAACAATAGACAATACACCTGGAGGTTAGCAGCAGTTTGGCGAAAAAACATTTTTAGTTTTCCGAGCTGAGTTATGGGAATTTTTTAATCATAACTTTTGTCCTTGAGGAGTGAAGTGCTCGGAGAATATCGAAAATTATTGTGCCCCGTGAAAATTTATTTCTTGGTGAAGGAAACAACATTTTATTCGGAAGTGAGATGGCGGTTTGTTTGTTGGGTCAATTTTTAATATGATGGTGAATAGTCAAAAGTGGTTGGTTATTAGTACTAGTAACAAAGTAAAGCAATCAGCAGCTGCCACTCAACACTTTTCATATTTCAAGTGTAGTTTCAAGTCATTGAAAGAGATCACAATATCATAGAGGTGAATATGAGGTCTCGATACAATATCCGATCCAGAATTTTTGATGTGAAAGACTGGAGCTCAGAAGTAAGTCCCTTTGTACTGTCGACTGTCGAGGCTCTATAAAAACATAGAGTCAACAATCTCTAATCGACAAGCAATAAAATAACTGCAAATGCCAATCGACGATTTTACTTCACTTGCTCCTATCCTATACATGCCGAGATTTGCAGCTTAAGGTTGAGATGCCCGACTACCATTTGAGAGGTCACAGGTCCGAAGCCGCTACTTATCCTAGTCTCGTGATTTTAGTCAACTTTTGTCCACTTTTAGACGACCTTTGGCTCCGCATAAAGAAATACTATATGGATCAGCTAAAAGAATAAATGTACTCTAGATAGAATAGTAAATCTCATAAAAACTGGTTATAAAAACTTTAAATGCAGAGATTGCATAGCTAAAGGCTATTTGAAGCCATAATACTTATGTAATTCTGGACTCAAGCAAGGCTGACAGCTTTCCCCTTTACTATTTAATAAATTAAATAATTGTTGCCGTAGCGCAAGAAAACGACCGACACGACCGACAACTCTTGTTCACTTCCAAAAAGCTTCCTAAAGTCTGAATGGATGGCTTTAGACATCCGTTAAAGTTGACCAAACACCAGAGTAAAAATAAAAATGGCCTTGCAACGGGCGACCACTGGCCACTTGGAGATATATGATGGCCGTGGAGTTTTAACCATTTTTAATGGGAGTAAATACGATGCCAAACTTGACCAAAAGATTTAAATTTGCCCATTCAAAGAAAAAAAAGCAATCGATAAAAATACAGTACAGTCCTGCAAACAACCTTCCGAGATCCGTCACATGGCCGAGGTACACGGTACCCGAAGTTGTGGCATCAAAAAGGAGCCCGCCCAAACATTTTGTTGCACTAGAGGCAGCATTACAAATAAGCTACACTATAAACCTCTGCAAATTTGAATGCCAGACCGCTTAAACAAGCTCAGTGGCAAGTGGTTAGCAGGGCCGCACCAAACAGCGGGAGCCTGCTTCTCGCTGTCGTGGTGCAAAGAATATAATGGGCGGAATCATTCTTCATGAGTTAAAGCACACCGGTTGGGTTTCTGCTTTTTGTATTTTAAAAAGATGGTTGTTTAGTACCTAGTCTTCAGAAATCAAGCGAAGCAGTGTCTTGACATCTCACCTACTGTTTCCGAGAAATTTTCTAAACACGTAACGCGATGCCACAGGAAGAATCCATTTGAGTTGTATACATAAACCCTTGGACACATTCTTACTAGGTTAAATTGAGTCCCTTAGCTTAGGCCAGCAGAACAAGACCCTATATGTTTCGTGGTCAGGCTCAAAGGAAGCTTGAACTATTTTGGATCAAAGCTTTCAAACCGTTCTCATGGTTGAGAATAGTACAATTCATTCCAGTCTGGAAAACAGAAGGCCACCTACCCTTTGCAATTGAGACCTTGGAGGTGGGCCCTGCGGCCTACCCTAAACTCAATTTGAAACCTTTGGAGCAAGGAACCAGGACAGCGCAGATAGATCCTCCTTAGTAGACTATCTGTGAAACTTATCGGAATGCTATTCTCGTGACCCTTGCAATGTTCAAGTCAAACTTTCCTGGGACAATGATGCCAAAATCATCCAGATTCACGTAATTTGATCAAAAGCTCATCAACAACCAGTGATCAAAATAACGGCGGCAGAGCTCTACCTTGAAGGTAGTCCTTGATAGCCATAACACTAATGGTGGAGACTTTATCTCCTCCCAGGATTTGTAAGCTTGAAAAAGCCCACTGCCCAATTTAACCTTGTCCCGGTCTAAGATGTTCCCACAGAAACGTCGGAAATATCGGGCTGGAATGATGCCATGACTGTACCTAGCATCCAGAAAATGGAAAGCTCTCGCGGCACAGGCACCTCAAGATCTTAGTTGTATGAGCCACGCTCGTTTGCAAGAAAGGGGATTTTTAGAGTTGACTGGGGCTGGGAACTCTCACACTGCTTCCTTCAGGCAGTTATTTTGGACCGTCTCAACTTATTGTATAGGCTGTAAGGGTAAACCTATGGCCACGGTGCTGAAAGTCGCGTTTCGTGACAAGTCGAAGGAGTTGAAGAAAGTGATGGTTCATTCGAATTCCGGACATCCAGGACAGGAGCTTAAAGTGGAAATGCCAAATTAAGTTTAGGCCAATGTACTGAAAGTCGTGATTCAGCTGAAACGTCAATTTCTTTAACTCAAACGACTTGAAGTGTCGTGAGGACTCGACTTTCAGAACAAGGGCATATATTCGTAGCATTTCCCAGGATGTTTTATCTTATTGAACAATCCCTTAACTGTCGAAAGTCTGTCATTCCAGGCAGGAAAATAGAGTATTGCTGTCATGGTAGGAGAAGATCAGCCCGTCAGTCACTGATAGAAACGACGAGCTAGTCTGATTTTGAGGTCAAAACCCCTTGAAATTTAAACTTATTGGTTTTCTTAGGGGCCAGAGACTAGGATATGTAAGAGACCATGTCGAACATGTTGAGCAAATGGTCTGACAGTGAAGTCTCGTCCAAAACACATCAGTTTTGGAACCTGTCGAAGAGTAGCCTGCTTCCCGAGTAAAAATAAAAAAATGGCCTTGCAACGGGCGAATATCGGCCACTTGGCTTTTGAAGAGGCGTATGATGGCCGTAAAATTTGATATTTTTTTTTTGTCAATGATCAATGTTATTGAAATTCTAGAAAACACTCATCTGTCTCGTTTATTTTAGTGCTCCTTCAAATAGATTAGTGAGCACCTGCATCACCACCGATGACGAATTGACGATTCCTCGTATGTGAGTCCTTGCAAAATTGTTTTATTGAAAAATAGTAATACCCAAAATTCACAGTATTTAAACCACCTCTACTACCCCAAAAAAATCAAATTGATAATTTCTCATACTTTGTAACATTGAAAAAAAAAACCTCCATATTCACAAATAATTAACCAACTACCTTTATATGGACATCGTCACTGTTGACGAGCCGATTATGATGAAGCTGATAACTAGCCGACGACAGAGTCCAATTCCAAAGGTGACCAACCAAAAAAGAGAATCTCTCGAGAAGCACATAACAAAAACCGGGGCCAATTTTGAAATTTTATCTGAAAAATTATCTTTGGTCAAGTTCTTGGCTGTTGTTGTTGTTGTTTTTGTTGTTGTTGCTGCGGTTGATGTTGCGGTGTAGCTGCTGTTATGGTGGATGTATAGTATAAACGTGGTCCCCGGACATTTCTTTAGAGGCTTCTTGAAAGACGCATCGCATCTTGTAAGAAAAGAAAGAAAGGTGTGTGCCCACTTGTTACAATTTTAAATTCTCTAGAGAATTTCCTCGCAAACCAAAAACGACAACCGCGCCGGCGCACACACAACTAAATATTTCCACATACATGTTTGAGGACTTTATTGTATGTGGAGTGGAGTCTGTCAGAGCCCGAAAGCCGATTGATGGCTTCTCAACAAGAACAAGATAAGAAGAAGAACCAGCGAACGAGAGAGAGCAAAAAAAAAATGAAAACAATATTTCAGGTAAAGGTAAGTCCAAGGAGGTGGTGATGTAAAGAAGGAAAAAAAAGAATACAGAATTCTTTTTTTCAATTTTGCTCCTCCCAAAAAATTGTTACATGAAACTCGCTTGGCGGGTTTTATTTACTTGACATTAGCGCGTAATACTTGCAGTGTACTTGCTGCCATAAGAGTCACACACCGCGAGAGAGAGTGTGTAGTACCTGTCCCTCAGGTGAGACAGAGTAGCTGCATTTTGTGCCTCCACCCTAATCTGGTATAATGAGCTCCTTGCCTTACTACCAGGTAAGTTGTAGTATTAAAGGTATGTGGAAGCGATTTGATGAGGCCGAGAAGAGACAGACGAACGGACGGACCGGACCGGTGGGGACCCATGGATTATATTGTGTGGCACTTGTTTTAGGCGTGCAACATGCCATGGGGAGTGAAACAATGCCGTCACACTTGGCTGACAGCAAAATCTTTTCTGATTATGATAGGAATGCCTTTCAGGTGAGTGTAGGTGCAACTTGTTGAGCGATGAGGTCGCCTTTCTGCTTTTTTAATTGCTTATTTGGCAGTGTTATGCCATCTATTTGTGAAGCTTGATAATATCTGCAAGTCATGACGTCGGCGCAATGGATTCCTGACGGATCTCACCCACATTTCGTATTGATCGCAATGGAATATTGTGGCTAAGCTCGTGGTACCATAGAAGTTTTTTTTTAGTGGATAATTTGATACATCGAAATCTCTTGTATTACGGTGACCTCTTTAGGTACGAAAAAAAAAACAATTTTTTGTTTTGTAGACTCATGACATGACAGCAATTAACTCAGGTGAGCTTTCAAATTAATGCTTAACCTCATTGCGAATGCGCGAATTGATTTTGTGTTATGTAAACTAGCTTTGAAGATTAATTTTGATTGTTGATAGCTTGAAGAATGTTGGATAAATTGAGTCGATTGGATGCAAAATAAAAATTGTACAATAAATTCACAAAATTTGTTTACGATTCAAAAATTGGAGAGTATCACTGGCTTCCGTGAGAGTTAGAAAGATTATAGGATTTAAGATGTTCTCTTACCGCAATCCGATCTTCTTTAACGGCTCTGTTCAACCGTCGTCTGGTCTCAAGTCCAGGGTGTGAAAGGAGGAGGGTGGTCGACCTGCCGAATTGACCAGATTCGGGAAACTCAAGGAACTAGGCAAGAAACCACATGGATACACGAACTAACTATTCACAAAATAAGGCTACTGCATCCAGGGCAGCCGATGTGTCAACACTTGGGACCAAGGATACTGGTGAAAATGCCCGAATCCAAATTAGGCACACCGAAAATGGAAATTTAATTCGCCACGTGGAATGTACGAACGTCGGTCAAAAGCGAATCATAGCGACTTACCGGATCCGCGACCGATATCCGAGCGTTTGGTGGTTATAACCAACGGTGGAACGACCAAGACCAATGTCGTGTTCATTTATACACCAACCGAGACCAGCCCGGACGTAGACAAGGACGAATTTTACGATTAGCTTCAACAAACCCTGGATACGATACCTGGAACCAAATTAGTCATATTCGCAAGAGACTCCAATGCAAATTCAGGAGCAGATGTAACCGGCCGGGAAGGAACGATGGGCACATTCGGACACGGAGTAATTAACGAAAACGGCAACGACAACAGCGTCAGACAATTTGATCGTTTGCGGCAGCATTTTCCGTCATCCACTAAAACACCAGCTCACCTGGAAAAAACCATTTGACGACTCGGCGAGTTAGACTAGGTTTTGATCAACACAAGATAGTGCTGTGTCCGAATATCCGTAAACGGACGCAACCACGGAAATACGTCTACTTTGAGCAATACCGACGATCGAACAAAGAAGTTCGACAGAAAATTAATTCGGAACGGGAAGCGTACTGGAATAGCGTTGCGGCTGATATGGAAAAAGCGGCGTAGAGGCACGAGTTGGATGGCACTTTCGTGACCTTTCCCCATAAGCGCATGCGGCGGTGGAGAGAATTCTTTGCCGCAAACGAACTATCGTCGTTTTCATCAATTTCAAATCCGCTTTCGATTGCGTCGATTGGAACAGTTTGTGGATAGCCTTGAAAACCGAACACGTGCCATTGAGAATCATCCAACTTCTCCAAGTGTCGTAAGATGGCTGTTGAGCAGCGTTCATATTCGAAGCGACTTATCCGAGGAGTTCCCAATTCAAACGGGTGTCCGGCAGGGCGACGTTGCTTGATCTTCAACATTGTGATCGCCACGATTATGTGTGAAGAATTCGATGGACGACTTGGAGTTCAATACGACGGCAACAACTTCCTAACCGACTAAATGTTCGCCGACGATAGCGCGGTCTTCGCCGATACGGATGTTGAAGCATCTTATACGACATTTTCTGCATCACCCAACAACAACGGACGCATCGAGGGCCAGTATTCACCCAAATCGAATGGGTTCCGATGTTCAAATATTTAGGATCATAGTTGAAGAAACGAAAGCGGCCAGGCAACATCAACATTTGCCGCGCTCAAACGTGGAGATTGCTCAAACCGGACGTCAACAAGCTCGAGGTCTTCCAAATGCTATGCTTGAGACAGATTCTCCGTGCCTCCTTCCGCAATCGCCTTCGAAACGAGACAGACAAAGATGCGATCAGCTAGGAGAAATACAAAAACGTCAACTACGGTGGTTTGGACATGTTTGCCGAATGGATGATAATCGCTTGCCACGCAATCTCTGGCGAGACCGTCCCGCAGACTAGAGAATTCAGCGATCGGCACCGAAAATCCTGGCGAAACAATATCAAGGGGATTATCAGTGATCGAGGTTCGAGACGTCGCCTAAAAGCGTCAAGAATGGAAACGTATCGTGAATGGAGTTCTAGTCCCAGTGGCACCAACAGCAGCATATCCGTTTTTCTCTTATCTCAAATTTCCCCAAAGAACGAAGTCCGACGGTGTCAAATCAGATGATCTGGGTGGCCAATTGATATCACCATTTCGTCAGATATTGGGGCTATCGAAGTTTTGCTGTGATAAAGTCATTGTTTCGTTGGCTGTGTGGCAAGTGGTACCACCATGCTAGAACCACATATTGTATACATCCATAGTTTCCATTTGCGACTACAAACTGTGCGAAATAGTATGCCAATCACGGTAACAGCTGGGTCGGCTTAGTTTTCGAAGAAGTTCTGCCTGATGATTTCGCCGCTCCAAAAACCCTGCACTACTTCCAATTGCTGAGTTCTGCATGGTTCCGCAGTGTTGCATTTTGGAACTCACCCTGTATATCGGTTCCATCTGCCGGGATGACGGGTCGTGATCCACTTATGTTTTGCGATTTTGCGTTTCGGCACATTTTCCGTTGCGATTCGATTCATAGACCTTTAGTTAGAGCAATATATCGATTCAAATGACAAAAAATGCTCTAATCGCATCAATAATTAATTTTAAAAGAAGGCCAGCAAAGAATTGCCCATAAAACTATATTCCATGCATCAGTAACAAAAATATTAAGCAAAACAATTAAAAAAAGCATGATACACGATTTTACCTTACCCATTACATACATACTATACATAGGTCATGCCATTCATATCTCCAAAACACACATTACCAATCTTCCTTAAACTCATGGCGAATTAAAATCCCAGTACATACTATCATCCGGATATACGTAATACGTACGTAAACATACAACAAACGCTGCATTAACTTTAAGCTACCATTAAGAAAGTTGCAAAAACACACACACACACCACAAAAAAAAACTAATAATTGTGAAGATCGAGACGCCATTTGCGAAGGAGTCAAAGAAATTCGAAATGGTAGCAGAAGTTATAAGGTAGCGGAAAACCATTAAAATCCATTAAAATCGGCGTTGATTAGCTCGGAATTAAGGAGGAGAGTCGGAGGATTTTACTATTTTTATGCCTGTTAACCTGTGTGAATTGCCAATTGTATTTTATGTCTTATTGCCCGGCCGCCGCCGGTGTTGCCCGCCAAAACAAAGAGACTGTCGTATCCAGCTGAATTTTCAATTATTAAAGTTAATGGCGTTCGGTAGATGGACACCTTTGCGCGAAATGAAGATGGCCATTTAGGAAGTGAAAGTTGCAATTGTTTTCATAATGGTTGGTTTCAAAAGTACTACTTACGAAATTGAGTTTTGATAATGTGTATATGTGTGGTTGGAATTGTGTGACTCACCTGGAATGAAAGAAAAAAAATTATATTAGATATGTTTGAGGAGAAAATATGTAGGAAATAAAAAGTTTTAATCTTTTAATCAAATTAAAAAATATACGTAATGCAGGTACATGTGCATACAAAGAAATCTCTGGTTCAGTTGAACAAAAAGGAGATAAGCCACGTGGTAAAGGTGCTGACTGGTCACTGTCCCTTTGGCCCACACGCCGAAAGATTAGGACTCCCCCACAACGACTTATGTAGAAGTTGTGGTAATGAAGAAGAGGAAGAACTGTCTCCCATCTTCTCTGTATATGTCCCGGCCTAGCAAGGAAAAGAGGGACCTTCCTTGGCTCACCTTTCCTTGATGGATTGAGCGAGCTGCAAAATATTGGTGTCTCTAGACTCTGTCGCTTTATCAAAAGCTCAAAACGGCTTGAAATGGCCTGAACTATGTCCCAATACCAGAATGGCATCACAATGGGCCCAATGGCGTGCCTAAGTGGGCTCCCTGGTGGGGGCAGCCATTTCAACCTAACCTAACCTAAGTCTGCGGCGAACCAAAATTATAGGATGTCGAAAAGGATGCAAATCGACGTTCCCAGTTTCATATGAAAAATCCATAATGGTCGGCTAGGGTTCAACAAAACTCGGGAAAGTCAGGAAGCATTTTCACTGGGTCCATGAAGGACGACGTTTAGAAATGGTAATGCATGATCTGCACCCCATCGACCGTTGACCAAACCCAGAGTGAAAATGCAGAAGTACAGTGTTGGCGCGCCATTCGAAAGAATCAGCTTGACGTAGAGGGAGACTTCTCAGCAACAGATAGGGTTATTTCACCCGCAATATGTTGTAATGGTGGAACGTTTCAATCGAACCATTGGTGAATATCTAAGGAAGGTGGTAACTGAACATCGGAGTGTTGGGATAGCTGAATGCCGCTCTTCTTAATGGCATACAGAATAGCTATCCACAGTTATATCAGTAAGTCCCTTGCAAGGATGACCTTTTTGGGAAACAGATTACCCTGACATATGACTTAAAGTCTAGAATCGCGCCAGAAACAGGCCTACCACGAGACGATCCAGGGTAATCTGCAATCGGCCAGCGACAGGATGAAGACCTACTACAACTTAAGGACGAACGGACCTGGATTTATCGAAGACGATCGAGTGAGGCTATATAATCCTGGATGAATAAAAGGGAAATCACCAAAACTAGAAAGCAAATTAAAGGGCCCACTGTTTCCTCGAGAATAAGTGATGTCGTCTATCGCATCCAAAAAGGTTCAATCGGCCTATCTCGATCAGCTAAGTGTATTAAACACCAAGACTTCATATATCCTGATATTATAGATTCTTCACATGAAAAACATGATAGACCAAATTAAGATTTGCTATGGGCTGCTGGAATGCAATATTATCGACATAACGTCATATGTCATAAACGATCATGTAAAATGGATCACGTTCGACAATCCGAAGCCAGAAAGATCGTTAGACAAGGATTGCGAGTCGTAGCAGATTGACATCGAAAAAGGTTATACTGTGTTTGTGTGGTGGGATTGGAAGGAAAACGCCCACTTTGAAGTACTTCCAGTTCATCAGACGATTGAATGTTAAGTCTATAGAAGACTGCTAGAGAGATTGTGCCAGGCAATTGAACGAAAACGGTACGAATTAAATAATAGGAAAGGTGATGTCTTCTATCACGACAACGCCCTACCACGTACTTTTTGATGGGCCCCTAAAAACGAGAGTTTTGTTGGAAAATGTAGATTCCTCCAGCGTATGGTCCAGATATAGCAGGGTCAGCCAGGGCCAGCTGCTCAATGTGAATATTCTCAAAAACCAATGATAAACCTGATGTTTGAACTCTTTATAGTTATACCATTGTAGTCTTGCTATGTTCTGATGTTGCAAACAGGTTAACTGGCTCGGTCCTTTTTTGGCTTTCTTTTACATTATGCGCCTCCCGGTGCCAAGGCCCCTCTGTACCCCCTGCGCTACGCCACTGTCTTCCGGTTGTGCTGAGTTCCTCCTAAGTTCTATCCCGGGTTCGAGTCCCGGCCAGCCCCACGGTCCTTCGCGTTTTCCACTTTCCCACCACATAACTTCCCTTCTTTCTTCTCCCCTCTTTACATTCCTGATTCTTCCTGTCATAGTGTTCGCTAGTCCTTCCTCGCTCCACCAAGCGCATGTCATCGGTTGGCTGATGAGTTTCAACTCGTTTCAGGAGGCATAACACTCCAGCGAGTTGTTTCTCAAATGCCCCATTGCCAGAGTCGCGAAATGGTTGGAAGTAGGTAGAATAAAGAAAAATATCGCGGCTAGGTTGTGGCAGCTCCTTCCTACATCTCTGTCTCCCTCTTTCTACTTGCTATCTTCCGGCTAGAGCTGCTGTTCGACATTCTATACGAAAAAAAAATAGATTGTCGAACAGAACAAAGGGGCTTTCCCTAAGCCTCTAGTCTACCACATAAAAAAAAACAAAAAAGTACCACAATCTTTGAAGATAGGTAGAGCCGAGTAAACAAGTCTGAGTGACAAGCTCCTACGCAAACTGTTGAACTTTTAGTTTAGAGGTTGATGTATAATATGGCAAGGGGAAAACGAAGAAGAGTAGTTTCCAAAAGCTATCGAAGCGATAAAGTCTTACAGGACCAAATCAGAGTCACTAAGGGACAGCTTTTGTGCCTTTAGTGAGCTTGGTATTTTTCTCAATTACGCTATTATTGTATGGATTTCGTGAAGATGATCGATATGTTGAATTGAAAACAGCAAACACCGGGAATCAACGACTCGTTAAGTCCACTAAGTCCACTTACTCGACACTGCATCCTAAACTAACACCTATGAAGGACCGGAAGATCAGAAGAGCCCATCTGCAGACTATGCCTAGATCATGATGATAAGACTATCCTTCGTGTCATTTGCCACTGTTTCGGTGTTTGCCGAGACCTTGCTCGAACAGACCAGTCCAAACGGCAAACTTTAGGCATGCTACTAAGCTGGTTCAAAGTGTTTGCCATACAAGTCTTAGGTTCAGGTGCTGTTAAGAGTACAATAGATCTATGTAGTGACCGCGCTTGGACTTGGTGAATGTGCTTGGAGACTCCTAAGGAGACATCTCTATTCACTATTAACAAAAAGGCTGAAAATTTTCATCAAATCAAGATGCGATCAACGCTGCAGATGAGTATTTTTAGGGTTTCACTTCCACTTTTCGGGGGAGATATCAAAAATTAGAGCATCGTTCGTTCAAGTGGGCAGGTCTGGAATTAAAAAAAGGCTACGTATTGGTATTTTACCTTACGTGTTGGGCGGCTCTTTTAATACATGGGCATCGAACGATCCTTGTAGGTATTTCAGGTGATATTTGCTCACTAGGTTCGACAGTGATTGACTTAAAAGAGGCATTTAAAAGTTCGACGATCCTAAAACTACTCATCCCATATTAGTAATAAAGTTAGACAAACGTCAAAGACTGGTTAACCCTACCCCAAACAACAACAAAAACACACTAAACATCTTTCAACCTGACATTTATGTCTAAATGCAAATCTATATATGTATGTAAAACCGCCACAAAACTTTAGTATCAAACCGCCATGCATACCACATCCCAATGAATTATTCCATCATTTCGATTATTTTCCAGCATGAAAAACAGCTTCAATTAAAAACCACTCTATCACATATAAAATTGCGCATGGGAAAATGGCAGTCCTGTGAAAGCGATCAGAGATCGCTTCTCGACTGTGCAAACATGAAATTCTGAAATTAACCACGAATGAAAGGAGTGCAGTAATTTCTGGGGTGAATTATAGCCGCCGCCATGATGCCTCCTCTTCTCTACCTGCTGCAGCAGCAGCACTCGTCATCGCCCCAATGATAAGGAAATGCAGGAAATGCAGCCGGAGAACTAGTGCAGCAGCGGTCACAGAAACCTGACATTAGAGCGTTTTGTTTTTCATGCAATTATTCTCCTATTATTATTGTTGGGGCTTCAAAATGATTGAAATTTAATTATTTGCTGTGAAAATTGATAAACCTGCAGCAAGATTGATGAGGAATCAACAGAAATGCGTTGAGACTGGTGTGTCGGCCGAGCCATCGGTCATGCACTCTGGCTGGAGAGTCTTGGCTTAATTTGTTTTGACATGGACTGGAGGAAATTTAATATCGCTTATTTAAGGATTAGATTTGTAATTGCTCTATTTTAGAATAGAAATTATATGAGTGTGTTTCCTTTTGTGACACGGAAGAATTGATGAAGACATAAACAGATTTATATTACCAACGACTACTATGTAAATTAACAATACACTGGTTGGGATAATCTATAAGGTTCAATTTCTGTCTAAATATAGATGTCTTTCAAAAAATAAAAATGCGGTAAAACATGAAAGCTTGTACATCCGAAGATTGTTGTTAGTACTTTCTATTAACCTTTTTTGAAACCTATGACTATTATTGTTACTGGTTTACGAAAAGGAAATTAAAAAACCTCTGCCCAAAACAGATCAAATCGGTTCAAGCGAGTTCAAATCGGTTCAAGTGGGTTCAAATCGAATCAAACCGGTTCAAATCAGAACGAATTGGGGGTTTCAAATCAGGGATCAAATCGGCGATCTAATCGGATCAAATCGGTGCAAATCGGTTTAAGCCGGTTCAAATCAACAGATCAAATCGATTCACATCGAGGATAAATTAGCTCAAATCGGTTCAAATCGAATCAAAACGGATCAAATCGGTTCAATTCGGTTCATATTTTCTGGACAAGTCTAACCAAGTCTGCTGCTGCCAATGTGTCTTTGGTGAGCTATATGGTATTTTCACAATTATGGTTTATCGTTATATGCGCTGTAAAATTGTAAATTGCACTTTAGTATGTCAGTATCGACAGTCATCTATTCAAAGGTCAAATGACTAAAGCCCCCATACACGGCAGGACACGATGAAGTGAAAAATCGGAGATGCTGGGAATGGGTAGATCACTGAACTTTGAATTCGATTGCCCGATTGATCCTTTTGATCGTGCAGGATATTGTTGTGTGACATTGCGTTGAATTTAGTAATTAGGTTTGTACGTAGTCACCATATAACCCCCCCCGCCGCCGTGGACACAACCGAAGGTTGGCTTTAGCCTGTCGTCGATAAGTATTGACTTCGTTGTGCCGTTCTTTTTGACTAGGAAGTGTGTACTTAATCGTTTGCTTACTTGATATGGGTCCTCATATGGATATACCAAGGTTTATGAACACGATCAATTCGTTTAAAAACGTAGTCGACGTCCACCAGAGCTACTGGGACATATGCATCCTGCTCGGGTTGTCGGGGAGGTGTTGCCTTAATGTTCTGCATATGATAACGAAGAAGTGAAAGGAATTTTGATTCTTCAACTCGATTTACATTATTGGGAATTTCCAGATTTTCATCGTATACGAGCTCGGCTGATGAGCATTGTAAGTCGTTGGTCTATTTCATTGAACAGTTTCGAACTGCGTACCTTGATCGGTTGCGCTCTGAAGAGGTTCGCCGAATCATGGGACAAATGCATTAACGAGTCTTTTTCAAGAATAACGAATGAGATATCCCGAATTGAGTATGCTTCAGGCGATCATGTGGATTTAGCGATTGTCGTTAAGAACGAGATGGAGGAACATCCATATGAAATGGTCAAATCTATTATTTGGAAGCGTGAATGCTTCAAATGGATATTTGGTATGCCGAGAAACTTTGGGACTTTCGACAACCTAGTAGAGGGCGAGACCACTCATTGCAATCTTTATTGATCGAAGGCCAGAACATTTCTTGGTAACGGCTCGTCTTGCAGCGCAAATACCAGGATTAGAGAGGCTGTGTTCGGCTGTTACGCTAGTATACATACGGAAATGGGTATGCAAAGTCTAGGAATGCCTGTACTAGTAGTTTCACACCACACTTGATGAGCGGTAAATGGTATTGGGGTGAAAACTACTTTTTCTCATGAGATATTACTGGGGTGCTCTTGTAGAGACTCTAACTCTACATCACCTTATTAAGCTTGAGCTAATGTAGGCAGGTCGAAGGTGACCGAGTGAACGTTGTTGCTTGCTAGTGAGTGCGACAAATAGTCTGCGGCAACCTTTTTGGTTATACCTGACACATGCCTGATGTCTGTTGTAAACTGAGAGATTAGACCCAAATGTCTGGCCATTGGGTCATTGAGAGCCACATTTTTTAAACATTATCTCTATATACGTAGGTACATTGTTTTTAACTTATATTAGGTACTATTAAGCTGGCCTTTGCTAAAAACGTCCTCATTCGAATTGAGGTATGTCACTGAGGTCAACGCTTCCAACTGTCCCATTCGCACTGGTTGTGAATACTTCTTTTGTCAATCTCTTTTCGTTCATCCTCTGTATATGTCCAAATAATCTCAACATACCTTTCTCAATTCACGAAACTACCCCTTCGTTCACTTCTCAATGCTTCATTTTGGAAGACATTACCACAAGTAGCAAAAGTGGTGTGGTTGGAAACGAGTGCTAGTTGCGACTTTTAAGCCAAGTTTTAAAGGTACCCTGATGAAGGCTGAATGGCTAACCAAGGGGAAAACACTTTGGTCGCAAACAATCCCTGTCGATGCCCGGCAAGGTCGGTGTGTACAAGTACCTTACTCTGGTATGCGGCACTCCCAACTTCAGTTCCGGTTTTACTCGTGGGAGCAATATGAACAAAAATAATATTGAAAAGAAACAAACAGATGCCCAGATGACCCGACACAGCAACGTATAACGACTAGGAGCAAGGACTATGAACCTTTCCCCTTTGGGAGCTTGCTCCAAGTGGGGCAATCGCAAGTTCTGCCTTTGCGAGTACCCACCATGGTACTTCGAAGTCAGGCACCATAACCACAAGCCTGCCAGGAGTCACCAGTAACAGTGACAATAGCACATTTGAGAAACAGAGATTACCGCAAGAGAAGGTATAATAGCGTCCATTTCGTTCTTGGCAGAATTGCAGAGAAGGAGGCCGCCGGTACCAGCTCGGAGAAGAACAAAACCAACAAAGCAAAATTTCAAGCAGGCAGTCGTTTAGGACTAGAAAGCGCTCCAGAACGCAACGGCCGCAGGAGCGGTAACCTCCCGCACTAAAAGGGAGAGATTCGGTAAAGATAGCTCAGCACCTACCAATAGTGAGCAAAAAGGGAAAAGCTCTCAAGACCATCCATAGTCGGAGAAACTTCTACTTCAAGAGCCCAACAACGAGGCTCAACGGGTAACAGGCCAATGGGCGAAGTAATGAAGGACCACCTTCTAGTGGCACTAACCATGATCGTAAAGAGCCAATGCATCAACTTTGATTTGCTACTCTATATTTTGCCAATTTGACGGCAATTGAGAAGTGAAATCATTGTTCACTTTCTTACTTTAATAAGATGAGAGTGCCAAGCAAGCTTGCTATCTAAGGTTTCACCAAGATATATTGTTTTACAAAGAAAACTCTGGTGATGCCATCTAAGTTGGGAACTGTTGGATTCCCTTCACCGTCTACATAAACGGTACAACTCTCGATAGGTTCGTTACTGATTCACCAGAAAATGGCCTGCCATTCGGATACTCCGATACGAATTAAAAGAGTTTTGATACAAATACTCTCCATATACAAAATTTTATCAAAATACTCTCGATCAACTAATAAACACCATTAAAAATAAATGCCCTGTTTAATTAGCCCATTCAAATCCTTCTGCATACCATGCATAATTGAAGAGCCCCACAGCCATCGGGTGAGTTAGCCAATGATTTTACAAGAGACCAACAAAAAACCAACCACCAAAAAAAAATAAAAAACAAATTCCAAAATCCAAAAACAAAAAGCCCCCAATCCCACCATACCTGAAAAAGAGCCAAAAAGACGAATATCTGTCGCTTATTTAGCATTTTCAGTACTCAATCAGCATATCAGATTTCATCCAGAAGGGCAATGAGTACAAGAAGTTCTTAAGAAATTCGTTTGTTTCCTTTCGGTCTTGAAGTCCAGCTCCTTATTTTTCTTATACATGCATATACTTATATGTGTATATAAGTATATTTTTTTTTCGTATTCATTGTCAACTTTTCTTAAATCTTTTCAAAAGTCCTTTTTAAGAAGGACAAAGCCAAAGAAGAACTCCAAACAAATAAATTGATGTTAAAAGTAAATTCAGTCAAGTAAAGGGGGGTACAAAAAATGAAGAAAAAAATATTTGGTAAGAAACCAACCAGCACAACAACAACAACAACAAAAAATACCAAATCAAAAAAAAGGAATACCATCGTCCACTAAAAACAGAAAAGAGCCTTTCGCTTGTCAACGTGAATTTGAGCGAGATTGACCAGCTCAGAATTCAGTCAGATCAAACAAGAAGAAGTCTTTGGGAGTTTGATATGCAAAGTGGCTACCAACGCAGGGGCAGCGCGCAAAAATTAAAGGTAGTCGAAGACCAGGTATTTTTTTTTTTGAAAATAAAAAATAAAAAAAAAAATAATAAAATAACGAAGATTGAAGAAATAAGAAGCAGAAATGCTCGTCTTAAAAGCTACCGAAAACCGATGTTACCATTTGATAGTATTAAATTAACGAGAAGACGTCAACAGGACTCATTCCTCCTAGTGACATAACAAAAGAAAATCCCGCGATTCAATCATTAAACATTTTTCTGTCCTCCATGGAGGAGAGCTCCTCCACTTAGGGGCCAAGGAGCAGAGTGTATCCCTTGCGCGATTCTAAGATGGAGAAGATTTTATTCTTCGTTGTTTTTTGGTTTTGATTTTTGCAAAAATCTTTGTTTTTTTTTTATGTATACTATATATACTGCTGTCAAGGAGAATTTATGCATGTAAAACTGGCCACCCTGTAAATCAATTGAATTCTGCTCTCTTTTCTGTTGTTCATCTTCAAAAAACAACAGCAAAAAAAATTGGAGACAAAAGGAATAAAACAAAACTGGGTGAAGAGAATCCTCAAGAGCCACAAGATGTAGGAAGAGTCTTAAACGATACAAAACGAAATATACAAAGCGTCTTCCAGTGGTCCACCTATGCACGTACATATAAAAGATGATAAAACTTCTGGGCAAGATATAGCAGCAGCAGGAGCAGCAGTGAGAGATGGGCACAGGGACACCAGACAAAACCTACAAGCCACACTAAATACACTTAATGACACCCGTGAATATAAAATAGGGCGCTATCTACGTCTGGTATCAAAAGTCCTCAGAGAGGATACATATTACATACATACATACATATAGTATATGCGAGGATTTCAACTTGTTGTTGCTGTTCAACAACATTTCAGGACTGTTGGCATCATTACTCTATACTATATACGCGAATCGAATAGGGGGTAGGTGATTAGTTAGTCTGTAGAATGGACTATGCCGAATATTTAGATGTGGTTCCAACATTTTGGGACCAAAATTTTTCGATTAATTAAAGTTTTATTTGCATCTGGAATGCCTTGGACTGATGTATGGGATCGATGGGATGTCGTTATTTAGCATTTTGTTGTTTAGAATTTGTTTAACAAATATTTATGTCGTATCCAAGCGGAGATGCACTAAATGATCAAGATAAGGATGACTAGTCAGTGTTGTGTTGATTGGCATCATCCACGTTTGGTATCATGAATCAATGGTGCAGATGTTTTATCGAAAGATGTGATTCAGTGTCAGTTGAAAGTTTCGTTTCAAGTGCAGTTTAAATAAAGTTGATCTAGGCCCAATTTAATTCTTCTTTTTCACATTCTTGTACTAGAGAGAATATTATAAAGAATATAACTACCAGGTCAACTTTGGTTGACAGACTCAAACCGAGTGAAGATGTTTTGATATTAGGCCTGAGAAAAAGTTCGAAGCGTTATCCCGATAGATGGCATTTAATTGGCATGGTGGCATTGATTGACTCGACCTAACGTTCGATGGAAAATTTTGGTTTGAAAGTGGTTTGTTTCCAAATTATCGTTGTGTATATCGTTGAAGGCACTTTACCAAATTCAACTGCACGAAGAAAATAGTTCGATCGCTTTCGTTCTTTCGCAATTTTGATGTGTAGGATAAGCAATGGTGTGGTGGACTGAAAAAACTGATGAAATACTTGAAAAAGAGCAAGATGGGCATATCAGCAGCGTTGATATTGGTATGAAGCTAGGCATTGATACGAAGTTGAATAAAGAAAGAAGATCTGATCTATATATGGGTCCTTTATAAATTGATCGCAAAAACCATGACAGACCGCATAATTGAACAATGGGTCACGTATGGCCTTTGGAAATGTCACAGATTATGAATAAGCGATAGTGAGCCATCAGCTAGCTTTTTGCGAAGCCAGAGGATTGGTGTCGAAAAACGTGATGATGTGTATATATCTGGTGGGACTAGAGGAGAATCGTTCACTATGGCGTGCATGCCGTTGGTAAAACAATTAATTCTAACCCAGAATTGAACAAAAGGAAAGATGATGCAAGACTGTCAATTGTTCCGATCTCTGCAGAACTCCCTCAATGGAATTAACCTGGCTTTAAAAGAAAAGGCCTGTGAAAACTACTTGATTCAGATTTACAACCAGAAACCACAGAACTTCTTTGCCGATAGTATCATGACACAAAACGTGACATTCATAATAGATTACACATGTGTTATATTTCTCCTAACCAAAAATAACTATTGTTTTCTTCTTTAAATTATGAGGTACAAATGTACTGCGCGGACAATCGACCGCTTGACCCACTGTAGGAATACAGCAGGACTGGCAAAATTTTATCGCTACTATCATAGTGACTGTTCCTCCGGAAGAAACGCGCTTCTGCCTCTACGCCAATCTTATCCCCGCAACACAAGATTACCCCACTCATCTCACTCCCACCACTTGCAGCCTGTTCTTTCGCGCACTCAACAAAATAGCAATTCGTTTATCAATAGAACAACTCGACTGTGGAATAATCTCTTGTAGTTAGTGTTTCCGATGTTCTACAACATCCAAGAGTTCAAACGCAAGGTTCATTACCACCTTCTTCAATACCCCTCCGTACCTTTATAACCCTTAACTTAACCCCCCCGCCCTCATGACCATGATCAGAGGCCATGATCAGCAAAAACTTAAAATAGCAGGATAAGCTGGACGCGCTGATCTTAACGAACAAAAGTTGTATGTTATATCTGGAGATCACAGGTAAGGCATTTACTTTTTCCTGGAAGGATTACAAATATAGCATGATCTATAACCCAGAAGTGCGATCTGCTTTTGGAACTGGTTATAGCAAAACTTAGAACCTTCAGCAAAAGTCCTAGCTGTTGTTAGTCAAGATCCCGGAGGAGAGAGCAATCCAAAATCACATACTGATTAAATGCAAAGATTTGGACAATATCACTGCCTGTTAAGATTTGTGAAGCCCTGTTATCGGCTGGATTTTCCTGAAATTGGTGTTCAAATTCCTGGAATTTGGACACATATTCAAGATAAAAGGTAGAACAAACGACAAATATTATTAAATAGAATAGTACACATATGAGACCCTTGTGGTACTCCATTGCAGTACCGACTCGTCATGTTGATCAATGTCTAGTTGTAAGCTTAGCTTGAGGGATAAAGTAAACTTTGTGTTAAGAGCAGTCACAAAGGTTTTGAAGGCGATAGCGATGAACCCTGCGTTTAAACTCTTGAGTTTTGTAGGCATAGAAATGCATATGATTTCTCTAGAGTCGGGGTTTTATATTTATTAGAAAATCCCTTGTCTTTAACATGCCCGAAAAATGGGACTGTAAACAAAGGAAATGACTCGAGTAGGCTAATCTGGTGTTGGGGCTATAAGAGGGAGAGCGTTTATTACGATGGCTCCAAAGGTCGATCGTGGAGCTATCGTCATCGATGAGTTTCAAAGTCCTTTTTTGCGTTCCACAGTCTAACCAAGCTAGGATGGCCGGACGGATATGGAGAGGTGTTGCAGCTTTTATATGAAATAAGAATATACTTCGTTTTGGAGGTATCGGATTCGAGACGAAGAAGGCAAAGGGGATGCAAATTTTCCCTCACGTTTCATCTCCAAAAAATGGTACCGCTTGTCTACTTAACTTTGCCAAGGTCCTCCGGTTTGAATAGGGCTGACTCTCATACGTGCATATGCACCTACAAAACGCAACCTGCTTATGCTCTAAAGCCATTCTAACCACTTTAACATAGTATAATCTCATCTTCTTTAAATTGTGGTTAAAGAGAAACAGTTTTTAGATTTTGTATAAGCTACACCTAAAAGTATGCCTTCAAACCATATTGTTGCAACCACATGCAACAAAATTTATGTTGTATCAAACTAAAATCATTTTACAAGATTTATTAAAAATTCGAATGACACCATTTATTTTTTTATGATATTTTCTCTTTATCCCATAATTTAGAGTTAGAAATTTTTGTGTAGTTTCATTTTAGGGTCATTTCGTCTGCAATTTCGATCATTAGCAAACGAAACTAGGTTAGATACTACTTGAACATCGGCAAACACATAATCTCTCGTTCGACTTTCTCTTTTGCAATTTCGATGTTCAAAAATGATTTCTCCTGAATCCGAATGTAATGCGAATCTAAGAAAAAAGCACAAATGAGTAACAACTGACAACACCTTCAAAATTCCCCAATCATCATTCGTCATATATATGTTATACTCGTATATACGAACGAATGTTAGCAAATCACCATTTAGCCATGTACGGTGCCACATTACAAGCTTAGCCTCAATTTAACTAAGCGGCGCATTAAGAATCAGAGTTTATGACTCCTTACCGCCATCGACTATAGCAGCCGAGTGAATTTCACGAATTGAATAATCTACACTTTTATAATAGACACGGCAAAGGAGCCTGCATTAATGGTCAGCCATTTATTTATGCAATTATCAAAGCTCAGTCAGCTGGCCCGGTGCTAAGGTGCTGTAAAGTAACACCTTCGAACAAAGGTCGTGCATAAAGTCAACAATTTTATGGCAACTAATCACTTAAAACATGCGCGGTTTGGAGTCAAGCTCTGGCAGCAAATCTCTGAATCTCTAGAATTCAATCGGAATGAGTGGTGGCTACCTGGATGTGTAGTGTGCTTATGCTTAGTATTAGCACGAAAAGTTCTGCTGTTCGAGGAGTGCAGTGAAAGGTTGAGCCTCCGCAACCAGCAACAGCCAGCATCATAACTCATCGCAAGGCTAGAAGATGGATTTATTGTTATTAGCCGTAGGATGGAGTACCTTGAGTGAGGACCTGCTTAAAGCTTCTTGGACTTATGATTAGTGGCACTGGGGCCACTTCTTCTCGACTAACACGGAACCGTGCATCTCTATCAATGAGCAAAATAAGAATCTAGAAAATGGAACGAACGAAGACGTCCAAAAAAAAAATAAGAAAGGCTAGAAGAAAATGACTAACAGCTAGAAATGTAAATTTATACAATCGTTAGTCGGTTAGAAGTCTATTGACTGACTCTCATTCTCTCTCCATGCTTTCTGGTATCGATTTCAAGGTGGTTGTCTAATTTATGATTTCATATGACTGTCTTCGAGACTTATCGGTTTCATAAATTACCACCAAAGAGCGGGCACCCATAGCAAGGCGGCCAGACTGTGGCGGTCTTGTGTTGATTGTTAAATGACGGTAATTTTTGTATCTACATAAGAGAAGTTGACTTGTATATCGCTTAACTGGGGAGGGTGGACAGATTTAAGATCTATATGTGGAAATTTATTGGGAGCACCAGAGCACAATAGTTTTGTTACAGGGTAAAGAATAGAGTCGGTTCGAAGAAACCAAATTGATCTTAAGTAGGCAATTTAGATGAGACTGCGATGTCAAATGAGATATTTGTGGAGGGAATATTTAGAATTTTTATGTTAAACACATTTGATTTTTTTTTATTAAAATGGGGATTTATGCAAATAAATTACTTTATTTTATAAGAAATTTTGCACGAATAGAAAGTACATATATGTATCTTGTGGGAAAGGGAGAGTTTCAGGGTTAATGACAAACAATATTCTAGTTTAAACTATTAAAGATCGTTCCAATGCCAAAAGTGAACACGCCTCACTTCTACGTTATTTGACAAAAAAAAATATTGCTTTCACTTTTGTGATTTCGATACACCTGACATAGACATCTGTCAAAATTTGACGCCATGTTGAAAACGCATTTTGACAATTAACAGTATGTTTTGCTAGTATCGATTATAACGGATATCGAAATTGTAACTATATAAACAGCACGTCACAAAAGCTCTAGCATCATCATCATCATCATCTGTAGCACTACAACCTATTATCTATATTATACGCACATAGTGGAATGTTTTGTCTTGGAGTCAGGGGCGACGCTTTCTTAGGTGCAAATGGTGCACTTGCACCGGGCGCAATTTCAGGAATTAGAATTGAAAAAATAATTTGAAAAGGTATTCACCTGACTTCATTTTCATCTATTGAAGCACTTTATTTTTATTACCAACATTTATTTGTCCAGTTTAATCTCTGTACGTTGGTCCTCTCGGGCGCAAGAAGTAACACGATATAGATTTAATGGAGCATTTACATTGGATATCTAATAGGGATACCCAAAATAAATATTTAAGTGTTTCTGCTTTTGTTCTTTGTCCTTCATTGCGACCACAATGAATATAGCAATATGGTATACTGCACCGGGCGCTACATAAATCTAAGCACCAACCCTGCCTCCTACGCCATAAGAGGACTATGTTGATACACTCTGGTAGTGCATGGAACTGAAAAAACGGACGAAGGGTCTTAAATTATGTAATGAAGGGCGACAACTCATCTGCCTGGGAGATCTATTAAGCCGAGGAGAAATGGAGAAAACTCTACAACGGAAAAGAAGAATGTCGTGGTCGACAAAATTTTGCTCGAACATACAGAAAATATCGTAAAGACTCAAAGTTGATAAAAGTTTATTCTTTAGGAAGTCACTTTACGGGTACGTCTTGCGATTATTCGAAATCAAATGGAAACTAAGCTGAACCAACATTGGTCGTGACTCAAGCGGGATTGAAATGTATTATAGATGCAGTGTTTCGCTTCAAGAAATTGTGGCTTGGCGAAATAGTCTCAGGTTTCCTCCAAAGCAATCAAACAGGGGCGACGCTTTTATTTGTGAAAATGGTGCACTTGAACTGGGCGCAATTCAGCAGAGACGCAATTTTTCTATTGTCCATCACTGCGATCAAAAAATTAGGAGCTACAATTTGGCATACTGCACCGGGCGCAAAAAACCCAAGCGCCGACCCTACCTGGACTTGTGTATCTTTTCGAAGCACAAAGATACTTAGTTTTTGCTTCGTTATTGATTAATCGCATTATTTTTGCAGCTGTTTCCAGTTTGATGAAGGCTTATTTCACATTTGCAAAAGACCAACCTATTAGAGCGACGTCATCAGCGTAAGACATTGACTGTGTTGACTTATTAAAGATGGATCCCGTCGTTTCTACCACCAGCGTCTCTTACCATCTTCTCCAACACTATGTCAAATATCAGGCATGACAGTGCGTCACCTTGTCTCAGGCCTCTCCCTGAGGTGAAACTTTCTGAGAGGTCTCGTCCAACTCTTAGTCTGCATCGTACTACCTCGATTGTAGGTTTTGTTACTTCGATTAAGTGTTTTGAAAATCGAAAGCACTCCGAAGCTTTAAATAACTCTTCACGCTTGATGCTGTCATATGTTTGCTTGAAGAGTATATACAGTACGTGAATATTGATGTGACAGCCAGCGAATTTGCTTTATATCATTACAAAAATACAAAATTCACCACTAAAGGTGAATTATTTTAGATTTTTCCTTGTATTGAATACCAAAACAGCTCAAACTTCCTTTATGACAAGCACGAATCTCAAAAACTTGTGACTGGTCACAATTTCACGTCTCAAAAGCTTGTGACTTATATGACTAGTCACAATTTAGAATAAGGGAGATAGTATCCCTTAAGGACGATTCATTATACCCAGGTTGCTGAAATACTTTTAAGCAGTCCAAAAAGCGACATATTGGAATTCTTTAAAATAGGCACAATTTTGAGTGATGATCTTTTCTTGAATCTTTGTAAGGTCATCTGATGTAAGATAACGCTTGAACTTATTTAACCAATTTTAAAGCAGGTGTCCTTCGTGCAGTTCGACATTGATCTCTTTCGGCGATAAACTTTGTTAAATGAAAGTTGTAATCGAACACTGGTAACACATGTCCCTACAAACATTTTGTCCGTTTTTGAATAATTATCTTACTTAGAATATCTAGATTGTAAAGAATTTAATAAACAATAGTGTACAAATGGACTAGATGCTTTTACTGTGCAATTCTAAGCAAGATCCGTTCCCGAATGATCACTTTATGAAGCTAGTGAATACTTTAAATCTTCTTAGAATTATATGTACTGATCCGTAATAGTGTCCCAAGTAACAAAATTCGTCTCATAAGACTCTACTAGTGTCTTATGAGAGGATATTCGACTTTTTTAAGAGAGTATCACTCTCATAACTTACTCTTATAGAACACTACAAGTGCTTTATGAGTGCGTTGTGAGAATTAAATGGCACAATTATGAGAGTTATTTTTGTCTTATAAAAATACCTTAGCTCTCTTTGCAAGGGTAACTATAAGGGCGCTGCAAGAGCTATACTCTCCTTAACAGAACTGTTAGAAAGGGAGCAATATATGGAAAGGCGATGTTGTTTAGAATAAAATAATTTTTATGAGAGTTATTTGCTCTAAATAACTGTCATAAAAATCTATTCGAAAAATATAACACTTAAGAATTTAATATTTATTATGTATGATAATAAACTTTAGAATTCGATTTTTAACGAAAATATTAGTCGCAATTTTATTGCGATTGAAACTTTACCGATAATAACAACCATTCTACCTCGATAAAAATCAAAGCGCCTTAAAAATAATCAAACTTTAACATATTTTTTGAAATTTTATTTCTTAAGAAAAAAAATAAAAGCTTTAGTATCGCTCAATAATTTATTTTAAATTGATTTATCATCTGAAAGAAATAACTTTGTATACTTTGCGCATATTCAATTAGGTAAATTAGCTTGATTTGTGGAATTTCGTTTCAGTATAAAATTCTATATTAAGCGAAAGTATGGCCGCTCGATGGTTTAAGTTTTTTTATAAGAACAAAATTCTGGTTATGAGATGGTAGTCTTTTTGCACTAATAAAAGTCTTCTTATAAATGTTTTAACATTTTTCGTCTCATAAGAGCATTTATATAAGAAGGGATATACTTGAAGTCTTGTAAGAACTTTCTTATAAGTGTCATAACACTCATAAGGACATTTTTTGACAGTTAAAGCCTTTGAGAGTAAAGCTTTAATAAAAAAGACACAATAAGAATAGAGGTTTTCTTGCACTCAATATAAGAGTATAAACATTATCTCATTATGAGAATGAAAGGCTTAGTAACTCTAGTAGACTTATTATCTCATAATAATACTACTATGAGTGTTAATTTAATTCTTATTACAAGAGCTATCTACTTGAGGGTATCGAAGAGTGTTAAGAGAGTCTTATGAGATAATTTCACAGTTTCCAAGAGTTTTTCTCTGGAGAGTTTGTTAGTTGGGTTTGCCCATCTACTAGTAGTCCTTATTTGCTTCTGCAGTGGATGTAATTATTACTAAAAGAAACACACAGAAAGCTACAGTTGACGATTGAAACTCGATCGGTTCTTCTCAAAGTGGCAATTCCAGTACAATAATAAATTTCTACAAGATCAGAAAAGCAATAATTTTGTGTCTATTTTGTGTCTATTTCCCTCTAGTACAAAACCGCGACATCTCTCAAAGTGAATTATTTCGAGCACATTGATTGTCTTCGTTTAGATTTCTTCTATTTATTTTTTTTTTGCTGTGTTTTTCTTGTGCTATGTTCATTTTCCTTTAAACAATTTGTGCTAAAAGCGCCGATAATTTAATTCACACAAGGTATCAATAGGGAAAAACTGGTGGAGCACCACAACAAGGTAACCAGGCAGGAAGAACATTCTGCAAAGTCAAGCAGCCACATAGTTAACAATAACAACGACTATGAGGCAACGGCGACACACAACATATGGAAATGACGGCGCTCCTAAAGATCCCCCTAGAACCACTCTCTAGGTGCTTAGGTACTTTATAAATAAATCTCAACTTGGAAGTGCTTAGGAACTTAACTAATGTTGCCATTCTTCTTCGAGGACTTCTTTCTTTCTTACTTTACTTTTTTTTATTTATTTTTTATATTATTTTATTTTATTTTTATTTTTATTTTGTTTAGATTTTGGTCTTTGCTGTATATGCAGCCAGCCGCTAACTTGCTAACTTATTGGCATTGTGCTCGTCCGATCGGGCTCTGAAGTGTGGAATTCGCTAAATGCAAGTTCGTGAACATTAAAAGGAAGGGAATCGACGCGCGCAGGCATTGTTCCAATGCCCAACGAAAAGTGTCTTCTCTATAGGTATTACAAAAAATAAAAAAAAATAGAGAAGAAGGATCCCATTCCCTTTTTCTTTGCCACGGTTTAGGTAAATCTCAGTGTCGTTGTTGCATAGAAGGTGTACAAGGGAAAATGCTAAATAGAAAGCCGGCGATATGGGAATCTTCTATGCTTTTAGAAAATTTCCGTTATGGGTATCATAGTTTCACAATAGGTCCCAGCGAAATTGCACTATGCTCCCCCGCACCCCCGCCACGGATCTACAGGTCATACTCTCCTATACGATTGGACATACACTTTCGTCTCACTAATAGATGCTACTTTTGCGTCTTGTTTAGCATCTAGCAGAGTGTGGTTGCGTTCTGGTCGATACCACAAGGTAACCATGCACCCACCCCCGCGCTTCACCACCCAAAAACAACACAAGCAAAATATCCACGAATTTTGAATATCGACCTGAAGGCAACGAAAATTAACAGGAGTAAAATTAAATACGTAATACGAAAATGGGAAGAGGTTTTCACAGAGAATAGGAAACCACCGATCCACACACAGAAGCACCTTAGCAGAGTTGATATCAACGGTGTGTGTCTAGTCTAGCACAGGTATATATACCTACTATGGTGTAGATAGATGGTCGCGCTTAGGTAAGATAGAAGATTTTGATTTTTCTTCAACGTTAAGAAAATAGACGGCGCGATCGATGTCGAAAAGTCTAAATTTGCATTATCGTGACTCGATTGTGTGCTCGAGGAGAAAAAGTAGCCTTTTACAGAAAATTTAATTTTTGCGTTTGAATACGGAAAGTGTTCAGAAAATTGATTGTCTTCTGAGGCTATTTACATCGAATTTAGTGTCGTGAAAGCTGAGGCTGATTTATCATTCCTACACTGAAAGAGAGATGCGATGTGTATGTATGTTGGATGCATTTCGTAAACGATGCTAGAATAGATTGGGGATATAAGGGATATGTTTTCTATGTTTTTTTTTGTGGTTCGATTATGCAAAAGAAAAATAAATTTCACAAGGGAAAAAACAATAACCAAAAAGGTTTAATCACGCAGGGAAAATCTGTTTTATTTTAATTGATTCGGTGGTTTTGTAATCCGGTTTAAGCTTGAAGCAAGCCATACGCATTCTAATAACAATATATAAGCGGAATTGGTAGCTGCTTGAAGATACTTCACCTGCCTAACGATAGAAACTTGCTTTGATGAAATCCTAGAACAACTATATAAGCAAACAATGACCGTATTAAATGGCTACTAACTTTTAGTGAAATAACTACCTAAATATGTATAGTCCGAAAAATACTCCGAAAACAGACTGTGAATATAAAGAAAGCTTAGACAACTGGTAATTTAATCCAGCCAAACGTTCGATGAAATTCGCTATATATTTTAGTGAAATATTAAGCACTACCAGGTACTCCGAAAAGTATTCCGTAAACGGTGCGTGAATATAAAGAAAGCTTATACCCGGCTGCACCGGCTGAACTGCGCAAAATCGAGAAAATTGGTGCAATGAACTTTAAAATAATCTCAGTTCGCATACAATTTCCACATATTCAATTGAGGATAAAACAGACCTCAATTCGGCCAAATGAACTCCAACTGAAATTTCACGTAAAAGCTCGCTCAAAAGAGAGTAACCAACTGAAATATTGGAATGACATTCCAGTGAGCTTTTGAATTTCTAGCTTCTGGTGAAAAAGAAATAATTCGATGAACTGAACATCAATTGGACTTTAGCCGATGAAGCCACTTATGTGGATTCAACTGAAAATTATTGAACTAAGGTTGGTGAAGCCAGGGCATTAGACTAAAGAAGGCTAGTGACAATGGACTGTGACGAAGAGACGGTCTGGTCTGGACTCCGAGAAAACGATACTCAATTCTAGAGTGAAGTACCATGCTTTTCGTAAATACAATCGACATCATTGCAACAACATCAAATTTTCCACAACACTGGTGGGCACCTGTCCATATTTCCAGAGAGCTAAAAGGGCTCCTGTAAAGTTTTTGTGCATACATCTCACTCGAACCCAAAGATAACTTCCTACTTTATTAATAGCTCTCTTACTCGAATTCATAAGCAGTATGGGATGGCTCTGGAGCTGCCTTGGGAATTTTTGTGGCTCCAAAGAGCTGTCGTTGCCCACTAGAAGAAGTTTACTCCACCCTCAGTTTTTCTCCACTCCCTCTCATCGAATGCTACCATAACAAAAAGTTGACGTTGGTGGCTGAAAGGGACGGGGAATTGCTTTAAAGAGGAAAGGCATAAAAGAAAGGAATGTTATCTAGATTTGAAAAGTGTAAAGACGAATGACTATTACACTGCGTGGAATAGGATCACACACATTTTGGATGGCAATCGACCACCTTAACTCACAAGTTAACTGAAGTCGGCCAGTATGAGAGAGGTGGGGCGAAAACTGAGACTACAAAAAATTAAAGCCAATCGATAGACATTGCAGTCCTATCTGCGAGACGATCTGGCATTGATCCCACACACTCGCAAATGTAGAATAACGGTTAAATGGTGGAATACTTTAACAAACTTTTGTCAGAAATCACAGCCGACAACAGTTTGCAAGCAGAAATTCGGTTGACAAAAATCATCAAGCTTTGAGATACTCACAGTACTCACATATACATCTAAAAAAACAGTCTGACATCTTGCTGTGACCGCGAGAAAAAGGTTGTTGGCAGAATCGTAGACGTTTTATGTGAAGGATGAAGTTATGGGAGACTTATCAAAGATGAGAAACTGCCTCCGAAGGTGTCGGATAAGCAATCTGATGCGGATCCTTGGATATAGAATCTCCCACACCTCATTCTCAATCTCTTACTACGACTTTCAAGTGGTGACTCAAGTTAACTTTGAATTGATGCTGGGCAAGCCCCAGTGAAAAGGAGAGAATGAATGCAGTAGGTGAGAGGGAATCCCCGTACCACATCAAAATGTAAACGTTATTATGTCGACCTGACTGAATTTAAAGGGGTTTGTTTCATATAGAGTAGTGTGGGTCCCATTTGGCAAGGAGTATGCCGGTAGAAGGATTTTTCACGTTAGTTCCTCATGAGAACCCAACAAAAAAATTAGCGATATTGAAGTTAGATATGGCCTTATCAGTTTCTCATAATAGTCCTATGAGGCAAAACTCATTACAAATGCAATGGGGCAATCCCGCCATAGTTTCACTCATACAATGCTTTAATTTCTGGTGTTGTTTTGCTTCATATCTCTCAAAATTATATTGGTAGTCGTGATGAATTTCATTTAGCATACTCAATAGACCAGATCTAGTTTGATTATGGAGGTCAAGCAGCATTGGACGTGGTTAGTACTTGGTTGGGGGACTGCGTAGTAATATACAACACTTGCTATTGGAAGGACCGAAAGGTAATGGCAAAGGTGGAATATAAATATATTTCGCCGAAATTGTGTCGTCGGGACACGGGATCAGGTAGAAACTATTTTTCATGACTGGAGCCACATGCGGCATTCCAAATGATGCCGAAATGAGCAAAGTGTTTAATACCCTTCGTTAGGTTTTATAGGGCAGTTCATATAGTGTCCATATGAGGCCCTAATTGCGTCTCCTCCTCCCAAATCAAATTCTAGTCGTAGTTATTGTTTAACGATCTCCCCTTGGTACGCGCATCCAGTGGAGAGGGAGGTTTACCTTGAAACAGCAGTCTTCTTACAAAGGTCAGTACGTTTAGAAAATTTGTAAGTGATCTGATCTAGATGTTGCCTGTGGGCCGGTTTTTATTTTCCATTCGGAACAGTAAATTTGGTAGGGGGCCTTAGATTGGGTGCAATCTTTATTTCTGTGAGTGGCCAACAATAGCTAGATGTAAGCGACAAGCCATTTGGTAGACTGCTAAGATTGCTCAAGCCGTCTGGCCTACAAACATGAAGCAAAGAGGTGGAGTAAAATAAGCCAAGTTAAATGGCCGCGATAATTTTGGAAAGAAGAAGACAAAAGAAGAACTTGCTTGAAAATTTGACCGTAAATGATTTATGGGATGTGACATCAATATAGAGACCAAGGTGGATATAATGCGTAGGCCAGGAGACCTAAATTAGATGACATCGACTCTGCAGATCGGGATCAGTTGAGAGAAGTTACCAGATGTTAGCAATAAATGCCGATGATATAACCGACTAGGTAGTGTGAGCCCAATAAATAAAGTATAGACTTAAAATGTGCTTAAGAAAATGCTTTCGCTGAATAATTTCAAAATCAAAAAATTTCTCTATGACCCTATTTCAAAAAAACCAAAACATCCCATAAATTACATAAAAAAACACACACCACATTCACGTAATCCATTAATAACATGAAGAAAACCAAAAAACTAACAAAAACATTTTGGGCGTGCGATTAATTTATTTTCTTGTTTCTCATCTTAATTAAAAATTGTTAAATAAAAAAAAAATCCATAATATTAATCAAAGATCAGCTTTTCAGCATCTTTTGATCTAATCGGCTCCAATCTTGTACACAGCCACAGCCATTGAAGTGGAACTAAACATCGATTTTGTGAAAATTAATTTATTTGTTTATTTAACGAAGCTAATTCGCAATCAAATAACTTTCACCTGCTTTGAAATCCACTAAAAGGAAAATTCGCAGTGAATAACACACTAATAGTAGTATCTGGAGACCAGCGCGATCGAGTGCATAGATCACTATTTTTTTTTTAACTGAAGATAAAATTAATGGAATGAAGTGTTATGAAAGTAAATTAACAATTTTGTTTTTTTGGGTAGATAGGTTTGAACACACAAAATCTAGTCTTCGGGCTATCCGGTACCCATTGGTCCATAAATACATCATAGGCTAATAGCATTTGTAGCATGATCTTGTTGCGCTAATTGAACTATCAACTGCGGGTTTTTGCAGCAATTTCAATTTCTTATCCATGTGAACATTTTCATGCAAAAAAAAACAAACAGGAAAATTGTGAATGAAAAACTCAACATAAAACTAGCGAAAAGTTGTTAAGATGTGAATTTTAATTACAATTCGGGGATGTAGTTTGTTATCGTCATATCAAATCTGTGGACATGTTAATCTACATGGTGCAGATATCTACAATTGCTGAGTACTTTCTGAGTCTTTCATAAAACATGATCTTCTATCAATTTTCACATAGTCAGACACGCTCGAGTGAGAGCCGCGCTTCTAATAACTTGATTTTGAGGCAATATATTTTCACATGGTGTCGAGATTTTCTAAGCTATAGGTACACAAACATCCAACGTATATTAAAAAGATTAAAAAAAACACAGTCTTGCTACAATTTACCTTAACCAAAAACAGACACGAGCAAAAAAATAAAAAAATAAAAAAAAGTATCTTTAATGATCAGAGACTATTTGCCATATTTAACCAATGAGGCATGGGTACTCATTACGTGACTATATATAAGCATTCGATGCAATTGTGCAACTTAAAACAGACGACAGCTCTTTGCCATTTACAGAATTATCAGCGAAAACTCAACTTTTCTGCATCTCGATCTCGTGGCACCACAAAAACCTATTCTAGCCTATTAAGAAAGAGCCTCGATCCTTCTCGACCAGCCAAATGCGGTTCTTTGCTGCACTAGCGACCTCTGGATTTTTTTAAAAAAATTTTGTTTTATCCAAAGCGCGCCCCCATTAAAACCCTGAATTTATTAGTATTAGACCTAAGACTCCTAAAAAACCCAAAAATTTCGCAATACCTGGGCCTTTACATATTTACCTCACAATTGGGAAAGGATGAATGTGCTGAATTCCCCTGTGGTTGAGTTGAGTTATGATCGATATCCTCACTCTCATTGAGAGGCTGCTCGGATTTCTGGTCACACATTTCATGCATGTTAAGTGCATTTTGTTTTTCGCTAAGACAAAGTTGTGTTCTGGTGGTGGAGTATGGCAGCGATTGTTTCCGATAAAATGCACTTGTGAAATTCGTGTCAGAAATACTGCAATTAATGCTCACG
Organism: Thereva unica; assembly: GCA_949987705.1. Lineage (NCBI taxonomy): Eukaryota > Metazoa > Arthropoda > Insecta > Diptera > Therevidae > Thereva > Thereva unica. The sequence continues at coordinate 87,335,664 of OX465285.1, forward strand.
AAGTTTTGTGCATATTTGAATGTGCGCTGTGTAAGAACTTAACCGGGTTGAGTTATGGAAGATTATGTTCATGTCACGAATTATATTCGGGTTTTATGGTATTAGATATTTAATGACGTCAAGTAATTGCCTTTAAATATTCATTGTTTTTTAGGAAATGGGTTTTTTGGAGGGTTTATAAAATGAACTAAAGCTTTGTGACGAAACTCTGCGCTAAAATTGTAGAATGCACAATATATCTCACAGCTACTTCGTTAGAGTTCAATAAATAACCGCATCTGCTTACGTCTCTTACTGTACACTCCTATAACAGATTTCGAAAGCCATTTGGTTAAAGATTTGTCGCTCAGACCTCACCATTTTAAATTGTGACCACCCGAGTAAAAATTAAAAAATGCCTTACAACAGGCGAATAGCGGCCGTTCGTAATGTTAAGGGTATATGATGGCCGTAGAATTATTAACAATTTTTAATGGAACCAACTACAGCTCTAGGACCGCAAGACTTGACCAGAAAGTTTAAATGACGGAGTATTGAGCAGTGCTAGCGGCCATACAACGGGCGTATGAAGGCCAAGTTCCTAACATTTTCGTTATGCACAATTATCATACTTAGAGACTACCGATGCAAAATTTTGACAATCGTTGGTTTATTGTACGTGAAGAGCGCGTATTTTTTATGCCCGGCACCTCTCCGAGGATTATGTTTCAATCTCAGCCGGTGTTCGCCCGTTGTAAACCCATTTTTTATGTTTACTCCGGAGTCATAAGTCAAAAGCTTTTGAGACTAGTGCTTGTTATTGAGAGTTTGAGACACTATCCTTGTGATTCTTATCTGGTTTTGGTATTCTAAACACCCAGTTACAAGAAAAATCACAAACGACTCCCTCTAATGGTGAATTTGTGTTGTTGTAATATGGATATAGCATAGAGTGCGCGACAAGGTAATCAATCTACACCTGAAAATATTGATGCACAGTAAGGCAACACCTATGTCTGAAAGTCCGAGAGCTTCTCATCGAGATGGCTGTATGTCGGTTTTGTTCGCTTTTTCGCGAAGGTTGATCCTTCCGATTCTTCTTTACGGATCGGAAACGTGGACACTGCTCAAACCGAACATCAAGAAGCTCGAAGGCTTACAAATGCGGTGCTTGAGGCAGATTTTCGGTGTCTCACTCCGCGATCACATTCGAAACGAAACAGTCAGACAAAGATGCGATCAACAGACACTGATAGAAAAAGAAATACAAAAACGACGACACCGGTGGTTTGGACATGTTTGCCGAATGGATGATAACCGCTTGCAACGTAAACTTTTCTGGCGAGACCGTCCCGCAGACTGGAGAATTCAGCGATCGGCACCGAAAAAAACGTGGCTTAAAAATATCGTGAGCGACTTAAAGAATCGACTATTATCAGTTGCCGAGGCTTGAAGGGTCGCCAAAAACCGATAAGCGACACCGACAGCAGCGTATCCGTTGCGGGGACGTCCCGCTCGACCCACCAGCTAACGGATCAAAGAAAAAGATTAAGAACCACGTCCAATGCTGCTTGAACTTCTCAATCGAACAAAACCCAGGCTAATAAGTGACACCAAGTGATCGAGTTGAAACCATTTTGACACTAAGCGCTTGGAGTCAGTCATTCAAACCATGTAGGGATTGGATTCAAACAAATGACTCATGAAGAAATGTCAAGGGTAACTTTTAAGCTATCTAATATCGTTGGCAATAATTCAATATTGTTCTTATTTCAAACCTAAAACAGGTCGTACCAGTTAGTCGAGCCTTTGTACATGAAATTTTCATTGACATCGTATATCACCCTGTCGTATGTTCTAGAAATTCTGCTAGATGAAAACTCTGACAGATATCTTAGATTCACTTCAGATATGTGCTCTAAACATTCACGAGTTACAAACTGCATCAAAGCTCCCTTGCACCTCCATATTTGTGGAGTATCAGTTTTTGAGAAAGAGACCTTTCGTTTGCCTAAACAACACAAAGGATCAACGTAGTGCCATTCAACGGTACCTGATCAATTCCGAGTATACTTAAACTAGCATCATGAGGTAATAGTGGTCGATCGAACCTTCAACAGCTTGGTAGATCAGTTTTAACTACTGAAGATCGTTTCGATATCGACCTTTCATATTTATAAATGTCGAGACCTAAAGCTATATTAGTTTATTGTAAAGTATCCCCCAAGTATTGTTGCTTAACATTCCTCCCTTCTCCTCCAAATATGTCATAAACATCAAATTGATCCTCGTTACGATCACCACCTTCAACGATCGTGTGCAATTTCTTGCGCCAACATCCTTAATACAATATCACCTGACCATGCGCGCAAGTTGGGCACAGTTGGCAAATTTCAGCAAATACATGGTGTAAATTGAAGCAATCAACTTTAATAGGATCCACCTAACCGAACCGCACAGTAATGGAATGCACTTTAATCAAGAACTTGTGTAGCAGCCCCTCTGATTTCCTGGGAAACACCTTTTTTATATGAAAGATGAATTCGATCTTAAAACGATCTTTACTGATAAGAATCTCGTTCAATTTCTCTTCTATGTACCACGTATGTGACAGGAAGGTGGAGATTGGAGATTTTTCTAGTATAAAATTTTGAATTAAATTCTGCATTCTGGCCCCCGTTCGCCCGCGATCGGTTCTAGTAGGATGAGATTGCGCGGCCTGCTGTAACACCCTTTCGCATGGATCGCCGAGGATCAACCTTTCTGTCCAGTATTAATATAAGAAGATACTAGTAGTTTTACGGATATGCACCCAGGGTTAGCGCAGATAGAGGTAACCGTTTCTCATTTATTTTCAACATTTTATGCCTCCTGCCTGAGATATGCCTGTACGGAGTGCCTCAATGCGCACATACCGACCGGGTGGATAGGGTTACAAGGAATGCCGTTCGTTCATGGCATGCCTCCACCTCTTCGGAATAAGCTACTTCTTTAACAATTTTCTACTATGTAATCTGAATGAGAGGACGTGACGAATAACTAACTACTTTATGTAGAACGCCTTCTCCTGGTTCTTGAGCAGCTTCGACTTCTTTTTTTTTCGTTGCTGTTGCTGGTGTCGTTTTGGTCCGTTTTGGCTTGAAGATTTTTTTAGTTGTTGTTGTTGTTGATGATGCTGTTTTGCTTGTGCATTTTATCAGTGTTTTAGAAGAAGGCGAACACTGAGACTCATCATCATTATGACCATCAAGGCTCATCTTTCCTGTGAGGTTGAGATCTCGTGTGGCCATCTGGATATACGATCATGGGGTATGGGATGGTGAGTGAGGTAGGGACCCAGGAACGTCGTTGCTGCGGCCATGTTCAGTGTGCATATTGTGGTAAATTAACTTCTTCAACACTTTTAAAAAGGCGGAAACTCCTCTATGCCGGGGCCTGCACTAGAACCACATCATAGCGATCATCTAAGAATTCTCCTCCATCTCGCTCCACACGAGATCCTTCTTAGGTGCCCCTTTGGTGCTTCTGGTTTGTATCTGACCGCGCTCTACAACCTGGCGTTGTATAAAACAATAAATTCCATGTTCAGTTATTGATTTCCTATTACAGAGACCGCCTACCCTCTACCCCTTCGTCTCATATGACCATCTTTCGGACTTTCTGATATCTTCAAGATACGTCTATGTGTGTATATCTTGTGAATGTATGATTGCGTACCCGCTCATTCGTTTCGCTGCAACATGCGGTCGCACTGTGTGGATAATAATTAATTCTGTGATATTATATCTCTAGGTATATATCTTCATCTATATCCACACCTCTCTCCAATGGGATATGCGCATCTTGCCAATATTTATACGAAACAAAAATCTTCTTGTCAGACGATTGAACCCGAAGGAAGCTATGACTCTACATGAGCATATACGCATGAGCAGAGCGCTCGGGCTCAACTGGTCAACCATTTTAATTTTCAGCTCCAGTACATACTATTAAAGCTCATTAAAGTTGATTGGGTTTTGCGTTCCTCAGTTCTCTTCCTTTTTTTGTTGTGTTTTTGTTGTATTTTTGCTTTTTGTGTTTGTAGTTGTTTTTGGTTTTTTGTTTCTTGTTCGATTTATTGTGTGGATGCATTAAAAACGTTTGGTGTGGATATTAGAGATTAAGATTGGTATCTTAGGAAATGGTATCTTGGCTACTAAATTTAGATTTTTAACTTCTTTTATTACGGGGAGGATCGGCATGATCGGTTATAGTTGAGATTCGTAATACTAGTAGAGAATCTGTTCGCTCTTGTAGAATGAAATAATCCATGATAATTGCTTTAAAGGGTTCTCCCCTCTCCCGTTGAAGTTCATTCCATCAATTGAATGAATTACAGAGATTTTGAGAGTAAACTTGCGGAAGTTATAAGTTAGATAAACTGTATGGGAAAATTTCAAGTGATAAACACGCAAAACTACGACTTCCTGACTTCTACTCGTTCTCATTCTTTTATGAAATATGGGGCGTGCCAATTTCTTGTTTTTTGGCAGTCTAAGTGACATTCAAAATGATTTTTCCATTTTTTTTTTTTTTTTTTTATGTGAAAGACTAGAGTCACAGGAAACGCCCTTTATACTGTGTCGACAATCTATTTTCTTCATATAGAGTGCAATGTCGAACAGCAGCTCTAGTCGCGGAAGAAAGGAACTGTCACAACCTACCAGCGATATTTTGCAGTCCACCTACTCCCAACCATTACTGGCGACTTTGTCATCGGGGCATCGAGAAACAACTCGTTGGAGTGTTATGCCTCCTGAAACGAGTTGAATCTCATCAACCAACCGATGACATGCGCTTTGGTGAAGCGGGGAAGGGCTAAGGAAGGCTATGACAGAAGGAATCAGGAATGTAAAGAGGGAAGAAGAAAGAAGGAAAGTTATGTAGGTGGGAAAGTGGAAAAGGCGAAGGACCGTGGGGCTGGCCGGGATTCGAACCCGGGACCTCTGGGATAGTAGCTAGACGCCTTACTCCCTAGGCTACCGAGGCCCCCCATGTGATAATCCCACCAAAAGGACGAAGGTATTTTATGTACCGGCTTCACCTACCTCAGTTCAATAATGTTCAATTCAATCCACAAAAATGGCTAAAGTCCAGTTCATGTTCAGTTTGTGCTTGAAATTGTTATTCCTTTTTCGCCAGAAGACAGAAATGCAAAAACCCACTGAAATGACAATCCACTATTCCAATTGGTTACTCTCTTTTAATCGAGCTTTTACGTTAAACTTCAGTTCGAGTCCAGTTTGGCGAACTGAGGTTTGTTTATCCTCAATCCTTATTTGATGAACGCGTGCCGCTGGTCACAAGAAGCCGCAGGCCATCTTCGCTCTGTCCTTGGTATTCTTGCTAAATCCGTGACCTGATAAGTTAGCGACAGTGCATGTACAGGAGTTATCGCAAGACTAACTAGGAACCTTAGATATCTTTATGCCCGATAAACTGCTTCGCAACCTCGTCACTAAAAAGGTAAAATCACAAACACGTTGATTTTGTGCTCGTAAGCTTGACTCCGCTTTAAACTCCAAGTAACTCTGGTCCAATCTTCGATCGTTGTGCATACATGTTGCTGCACCTTCTCCTGTTGATATCTATGAAGACCTTCTTCTTCTTCCCCTCCAGTTTACTCTATCTCTCGACCATTCTCAGGTATTCCGCATAGTACTGTCTGACTTATTGAAATACTGCTCTCCATTTGCTCCAACTGCATCGGTTTTGATGAAATCTCTCCACGCTTCCTTACCCCAATAATTTTGGATTTCATCACGCATGTTTTTAACTACTGCTTGACTTCTCCCCAAGTTCCCTTGTTGTGGATCCCTTCTCCTGCAGATATCTCAGTTTTCCGTCCCATTAGCATTCCTTCTTTCCTTGGTCAAGCACTATCATTTCTCTTCTTCTGCTACGCGGCTTTTCTCCTCTTTTCTATCCAGCCGTTTTCAATGTGTTCGTCACCACAATGCTACCTCCTCTATCCTACAGGTGCCTTCTGGTGTTCCACGAGGTTCAATTCTTGGTCCCCTACTATTTTCATTATATATCAATGATCTTGCTGGGCCCGAAAGTACAGCGGCCATTCGCCTGCTTTTTCCTACCCTTGATCTGTTCGGAAGGAGTTTTCGAAAGCGGGCTCGAGTATGCTCCGTGGGTTCCTCAATTCTCCTCCAGTCTTCCTTGCCTTGGCTTTTTAATGAGCCCAGAATCTTAGGGCTGAACGACGGCATTGTAGCCCTGCTTGTTGTCCCAGTAGGGTGGTAATTGCAATTCCACCTCCAATTTTTTTAATTTCTGGGGTCCCTGCTCCTCTGGATGATGGGAATGTTTCCCTCGGTTAAATGGGAACTGGTGCTGCCAATTTTCTGGCAGATCCAAAAAGTTTGGGCAGAAAGGCGACTGCCCAGGTCTGCCTTTGTGTATCCGGGTTCCTTGATTCCGACCTGAATTTGTTATGTAGTGAAGGAGTTCACGAAAGCGGGTTCGGGTGTGCCTGTGGGTCATCGGATTCTACTTCGCCTCTCCTTGCCTTAGCCCTCTCCAGATTAATTGGTTTACAAAAGCCCCATGGAAGGAAGGGCAAAGACTCCATATCAATAGGCACTATATAATTGGGTGCACCCGGTCCCCAGAGGACATTGTTAAACGACAGTGCAAAACCTGCCCACTGTCATGCAGCTATGTAGGCCCCATCATATTAGCCCATTCCTTTTACGAAACCTTCCAGTGGCCACTTCCACCAGTCCGATATAGTTATGGCAAGTGCGTATTGTTCCCCTATTTCGTGGATACTTTTACATCTTAAATATATAAGACCGATACATGAGATGGCCTGAAGCATGCCCAAATTCGAGGCATATCAGTGGCAAGTATAGCAACAGAGCTCCGAGAACGGTGACTTCCTCAGTTGTGGTCTAGGATGTGAGCTTTATTCGGGAAGAGAACCTGGCGGTGAGCATGGAGTGAGCACACTTTGTGAAACTAGTTTAACTTCGCTGGGTTGGGTTAGTGTGTAGGTTTCCATGCAGGGGAGTCTTTGGTGTCAGTCTATCGCCTAAAAGAGTACTTCTCTGCTCTAAATGCTCGGTCACTTCACACTTGATTTCCCGAGTAAAGATAACAAAAGATCTTACAACGGGCGAACACCGGGCGTTATTGATATGTAGTCCTTAGCCAGGTGCCGGACATCAGAAGAATTTTCGCAGGCCTGTGCGGCCGTACACTACACACACACACCAACGAGTTATTCCCCAGTTGGTTTTTTACATAACGAACATGTTAAGTACTTGGCCTTTTTATGACCATTGCCCGTGTGCACAGCTGAGAACTCCTCCATTTAAATATTTCTCTTAAGTTTGGCCATCCTGGGCTCGCTTTAAAAATAACTAAAAACTCGACGGTATCCTATGCCCATTAAAAAGCCAAGTGGCCGGTGTTCGCCCGTTGTAAGGTTTATTTTTTTTATTTTTACTCGGGTTCATCTTGTTTATTATCTTGCTGATGACAAAACTTCGCCTCCAGATATAGAATTCTCTGTATAAAAAACTTCTGGTTTTCGAAAGATAAATCCGAAAATATACACCAAACACCAGAATCCTTACCGACACTTCGCATCAGCAATGACTTAAGCTATAAAAGACATTTATAAGGACAGTCGACAAATTCAAATTGATTCCATTGGTAGTAATAACGATACGAACGTTCTCGATATGCATAAATGCCATCAAAATTCTCTTTAAATTTTTTTTATTTAAATTCTGACACAAAATTACATCTCGTATTTCTTTTTCAAAATATAATAAAAACATAACTCACTCTTCGTTGAAAAAAAAACACAGTATGCCCAACTGTATTTCATCACGTTCAACCTCCTCAGCACTCATCTTTTGAAGTAAACTGACGTTAAATCAAAAAAATAAAAATAAAAAACGAAGAAAAATCAGAAAAGCCCGTTTCGCCTTTCCGCTGATTTTTGCGCAGAGCCGGCGAGAGTGATGTGATTTCACACAAATTAACAATTTAATTGATCTCTCACCGTAAATACCCGTATTCACATCCAGGCAAAGAACCACCAAAACTGTCCGTTAAAGAGCTAAAGAGCCCACCAAAAACAGAACTTTTCTGTCTGCATCTTGTCGAACAGCACCTCAACATCGGGCAACATGTGTCAAATTATGCATTCCCATGTTTCTCAGTCGTTCTGTCATTTTCCTTATATACAATATACATATGTATATAAATATATATATGTTTCCCTACCTTCCTTTTTTTTCGACAACATACTTTTTTTCACCTGCATATTCATCACTCATCGGCTGGCAGTTAGTACCACGTTTGAGGGATAGAGGGCGCGCGGGTGCACTACTAATCCCGAAGTAACAAACTAAGTCTGGAGAGTTCATTTTTCGCAATTATCCAATCCAATTGGCCATTTTTGGGATGCAGCGCTGAGTGTGTTGCAAAACTGCGCGAATTTTTTCCAACGTGCATATGGTCTTAAGAGTAGCATCTCGACCAGGACTGTGCAATCTGCGCGCGCACAGGTATATTATATTGGCGGCGCTGTTGAACCATTGGCATCCAGACCAATAAATTATCTAACAGTAGTGCAACAAGCGAATTTAATTTCATAATTGTTGCCCATTCGATCGGACACTGGTCTGTTCGATATATAAAAGAGAAAACCAGAAGCGTTTTGTCACAATGATTACTTCTGGACATGTTTTCACCTATGTAGGGTAGGTAGTCGCGCCTGGTGGCAGATATAAGTACCTCTACCTATGCCCGACGGACGATCTATAGCTGAATATACTGTGCACGATCGTTTAGGTATATATCTCTCTCAGACTGTGACTCGGATATAGTACGTAAGACCTCTTTTCCATTATGGCATAAAAGTGAGAAGAAATCGATTCGATTTATTCATTTATTTTCATTTTATTCGATGCTTTTATGGAATCATGATCGACAGTTTAATTGATTGATTTATAAAAGTGAACTTTCATTCATGCTGCGCGAGATCGGCTGGCCGTTTTCCTTGTGCGGCGCGGCAGATAGATCGGTCGGTTCGCGCGGTATTTTTACTAAGTATTTAGTTGGGATATGGATTGGTCAATAAGGTGAATTTTTGTAGAACTTTTATGTTTTTGAGCACTTCTTCATTTGGGTGCTGGTTGAAATGCTGTTTTCAATGAATCATCAGAGATGGATGTTTGCATCATACTGTACGATCGGTAGTATAGGTGTATGGATCTGAGTGCGATGTGCGCAAAGCTGGATATATTAGTTAGTTAGTAAAAACTAAAGGAAAGTGAAGACTATAGCTCATATTTAATAATTACTGTAAATGGTTTTATTATTCAATAAATAGTGCAATATCGAGCTCCAGTTGAAAACGTAGTAGAGAGAATTATAAACATCTAGTAGTGACAATACGTGACTATATTATAATCCATCATTATTGCGACAGAACAGATGACTTCGATATTCAAACGGCTAACGGTTTCCTAGATTATGCTTGGCCTTCGAGTTGGCCTCGTGAGCTTCAACATGTATTTCTAATATAGGCAGGCTACCTATGTTATTTTTTTTTGTCAATTTCAATGCACCCAAAACAGGCACGGAATGCCTAAGTAAAAATTTCACTTTTCCAACTGCAGCCTGCTACACGCATGTATCTGTAAAAGACGCACCGAGTGGTCTAAACGAGGCACGGTACGTTCACATTTTTTCAAGACTAAAGGAAGCAAAATTGGGGCTTTTTAAAAATTAGATAGGGCAACGAAAACGGGCAATTATCTTGGTGATCATAAAGAGTGCTGTTAGCATACTCAATAGACCGGTTCTCGTTCGATTGTGCAGGTCAAGCAGCATTAGACGTGGTTCGTACATAGTGGGGGACCGCTTGATAAAACGACACTCGCGTTTGGAATGGTCTATACCAGTGTTATTCAAAATATGGAATGCGTACTCGCAGAGTTACGCGGAGAGTTACGCTTTGGATACGCTAAGTGCAACAAGCAGTTTACTTCTTTTCGATTAAAAATATGGAAAAATAATAAAAAGAACTTCGTTATTTGTTAGTAGTTTCGCGTTAGGCTTTGATTCTGTGCATACCTCCACCCAGACAACAGTGTCACGCAAAACACTTTGCATCAATTGTTTAGAAAATCTGACAAATGAAAGTATGAAACTTGCCAACTTAAGGCGCCATTTTGAAACAAACCACATCCAGTGCAAACATAACTCCATCGATTTTTTTAAAACAACTTGAGGATTTCAATCAGTATCGAAAAGTAATGCGGGGTTTGACAGGAGGTGCAAATAAAAAAATCCTAGAAATTTCGTCTCGTTTGTGGCTTTTAGTTGCGAAATGGAGTGCAGCGGAGATGATTGGCGAGATAGAGCGAAACCAACTGTTGACCGCGTTCCGGTTTCAAATATACCTGGTATCGGCTTCGACGTCGTTAAGCAAGTTATTGATAACTCGAGGGCTTCTACCAAAACTAACGGCGGGTTGTCTGTCTTTTTTCTTTACTCTGCCCATATTTGTACAAATTTATTCAAAAAAAATTACTAAAAAAGTTAAATTTACAACTTCAGTAACACTCTTACTCTTAAGAGAAATGTTTGTAAACTGGTGAGGTAAAACGTTTGTTCCATTTCTTAGAAAAAAATGATTTCTTAGAAAAATTAGTATAAGTTGGTAACCAAATCAACAATATCTCAAAAAATCAACCCGGAATTCTACAAAAATAATTTCAATGAGGTCAGTATACTCCACCTTAGCTGCTTCCCCTTTCTCTACCTGAGGTCAAACTTTTGTCGGCAGTGTATTTCAATTACTAAAGTATTTGCATTTTTTGATGAGGGGTAGTCAGCGTTACGAGGGCGTTAGTACAAGTACAAAGATGTCGTAAGCTTAGGAGACACTGGTCTATGCCGATGCGGGTGAATTTATAGATGTTTATGCCAGCAACATGAGCGTATAGACGTGCGGAGTAAGACAAGTTGTTTTTGATTTTCTTTACTCTTGCAAAATACCACCACGGGTGTGCCGACTTTCATTCTAAAGTGATTCTTCATTCGCATGTAACCTTATTCGTTTACGACCTAGAAGCATACCACACATCATATTTCAAGAGCTACATATATCTGCTTCAGTAGCTCCGGAATTTACACAATACTCTTTATACCAGCCTTTCAAAATCGAGCCCTCACTGATGCGTGATGATGCGCCATGTTAACGTCACGTTTAAGGGGAGACAAAGACGGAACCTACTACTTAAGCAGCGAGCACTCGTTGCCTAACTGGTTCCACAAGTCTGCTGTCTGCGCCCTATACAGTTTTGATTCCCAGCGCGAAATTGAGTGGGCGAGCGTGGGTGATTTTTCCAGAGCAGTCCCCTAACTAAATTCTAACTACTTCCAAAGCTGCTTGACCTCCGAATCGAGCGTGAGCCGGTCTATAGAGCGTGCTAAGGTCACCCTTTATGCTCCTGAATATAATCGCCTATTTTCTTCGTTCTATCAATTTTATCAAAACTCCAGTAATGCTTCCTTGGAAGCATATTTAACAGCGCTCAAAATAAGCTCCCCTGAGCAGTGCTCCTTATTTTTCCTACCGGCTTTTAAGTCGTAATTCAGTAATACCTGCGCTCCAAGATCTCTTTTAGGATCAAATTAACCCCTTTTTCTTAAATTATGGTGATATAAATTGCTTAGAAGTTATGGGCCTTGTGTGGTCTTCTGATGCTGTTCTAGTTCTCATTCGAGATTGCTCTCTACGGTTTACTTTACCTCTTTGTATGGCGAAAAAACGTGGTAAGCAGTGTTCTGTTATGTAAAAATATTTCCAATGTTTTTGAAAGTTTCCACCAGGATTAAATTCTTTGGAAAATATAACAGCATCGAAGAATTACTTTATAGTCTCCATCTCCAGGAAGAGATCTTTCATTCATGTAATAACACCCTTACCGAACCATGATTATTCCAATTTTGAATGGTAATAAAAATCCTACCTGACCAAACATTTTTGCCAGGAAATCTCAATATTATAAAACAAAGGTTTAATTCTCCGCTCACCTTTCACTGGAGGAAACATTAAGAAAATTCTTGACGATCTTTAGAAAATTCCACGTAAATTACTCAAGAAAATCAACAAAACCAAATGAGGGGGGAAAAACTCGGACTGACTGGATACATTCATTCGCGGCTTAATCGATCAAGTCCAACACTTATAAGCATATAATGGCGGCGTGAAACAAGGCGACTCGAGAGACGGACAAGATCGTTGAACCTGGTTTGTTAAAACGGATTTTGAATCATCGTTTCATCAGATTAATTTCCTCCATCAAAATTACCGCCGCGTCCATTCAATTCTACACAGAACAGCGCAGAACAACATATCAACAACGCAGCAACAGCAGAAAAAAAAATATGAAATTTTCAATCAAATCAATTTCCTGATAACCACTCAAACTTAGCCCGTTGCGCCTGCGCACCAGGATCGCTATCAGCTCTTAAAAGGAGGCAAACTGCACTCGAGGAGTAAATGCTAAAAACGTCATCACGTCCACCTCTACATATCGCTATCCCGCATTATGCCCGCGAGTATATTATTATATTTATTTTATATAAATTGACCTCCATAAGCAATTATGTCGTATCTTTGTGCATTATTTTTTTCGCGTTGCTTTTATTTTGGATTTTGATAATAATGCACTCCTCCCCACCGCCAAACCAAAGGCTGCTCAATCACTGATTTGTGTAGGCACAGTAGGCGCATCCCCTTCGATCTGAAGCGCAACCTTTTTTCGCTATCAGGTTTTATGATGATGGTGATCAAATGTGAATCAATGTGGCTTAAAGTGTGTGCACACACAGATCCGGCTAGAGAGAATGAGGAAAATGCACCGAGCGCGAAAGTGCAAGATGCATTCCGAGTCAATCTCGGCAAAATTATTACAAAAATTTTATCTGGAAAATTGTGTGCTTGTTTTAGATATTTCGCCTTTCTTTGCCTCTCTGTCTATCTCTCTTTTGCATCCTTTCTCTTTCGCATTTTTAATCGATTCTAGATCATCGGAGCAATTTATCTAAAATTACGGACTATTATGGATAGTTGCGAAGATATCGATTTTGATTAAAATTTAACCTAGGCGCATTCTTATCAGTTGTTGGAATGTTTTAAGGATATTAAATTTTCTCTGGAACAGTTCCAAGTCCATTGGATGTATGTACTTTATTACAGGAATTAGCTGGTGGTTACTAGGTATAAGATCTATGAGGTAGAACATATTATCAGAATTTTCCAGTTGTTAAAATGTATCCAATAGTGATTCTGGTAATGATACATGTAGTTCCAGAAACAAGACCAGTCTAACAAGACCAGCCAGCTACCGTGAAGTAGAAAGAGAGACGGACATAAGAAGGTTTGTTCTGCCATCAGCATTGATTAAAAATGAGTTTCTTTACATAGTCCAAAAATTTTACGCTTACCCCGAATTCTAAAAGCAGTCACAAGTCACAGCGTAATCACAAGTCTGTGGCGAGACTTAACTTGAAGGCCTATACTAAATGAAAAGTAAATTAGAAGCGAAGTAGAACTTAATTAGACGTAAGGTCTCTCAACATTGGCATAGAAACCAAAAATAAGGAGGTTGCCAAAGCTTGGTCACAATTTTAGAATAGGGAGGGAATGTTCTTGTCCATTTTTCTTCTTTAAAGGCTCTACAACCGGGATCCGGTCCTGGCCTCTTGCAAGAAATGTGTCGTTCACTGCAAAAACGGGGGAATTCCACACTCCATAACACTAGACCGACCGCCCGCTTTGGACTCACATTCCGTCACACCCCCTGGAGGATTTGAACGATAACCTTAGACCGACTGCCCAACCCGTGTATAAGTACGGTGCATGGTCGCACACACGGTGCTGGTCATAGATAAGGCAATAAGAATTTGGTCATTGTGAGTACCTGGTTTGCATATAAGGATATCTGTAACTTTACCTAGGTCTCGCTTACTGGAGCCACTCAAAACCGTATATACTACATCATGGCTATCTCCTCGGTCCGATCTGGAGCCGGACGTATCCATGTACCAACTGCGATTTAAGTCACTATCTTGTTTATATGGTGACGGAAGATCGTATTACAACTCGTGAATGTTTGGTATTCGCGAATGAGGCGCCCGATAAAACTGAACCATACGAGACTGCTTCGGCCATGCATTAAGGCTTACTGTTAGAAAACTTGTGCCCAGGTGTAGACCATCTTCATCATCTGACCAGCAAGTCGGAGTTAGTAACAGAATCACTACAAACAGCTTGGAAACAAATATCTGGGGTAATGCAAGGCTGCATTTAGTTACCACTGCTATTCTTTACAGTATGTGATAATGGAGTTCGAAAGGGCTAGACAGCGAGCAAGTCTTTTATTACTGAATAAAATATTGCCGTGCAAGCAAGAATAGCAGTATAGCAATAAAATTTGTCAAAGTTGCTACATTCTTACGGCGATTCAATGGTGCAGAAGGTATACAGTTGAATCGGATTTACACGAGACAGTATTTAACATTTATCCCTTACACTGAGGCCTCAATTTTTTAAAATGTCCCGGTTCAAAAATAATGTACCATCTAATACCATCTAACCTAACTACCTTGATTTAATATCTAGAAACAACTCTCAATCCAATATATTTATTATCAAGTATCAATAAATTGGGAAGTTAAAAAAATAGGCTTACAGCGGGCGAACGCTGGCCGCTTGGGTTTTTAAGGGGGATATGATGGCCGTAGAATTTTTAGCCATTTTTAATGGAAGCACATACAGTGCGTGCCGTTTTACAATTAGGCCAGTGAGATATTCTGAATACTCGATTGGATTTTCATTGGAAAGGATGGAAATTGAATTGGGCAGTCTCAGATTCTGGCTATAGACGAGCCCTGCTGCTGGGCATTGCAAGTCGTTTTAATTGCAGTGGTAAGACGAAGAGCCAGACTAAATTCCAATGCGCAGAGTTGTCCTTGCCAATAAGGGAGGTGTTTAAGTTTTCCTATGGTTGGTAGGAGGTTTTCCTGATTCGTTAGGTGCCGATTTAGTCTGGCAACTTAATGAAAAGTATCAACTAGAATTGCGTCACTTGACTTTTAAATCGGCAGCGCTTTTTTCTGGTATTTTATTAAGAAACTATAATGTACTGATTGTGTCAACAAAACAAAATTATTCACCATCGCCATCTCTGTATAATAACGTAAGGCATCCTTGGCGAAAAAATTCGACACCAATTTAAAATGAGATCTGTTACGCCTCTTTAGTACTTTGAATCTACCGCCTTGTCGTGATTGATCCAATTTCATAAAATAAATTTCAACTTCGTTAATTACTTAAGATTTAATGCTAAATAAATATCAAAATTTAACATTACTGGTCTTTATTACCTATAAATCGCACACAGTGCAACTAGTTTACGCATCTACAGTACTTACCTCTTTTAAAACGAAACGCAACATTATTCCAGATGCATAAACCGACCAATAATTTAAATTTCTTCATAACATAGCTGCACCGTTTTTGCGCACAGCACACACCGACTTCGAACGAACTGACCTCGTTCAAAAAACACATTCAATAAAATTTATTGTAATTATTTCCCTCATTTCCCAATATAATTTGTATCACAAAATTTATTTACAATCACAATCCGATAAATTTCGTATTGAACACGCCAAAGCTAATTCGAAAAACCGTATTTATTCTTAATCTATTTGCTAAATCCCTGCTTCCATCAAAAGTGGTTTTACTAATACATGGGTTAAGGAATCGAGGACATTTTTACACAAAATGGGAGAAGAACCACCCAACACAAAATGGACAAATAAAAATGTTAATTTTCCCACAATCTGTTGGGCAATAAAATTTATAATTAACGAAAATTATTACCAAAAGCCGGCAGTTGACACAAAAATACCGATCCTCAAGGTGGATAACTAATCCCCGCGGATCGTCGGGGGCATAATCCGCCATAGAGAGATATACTATAGAGCGAGGAGCTAGATCGGCCCAGAAGATTTTTCATCTATTTTAATAGCATTACTTTGCCAATTGCCGTGAAGGCGGAGCCGCATGACCAGTTCTTCTACTGCCGAGTCGGCAGATTCTTACCTGGGCCCCGGCTCATCTTCCATCTATGTGGCCGTGGCCGTTCTGATAGGACAGGGAATCAACTGGATGGATATATATAGGATGAAATTTAGTCGTACCGCGAGAGCAACCTGCCGTGGCGGTAATTATTATAACAACGGCATATACAGGAGTTCGATCAGGAAACTTTTCATGCAACGCGGCGCAATATAGCCAGGCGGCTATGCCAGGGGAGAGAACGTTCTGTGTCCGTGGACATGAAGGTAATTTTTAGGTAAAAATAAATCACAAAAAAAAAAATAATACGGAGGAAAATATTAAAAGGTAAAAGGAACACGGCGAACAGTAATTGGTTGCAGATAATTAGTGCAACTACACGGCTTTATTCTGTGGATGTATACTCTCTCACAGTATCGTTTTTTATTTTGGTTCCAGCACCAGCAGCAGCAACAGCCGATCTGTGTGCGCGCTGTGATCTGTTTTTCACCTGTGCTAGAGAGATCAAGAGCTGAGGCTGGTGTAACAAAAGTTAATGCGATGTGATCGCAATTACCAGCTCGTGTCAGGTAGGCAGCCTCGATATTTGCCTCGAAAAGCAAATAATTTTACGACACCTAATTGTTTTGTTATTATCGTGGCCCTTTGATCTTCTGTGCGCGATCTTTCCCGATCTCTCCTGGGTCTGGCCAAACAGGAGATTGATGCCAATAAAATCCTCCACCACAAGATCACTGATCTTGTTGCCTGATCAATAGCACAAAACCAAAAAAAAAAATCGAAAATTTCTTCTCTTGTCGCCGTCATTAATCTCTTGATGAAATTTTCATTTTTCTTTATTCATAACTTTTAACAAGAACCGGAACCGCGCTTGGGACGCCAACGAATAACTGTCCTGAATTATATAAAATTAATTAAAGATCGAGAGATAATTGATTAGGCATCGATTAATACCTTCTCTCTCTCTACTAGCGATTCCGGGGCTCCCAGGACAAAGATGATGATGATGATGATGATGATGGCACATACTCCGGAGTCTCCCTCGTATGTGCTGGCTGCCATAGCCATGAATCCTCTCAAGGAAATGGGAGGGCTTCTTTATCATATCGTCAGCAACAGCAGCTCCTAAAAGAGGAATCTTCATAAAAGGGCGGCGGTCTCATTTCCACATCGGGGTCCACCAGCATCGATCGATATATCGGCCAATATCCCAAAGGTAGCCTCCACCATATCCCAGCTGCCATTAATTATATCCTTTTTTTGATGAATATGTAAAAATACACCTTCGCTATCTCAGTAATGCAATCAAATTAACCTGGTATTATGGCGATGATGGATTTTCCTCCCTCCTTCAGTTCGGAGACCGGTGATAATTCTTCTTTATTATCTGATGCGCCGCCGTACACACACTCCCCTTTGTGGTTAGAGCTCCTCGAAAATATACTAACAATAAATTCCTTCTGGTACCGCAGCGTAATATAACATAAAAACCCGGAATGGTCTACCTGTGATATGGTAAACTCTTTCATACAAGCCAGCCTCAGCAGCATCAGCAACAGCAGCAGCATGTGCACCTATCATAGAACGCCCCCTAAAAAAATACGGTTTCTATCTAGTCAACATTATTCGATTCTATACGCATGTGCAACGTACTCTCCTCGTACAGGTAAACATAGTTGAATGCCTTCCGGAATTTCGCATATTTCACCGCATGGATGAATATTGTTCATCGGCTTTCAAACCCATACCATATATGAGGCGAAGTATAATCCTCAAACCGGGGGCCGCGTGGTGCAGCCCCATGTTTACTGTCTCTTGACAGCATCCACATGCAGAGGGAGATGGACCTTCTCCTTCTTTCATTATCTGCGGGATAATGGATTGCTTTGTTAAGGAAACACGGCAAACCACTGGGAACGTCCTACTTCTATTAAGTTTTAATTAATTTTTCATCTATTTTATTATTTTGCTAAAATGTCTTACGCCGCTTCGTCCACACACGGCTGTACGCGGCGGGCAGAACAGTCGCCTTCACAAAAGGGAGTTATTTCTGCAACCTGCGGTTCTATTTTGTTCCGATCATGATTCATTACGTATCACCTGGGAAAAAATGTATTGATGACTTGGCAGAAGGTTGTTTTAATGTGATTTTTTTTTTCTGTGGAAGGTTAATGGAACGTAGAAGAATGGATGGGGTTTTCTGAGGGTATTTTTCAATTGTGTGAGGAAAAGATGATGGCAAAAATTGTATAAAGTTTTTTTTTTAAATTTAAGTTGAAATCAGTCCAACTTCAAAACCTAACCAAATAAAAAAGTATCGGAAAACAATTTTCATAACTTAAATAAATTTTGAGATCACCAGGCCGACGTATCAGATGTTTGAACTGTCTCAATCATATTTACTAAGACGGACTCTACAGGATCGGGTACAATCATATAATGCCCAAGGGTCGTATGTCAGTATCGATTGATGATCAAACTCTGGCTTTGGTAGATGGAGAAGTCCACATCGCTGAATCGCAGTTAAGGAGCAAGGAGATATTGAAGCCGATCTTATTGATCGTGGGGATTTTTTTGTTGTGGGTTTGCATAAACTGTGAACTTAGCTGTACGTGGTCACCAACAGTATACAGAAGATCCATGAAAGATCATAAAGGACGATCTACCTCGAAGACCTTTAGGACATATACCATAAGCCAAGTCATCAATAAGTGTGCATGAAGATCGATTCATTTACCATTAGAATACTGAAGCAGAAAAAGCTGAGCTACTGGACAATACAAATTTAAATTAAATTGTAAGATTATAACACCGCTCCAGGTGGTGACCTGAAAAGTGTTTAAGAATATGAAGCCGGGTTCAAGCTTATTTCCAAATTTGTTCAACGTTAGGCCGGCCCTGAGAGACTTGGGATTAGGTCGCTCGAACACAAACCAGAGGTCTTAGATTAGAATCCATATCGCGGAATGGTTTTTCGTCTTACCCGCCTAGATAACATTCTGCTACTTTCTAGTCATTCCTCTTTGCAGCGATTCGCGTCTCCTGTAATATATAAGCAAGGAAACCATATTCTATTCGATCACCAAAGTCAGCCGGATTCTGCAGGGGCGGCTCTTTCATAGGTGCAAATGGTGCACTTGCACCGGGCACAATTGGGCAGGAGCGCAAAAAAATGAAAGGAAAAAAACTATACGTAGAGGAAGAAGTCAGAAAGTCTCAAAGTTCATGAAACAATGAGGATTTCGGAGAAGCTGGAGGAATCTAGTAAAATCATGATGTAAGTCCACTCTCCAGGAAGCTTCTTCTCGGGTAGCCATTGCGATTATTCGAAATAAAATAAAAACGAGGTTGAACCGAAATTGAGTTGATAGGATCGTGATAGAAGAGAGATTGAAACCTGCTAGAGAAATATTTTTCCCATTGAAGAAATCGTGGCTTGGCGAAGTATTTTCCGCTTTAACCAATGCGACAAGAAGGTCATACCACTTAAACAGGGGCGGCGCTTTCATATTGGCAAATGGTGCAGTTATACCGGGCGCAGTTCGACTGGGACGCAACTTTTCCATTGTCCTTCATTGCGATCAAAAAATGAGGAGCATACTGGCATATTGCACCAGGCGCATAAAACCCAAGCGCCGGCCCTGGGATTCTGCCTTGCGCATCGAAGTCTATGACATGTGTAGAGCTATTGTTAAAATCTCAGGAATCACTCTCGCTCACATAGAAGGTCAAGACCATCGGTTTTATGTACCAACAGTTTGTATTTGTTTGTATCAAACCTATAGTTTCGATAGCTGCAATTGCTACCTTAGATAGAGTCAGTTTTAGGTGTGTCCAACTCTCCTTGACGATCGAATCTTTGGTCTTAGGACTTGATAAGCCTGCTTCACGCGATGGTACAATATTTTGTGTTTGAGCAATTAAGGAATTTTTCTGAATACTAAAATAAACAACTCGAGTAAATATAAAACTCTCTCGCTCCTAGTCCGCTACAGGCATGAACGGCGTCAAAACGCTTGTACGGTACCCCAAGCTGGCATGGTACGCCAGAGTGAAAGTAAGACTTGTCCACACTTAGAACGACACGGGTAATTTTCACCTAAGTAAAATTCTACTTTTCCAAATGTGGTCCGCTATAAGCACGTATCAATAAAAGAAGCATGGTAAGCTCCTACTTTTTCTATAACAAAGGCACCAAAACTGGAGCATTAAAAAATTTTCTTAGGACGAAGCAAACGGGGAACTAGCGGTTAAGTAAGTCAAGCAGCATTGTTCGTAGTAAGCACTTAGTTGGGGGACCACTGTGATTGCGTTTTGACTTGTGACTGCTTTTAGAATACGGGTAAGGCAAAATTTTTTGGATTATGTTAAAAAACTCATTTTTGGTCAAGGCTGATGGCAGAAACAAACCTTTTTGTGTTCATATCTTTTTCTATTTCACTGTGGATGGTCTGTTAAACTTGTCTTATTTTTGGAATAACCGGCAAGACTCACTTCGAATGCATCGTGTTCCTTATCCAATACAGTAAAGGACAGCAGTGGCGAGAAAATGGTTCTTTTATTTCGATTCGATAGTGTGACTGCATATATCTGGAAACTCTGATGTTATTGAGCATCCTTCCTCACAGAAATTAACTATTCTTTCTACTTATAAACCAGGAACTAAACTTATCCTCAAAAACATTCCTTAAAAATTAACAAAATCAAAAAAAAATCCCCAACAACCTCCAACAAACTTATAACTTCTCCTTAACTTCCCCATAACTCTCTACTGTCTTTATTTCCTCCTTAGTACTCTCCTCAATAAATCACTTAAACCCCAACTTTATATCCCCACAAAAATTTGTAAAAGGCACCCAAAAAGGCACCTTGCTTGAAAAAAGATGGGGAATAATTTTTGTTTTTGGAGGAAAATAATAATAAAAAAAAAAAACCCCAAGCTTCCATAAAAGCGGATATGTGAAACTGATGAGAATAAATCAGCGGCGCATCCAGGTCTCTACTTAGACGCTATTAAACCCCTCAGTAACTTACGATTTTCGATGATCGATCCTTTTTTTTCCTTCATCAATCTTCCTCCTCAAAGGCCATTGTGAATGCCTTTTTCTCGATAACTTTGTATTTGTGTTTTTTGTTAAAGTTCAGCTTCCGATCATTATTGTTTACAGATTAAAATAAATTACAAAAACACTTATGTATGTGGTTGTCTTACCGACCCAGCACCATAAAAATATGACAAGTTGAACTGCGGATGCGCTTACCTGAAAATAGAAGAAAATATGGTAAAGTTAGTTTTTAATTAATTTTTTTTTCGTGAGTGGGATTAATAAAGATAGACAAATAAACAAAAGCCTACCATTTTTTGTAACTAATGCCTAATGCAGGTCACAGACAGTTAAAATTGTTGTGGTTTGAAAATGAGGTCGACACATAAAAAGGCTAAAGAAATGAGCTAGTTAAAAAAAAGCGCAGTATTCAAAAGCCTCAAACTAGATCTGCTTACTTTCTACTGACATAAGCCCCTTTAGTAGTAGAACGAAAACAACAAGGGACGAACGCCATCTTAAGTGAGACAAGTAAAAAAAATCATGTCACTGGGAAAAACCGAGCCACGGACCTCTACTATGGTAGACACAACATACTGTCATTCGCAGCGTCAAACAATTTGATCGTTGGTAACAGCATCTTCCGCCATTCACTTAAACCCCAACACACCTGACGAAATCCATCCGACAACCACCCGGCGATGTTAGAGTAAGTTTAGATCAACGCAAGATTCCGATCGACGAGAAATTACAGATGCGATTACAAAAAGCGAAGAAAACGGTGCCATCGCCAGCAAAGAAGAATTGGGCATGCTTTCGGGACTCGACCATCGGGCAAGAGTTTCAAATGGCATTTTCCAACATATTCGCGGCGCTCGCAATACCGGACGATATCGATGTAGAAGAAAGGCAATTGTCGGAGTCTATTGTGGAGTGTGCAAGGGAGTTGTGTCCACCTATCCGTAAACGGAACTCAGCCATGGATCTCTGGCAGCTGTCTGGACCTCGTCGAACAGCGGAAGCGGATTGAACAAAGAAGTTCGACAGAAAATGAAATCGGAACGACAATCGTATTGGAATAACGTACCAGACAATTCGGCGGCTAGGCGGCAATACAACATCAACAAACGACAACATCAAAAAATCGGATGAAACTTTCGTGACCTCTTTCAATGGGCGCCTGCAGCGATTGACAGAATTCTTCCACCATCTGTACAAACAAGGTCCAGCACCCGAACCGCCGATTATCGAGCAGCCGACGAAACAGTTTTTGATAACGAACCGACAATTATCGAAGTGAAGACAGAAATAAAATCGTTTAAAAATGAAAAATGCTTTCAATTGCATCGATTGTAACATCTTGTGAAGAACCTTAGACACCGAACATGTGCTATTGAAAATCATCCAACGTCGTACGATGGCTCAACCAGCAGCGTTCTTATTCAAAGCGACTTGTCCGAGGACTTCTCGATTCAAACGGGTGTCGTCGCTTCGACACTTCTCTTCAACTTTGTGAACGGTGGTACTATGCGTCAAGCACTCAATGGACGGGCCGGAATTCGATACAACGACTACTGCGTAATCGACTTGATGTTGGCTGATGGTAGCGCCGTATTCGTTGACACGCATGCCGAAGCAACGGATATCTTATACATTTCCCGCATCGCCCAGTCATATGGGTTAAAAATCAATGCGGTAATGATCACCAGTGTTCACCTCGATGAAATCCACGCCTTTACCGAACGTTGATCGCTCCGAATCTTTTTTTGGATCGGAATCTGCTCAAACCGGACGTCTACAAGATGATTTTGTCTATTTGAATTTTTTATTATACTACTTATCGCCATTTAGACCTTCGGGATTTCAACATTGAATAATTCTCAGTTTTTAACCCGAATTCGACAAATTTAAACGATTCTGAAACGTCGTTCAGTACCATTGTAGCTATGAATCTATTGACAACAAAAGAACGCGGTGAAATTGAAACGCTTTACTTTGAAAACAATGGTTCAATGGTGGAAACTCTGCGGCTATTGGAGAAATTCAGCGTTTTCTGACAACACAATTCGTAGTTTGGTGATGAATTATTTTGAGCACTGGTCTACAGTGACTCGCCAGCGTCCCATTCGAGCGCGTCCACCACGCTCCAATGAAGTTGTTGAAGCGTTAAGAGAGTGTTGCCGATAATCCAAATGTGTCGTATCGCCGCCGATTTAGGGTTTCGCGAACTTTGAAGAAAAATAGTGATGGTTTTTGAACGCACTCCGAAGCAAACAGTGACTATGTCTGTTCCCCAAATTAGACAGTTTTGTTTGTTGACTCCGCCAGAGAGTGTAAAATGAGCTTCGTTCCTCCATCTCGGCTCGACATCGATCATTCTTGCGACGGCACTTCCATATTTCAAGTGGTCGTTAGATGTTGGTGCATTTTGTGTGTCAGAAATCGCGTAAAGAAGGTCTGGCGAACCTATTTTCAGCGCAACCACTATAACGCCACACCGAAGCCACTACGGTTCTTGCAAAAGTAAAGTTTATACCAGCCAGCTAAAGACCATTGGCGAACTCAAAGCTAACATACGAGCCGAAGTAGCTGCTATAACGATCGAAATACTGCCTAAAGTTGAATTTATTTAGGGAGAGTAGTAAATAGATGAAAAATCTTGCCACTGCAAAAAATCGAACCACTGACCTTCACTGTGGTAATCACGGCATAGTATCTAGCATCTTCGGAAGTAAGTTCGACATTTTCTTACTATACATTATAAGTTTATCAGATTGTAACTGTAATATTGATAAAGGTTTGCTTTTATTGATCTATAATTCAACTGTTTGTCGAACTAAATTCCAAATATTCTCTTTTTGCAGCTTGTCGTACCAAAACTGTCGCCGGTATTCTCGGTAAGAAAATCACAAACTATTTCTCAAAAATTCTAAACGTCAATCGTCAGAAATGCAACTAAAAATTCTTTCAACCGCAAAACTTTAAGCCTACAAAATCCAACTACCTTGAGTCATACCAATCAACCAACCATAAACTAAACCTTTCTGCAGCAACAGCAGCATTCAACAGAGTTTGCGTGGTTGTCATGCATTTTATTAGTAATTAACATGGACTATCAATACCAGTCATTACGTCCCGCAACAGTGATTATTATTAATGCATATGCATGCATGTATGTATGTCCAACTATGTATAACAGAAATCCACTTAACATAGAGGAACCGTCGCCATCGTCCATATGTGCCATGAATCCATTTGATAGTTGTTTGACCAGAGACCGCGCACCAAAATGCTTTGACTGACTATGACGACGCGGACGTGCAAATGAGCTGAATTGAAAAATTTGGTCCAATGCGATTTGGTCTGTTTTCATTGTTTTTTGTAGTGTGTTTCGTATATAAATGACATTTTTGGAGACTGACATTTTTGTTGTTGTTGTCGTTTTAGAGGTCCATCCTCCTCATCCAAAATCACTATGAAAATGATGATAATAATGACAATGATGATAATGATGATGATGATGATGGCAAAGTCCCCCCACATGGTGGTCGACCTTGCGAGTCATAATTTTTATAATTATTAAAGACGAGAAAAGATATCTCTGAAAATGTGGAATGCGACTTTTAAATACGACAACCGACCCACCCAAGACGATTTCGTGATTATTTTAAGACGTTTTTATTCACTCGTCGTTTTGTCGTTCGTTGTCTTGTGTCAACTCCTCTTATTTTTTTCGTTTTTTTTGGGTTAATTTAGTGGAAATAAAAATATAAAGATAGACTTAGACACGCCTGGACAAAAATACTGTATTTGTTTTTATACTTTATTTTATGTGCGATCTGAACATGGCTTTAACCATGTCCATTTGTCGAACTTGTTGGTAAAAAGGCATTCAAAACGACGACCAACCAGGGAAGTTTACACAAAAAAAATATATATACAAACACACAAATTTTAATTATCACCGATAATAAAGAGTCTCTGGATGTGTGGTGTTTAATGAGTTCAGATCTTTATGGATGAGATGATGAGGCAAAAGCCCGAGTGATGTATAACTTTTTCGGGGATATATGTACATTAAATGGGGATATAAAAAAGCATATTGAAAAGAAACACCCATAAAAAATAGTTAAATGTTCACTTAGTACAAGAGATCCTACGATAAGCATCATGGGAGTTCTTAAAATCTCCTACACAATTTCATTCATTAATTTTTATTTTTTTTTACTTTTTTATTTTTTTCTTTTTTTTTCTTTTTTTGAAATAAAACATACATTTCTGTACGTCGATGACACTGAAACGCCACTGGCTTTTCATTGGTCTATTTGGATAAAGATGCTGAAGGAGCGCACACCACATAAAAGTCAACCACAACGATTATGAAACCAACCTGAAGCTGATTTTAAGTTTTATCCTATAAAAAAGACGTTTAAAAAAAAACAAATAAATTAACAAAAAAAATACACCATCTTGAGGCTCCTTCTTATACCTGTTGCCGTCGGACTATGCCGGAATATGAATATAAAGATCAAAAGGAAATTAGCGAAAAAAATATATTAAAGTAGCCAGAAACTGATCGAATCTGGGTAAGTGAATATAATTTTTGAAATTTATGACTTATATAGCAGCTTGATGATTACCACCTGAATACGACTGACGATGAAGCTTGAAGGTTGTTATTTTTAAATGTGCTTCGATGGCGGAAAGGAGGATATAATGCATTTGGTAGAGAATATAATCAAGGAATGAGAGCAGGATTTTTTTTTGTATATAACATAAATAAAATAAACTGATAAGTTTGCGCATCTGTAACATGCGCAAGAGATTCACATTCGTATATATGTAATGTATGCAAGGAAAAGCATGGATGTAGTTAGGCGGGGAAAGGATGTGCACAGCACACTCCACAAAATGCTTTGCTCACCCTAGCACAATCGATAGTATCGAAAAAATATATGCACTCTCACTCGTCTCCCAAAAATCATGGTTTCACAATTACAAATATTAAGAACCAGGTTGCTGTTTGCACACCAAGAGTAAAAGCTGTCAAGCCTAACTTGCAAAAGTTTGCAATCCTCGATACTCTTTATAAGACGGTACAATTTGATGTCATTAGCGTAAATCAATATTCTATAGTGTTTTAGCAAGGGAACAATGTCGTCGATTGATAGAATAAAGAGTAGAGGACCAAGATGACTTTCTTGAGGAACCCCACATGAAGCCTCAATGGTTACTGATTCCGATCCACAAAAAGGAACTTTGTAAGTCCGGTCAGCTAAGTAAGACTGGAGCTGTGCTAGAAGGGCTTGCAGAGAGCCTAACATTCTTAATTTAACAAGTATAATAATGGAGTGGGAGAGCTTGTCAAATGCCTTTCTAAAGTCAATGTAAACACAATCAGTTTGCCAACCAGAAACGAAGCCTTCGACAGCATGAGAAGTGAACTCAAGAAGATTGGTGGTAGTGGAACTAGCTGAGAGAAAGCCATGTTAGTTCGTCGATACCAGCCTCCTGCAATGCGCGATTGTAGACTAAATAGTCAATTCAAAGAGTTTCAGTATGACAGACAACTTCGCAACTGGTCTTTTTCGTTCTTGCTACCACTCTTGTGAATAGGAATTATGAAAGGAATTCTTCCAAAGAGTAGGGAAGCACCTTTTATCCAGGGATTTTTGAAAAAGGGTTTTCAGTGGAGACTTTAGTACCTCCGTACAGGACTTAAGGACAGCAGGAGGAATAAAGTCGGGGCCAGAAGTGAATTCGAAAGGATTATTGTCATTAGGCTGACAGCGAGACTGGCTGACGAAAGAATGACGCAACCATGTTGCAAATCGCAGGCGGTGAGAGAAGCTAGGAGACGAAATTGGGTTACAATTAAGATGGTTTTTACAATCAAGAAGTACCCACGAGTTTCCACCTCCACGAGTTTCCGAGTCTGCGTGACGGTCCTCCAAAAGACTTGGTAGGAGGAGTCAAAAAGTTCTGCATTGAGAATGCCCACATGGAGCCAGGTTTTAGTGAACGCTATGACATCTAGACAGTGGTCTCCAAAGTGTGGTACGCGTACCCCGAGGGGTACGCAGAAAATTCTGGAGGGTACGCCACATTCCTTTTCAAAATACTACTTTATTTATTTTCGCGGGCATACAATTTTTAACTGAAACACAAATTTTTGTAGAAATTTTTTAACGGCGACTCTGCATTATACAAGCCTATTCTGTATTTCATTCAATACTTTTGCCAATTTTTAAGGAAAACAAAAAATATTAAAACGAGCGGCCATCTTTGTTTCCTATAGATATTGTGAGGGGGTACAATTTATGATTATGTTCGTCAAAAGGGTACGCGGCCAAAAAAGTTTGGAGACCACTGATCTAGACCACTAGCCATTGACGGCTGGTCTAAAGGTCCCCCTTATATTCTGGTGGTAGAGGGAAAGTGTCCCAATTTTTTTTATATATTAGGAGCACCCGAAGTTGAAGCTTTTTTTTAAGTGACACGGTCAATCTGAGGAGTCACCTTTATACCACTAGCCCGTTATGTCGCTCAAGTCATGGTGCAATGTTTAGTAGTAAGCTTCATCTGAAAGATAGTAGAGAAGGAATAGGTTAGGGATCTGGAGGGTGCGTGAGTAGATGTCGATGAACCTTGCGTTTAAACTCTGAGATGTAATATGAGTTCGGAAACACCGATTGCAGAAGACAGTTCCACAATCGAGTTGTTCAATTTATTAAACGAACTACTAAACCGTAATGTGCACGAAGAGGAGGGTTGTAGTGTGTGTGGTTAGCCAAGTTGGCTAATCGTGTGTTGCGGGAAACAAGTTGCCGTATTGGCAGGAGGTTTCTAATTTCAGTGGGACAGTCGCTATGGTAATAGAGTTAAAACTCACTGAGGGCTGCTACATTTCTACGGTGGCTTAAAGGGTCGATCGTGCAGTTAAGGGTGAGTTTAATGGCGCGGTTTTGCACCTCGTCCAGCAAGGTGGTTTTTGGGGTGCACGCGCAGATATGCGAGTTCTATTCGAGGCGTGGCCGAATGTGCCAGTGCAGCAGGCTGGAGGAGGAACTTGCGTCTCTTAAGGAATTCGAGGCATTGGTTTGGCGATTTGGTAGATGTGATTATTCCATCGCAAATCAGAAGATAAAATCACGCCCAGGATGTTAAGAGAAGGGTTAGCTGTTACTTTATCCTTCCTCATTGAAATAGGGCGAATGTTTGTGCAGGTTTTGGTGGAGATAAGACAGTAGTTTGTTTTCAATAGGTTGAGTTCGACGTCCATTGTAAGAAAGTTGGACAGGAGCTCACGGTTTGAGAGACAAGGTCTGGTGCTTCCTTTTTTGTGCTGTCCGAGTAGCAGTAACGCAGGAATATGTACCGTGATCGGCGAAACTATGGGGGTGGGGAAATATTAATGAATATAAGGAAGAGAGCAGGAGAGTGGATCCACCTTTGGGGGACGCCGGCCGTGATGGAGTGTGGGTTGGATTCAGCGCCATCTAATACTACCTTGGTTGCACGAAAGCTCTCAATGCAGCGTTTACGTGATGAGCTACATTACGGGTACGCGGAACGAAACCCTTGGTAAGGGCCCCAGCGGGCCATAAACTAGGGTCTAAGGGAATCTCGGCAGTAACAAGCGGTGCAGACCAAATTAAAGATGCAACTGGTTTGGAAGCCCTGCTAACTCTTCTACAATGAACTCTTCAGGGGTCTATAGATTTATTTATTCCTCAAATATTCCTAGATAGACTCCATTTTGGAATGATGTACTGAACAAAACCCATTAGGCGGTGTTCCGATTCTTGCACAATCTTATGACGGTACCAGGTCATGTCTCCAGGTCTCCTACAAAATTCAGGAGTTCAAACGCCAGATCCATCGCTGGGGCCACAGCTATGGGCCCGGCCTTGATGAGGATATGTCTGTTAATCTCACCAAATATTTCGAGAATCACAGCAAACTCTCTCCAACTTATCTCCTAGTAGATAAAAAAATTGATCTAAACATATAAGGCGAATATGGCTGATGGAATATATATTGAAGAAGTCATTAAACCCATTATTTTTTGTAGATTATGTAAAAGCATCATCAAAAGTATTCACCGAAAATGTTTATGATGGGCGTTTGTAATATGCTTAAAAGGGAATTTTTGTTGATCGATACTTTAATAGGTAAACAAATCTGTTCATTGTCTAGCTCTTTTAAAAATGCCGCCAAATTGCAAAATTTTGGCTTCGAGTGGATTGTAAGTTTTTTATGGTAAGTTGATCACTCTTACACGATCATTTTCCATTGTGATCTACCACCCAACCACAAATCGGAATTGTGATTTACTTTTCAAGAACTTAAGCTAACTCTTCTCAAAGCCTAAAAAACATATAAAGATCATCAAAATGGAGTTTTTGGTTAATTTATGAATTTTTTTTTTTTTTGATATCTAGCTAGCTGCATACTAATCTCGTAAATAAGAAAATGTTAGCAACGGATGCTAAAAACAACATCATTAAAAATTCCTTCATCATCATCCCAACCAATCACTTCTTGCCTAGAGGAATTCCAACAATGATTGGTTTAGGATTTAATTTTTTTTTTATTGTTGTCATTAGTTTTACCAAAAAAAAAAAAATAAAAGAGGAAATAAACCAAGCTATGGATGCAAGAGCTAGACATATTAACACACACTAAAACTAGAAATAAAAAATAAAAAAGACGAAATCTTTTCTCTGTCTCTTGAGTCACTAATTAAAAATTTCCAAACGCCCACAAATAGCACAAAAATATATCCATGGAAGATGGTCATCCAGGGCATGTTATCGACCATTTCTTATCCAAAACGATCGTTTTTTGTTGCTGTTGTTGTTGCTGTTTTTGTAGGCTGCTGTCTTCGAGGGATTTCTGTTTACTACTATTTTCCCTGACGTTGTGAAGACTAGAAAAATTAATTTTATAATCGACAGATATATTTATAAATATATATAGGTATGTTTTTTTTCCTGTTGGTTTTTTGAGGTAAATAAAAAGAAACGGCCTTTTTGCATAAATGCTAATTAGTCCATTCAGAAGACCACCATCTGAGGTTTGCCTGAATGCCTCATGGCCGTGTGTGCCGCGTTGTCGCGATCGGATAGTTCATTATACTTGATCTTGGTTTTGATCTTCTCTAGTGAAATAAGAAAGAGAGATAGACTATGGGGATGTTATGATTGAAAGAAGATACGAGAGAGATAGAATGAAAATAAAATTTCATAATTCACCTGTGATATCTTTATTTATTGGATAGGTAAAAACGACATTATAGTCAATATTTTTTAACATATCGGCATTTAGTTTATTCATAAATAATTCGACTTTAAATCATGATTAGGAGGAGAATGAACGCAATATATGAAAGTATAGCTATGAAGAGTCATCGAGTTGTATCACTAAAACGATCAGAAGAATTTGTTGATCTTACCTGGACATTGGCAATGGTAAAATCCCCGTTGTATTGGTTGTATTCTCTGATATACAATCTAGCACAGATCTCTTATACTATTTTCGGTGGGTCGACAACGATCGAGTGAATAGTGATCTTTTTTTGTCATATTTATAATAATGACACGACGTTGACATTTTCCTAGCCGGCCATATATCTTAAATCGCCATGGTTTGAAGATGGAAATCCATGAAGATCCATGGATCAGTAGAAAATACACCGAGCTGTGACCATTTACTTCATCTACGAGCTCGGCCTAATCTATATTATCCTGAGCAGATTCCCAATTCAATCAACCAGGAGATTGAATTGATTCTTGATTGGGGCCACATGAATGGTGTCGATTCTATCGCCTCCAAGCGGAAGCTCTGTTTTATTTCTAGCAAACCCTGCCCCGACATTAGTTCTGTTCCAGCTGTACGATGTGAATCTAAGGGCAGACCCACCTCCTGCGACCGAATGACCATTCTAAATAAAAGACAACAATACTTTAAGATATGAAAATTCCCCCTTCAGCTAGCTCCAATACACAACTAATTTATCTGGGCTGGCGCTTCAAAAACAAACTTAGCCGACTTGTCGTTATTACAAAAGTGACTAAAAAGCTCTTTTTGGCTACCTACCTGCTACTAGCCAGGTTAATGTGAAGAGAACAGAAGACCTGCACTATCGTTAGGGCAGCTTGGCCGACTTATAAGAAAGAAAACAAAAATGGGCCTCGTAAACAGACCCGGCAAGATATTGCCAGAATCATTGCAATCATACCGGGACATTGGCCCATAGGAGACTACGCTGCCAAGTTTGATCTGTAGCCGTAGCTGCGGGGAGATGAACGAGGGCGAAACACTTGTTCACTTCCTATGCAGATGCCCGGCTTTAGCTCAAGCCAGGCAGCGCACACTAGGAAGTTTTTGGAAGACTTAAAAGCGATCTCCAAACTTCCACAAGACAGCTTTACGCATTCGTCACATCCGATAAACAAAACGGTGCGCTAAGCGCTAATTGGGTCTCTGGTCTCACTGGACTTCACCTACATATCTTCAATAGCGAATGTTCCACTGGAACTACCGACCGCACTTAAATATTTTTCGCGCAACACAAAAATAGCTTACTCTGTTCTGTCTCATACCGTACAGTCGCCCTTTCGCGGGCATTATGTATTAGAAGTTCCTTTATAAACAAAAAAAAACTTCATTGTAAAACAGTCTGTCTCAGTCAGTATTCCAAAGTCATACAAAACCTTAGACTTCAAACGTAACGTTCATCGAAACCTACTCGAGCAGACTCACACACTCTCTCTAGACTGTCCAATTTCTCCTCTTTCCTTAAAACCAGGCCCTCTTTTCTAAAACGTCACCTAAGCCTGTCCTATCACGCCTCAATGCTTTTAACTAGCCCTCCTATCCTAAATTTTGACCAGTCACAAGTCACAAGCTTTTGTGACAAGTGCTTGTCATTGGAGTTTGTGACTATTCTTGTGATTGTCAGTTGTTTTGGTATTCTAAGCACACCCAGTCACAAGAAAAATCACAAACAATTCACATTTAATGGTGGATTCGTATTCGAGTAATGAAATAAAGCAAGGTGTGAGAGACAACATATTGCATATTGATGCAGGGAAGCAGAATGCATTGTGAACTTCCAAGCACTTCTCTTCGACGTGGTGTCTGTGTGTCGAGTCTGTAAAAATAATATGAAATAAATGCTAGAAATCTGCTCTTTAGAAATCTGTACTCTTGTGACCTGCTATTTATATAGTCACAGTTTTGAGAGTTTTGTTTTTGTGTCTGTTTGTGGATTGTCAAAATTTTGACTGCAAAATTACAATTACCACCACATTGTCTTAAGTTGAGACTCACAAGTCACTTGTGATTGCGTTGTGATTTATGACTGATTTTGAAATAAGAGTATAAACTTATTAATAGACATTGACCCATGACTTAAATGCCCTAATAGACTGATGGTACAAAGAGTGATTTCTTAGCTTGGCTTTTTCAAGTAAAAACATTACTTTACTCTTTTTTAAATGTAAATAAATTTTCAACGACTGCATCACAATTGTTGACGTAATACTCCAACTGCATACCGTCTTTAAAACTAGCATTTAGTGGTGTTGCTGTGATCAGCTGTGCGTAACTTATTTGGAGTTGACGCCATCTGTTGGTAAAAAACGACGAACATTTTACAGACCTAATCTTAAACTAAATTCCTTATATCAAACCATCTTTGTATTAGTGTTGAAACATCCCAGCGGGAAAATATAGAAGCTATTCGCGGTAAGCAGTAAAGAATTGCTTCCACATCGTATCCTTTGGAAGGTGTTAGGAAGATTTTAGTTTTCTGTTCAACAGGCAAATTTTTCTTCAAGTAAATAAAAAAAACGAGCGGTTTGAGCCTTATGCAGGAAACTTCTTTGACATATATTTTGGGCGTTCAGTGTACTCTTTAAAAGCTTTCGGAAAAGCCCCTACAAAAGAGATTCCATTGCGCTTCTCAAGAAGCTGTCGGGAAGAAAATGCAATGCTTCCACCCAATGACATACAATTATAAAAAAGATATGACGTGGGATACGGACAGGAAGGGCTCCTAAGCTTCAAAAGAAGGCTTCGTCATGTCTTAAAGTAGGCTTCCGTACCCCAGTGGGATTAGCAAATAATTTATAAAATTCTTGGAATTTTAGTTTAATATTCCAGGAATTTTGTTAACTTTTTTATAATATTTTGAAAACGAAAGAACTACGATCATACTTACTAGGGGAAAGGGTGAGCTTTCTTCAACCAATCAACGATCTTAGTTTTGTGATAGTTATTGAGTAGGTTCGATCGCAAATTTTTTAAAGAAAAGTTAGTTTATAGTTAGTCAAGTTTGTTACACATTTGGCAAAAGAACTTGATTAAGTGTAATTCTCTTCTTTACTTAAAATTCTTTTACTTCTTTTGTGTGTTTGCATCCACACTAAAATGTAAAATCATTATCAATCATTTTCAGATATATCCATTACTTTTTTTGTTTTATTTATCCATAACACTTATAACTATTGCAATTAAACAACAAAAACCTTCTATATATGCTCTTATTCCTGGCATAACTCAGCGGCCATTAAAGCAACCTAAGCGCAAATTCTCTCAACCTCTCTATATACACTAAAGCATAAAAGCATAAAGAAGCAATTATCTCAAGATTTCATTAAAATCCTTATACTTTTATCCTCCGCATTCCCATTTCCACTTGAACTTTGAATAGTTACTTTTGTTTCTTTTTCTTCTTATTTATATTTGTATTTCTTTTTTTTCTTCGATTTTTCGATGTTTTTTTTTTGGTGTGTGTGTTAAAACATTAAAACTCATCAACTTATTACGCTCGGATCTTATTAATTTCCAGATACCCAAGACTCCATCAACGCAAATGCATCTCCATACAAGAAAATCGAGCCCCAGAAGAACATGTGCGTTGGGTGCTTGGTCTGCTCACTAAGAACTTGCTTCTTCGATATATCGAATTGCATATAATCCGTCGATATGAAACACACACAAAAAAAAACAAAAACAACCAATGAAGGTTCAATAATTCTCATCTTTTTCCATATTATTTTTTTTTGTGTTTCATTATTATTATTTTGTTTTTGTTTTGTTTTTCATTGATGTTGTTGTTTTTATGTTTAGTTCTGTGCTCCTTCATTCTTTTTCCCTCGACTGAACATCCGAACATGAAGCCTAAACCGATTAAAAATTTTTAATAGTACTTCAAAGCCACCACACCATCACATCACACAGCAACCAATCGAGAGGATCACTTGGAGATCCAAAGAAGAACTTCACTATCCGTAAGTTGTGTGTTGATTCCAAACTAGCCACCTTCCATTTTTCGTTATATGAGAAAGGAGAAAAAATTGGATATCTCAACAACACCAACAACGAAAAAAAGAAACAATTTTTAAAAGAATCTTTCGTGTAATTTTACATGTTTTCTTCCAACTCATCCGATTTCATTTAAAAGTGTATTGAAAATTGAGTCTGAGTGAGTTTTTAGTTCTAGTGAGGCTATAGACTCTTTCGAGAGTATCCTCCCTGGGGATCACAATGTAGAGAACTACAAGAAGTCACAGGTATAAAAATTAAGAAACAAAAAGGAATGGAAGTTACACAAACAAGATATAAACCTACACACATACACAAAACTAACCACGGAAAACTCTAAAATGAAACGAAGAAAGATATAAAAGTCGAAGACGACGAAATCAAAAAACAGGAAAAACTAAAAGAAAATTAGAAAACTGATTATAATCAGAAGAGGAAAAAACCGATCAATTTAATTACTAAATGGTTTTTAGCCTGAACGGATCTCACAGTGGGATTCACTCGGTAAAGGATTCACACAGCCGCGCAATCATCTTAAGATCAAACGAAGTCGATCGTCATAAGAAATCAATTTTTAAGACCTATACTTTTTTTATTATATATAATGACATTGGCGATCAACACAAAAGCTGCAGGATCAATTTAATATTTTATTATATGACATACTAGCTGGACCTGGCTTAGCTCTGTTTTACCAGGAACAGTTGGCCAACAGATGGCTATTATGTCGTAAGTGTTGACGTTTAGTTGTTTATAGTTTTTGTGACATTTCGCACGATGGTCAAATTTTGTTTGGTAAAAAAAGCCATTCAATATATTCAAAAAATGTAATCGTAACGATTCACGATTCTCCAAATTCAGGCCACAACCATTGAAAGATTGTCTCTGAGATTTGTTGATTGTCTTTGCGAAGGCCAATCGGACTGGAAATTGTAATCTATTGAAATCAAAAAAAGTATCGGTCGGAATCAACCGAATTCGAGAAAAAAACACATTTTTCCCCGAATATTTTCCTTTTACAATTGCTGCTTCTAACAAGTTCGGCATCAAATTCTTAATAGCAAGTCTGATACCATTGCACAGTTGTGGTTGATTCAAATTTCGTAGCATTAACCCGCGTTTACATCCCAAAGTCAACGTGAAAGTGCACTTTGATGCTTTTTCTATTGCACCGAAATTTGTATGCTCTTTTCTCTGTTGCACGAAAATTCTGAAACAGAAAAAAAAGCATACAAATTGCTGGGCGATAAAAGAGAGCTTCAAAAGGCACTTTAGCCTAGACTTTGGAATGTAAACGGGGATTTCTGATGACCGAACCGTTTTTATGTTGCAAATTATGGGGTGCAAATCCGTCCAAAAAATTGCAAAAACTCCGTCGAATAGCCCAAGACATCATCTTGATTAGTGGTGGAATAGGGGCCGGCATTTGGCCCCTTTGCGCCCGGTGCAGTATTTCATATTGCGTCTCTTCACCTGTTCATTTTTTGATCGCGGTGGAGGACAATCGAAAAAAACACAAACACTCTGTGAAGTTCCTTTAATAAATGAAAATTAAGGCACATGAACTTTTTCACTTTTTCTCTGCAATTGCGCTCCGTCCAATTGCGCCCGGTGAAAATGCACCAGCTGCATCTGTAATAGCGCCGCCCCTACCTATATCCAATCAGGATTTGCTTCGTGATTTTGCTTTTGTGCTGACAATGAAGGAAGTTTTAAATTTTTTAAAAATCTTAATTTATGAAACTGCGCCCGGTGCCGGTGCATCATTTGCACCTATGAAAGCGCTGCTCCTGGGTGGAATCAACTGATTTGTATGACACTAAATCTCCGGAAATTTGCGATTGAGTGGTGAAACTCAATGTGTTGACATAGATATTCTTCGCGGTGAGGATTGCGCGTTCATTCCGATGATTTCAATTTACTTCGAGGAACACATTGTCGATGGGATCCGTTTGTGAATCTTCGAATTGGCAGAAATCATTCCAAATCGTTTTTCCATTACCAGATTCCAACAATTGCTTTGAAAATTGTTCTACACTTTGATTGTTTTGAAGCTGAACTCCCACATTCGTGGTCAACGACAATGTTGTTGCCACATGTCTCCACAACGCTTCCGTTTAGGCCATGTACGTTGATCAACAGCAATCGCTAGTAGAAACATTCAACATTCAATGGATGAACAATGTAAATGCGTCCAAACGTATTTGTAGAGAATGTCACTGATCGACGTTTTATTTATTTACCCAGATGCCTTCCCGTACTGCAGAATCCTAGACTTATACCAAAAAATTCAGATCTCTCATTTCCGCTTCTCCTTATCAAATCAATTCTGAACCGATTGCTTAGAGAGCTAGAATGCCAAGATTTTCTGATTTTCCAACTCTTGAACAACCTACATACTCCAACTCGGGAAATGACAGCTATTTGGCAATATTCTTCCGACATTTTGCCCCCATACAAGTTTTAATCATAAATTCGTTATTTACTACCATAAAAAACCCCTGATACCGATTTTCATTTGAATTGGAGCATAATTTGCAAATTCATCGACTATATTGTCGCGGCCATTTTGAATTTATAAGTTTTGACCACAAATTCATTATTTGCCACACTAAAAACCCCTAGACACCCACTTCAATTGGAATAGGAATAAAATTGGCAAATTCGACAATATTTCAGCTGCCATTTTGAATTTAAAAAATCTAGCTTCGAGGTGCACCATGGGAGACCCTTACGGACCTTCATCCAAAAATGAAAAGCTGTGAGATGTTTTTCAGCGAAGATTTCCATGACATGAGTGGCTTTAGAAAGGGGTGAAGAAGAAGAGGGAAATTACGTGAAACGAATTTTGCAATTTTTCGACACCTCCGTTGGTGAGATGTCGTGAGATTTGTCTCGATTCGTCTGGCCGATGGTGGCTGAATAATCAAGGGGCTACTATACTACTTTCTGGTAACCAGGTAAAAATTTTTGTGTAGGACTTAGCCATATATTAAGGCCCCCATTTATACATAGGTCGCCTGCAGGCCATGGCCTGAAAGTTTTCGCCTTGAGGCCAAGTATCACCACCCATTCACCGGCCGCCAACTGTATGGGACCTGCAGTCCAAGAAAACTGACAAAAATATTTGTGTGTTTGGGCATTTATCGTCAGTTCGTACCTGAAGATCTAAACTTCTATTCACTCTCAAGCCGTGACGTTCGAGCTCTTTCGCGGAGGTTCACGGCGTGAGTCTGGAGCGGCCTTGAAGTTGTGGAGGCCATGAACATTTTTACAGTTGAATTAACAACCTGCTATGCTAAGCTGTCGTGTGCGCCTGTGTGTCGATAGGGCTTGACTTCACCTGCATTCCACGGCCTGTCAAGCGGATGCCTAAGTATCATCCCTCAGTCAGACTGAGTAATCTGTAGCCTTCGTTGGGCCGTGCCGGCAGACTGGTCTGAAAGGCCACTGCTACCGACTTACTGTAATCTTTAGTGGGGGTCTTTAGTGGAGAAACGTGTTTTAGTTAATTCAACACAGTTAAATCCCCCCTCCCCCAAACGCCTCACGTAATTAATGGACCACCCCAAAGTAATAGAATAGCCTATGTTCTAAGTTTTAATGTAAATAGCACATGTTTAAAATTTCAATAAGATCGGTTTACGGTGTAGCAACCTATTGCGAACATAAATACATACATATTTATTTTTATATAATAGATCTACGTAGAGAATGTACACATAATATTTACGGCATACAAAATACATTCCAAAAGAGAAAGTACATGCCAAAGTAAAATTAAAAAAAATTGATTTTCATCGATCAATTCGTACATGTTTAATTCTACACACGAAGTCGAAGGTGTCATATTGTCAGAATTGGATTAAGTCGAATTAACACATTAAGTTCGACTACAACCCACACGTGTTTGTTCGTTTTTTTGTTCTTCATGTAAAGAACATCGCATTCTGAATACATGAAATAAAAGAACTACCAGTCTCTACATAGTAAAAGAACTTCGATCACATTAAATGCCAGAGAGGGGGGTAACCTGTTTGACATTGAATGAAAAGAATTTTGTTGACAGCCTCCGAGATCTATAAGCCTTTAGGGTCTACAAGAGAGAAAAAAATATATATAAATATAAATTCCATTTCATAACTTCTTTTCATGTACTTCTCTATCAGAGAACTACAGTGTTGGTCGATTCTGAGATATCATTGCTGGTTGAATCTCTCCATCTTCGGCTATTTACGATGTGATTTCACCATTATGTGTAATTTTACAACAATCTATGAAACACAAATGATACTTTACAATAGGCCTGACTTGCAGCTATAAAAATCAACCAGTTCGACAGATTCAGATGGAGAGAGAGACTGAGGGGAAAAATTGTTATGATATCAAAAAAATAAAAGAAAAAAATTTATAAAAACGAGAAAAACGATATTGTGGATGATTCCCTCCGCCTGAAGGCAACAGAATCGTAAAATCACAAGCATATAAAGAAGCCCTATTCACAATCGTTGAAAGTAAGAACAGAAAAAAAAAAGAAATATTTTTGTTCTCACTGGAATAATCCTCTTTATAAGTAGAAAAAATTATAATAGGCTCAACTTCACAACCTTTCTGGAAGCCCTAACCTGAACAGATAGAGAAGTTTCCTGCAATATAACTCACTAGTTTGGTGTAAACCTGCACAAATTTGCACATATGTTGTGTGTCTATATGTGTAGCTTAAGATAACTTGAAAATGTAAATTGAATTTTACCCTGTGGCTAAACTGAAGGCTGTGCAGTGTATCCTGTGGTAGTTCATGCATATAAGTAACGATCCTAGTGTAAAACCATCATCAACGTTTCAACTTCTTTTTAGCATTCAATTTGTGCGGTGCGAAAATATTGTGTTTTTTTTTATTTTATTTTTTTTATTTTTTTATAATTTTATTTTTCGTTAATGGATTTTATATGCATGTTAAAATTTTTATATTGGCGAAACTATTTGGTATTGCATACATATATCTAGAGGCGTGAGATGCGACTGCGCATATATACAGTCGTGAGTAATTAAAATATGCTTATTTCTTTTTCTTTCAAGGTAGAAGTATTTTTGCAGTGATTTTATAACCAACCACAATGCAGGGATTTTTTACTTTTAAGCATGATTTTAACCCGATTTTATTGCGCTAAAGACGTTTAATATAAATTTTATGTTTAGTACCGTAGGCTGTTCTTTAACATACGCGGATTTTAATATTAAAGAAACAAAATTGAACAAGAACCAAAAAAACAAGTGAAAGGAAACATAAATAAATATTTTTAAGAAACAAAAACATTTCACCCACATTTTCAATTTGCATAATATGAAATAATTTTAATTTATGACTAAATGTTTCAGTACACCTGTTGTTATTTAGCAATAGGTGTGTAAGTACTAAGAAAATTTTGTATCAATAGTTCTCTGTAAAACCACTGTTTCTGTTCCTACACACAATGCTTGAAAGAACTTTAAAGAAAATACCAATTAGAAGATATATATTCGTGGGAATCATAAATATTTATAATTATGACTATGGAATTTCATATTTAAAAATTAATACAATAAAAAAAAATATTTTTAAAAAATATCAAATGTCATAATATTTTTAATTTCGTCTTCCTCCCGAATTCGCATATATTTGTTTTAAGTTCAAAGAACACTGAACTTTTACAAGATTTAAAGATAAAAATTCTATAGATTTTGTTTTTTTTCTTAGATAGTTGGTATCAAGGATGATGACTTTTTTTTATCATATTTTTCTAGATTGAGATATGAGTTCGATATGATAATTTGTTGCGTATTAGGATCGAAATGAGTTACTTTGATGTTTTTGATTATACATATATGTAGAGAAATAGTTCTTCCCCCCGAAGAAATAGGTTCTAAAGGAATTAATAAATGAGGCAAATCGAACTCTAAGAAACTGATTCCAAGATTCTTGTTTTAGTATAACTCGCAGCTTAAAAATAACGTCTTCTACTCCAAGCAAGCCAGATCCTATGAGAAAAGGATTGTTGGACATTATAAGAAGGCCTACTGACAACAAACAAAGCCTAAGTCGCTTGGATGGTTTTTTTTGTTATCTCGCATGATCAAGCTCAGGTATCACTCATTGTACCACTAGTCCGTCATGGCGTTAAAGTCATGGTACAATGTCTAGTAATAAGCTTGGTCTGAAAATAGAAAAAAGATATGATAGGTTAAGGGTAGTCTGGTGCAAGCATGCGAAGCGGTTTAGAAGTTCGTTTATGAATAGAACAACTCGACTGTGGAATAATAATCTCCCGCATTCAGTATTTCCGAACTCGTACAACACCTTAGAGTTCAAACGTGAGGTTCATCGTCATTTTCTTCTACACTCTCCAGACCCCCTCTAACCATTCCTATTCTCCTCTATTCTTCAAACCAAGCTTACTACTAGACATTGCACCATGAACTGAACGACATGACGGACTGGTAGTATAAAGGGTTAAACCTAAGCTTGGCTTTTTCATATAAAAAAAAGGCCGTGGGGCTCGCGTTTGAACTCTTGGATGTTGCATGAGCTTATTTTTGATGCAGCCGGCTGAGTCACAACCGTCAGTGTTATACCTCCTGAAATAAGTGATCCAGACGGAATGGCTGATCTGGCAAACCCTTGGTTTTCCATTGAAATGGATTCTAATACAGTTCCTGGTGGGTCAGTTACCTCAGCGTTCTGATCTTGATCAGGATTTATGACTGACCGTCTTTTTGGAAGATTATGTAGACCCTAACGAGGGTATTGCGAAAAGATCGTCATCTCCCGGAGCATGGGTTGTGGGCATATTGCAAGTTTTCAGAGAGTTGTGTGCAAACACGTTAACGTATACGTAATCTGAATGATACTGCCAATTTCGCGCATATTGGAGCTCTCTGGCAATCTAATTTGCACAATGCGTCGACTGTCAACATGGCAGGCCTCATCACTGAAATGAGATCGGTGATGCAGATGAAATCTCATTCTAGCAAAAAGTGAATGGTTAGAAGGTCTATTAGACTTTTTTGAACAGCAGTTTTAGGAAGATAAAATCGTTCCAATATCAGAAACAGACAATTCCACCTTGTTCTGCAGTCTAGAAGAAGAGTCAGCTCTTTCCCTCTTTTTCCAGAATGTACTGAATCGGCAGTTAATAGGTGGTGATGCACACGATATCGTCAGTGAAAGACAAATTGTATTCCTTTAGTCTCTTCTCACGTATTTCTACACAAACTTCATCTGAAATGGATCCAGAAAAACGTACAAGGCGCAAAACCCAAAATTTGGACTCATTTCCTTCAATATTGACGTTCATGTATCAACGTCGTCTCCTTCAATTTCTTCCACGTTACTAGATCGGATTGCCTTAGCATATTCCATTCATTTTGTGGAAGCCATGCTCTGACTTTGATAGATCGAACCCTTTACATTTTGCTGAGATATCTCAACCTAGCTCAACCTAAAGCAGGTCATTAAATACAACAATTTTATATGTAAAAATCTCATGTGGAAACATACCAAGGCTTTCATATTCATCTTTTAATTTTTCTCAATCGTGCAACTTGTCTGTAAGCTTTTTTCGTCGTTATCGTATCGAAGGGAAATTGATAAAGAAGTGATGCCAAAACACAGTCCGTCACACTCTAAAATGCCGTATGAAGCACATCTTGTAGCAACTAGTCATTGTAAGATCTTACATAAATATAATTATAGCGTTATATTAGAGTTGAGCTGGAACTTACACGAGGCAGTACATTTGTTCCTTACACCATAGCAAATTGTACTGAAGTCTAAA
Source organism: Thereva unica (assembly GCA_949987705.1). Lineage (NCBI taxonomy): Eukaryota > Metazoa > Arthropoda > Insecta > Diptera > Therevidae > Thereva > Thereva unica. The sequence continues at coordinate 87,378,008 of OX465285.1, forward strand.
TTTTTTGAAAATTATCGGTTCAAAAATAATGTTCTACTGGTATATGAGCGTGTAATAAATGTGTTATTGTCAGCGGCGTGCCTGAGTATATAGCCGCCTAATGGGCGCCTCCAAAGTAAAATCGTATAAAGAAAAATCGGTATTTTTAATTAGAACAAAAAAATGTATGCATCATGTTGCCCTGGCAAGTGTATACTATAACGTGGGACATGATTTAACACATACAACCTTGCAATGTAAGCTATGTTAGGCTTGGTCTTGCAGGCGAATAGATCGCTTGGGTCTTGCGCAAGAACCAGACCAAGAATGCAAGAGCAAGACCATTTTTGACCATCACTAAATAAAACTTAACTTAAGTTCGACCCACACATATCCGTGAAGTGAAAGCGACTTGAGTGTAGTACCAGGACCATAGCGAAACGAAATTATCGAAACGATATAATCCCATGCAATTAATGTTCCCAGATATCCAATGCAGTGGGTCACCGATGATCTCAGTATCCTTCAGTGAAAAACGTAAAAAATACATTTCCACCGGTATTTTTTTTAATTTATCACTAACGTGAAACAAATATTTTTTAAATTCAACGTTAAATTTTATATGAATTCAATAGAAACTTAGATAAAGTTTATTTGAAATACACTCAAACCTGTTTCTGCGCGACCACTTCCCGAAGAGTCCACCTGGCTCGAGCCCACTCTATCCACACTAAATTCCCTGATGCATTTGAGATCACTGTTCAAATTTCAAAACTAAAACTCTGATGTCATTGAACATTGATCACCGACACGGAAAAGGCAAGGCGGTGTTTTAATGTCAGTGAAAAATTCATCACGGAAGCCACTGACACGAAAAGCATCGGCGCCGTGCCATTACGTAAATGTGTGGATTTTTCATACAATCATATTCTTTGTTTTCGTGTCATTTACTTGTAGATTGAACTTTGCTGAGCATTCTTTGGAATTTTGGAATAGGTTTCCTTTACCTCTTGCGCTTTTCGTCCAAATATCGATATATCATCTGCAAAGGCTAGTATCTGAATGTTTCTTGTGAAGATGCTATTTGCTCCATTAAGTTTTGCTTCTCGGATTATTGTTTCTCGAGCATTGTTAAAAAGTATTGGTGAGGCATCTCCTTGTTGCAGACCTGATTTTTAAGGGAAGTTGCTTGAGTTGTGTTAAAATATTCAAAATATTTACTAGTTTTCCAGACATCATAAGCTCGTTGAAAGTGTGACATTCGCATTTCAGGTCCCTGAAGCGACCTTACCAGAACCCAAATATTTGATATAAGACACAAGAATATAATTGCCCAAATAAACACAACAAAAAACTCGTGTCAAAATATATTAGTTTTCTGATTGTATCCTTTCTACTATTCTAAAAAACGCCCCATGATAGCCATAACCCAACCGCAGGCGTCACAAAACAAAAATAAATACGAAGCAATAAAAGAAAGATGAATTCTGTTATAATTTGCTTCGCCACCTTCACCTCTAATATAATCTTAACGACTAGCGAAAAAATAATTCATCAGAAAATATAAAAAGTTAATGATATCCTCAATTCTATGCCATAAAACAACTGTCTACCCGCAAATGCGTTCACCTTAGTAATTTTTTTCCATCATCATCATATTCCTCCGAAACAAACCTAATGGCGACACTCCAAATCTAGAAACTCAACGAAATTCACATGGAAAGACACAACCCAAAGCGAGATCGGCTCCCCCCAAAATAGTAGAAACAAAAAGCACAAAAATGTGTAGCCACAGAAAAAAAGTGCCTTCCGCGAGATTATTAGAGACCCTCGGACATGTTATTATCTATAATGATGTCTATGCTGTCGATGGATTGGACGACCGAGCAGCATACATTCGGCGGAGGCAGCCACCACTAATGGCGCACAGTGGAAATAAAACAATTCTATCTCTCCACTGTTTTGGATCAAATTATAAATTTGTTTCGTTATATTCGGGACCCTCTGTGCGAGGGGAAGTCCCTTGTTACCCACCCGAAAACCCCGACAGTATTCAGTCGGAACAGGCATAGATGTATAGAAAAAGGGGCTCCGAATTGGATGGATGGTACAAAAAAAATACATATGGCTGAAAAGAAGAAATCAGACCTATAATTGCTCGGAGGGTCTAAAAACTCTGCTCTCCGGGTTTTCTTGGTTTTTATGTGGATCGTCGTAGCTGGAGTTCGTCGAAATTGGATATTAAATTGCCTGGCAATTTTGTACCTGGTGCACCTTTTGTTCTACCACAGGGACCAAAAGTGTTTTACCTTCTGCCGAAATGACACGATTATAAGGGGGATTGAGAGCTGCGCGGATGAGTGTTGATGATGACTACTGCTTTGACTGGTCAAAACGAATGGGATTGGAGATGATTCATGGATAGAATCTTGGACGTTATGTGTTTGGATGAGGAGATAGATAAATGCGAATTCCATTAAGGGGGAGGGTGATCTTTCAAAATATGGAAAAACTTGTACGAATTGATTAAGCACTATGCCCGTAACTATTAGAAGAGAGCAACAACTTTTTAGCCCAAGAAATTCTGTTTAGAAAAAATTTCAAAAATGTACGATCTTGATCTCTAATAAAATATAGTAGAAATTGATGCAGACCTCAATTTATCCTCAAAGCTATGCCCATTTTACCAGAGCCAGATAATTGGTGATACACAGTACCAGTAGTAACTCGAGAAACAAATTAAAATCCGCCACTTGAAGCCATTAAACAACTCCTAAGCAAGATGAGGAACAACTAAACCAATTGGTCTTCTGAATGAGATTGATTGGTATTCAAAGTGCATCAATTTAAACACTTCTGTTGTGGTTATAGCGTTATGGAAATATGTTTGTTTAGATAATTTTTAACTAGGGTCTCCTCTCTTTTTGCTTTCTTTAACAAAGAAAAAAGGATTACATTGGGTATAAAACGAGTTAGTTTGGGTGCCTTGAGAGCATGTGGCCCTTAGATGAGAGTAAAAGACATTTATTAGTGTTGAAACGGAGAGATATGATATATATATATATATATATATATATATATATATATATATACGAGTGTATATATATATATATATATATATATATATATATACGAGTGTATATATATATATATATATATATGTTAATTATTGCCTGCCTCACCAGGTGCACCTCTTCTCTGTTTGGGGAAACTGCTTTCTGCACATCACAGCAAAAAAGGACTTACTCTAATACATTGTTACCATAGAAAAGCCAGACATGTAGTAAAAAGAGCGATTTTTTTGGTCATCTAAGCATCCTAAGTGTTGCAAACTTTGAATCGATCATCATCTAGTTTGCTATTCCAGAGATCAGGCTTAACTTTGACAAGCTTGTGACAATCAATACTTACTTATGTTGGTAAAATATTTCATATGCCCACCTTCGTCCCAGGCTATATGGCCACATCAAAAGAAAAAATAACTGTTAAGGCTTGGGGCGAAAATCGCACAAAAAAGAGTGATTTTTGAGTGCTAACAAATTTAATGTTATCAATTCAGTGCCTCTCCTAGATCGAGCGGCAGTGGCGGATGGAGGCGGATCAATAACTCAAAATACCTTAAAAAATTGAGAAGCGATTTTAGCCTGGAGTCCCAATTCGCAACCCTCAAATTATTATTGAAGCACTCAAAAATCACTTTGAATACCTGAGAGTTTTTTGGATAGATTTTGGTTTGGAACCCCAATCTAAACATTTGGTAATGTGGAGCGCGATTGAACGCATAAAACCTTGTCTTGGTATTGCGTAGCTTGCATCTTGTGCACTTATCCCTTTTCAATTTAGCCGCCTTTTATTTTGACCGCCTGCGCACGCAATGAACGCTGGCCAGGCACGGCCCTATGTACACCTAATAACCCAGAACGTTAGAGGGCCGTAGCGGTTTTTTTTTATGTGACAGACTAGAGGCTTAGGGAAAGTCCCTTTGTACTGTCGACAATCTATTTTTTCTGTATACACTGTCGAACAGCAGCTCTAGCCGGAAGATAGAACAGAGAGAAAAGAGAGGAAGGAACTGTCACAACCTAGCCGCGATATTTTTATTCCACCTACTTGCAACCATTTCGCGACTCTGACATCGGGGCATCGAGAACAACTCGCTGGAGTGTTATACCTCCTGAAACGAGTTGAACCTCATCAGCCAACCGATGGCATGCGCTTGGTGGAGCGGGTTGCTGGGAAAGAAGAAACATGGTAGAACGGTCGCACACAAACAAGGCTTTTTATAGGAAAACTAAATATATTATATTAGAGGTATTAACAACTTATAACTGTATAGCCTAAGCTTTTTAAACCCCACCCGACTAGCATTTAAAAAGGAGTTTGCCTCAGGGGCATGCCGAAAGAGGAATTTCCCCGTATGTTCCTCATAAGAACCCCATGTGGGAAAACGAGAGGCTGAAAGAGGGCTTTCCTTTTAGTTTCCCCATGAGCACCACACAAAAAATCAGCGATACAAAAGTGAGGTAGGCATCTTAAGTTTCTCAAGAGCTCTATGAGGCAAATCTCATTACAAATGAAATTAGGTAATCACAACATCTGTCCGACGTGTTTGGAAAGCTTTTCCGAAATCTTAAAGGGGCGATTGTTGCGATTTTTTGATCCCCCTCCCCTTGATGAAAAGTCCACAAATCTTTAAGTGTGTAGGGTAGGCATTTATCGTCAGTTTGTGCCTGAAGATCTGAATTTATATTCAGTCTCAAGCCGTAAATTTGTGGCACGAACTCACGCCAAATCCACTCGGGACTGGAAAAAAGGTACGCGGGTGTTCACGGCGTGAGTCTGAAGCCACCTTAAGGCACAAACAGATTGGCGTGGAGGCGGTGAAGGCGGCCACCAGCGAGAGAATTTTCCAAACATTTAATTTCTCCGCGCCGCCTGCCCATTATGTTAGCAAATATGGTGGTCCGTGTATTTTAAACGTTTTTCCAGTCGCCAATCTGTTGGATTACAGAGGTCAAGCAACATTGGCCGTTATTAGTACTCAGTTGGGGGACCGTATTGGTATAACGCGGTTGTTTAAAAATTTATAGCTTTCGACACAGGTACAGTTACTCACATACCAACTCAAAATTATCAAATTTTTCGGCCTCTTTTTTCCACTCAGGATAGGGCAACAATGATTTTTCCTCAAAGGGTCCAGGGCAGGCGCGAATGAGACAAGGCGTTAGATGCTCTGTGTGGGCTTTATAGGGCAATCCACAGGGGGTTCACATGATTCAGGAGGGCTAGCTTTATAGAGGCCCTATCTGCACCAAAAAATTAAGTCAAAATAAATATCTATGTAAGTACCAGCAGACCAAAAACGTTGTATTTCCGGAGTATTTTCGTCGTCAATTCGTGTCGAAGAAACATCTAGTGATTCTTACAGCAAAGACAGCGAGAATCTATTTAATGTAATTATAATTGGAAGCTATTGGAAGAAGATTAATGAAACAAAATTCGACTTGTATTTACTAAATAAAATGGTCCACTCACGTTTCTCAAATTATTCTTTAAGCCTCTTGATCTTTCCAATCAATAAAACAAAACAAAATAAACCAAACTAGCCAACTACCATCAACGATATAAAAAAATAAAGCAAAACCTCAAAACATAAATTTAAAACAACACAAAACACAATCCCGCCCCTTCTTTCTTCTCTATAAAACAACACAATTCAAATCAAAATCAATCATAATCAAGCATAACCATCCACCCAATGTAGTCTTCGTTAGTATATAGAACTTAGCCCCGACATAATTCAAAAACATAATTCTTCGATATCTGTACTTTGACATGATACAGATTACTGATTTAGTAGAATTTATTGCACGCTTAACTTCAACAAAATAAGGATGACTTAACATCTCCTCCGATACACAGGGATATGCGCGGATCTACGAATCAATCCGGCCAATACTAAACAACTTCTTCGTACCAGAAGAAGGCTGGACTGCGCGCGATCTCCTTCACAAATTTACTAAAATAAAAAAAAAATAATAGCCTACAGAAATCTCTCTTAAAAAAAATAAAATCATAATAAAAATAACTAGAAATTCATCACATTGGTTTTATTAATACCGAAACGACATCGTCTAGTCATGTACGTTCAGTATTTATTGATGTTTAATGCTGCGTTGTCCGTCCGGATCAGAGCGAGCGACTATCATCGTACTTCATAATATCAAAATTCATTCCCATTTACATGTATATTTAGCAGAAGACTTGTCTTAATAAAATTACATCGTTTTGTTGAAAATAGACAAAAATAACATATAAACAACTTTGGAAAAATAAATAAAATAAATAACAACAAAAAAAATGCAAAATACCACAAAATAAATTCGAAGGAAATTTCTTGCTTTCGAAACTCTATACCTACCAGAGCCTACGGGCAAGGAAGGAGAAAGAGGGCAAATAAAAACTGCGCTGACTGTAAACGGACTAACAACAATAATAAAAACAAAAACAAAAAAAATGCAGCAAAATAGCAACAAAAAGAAGAAGAAGACGGGGAAAATTCACTTTAAGACATGTGCGCATGCGCACTTGGTTTATCCCGCGCAAAATCTTAAGATAAGGCGAAAAACCAAAACGACCAACAACCGAACGTTCGCGGCGCGTTCTGCGAATGAATATTCGTCGCGGTGCAGTTGGAAATTTTGCAGGATAAAATAAAATTGCAACAAAAACAAAAACAGTAACAACAACAACAACAGCAACAAAAAAGGAAACGTATATAAACAAAAAAAATAAAAAGACTAAATGTAAAATATGTTTAGTTGAAAATCATGTTGCGGACGATTGTATGCCATAACTAACATCGGCTGCGGATGTATGGTAAATAGTTTTGTTGTTTGTTGCATTTTGAAATCAGAGAGAGAAGAGAGAGAGCCATTTCTTTTATGATGTGTGCTTCCTTGTGAGGCCTTGTGTTTTGTTGAGGAGGTGAAAATCATTACTTGATGAGGATGTAAGACGGATTGTGAGGGGGATGGGGGGAGTTGGGAGGGCGGAAAGTATGTTATGTTGGTGGAAACTATTTTCTGATATAATTTCATGTCAGCGATAAACATTGGCTTAATTAAAATCAATTATTAGTTTGTTGTACTTAAAATTGATGAAGAATAGCGATATTGATTTTTACTACAATTCTAACAACATGGTACGAAAGGTTGGAGTTTTGCGTTATGTTTGTAAGTAACTCTGCCTGAATATCTTGCCGGGTCCAAGAGTCTTGAAATAAGAGGAAGATTTGGCGTAAGGTCATCACTACACCAGCCACAGCCATGCCGAGTTTTGGGGACCGGTCCTCCTGGTAGCGAGTTCGACGAGAGATTGACAGCCTCTCCTTGGAAAACAGTTTTTGCTAAAGAATCGAGAATTCAGCTTTACAACAGTCAGGATTTACGGCAGTGCTCTAGTTTTGGGTAGGACTCGATTATAATATGAGTTTGTAAGAGGCGCTTCCTTTTCCTTTTGAGCCAGAACAGTATCATATTTCAAATGAAACGAGGTGCCATTATAATGCCAAAAATAAAATCACAGTCCACCTTGTCTTATTTCAAGTTGAATGTTACTCCTAAAAATAAAATAACCATGACTCTCCATTACGTACTTGCAATCACACCTCTCCTCATTTATCTCGATCGATACACGCTAATACCAGTAGGACATTATTTCTCAACCGGGACATTGCAAAAAATTGAGGCCTTAATTCATTTTACAATGGTGTAAGGGACTAATTTAATATTTCGTGTAAGTCCGGCTTAACTCTACGCCACGTCCGCAATGATTCCAGGAACTACCATGTGACCCGACTTTGACTCCTACAAGGACTGTAGCGCAAATTAAGAAAGAGATGTCTTTACCATATAAAATTTGGTTAAAAAGCTTCTGGCTTTTACTTCATCAAATATATTTAGTTTTTGTCAGTCTATATATAGTGGGAGGTCTTGTCAACGATTAAGAATTAGCGACGCTTTTCGGAAATTCAAACCACGGCCTACTCAGCTGTCACTACCCATATCAATTTCCAAAGTCAACGAAAACAGCTAAGAGGCCTCTCTGACATTATGGAAAACCAATTGGCATAGGCTTTTTCATTCTTTCCTAATCGGCTGACTGGGACTAGTGTTTTCGTAACAAAAACGTAAACTTCGCCGCTATTGGTGTGACCAGGATTATATTAGCAGAAATACATTTGCATATTTCCTTGGAAACTTGCACATGTTCAGCCTGTAGCAACCATGTACAACTTAATCGATTTTAGTTTACGCTCCCACGATCAGAACGTGATACACCCAAGATCAGCAATCGATGGATTCAGTTACGTGATTCTGAAAGCCTCTCTAACTACCGGCATCAGCCAAAAACTGTCCACTGGCGCTCTTTTACTGAGCTTTGCATCGATGTCGTGACTCTGGCTTGGTTGCTCTAGATATTTCCTAGGCTTTTAATAAAGCTCAGCTCAGCTCTGTTTGTTAAAATCCAAGCTATTGATGTTGACTCAGTTCTACTGGAATACTAGATGGCTTCAAATCCAAACTGTACCTCATCTCAGCCGTTGTCCTCTGGGGGTCGATTCTGTCCCTTCGTTACAGCCCAGCCCAGCCCAGACCCACCTCACAGCTTTGTTGATGGCAGAATTCTGCTTTGCTCTTACGTAATCAGTAAAGCAAGAGAAGCACGTACCCGACCCTATCTACGAACATAAATATGAATCAATTTACAAGGATGTTTTGAACTCATTCTTGAACTGTGGCAGCAAGAATCGTGCCGGAGTCAATGCTTCCAAAACAACGAAGTACTTCTTCTTCTTCTTGGCTCTACAGCCGGGATCTGGTCCTGCCCTCTTGCAACTGTTTTCTCCACCGGTCCGGATTATGAGCTGATTTCATCCAATTTGGAATCCCTATGCTCTGGGCTTTCAAGACCAGGGTCCATCGTTGCAGCCTTCCATACCCTCCTGAAAGGGCAATATGACTACATGACTGCAGGACATCGTAACTCTAACTTAGAGGTTTCAATGACCAGATTCCCACCAGAGGCTAAAGGAAAGACCTCCAGCACTACGAGAACTATGATATAATTATATACACAGGTAGCTCTATAAGAGATTCGGGTGTAAGCGTTTGATTCTCCCTTCGTTAAGCCACCAAACTACAAGGAACCAGGGTAATCTTGTTATCGAAGAGCCAAGAGGTGTTAAATGCACTAGAGGTGAGAGTTGTTAGTAAGTAAGTCCAAGCTGGTTGAAAGATGTCACAAAAAATTAAGCTTGTACGTAGAGGGTCACTTTTCAGTACCACACGAACATAAGGCGCCAAGATTTTGCGCATAACAAGCCAGTAAGACGGCGAAGTCAAAATCCTACAGAATCATTCTCTATTTGATTGAAGAGTAGTGTGAAGGACCTATCCGGCAAAAAACTTGTTAAATTGAAAGTGTTACAATAAAATGTTAAATAATGTTTATTACTTTCTTCCCAAACAAGGTGTGTTCTCTGTTCTTGTAACTGCGACATCTCATCACCACTTTCGATATCATATTTCAATTTATTCGTTTTCAATTTGAGATTTTCGCCCAAGTTCATTCTGCAAAATAAATTCCTCCATCAAACAAGCATCCCCCCAAATATAGCAGCAACTAACTCAATAACATGTAAGCGGACTATAAACGTCTAGAGCATGATGCCAATAACCAAAAAATATAACCAACAATAACTTTCAACAATTTCAACAAAATACCGAATGTTTAATCTGAGGCTATTCTGGCGGTCGGGGGGAAGAAGATCCACGAATTTATTGCCGCACCAAGTAACTTAAGCGACCATTTTTAACCAAATTAAATGATCTGATAATAAACATTCAAAACATTTTTATTACATCGCTTTTTAAAGCGACCATAATCCCGTCCAGGGGGAGTTGTGCAAAAGCTTTATTATATTCAAATTGGGATTTTGTCCAGCGGATTTCATTCTGGTTAATGCCTCTGGAAGTATCTCATTCACTGCGTCTTTATTTTCCCTCTCCGGCCAATATTCATATGCCGAGAGAGAGATGTGTGGTTAAGGAAACTGGCACACAAGGTGTAATCTGAAACCCCTGCGCATTCGCAATGGAAGAAACTGAGGCTGTGCTGCGCACGTTTTTTTGAAAAAAATATGTGGAATAAAGTAATGCGAACAATAAAACACGGATTCGAGGAATATAAATAAAGAGACAAATTATTCTGCAGTATTGAAATTCCATCCGAAACTGTCTCGATTTATTAAGGCAGAACGTGTGCAGTAATTACTGCAGCGACATGTCCCCATTGGTTAGAAAATGATACATGCCCGGTGTCCGCCAGGTGAAGAAAACCAGACCAGCTGAGTGAGTAAACTTTTTAACACCTATATATGATGGCTGTCTCCTTGGTCACATGACGGCTGTCTGGACTGCATATCAGGTGTGTACAATACTACCCGCTAGATTACATCTTAACTAGATCAAAGATCGCATATTTTTTGGAGTATCTTCTATCACACGGAAATCGGGACAAGAAAGTCATATTTGCCACAAAATCTGTCTACTAGATGTCACTGTACTATCACTTTTCCTACCCCTTTTTAATTTTAACAAAGAGCCGACGAGAGTCAAGAAGTTATACTGTAATGGGAAACCTGCATTCGTACTTGTAGGATTTCTCCTGGACAGGAGATTGACAGTGGGCTTTTGTGTAAGAGCAAGGATTGAGCGTGGTTTGGGTGTCGATATACTCGTAGTCTGGTGTGTGGGAACTTGTTTATGACATTTTTGTGAACGAAGACACAACAACAACAACAACAACAATTTCTGAGGTCAAGGAGTGGTTTTAGCGAATTACTTTTACATAAAACTTGAGTTTCGCCACCGCTTTGACAGGCGGCGGCAGCAGAGGGGTAAAATGTGGCGAATGTAATTTTATGCTTGCTTAAGTTAAGATGATTTCTTAAGAGCATAAAGGGAAGAGATGTCGGTGGTATCAGATTTTTTACTTACATATATGTTTATTTGAGGAAATGTTGATCAGAATTCTTTTTGCGTTGACAGTCGATTCAGATGATGAGTGGTTTTAATAATAAGGGACTTTGACAGACGCATCTGGAAATTATGACAACCAAGTGGATTTAGACATTCAAGAAACTGTAAGGAGTGCGAAATTAAATTGATTTAAACTTTTAGGATTGAACTCCACATAAAAATCATTTGTCTAGTCATTTGAGTATAGGGACAGCACATATGGTGAACATTGGGACCCTTTTATGCCCTTCCTAAATTGCATCCTTAGGTACCAGCTGGAGAACCCATTTATATCTGTTGATCAAATTATCCTGCCGCCCAAAGCTAAGAAAAAATTGACTAACCTCACTCAAAAAGACGGCAGTCTTGCTCATGCAGATGACACAGACAACATATTGGATAAATGCCAAGCACCTGTACAAGACACTTTCATCCACATTGATCGGTTGGCACAAAAGTTAGAGTTGCATATTGAAGATCGAATGGTGATCGTGTCTATGAGAGCAGATCACATTGGTCCCAGAATCAAGGTAAAAGAGGACACGATCATCATTCCACCTGACTTTGAAGTACCAGTAGTACAATCCATCAATTGTCTTGGGTCAATAAAAGGAACTGACAGGACTGCGTGAAACTAGAAATACGCACACGGCTTTTGTATGCTAACGAAGACTATTATAGTCTGTAAAAAGGCTCTTTAAATCCAATCATTACACCATGACTTTCTCGGAAGTCTTCTGTGAGCTGGATATTTAGGTTGTATCTGCTCATTTCTGGTGTTCCCAGATATAGATGCAGATATGACATCTGTCAATCTTTTCTACTATTCACACAGAATTAATCTTGACAGAACCATTGCCTCCGATTTCAAAGACTAATTCAACGTAGTGGGCCTTCTCACAAGGAAAAATGGCTCTTTCACCTCTAACCTTGAGGTACCTTTTCAGGGAGCACTTTCTAGGGCCACCGCTTATCCATTGGATTCTGGGTGAAGTCATAGGACCATCCCAGACCGTTGTTCCCGGAGTCTTTCTAGGAAGATCTGCTACCCTGACAAGGTTATCTAGCCAGTGGCCTCTTTTCAACCCTATAACCCGAGAGGAAATGGAAGAAGTGCCTTGAGCTTCAACATACATATTTTCTTACAGACTTGACACACCGCCAGCTTTGATTAGAGATTCGAACATTCATATACACTCTGCCTTACTGGATCAATTTATTGTCTGGCTAACATTGGCTACGTTGTCGTCCGGATAGGATTGGACGCGCATTTGTACTAGTACTAGTCCATCTGATTCGTAAACCTAGCTCTATTCTTCGTCGAACTAGTAAGATCTACATGGGATTAGAAGAAATTTGTGGAAAATCTTAGATCATCTCAGTCCCTTGGTTTGTGACAGATTTTTCAGGTACACGCTTCCTTTGTCAGTTCAACTGCGAGAAAAATGATTTGGCATAGCACGAAATTGCGGATATACTTCAACAAGAACGTTAAAATGCAGAAGTAACATTCGGCGAAATTTTTAGAGCAGCTGAAAATTTCGCGAAAGATGCATTCGATATGAAACTCAAAGTCGCGAGACTCACATTGAAGCAATCAGATCGTTCTAATTCTATCAAACAGACTCTGTTGAAGCGCACTTTCGATCTGCTTTTTTTTCTCCTTGCGTCGGTTCGCTGATACATCAATGATCGAGTATCAGAATGCGCTGTAAGAGCTGAATATAAATTGTGGTGTGAAAAATTATCAGAACTCGAGAAAGACGCCGAGGTTTTGGAAGTTTTGGATTTTTGTGAGTCGAACAGATTTCCAACAATAGATTATCTTTTAACAGTTTTGACGACTTTTCCGTCTACAGCGGCAAATGTATAAAGCACATTTTGGATACTTATGTACATACGAAACTCAATCGTATATTATTTTTAATGGGGGACATTGCAAAGAATTGAGGCCTCAGTACAATTTGGAATCGTGTAAGGGGCAAATGTACTGCCCAATGTAAGTCTGGCTCAACTCAAGTGACAAATTTCTTAAAGCATAAGGAGTTTGTTTACTGTCTCCTGGGTCTTTTATTGCGGCTTTTAATATAATAAATAAAAGATTTACGCATTTTCCACAAATTGTTGCCTGAAGAATTAAAGCGAGTATATTTAAGTAAAATACAAATTAGTATTTATGGAATTTCGCTGGGCATTATTAAAGAAACTAACAAGATAAAATATAAATGATTGCAGTATACGTTAAGGAAAATAATAACCAAACAAGCTATAACCTGAAACGGTTATGGCAGAAAACGAGATCGGACTAGTACAACATGACACTGAAGTATCCTTAAAATAACGATCAAAACTACAAGCGAACTTAATTATCGTAGAATTTTTATGTTACTGAAAGAAAACAATCGCAATAAAAATGTCGCTAAAATTTACATCTGAAACGTCAGCTAAGTATCTTCGTAGCTACAAAACTCTTCACCTTCTGTTTTGCATATACCCAAATGCACTCAAACCTCTTCAATCAACAAACAAATAATAAATTTCAATAAAGTCACATTCCGACAATCAGAAAAAAAAACTTCTTATCTCTAAATTAACTATTACGCAAATTTATAAATATTTTATTAAGATATCATTTCCTCATTCACTTTTTTATTTATTTATCTTGAATACGTTAAGATACCTCGCAGCACAACACCTGAGATTTTACTCCAATTCCGAGTAAACCCACCAAAAAATAAATCAATTTCTGGGTGGTTGTTTTTTTTGCACAATAATTATGTCTAATCAAAAGACTTAAGACACGAACTTGCTTTTAAAATTACAGAAAAAAACATTGATCCACTAAAAGATATGATAATCAACAAAATAATGTGAATAAATTCTTGTTTTTTTTGGTGCATTATATATTCTCCATTTAGATATGAATATTTAGTGTCGAAAGTAACCAGGTAAAAAGGTAGCCTGATTTCCTGATTTTTGTCGTGTGTGCATTTTTAGAAAGAAGATGGCATGAAAAAAAAGAGTTTGAGGGGAAAAAACACAAAATACGAGAGACTTTCGAAAGGCATTAATCAACTTCGTCGCCACCCATTGATAATATATCAGATTTTATTGCACCTTTAACAGTTTTATTACCTAACACCAAATGACAAATGTTTCTTTAAAAATAACAAAAAAATAAAAGTTTTGTAAATTTTATACCTTAAAACAGTTCAGGCTTAGGTTTAAGAGTAAAAATTCTTGTGTTTTTGGTAGAGAGTTGGGTTTAAGTACAAATCTTGACTGAGAATAAAAGAGGCGATCTTTATTAGCCATTAACGGAAATTAGTCTGAAATCGACGTGAGTCCGTCCTCATTTTCAACGATTCATTAAGGTAAAAACAAAGTAAATAAATAAATAAATAAAGTTACGAGTTGAACAGTTAAAAAAAAACGTTCTAAAACGCATTTCCGAATTGGCCATCATCAGTCACATTTTGTCTACTTTGTGTTCTACTCGCCTGCAGAGGTATGGTGGAGGCAGCTACATCTATCGGCGCATAGCCGTGGACTCCAGCCAAACCAAGACCTTAAATCGCTATTTGATGTGATAGGTATCTACGGTTGGTATAAAAGATAATGTTTAATGGATTGCTATTAAACGGAAAATTATAGTGTACCTGGCCAAAAAAAAGACCTAAAGGAAGCCATATGCTGCTGCTGCTGCTACAGGGCTCCGTGTAGCGTATGGTGGTCTATTTAGGGAGAGTGAGTGGATCGTTGAGATATTGGCGCTGATAATGCGTGTGCCTTGATATCGGCCGTCAATGGAGGGAAATATTCACTATTTTTTTTTGCGTTTTATTTTTAGTTTGTTTCGATAACATTTTTAGATTTTTGTATAAATCAAGTTTATTTTTAAAGAGCTTTTAAATTATTGGTAGAAGATTGGAGAGAAAGATTGGCGAGTGTAGAAACAAGGAAAATTGTAGTTAGTTAGACTTTATTGCAATTAAGATGGAAGTTAATTGGCAATTAGCGTGAATTTATTTTATTGCTTCTGTATTTAACACTAAAGGAATGCAATTTTATGAGGAAAGGAAATCAATTTTAAGGTTATAGGTATTGAAAGACCTGCTCAATTTTATGGGGAGAAAACTGCATGTTTCGAGAAGGTGGATTGACTAGAAAGTTCGTGCGACTTTTAGACACTAGCTAGAATAGTACCGACCTAGTTTTATATAATCAATTTTCATGTTATTTTTAACATAATTTTAAGCTTATTTTAGCAATAACTGAAATTGTAGAATTTGTTTAAAAACGTTAATTTATATTATTAATAATAAAATATGGAGTGCGCCAACTAGACCTTCGGTATTTCAATATGTTATAACTCTGACATTTTTGAGCTGATTTTGAAAAATGGGCAGGATTTAGTTAGGATATTCTCTACCATTTATGTCAAATCAGTTTTTGAATATAAAATCGATCGGCTTGATGGCATAAAATTTTCTTTTTAAATAACCGTAAAGTTTCTTGTTATTAAATTGGTAGAACAAGAAGGCCATTCCAAATCAATATTTTTCGACACAACCTGTCTCGGCAGCAGTTTATTTTTTCAATGTAAAACGCTAGAATTTTGGCGGGTTCTTTCGATATATATTGACTCATAGCTGAAATGGGGCTGAAAGACTTTTCAGAATCGTGTCCATTTGTCGAAATCGACTAAAAAATGTCAGAGCTATTCAATGTTGAAATACCGAAGGTCTAGTTGGCGCACCCTGTATATGTGCATATCTAAAAGATGCTTAGAGAATGATCACTAAAAATTGACATAGACAGCATCCAAGGAGTAAACGAGTTTATATACTAAGAGGTAAGAAGTAGATGTTGTCTTGGTCATGGTCATGGGAGTGAATGTGTGTATGCTCGTATGTTCGCAATAGGCTCCTAATCCGTGCAACCGATCTTAATGAAATTTTAACCATGTGCCATTTTCATTAACATTAATACATTTCTATTACTTTCTAAAACCATTCATAGATGGCGCTGTCATGGAGAACTTCATTGAAAACTTGCTACAAAGAGCTCGGATTCTAAAGAAAACAGGTGGCTAGGAGCTTTTAAGGTAAATAACGAATTAATGATCAAAACTTTTGCCGATTGTGGGTCCAATTACCATTAAATTCTTGAAAGACCTGGTTTACCCGAGAAAACCCCAAATTTTTTAAAGTATGGCCAACGGTAATTTATTCGTCTCGGTATTATTAAACCGCGTTTCTCCCATGGTCAGCTGTATCTAGGTTGTTCAAGAGTTGGATAATCTTAACATCCTAGCTTCAAATGGAAGAACATTGAACATAGTATATCCTGAAGTTATCTAAGCAATCGGCCTGCCTGCCTCTCCCAAAAAATATTTTAGCATGAATAACATGAATGGATCTGACATATTTTCTGGATATTACACTATGTGCCTAACGGTTGATGCACTTCTCTATTGATGCACTTCTCTCGCACACGATTTCGTTCGCCCATTCTAGGGGCAGTTTAAAAATTATTTGGACCGATTTATTTATTACTTTGAGGGCTTTTGTTACTTTGTTTTGATCCTTACTTTCGCCAATGTGCCATTCGCTGCACATAAGATCAGTCACACCAGCTTTGAGGGCACTTAACTCAACGTAAATCCACTCAACTCAACTAATATTGCATCTATAGTTGCGCCATATTTACATAATACGTAGTTAAAAGCTCATAGCAAATAATTCATAGTACATAGCACATAGTAAATGGTACACGGTACATAGTACATAGTATATACAACATAGTACATAGTACACAGTACATAGTACAAAGTACATAGTACATAGTACATTGCTCATAGCACAGAGTCGCTTTAAGTTTTACCAAACGTATAGCACTCTGTAGCTTAGTAGGTCGTGCCGATAGACCCTCTCTCTAACACGATGTTTTCCTCCAAATATACCAAGAGGGTGCGACAGCAAGGGAGGCTCAACTTCCGGTGAAAGGATTGCGTAGACCAGGACGACCAAGGCTTAGGGATGCCAAACTGTATGACATCTGCTTAGAATCGGGATTGATGGAGAGAACAGTTGCGAAAGACCATTACCGGATCCCGGCTGTTGAGCCGTCTAAGTAAGTATACCCAGGAATCACCCCTTAACGGATTAACATCTTTGTCCGCAGAGAAGGAAAATTTCAAGGAAGTCACATGTGTATTGTATGGTTATGTATGTGACTGGACTTATTTGTGCCTAAGATTGAGATCTACCTCCAAATAATTCTAGATTTTAAACGTATTCAGTACTTGCTCTTGCATACCACTAGGAATACATCTTCTCCATCCTGTGAGATATTTCTGATTCAAAAAAAAACATTAATAAATCCTCCCAACTAAATGATAAAAAAAAATTGAACAAAAAATTAAATTCGATTTTTCTTTAACACCTCTTTTACCACTTTAACAATGTTGCACAAAATGATTCAAATCCCTTATATTTCATAAAATCCGTAATGGAGGCGTCACAAATTTTACAAAGTCAATAAGTCAAAAAAATAGTATATTACAGCAGCAGCAACAGCAGAAGGCATTAAATCATTCAAAGTCAGTTTGGTCCGCCTATAGCTAATTAAAAAGTGTTAAAAGTTGGACTGCGTATAAACCCATAAACGGTCACTGAACTGGCAACTGGCAGACCAGATCCGACACAAAATGACTTAGCCAGAAGTATTGTCAAAAAAAAAATTATAAAAAAAATAAAGTAAAAGATCACACAACACACAAAATGGCATAACTACAAGAGGCCCAAGCTAACAACAGCAGCACCACCACACTACACACACGGCCAAGAAAAGAAGTCACAAAATAATTTCCGATATGTCAGAAGGAAACAAAACTCCATAAGGAAGAGGACACCCCAGAGCAGAAGGAAGCCTTCTTTACAACTTGCGATCTTTAGGTTGTTGTTGCTGTTGGTGATGGTGGTGTAGTGGTGGTGATGGTGGTTGTTTTATTTTTTCTCGCCATCTCTCAATATATTAAACTCCTCGTTTTTTTGGTGTTGGGCTGAATTTACCAAACAGAAATTCCAAATAAATAATTGGATTTAGCATAAGGAGATATATGAGAGGATATAAGAAGGAAGAATTGCTTTTATCGATCTCAAGGAGACCCAGAAGATTGCAGTGAAAAGAAATCGAAGTTTTTTGCGGTACATTCGAAGATATCGCGCGGAAGATGCAACCAGCAACAACAACATCGAAAAAAATTTATAATAAACATTTGTGTGTCATATGCCTTAAGTTCTCGGCCGGCCGGTCAAAATCGGATAAAATGTTGCGAGATTTAAACTAAATTAAAAAAAAATTAAAATAAAAATTCCCATCGGAAGATACCCAAAAAGAATGTCTTTCATTTTTGATCAATTGTCGTGGTGAAGTTATCGCTGGTGATCTCTTCTCCCTATTTAAATATAAAATATGGTATTTTATGTTTGCGCAGGTACAAAACCAATCCCCAAAAACGTTCCGCGCAGACCATTCTTAAATACCGTGAGACGCGCAACTCTTAATTCTCAAAATCATGTCTCATCGTCTTGTTGATAATTTATCACAAATATACATATATACTGAGTGATTTACTTGGCCTGTGGGGCAGCGCCTCACGGTTTGGGGCCCTCTTGCGGGGATCCAACATAATTTCGCTTAATTAGTCTCGTACAGCGCCAAAAGATAAATCGTTCCTTGATCCTATAATAATTGACACATCTGCAGTAATTTGTCCAGTGTCAACCGAAGGAAGATTGCTTTCTTTTGATAAAAAATTGCCATAAATGGGCCTCAAGAGGAATTTCCTTCGAGGGAAGTACCAGTACCATACCAACAGCACCAACCTGGTATATACCGGGCGAAAAAAAAATGTCTGTAGGTACTTTGCAGAAAATCCTTGGTGGAATATATTCTTTCTCAGCCTAAAATCAGATAAACACAAAACCTTTTGAGGATAGTTGCAAACGGCCACAAAGAGAAGGTTCGGTTCTACAACACAACAACGTCCAAGATGCGTTCTTAAGAACTCTCGACGAGGTGCCAAGGGCGGACTACACACAGCAACCGTCTTTAAAACTTAGATGAAAAAACTAAAAACAAAAAAAAAAAAAACTGGAAAAAATCCCCCAAAGGTAAGACTTCGCCTAAGGGGCTCGTGGATATGTTCCTTCTGTAGATAAAATTTTCAACTCGTGACAATTTTTGTCGTCGTCGTTTTTCGATATGGGAAACAGCATCATCCAGCAAACATTTTCGCTGACTTCTTGCTGTTTACTTTGATTTTCGTTTGATTTAGACCTCTCATCGTCCGATGCTGGATTATTCACTTCCAGCACCACCAGCAATCCTTCTTCCTGGGGCAGGACTGCACAACATCGTACTAGTACCACTTCAATGCTGCAACCATCCTCCATTTTTATTTTTTTATTTTTTTTTTGTATTATCTCAAAACCTATCGATATGCGAACAGCCTCCTTTCGTAAAACACACACCGATTTTGTGCCCGCTCCACCACCACTCTTGGAGCCTGGTTCTAAAGAAGGAAGTTTTTACCAATGTGGTACGGAAAATATACTAGAGGATAATCACTGGGAGTTAGAATTGCGCTGATGTCTTAAAAGGTAAATGGGAGATTATAAAACCTCTAAGAAAGGAGGAAGACGAGAGAAAAAAATGTTTTTTTCAATTTGTTGCTACATGTCTAATCAGTGAATCACTAGAATTCCTTGTCTTCTATTTAAATTTATTTCCACAAGCAAATCGCGCGATTTTTTTTTCTTTCGTGGCGGTTTATTTTTAGTTTTGTAGTGTACATACACTTCTAGATTCTAAGGGTTTCCCTAGGCTAGGCTGTGTCACGTGAAAATGTATCCTAAGGGTACCAGGGAGATAGGAGTAGTGTGGCGATTTTAAAGGTCTGATCGAAAAGTTTGTGCTATTTTGGAATTCGATGGTGCAGAAATGTTTAGATCAAAATTGTTTTAGGTGTTTTGTGACATTGAAGAATCTCTATTCAAGATTTATCAAAGTGATCGAATTGACTATATTTTTCAGTATTTAGCAGGCAAATAAGTGATTCAAATAAAATATTGTTCTTAGAAGCCTTTAGAAGTATATTCTGTGAGGTTTTCATTTGTTATTCAACAATTAACAATAGCGTCGCTATTGATAAAAACATATACCCGCATTCAAAATGCAGTCACAATCTACAACACAGTCACAAGTATGTAGTGAATCTCAACTTGAGACAATTAAGTATACTTTAACTTTACCGTCAAAATTTCATTTCGAAAGCATTTACAACGGCTCTTAAAATTGTGACTTGTGACTCTATAGGTAACAGGTCACAAAAGTGTATTAGTCCGTCCACACGATACCATCGTTCGATGAAATTTATAGTAGGAGTATTGGATGGGGCACTAAGAGGAGATTTCTAGCATATTATTCATAATATTTTCGATTCGACATACAGACGGTGTCGATGAGAGGTGGTCGGACATCCATCTACACTTTGCTTTACTGCTTCAATATTTTCTGGCGTGGGTTAGTTATGTTCTCCTCCAGTGAATTAGTTGTGATTTTTCTTGTCTCTGGCTGCTTAGAGTACCAAAACAGCTGATAGTCACAAAAACAGTCACAAAATATCAATGACAAGAACGACTCACAAAAGCTTATGACTTATGATTGGTACTCTGTAGGGAGTCGATGACCCTTTCTAGTGTCTTAAGCACGAAGGATGTCAGGCTAATCGCGGATTCGAGATAGTTCATATCCCAAATCTACCTGGAAGCAGACAAGTCGCGATGAAGGAGTCTGAATCTTTTCCTCGCTGTATTCTCACAGTTGCACAGCAAGTGCTCTGTAATTTTGGGAGATGCACCGCGGAACTGACAGCTACAATCAACTACCAGCCCTATTCTGCTTAGATGATAATTGTGGCCCCTGGACGCTCTTGAGAGAATAACGAACTTCTTGTTCACCTGCAGTACACATGAAATTCTAAAGGGGATTTCGCCTAGAGCAGCTTGATCTGCGACTTTAAACCAGCCAGCTCTGGTTTCCGCATTTAGAATTAGTTTAGTTAGTTTCTTCAAAATCACAACTTTTTACTTGTTCAAATGCACTCGATTCCTTGAGAATCAATGAATCTTGTAACATATATCCACTTCCACACCAAAGTATGTGTTTCGGATATATGACATAAAAATTTAGCTAAATCCTTACCTTGGCATAACCCTCAACGAAGGGTTGTGAGGCAAAATGCAAACATTTATGTAGCTTACATGGGATATAAATTCAAACCTGTAAAGGCCCGTTTATATCTCAAACGCAAAGTGGAAACGCAAATTGAGGCATTTTTAGCGCACAGCAATTTGTATGATTTTCCCTCTGTTACATAAACAATGAATAGAGAGCGAAGCATACAAACTTATATCCGTTAAAACAATTCCAATTTGCGTTTCTGCTTTGCGCTTGGAATTTAAACAGCCCTAAACTCTGAATTCTGACTTGAATGTAAATTATACTCGGTACTCCATTCAACCCTGAGCAATGATATGATACGGTCGGAAGTATCGAATACTGATATGACTAAAATCGAAATCCAAATATTAATATGAGAAAAGAACCGTGTTATGATTCTGTATCCTTAGTAGCCAGTAACCTAAGATCTACTCCGTTCTAGACTGCACTGTGCAACTTTAGGTCTTTTCAGGAATCAAGATCGGATCGTTCATTCTGAAATTCGTTACCACTTTTGAGGAGGATGTTTCGAGTCAATTGAAAACATAAAAGAAAATTCCCTGAAGACGATGCCAAACTTCAATCAGCATACGAGAAATGCATGAATGATTCGATCCCCTGTTTTCCTAGTTGTATTGCATTCGTTGGGGCCAACTTTGAAGGTGACAAAGTAAATTTTGATGAATAAATGGTTTCTTTTTGTTTCAACTAACAATTCCGGGTAGAAGAAATGAAAGCGGTCATGAATATTTCATATGACACCCAAGCCAGTCCCATAACACAACAGAACTGTCTCATATTGACAATGACATTCAATTCCAGCTCTTAAATAAAATCGCAATCATCTTACAATAGTAATTAAAATATCGTAATCAATGCTGTCTTTTCCGCCTTAACATAACGCGACTGGCACACCCATTTAAGCCTGCTGCCAACCCCTCCCCACTGCTCTCTATTATCTAGAAAAATAAAGCCCAGAGAATAGCATTGGTGCCAAAATTGTTAATTTATGACATTCTACAAAACTATTCGCCATGTCATTCCACGGATATTTGACAGCGCATAACGAACTTTTCTAACTGTCATAAAATAAATTCTACACTTGCATACTTGCGCGGCTAGATGGAGTCCGAAAGGGGCGACTTCCTTATATGTTAATTTGCAATCGTTCTCCTCAATATGCTTTATTACCCGAGAAATCGATTGTCTTTTCATCCTAGTTGGTGATAATTTGATTTCTGTCCCCTGCCGTCCCCGGCTCGATCCGAGTCTAGAATCTAGCGATTTTAAGCACTCCGCGCAGACCGTAACGTGTGTGCAACAAATTAACTTTCCAGTGTCTCTCTCTATTTCTCGTTCTCTGTACTTCTTTAAATGGTGAAAATCTTTACTTAAACGACTCACGGCAGAAGAAGAATCTTCGCACTCGTCTTATTCTTGTTCTTCTGTAGTTCTTTTATTTTTATTTTTTTTTTTTCTTCGATGTGGAATTCTTTGGTGAACATCTCCTCGCGTCCAGCAATGGATGGTTCGCACTTCCGAGATGTATAATTCGTCTAGAAAGATGTCAGTTCTATTTTATGTTCGTTCTGTGCGCATGGGACGCCGAGGTGCGCGGGGAGGGCGCTTTTTGGTTCTTTATGGAATGGTTAAGCTGTTAAGTTATTATATGTGCCCGGTAAGTACGAAACGCGGTAACGGTTAGATGAGTGGATATATGGCAGTTCAATTAAGGTTAATTATTGGGGGAATATTGTGCACAGCTTTTTGGATTGCGAATCGTGGATTTGCAGCTTGCTTTTATTGATTTTTTTATGCTTGATTAAGGACAGGATCTAAGGATATTTGCAGGGCTCTTATGAACTTTAAATGAACTGAAACTAGGATAAATAGATCAAACTTGGCCATGGTCCATTTAAATATGAATAGCTAGGTTTAGAGTTATCATAAGATCAGTTCTTAAAGTAGGTGAGGTATTAGGAATCTACAAAGGCTAGGATCAGAGGCTTACCCACATCTTCAGTACTTACTGACGCACCTCTGTACACTTGAGTCAAAAAAAGGAACTGTAAATAGGATTTTCATAATAGCTTCAGCCTAACTATTGTATGATTCACTCACGCCGATGGTGATAAGTTGTGGCGAGGAAGGCACAGGACTGATAACTGCCGACACCATTTATGTCCCTGGCTGCAGGGGTTGGGTATTGAAAAGGCTATACAATGCCAGAACGCAAGGCACCTTCATTTTTGGTAGTTATTGGATACAGACAGCACAAGAAATCACTTCGGCTGGCATGCCCTGCTACATCAGAAGATCACCAACATACACTCTGGTAGTGTAGGCGTCTGGAAAAAGTGATAAGGCCAGCCGATCTTCAGTGACTCACTCTCCAAATCTGAACTCTTAAATCATGAAGTGAGGAAGATGGCGGAGAAACAGGAAGCTGCCTCAGGCAGGTCCTGGTTAATTTGAAATGGAATGGAATTGACTGGAGGCTGTACCGATATCAGGCCGACAGAAGTGTATATCGGAAGTATAGCAAAGGTGACATTTATGGACATTGAAGATAAGATACAGTTCTGCAAACTGAAGACAACGAAGAGGCGTGAGGTCAGCTCAATATTAGTGAAATGGGTGAACACGTCACAAGTGATTCGCAACTAAATTGATCAACAGAGCATGTTCACAAGCCAGGTTCTAAGTATCTCGTCATCTCGAAATCACTGCGGGATTTTTGCTAAAGTGACTCGAGAAACTGGGTGTAGACGCTATTGGGTATGGCAGCAAAAATTGTATTTTATAGCCCGGGCAGACATCCGAAGGATTAGGCTTGGTCTGGTAGATCAGGGGATTTGAATGAATTGAACTTTGTGAACAAAAATCAAAACAAAAATTGTTGTAACGGGACTTCGATTTCTAAAAAGTCCATATCGTCAAAGAACCAGACAAGCAACCTACGGGACTATCAAGAGATAATCTCATCGCAGTGTTGTATTTCCTGAAATAAGCCAATCTCGTCCCGTCAGTTATACACAAGAAGAGAATCAAAACACGCAAGACTATTGAAAAGGGACTCGAAAAAGTAGTCGTATTCATTTACATTTGCTGAATTTGCGCTGAATCACACTTATTAAGGGGGGAATTAAATTATTTCAATTGGATATTTTACATTCATCTATTTCGAACTTTTATGTAAATTTAAGTGGACAACGAGCAATTTGTTAACATAGTACAGGCCTAGACCATCTCCTTTAATATTCTTTTTTTTCGAATTTATATAAAAATCAATTAAAAAGTTGCAAAATTGTTATTTTGTTTTAAATAGACTACATGTTAGGCTTGGTTGAGTTCCAAAATGCATCACTGCGGTATAGCTGCAGAATTCAGCTACAGACTTCCAAATGCTGAATTCTGCAGTGATACCGCAGTGATGCATTTTGAAACTCAGCCATAGTTATTATTTTATTGAGAATATTTAAATGAACGTAAGATACGGTAAAAACACGAATTTTTTTTGATTTCATGTGCTGAATTTGCGCTGAATTACACTTATTGACAATGGAATTGCATTTTTTAAATTTTATAATTTAAGTACACCTATTTCTGTTTTTTTGTTAAATTTATCGCGGGCATTGATCAATTCGTTGAAATATTACAGGCATAGACGTCCGGGATTCATATTTTTTTGCTAAAATTATATAAAAATCACTTTAAATTTTTCTTTTCTTCTTTGACTATGATTATTAAATTGAAAGCCTTTGGTTGGTTATTCTTGTCTTGAACAAAGTCTCGTTGTCGACAGATGTCACAGTCTTCTACCATCCAAACTCTCTCCCAGACTCTTTGATTGCACAATCGTCAACCTATTTAGAAACCGATATTCCCAATTCTTTCACTCACCCAAAAACTCCCATTAGTGAAATAGTTCTCTCAATTTTTACATATCGTTCCCCCAAAAAGTGTGCTGAAAAATATGACAAAACAGTTTTTTCACCATTCACAATCATATTTCATCTGCCCGAAGTGGATACACGACAAATTAATCATTGAAATGTGATATTTTTCCGCTTAATGAAACATGTGCACAAATTTTTAATTTTGTAAAGGGCCCTCACCTCCTTGGCCTTTTCCCAAAGGTGCCTTTAAGAAGTAAATGCGCGAGTTTGACCATACCCCGAAAAAAATCTTTACGGTTCTTCGCGAAGAACGTTTTTTATGTCATCGTTTATTCTGGAGGATCGCGTTTTTCACATTTTTTTTTGTTTTTTCACTTTTATTTATTTTTATATTTATTTTTATTTTTTTTGTTCTGGACTTTTGTTGGTATCGAATATGTGGTTTCCTTCTTTAGTGAAATTTTTTTTCGTCTTTTTCGGGTTGATCTTTGGGATATTTTTTTGGGGATATTTTTTTTATTTTAAGAGAGCAGATCATTTTCCACCAGGTAACCACCAAAAGGTTGTGCTGCCCCAATGTTGTCGAATTTACAAGGATAAAATTCGGTTTGCGTTGGTTGTTAATTTGTGACCCTATCTGATGATATGGTCAATGCATGTTTTGTATAAGGAGCGACACATGGGAAGTAAATATTATACGGAATTTACATATATATAAAAATTTTTACTTGTTTTTGTATTTTTTTGTTTGGATCATGGTCTCTAGTCACACATACATGATTTTTCACATAAAGGGACACTTGTTGACCTGATTGGAATTTTTATGATCACAAGAAAAACCTGCATGATATCATCTTAAAGGGTCATGAGAATCTTGGATAGGGTAAGAAAACGTTTCATTGCCTGTACTGTGTTATGGAAATACATTTCAACGGATGAAGATTTTCTTTTTTTAATTACTATACAGAGACAAAATGGAGAGTGCTCTGATCAAAGTTCAATAAAAACATAAACCAACCATAGCCTCAATTAACCCAGCTTCAATTCAGGTCACATCCTGTAAATCTTTTTTAGTCGAGTAGTATTTTTTCCTTTCGCTCTCCTGTGTTACTCTATAACTGAACTCTTACACTTAATTATACCATCGACAGGTGAATGAGATATTTTTTTTACTCTTGGACAGTTCTAGATTTTATATAGAAATCTTCACCTCTCTCGACTGACCGATCTACTCTCAGTGGATTCGACCTGTCAACTGAGTATGTAAGTTAAAACAAATTGTCACGAAAGTTCTCTGGCTTTAAACTAAAGGAGCCCATAACATCATCATTGCAACTACTCTATTCTGTTTCATATCTATAGCTGGATAGATTTCACCTAGTCCAGGTAAAAAAGAAGAGCAGCATCACTGTGCAGCAGCAGGCCCAAGTATCACTGTATAGAAGGGGTATCATCATCAGCATCATCGAATCAACATAACCAGAAAAGAAGTTGATTCTGGTGGAGAGTTGCTTGGTGGACACGACGGACTTTAATAAAACCTCGGAGACAAAAATCGTTAAAAAGTAGTTCGACTACATTTCAGAGGAAAAGTTGGTCTGTTGGGTACGGCTTGGCTATATAGCCGTTGTTGGTTTGTTGGCTCTGGGTTCGGTGTCGTTTTGTGTCATTTTCACAAGTAACTTGCCGATTCGTTTCGAGGTAGTAATATGTGCCTTGTGGATACTTCATGCGTCTGTCGATTGCTGTGGTATGCTGTTCACACCCGTAAATAGTATTTGTATCACAGCACTCTAGCAATAACTTATATCGATTGGTATTGCTCCATTAAACCATTCAAGGGGAAAATCAGTATAGGAAGACTTACACGCTGGATATTACTGAGGAATTTTATTTCATTTAAGAATGAATACAATCGGTTATCATCGCAATTTTATATTAAATATTATGTGATGATATTGATAAATTTGTGGGGGGTTATGTAGAGTTTAAGAATGACAACTTCGAGTTCATGTGGTGGGTGGTTGGTCCAGATGGTATTTGTTTAAGTAAATTGGAACAGACTGCTGCCAATGGTAGTTATGTGGTACCCATTCAAAAATGTGGTTGTGAC
Organism: Thereva unica; assembly: GCA_949987705.1. Classification (NCBI taxonomy): domain Eukaryota; kingdom Metazoa; phylum Arthropoda; class Insecta; order Diptera; family Therevidae; genus Thereva; species Thereva unica. The sequence goes on from OX465285.1 coordinate 87,405,373, forward strand.
TTTGAAAGCAATCGTTCTTCTTCATTGGAATTCAGGCAAAATTGAATAAATTTATTTCAGTGAATTTGAATAGTAAAGAATGTAACGACCGCAGACTTTAATTGGTTATGAAGCATTCAAAGAACTTCTGCAAGAGTGCTGATGAGCAAGAACGTGGTTTGCGATTTTAATACAAAAACTAATAAATATAGTAAAAATCACATCAATGGCCTTTCATCACCGCTCTTTAGGTTCAGATTTCCTGGCCCTTTACAATCTTTTATTCGCTGTGAAAAATAATCGGCTAAACGACAACACAACGTCGCCATAGTCATCCGGATCAAGGGTATCGTAATGTTGCGAGACTCTCCACAAAACAATTTAAAACTGCTACACAGGAGTTCCAGTACATGATGGATGCAGAAATCTGTCGCCGAGAGCTGCTGGGCAAGTCCTCTTCACATGGTCAAAAAACCCCGTGGCGAATGGCAACCATGTGGAGACTACAGAAGACTAAATACGGTTCGAGTTCCTGATCGCTTCACCAGTTCACTTAACCAAGACTAAAGGGAAGGACAATTTTCAGCGCAATAGACCTCAACGGTGCCTACCATCAAATCTCAATGGCGTCTGAAGACATTCTGACTTCCGACATTCCATTTCGACTTCTAAGATTGACACTTGGCTTACGCAATGCAGCACAGAAATTCGAATGATTGGTTCCCGAAGTAACTAGAGGCCTAGTTCAATTGACTTGGGACTTCCACCTAATATTTTTTGTTTACCCAAAGACATCTACCAAACTCTCATTGAAAAAATAAAAAAAATGTTTCAAGAGTGGCCAGTTATTATAAAGGATAAACCGATACAAGATAATTAAGACAACGGGTTAAGATACTTCCAGTAATTGACTCCATTTAATGACAATACGGTTGCTAGGCATCAATACCATCAATATAAATAATTTCATCACTCGCAAAAATTCATTTAAAACTAAAAACACATCAGAAAAATATGACATAGCTCATTACTCATGAGGTTATGAAGGAAAAAACTCATAATTTTTTTATTTCCATGTGCTGAATTGGCGCTGAATTAGACTTAGTGACTGTATAATTGAATTTTCTCAATCTTATATTTAAAATACATCTATTTCGGAGTTTTGTGTAAATTTTCGTGGATATAGAGCAATTCGTTAAAAAGTTACAAGCACAGACACACAGATTTTATAGTTTTTTTTTCTAAATTTATGAAAAAAAAACATTGAAATAAAATACAAATATGGATTTTTCTGTTAAAGTGCTTCTATTCGTTACATTTTTTATAAAAACATAACATACGCACATTCAGCAGACTACGAGCTGAGGTACATCCATTAATCGAATCCTTTAATGAATATGAGGCAGTTAAACAGCAATTGAATCAATTTAAATAATATTTTTAGTCTCAAAAATTCATTTAGAATTAAAAAACATGTGATAAAAATCATAACCCATGTTATTGTGTTGAAAACCTTCATAAATTTTTAAATTGAATGCGCTGAATTTGCGCTGAATCATACTTAACGACAGTGGAATTAGATTATTTCAATCTTATATTTCAGATACAACTATGTCGGAGTTCTTTTGTAAATTTTGTGTAAGTTGATCAATTTGTTAGCATTTTACAGGCATAGGAAAGGCAGATATTATAGTTTTTTTTAAATTTTCGAGAAAAAAACAGTAAATAAATTTCGACTACAAAGTTTTCTTTTTAAAGAGCTTCTATGTGGTACATTTCGATTTTTGGTGGTAAAAAAATTATAAATTTTGTACTTTCTTATGCTGAATTTGCGCTGAATTACACTTGTTGGCTGGGGAATTGACTTATTTCAATTTTATATTTTAGATATGTGTATTTCGGACTTTTATGTAAATTTTGGGGGACATCGAACAATCCATTAAAATATTACAAGCAGAAGAAACTCAACAAAAGGTATATAACCTTTTAAACCACCTCTTCTAAAGTTAAGTTCCTATGACCCCTAAAATAAAAATCGAGGTCAATTAAGTGAAAAATTATCAGTGTACCACATTGCTACTTCCATTTTAAGTTTGTTAACCTTTCTCTCTTTCTCGACATGAAAGTTGATAGTTCCTACAATCAGATTTACTTCGGTGACTGATTATAGTCCTCGTTGCAAAGTATTATAAATATATTTTTTTCCCCACAATCCAATCTCAATATACAAAAAAAGAGTGTTAGACTTGTCACGAATTCTGTTGAAGATTAGTTTGTAATAAAGAAAATTTGACGTGACTAAATGTTTTCAATCCAGCCCAAGAACCCAAGAAAAAAAAATGTAGACTAGAATAAAAATAAAAATGAAGAAAAAAAACTTTCTTCAACTACACGAATATCTCATATACTTTTACAGAAGAACGCAAAAAAAATTAATTTTGTGTTTTTTTTGTGTGTATCAGATACCCTTCTTCTATATATCCGAAAATACCACACCGCTGCATAACAGTTAACGACATCTAGCCTATTAATAAAACTGTGACAAGTTTAGCATAATCAGATCTGTCACACACAGATCTGCATAACGTATTTGAAGTAACTAAACCAAAAAGAACAAAAAAAATAAGAAATATTAAAAAATTGTCTCAGTTTTTGATCTAAACACAATCTTATTGGTTGCCCCTTTATAGTTTTTGGTAACATCACGAAATTCCTGTTGTAAAAATGTCACACAAAATTCTGCAGAGTTCATAGTCTGTGATCTAGTAAAAACGTATAAAGTATAGGTAAAAGCTCACAGAAGGTATAGATACTTGTACCTGATAAGAGGCAAACACGACAAGGGGAGAATAATTTCTAATCATTAATCAAAACCAACGAAGATCTGTTCAATAACCTCTTCGCACAGGCGCGCAGCTCCTCCCATTTTTCGTCTAAATCACATATCTTTGATCTGAGGAAGATTTTTTTTTGTATTTGGGGGTTAACCCCCCCGCGCTCAGCCGTCGTTCCTGGCTGAGAAGAGCACCTCTTAAACACAGCAGACTCCACTACGATTCTGTGGTCCAGTCTTATATATAGTGTTGTCCGGTGTGATGGCGAGCAGCATGATGATGACCACTACCAGTAACCAGTTCCTATGGTCATTGGGCATCTCTTGTGGATGAAGAAAGCTCAGAGTTCGGACTATGTCCACCGATGTGATACCCACATGAGCCCGTGTATATTTATAACGGCAACCGGACAGACCCGAACCGAAAAATTGAGATATTGCATGATTTTCCTGTTAATTAATAAGCAACTATGCTAGGAGGCCAGAAAAGAAGAGAGAGATACCTCAGGGTATCTCAGCCGGTGTAGTGGACGACAACGACGACGACTATGCGGATCCCCAGTGGACCACGAATAATTATGAGTTTTTGTCATGGGGCATCTCCAAGAACCAAGAGACAATCTCGGCTAGAGCCACTTTGGGGGCAACAACTAATGCTTGGTGTAGACCACAGAAAATGACCAAGAGACTATCTGCAACAATTTTCTTCCCATTCGGGTTCTTTGCACCGTTGGAGGTGAAATGATGGAAGAAGAAAAAAATTATCTTTAAGAAAAATGTTTTTTTTTCAACAAAAAAAAAAGAAAAAGGTTTCCAACCTCACACTAATGGCCGCCTATACCACTAAGACGCACTGACAGAGCCCAGAAAACTAATCACCATCTCTGGACTCGCTGTTCTCTTAATTTGTGAATATTTTCGTTTCCTGGCAAATCAGGCACCGACATTTTTGGTGTCATTTGTATTCAAATCGAGACCACACACAAAAGTCAAAAACCTATGTTTCAGCATATTTTCATGGAACCAGAACGAGGTAACCCAAAAAAAATAAGCCATATTCTATAATTATAGTCAATGTTCTGGACGCAGAGGAAGTGGAAATTGAGGCCTCTTAAACCACACGGATTAAGCTGTGCCAACAATGATAATCTCTCTGTGCCCCAAAGATTGTAATTTTGTTGGGGGTATATACTCTCCCGACAGCCAAATTAGAGCAGTTCGCATGCGCGAATGTCTTACCTTTTGTTTTATACCATATATACAAGCATATCTAGTTAAGCCAGGGGATAAAGGTAAAAACAAAAATCCGGGCCTAAGATAAATATCTTTCAGATAAGGTTGAATGCTGCTGCATGCCTACATTTATGGGCGCGACCTTGCGTGGGTTATCCGTAATTCTTCAGTCTTGTAGGAGATACACACAAAGGCATGTTAACTCGTAGGCATTTTAACAATTCATCTCTCTTGCACCGGGCGAGAACTTTCGATTTCAGGTATACATTATTTTTTGCACGCTCCAATGGCATTCGCGGATTTTATCTCGCTTAAATTTGAAGATTGAAACTAAAAAAAAATATTCATTATTATTATTATTAACTGAACGACCTTAGATTCCTGAAGTTATCTGAAATTAAAGATCTCTTCTTGACGGATTAAGCTACTAAGACGAGGCTTGAGAACATTTCGTATTTATGAGTGCACATAGATAATTTTCATCGATGCACAAACAGTTTACATATTTGTGAAATACACTTGAAGGACGGATAGAAAAACCATCACAATTTTGCTTTTGTTGTGACCTTAACGCAATTATGGTTTATTCAATTGGCATATATTACTGCACAGCATGAAATTTTGTCGTTCTCGAAGTTCGACATTTATAACAAAAAACATTTCTTTAAAGCCATGCTGGGATTAGTGAAGATACTATTTATCACTTTGATATTTCCTTAAAGGTTAGGCTAGCATGGGGTTAAAGTGTTGGAGGCTTGCCGAAGTATAACAAAATTTGAATTGAAATAACAATGTAAAATTTTCAAGGTGATGAGTACGATGTTCATAAGTTCGAGGTGATGTTTCAGTTATATGTCGATAGCGAAGTATAGCCGCTATGGTTAAACCAAATTTAGCAAACTAGCAAACATGGTTAAGTAGGCTTCTTGGAGCCCAATATCAATTTGCGAAGGTGTAGCTCAATCCTTCAAAGATTTTTTGAGAGCTGATTTTGGTATAGACTTCAGCTCATTCAGAAGGGCCACATCAGTTAAGTCCTTAGTCAATAACATGCTGGGAGCTCTTGATCCAAAACTCTTGCATAATTATGATTTTATGCAATAATGCACTATCGTTGTGCCGGCCTTTATAGTCTAAAGCTGGAAATACATACATGCGTGCGGTGCCAGCGCTCAATGCGCAGTATACGGTTTGCTTAACAGAGCACCTCAACCAAACTTTACACCTATTTGGTGAATCTGGACTGGTTGCTCTTTGAATCTCAAAGACTTTTGACAGAGTATGGCATCTCGCTCTGCCGGCTAAACTCTAAACTATTGGTATTGACTCTGTTCTAAAGAACTAGATGAAGAGCCTTATTTCTGGGCGTTCAATCAAGGTAGTATTGGATGGCGTTGAATCCAACCCTCATACCATCTGCGCAGGTGTTCATCAGGGCTCAATTCTATCACCAGCTTTAGTTTTTATAAGTCACCTGCTCTCAATCCCCTCCACAGCTTTGCTGCTGCTGATGACGGTACTCTACGTTATTCCTATGGCCTGGATAATGTTATACAAGCACGCGTCACACCTTGTCTGCATCATCGTGAACTCATGTCCAATTCAATCAACAAAGATATCGAACTAATTCTTGATTGGTGACTTAAAAGCCGTGTCGAATTTAATTCATTAAAAACAAAGAACTGTCTCATCTCCAATAAAACTTGCACTGCTCCTACTTCTATTTCAGTGGGCAATAAGAACTTAACGGTCGAACCTTCTCTAAATATCCTAGGCATAATATTAGCCGAAGTTCTTCGCTGGAATAAATACTTTAAAGGGTCAAATTCCACCTTCAGGCGTACGTTAGGGCTATAATCTACAAATCGTACATTCATCCTTGCCTCAAATACAACATATTTGGATCCCAAGAACCACCTTATCTTGCTTGACATGGTACAAAATCGTGCTCTCAAACTTATCGGAGATAGCGCCAATAGCTCTTCAATTGACTCATCAAGCAACCGTAGGAATGTAGCAGCTCCTAATGGTCTCGGTAGTCTAGGGAGTGAGGCACCTGGCTACCATCACAGAGCTCCCGGATTCTAATCCCAGCTGCACGATGGGCCTTCGCGGTTGGTTGATGAAATTTAATTCGCTTCAGGAGGCATAACACTCCAGCGAGTTGTTTCTCGATGGCCTCATGTCAGAGTCGCGAGTAATGTAATGGTTGGGAGTAGGTGGAATAAAATGTCGCGGCTTGGTTGTGGCAGTTCTTTCCTTCACTTCGCTCTCTCTTCACTATCTTCCGACTAGAGCTTGCTGTTCGTCATTGCACTCTATTCGAAAAAATATGTATATAGATTGTCGATTATACAGAGGAACAACCGGTTTACACGGTTCACAGTTTACAGCCCTTATCTTCGCACACACTTCCACAAGTTTCATCGCCATCTCCTCCGACGCTCCCCTGGCTCTCCCTAACCTATCCTATCCCTCTCTTTACGTTGCATGCGTGCTGCTTACGACACTATTTGAATGCATACATTTCTACAATCTCTATTGGCACACGCACCCCACGCACGCATTTTTCAATCTCCAGCTTAAGCGCTAAGGCTACGACTGCTCTGCCAGATGTCAGTGGTTCAGATCCAATTCGCGGCATAGCTTTTCGCCTGTTTATACGACTCTCAGCACAGCCTTGTTTTTGAAACGAATTTTTGCGCAATTTTTTAGATTTCTGCTCGAATTCGAGGCGCCATTCCGAAATCTTTCGACTTGTTTGCATGTCGTAGTCGTACATCCAGGCATTTTCAACAGTTAGGATACGGATACGTTACAGGTCTAAAAAGGCTGTAGAGATCATATCATGATCTTATTGGAAACCAGTCTTCAGGAACTAGTAGTGCGCAAAGCAACAGAATTAAAAGATACGTTCATAGCTTCATCCAACTCTCTTAGACGGTTTTGTCGACAACAGCTTCCTGATTTTGTCAATGATTTCATACACATTGAAGGTTACACCTCTTACGGGGAATGGATGTTAGAGAACCCGCCAGCGAAAAGGAGTAGAACGAATGTAGTTTGTAAGACGGTCCCCAAAGCCTTCCAAGCTAAGATGCAGATTGATCGTTTCGACAGCTGCATGATAGTGATAAGTTTATGCATTGTCGTTTTAAAGGGGGCCTCGGTAGCCTAGGGAGTAAGGCGTCTGGCTACTATCCCAGAGGTCCCGGCTTCGAATCCCGGCCAGCCCCACGGTCCTTCGCCTTTTCCACTTTCCCACCTACATAACTTTCCTTCTTTCTTCTTCCCTCTTTACATTCCTGATTCCTTCTGTCATAGCCTTCCTTAGCCCTTCCCCGCTTCACCAAAAGCGCATGTCATCGGATGGTTGATGAGATTCAACTCGTTTCAGGAGGCATAACACTCCAGCGAGTTGTTTCTCGATGCCCCGATGACAAAGTCGCCAGTAATGGTTGGGAGTAGGTGGACTGCAAAATATCGCTGGTAGGTTGTGACAGTTCCTTTCTTCCCCGACTAGAGCTGCTGTTCGACATTGCACTCTATATGAAGAAAATAGACTGTCGACTCAGTATAAAGGGCGTTTCCTGTGACTCTAGTCTTCCACATAAAAAAAAAAAAAAAAAAAAATTAATAGCAAAGCTGCTTGTACATCATTGACATACCATCATAAGATGCTAGCTCCATCTCTACCTAAACTAACTACAAAATAAAACAGTTACAAATCTCTCCGAAACCCAAAACAATATTCCGAAAAAAAATCGATGACATTATAAATTCCACATATTGAGGTAAGAAAAAAAACTTGCAATCAAATTGCTAGTCATGCACACATTTGCTCAAAGTCAAAAGCCTTCATAAAAGTAGCCTTAAGGAGAAATACCTTCCGTTCGGGCTAATTTTCGACTATTTTGTGGCCTTTTTCCGAATATACATATGTGTACATACACCTTTCGCCCGATCAAGAGATGAGTGCCCAGAAGACGCGCACCGTGGGATCTTCAAAGATCTTCAAAAATCACTCGAAGACCAGATGCCAATCGGCAAGCATGGGCCCAGAATCCATATGCCGGATCCCTACATACCCGCCGAGCCCCAAAATGTTTCTAATGCTGAAAGCAATTATTTTCAAATTTGTGAGATTTTTTTTCCTCTCTTCTCTTGGGTTTTTTTTGGGTATTTTTTAAGATCTTCATTTTTGTTGTTGTTATCTTCTTTTTTGCTTTTATTCTGGTATTTGTGTTTCTATTCTTCTCTTTAACCCCACAAGAAAGGGTATCATACAAATAATATAAGACAAGGCTAAAGAAAGAAATTCTAACCATCTTCAGAACGTGAATCAGGTGTGTGCGAGCCGCGAGCGAGCGCTTCTTCACTTCCTCGCTCTCTAATGAAAATTAGCCTTCTCCAATGGCGTTTCGGTGTTTTCGGAATGGGTCGATCAGAAGAAAAAGGAAGACGATGAAAATAATCAACAGCGACAAAAAACAACACTCCGAAAATTATCATGATATTGAGGTGTAGTTATACTTAGTTACCTTACAAAGATTACCTCGAAATGGCAGTAAATTGGATATTACAGTTACGCGAAATAAAAATATAATTCCTGAAGATATTTTTCAACAATGGCGATGCTTAATCAGCTTCGGAGGCAATTTCGAGATTTTTTCTCTCTTAGACAATAGCACGGAATTATGACCGGGGCATTCTGCGTGTGTTATAGAACACGCAATGTACAAATGAAGAAAAAAAGTGCTGGAGGTTTGATAATTATGACTCAAGGACAGAACTGCATTGCGGTCAATTGTTACTACAATATAGCTGTATAAGGTGTGTGGGCAAACATTCGGAATGAGTTTATTAACCTTGTTTTAATGATGTTGTTGGGCTAGAGGAAATACATTTGATTAGGAATTAAAGCAGTACTAAACCTATAAACAAAAACAATGTGTGTCCCGAACAGCATAATATTAATCACACATCATTTTTCGATTGTATCTCCTAAGCAGAAAATTGATAACAAATAAGCTTCAAAGTAGTTAATACCATTGTACTCCGAAGACTGAACCGATTACTCCGAATAGTCAACCTAAAATCATCAAAGGAACAAACGTACCAACGCTGGAACAAATACAAAGTGCCATAGGATTCTTAAAAAAGAACAGACCTCTGAGAATTTATAACATCCCAGCAGAGTTGATCAAACATGCAGGCAAACCACTGAGAGCAGCCATGCACGACTTTATATGCCTTTAGGATAGTGAAACTAGAAGAAGCCAAAGGTTCAAGTTTAGCTATAGTCCCGTCTAAGAAGAATAAGAGGAATCCTATATTTTCTTTAAATGATGTTCATCGGCAAACGTCATAGAACCGCCAGGACACGTTCTCTGCCTTCTCTAAACAACGTTTACCATTTAAAAACATTCATTCTGGAAAGTAAGTGTAATTCAGCGCAAATTCAGCAAATGAAAATTCCATATGAGAAATATCTTTAAGTGTTTTCGAATTAAATCGAAATGAGTTTCGAAAAATACTATAAACCTCTGTGTCTATTCCTGTAACATTTTAACGTATTGCTCGATGTTCACTAAAATTTACACAAAAATCCGAAATTGATGTATCTAAAATACAAGATTGAAAAAAATCAATTTTATAGTTACTAAGCAGGATTCAGCGCATATTCAGCACATCAAAATAAAAAATACATAATTTTTCAACATAAATATCATGGGTAATAATTTGTATCATATTTAGCGGATGGTTTTTAATTCTAAATAAATTTTTGGGACGGATAAAATTATTAGCCTGTCGTATTTGTCATCAATTGCGTATGCCGAATCGAAATGTTGCAAAAGTCTTGAATCGTTCATGTCAAAAATACAAGCATATAAATTGTTTAAAGCATTGAAACAGGAACTGATAGTTGATTTGCCCTATTTTGGAGGACCTTGTTGTTCTTCTTCTTCTTTGATGAGATATTGGGTCGACAAGTATGGTGTCCAAATCACTTAGCATATACAGACACCCCTATACCTCATACCATACTTGTGAGCCAGATCGCTTGAACAGCTTCGGCTGTCTGCCCTGTAGTTTGTCATATAAGGGCATAGGGTGGAAACAGTTGTCCTCAGCTCTCAGCTGTGACCGGGATCACCCAGTTGCTGTGGCCTTTGTTAGTAGGGTTCTCTTCCACGTTGTTCTAAGTCTTCCGAGTCGACGGGGTCCATGCGGATTCCAGTCAAGGGCCTTTCTTGGCTAGATTTTCGTTTTCGCGTCGGAAGGTGTGGCTATTCCAATTCCATTTCCTTCACCTGATTTGGTCGTTTATCCTTTCTTGTCCGGAACGGCGCCATAGTTCTTCCCGCTTTTTTCATTCTGGAACTGATGTCTTCTTCTGCGCCGGCATTTTCGGTAATAGTACTACCGAGGTAGCTGAATTTATCTACCGGTTCCACTTCACGGTTATTCAGCGCTGTTTTTACCATAACCCTGCACAATTTTCACAATTGAACGATTGTTTCAATATGAAGCTCTACAATTTCAATTTATCTTCGTTGAAGTTGATCATATCTGACAGAATTTTTACGATTGTTGTCAAGGACTTACCCTTACCCAACACCAACACCTTACACTAAGACAGACGATAAGTAATTTTCTTCTACTCCTACTGGCGGCTTGAAATCCAACACGTATTTTAGAATAGGACGAACTGGAGAACAGCAGAGTGTTTTTGTATTCCAAACATTGTCGAATTCTTTAGCACTGCCCAAGAAGCTTGTTGGCTCTGATATTAATGTTATCATAGTATTGTCAATACGCCTCTCAATAATATTGTCAATACGCCTCTAAATAATCTTGACGAGTCGCATTGAAAGGAGGCCGTTCACCAGAGGTTCAAATGCATTATCAATTTATTAAAGCGTATCGATAGAAATTTTGATTGAAACCCATTGACAAGAGCCATGTTGTTACGTGTATTTTCGTTTACAAGGTTTATTGGTCAATATTTATTTTTATTGATTGGCAAAATATCTGACTCACATAAAGGAAATTTCGACGCGGAACGACAACAGTGTGTAGTCGCCGTATTGAAAGCTAGATTGACCAGTTCACTGATGCCTATTGACAGGAGCTTCAATATTATTGCCAATACGATAATTTTATTGATCGTCTACAGGGCCCTTAAAAGACTTGCAGGATATTCTCTAATCTTTTGGTTAAGTCTGCTAAAGAAGATGAAAATGTTGAATAGCAAAGGTCCAAGATGACTACTCTTAGGAACACCGGAAAATTAGTTCTTTTTCATGTGAAAGGAATCCTTGGATTAAGATCACTTATGTTCTTACGTTCCGATATCATTTTATCTATTCTACGGCAGAACTTGAAGAATCTATCAAAGATCTTGGTGAAGTCAGTATAAATAGCATCAATCTGATGGCAGTTCTTCATACAATAGAGGAGCTAGAGATTAAGAGCATGATGTTTGAAGATGTGGAGCGCCCTTTGCTGAATACTTTTTGTTGTCCATTAGGGTAGAGGTCGATTATAAAGGAAATCTAATCATAGACGAGTTTTTCAATTAGTTAGTTAGACTATTGATGATAGAATGGAAATACCTCTGCAGCTATAGATGCTTATCACATGCCCTATGGACATTGATTTTGCTAACAAGGCAATTGAGACCTAGTGCTGAAAGGTATATCTGGACCCACTACCTACTAAGTTAAATAAATAGATCTGGACTTCTAAGATGAGGTTGAGTAATAGGTTGTTGTATCTTAGAGAGCTATACTCAACTAGCTCAAACTACCTTCACTCCAATGACCTAGCTAACTAACAACTTTCATAAATCCCTCCACCAACAAAATTGAATCCTTAATTTGCTACTTAATACAAAAAAAGTAGATGACAAATTGACAGGTAGCTTACTTAACAAAAATAATAATAATAAATGAAAACCCATTTTGATAACAGCCTTACAACGAGAGAGAGAGAAAAAAAACTAAGAAACGCACGAAGAATAAAAAAAGGAAGGCAAAAGAAAAAATCCTTTTAGTTAAGATACAAGTTGCGTCATCAAAACAAGAGCACTACCTCCGGCTATGCTACTGCATTTGCATTCACGGCAAAAACGTGCAGGCAAAATATGCACCTTAAACACCAGTCAAGCAACAACACAAGCACACACCATCATCATATCACCGGGAGGCGAAGTGTATAAGAAGGTAAAAATCGAATTTTTTTCTTCATACCTTTTCGCATACCAACATACAGACAATTTCCACCAGTAGTGCTGCAATGGTCGTTTCCAATTCTGTTAATCCCGAGTCCGCGAGAGGAGGAAAGTTGCTGAGGATTGTGGCGGCAATGGAATTTAGTTAAATTAACCTGAATCCTCCGCTGGGCTATAAAATAATAATTAGACAACCCGATCCCGAGTGTAGAGGGTACAATACTATAATATGTGTATGGCTCCTTGGGGTATGCGCTTAAGCTGAAATTTGGCAACAGCGCGCACAATCATCAGCTAGTAGGTATGGACTGCGCTTGCGCGGATGGATGGATGAGTGTGTGCGAGAGGAGAGGCACCAAGAAAACACAGCAGATCGAATGGAATGGTCTCCAGCATAATATGGTAATAGCAGTGCTAACATTCCTAACCGATAGCCCAAGTTGGGGCTAAGCGCGCTTGGGATCTCGCGGATGAACTTTTGAAGGCGCATGCGCGCAGTAGAAGTGGAAGGCCAGGTAGGTATCACCTAGGCATCCAGGATTGTAGCACACACAGCACGCAGGAGAGGAGACTCGGCACTTCGGTTTGCGCATGTCAGAGACTCTCTAGAACACCAAGCTACTCGATCTCCATGGAAATTATACATATACGAGGAGTATACAACGAGAGCCACGATCGGTTTTGTCTAATATGTAGGTAGACCAGGTGGATATACATATGTATGCAGCAGAATTCTCCTAGGCCTGAACGGCACATAATATAATATCCGTTCACTCGGGGGCCCCATCTATACACAACCGTATCGAAGCTGCTTCAATATTAATATCTCTGCGCAACATCGCGATAGTTAAACCGGTGCGCGCAACACCTTTACAGGTAGGCCCTTATGCTTCGATATATCCATACATATGTATGTACTCTGTGATACCTGATCTTGCGCCATACAGCCGCAGTTATCTGCGCGGAGCCTACTACATATGTGGAATAACATATCACGTCTACAGCGATAAATTTCAACATAAAACATGAGAAATGAAAATTCCTGTTTAATGGTAGGTTCACGTTTAGGAGAATTTTTCTTCTTATACTTTTTTTTTGTCTTTTGGTTTTGGTTTTCTTGAGGTTCGTCGCTTGTTGCTTGTTGAAGTCTTTCGTTTTTGTTACCTTTATTTTGTGTTTTTTTCTTATCTTGTTATGTTTATGTTGTGCTGCGGCTATATGCCTGTATGTGTGCGAGCCTGCTTCGAAGTATAAGAAATTTTTCGAGTTTTTCACTATATTTTTTTTTAATTTTTTTTATTTTTTTTTTCGATGTTTCTTCTTTCACTCGGGACCGGATGAAATATTTTGAGCTTTTCGCCTCGGGGATTTTTGATAGAAAATTATGAACAAGTTTTTGGTCAATTTTAGGAGGAAATTCTTTTGGTGATTTTAAAGAGAAAATTGATCGATTTTTTTTTGTAACTCGAGTTTGATTGTGGTTAATTTTGATGTGGTTGTGTCTTGAAATTTGTTATTTCTTTATGGCCTAGTTTTTTCAGTTTTGTCCGATAGAGAAGGTCGTGTAGGTAAAATTAGGATTAGGATAAGATTAGGTTTAGGATAAGATGAAAATAATGCAGCTTTAAGAATATAGTATTATTAAAAAGAATAAGAATTGTAATTTTTCTAGATTTTCTACTTTACTCGGTACTCAGCCAAATACATCCTTCAAATCTTGCTGAAAAGTGTAGTGATAAGACTTTGAAGAGCAAAGACAGTCTTGAATCATAATTACATTTTTGCTGCTTTTGAGAACGAAATAAGATAGACTAAATAACTATACAAGAAGACTGTGTATGTTACAGCTTTAAAAAATCCACATCACGAACGTACTCCAGTCAAGAAATAAATTTAGTTATGAAATTGTATGCAACAACTATAATTTTTTTATTCCATGTGCTGAATAGCCGCTGAATTACATATAATGCGCGTGCATGCTGTGAAATATATTTTTATATTATAATTTCATCTTTTCGGAACATTTGTAAAAATTTTTGGCCATATTGGATGTACATATACTTTGTGTTTCATAGCCATCGCAAAATCTTTGATTTAACATTACGAAAGATGTCTAACTCAATGTGATGTCAAATATAAACTACGAACCCAATAAGGATACTTTTTTATTCAAAACACTACCAGATTTTTAATAGGTCATTGAACTGGAGGAACTCAGCGCGTATTTAGCAGAATAAAATTTTAGTGAATGATAGTTTTTGATTTTTTTTGGAAAAGTAGATACTATTCTATACGGTCTTAGAATATTTCCGATTATGATTAAGTATGGTAAATTCATAAAACTTGGTGGAAAGTAATTCCTACGCGTCCATGATCTTTCAGTCATAATCATTCAGTCATTATACTCAAATGAAATTTAAACCCTTGTACTAATGATATTTGGCAAAGTTGAGTTGATCGCTACCCTAAAACTCTCTTCAGAAAACTGCGGGGCATTCTAATAGACGGTTCTAGGCAAGAGATACAGTGGAAGTTCCCTTTCTGGTCTGGACGTCCTACGTTTCATATCCTTCCCATGAACTAGGGCCAAGTAGAGGTGACCAAAGAGGTGACCATAAGTGGTGCGTTTCCAGTCACAAATAGTTGCACTTAAAATTCAGCAACCTATAGGCCTAAAATTTCGCAAGATTATGGCAAGTAATGGAATTCTTTGTTCGGCCTTGTTCAATTGCTTCAACGATTAACGTTAATAAAGGAGGGGTGTAGGCAATAATATAAATTAAAAACTTTCCTGGCTGAATTTATGCCTAAAAGTCATATGCTGAATGTAAGCCATTATGATACTAACAAGCCTCTATTGCCAGATGATTGAAAACCTTGTAACCGAATCAGAACGTAGAATTAATCATTACGTAACATTCAGCACCCTCTATACTTGAAATATTACAAGATTATGGTGAACAATGTTTTGATCGCCCTCATTTAATTGCCTCAACTATTACAGCTAATGAAGGGTAGTTAGGGTAACCAAATAACTTAATTTGAAAAACCATCAATGATTTAGTCTCCGGAAGCACATTCCTGCCCTTAGTTCTAACATGGAACTAGTATGATAGTGTGATACACTCATTCCCATTATACATTTTCATATTTCTCAAATCACATTTTTTTTCACCTTAGGTAAATATTTTTAACGGGTCACACACAAGAGTTTGATTTGTACAAATCATGCAGACTGAACGTTGCAATTTTTCCCCGATTAAGTAAAAACGTAAATAGGTCACACGGGTGCATCAAATTCTTGAGGCCCGGTGCGTGCAAATTGCTGACCCAAGGCAATTTACCTAAGGTGGGAATAATGATAATTATAGTTAGAGTAGAATAGATGTATAAGACAATTTTATATAAATAGAGCATATTAATTAAATAAAATTCAGTCGTTGTAAAACTGACGTTTGAGTGGGAAGCCAAAAACTTCCCTAAGCCCGGGAGTTAAGCTCTTCAATAGCTGCTCCACTTACTAATCGGAGTTAATGCTTCTATAGCTGCTCCATAGGAGTTAATGCCTTCGGGCTGCTCCAGGCATTTAAAGGAATATCACATGGCGACCGTGACAAAGAAAGCTACGAAGAAAAAATTTCCGGAAAGAAATTTGGAAAAGCTGACGCTACCCAGTTAATAAAGTGATTCAACCAACCAAGTGATTCCACCAGCCAAGGAGACATTGTTGGGAAAGGAAAAGGAATATATACCGGGACCAAGAAAGAAAACATAATTAAAAAAAAAAAAAATAAATAAATAAAATAACAAATATAAATATTAAATAAAAAGAAAAAAGTAAAAATAAAAATAAAACAACTAATATTAAATATAAAAAAAATAATATAAGGAATAATATAATAATGTACAATTAATAAATTTTTTTTTTTCAATAATTAAACAATAAAAATAATTTTTTTTATTCATCAATAATGGGAAAAACACAATCCAAAAACAATGATAATAACGGCGAAGCTATTAATAATATTGTAATCGAAGATACAGTCGCTATCCAAAACCAAGAAATTACAATTCTTTTAGTAATACTGGTTGCAATCAAGATTATCGAATTGGCATACAAATTTTATAAGGATCATCGAAGAGGTTTAAGAAAGAAGTACCTTAGTACACCTGCACAATTAAATGTCTAACTAAATGGACACACTTACCGTGATTAAAGCAGAACTTGAGAGTATCCTTTCAAATTTCAATAAAAGTATAAACCGTCCATATACACAGAAAACTCTACAAAAGAAGGAAGCTGCAGTTAATAACCTACATATTTAGCCAAGCTAAAGTACTTGCTGGAGAAAAAACAGACGTGGAAACTGCACTTAAAATAAAACCAATCTTTCAAGAAATTAAAAGTTTAGCAATAGATATCCTAGAACACATAAGGACACAACAAACAGAAACAATGTCATTTGATATAAAAACGGCTACGGCCCTGGTGCAATCATACAATGGAAACCAATAGAACTACTAAATGAGTTAACTTCAACGGATCATAAAAGTATTATGATAAAATTTATCAAAACCCGCATAACCCGGAAAGCTAAATACACCATAACGGATGAGACGAAAACGATAAGTCAAATAGCAACGAAACTTAGACAAAAATTTTCAGCAAAACTGTCATCAGATGCACTACTAGCGCAACTACGATCGTGTAAACAAGGTAGCAGAAAATTAACAGACTTCACAGCACAAATGGAAAAACTCTCAGGACAATTGACAAGAGCTTTCATAGCAGAAAACGTTGCAACGGGCGAAACAGCAGAAAAATTAGCTGAGAAATTTTCAATACAATATTTCGCAGACAATCTAGCAAACTCTGAAACATCGCTTATATTAAAAGCTAGTAATCTAACCACGCTCCCAGAAATAGCGGCAAAGGCAATAGCAGTGGACAAACCACAAACCAGCAACGTTCTACAATTCAACAGTAAACCAGCAAGGCGATTCAAAGTAAACTTTAATCAGCCATACATTGGGCTATAAACGTACTTTAGGCCATACGTATATGGTCGAAAATTTCTAGCACGAACAGACCATAGACCACTAGCATATTTATTTGGTATGAAAAACCCATCATCTAAATTAACCAGGATGAGATTAGACTTGGAAGAATTCGATTTTGAGGTCCCCTACGGGAAAGGCAAAGAAAACACCGGACCAGACGCTCTATCAAGGATAGATATCGAGGACCTAAAGATGATAAACATTCTAAAAGTACAAACCCGCGCGATGTCAAGACGCACGAAGCCACAGAAGATAACTTGCATAATACAAACGCAACCACGCAGCCTGATCAACTGCGCATATCAGAAGTATTATCTCCCTCAGAAGTAGCTCAAGTACCTGAACTATGTACTATTTAAAACTATTTCCAAAAATAAAAGGCAATCAAAAATTGAAATAAATATAGTGCACAAATATGAAATATTATATAAGCGGTAAACAAATATAAATTATAACCAATTAGTAGAACCAGCACTAGAGCAGGAATTCGAAATATTGGAAAGATATAAAAATAAACAATTTCAGAATAAGATTCTGAAACTTTCTGCAGAAAGTGAAATATTTACAATGATTAATATAACCGCATTTAAAAGCCTTGGAAATAGAGTACAAGAATCAAATTTTTACAGAAATATGTAATATTTTAAAAATAAAACAGCTCTTTGCAACAGCAGCTCACCCAGAAACCATTTGAGCACTTGAAAGAAATCACAAATGCTTGAATGAATACCTTAGATGTTTCATTAATGACAATAGAGATGACTGGGACATCTGGATACCATTTTATACATTCTGCTATGAGGTGACAAAGTAGGTACTATTATCAGTACAAAATAGAAGAAAGCTAGACCCTCTATTCAGCAGACCTTACAAAGTAAAGTCAATAGATAAAGTAAACTGTACTATAGAGGATAAAAATAAAAAGTTAATGACAGTACACAAGAATAGGTTAAGAAAAATTGAAAGATAAAGGTATAAAATACATTTATAACAAATTGCAATTTATAACTAGATATATACCTATGTGTATCTATATACTTAAATTATAATTAGAAAAAAAAAATAAAATTAATACTAGAATAGAAGTAGTTATTAATTCATAAGTAACGTAGGATAGCTAGAACAAAAAAAAAATTTAATTAATTAATTTTTTTTCTTTTTTTTGATGGGGAAGGTGTGATACACTCATTCCCATTATACATTTTCATATTTCTCAAATCACATTTTTTTTCACCTTAGGTAAATATTTTTAACGGGTCACACACAAGAGTTTTTTTTGTACAAATCATGCAGACTGAACGTTGCAATTTTTCCCCGATTAAGTAAAAACGTAAATAGGTCACACGGGTGCATCAAATTCTTGAGGCCCGGTGCGTGCAAATTGCTGACCCAAGGCAATTTACCTAAGGTGGGAATAATGATAATTATAGTTAGAGTAGAATAGATGTATAAGACAATTTTATATAAATAGAGCATATTAATTAAATAAAATTCAGTCGTTGTAAAACTGACGTTTGAGTGGGAAGCCAAAAACTTCCCTAAGCCCGGGAGTTAAGCTCTTCAATAGCTGCTCCACTTACTAATCGGAGTTAATGCTTCTATAGCTGCTCCATAGGAGTTAATGCCTTCGGGCTGCTCCAGGCATTTAAAGGAATATCACAATAGCTGTATTTCAAATAAAATCATTTGAACGCAGTGAGTTGAAAGTCTAATCATTCATCCAGAGACCCTAGAAAAGGGATGGGGAGTAACCATAATGACCCTCATACCGGGACAACAAGCAGACCCTGATAGCCCCTCTAATCTCGGCTCTAAGTTTCTGGAGCCACCAGAGAGCTACGGCAAGGAGACCTGGATTAAAATTGCCTCATGGAGCACACCTGCATCCCGCTCTTATGAACTCCTTTCCAACAGACCGAAGGTAATACTGCGGGCATGAACCTGAAAAACTTATATTGGTCGGGATCACCATGGCAGTGGTCGGCCGCTCAACGAGACTCTGCTCGAACAGTCAAAGTCTCATCGACAAGCCACCAGGCAGCCTGTTGAACCTAATCAAGTGGTATGGCCTACAAATATAAGGTGTGGGTGTCTAATACAATAGGGGAAGCGAGTGACCGTGGTAATTTTGAACACAATACCTCACCAAAAGAAGAAGAAGAAAAAAAACTGAAGCAGCATCGGTGCTAGAAATATCTTCATATCGGAAATCGTTAGTGGCTTCAGTTATTATTTGGATAAGTTATTTCAAATCGTTTTAAATGCAACGAGCATTACTGGAGATCACCATTGATCTTTTAACTGATCAATGGATCTTAATAATTGTCATAACCTAAAACTAGACTTGATAGGCAATCTTTTCGTATAATATGATAAACGCAATAATTACATAAAATATATGGCTTATTACTTTATATCATATCATGTGATGGCTAATAAAAAAGAAAAATGTCCAATGTCCAAATAGGCCAGACTATGTAAACAGTCTCAAACAGAGAACCTACGCAAAGTGCATGGCCAAACTCTTTAACCTGTTTTCCCCCTAAAAAGAACCCTTAAAAACTACAAAAAAACTAACAAAAACCACCTACCTTTAAAATACACCTTCCAACTGGCTCATTTTCTGCAACTGAAACATTGTAGAAACTCTGATCGAAAATCGGTTCATTATCGTTGACATCATGTATGGTAACCAAAACTGTTGCTGTTGAAGAAAGCGGCGGATAGCCACTATCCTTAGCGACAATAGTTAACTGCGGCACTGGCTCAGTTTCACAATCGATATGAGCACGAGTAGTTATTAATCCTGTATGCGTGTCTATTTGAAACCATTGCGAATGTGTATCAGGAGTATCCATTAAGCGATATGTAACAGCTGAATTATTCCCTTCGTCACGATCGATCGCGACAACTTGAATAACTGAAGTTCCAGGATCAGCAACTTCCATAACATTAGCATGATACGTGTCCTTTTCGAATTCTGGAGCATTGTCGTTTATGTCGGTTACTCTCAAGTAGATGGTTTTTGATGCATGTAGTGGGGGATTACCATTGTCTGTAGCGATCACGCTGAGAGTGTAGTTTGGTTGATTTTCACGATCCAATGGAAGAGACACGATCACTAGGTAAATTATATTATCGCGTGTTGTTAATCCAAAATGGCCATCACCACCACTGAGAGTAACATTCACGTTTGAGTATTCAGTCTTAGAGTCTGGATCGTTAACAGAGATCCTTGCGACAAATTCGCCTGGTTGAGCACTTTCGGATATTTTCGGAGTGGCATCATCACTGAGAAATATTACATTGATGATAGGTTGATTGTCATTCACGTCTGTTACACGAATCGAAACAAAAGCGGTAGTTTCCAGAGGCTGTTCTCCATTGTCCGTTGCAACAACCACCAGTTCATGTAGTTCTTTGGTTTCGAAATCAAGCGGCTTGTTAACAGAAATTAAACCAGTTTGAGGATCAATACGAAACATTTGCTCCTTGTCGCTTTGTCTTCTATTAATCGAGTATTCAACTAAACCATTATCTCCGGCATCAGTATCAGAAGCGTAAACCTGCAGGACGCTTGTTCCAACAGTAGCATTTTCTGGTATCGTAGCAAAATATCGACTCTGATTGAATATCGGTTGATTATCGTTAACATCCTGAATTGTTATATTTACTGTCATCTGTCCCCGCAGTGGTGGACTACCACCATCCAAAGCCTCTATCACTAAGCTATAAGCAGGTGTTGTCTCCCGATCAAGAAACCCATTGATTTGTAGATCTAAATACAGTACGCCATCGCGTTCCCGATGCGACGATAAACGAAACGCATTATTCACATTACCCGACACGATATTATACCGTTGTGTATTGTATCGACCCAAATCAAGATCACGTGCTGGATGTAACGTTCTCTTAACATCCCGTGGTGTATTCTCTGGGAATTCAATATTCATAACTGATGTTGGAAATGTCGGTGGATTATCATTTTCATCGAGAACACGAACAACAACACGAACATTTTCACCACTTAATGGTATTGCAACAAAACTATAAGAGGCACGAGTTTCACGATCTAATTGAACTTTAGTCCGTATTTCACCAGTTGTATGATCAATAGCTAAATCCGTATCAATAGCACTACCCGGTACCGGTACAATTAGATACGGTGGTCCACTATCGACACCATGCAAGAATTCACCAATAAAACCAATTTGATGCCCGACTGGGACACCTTCAGATACTTCTAATTCTCTTACGTGCTCCGAACGCACCACTGTATTTGTACTGATCGATGCCAGCAAGAGGAACCATATTACCAAGTAACTCATATAGTGATGACAGTGATATTTACATGATAGATGAGCCATAGTTACGAAGCGCTCATCGCTTCGATTATGTGCTGCCATTTTTTTATAAGGCAGCTCATCGGCTCCAACGATCACCGTTTTAGCATTTGAAGTTGGTGCATCCTTTGTAAAAGGGTGATGGTATTGTGATGATGTGTGGGATGTTATCTGAAATGATAAAGGAGAAAGTTTTTTTATTAGTTTATTTTTTTAACTCAATTACAATAAATTAATGTCTATAATAATCATCTTGGGTAGGTTTAGCAGCCAAGGAATACCCTACTACGAAGCTGATAACTACTTAGTATAGCCTCAAGCAATAAATTACTTAACAAATTGGATTTAACATCTAAAAAAAATTTTCTTGTAAGTGCTGAATTGCCGCTGAATTACGTATAATATTTAGGTACGTTGTTAAATTTATTTTTATCATGTTGCTGCATATTTTCTGAATATTTGTGAAAGTTTTTAACCATATCGGATCTATACTTTGTTTTTCACAGCCATAGCAAAATCTTTGATTAGTAATTAGGAAAGGTGGCTTAGTCAAAGTGCTGTTAAATATAAACTACGCACTCAATGTAACCAAAAATCTTTGGAAATGTCGAAGATACGTTTTTAATCACCACCCCAAAAGATTTTTTAATATAGTCTTGAGTTGACCTAATTCAGCGCGTATTCAGCATGAATCGAATGAGTTTTTCATTTTTTGTTAGAGCAGTTACTATTCTGTACTGTTTTCAAATATTTACATTAATATTAAGTATGGTAAGTCATGTAAGGGATCGTTCATTAATTGCGTGAGGCTTTCAGGGGGAGGAGAGCGTCAAATAAAATCACCCAATCTCACGTGGAGAAGAGGGAGTCTCGGCAAATATCACGTACTTTTTTCTCAAGAAAATGTAAAATTGCGACCTAAATTAACTAAAGCCTGTTTCTACACTTAAGACCCCCCATCCAGTCACTGGCCGATAGGCAGTGGCCTTTCAGACCAGGTCGGCCAGCACGGCCCGATGAAGGCCACAGATTACTTAGTCTGGCTGAGGAGTGATAGTTCAGATATCCGTTTGACAGGCCGTGGCATGCAGGTGCAGTCATGATTCTCTGCAGATCCACAGGCAAAGACGATAGCTTAGCATATCAGGTTGTTAATTCAAGTGCAAAAATGTTCATGGTCTCAACGAAAACTAAACGGCAGCTCCACGCTCAAGCCGTGAACACCCGCGAACAAGCGCGAACGTAAGTGCGGATGATTTTCGCGCCCAGTTGGGGCCGTGATTTCCGTTCCAAGTGGATGCGGGGTGAATCCTTGCCGTAAATTCACGACTTCAGAGTGAATAGAAGTTCACATCTTCAGACACGAACTGACGATAAATGCCCAAACCCATAAAGATTTTTATCTTTTTTCTTGGACTGCAGGCCCCAACTGTTGGAGGCCGGTGAGTGTGTGATGATACTTTGCCTCAAGGCGAAAACTTTCAGGCCATAGCCTGCCGGCAACCTGTGTGTAAATAAAGCCTTAAGATATGGCTAAATCCTGCGCACTCCAGAAAGTAGCATAGGGTGAATTCAAAAACTCAACACTGCAGAATTAGGAAATTAGAAGTCTGTAGCTGAATTTCGCAGTGTTGCAGCAGTGTTGGATTTTTTTATTCACTCGTAGTAGCCGTCGCCGCCAACCGAACGCACGACTCGGCGAATGCGTATCTTTAGTGTAAAAACTAGAAATTTTTTAAAATTTGAAAAATCTAATGTGAGATTAGGAAGGGGTCGAAAAATCCCAAAAATCGCCTCACGTAATTTATGGAAAACCCCTAAGTTGCAGCAAGGATTTTCTTCGGGTTCTTTTAAAGTTGAAAGTTACTCAATGTTGTTACTTAATTTGTTTTGAAAATGTCGGGAACACTATTTTAAACACCATTCCAAAATACTTTTTAATAGGGAATTGAATTGAGGTTATTCAGCTAGTAAATTCTACTATTGTATGTTACCTTTAGATTTATTGAATAAGTAGTTACTTTGTTCTATGTTTTTTTTAAATTTTTTTTCAATTTTGGTTAATCGTAGTAAGCAAAAGAAAATGCAAGACAAAATTTCCTATGCGTCAATTGAAAATTGAGTTACTTAATGGGCTGTTAAATGCAAACTACGCATCCAAACTAGCCACAAATCTTTGTAGATGACAAGGATAGATTTATAAACACCTCACCATAAGATTTTTTAATAGGGTATTGAATTAAGGCAATTCAGCGCGTATTCAGCACAAATAAATTTTATGATTGAATGATAGTTTTTAATTTTTTATAAAAATATTTACTATTCTACACTGTTTTAGAATATTTTTGATTATAATTGAGTGTGGTAACGTCATAAAACGTGCAGGACAAGATTTTCTACTCATCCATTATCTTGAAGTCATTAGCTAACAACATGGAGAAACTATTTATCCACAAAAAACAAAAGATGTCAAATTACGCAACAAAAATTCCATCACAACAAAACCCCCAATCAATTTTAAATTACTCTGTTCTTCACGCTTTAAAACAAGGCATAACAAAACTTTCACTCCATCGCTCTTTATGTTCAAAAAACCATACTTCTCCTGCCACACCTTTAACAAAACGCGCAATATACACTACAATATATATATAAAAAAAAAGATGTGCAAAATTTTTCACGTCACATTCAGCAAAACGCATAGAGTACGCGCCACAATAATAATAATAACTAAAAAAATAAAATGAACAAAAACTGATTTTATTTGTTTAAATACATTGACCCGCGAGTAGCTCTGAGCTCTGTTACTAAATCACTACAAAACATAAACATTACACCTTCACCTGTCCCCGCCGCCATGGTGTGGTACCCTTTCATCGCTGATTAATTCATTTGCATGCTGAACTGGTAGCACATGCTGACAAGTCGTGATTATACTTTAAGCCTGCACCGATTGCTCGCGCGGTACAGCATTCTTCTTTTGCGGTTGTAAATTTATATTATAAATGCATCAAAAAATTTGTCTTAATGGTTGGTGGCCCCTGCGCTATATAGAGAACCAGCTAAAAGATTTATAGGTCATGCTTGATTTAATATCGGGGAAAAGCTCAATTAAAATCATTTCCGTCTCTCCCGGTTTATAAGTCAGACACTAAACTGTTACATAAAGGTGAATTGAAGGCAGCAAGGTATAAAGGTACGTGCAGATGGAAGGTGCTGTATTGAAATGGACTTTCAATAATATTTCTCGTTTTTATTTCAATTTCAGTTGGCGCTGTGAGAATGGCTCATACTATATGCACCCCAGCTGTGTACGGGGGAATTGTTTATTGGTTGTTGGGTTATCCAAAAACAAATAAAGAAACTATCACCAACAACCTTCCACCGGAAGCGATTCTAGCTTTTAACTGTGATAAAACAGTAAAAATTCGGTTCCTCTCCAGTCCACAGATTCATTAACGAAACTTGAATTATTGCCTGATGCATCTGTGGCATGTCTTCTGTGTGCCTACCTATCCGTGGAATTTTAAAATCTATACGCAGGTAAACTATTGCCTACCTTTTGGGTGAAACCGGTGGTACCTAAGGAACCAAGATACAAGAAAGCAAAAAAAACAATCTATAGAAAGAATAAAAGAAAGAAAAAATGAAAGAAAGGGACTGAAGAGTGTATTTTGTTGTGGGTTGGTTCGTATAAAGATTGCCTCCAGGTATTCAAGAATATTAACCGTGAAGTGTAGAAAAACTTGTCCGATCTTACACTCATAGTCTACACAACACCAAGAACACAACCAAGAGAAAAAGAATTCATATACAAACCCAAAAAAAAATTCAACCTACAAAAAAAATATAAGAAAATACCAAAAGCCGATTAATATGTAGTTTTCATTATTGATTACCTCAATACCTGGTGGACCTTCGATATATACACAACATACACAAAACCTACCCAAACGATCGCACTCTAGTTTAATATACATATATACAAACATACATACATATATATCTACTCCCCAAGCTCTTGGGGTCATATATGAAGTAATTCAACATAAGATGAAGTAAAATTGAAGTAAAAAAAATAACGCTGTTCTTAACAAAAGAATTTGTTTAAGAAGATCGGCACGATCAATTCATCTCTCTTGATATAAGAAAAAGGTGCAAATCATTGAATTGAAAAATCCATGCGAGAGACTTTTATGCTATCTCTGGAGTCGCCACAGTTTGAACATGATGAGGTTAAAAATGAAAAAAGGAACCCCCAAAGGAGAGAGGGTGATGATCGCACGATCATCATTCATGATAAAATTAAGATCAGTTTTATTTATTTTTTTTTTTTTGAGAAAAATATTTTTTTTTATAGTTCGTTCATTTTTTTTTTTTCAAAGTAATTAATCTTTCTCACTGGGGAAATAATGTGTGGGCTTTAAAGTTAAAGTATGGTTTTTGATCATCATATTTGGTTTGTTCGGTGTCTAGAGGAGGTATGAAGTAGATTGATCTGAGCTTTTAACATTTGAAGGTGTTATTTTTTCTGCTTGATAGATCCCATGCAGAAAATTGTCGCAGAACTACCGATCGATAAGTATTATTTTCGCGAATAGAAGAAATAACAAGTGATCTACACTATAAGCATAACAACCGACTGCACGATCAGCCTAAAAAATTCTATATCTGAAAAATCGAAGAAGGCAGTTAACGCCAAATCCATCTTCACTTGATCATGATGTTTAGCGCATGATCGTGAATAACTTTGGAATAATTGATAGTACAAGAACTTGTCTCTAACGATCGATTCAGATCTTTTGATCATCTAAAATTTAATATGTAATTATAATCATATATGTGACTAAATCATAACATAGATTCCTTTTTTCCAAAGTGCTAATCTTGTGCTCTCGATCATTCCATCAAAAGCGAATTGCTCATATTTATAATAGCTAGTGAAATATTCCGACAGACTGATTGAAGAAAAAGACTCACAAACAAGCTCGTTCTGTTTATTTTTGCCGATCAGTGCCCATTATTATATTTACCTCCATCGATCCTTGCAAAAATACAGTGTGGCGATAGAATCTAGGTCCTACTTGAAAAGCGCATAACTTTTTGGTTGTAAGGCATACGTATACGCCTTTTTCGTTTTTCTTACAGAATACTCTAGAAGTATTTGGGAAATTTCTAAGCTATTCGGATATATTCTAAAGGGCATAGTCAACCTATTGTGGTACATTACTATTCGGTAGATTGTTCGCTCGATTGTTATTCGAACTCAAAGTGCGTATCGGAAGTACGATCTTCACCATTAAAGCACACATTTTCGACAAGAATGCACCCATACTGATATTCCCAAATCCATTGAGCCATGAAGAAGAATTTTGTAAAGTCTGGTGTGGATCCCATAGATCACATAGTTCCAGCCACTATTGTAATTACAAGAAGAAACATTTTCGGCCGGTTAACCTCCAACAATCGAAGAAATTGCCTCCTATTCTTCGTGCAATGATGAAAAATACTCTTCACTATGTTGGCATTAGAAGACCATCACAAACAGACCATAACTTTTGTCACCTGATGGACTACACCTTTCCATCCATTATGTACTCATACATTGCTGATATTCCATAGTCTGGATATTCAGCTGAATTCTGCTGAATACCCTTGAGCTTTTTCAAAAATCCTTCCACTTTGCAGAAAAGGTAAATAAAAGACTAGCCATAGATTAGTCTGTGAACACAATCTTCTTGCAATAGTAACCGATTTTTCATAGACTTGGTATTCAGCAAGTTTGCTGACTACCCTTGAATCTTCCAAAATCTGTTCAAATTCACTTCGAAAGTTTAGCTTTATCTAGACAAGTCGTGAAAGAGTTTCAGAGTGTAAATTTATTTGGAATTTTGCCTATGTGTATATGTATTTTTACCATTTTCTACCTTCTCACTATATAGACTAAAAACAAATTTGGTACTATAGCTTTATTTCCAAGCTTCACCCCAAAGAAATTATACAACAACTTTTTAGTTCCCTTTGCACTGTCAACGGTTTTATCTCAAGTAAAATGCCAATGAGGAAAGGAAAGGTAGCCATCCAAAACTACCCCCGCCGAATTCGGGCTTCCTCGATTATGCTTACAGAGGATATCAGTTAAGACCCCAGTAAACTTCTGTGTAGAAAGAAAACAAGTAAAAAGGAGTAAAATATAGGGAGGAAAAGTTTAAATAAAAATGATAATCCCGGGCGAGAAATTGAACGCAAAACTTTGAGATAGTAGTCGGACGCCTTTCATGTGCTGAATTGCCGCTGAATTATATACAATCCGTGAGTACGTTGTGAAATGTATTTTTATCATGTTGCGGCATCTTTTTTGAACATCTGTGGAAAGTTTTAACCTGACCTGTAGTTTGTTTTTTTAAAGCCATCGCAAAATAGTCGACCAGTTTAGGGTTTTTTAAATCACCATCCTTAATTTTTCAAATTACAAGTAGTATTTTTTTGAACTTTTCTTTCTTTCTTTTGGTGAGGTACAGGGTCCAAAAATACCACAACCTCTCCATTGAAGATCGTTTGTGTAACGTTATATGAATAATTTTTGGCCATTTAATAGTTCTAGGAGTTCATCTACAACAAGGTACCGCAGAAGTTGAGGTGATTCTTCTCGCTGTGGCCGTCTTCAGGTGCCTTTCAGGAAACCGTCAAGGCGATAGACTTTTAGTTTACGATTTCTCAGCATAGAGTCAATCCATTCGTGGTAAGCGTTACTTAAACCCGGTACACTTAAAGCCGTAGCTATAGCATCAATGAATGTATTGTCGACGGCTCCCTCGAGTTGGTGGCCTTACTCCTAACTCCTTTGCTTAGTGTTGCCCATTCCAGCATTAGCACCAGATAGTAAAGTGCTGTCTCAGTGAACTTGGACTCTTCAAGGCAAAAGTCGAAAGAAATATCGGCCTTAAAGATTAAGCCAAGAAAGAAGCTTTGAATATTTTTCATAGTTAGGGAGTGATTCGATCGTTGCCTTCTGTAGCAGAATGGGATAAACACCGTTTGTTCTAGGAGGCTTGTATGGTTAGAAGGATTGGTTTGAGCGATCAGATAGCCTCCTTAATAGCTTCGCGATTGAACATGATG
The DNA here is from genome assembly GCA_949987705.1 of Thereva unica. NCBI lineage: Eukaryota > Metazoa > Arthropoda > Insecta > Diptera > Therevidae > Thereva > Thereva unica. The sequence goes on from OX465285.1 coordinate 87,434,180, forward strand.
TTTGCTTTAGTCGCTCTAGAAAGTGGATATAAATTTACTTTAACCCATTATTCTAGTTAGTATCAAAGAGTTGGTCCCCAGGGGTTCAAACATGAATCCTGCATATTGAGACTAAAGCCCAAAGGTAAAACCCAAATTGATCAAATCATGGTGCGATACCTAACAGTAAGATAAGTTTGAAGAATATAAGAGGACAGGAAAGGCTAGGAATTTTGAGTGGTTTGTTCGAGCAGATGGCCGTAAATCTTATCCTTTTCTTTTTAAATTGTGACCAGTCATAAGTCACAATTTTTTGAGACTTGTGCTTGATATCGTGTGATTAATTTTCGTGACTCCTTTGGTATTCTAAGTACCCGTTTGTGGATTGTCTTCATTGCGAATGCAAAATTTGAATATCTGCTAAATTGCCTAAAGTTGAGAGTCACCACACACTTGTGATTGCGTTGTGACTTGTGACTGCTATGAATTCGAGAATTAGAAACCGCAATTGAATTCTAGAAGAAGGGCCATACTTAGTAGTCGAGACAAAAAATTTACAAGAATTGCAATACTGCAGCATTTGGCATCTACAAAATGAATTTTTGCAAATATGGTTGTTTTTTTGTTAATTTTAAACTAGCTTCAATAGAAAACATCCACATAAAGTCATGCGCACACATTAAAGTTAAGCCAAGCAGCAGGCAGCAGAATCTCATTAACCGCCAGCCTCTTTTGGTCCATGTGTAAATGTCTTGCAGTGGTTTTTTGTCGTCAATTTTCGTCGTGTTTTTTTCGTCGAATGCTTTCCCTATAACATCAAGGTCCTATGTACGAATTATGGAAAAAGAGACAGAAAATAAGAATTGTAATAAGACAAAACAAAAGAATTAAAAAACAACAAACACACACAAAGTTCTTAGCATAAAAATAAAGACAAAAAGAAGCACACGAAGCTTAAGAAGCAGCAGCAACAACAACAACAGCAACATATCGAGATGAAATTCAAGAAGACCAAGAAAAGAAGAAGAGACGTCGTCGTCGTCGACGATGACGATGACGACGACAACGACAGCGAATCAAATATGCGCGCGGCCAGCTTGAAACTGGACTCTGGTGCTTGCCCATCACACACAGAGTGCGCGCGATGCTCAGCCGCGCACTGATGATGAGAATGATGGGATTTGGATCCCCCGTCCGGGAATGATGAGGTCTACAAAGTCGATAGTAAGTTAAGTTCCTTCAAGAATACATATCCCAGAATCACATGTCTATTCCCCCGCGCACCGCCCCTGGTACGGCGAATAACACAATATAATGCACCAGCAAACCACATGCGCACATAAAACTGCGCAGAGAATTACCTTGAAGCAGATTGAATTGGTGAATATCATCTTCGCCGCAATGCGCGATGTTGTACAGAGGTGGTACCCACGACCCATGTGCCTCGCGAACTGCAGAACAAGAAATTCAACGGAAAACGCTTCCTCGATCCTATTTCAGGTCTTTTAGAGGAGCTCCTCATCGGCTGCCTCCCATTCAGAGTGGCTCATAAGAAAGATCACAGTCCACGATGATGAGGCTGATGATTCTAGTTCTATAGACGAGAATTTCTTCGACTTTTTCCTCTCTTATTTTTTTATGGTTCATCGTAGTCTTCGTCGTCGTCTTGGGTCTTCGTCTCCTCCTTGGATTTGTTCTTTTGTGATTGGAGCTTCTATTTTTGAATACCTTTCAAAGGTTATGCAGGAATAATTTAAATGTTTATGCATGAGATCCACCCTGCCTTAATTTTTTTCGAGAACGGAAATGCATTGGATTTTTGATAGGGTTAATTGAGATTTTCTGTTACTGATTGATGCATAGTAAAAAAAAAATTTAATAACTTTTTCTTATCGATGGTTGTTAGGAGCTGGAGGAGTGAAATATATTATTAGTAGCTGTATAAAAAGGAATTGGAATGGTGGATATAAAACCTTTGAGAAGCCTGTTATGAAAAACTAGAATATTTAAATCGAGATTCATAAGTTTAGAAAAAAAAATATATTTTAACAGTTTAATGCATTTTAAAAATGAATAGTTTAGTCCTACCCTTGGGTTTCACGAAAAGATCATCTATGGCGGCGTTAGAGTATTAAATCAAATCGGTTTTAAGAACGTCCTTGAGTCATAGCATAATAGATATAAAGAGTTACCGTAGAACGAATGTGGACACCGATCATTATCTGGAAAAAATAGCAACAGGACATAGAAGGAACAAGCCCAGTTATTAAAGTAGCACGTAGAAACAAGGCAAGGGTATGAAATAACACTTACAGAAAACTAAATGTCATTAAATAGCCTTCCTAGCCATAGAAGGCCGGCCCTTTCAGTAATATAACGAATTCAGCTATCACATAATCCTTCACGGAGTTACTTGTGTTGCAAACCAGAAAGTTTCATGCGGATCTTGGAAGAACAAAGAAGCCAACTTGCAACTGCTTAAGATTGGATAGAATACAGTTATACTTTACCTTAAACTGAACTGGAGTTTCAATATTGAGAGAAGAGTTAGAAGGGCCTATACATATCTCTACTCATGCAAGAAATTCCTTAGGAAGAAATGGGGACTTAAGCCGCGAATGATGTTATGGATGTAAGAACCCTCACATATGGATCAATAGTATGGTGGCCAGCATTAGGGAAAGAGTACTGCAACGAGCCGCGATTCATTACTTATAATACCTCTTCCAAAAAAGCTTTATACAAATAAATATTCAACCACCAGAGCAAAGCTTCACTCTTTGAAAGCTTCCCGTCGAAGCTTTCAATCTTCCTATCCCGACGAGCTTTCCAGCTATAAAAGAAATCGCTTCACCAGGCCAATTCAAGTCTTTCACTAGACTCGTTCCGGACAGGTCAATTTATCCGGTCTTATACCGTCTCGAGGTGTACGATCCGACTCGGTTACACCACATACAGACCCTACCAACCACATACCGACCACTACAAAATATCATTGGAAGGTGTACGATCTAGAGCGCGTTCAAGAACCTCAATATGGTTAACCATGGCTGAATATGGTGAACTTTTGTCGTTCAAAAACTTCGCGGTTAACTACAACATAACCACGAGCATAGCTTTTTGACGTTCAAAAACTCTCGTGGCTAACCATGGTGTTGTTAAATTTTAACCCTGCCCCGGGAGCATGGTTAGCAATAGTTAAGAAGAAGACAAATAAAAACAACTGTCTGACAGTTGATTTAATGCTAAACACACGAACAAATCAAAATGGTATTTGTGAGATTATTGAAAATGAATAATTAATAGATTCATACCAAATAATTGAAGCAAATAGCAGAGACTATTTTATGGAGAAAAAAAAAATTTCATTTTCTTTAACTCTGAGCTAACCACGGTGCGTTCAAAAACCTCCATGGATAAACATAAACTTTCGTGGTTAAGTGAAGTGATGAAGCATAGCTACAGGTTACCTCATGGTTTACCATAGAAAGGTTTTTGAACTCGCTCCGGACAGTGCTCCTGGCAATATTTTCTAGACCAGGATAATAAGTAGTCACTTAGATTTAAGAGATTGAAATTGTTAGTAAATACGGATTTTGAATGAATAAGAAGATATTAAGATAAGAAGGTGTTTGTTCTCGCAAAGCCCTAGATAACTCAAGAGTTCCCTACAACCCTCCTTTAAAAAAGGAGGTTTAGAGAACCACCGAATGAAACACCATAACAGTACAACAGTACCAATATAGACAAGATTTAGATAATGGTATGAACTTCGTGCTCAACTCCTTTCAACTTCGTACTCAGGGGATATGCGGGGGGGGGGCTTTAGACTCTCATAATACCAAGAATGTTGCTATGTCCGCGTTGCTTATCTTACGAGTACCAATTACTAAGTGTGTAGATCCAGTGAAAAAAGGCAGAAGATGATATTTAGGTCGTCCCTTTGGTTTATATGTACCACAGGAGCATAACACATAAACCAAAGGGACGACTTAAATATCATCCTCTGCCTTTTTTCACTGGATCTACACACTTAGTAATTGGTACTCGTAAGATAAGCAACGCGGATATAGCAATATTCTTGGTATTATTAGAGTCTAAAGCCCCCCCCCCCCGCATATCCCCTGAGTACGAAGTTGATAGGAGTTGAGCACGAAGTTCAAAGTCAAAATTGCAACAAGACGGGAGTCGTTAATCGGACACTTTTTCGTAAATATGGAAACGGCACTCTACACAGACGATTCCAAGGTGAACTGCTGAGTAGATGCCGTGGTCTTTGCTAAATCACGAAATATAGCCAAAAATCTGGCTTCCGAACAGACACAGTGTCTTGCAGATAGAAATACTGGCAATTGAAACCCTTCCCGAGAGTAACAAATTTGATTGGTTAATTTTTTAATAAGCATAGGTATACGCTCCCGCAAGTAGCACTCGTTGCGAATAAACTGGGTACCACACGGGTATGCACGCTCCGGTTCTAGGCACGAAAAGTCTATAAATGCGTTGCTCGCCTCTGTTACAGATATGAACGTATTCTTAATCGACTATTCCAAGCGGTCCCCCAACTAAGGACTAACCACATACTATGCTGCTTGACTTACTTAATCGAACGAAAACCGGTCTATTGCATATGCTAATGACATCTTTTTTTGCCATCAAGATGTCCGTTGTCTTCTTCATATAGGTACAATTACTTAAAGGTCCTTTTGCTCCTTTTAGCCATGGAAAAGTGCGTGCGTACTTCGTTTGGACTATTTCCTGGGTCTTTCATTGGTATGTACCTGTAGTGCGCTGCATTTGGAATAGAAGAATCTCTCTGTCTCAGGCTAAGAACGAGGGAGTCTTATTTTTACTCAGGCCTATAGTGGTTGCCATATAGCTACGGCTTTGATGCTGTGCGTACCTGCTGCAGGCTCAAAACTGGCGAACCTTATTTTTACTCAGGCGTACCATGCCTGCTTTTGGTGAAATAGATTTACTCAGTACACTTCCTATCCTTGTCCAAAGCAAGATGGAAAGCATGCAGCACGGCTAAAAGAGCATAGCTGTGTATACCTACAGGGCACCTGCCAATAGGGGAGCATTCACCAAGAATGAGCATCTTTTCAACACATAATGCCCAGGATCCAGAAACTATTGGGCATTTCGTGTGCAAATGTCCAGGGCCAGGCACAGTTTATTTGACAAGGTACTGAACGAGGTTGAAGATATAGCAACAGAGCATCCAACAAAGTTGGTACAGTTCTTGCATGTTACCAAGTGGATCCAAATACTGTAACAAACCCAATGGTCTTGAGTATGAGTGGTATCAAATCGGCGCTAATGTGCTAATTGGAGATCATCATAAAGGCTTCGGCACTTCAACCAACCAACCAAACAACCTAGTAATAAAGTAGAAAAAATCCCATGTCATGTGAATAAAACGACAAGGTTGACACTGCTGAATTTTACCAAGTAGGTTTTTCGTTTCGCTTCAAGGTTGGGCTGCTTTAGTGCATACTTGAAAGGTAATATTTACGACCATACATTTTCCAAAAACTCTTACTTCAAAAGACACCTTAAAATTGTCCATTGTACTTTCACTTCATCTATGCTCACTCGATTACCTGTTCTCACAATGCCCAGACAAGAGCCTGGCGTCGTCACCTGAATTGTTTGTTACCTTAGCTAAAATCTATCCCGAAACTTATTCATAAATCATTGGAGTAACAACGACAGTTCTGTGTGTTTGTCCTTTCCATTCCCAGACTACCAGCACAGCACGGCCGTAGCTGCAGCACCTAGACAAAGAATGCGGGCTCAAGCCCCTTGGACACCACAGAAACTAAGAATCTTAATTGTTTTATTAGCAATTCTTGGAGCATGTTAAGAATTTCATTTTCTAGTTAAACATCTCAGAATTTTTTGTGTCCATCTTCGTTATTATTGCTGCGATCGCGCTTCGTTTGCCCCCGATCCCTCCGCCGCCGTTGTCTTATTTTGTGCGCCCATAGACGCGAGAGAGAGGCTCGGATGCGCGTCCGACTTGTACCCCCATGGGTCATAAACGGACCGCCACACTAAACTGAACGCCTTTTTCTTATTAACGTTAATTCCCTTGCGCTCTAGGTGGTTCTGGTGATTCAGGTGTAATTAAAGTAAAGCTCTTTCAGACAAAAATTTGAGACTCAGCCACGCTCACACAGGTACAGGTGAGCATACATCGGGCTGGCATACCTGGTCTTTTATCCTGATGACCATTAAATTAGGATAGGAGAGGGAATTATCGTAAAAACCATGACTTTAGGTGGACACAACTGTTATAATTCGAGTGTTGATAGCCGGTGCTGCTTGAAGGGCATTGAAAGCTCGCCTCTTCGTGAAAGGTGTAAATCTTCGCCTCATTCCTAACTCTGACTTTTAAGAACAATGACGAATGATAAAAAGAACACCTTTAGTTGACCGGCCATTAAATTACAACAAAAAATAATTTGTCGCATGTTATTAAACCTTTATTTATGCTCGGCGCTGAATGTGCTGAAAAGGCTTTTTTATGGCACTTTAGGCCAAACTTTGGCATTTTGGGCGGTACTTAAAGTTCGGAAACGATTCAATTTGAGAAATTCATATAAACGCTGTTCAACAGTATCGAATTCAACTGTTTTAAGGTTTTTATTTAAATTTAACCTTTTTATCTTCGGGTTTATTGTGGCATTTTAAATGATTTTCGTCGTTCGGTTGTAAAAATACAAAAATAATAATAAAAACACAAACGGAGACGAAATTATATATCCACGATCACTTTGCAGCACGAGTGTTAGATTAAGCCCGGGGCATAACGACACATTCGGAAATGTGTAAAATGCTTGTATCCAGACCTAAGAGTACACTTAAATACCTTTCAAATTTCTTGTTTGACCAATCTTTTTGGCTCTTTATTTTATGTAAGTACATTATTTTTGAGGAAATGTGCATGTGTGGGTTTCGTCTCCATTGTACTTTGTAAATATTTTCTTAAATAACACTTTATCTCTCCTCATTTATTTTAGTGGCGGGAGATGTATCCTTCAGCAAGTTTCTTTCATTCAATTTCTTACTTTGGCGGCCGTAAAAATTTTATGTTTGAAAATGAAATTTAATATTCAAAGTCGGAATCATACTTTGTTTGGGTAAAACAATTTTGCAGTTGTGCCTTTAAAAAAATAACAATTCTGCTGCATTTTGAAAATATACAAAGAAAATTTAGTCCAATATATTTTACAAAAGGTTCAGGTTGGTTCAAAAGGCGTTTTTATGTGAAAATCCAAGCTTAGGAGTCATCCTTCGTATTACCAGAAAAGGAACTTACACCAGGCCAACTGTAACAAAAATCAAAACAGAAATTTCTATAACTGGGCTTCGATTTCGGATAGTCAATAGCAACCGGGCTTAGGGAGACACGCAACCGTTGGGGTAATGTAAAGTAGCTTTGCCGGAATCACGCTTTTCAGCTGAACAAGGAGTGCTTTGGTATGCCTTATTAGGGCTGAATTCAAGAAGAAACACTAAATACAGAGTGACCCGTAACAGTTTTAGGATTTAAAATTATGCGGCGGTGAAAGGTGCTGTCAACAGTGACTATCACCATAAGAATTTTCAAATAAAATCGCAGGACGAAGTTCGTTTTCGCCTCTCAAAACATGGCTGCGGACGGTATGCGGTGTTCCAAGCGATCCGCTCAACTTTGGTGGTCGGCTAAAGCCCTGACCTAATATTCCGTACCGTGCCGTAACCGTAAGTACCGTAACCTACGAACATAAGTGTTCATATGGCACCGACCTAAATTGACTTAATAAACTTGCCGAATGTTCGTTAAATTCTCGAATGGTCCGTAATGGTGCCGTAAGAATGGCACGAAACCTTAGCATCCGTTAGCTATTTAAAAAACTTGTTCACATTTTAACAATTTTTTTTAAAAATTGGAGCAGTAAATGACTTGAAATATTATAATTATTACCCTACACAACAATCTATTCTGGTGTGAATAAAGAATTGTCCTGAATCCAATTTTTTATTTTTAGAAATGTTACACGGTAATATCCGTGGATGTTTCTCATTTTATTTATTGCGCGATTTTTATTCCTTCTTTTCCTCTGATCACTTCTAATCTGTTTGTAATGCTTCCACAGCTTAAATAGTGCAAATAAATCTCTTAAATCTTTGTTTATGCTATCCATTTTGCACTTGTCACTTGCCACTTTACGTTTTCATTTAGGGCATCTGTCAAAATGCCGTAACTGAGCTCAGATTCGTTCAATTTTGTTACGGTACGGTACGGAATATTAGGTCCAGGCTTAAGGGATGACTCCCGTCGCTTCTTCTACGGCAGCATTAGCTGCTGACTCCAGTTACGAAGAATTTCGGGCATCTTAATGAACGCGCATGCGTACATCCTTTAATTCGTCCGTACAACTCGTGCAGTATGCCGATTCTTCTTCTTCTTCCAATGGCTCTACAGCCCAACTCGAGCTTTAGGCTCCTCTAATCGTTTCTTCCAGTCTTTTCGATTTCTGGTCGAGGTTCTTGCTGTTCTGTCCAGCACAGCGAAGTCTATTGTGTGTTTCATGAACGTCACTAGATTTACGTCGTCATTGATTTGATATAACTCGCTGTTGTATTTGATTCTCCAAGTTCCTTCCTCAAAAATGCTCTGTCTAACCTGCCTGCAAATTAACCAGCAAGGCGATAGGAACCGGGCTGTCTACATCTTCTCAGATAGTCAGGCAGCTCTGAAAGCCCTGCGCTCCTGCACAAACAGCTCTAGAACTACCTCTGAATGTCGCAGATCGCTTAACGAGATGGCTCAGCAGTTCAGGACCCTCCTCGTATGGGTGCCCGGTCACCGAAATATAGAGGGAAATTGTAAAGCTGACGAACTGGCTAGGAGAGGCACGATCGCTACTCTCCTCCCAGAAAAGGAAAGAGTTGGTATGCCTTGGGCCACCTTTAAACTCCGATGCAAGCAACACACAATCACACAAGCGAAAAAGCATTGGAGGGATCTGAATAAATGCACTTTGGCCAAATTAACCTGGCCCTCCTATGATCTCAGGCGAACCACCTTATTACTGAGCCTCGGGAGACAAGAACTCTCAGTTATAGTGGGAGTGTTGACCGGACACTGTCTGATAGGGACGCATGCGACCCGTTTAGGTCTTGAGACCTACGATTTCTGTTCACGTTTGGTGAACCCTTTCTAAGCAACCTTGCGGAAATCTCGAAGTTTGGGATCCCGCAGCTTAGAAGATTCATCACTTCCTCGAGATGGTTTTAACGAAGAAACGACATTTTAACATCAAGTTTAAAGTGGGATCACTATGGCATCACAATGGGCCTATCCTTCTGGCCTAAGTGTGTGGGCTTGAACCAAAAGCTCAGGCATATCTAACCTATCCTAACCTGGCTACCATGTTGATGTTATCGGTGTACCCCATCACTCGAGCGGATTTGTTTACCATCGTGTAGTTTCGCTGAATTGACGTCTTTCTGATGACTGCTTCCAAGGCCAGGTTGAATAGCATAAGTGCCAGTCCATCTCCTGTTTGAGCACTTTATTAACTTGGAAAGCATCTGCAAGTGTTCCGAACCTTTACTCGGGCATTTATGTCGAGATGAGTTCATTGTATTAGACGTACTAGTTAAGCTTATGGGTACCAGCTAAACTAGTACGCCTAATACAATGAACTCACTTCGACACACTTCGAGTACGATCTGAAATAGCTTTGTTTCTGTATGGAGTTGTATGCCTGCTTGAAGTCTACAACGATCTGGTATACGTTAACACTCCTCTGCCAGCATTTTCTAGGAGCTGTTTTAATGGGAGGAGTTGTTTGGTGGTTGACCTTCCTCCCTGGAAGCAGTCTTGGTATTAGCCTAGTTATATTTTTAGATAGGTTCCAGCTGGGTTTTTATGGAGGTTGTGAGTATTTTATATCCTATAGAAAATTATGAGATCCCTCTCAAGCGTAGTTTATTCCCTTTCTAAAGGATAGGACAAGTAATGGCTTGCTTCCAATAAGTATTCCTCCCTCCATCCATGCTTTGGTTATCAGTTCATGCAATTTTTCTACTACTATGCTTCCCTTTTTAACGAGTTCCGGTTGTACTGTCTTTATTTCTTCCACTCAAAACCTGAACAAGATTAGATCTTACTTCATCATGATTTCAGCCGGTTGATCTTCCTACAGAGTTCCAGAGGATATTTTCCGATCCACTATATCTTCTTTGCTATTCCTAAACAGATTTGACCGATCTGGCCTTTGGTTGCCCACCCAATCTTGAATTCACAGGCCTTCGTGCACTAGAATGTAAAAACGTTGGCTATCACGCAGTCTGCTTCTTCTTACATCGTTTAAAAGGGTCGGAGTGCTTAACCTGTAGCAGACTCCAATTTTCCTCCTGAGTTAAGCACTAATGTGGTCACGCACAGTGACGTAGCTCACATCAGGATCGTGCATAGCAAAATGAGAAAGCTTCGAAGCCTACTAACTAACAACACGACTCAAACCGTAGTTTTTGCGTTATGCAGAGCTTGTTGGTGCTCAATGGCAGGTTTTCTCCTTTCGTTGCGCAGCAGCAGCAGTTATCTTTCAACTATATCAACTCTTCGATGGTTCGTCGGTTTACCAAAGGATCAACTCTCATCTGGTTTTGGTCCAGTCGTCAAGCCCAGGAATCAGCTCTTCCACTGTCTCATCTCAATCACTGTCCTTTATATGCTGTGGCGCCCTGCTTGCCTTGCTGCGCTGTCTCTATTCTGTTTAGTCTTCTCCTCTCTCTTTGGCTAGGTTGTAAAGGATCACTTTTTAGTTGGAGCAGGGTTACAGGAAAATCGAGGGCAACGATCGCAAATCTAGTGGACATATCAGTAGAGAATGTACAAAGGTCTCCGCGTGTGATAAAGAGGACATCAGCTTTGTTTTGATAATATCAGGCTCCAGTTAAAGGAGATTAACATCTCTCGCCAAGTCTAGAAACACGTGTTCCAACTGTAATAGGCTCAGACCAATCAATCATCACAGGCAGGCTAGGAAATTCGGGAACATTGAGTTGGATTGAAAAACCGTATGAGACGCACTGTCGTAGCTGTGGAAAGGAAGAATTCATAGAGAAAATTTAACTTAGCCTACCCCAGTAGACACTTTGCATTTGAAAACCTTTTCTTACAGAGCTTGGAAAAGGCTTCGGACCTTAAAATAAATAAGATATGATCCACCCAAATATTACAGGCTGTTTGGACTGGGCTACCGCCGGTCTTGCAAATGACAAAGGGAAACGTGCTCAATGAAAGGAATACAGAATAAGCGATCGTTCATTAGGGAGCTTATAAGAAGATCTTTTTGTGATTTTTTTATTTGATAACGTCAAGCTTAGGATCAACCATTTCACCAGGATCAATCGTGCATCATCATCCTCAAACTGATATTTTTTAATAACAAGGGTCACCGTGCTCTTGGTGACCTGGGTACTCCCAATTGGTTGGTTCCCGGACACATATATCTTACTCATTTCATCAGCACAAACCAATCTATTGCAATTGAAGAACCTACTAATTTAAAGGATGAGAGCTCTAGACGAACGTACTCTCACGAAATACACCGGCCACTGGAGTTCACAATTGGCGTTCAGGGGACCAAGTGGATCTTCTTGGACCGCATCGGAATACAACCACCAGGTCGCAGGAGAAAGAGTATCAGGAAACTAGTTGGGTTGGTCATTGGATACTGCCATTGTACATAAGTTCGAAGGATGTAGGAGCCCACCTGCACACACTTCTTCGAAGAAGGCGGGTCTGCCCCTCGGGTCCACCGTCACTGTCCTGCGATAGGAATGATTTGGGTGTCGTTGTTTAATCCTATCTTGCTGGATCGACCGACAAATCTTTAGTGAGACTAGACATCGTGTGCAAACGGGCTGGCATACAAATATCAGGTGTAGGGGCTAATAAGAACACGTTCGGCCGGGATACTCATGGACCCGACACTTCACCAAGCCAAAAAACGTCTGGGGATTTGAATGTTCTTAAAACAGATAGATCGATAATTACATTCGTCCACGTAATATCGATGCATTTGTTCAGCATACAAAGAATTGGCAACTCCAGATTGAAGTGCTCGTTTAAAGAACCACTCGTATATGACTCCAACTTCTCTAGATACAACTGCCACCCTAGATCTGACAGCTTTCATATCTTCAACACTCCACCAAAACAAGCCTCGATAGCAAATACTAATTTCTAGATCAACGACTAGGTTGACCAGATTTCCTTTGGTCAATTTTCTATTTCTCTTTCATTTTTTTTTCGAAATTCCCTATTCAACAAGCTCTTCACCACCTGGTCCTGGTCACGGACACTGCAGACATTCAGGGCCTATGGCGGATGACCCTCATTGAAAGCCACTTTGACACCTTTCATCCAATAAAAAAATGATCGCTCATGACTTGACAGATAAAAATTGATTGATCGATCGTTTTGTCTCAACATTGAGGATATTGATCTTAAATAGCATTCTTCAGATCGGGATTGAGGTGTTGGTGTCGCATTCTTATTTCATCATTCCTCCACTTGATAAGACACGGGGCTAAGCGGTAACCGCACTGCGCGGCGATCGTAAATAATAACAACATATATCGAACAGAACCAATGATGCAGCGCCGCAGTTGAATGCTGCATTTGTGTGCGCGAATGCGCGTGTTATAGCGTGTGTGTGCGAGAAAGAGAGTTGGTGAGAAGTGCATTTTTCGAATTAATCATGTAGGAAAGGATAAATGCAAATATAGCATTTCTGCGAGTTGGATAAAACTAGAAAATGCTTTTAGGGTGTTTATTTTTTGATTGAGTATTCTCGACATTGGAAATACAAGAAAATCGAGTTTATTGCGTGAACGATCTTCACTTTTCCGATCTCGCCCGGCACTTGGGATCTCTGTATTTTTTTTTGTTGTTCTAGTTTCTAGTTCCTCTTTTTTCTCGTAACCCTACAACTGCCTTCACCTTGAACAACTTATCGAAGCTCTAAATTAAAGATATATCAGCAAATTAGCGAATGAAAAAATCCACTCATAATCCCGGAGACAGTTATATCGGCACTTCTAATACCTGACATGCAGGTTTCGGAGTATGTCTTGTCATACTCTGTACAAGATAGTGACAGCCGAGTTTGTTAATTAATTCTGTACGAGCCAAGAAAGATGGAGGAACTATTTTTTTTTCTCCCCTATTGATCTTCTTTTCATGTGACATGTTACAGGGATCATCGCAGAATTTTCTTGATCTGTTTTCATGATTTCAATGAAGTTGATTTTTATTTGGAGTGCTTCATAGGTGTTTTGGCAGGTAGTCGAAGTGGAGATAAACGATGACTGTTCGGTTTTTTTTGTTGTTGCTGTTTCTGGTGCAGTCCAGTGGAAGATGTAAGATGGTGTTAGCAATTTTATCCGCTGTTTTAGATTTAGGGGACCTTTAAAGCTGCGGTTCTTTGTTTTTGGGAGTGGCTGTATTTCCGGGTTGACTTTCTCTTTGCGGGGATTGATTAATATTAGGTGTTTGTAGGCTAATTGGGAATTAGAATGGTGCAAAAAAGTAGCTGAGATTAATGTAACACGAAATCCACCCATGAATAAAATTCACCAAGTATCATTAAGACTCTAGGAGCAGTGCCGGATTTACCAACAAGCAAAACAAGCAATTGCTTGAGGCCCCTACCCTCAGGGGGCCCCGCGCCTCTTATATTTTGTGTGGTTCGTCTTTAGATAAAAGGGAAGTAAAAAAATTGTCATAGTTTTGCGACTAAAATAATAAATTTAAAACTAAACGTAACTACGGTAGTCATTGTTGGGGGGCCCCATCACGAGGTTGTGCTTGGGGCCCCGCAATTTATAAATCCGGCCCTGTCTAGGAGGTCGACTTTTTGGTTGTTTTGATAAAAAAACAACAAATGTATACCTTTTTAGGATAAAACTAAACTTCTTTAATATAATAAAAATATTTGCATATTAGTCTTATTTTCTAGAGATCGATAGTCAACAAGGTTTCTGGACAAGAAGTTGTCCTTTTAAAGTGTATGTTAACTTTTCATTCAGCTTATATGAGTTTCTATTTTGTTGGAAGTAGGGAATTTTAAATGTATTTCAATGGTTCAAAAGTTCCTGACGAAACATAGTTTACCTTTAGGTTTGTAATTTGGAATGATAAGCCGACCGCAAGGCCGCCAGAAGGTTAACCATCAGTATTACCTGGTTTTGTAATAAGAATGTGGAAAACATATCATATCGTCACCAGATAGCAAACATCATAGCCAAACTGATATAGGTATTACTATGGAAGGAGCTACGAAGGAGCAAATGCAGACATCAATCACTATTTAGTTGCTTTAGTTGAAAGGGGCTTTCTCTGAGCTTTAGTCTTTCACATAAAAAAATAGCACTTTAACAATCAATATGTTAGAGCTTATAGAAAAGGGAAGATAAGATTACAATTATTCAGAAATATGATGGAAAGAAGCACACCTCGTTTGTAAACTATGAAGAAACCAGAGCCAGATAGAACATTGGATAATAGGTTGCAAAATTAAAGACAAATCACACTTTCAAACTCAATTCCAATTACTTTCGCATATCTAGCACCGATACGGAATATTCGTTGCTGTGTGAATGTCAGTGATAAATTCATCACGGAAGCCACGGACACGGAAATCATCGGTGCCGTGCTGTAATAGATATGTGTGAATCGACCTTAATAGCTCAATAATTTTACAACCGATTTGACGAAAGAATCGTCGAACTCAATGTTTGGTTTGGATTTTTATCTTTCAACCAAGATTATAGTGACAACAACACTAGAAATAGAAAAGATACTGTCGTTCATTATGTTTGTTGCCGAAAAATTGGGACAGCATGACTAAATGCTGAATAGATATTTTTAATAAGACTTATTTGGAAACTGAGTATCATGGGGAATATAAATTCCCACAAGTGATAAAATGTAGGACCGTGTGTCGCGGAATGGAATCGATCCTAAAATATCTTGGTAGATAGTAAAATGACGTAACGCCAATACTTAACGTCCGCTGTTACTGTTTTTAATTTAAAAATGAATATCGGTCGATGTTGGTGTGATACAAAGAATTACATTATATAGTTTGTGCATATTTTCTGTGCAACTTGGAATCTGATCCTCCGAATTGTACTGACGAATCATCTTTTTGAAGCAGCATGTCCAATTCATTTTGCAACGATAAATTACCTTTTTCATCAGAACTACATCGTCTACCCTTCCATTGATGACACAACAAAAACGACAGGCTAGATTGCCTTCAAAATTTCAATGTGGTTTTCGATGGAGTGGCTTTGGGATACCTGAGCCTCTGGATTAATTTCATGACATCCTCATTCTTTCGGCTGCGATGAGCCTATGAGCTTATTACTAAAGACGCTGTTAATTTCAAAAAACTTCTTGAACATAAATTGTAAAATTACTAATCAATGTTGCATCTTTACGACTAGGATTCGCGACAGCAAATTTTATATTCTCCATTGCATTGACAAGTTGGTTACAGCAGAAAAGTTCAATATCATATTCATCGTCTTAAATTCTCAATCATTAATGGAGTAGAGCACAATGGCATTTGACGTCATTTGCATAAACTATGATACATCGGAATAGGAATCTTCTATTTCAAACCTGCTTCCTTCCACTTTAAAAAAAAGAGGTAATGACGGTTTCAATCTTTGAAGGAATTCTTCTAACAAATCTAAATTTAAGCCCAGTATGGTTCAACATATCCCTTTATCACATGGAAACGCTTCGGGTTTTTGAAAGACAAGGCATAATCTTGTATAGGACTCCCAAATCTGGCATCACGAAATTTCAGACCAACAATATCACAACAAAGGACAAGATAATTGTATCCCTCACGTTTTTTTATTGGAAATGCTTATTCTTGGGCAACCTTGTCGGATCCAACAGTCAACCAATCTAGTTGGTGTGAAGCTGATCTTGAAAAAAATGGAAACATGTTGTGTTCTAAATTATCATCTAATACAAAAGTTTAGAGGGATGAAAATACTGTATTGAAGAGTATATCAACAATTTTTACGAAAAGGAACTTTCTCAACAACAACAAAACTAAGTTAAATTGATTTTGAAATTTCAATGGTTCTTGAAAATTTTTGCAGCCCTAGACCTGGACCTCACGAGCCTAAATCAAACACTGCTCAAGACACTAGCTGGATTACAAGCTATGATTATATATTTACATATATGATATAACAAGCCCTATACATAGAATTTGTTACTCTAAAACATAGTTTTCCTAAAGATTAAATCAGAGGCTACATTGAATTTTCAAAGGCAATATGTAATCTAGACGAGTCCTTCAGGAAAATCCTATTAAGTACAGAATATGAAGTCTTATTTAGTAGTACTTTAAAAGGTATTGAAAAGAATTATTTGAATATAATATTGGTCCGTTGAGTTTAGTTATTATATTAACTATTAAAAATATTATTCATTTTTATTTTGGGGTTGTCTTACAGTTAATAGCACGATAGTTTGATTTCTTATTATTGTAATATTCCTATGTATGTAAGGCCTATTAATTTTGGAGTAAAAACCGCATATCTTCTAAAAACTCTCTGAATGCAGTGCAACTAATTTGAAAGTAAAACTTCATTTATGCTGGAACCCCAATATTCTTCATTTTGCTCTCACTTAGAACAACATATATTTCAAATAGAGTCATTCTAGTATTTGCCTACCTAAAAAATGAGCCTAATTACGTTGCTTTATGACATTTAGTCTATGAGCTATTCAGGTTTAAGTAAATTTAAAAAAAATACTGTTATTTTTCGTAAACACCCTGTATTTTAGTGGATAGTGGGGGTCTCTAGACAAATTTTTTTCTGCAAATACATCCAGAAATCATCCCTGAAATTATTATCCACGTAGTCCAACAAAGGATTTATTCCAATTCTGATGATCTATGAAGTCGCGAATGAGTGCAAATGAGTATTTTATATCTTTAAAACGGCGATATCTCATGAATGGAAATTCGTACTGGAACATGCATAATACTCGCATAATCTACAAACTTTGTAAGCACTATTTTAAGATAAGACTTGCCGTTTAAAATATATTAGCCAAAAACAGAAATTTTTGTTTTTTAGAGGTAGCGTACGACCAAATGTCCAAAACTTTTATTTAACATATTCTACTCCCTAAAAACTTAGCTAGAGGTTTTCATTAAAATTTCCCTCTGACGACTGGGCTGTTTCTAGATATGATATATCTATCAAAAAGGAAATTTTCAAAATGGCAGAAAAAGTTTTATATCAAATTGATACAACTTTCGATTACTAAGTTTACAAGCGGAGTTTCCCTCCGGATGGAAGTTTCGATCCGGAGTGAAACACCGCTTATAAACCAGGAGTGAAAATCCAGAACTTGGATTTTCGCTCCCGAAGAAAAAGCTGGAGTGAAACTTCGATCCCGGTTTATGTTGTGCTTATAAACGCTGACTGGGAGTGAGAATTTTTTCCAAAGGGGGAAAACTTTGTAAAGAAGAAGCTGGGTGTTTTATTTTGCAACAATAGATTTTTTTCTTTGTTTATTGATATTTTTAAATACATTAAATTAAACATTGGGTTTATATTTGTCTTTGCTATGATTTTGAATTTGAGCTTGGAGCTGTCATCTCAAACCAGAAAGTATTTTGGATTTACACTCCCATTGCTTATAAACGCATCGGGAGTTTTACTTTGGATTGAAGATCCAGGAGTGAAACTCCGCTTATAAACGTAGTAAATGTCTAATAGTTTTTGAACTAGCTCAAATAAGTCAAAAGATCCCTATTTCTAAGAAATCTTTCTGATGGTGCCAAGTTTGGATTTGGATTGCCTAAACATGATTTTCACACCCCGCAGCTCGAAAGGAGGGTGGTTTTTGGGAAATATTCGAATTGTAGAACTTGTTTGCCTTTTTTTGTTAAAATATCGAAAGAGCAAAGTTGTAGTTCATACCGATTTTGTCTTCACTATATTTTCGAAGTTCACAAAATTTCGCCGCTAGGGGGCGTTTGCACCTTTTTTCAAATTCTGTTGATACAAAGTGTCCAAAGAAAACCCGTTGAAAAACTACAACTCATACTTTGATCTCATTTAATATTTCAAATTAAAAAAGGCTCAAAACGCCCTCCATCGGCGAAATACAAAAAAAACAGTGGAGGTAACATTTATAGGAAATTTCATGCTCTACAACTTTGCTCTTTAGATATTTTCATCAAAATGCATTTCTCCTCAAAATTTAGAATAGTATATTTCTCAAAAACCACATTTTTTTCGAACTGCGGGTTAGGCATTTTTGTCTTATTTTCCACCAGAAAAACAAATATAAAAATATTAAGTGATTTGAAGTCCATGACGTCCAAAATTATTTAAAAATTGGTTGATTTCGGTAAATTTTACTTTAAATTTAAATAAACCTCAATCAAATAAAAGTTTTAGCAAAGTCCGAGAATTCCGTTGGCAGTTTCTTTCGTGAATTTTGACGTGACAACGTCTATTAAATCGGTTTAAGATAGGACGCGCGTGTGAAAATGTCCCGCACACAAAAACAAAATTTGCTTCGAAATATATAATTTATTAATTGAGAAAATAATACAAAACGTAATAACAGACGTTGTCACGTTAAAATACGGACGTGCTACTTCACATCCAAGACCATTAATTTTTTTTAATTTAACAACTGCTATTGACACTTGTTTAATTTATGTTCGAAAGTTGCACTTTAACACTGTGCACATAGCAAAATTAGCACTTTAACATTGTGAACAAGGCATAAGCATTGGAACTTCAGATCTAACTGCTTCAAAGAGAAACTCTAATTCTTCTAGAATATTATCTCAACGTGGTATATTTAATTCAATCTGAGGCAAAATGTAATGGAAAATTATAATTAAATAAAATATAAACCAATCGAAGGTCCGCGATGAAAAAATAATTTGTAAATGACATTTTAGTCAGCCAAATTCAACATCGAATACAATGCACAAGTGTGATGACTGTTCATTGATCCTTCCTTAGCATGCTAGTAAGCTATTCAATTTCAATTTATCTTAAAGAAACACTAACTTGAAAAATGTTTAAAAGAATTTTGCAGTGCCTTAAAAATGGTAAGCGTCCTTCTGTGGCAGCAGCATGGACTCCAAGAGAATTTAGTGTGATTCTTGTGAATGGGATAGTACAGCAAGAATTTTCCATTTGAAAAAATCAGATTGGTCAATAAAAATAAAAATTGGAAATTGGAGTAAAGAATGTTATTAAGCCGATCTTGATAGATTTAAAGAAAGTATTCCTTGCACCGCTCCACATCAAACATCACTTGGATAAAAAAACGTGTAGTCTTTAATAAAATATATTTTCAAGCGTATGGGTTCTTCTTTTCCTAGTTTATCTCAAGCATAGTTGAAAGAAAACATGTATTAAGGGTTTGACATCAGATAACTAATCAAGGATTCAGATTTGGAAAATGTATTAATAGAATAAGAAACGCCTCGAAATCCTTTAGAAATCGTGTTCTTTTAAATTTTTAGGCAAGATTCAAAACTTGGCATGTAATACATATTAGAACAGGGGCTAGACGATCAATTTTAGTACTCCAATGCAATAATGCGATTGAAAAATTTATCGTCAAGCACTCGGGTAAGCTGAAATCAGAGGAATTTTGGTAGAATTTGTACGAGCCATAAAACAAACGCTAGTGCAGCGCATAATAGAATATCGACAACTAAACCTTCTAAATTCCTTATTTCTAAATCTCCCATTCAACCCTTACTTACCTTAATCTAGTTACTATGTTCTCTTCTATCAGCAAAATGGTAATCCAAAAAATATTTAATATTATTGTAGAGTTAACAATATCCAGAAACATGCATTATATCCCTGCTTGATTTTTAATACGTTCGCACACCTCTTCCAATTTCACTCTCTTAACACTTTTACTTTATATATATATTTTTAATTATGTGTAAATGCCACTCGTTTCAATAATAATAATTATAATAATTTAAAAATAAAAATATTTTCTTAATATTCACTCACAAGAAATTCTTCACTATTATTTTTTATACAAGATAAAATTAACTCAAAAAAATTATGAATAGATATAAATTCCCACAAAACAAAATCAAAAATCGAACTTTTCACCTTTTACGTAAAGGAATTCCTCTTATTTATAAAAAAAGAGCTACCAGTTAAGAGTGAGGTGCATAACCTCAAGATATTCTCGGATATAATTTTTTGATAAATTGTGCATCAATATTTTTCCATTTTTTATGAACAAAATTTTCTGCCTCGAACCGACGACAACAACCGGAACGCGCGCATTTTTGTTTCCTTTTTTATTTTTTGTTTAGTGTTGTAATTTAAGGATCGGAACTTGTTGATGTTTTTAACTTTTATTTATATTTTATTTGTTATTATAAAACACAAAAATACGATATAAAAAATAATTACGATATTGAGAAGCCCATAAATAAATAAAATAAAAACAAGAGGAGCGCTTTAAAAACACTTGGCACTTGGAGCTCTCTCGATCTCGATCGATTTTATAAGTTAAAAACTTTCTTTCGGTACAGCAGCAGAAAAGATCAGGAAAACTCTGCTCCCAGGTGAAGAATAGATTGTTGTTACCTGAGCAAGTGATCAATTACAACTATTGCCGAGGGCTTGATGATGACTTGCGAGGCTGATTTAACTGAAAAATATTCGCTGCGCTGAAACTGCTTTATTTGTTAAGTGTTGTTGGCCAATTGTTGAAAATTATTTTGATTGCTATACATAAGAAGGGCTCCTCTTTAGGGCTTTTTTATTTTTATATATTTCTTCAACAAAAACAACAAAACAAAAAATACACAACAGATACCACAAACCCGCGACGGATTATAGAATCGTATATTCCCGTAAAAACTTCTTTCTTTCGTCTTAGCGTACGAGGAACTGAGACCTTCTTGCATTTGACCACATTAAAACCGAAAAACCTAAAGAAGTTTTACCTTCCCGCACCTACACATCGACACGATCGTGTCAATGTATAATACAACTCGCGATCGCCTTCAATGCAATTCACAGGTAAAAATGCTGTGCGCTCTCTTTTGGGAGAAGATAAAACAGGTACACAGGTACAAGTTCCTAATGCTTCTCCTCAGTGCTACAGGTATAAAGAAAAGAAGTTTACTCAGTGCAATAGCTAAGATAGGACATACTGCCTGGATCGGCAGAGGGACAGCTTTACTGATCATTTCAGGTAAATAAAAACAAGACTACCCCCGGTGAAGATGGAGAGTTTGGGCCGGGAGTTGTTTTCTTGTAGGCAGAAATACCTGTGCTCACAACAACAACTTCATACATAAATTCTAAACACACATACACACAAACCATATTTACTTTTTGATTATTGGAACCATTGGTGTATTAGTTCTGTTGGCTATACTGAAAAATACCTGAGTCCCAGGTAAACGAGAGAATTTCCCTTTAGCTCCCTCTATAAATATAGTGTATGCGCGCTCCTTGCAAGCGGGCTAAGATCAAAACAATTTCTAATGCATAGCAGGTGCCAGTGGCGGTACATGTTAAGTGTTTTAACCATAAAAAGTTTGTTTAATGCCTTAATATCTAAGCATTATCGTGGGAATGTTAAACTGATTTGGATACAAAGATTCTCTAAGCCTGAGAGAGGGCTTACGTTACGTTTTGTTTTACGGGTGTGTTTAATGCTTAATTTTTTAAGCCATTTTATTAGCTAGTTAACGCTGAATTTGTTATGACTTTAAATTGATATTGGCCGTGCGGAATTGGAGTAATTTTTGTTATTTCATGTCTTTATTTTGGTGTTTGGAGGAGATGTTGTTATAATCATTTAGCATGCAATTATTAATATGTACCATCAGTTGGAAATTTTCATTTGAGGCTCATTTCTTGTACCTCATTAGCAAGTCATTAGGATGTAGATTCACTAATAGAATTTTAAATAAAAAATAAAGCCCAGGGAAAAATAATTTAACTACTCCAGTTGAAAAGTTGTGCATATAATAAGACAAGAAGACAGACAGACAGAACTGCGGTCATTCTGCAACATTCAGGTACAGACTTCCAATTGCTGAATACTAGTCCATGATAATACTAGTCTAATAAGACACCAAGGTGAACAAACTGTCCAATAGTTGAAATATTTTCAAGAATATCACTATAAACCAAGATTCGAGAATTCAGCTGCGCTGAATTGGAACCCGAATGTGCTAGGGAACTTTTTTAAGCTTTAGGTTGCGTAACACAATGATACAGATGTCTCATATAGTTATTCAGCCGCGCTGAATACAGTTAGAAGGATGAAAAGATCTTCTTTAAAGGCAGAGACAATATTTTTTGTATGAAAAAATCAAGCTTGTGAGTCACCCTTTATACTACCAGCGTGCAATGTCTAGTAGTAAGCTTGGTTTGAAGAATAATGATCAGATCTGCACAGATCTGAATTCGGTAATCGAACTTTAATGTAGAAAATATTTTAAATGATGGATTTAGATAGACACATTCTCGAATGTTTGGAAGATTTTCAGGGAGCTTACTATACACTAATATTCGAGAATTCAGCGGTGCTGAATTGTAAACCCAATGTGTTAAGAAAAATGTTATTCAAGTTGCATCATTTAACAATCCAGAAGTGCTGAATAGTAATTCAGCGGCGCTGAATACAATTAAAAACTCCGGAAGTTTCATTTTCAAGTAGAAATAATGATAACTATTAGCAGGAGATTTTTTTAACACTTGAGTAAGCCACAAAAAAATGGGTTGTGAACAAACGGGCACCAAACAAAGTATATGTATGTGCACAAAAAGCCCCAGAAGTAGCAAACAAAACAAAACGATCGACACCTACAATATAGAATCAGTGGATGAGTTTCTACATCTAGGCACGATTATAACAAAAGGTAATGCTACATCGGCCGAAATCAGAAGACGAATAGCACTGTCTAATAAATAATACTTTGGCCTACGCAAGCACCTGACGTCCAGAAATATTTCAAGGAAGGCGAAATTGACACTTTACGCAACACTAATAAGTACTGTCCTACTATATGGTTCACCAAGAAAACGTTCACCAGATCGGCCTAAGAAAAGTTATAAAGATGACGTCGAGGATGACTTGAGACAGTTGGAAATAAAAAAAAACTGGAAAATTATTCGGGCGAATGGAGGCGAACGCTGGAGGTAGCCAAGGCCAACAATTCGGCCAACCTTTTCAAATCAGAACAGGAACTTCTTCTACTGCTTCCAAGGTTCTTCAGTCCAATTCGAGCTTCAGCCTCCATCAGCTTCTTCCTCCAGACGTTTCTCTGCTCCGCAGCTTGCCTCCAGTTTCTTGTATTGGGTAGTTATGCTGCATCGGCCTTCGCTGGTCAACCTTGACCGTGGTTTGACAACTGATCTTTTCAAATCTGGTAGTAGATATTTTTGATATCCTTGAGTCATCCATTCTTTGGATATGACCGGCCCAACGTAAACGCAGTAGTTTGGTATGTGTGTTAAGTTAACACTCTTTATATAAAAGCCGGGAAACACATATCCGCACCGCATGGCGGCCGTGTATCATACAACACACGGAGAGAAAGTAAACAAATACAATTTTACCAGTCAGTCCCCACCTTTCCGTGTCTGCATCACGTCAAAGAACCGAATCAAATTCTGTTCAAATCAGATCAAATCGTTGTTCGAATCGGTTCAAATTGGATCAAATCGTGGATCAAATAGGTTCAAATCGGTTCAAATCAGTTCAAATCGGTTCAAATGGTATCAATCGGGGATCAAATCGGATCACACCGGTTCAAATCGGTTGAAATCGGTTAAAATTGATTTAGATCGGTGCAAATCGATTGAAATCGGCTCAAACCGGTTCAAATCGGCTCAAATCCTGGCATTGACGTGTGGTGTTGCACATGTGAGCAGAGACGAGCTAGGAGTTAGTGACACAAACTAAGTTTTCGTATGAAACGATCGTGAACCTCAATTCAAAAGGGCCCAAGTCTAAGGGATGAAACGATTACACTAGTACTTCGCAGTCAACTTCAACGGCACAAATAAGCCAATATCTATTGGCAGACTTAAGCAAAGCTTCAAGCGTAAGTGAAGACTTAGCCAAGGCAAAACGATCGGTGATCGAGGTACCATACGATCACACAACGATCAGTTGGTAAAACGTAGTGAATAAAATTACCAAAAATAATTATTAAAATATTGTGGATTAATAGAGCAGCAGTGCACTTTCACTTCTTTTATACAACGACTAATTTATAGAATTTTACCAATATTTACTTTTAAAGGGTGCTGTCTCCTATGGCTATGAGAATTTTGTATTTAGAACGATCCTCCCTTCAAGCTGATCTCAAGCTCACAATTTTTTCACTAATAATTCTGTAGTCCCAATACTCAGGCAAGATTTTAGCAATATGATGTGCTCGTTCATAAATTTTATCACGCCTCTTATTGGAAAGGTTGGATAATATTTTTTCTTGAAGCAATGAAAAGGGAAAACGTTCCTTAGAGTTGCCCTGCAAATTTTATCCTAAACCTAATTATTTCACATTCTAAAATTTTTAAAGCACACATTCAAAAGGTTCTAATCCTAACGAGGTGCTATTGAAATGATTTAAATGGCCAATAGTTCCAGAACTAGAATTTGCCGGGGCTTTAGGTCATTCAGTTCCTGGTAAAATGTATTCAGGCGCAAATTGACTTCATCACAAAACGATACCTTACGAGTCCTTAAAGTAAAACTCATAAAATTAGCTGTAGGTCAACATTCCAGCATGAATAGCCGAACAATGTCCATTATTCTCCCTTTCATCCCAAAAAAAATAAATCAATCCTTAAAAATAGGGAAAAATTAATTAAATTTGCTCCAAATACCATAAAAATATTTTCATTTACCCTCCGTCACTGAATATGACTTAAGAAATGAGATAGTTCTTTCAAAAAAACAGGTTTCTTAAGTCGAAACATGTTTTTTGTGCATACACATTTCCAGCAACATAGAGGCACAACAGGTAGAAGTACGGCCAGCACACAGGCGCACAGCACACATCAGGTAAAGCCAAAGCTAAAGGAAGGCACAGGCGGAATCGAATTGGTAATCATTTTGTGGCATCACGTGCGCTCACCTCTGTCGAGCAAAGCAATCTTAAGACGTAAGAAGCTAAAAGAAATGGTCAGTAACCAAATACCTGATGGCATATCGACAAGACCTTAAGAAAGAGTGCGACCGAAAGAACGATCGAGCCAACCAACCGATCGACCGAACGACCGTCCGACCGATCCACCGACCGGCGGGATAAACTTCATCTTAAGACCTCAAGACTACTAGCATAAGAAGAGACTCCTCGGTCGGTCTTGGAGCATCAGCATCAACGGCATCAGCTTGGCGTTAAGCTCCGGCTTTTAAGGTATAGAGTGTAGATCGGTAGGTAGATGGAGGATCGGTCGAAACGGCGGACCGCGGATCGGGGTATGCATGACGATTGACGAGAATTTGAATCCACTCTCCGTCTCTGAAGCTCACTGATCCGCCACATGTATTTGTACTGCAATTTGAGATGCGCACTGAAAATAAGTCGACTGACTTTAAATTTGTCTTCGATTCCAAAAAGGAGCAACACGATCCAGGTAATATCATTGCTGCGCGCGCACTGCCTTACGTATGGCTCTGTGTGCCCAGGATTTGGATGGACGTAGCAAGCATCTCTGGGTTCTTCTTTTGGGATGATCTTCGCCTGGTTCTTCTTCTTCTTCGTTCCTTCGAGACCACTGCACTGTTGTTGTTATTTTGGCGCGGCATAAAGGAAGAGCCCCGGATCGGGCCGGTGATGTGCCGTGCTAGGGCCATTACCATGCACATAAATTCTCTTCCACTATATGTTATCCACATCTCGGGGTCTACACAGTTGCGGATATGTTGGCCATTGGAATTCTCTATGGCCATGGCCACTTTATATTACCACCACCAGCGCCATCTCTTTGGCTTGTTCCGTTCATGTCTCTATAGAATTTCAGGAGACCTTTTTCGAGGAGGCATTGTGTGTGTCAGAGGAGGCCTTTGCCGGTAACTTATACGACTTGGGCATATTTTTTTTTTACATTTCTTCTTTTTTAAGAAACTTATTTGTTTTTTTTTTCATTATTTTTTTTTTTAGTTTGCTTCTTCTTCATCTGGTATAGACTTATATATTCTGTGTGCTGTGCCCCATTCTTGTTATTCATCCCAACTGATGAGGTCTTGAAGTGGAATTCAAATTGGTTGTGCATTCTCAGTTTCCGAGGAGTGATGGGATGGAAGGCACAGTTCGAACGTTAAGGTGCAAGGTGTACACTTGAAAAAATTTCGAAAATTTATTTTTGTGGCTTTTGTATAGACGGGAAAATTATGGGAAGTCTGGAAGAAGACTATTATACCGTCGAAATGGAGAAGATGAAAGTTATGTTTTTTTTGCTTATTATATGTATTGTAAAGGTGAGGAATGATGCAGTTTGCACGTTAGAAAGTTTAATATATGAAATGGAGCGATATTTAGGAAGTGATGGATTTGAGACACTTTTTGTGTCAGGGATGAGCAGACCAATTGCATGATAAACAATACATTAAAACAAGCCTCAGTTAAAAATTGACTCGTAATCCGTAACTAAGCAAACTTCGGCGTGGCAAGAGCGCTCTCGTTTTATTTGAAAGTTGCTGTGACAATTCAATTATCAAACGAAATTAGGCCGAGATCAAGTTTTTAGTTATCAAAGGACTCTATGTCCAACCGATTTCTTTTCAGTTCAAAATAACCAAGCATGTGCCAATCGCTATAGGACTTAATTGACGTTTAAATACTAAAATAAAATATGGTCTGTCAGGCACTTTGCACCGCCAAGGAGCCGGCAGACCTGTGTTTTCTAGCATAAAAATCTTCAAGCTTTAATTTGGTTGTAGGTTGAAGCTCTTACTCGATAGGTCAGTGGCGGTCTCAAACCAAAGGTGGCAGCACAGAAATCCGGAAACTCCACATACCAAACTTGGGCACTACTCTCACCCAGACAGACCTGTATTTTCTAGTATAAAAAACTTCAAACTTTAATTTGGTTTTAGGTTCAAACTCTTACTCGATAGG
The DNA here is from genome assembly GCA_949987705.1 of Thereva unica. Classification (NCBI taxonomy): domain Eukaryota; kingdom Metazoa; phylum Arthropoda; class Insecta; order Diptera; family Therevidae; genus Thereva; species Thereva unica. The sequence goes on from OX465285.1 coordinate 87,461,371, forward strand.
TCAGTTGCGGTCTCAAAACAAATGTGGCAGCACAGAAATCCGGATAACCCGCATACCACACTTCTGCACCACTTTCACCCAGGCAGACCTGTGTTTTCTAGTATAAAAATCTTCAAACTGTAATTTGGTTGTAGCTTGAAACCCTTACTCGATAGGTCAGTTGCGGTTTCAAAACAAAGGTGGCAGTCCAGAAAACCCACATACCAAACTTAGGCAACTATTACAGAAATTAGTTAAAGCCGAGAATTAAAAAGCGTTTCCCTCTTATTTTTCTCCCCGCAGCTACGGCAATAGACGATGTGCGGGATGATCAGCCTGGCATTTCAGCTCAGTTCATTGGCATTGCAGCCCAAATTGAGCCTTGGCCTCCTTCAGTTTTTTCCTCTAACCTTCTCGCTCACTGGCAAGAGTCCTCCAATTTCTTAAACGCAACAATTGCGCAGCGTCAGCTTCTACGCCTTCAAGCCATCTATTCCTCGTTCGTCCTGCTAGCCTGTAACCGATTATCGTAGTCTATTTATTTTGATGTAGTTGACGATGTCTATCTCTTTATAGATTTGGTACAGTTCGTATTTTAGGGACTGAGCGGATCTGAGCCAATTTTCAATCCAAGCAGAAGTTTAGCACCAAATTTTAGACCAATATCAGACCAGTATTGAACCTGTGTAAGTATCCAATACATCTTAAACTTTTTGGGAGACTATGAGCCCTTGTAGATGGAGGGGGGTTCTGGAGAGTGTCAAGCCTTACACTTTTCTTCTCCAATAGCCCTGAGCATTCGCAGCTGCGATTAGAGATTGCTTTTTCTGCAGAAGAGGTTCTTTTTGTAGGAGATATTCCGCAACTTTTTGCTGGAATTTCGGGAGTCGTATCGTTCCATAAATGGTGGGATACGTTTGAGATGTTCCGTGGCTTCGGCGACTTGCAACACTATTGGAAAGTGGTCCGTTTATTTTGGCTGCTCGTTATCCAGTTTAGATTTGATGCTATGGCTGCAGCTGCGAGAGACGTCGTTTAGTAGGATATACCATATTATCTAGCCAGTCTTTTATGTGTTCTCCATAGCTAATGTTAGGTATTAAAGCCCCGAATAATATTGCTGGTCTTCCCAGTGGTAATGCTAGCTTGTCTAGTTCTTCTGTTATGCTGTTCAGTCTTGGTCGACCTGTATATACAAACAATGCCGATTGTTATGTACTCAATTTTCGCATGGTCTTTGTGGCAAAGTTTCGTACCATCAATTGTGTACTTCATCAGGGAGAGAGTTTTTAATGAAATGTATAGCTTCCAATGAAACTCCTTTTTACTCAGCCTTAATTTTTAAAATCGCAAAAATTGATATTTCTATGAAATGATCATCACCATTTCAAACAAACATAAACAATCTTTAATAAATACATGTCAAACAACTCCTTTCCTCCCTGAATTACAAATTCTCTACAATTTCTTTTATATACATACTAAAAAATAAATTCTTATGGAAAGAACTTGGAATATTTAATTTCCATAAAGTTTACGACTTTAGTTCCTTGCATACTCTGTAAGATGTAGGAACTCTCTGCTAAAGAATCTGGACATTAACAACATGTTTATCCATAATTATGTAAAAGTTCTTGAATTAGCAACGATAAATATATTTCATGGCGTTGAATAGGTAAAATTCATTACTCCTGGGGAGGATGGTCGCTGTTTGTGATGTTTGTAATGTTTTGCGAAGAGACATTGGCATTTGGTAGAGAAATTAAGAAAATAATAATAATTATGAAAGTGGTGTTTTCTTGAGTATAATAAAAATTTGAATTTTTATGATTTTATGGGAAGTTTCTGGAGAGTTTAAGATCACAAGAGTTTGTAGTTGGTGTTAATTTATGCAAGAAATTTTTGTTTGTATGGTATGTTTAGGTCCATCGCCCAAATTGCAAAAGCCGGACAGAGAGTACAAAAACCCCGGACATTTGGGTGAAATTGAGATATTTTCCCGGACACCCATTTCAAAAAAATGGAACGAAAATGTTTTTTTTTTACGAGTTCAAATCTAACCGCCGCGTCGTATTGAATCGACCCAACCAACCGACCAATCCTTTCTGGCATTAAGCTCTTGCTCATTAAACCTACTGCACAACCTCGGACAGTACAGAGACGGAAAATGAATGTGTCAGAATTAACAGAAGAGTAGGTATATTAGGGCTGAATTCGAGAACCTCCAGTCCTTTGACTCGGGCGCAAAAAACGCCACAGATGCGAATTCGCTCTAGGTGAAGTAAAATTACACGAATCGAACATGTGTTACTCCACGTAACATGTGTTACTAAAGACCACATTAACTCACAGGCCGCCGGCAGGCAGTGGTATCTCAGACCAGGCGACAAGCACGATGAAGGCCACAGATTACTTTGTTTGACTGATGGATGAAGACTTCAAGTCTGGTGCAGGTGACGTCATGATTCCCTAGAGATTCAGGCGAAGCCGACAGCAGTGGCGGTTCCTCTTTGGAAGCAAAGGAAGCACTGCTTCCCTTGACCAAATAGGCAACTTCATAAAAATTAATTTGGCCACGATACGAGCGGCGAATGGTGAGCAGCAGAGTGGCAAAAACACTAAAGTGCCTCTCGCCGCTCTTATGGTGCCCGAGGCCTTATACAACATGGGGAAGCTGTAATATCTCCAGCTTCTTTGCCACAGAAAATCAACGTGAAAACTCCAACACATTCATTTGATTGAACCCACACTCACGCAAAGGTTTACATTGATACAGTATACCCTCAGAAGCTGAGCTAAACGCAGCTTCTTCGGAACCGAACAGTGGGATATAGCAAGTCGAAGATAGAGAAAATTTCCATGTTCTCTTTGTTTTCTTGGTTTCGTTTTCTGGTAATGTTCTCGTTTCAATTAAGAACTAAATTTACTCTTGCAAATTTGCTTCGAAATTTGTTGGAGACTCTTAAAATATGAATTTTCGTTTATTGCATATTGACTGAAGAAAAAAGAGATCGAAGATAAGTGGAGTTTCTCTTTATTTATTGGTTATTCTATTGGAGTGGCAGGGGGCGTTTATTGAAAATAAGCTGATACTTTGTAGCTTCCATTATATTTTTTATGATTCTCTTTAAAGTTGATTTAAAGGGATAGAGAATATTTTATTTACTCGGGTTGCCTGAAGTCTTTTTTTGAAGGAAGATTGTAATGATGATGGGCGAAGCTTACAAAAGCAAATAGGGGCGTATGTAGGGTTTTATTATTACTATCTTTTTTAGATTTTGAGCCAAAATTATGCATTTGCATGAAAATTTAAATGAGCTCAAAGTAGTAGTTGCAGTCTTTCAACAGCTTTTTTTAGACGCTTTAATTACCAACAGAATCTGAAAAAAGGCGCAAAATGCCCTCTAGCGGCGAAATTATTTCGAAAAACTGTAAAACCATGATTTTCGATTCGTATAACATTCGATATAACTAGAAACTGGTAACAATTTGTTATGTTTTGCTTATCTGATTCCACTATGTTATTTTTCAGTTTTTTTAGTTAAGGCCTTCGATACTTTAACTTTTATCGTTCGCCTTGCGCATTGCTTCCCTTATCCTGAACATTACGAACCGCCACTGCGACAGCTTACTTAGCAGGTTGTCAAGTCCGTAATGGCCTCAACGAAAATTCCAAGGCGGCTTCAGACTCATGCCGTGAATACCTGCGAACAAGCCTTGCTTTGCTTTACGTTCCGAATGGATACAGCGTGAATTCTTGCCGGAATTTCAAATCTTCAGGCCCGAACTGACGATAAAAGCCCATACACGTAAACATTTTTGTCAGTTTTCTTGGACTGCAGGCCCCATCCAGTTGGCGGCCGGTAAGTGTGTACTTGGCCTCACGGTGAAAACTTTCAGGCCACGGCCTGCCGACGACCTGTATGTGAGGGCCTTAAGATATGGCTAAATCCTACAAAAAAAATTTTGTACGCGATTATGCGAACGTGAGAAAGTAGCATAGTAGCTCCGCGATTGTTTAGCCACCACCGACCAGCCAAATGCGGCACTGGGCGAATGCTGTGGCGTACGAGCAAAGGCCGCGAAAGGCCCTTTAAGCTTAAGTTAAAACAGAGGTCTTCATCAATGATCGACAAAATACAATGCTTTCCTTTTTGCACGACTGCCCCAAAAAAAGTGTAATGGTTCAGGTTTTCTGTGTGAATGTACGTTTCTTTGTCCCATCACATCTTCTAAACGTCTGAACGGATTTAGATGGCTGGGCAACCGATAGAATGATTCAATGAGTCCGAGTCAAATAGGCTAGGCTAATTAAAAAAAAACAATATGGCGGCCGTCAGACCCAATTTATGCCAAACTCGATTTTTTTTGTTCTGACTGGGTAACGAGCTGGCCAAATCATGTAGAATGTATCATTTGAAGGCAGTAGAAACCAAAACTTACGGGCAATGTCCAAAATCAGATTTTATACCTTCAGACCCCAACAAAACAGGAGGTTTTCCTAATTCTATAAAAATTGGTGTTGGGTCAAGGGTAGGAAGTGCTCAGAAACAAATTTAACGTTGGTCATGGTTTGGTCAAGGGTGCGATGGGTCTTATATGTGCTGGGCCGTTACAGTGCACAAGCTTCAAGGCACAACGCTAGATAGAGCTGTTGTAGATACAGGCTCTACCATTTTCGCGGCCAGTCGCGTAAGGAAGCTAGAGGTCTAGCTGTTATTGATTGGATCCTTGTAAGGTTATACAAGGGCATCATGTTTTTTTTAATTTTTTAATTATTTTGCTTTATACGAAAAACTATAGGTAAGTCCCTTTGGACAGTCTATCATAATGTCGTTTCTCTCTCCTTTTTGCTTCTCCTTTTGCCAGTGTCTCGTGATAGGAGAAGCAGGATCTCGTCCTTAAATATGACCTGGTCGAATAGACACATCTAACAAACCCACTAAGAAAAGTTTTGAGCCTATTCAAGTGATCTCACTTATAGTCTATGTATCAGATTGTGGTATGGCCTGCGCCAAAACTGTTGGGAATCTCAAAATCGGCCTCAAATCTCCACCACAAGAGTAGATTCGTAAAAACAAGTGCACAACGCCAATCTGTTCGTTTAAAACCTTAAATCATCCGCTAAATTCAGTCTCATTGCGACTCTTGTCGTGGTCAGATGCTATGGGGGTGTTGATGCTCATGAATAAATTTCGAAGGGGAATAAAAATGCACGTGCGTTTATATTTTATCCATGCACGAAATATTAAGATGTGTGGAATTGGCATTTCCCCACCTGCGCGTAAAATTCCCTATAGTTTTGGCGTAGGCCATATAAAAGACCTAGTATCGGTCCCGCTAGTTTTGAACCTGAAAGAAGAAGAAGAAAGTATTATCAACATTTTTACCTATGCAATTTTATACCAAAATCCAGTAAACTAAATTTCCCTACTCTCTATTTCGCGCATGGGACGGCATATAGCAAAATTCCCACATCAGTAGTTCGCTGAAAAACAATTTTAATAACAATCCGATAATAAACATCGGTCTACTTTTCGTAGGTATCAAAGAACATAAGAAAGCTGCAGCCACGCCATAAATCATCTCACACGATAGTCATAACCTGGGCAGATATGCAGACGCCACTTTCGTTTTATTTGTTCTTCTCACCATTGTTGGATCAAAAATTCAGAAATGCTTTCGCGTTCGCCTCATGATATGCGCACCAAGGTGTATGCGGGCCGCCGCCGATTGAGTTTAGCCAGGTACAAAGTAGCAATCGGCGATACTTTGTCGAGTTTATTACGAGAAGATGTCTATCGCAGCACAATAGATATTTCCATCCACCCAGAATGAGAGAGTTAGTGAGTGCGCGGAGGGAGCGGAGGACGAGCGGCCAGAAGCAAATCAGTATCAGAGAACGCGGTAAGTAGATGACGTGCATGAGTAACCGGCGAGTAAACCTAATTAGGTTCAATTCTTTAAAAGAGCCGACAATAATGTAAATTTTTGTAAATAATGTTTCTAACTCCTGTCGGTGATTATAAAAGGAAGTCATCGGCGCATCGTTCGGTGGTAGGTGCCCACGTCTAATGCCGGTTGCATTAACAAATAACACAACCTGGATGGAGCTGGAGATGGCCCTTTGAATGGTGTATGTACATCGATGGATTCAGTCTAGGAATCTCCTAATGCCTCTGTCCATTTCCAGGGTCAATTTGTGTTGTTTTCCGAAATTCAAGAATCTTCGTTAATACTTTGCGTACAGATTAACCTAAACAAATATTGACCAGTTGCCATAGCAGTAAGCAAGCATCCAGCCAGTTGGTCCACAGCGGCCGAACTATGCAAACGACCTATTTGAAGAGCTCAAATCCATAAAGACGATGCCGCCGAAAAGAAGAACCAACATCAAGCGCGGGGGCTCGCTGGACCCAGGGGCGGAGTGAAGAAATGTTTGATTATTTCTTCGTTTTTTATTGGTGCTGTTGTTGTTGCTGGATCTGGTGGTTCCAACAGGCTCTTTATTGGCCTTTCGACTTCTGCTCACTATTTCCAAGTTTTCTTGTTTTACCAGCAAATTAATTTATTCTGGAAGTTAAAACGACGACCCCGGCTAACTACTGTAATTTTTTAAGGAATTCCTAAGACGGGGAAAATCGTGTGCTGGCTAGAGCGCGGCTTCTTGGAATAGATCTCGTTTTTGGTGGGTTTCGTCGTCGTCGCTGTCGTCGTCATCGTCTTCATCATCATCATCATCATTGTCGTCGTCGTAGCCGTTGCTGCTGCTCGCATAGGTCTATTGACGTGTGATGTGGAGGAAATAGAGTAGAAATGCATCTCGTGTAGGTACAGGAAATTGAAAATAAAGATAGATAGGTGCGTGATTATTTCATTTTTTTCGAAGTGTAGACGCAAGTGGAAGTTAGGGAAACTGTTTGTTATAAGTTTTGTTTAGATAATCGAGAGCCAGGTACCCACGAAGGTTAAGCTTGATGGTTTTTGGGGGATCTTGAACTTGCATTTTAATTTAATTTGAATTTTAAAGGCGTTTCAAGTAGAAAAGGCATTTTTTATAATTTATTTTTTTGGTATATTCTCGACGCATTAGTTTGACAAGAAGAACATGATCTGAACTGTTTATTCATGGGGTTCAAGTAAATTTCTGTGCTGTGATGGGTGAGGTCTTAGATCAGTATCATTATGTCTGGGTAATTCGAATTGCCACATGTTTGGAAAACGCAGCTTTTCAGAAGGAGAACAATGATCTCATAGTTTTGATATTAAGGATGTTAGAACATTAGTTCCAAAACACCTTTCGTATTCTTTTGTATATGTATCTCTTCCGGCCATGGTAGCCTAGCTGTTAAAACTCCTGCCTACCAGTCCAGAGGTCTATGGTTCGAATCCACTGAGGAATATGGTCATTCTCTTACCTTACATAAATTTGTTTATTTTTTATCTTCCTTCTTTGCAAAAATTCCCTGTCCGATCTCCTGCCATCGACTCCTAGTGCATACTGTGCATACCTCCTAGTTCATCTTGTAGTCTCCTAGTTCATCTCTGCCTCTCACCCAAAGTCGATTCACCTGTCGAAAACTGTCTAATCACCGCTAATTTTCCATAACAGTCTTCTACTCCAACTAAACCAGTTCCTAGGTGACAGACAGATTTGACTGGGATTGTGTTTCCGAAGTAGTAACGTTAGTTTTGTTGCTTTCTGTTTTAACTGCCTTTAGAGAGTGCAAAAGTTTATCGAGTAAATCAATTTATCGTGAGTAAATTAACTCCCGGACGGAATAACCTTGGCCTTGACTGAACACGGCATCAAGGCATCGCTGATGTCTCTCATCTACCAAATGCTTGCAGGCAGGATCCTAGGTGGCAGCTCGGTCCGAAGGGTCGTAAATAGAGGCACTCCGCAAGGAAGACTACTTTCCCCGCTCCTAAGGGCTGTAACTATGAACCAGCTGTTGCAACGCATGGAGGCAGAGGGCCATCACGTCCTGACGTATGCGGATGACGTTGTTATCATCACAAAACGAAAATTTCTTCAAGTCCTCTCTGATCTCATGGAGGCGGCGTAACAAACCCTCTTAAGCTGGACTGCCACCTGCGGACTCAGTATTAACCCAGTAAAGACGGAACTGGTTTCACCGGCTTAACAATGTTAGCAACAGTGCTAAATATCTAGGAGTAGTCCAGGACAAGAAACTCCTCTGGAATGAAAACACAGAAGAGCGCATTAAGAAAGCCAACATGCAAAAAATCCATTGATTTTCACTTGCAAAAAATCCATTGGCCAGAAATGGGGCTTCTCTTCTAACATAGTGCGATGAATCTACACAGAATCGTCCGCCCAATACTCATAAACAGGGTCTTAGTATGATGGCACACCTTGAGTTATTCCACCGTGCTAAACAAACTACATAAAGTTCAAAGATGTGCGGAGTTATGCATAAGAGGGGCACTTCGTTCCACAGCTACAGGTGCCCTAAATGTTATGTTATACCTCCCTCCTATGGACCATGTGGCAAGGGAAAAGGCATTTATCGCTGTCCTTTGAAAAAGAGAATCTGGATCTTGCACCGGAAGCAGAGGAGGGCATACGAAGGTGTTGAACTCTTTTATCACCTCCACAAAAAACCGACTTCTGCATATCCAAGAAAACATTCACGAGGAACTACGGAGTCCACATCCCTTCACCTCATGAATGGAGAAATAGACCACCCAGTTTTGAGGGCGCCATCATCTTATGGAAGGAGGAGTTTGTTCCCCAGAACTTGAGATTGAAGTCTTCTTCCGACTACCCGATCATTGCTTCTTCTTCTTTGATCCGTTAGCTGGCGGTCCAAGCGGGACATCCCTGCTGTCGGACCCACTTTAAAAAATACGGTTTCTTGCCAAGTTTCTTGAGTTTCCCGATTCTGGTCAATTCGGCAGGTCCTCCTTTCACACTCTGGGCTTGGGACCAGACGACGGCGGAGTTACCCGATCACTGCAGTGTATACCAAGCGGAGCGGAAAGGAAAGGGTTGGTATGCCTTGGGACTTCTGTTCTCGCCAAAATCATGCAGACAATAAAAAACAGTTTAGGTCTTTAGACCAAAAATAGCTAGTGTTAACATTAGTGTGTTTCTGACAGGGCAACAAAAAAACTTAGCGCTTCAGCGAGTCTAGGTTTTTCTTCTTCTTTTCTCCCAGGCTTTCGACAGAGTATGGCTCCCCGCTCTGCTGACTAAACTAGTTATTGGTGTCGATTCTAAGATTGATAATTTGCTTTCAAAAGTCAAAGCCCCAAATGATTTTCTGTGTATGTTCTCGACGGCTCAACTAACTCACTCCTTCCTCAGTTTTGAAAAGTGAAAAGGGATGGCATCATTTACTAATGGATTGATTCATTGCCACCGTAGGAATGTGGCAGTTCTAGCAAAGTTTGACCGCTACTACAAGAGCCTCGGCCTACTCGTAGAGTCTCTAGCTATATTTTTTACTGCCAGTGCAGTGCGGCGTAAGAATTTGCTTACTCCACTGTGGAACAACCTTCCACAATCAGTAATCCTGAACTCATGCAACATCCAAGAAGTCAAACACAAACGCCTCGTTCACAAGCATCCGCCAGATTTTTCTCAACTAATATCTACTATCCTTCCCTATCCAAATTTCTATCCTACCATTCACCTTACTACTAGACACTAGACATTACCCAATGACCTATAAAACGTGACGAACTGGTAGTACAGAGGGTAACTCCTGACCTTAGACTTTCAAATAAAACTCCAATAACACAAAAGCTAAAATCTAAATTTTTTAATTAATTTTTTTAAATTTATTTTCCTATCTTCAAAATACATTTTTAACACCATTATTTATTAGAAGGGCACAAATCCAGATCAAAAAGTTCATGCAATATTTAAAAGGTGTTCGCTCTCTTATGAGGAAGTAATCGGGGCTAGTGTCTATCATCTCCTCTATAGAGTGTTGCATAACACTTTTGAGGATAAATAAACTTGTTGAGTAGTCACGAAATGGCGGGTGTAATGCAGTTCTCAAGTTGGCGCCGTAAATAATATTTTAAATAAATATCCGAGAATGGAAATTGATCAGCAACGTGAATAATATTTTGATTGCTGTGCAATTTCATCAGCATTGCGTAATTGTACATATTTGCGTACCTGTTACTTTGATGTAATGTAACAAAAATATTAATTATTTTGAAATAAATTTTATTTTGGTTTAATTTTAAAATGATGTTTGGAATTTGAGAGTAGGAGATATCGGTACAGTAAAAATACTTAAATAAAGTGGATCTAGGGACTAAACTGAAAAACAGCCTGAAAGTGAACTGCATTGAAGGAAAAGAAGGACAAATAAAAGCCTAAAAAACTGTTTAAACGGTTCGGTTCCCGGAGCGTTCCTCACGAGCTGTGTTGATGAAGGGAGAAGTAGGGATGATCAGAGGTATCATTACCTTAACAACTAATCTTACCTTATATTTATTCATGCTTTCATCAAGAGTTGTGTCTACTCTAAAAACCCATGAAATCGCTTTTGCATTTTCTGATAAATCTGCGAAGATCCATTCCTGGTTTTCTGTCAAGGAAACTGGCCATTGCAGTTTTCCACCCAGCACTCTAATTAGTCTTCAAAACCTTCTCAAATGTTTCAGAGGCTTCTATTAAGCTGACAAAATTCTCTGCTGCCCTCATAAAGGATTCCAAACGTTCTGATTTCTTCAGTGTGGCACGATCTCTAAGATGCTTCGTTATAGAATTCTGTGAATCAACTTCCATTTCTTCAGAATCAATATCAATTTCAGTCTCGGATTCTTCACGGTTATCTTTTCTTCCTTATTTCTTACAGCGATCTGTTCATCTTTCTGATTCTCAGGATTTCGACGTGTCATTGAACACTTTCTTTAAAATCTGACATTCTCCTAAAGCTGAACACCTCTTGATAAAAAAAAAACGTTTTCTCTTCTTTCATATAAATCCGGTATCGCTAGTCACCATCATGTCCTACTAGATGTCCTTTCCAGATCTGATAACAGTGTAAACTGCAGTGCTTACCAACTCTCTCTAAATTGCATCTGGAAATTATGGTTCGGTGTTTCTTCTCCTTGCCTCGTTTTGGTCACGCGAGTATGACGCTTCCAAATTTGGTGGTTGTCGAACTCTCCACCATTATCGCTTAACAACTCCTCTACTGACCACGTTTCAAACTACGTTTGAATTGGAAAACCATATCGAAAATAACCAAGCATTTTTTCGCTAATGACTCATCAAAAGGTGCGCACATATCAGTAGACATCAACTCTCCAAATTTGGCTGTTTTCTCCGCCCCATATAACACCCCAGAGTTGAAACGCAAGATTCATCAATATCAACTAACGCACCGTCCAGACTCATAACCTATTCCTTGTCTGCTATCCTTCAGATCTTACTTACTACTAGACATTGCACCATGATTTGAACGACATGATGAACTAGTGGTACGAAGGATGACCCCTGAGCTTGCCCATGCCACATATAAAAGAAAAAAAATATGCACAAACTATTGGAGATGAAAGTCGAGTAATGGATAGTGTCATTTCACAAGAAGGTGTCAATAAACTACTACCGCACGAGGAAGATATCAAAACAAGAGCCCTTTACTAGGTGCTCATTTGAATACATTGTTCACATTAACAATTCAATCGAATGAATCATCTGCTGCCTTAAAAACCCTCAAGGATACAACTCGTGAATGCTTGGAATCAATAAAGGGTTTAGGAATTAAAGGGTTTAAGTAATTAATTCTGAAACTTGTGCTTTATATCTTAACTCAGAAATTAAGTGTTGAAACGTTGTCCGATTGGGAGTTACGACTTAGCAAGCGGTACGATCCGAATGAAATCCCCTCTCTAGAAGAATGTTTAGACTGCATCGAAGCAAGGTTTATAATGTTAGCAGCGGTAAGCTCAGCGAGGTGGTTAGTGGCAGATTCTGTTGGCAACAGCCTTGATCATGACATGGACTTCAGACGGTAACGACATCCCCTTGCATGCGTTACTGGACCAGGACGTTTGCGACAAACCGGCCATTGAAGTATCCGTAGAGGCTTTAGTTCTACCTAGGCTTATGGGTTTGATGCCTCCACAAAGAATTAAACAGAATCATTGGACACATTTGGAAATATTGTTCCTAGCAGATCCGATGCACCGCAACCCAGGAACAATTGACATTCTACTGGCCGCCAGAGTTTATGTGCAAGTTCTCGAAGAAGGATTAAGGAAGGGGCCCCATGGGTCACCAATAGAACAACTAACTTTACTCGGATGGATTCTATCAGGAGGTGTTTTTTCACTACGTGCTGGATATGGTCTATTAGGTCTCGTATTGTACAATAATGAATAGTGGGTTTCAAACTTTCCGATAGTATATATGTAGAATTGTGCGATTTGAAGGCCCATTAGCCGACCGTAAGCTGCTCCAAGAGCTTGAAACACATTGCTCGTAGAACGCTGATTTTTATAATACACCTAATGAGTTGCTAGACACAGTTCTTGGCTAAGTCTTTCTCTGACGAAATGTCAAACAATACTGAACAAAAATACCTTAATTCTTTGACCCAATTCATACTTGATGTATCATAAAATTTCCACTGAAAAAAATACCTCTAAATGGATCACCAAATACCAGACTTGAATGATTGAGACGGTATATAGATTACGCTCATAAGCAACCCTAATCATATTTTGTCTAGTGTAATATCTATTTTTATGGTGGCAGGACTTTTCAGACTCATTTCAGACGTCCGCCACCCAGAGAATTAGCTCAGGTACTCATTGAACGTTTAAGGCAACCATCACCTTGGACAAAAATTGAAGCCCCAGAGGAAATTAACGTCAAGGATTTACCATTAACCCACCAAAAGTAACAAAACACAAACAAACCCCAATCCTATAACTGGCGATCTCAATCTGCTACAATAAAGCCGGCAAAAGTAATTCATCATCAACAGTTTATCTGGGTGAAGCCATTTCTAAGCAACAAAATTTCGTTTAAAGCGTACCGCAAAACATCGGTTATAAAATTTTATGTAACCATGGCCGATGACCGCCCATCATTTGTAACCGGTAAGGCAAATGCCTCTGCGCAGCCGTAAAAATCAATCGTCCCTTATCACGATATTACGCCGAAAGACTGGCAATGTTCTTTTGCTTTTCTTCCAATGAGAGACAAATTACAGCTACTGTCATAATTTTAATTCGAAATTTAAGGCTATAAAATTTCAGCAAGATCCACTCCTGGGCCAGCCTTTAATTGAGAGCTTTTTTACGTTAAACGATTGCGCAGCAAACTGAACCCGTTTCGCATCAAATAATTAGTTGCAAGTGATAATTTAGCTTTCAAGCCAACAATCAGAGCCAGAACAACAATCGGAATCGTCACTGCCGAGGCCCAGGTAAGTTTTAATATACGAAAGGCGAAAAAAAGTCGAGTCGGAATAAAACGCGCATATCACATGCGATCATATCTGGGCAAAGGAATAAGGAGAAAAGGAATAATTTATCCTCTGGGGCTTCGAAATGCAGAAATATACGATCATCTGCCGGGGACCAGGCAAGACAATGGTCTCGGAGGGTCTCTTATCGCCATCTCTCCTGCAGCGCAGCTTGAGCATCATCTTTCAGCAGGAATTCCAGGTACGGTGAAAGCGTTCCTGCGCGGCCCAAGTCAAAATTCACATCCCCAGTCATCAACAGCCTCATCACAACAGGATCATTGTCGAGAAGAGATCACCGAAGTCTTCTTACACAGCGCGCGCATCCATCAAAATCGCATCCAGCCTTGGCCCCGCCGAACAGAAATCATGACGAATCTTGGCTATACTCCGCGACTACTCTGCCCAGCCTCGAGTTTCTGCTACTCTGCTGCCAATTCCTCGTCTTCCTTATTACCTACGAAGCACCGTTCTTCCAGATATCTGAAGCTCTGAACCTGCAATTGTTTGTATTTTGATCTAAAACAGCACGCGGATCAAGGAGCCGAGAGATGCCCAGGAACGGGGGCAGGAAATTGGCCAAAATAACCATCGGAAAAAAGAATGACCAGGAAAAGAGACCAAGACGAAATGGTCTCAGACATGTCTTCAGAAGGTCTGAAATTTTCATTCTTTCAAATCACGAAATTCCAAAATATTCGTTGTCTTTGCCCTGCAGAAAGGTTCCACCTATACCTATATAGGCATCAGGTCCGCTGCCGTGCTCCCAGCTCCGATCCGCGGATGCCTAACAGCTGTGTAGTCGTAGATTCCTTCAGGTAAGCCAATACGTACACCACATTCATATATATACCCAACAGGTATGGATAGGTGTACCAGCCAGCCTGTGCGGCGGAGTGTGTTTCTCCGTTTGTGCAGTTGCAGAAAGATGTGCACTCCGGCACTTCGCCGTGGATGGTGCAACAGGTCGACGCGAGTAATTGATCTGGGCTCTTGATGGGTTTTTATTTCTAGTTCACATTGTGGTATTGTGGCATTGCTGGCGAATGGAATCCGGAATATTCACCGAAATTAGAGCAGTTTCTGCCGTTTTTTGCTAATTTATGAAATTGTATAGAATTTTTTTGTTGGAATTTTTTGTACTGGGTTTGTGGTTGTGGCTCACACATATACAGACAGACATGTGAGAAGGGATGGTATGATTTGGAGTAATTAGTAGGAATTCATCTGTTGCACAAAATAATGCCATTTCCTCACTTGCAGATTTTGTGTGAGGCTTATTAGGACCGGTATGGTGATCCTATGCGACAATTGCTTGGTGACCCTATAGTAGCCTCGAAGTGTGACAGTATTGGACGACTTTTGGAAAGGTGAACGACACAACCAGTATTGGCTATCCGATAACTCGGGGGTAAAACAGACCTGATGCTACTTTTTACATACCAACAAAACTGAAATTGTGGACGAAAGCCCTATATATGTATCGTGTATTGGAGTTCAAAGCTGAATTCGATATTCAACATCGAAGACAGGGCAGTTATAATTTTCTATTCAATCTTGAAAGTTCTCTTCAAGTTGGATGAACCACAAATCCGGACTTATGTATGTATCTTCCGTAAAGGTGAAACTCGAACTCGAACTACTCTTGTTGGAACTTCAGCAGGCAATCACCTTTATTCCACCATTACACTCCTTTCGATGTTTACTCCCAGGTTCGCATGTTTAGAGTTTAATTGGCTCCTTGGAATGGGCGTAACGTCACTTTAAGTTCCTCTTGACTTTTCTCCATCAGAGGAAGTAAATCTACATAAGTCTACCCCACTGCTCTCTTCATGCAAACGTTCTCGCAGTCAGAACTTTGAGCGCTAGCAGTTCCACTCTTGAGGTTAGCCGTTCCAACAGCGTTTGGACCTCCCTTTCCGATTCCATTCCATTTTAACATTGCATGTCATTGCAGGGGAGCATACCATTTGATGCTTCTTCAAAAGCGTTCTAGAAGCAATATAAAAAAGCTCTTCAATAATTAATATTCATGGATGCCTGTGGATATGTGAATAAGCTCCAGATGTCGAAACACTTTCCAAGCGCGAGTGTCGATTTTCCAAGCGGTCCCCGTGTCAATTACTAACCACGGTCCAATGCTGCTTAGCTTCTGCAATCGAACTAGAAGAAGAAGCTGTCTGCTGAGTATGCTAGTGGCACGGTTTTGATTATTCAATAAAACTTCTGGAAACTCCAGGAATGCTTCCTTGGAAGCATAATTTGAAGCGCTCTAAATTCCCCTACCCCCCACCTAAGGTGTTCTGTCAGTTATTTTGCAAGTTACTTCTCTACACAAGAAAGCAAACCTTCGGCAAAGCTAAGAGCTTAGACCCACGCTTATGGTATGCTGGTTATTCTCAGCTGCGATCAGACTAGTGCTGTCATACAATTTTGCCGTGTATTGGCTCTTGGAGAAAAATATAACAAATTCCGACTAGACCAAGTCAATGGCGTGTCTATCCACAGCCACGTAATCTATACATCAGGCAATAAGCAGCTAGAAACACTATGGACAGAGCAATACACTGCACTGCACCACAGAGAACGAATTCTTAATTTCCTGTGTAAATTGGTGATTTTAGTTAAAGTCACGAAAGTTGTCAGTTACGTTCTGGAAGAGATATTAAGAGTCGCTTTCGTAAACTTGGACCTTTAATGGTCCGCCCACACGACGCAACTACGATTACCAAAACTAGTTCCCATTAATTTTATGTAATTTTTCAGGGGCACGAGCATAATGACTGCACCAAAGCATTCGTAACACTTATAAACGCCAGTAGGAGTTTTGTGCAATCCTAGATGCGTCGTGTGGACGGACCATAACAGATCCAGAGGCACTCCAGCGTCTAGGTGTTGACGGATGCTCCAGGCTCTTTAGTGATCAGCCGCTGAGGTCAGACGGGTTGGAAGAGGCATATCGCAGGGTGGGGTCCTATCACCGCTCCTTTTGGAATATGACAGTCACCGAAATGTTGATAACCCTAAAGGAGTCTTGGGGCACCACTCAGGCCTATGCTGATGATATTGTGCACGTGGTGACCGGAAATTACCTCTCAATAATAAGAGATATAATGTTAATTGGACCCTCGCGTCATTGGGCGGATCTATACGCTAACCCAGCTAAAACTGAAGTAGTGGACTTTACAAGGAAGCATAAACTTTCCGAAGATTGCCACTTAAGGAAAGGAGTATGTGAAATTTCTGGGTCTGGATAGGAAACTAACGCAGAAACCGAGTTTCTTAGAGAGGCCCAACAAGGCCAAAGCAGCTCGCTTCTTAGGAGACTAAACCTTGTGAAATGAGCTTGCCAGACAGAGAACCGAGGTAGAAAGGACATGCCCCTTAGCCCAGAAAGGAATGCCCTTAGTCACCCATAAACTGGCTGTGAGAAAAATCAGCTTAGTTCGAGTGGACGGAGATGTACCACAGGAACAGTGTGCCGAACGCAATATGTCCGACCTGCGTCCAAGTTTCAAAATCTCTTGTTCAGCTGAACAAAAAAGAGATAAAAGCTATGTATTTAAGGTGTTGACCTCATTGTCCCTTTGGCCCTAACGCCAAAAGATTGGCACTTCCCCACAACGGCTTACAGTAGAAGTTGTAGCAATGAGGATAAGGAAGAAACTGTCTCCCATCTTCTCTGTACATGCCCGGTCCTCGCGAGGAAAAAAAGGACCTTCCTTGGATTTTTTTCCTTGATGAATTGAGTGAGCTTTTTTTTTATGTGAAAGACTAGAGTCTCAGGAAAGGCCCTTTATACTGCCGACAATCTATTTTTCTTCGTATAGAGTGCAATGTCGAACAGCAGCTCTAGTCGGGGAAGGACGGAACTGCCCCAACCTACCCCCGATATTTTTAGTCCACCTACTTCCAATCATTACTATTGCGACTTTGACATCGGGGCATCGAGAAACAACTCGCTGGAGTGTTATGCCTCCTGAAACGAGTAGAATCTCATCAACCAACCGATGACATGCGCTTTGGTGGAGCGGGGAAGGGCGAAGGAAGGTTATGACAGGAGGAATCAGGAATGTAAAGAAGGAAGAAGAAAGAAGGAAAGTTATGTAGGTGGGAAAGTGGAAAAGGCGAAGGACCGTGGGCTGGCCGGGAATGGAACCCGGGACCGCTGGGATAGTAGCCAGACGCCTTACTCTCTAGGCTACCGAGACCCCCGAGTTGCAAAGTTTTAAGGGTTCTTGTCTTATGTCGCTGTATCAAAAGCTCCAAATGGCTTGAAATAGCCTGAACTTTGTCCTAACACTAGAATGGCATCACAATGGGCCCAATGGTGTGTCTAAGTGGGCTTTCCAATGGGGAACAACCATTTCAACTTAACCTAACCTAAGTAGCAAGATCGACAATTTTGGGCATACTTACTAGCCACCAAGCAACAAGTTGTTGAGATATATTGTGAAAACTTTTACAAATAATAAGTTTATATGAATATAAAACATTTTTTGCATCACAACACTATATAATATAATGTTGTGAAGATCGCTGTTTCTTGATATTGAAAAGAGTGATCGTAGGCTTACATTTACAAACAAGCAATACCATGATGTCTAATCTTTCTCATGCATAAGAAACACTCTAAAGATTTTTTGATTTCTGACTTCCTAAACAAATAAGGGACCATCAAAAATAGACCCACGTTCCATCAACGACTTTAAAACATCTCTTAAGCAAATAAAAACTCTATTAATATTCTCAACAATGAACAATTAATTTAATTTGTTAGAAAATACCATAGAAATACATGAATACCACAACAACTAGAAAAAAAACCATACCATACCGAAACCGACTGTCAACTGGACGGACCCCATAATAAATCAGTCATAGAAGACATTAGTCCACCTGTTGAGTATCATAGTGATAAACGCATGAATTATTTATAAGTTTGCCCCCTATATCAATGTCCTTCACCAGAAACCTTTCGGCCCCCAGCTACCACACACCATTAAGGATATATATTGAGAAATATTGAATGGGAACATGTGAAAATGGGTAAAAGTGACACGAATTCAAAGCACCTTATCAATTGAATGTAACATTCCTTTCCGCCTATTAAGGGAAATGTTTTCCTAGAACAGACACACCGTGTTTTTTTGGATTTTGTTTGTTGTTGCTTTTGTAGATGGCGGTAAAAAGACACCGATGATGTCTTACGCAACCGAGGAATCAAGTGACCCAAACCAAAACAATTTACACAAATTTTTCTTTTTGAAAAATCTCATTCGTAAGTCCAGAGGCATCTTCCGTAACCGCTTATCTCTTGGACGGGAGGGAATTAAAGTGCAGATCAGGTATATGTCGATACATATGAAAGCGGATCTTGTGTGTAGCCATAGTATGTACATGCCTCGGATTTACCTGGTAGAGTCGTCACCCCACGTATGGTTTAGGAGGTCCACAACAATGTTGCTACAATGTTAGGTATACGCACTTATTTGATTAATATCACCTTCACTTGTGCTGAAAACGTTGAAAACGTGAGCACAAGGAGCCACCGATTAAGGAAATTTTGTACCGCTTTGATTTTGGTTTTGTTTTATTTTTTTTTTTTCAGGGAAAATTACCTTCTTTGGGTCTTCTTTGGAGAAAAAAAAAAAACATATTTTAAGAAAAAACTGAATCGAAAATTAAACAATCAAACAAAAAAAAGCCATAATTGTTCGTGCATTGAGTTTTCACCTTCTGCTGTCAGCAGCAGCAGCAGCGATGTTCTTTTGCCGAAAAAATTCTGGGTCAGGATATTAAAGTCAATTATGGATTCGAAAGCCTCTAAGTGTTAGCTGATCACCATGGAGCCGCAAATGAAGACGCAAATAAACCGAATGTGGTGGATCCATGGATCCACACCATATCGACAACGACGGCGACGATGATGACGACGGGACCTAGCAGTGATTTATCATCTTTCTTCCACACGGGGCATTGTTGAGCTTGAATGTTTAATTTTTCGGCCATTTGCTTCCTTGAAGTTTTACTTAAATGTAAAGAGTTGGAACGAATCGCTAAATGGCTGCAGAAGAAAGAATCTCAGAAATCACAGCGGTGCAGTTGGGATACCCCCTTCTTGAGAGAGATTCAAGCCTTACAGGGCAGCGCAATGGAAGCAAAACAAGAAACTGAACTTTTTTTTGTCTGTTTTGTTACTCTTTGGATATGAAGTTTTATCTTTTGTTTTCTAAAAGATGTTCTTTCTTCTTCTACCCATGCATGAATGTTCTGCCTGTTTTCAAGACTTATCCCCCCCCCCTCGTTCTAAACCTAACCAGGCACCAAACCGCGCATGCGCTGCAGAGATTCCGGGGAGGAAAAAACAAAGGTATTTTCCCGCCTATTAGGCAAGGAAATCGACGATTTGCATTGATTTTCAATTTCAGCCATCGAACGAGGAAATATTTCCTGGTATCCACTTAACTATCTATAAAATAAATGAGGGTAATTTTTCATAATCTCCCACTAGCTCCCCAGCTCGATTACGACAACTATAAACACAAAGAGCTGCGCAAAGCACCCGAAAAAAATTCACTTGCACACGACGAACCAAACCGAACCGATGCGATCGGGCGAGAATGGCTCCGCCGATCATAGTACATATATTTGCATATAACAGCCGAAGATCATTAAGCAATCTTTTAGCACCGTGGGTGTAGTGAACCCTTTTGCTGCGCGCATACAGTGTATTTATATCTCGCGCAGAAAATATGGTCTACTATGTCTATGCGCCACAATAACAATAATTCCCGTAGTCCCATCACGATCGTATATATATAGTTGACGATCACACTGATCAACATTCAGCCCAACAACAGGTATATAAATGCCGATCGGAAGGCACAAAACTGGACAAAATGCACGTTGAAATATTTTAAAATTGATTGAATATGTAACGGGATTGGGACCTATTGATTTATGTCGATTACCAATTCCCCGATCTTCATTCTGAATACGTTCCCCCGTCTTGGCTCACTGAACGGACGAGCGCACGCGGTCTAGAACGAAAACGATCGACAGTAGATTTTCACTGTGGTTACTCTATAAGATATCGACATTGACCGGAAAGAGATAGTAGAAAAGACCAGGAGAGAGAGTGTGTATGTTGTATAGTATAGGACTTCAAAAAGACAAGTATTAATGGTGAAGTTTTCGATGTCTTCATAAAGAGTCATTTTCCAACTTGGTCATATCCCCAAGACTGAAACGATCCATGCCCAAGAAGAAGACTCAACTCTCAGCCACTTATGGGATTCTGATGATCTGGAGTTGTCTTGAATTTGAATCGTCAAAGTTTAGTCCATTATACTGATCGGAATAGAAGAAGAAGAACAACAACAACTCCAGGCCGAAGTGTTTTGATTGCTTTTCGTGATTGTTGTATATCCTCCATTTGGTGTCTACTTCTCTCTACTTCTCTTCTCATTATGCAAGGAAGTATGTTAATCGGAATCACTCATTTCGGTTACGGTTGTACTTTCCTAATGTTCATTATTAGTAATTTCTTTTCGAAAATGAAAGAGTTGAAAAGATTTTTATCTACCATTTTTTTTCGTCTTGCTGTTTTGCTTGTGGTGTTGTAGCTTAATGTTGAATGAGATTTTAAGAACGTTAATTTTCAAGGTAATTTCGTTTTATGTTGGAAATAAGGTCAAGAAGTTTTAGACACTACTTTTTTCGTTATTTCGGAATGTTTGTGTGTGTGCTTTTGGGAAGAGTCTAAATTACATGCGATTTTTGTTTTACATTTTCACCATTAATAAACTTCTTTCTTCATTCAAAACACTCGACTTTTTCTAAGGCAAATGACACATAATTACTATTTTTTTGTTGGGTGTAGTACAGAAAAATTAGACACAGTCAATGGTGAGACTGTGGGAGATTTGGGTGGAATTTTGGTTCTGCTATATTATAGAGAGCTAAAAAAGTATAAGATTTGCTATCTATTTCGCATACCTAATCTGAGAATATAATTGTCTGAATAAGTAGGTATACCAAAGGTTGTCCCAAAAAAGCTACACGGTATCGTACAAAATTGAGGCCCAATTCTATAGGAACGGCATTTTTACAGGATGAACTTTTTCCCCGAGATTTACTCTACTCTAATGACAAAAGAACCACTTCTAGAGATCCTTGTAGCCAATTACCATTTTTTTTTAAATTATTACACTCAAAAAGTACATGGTTGGTTTAACGCGATTTTGCATGAATCATTCGATGGAAGACTCGGAGTTCAATACGACGACAACAACTTCGTAACCGACTTAAAAATCAATGCGGAAAAGACCAAAATGCGCAGAACAGACGGATCGAGGGCCAGAGTTCACCTCGATGGAACCCAAATCTAACAGGTTCCGAGTTTCAAATATTTAGGATCATTGGTTGAGGAAACGAAGGTGGCATCGACGGCCGACGTTCACAGCCGCATCGGCCAGGCAACAGCAGCCTTCGCCTCGCTCAAGTGGTGCATATGGAAACGAACAAATATTTCCATCACAACAAAAGTACGCCTTTACCAAAAGTTGATCCTTCCGATTCTTCTTTATGGATCTGAAAAGTGGACACTGCTCAATCCAGACGTTAAGAAGCTAGAGGGTCTCGAAATGCGATGCTTGAGACACTGAGCAGACACTGATCGAAGAAGAAATGCAAAAAACGTCGACTACGGTGGTTTGGACATGTTTGCCGAATGGATGATAGCCGCTTGCCAAGTAAACTTCTCTGGCGAGATCGTTCTGCAGACTGGAGAATCCAACGATCACCACCGAAAAAAAACTGGCTAAAGAATATCGAGGGTGATCTAAAGAATCAACGAGTATCAGTACCCGAGGATCGAGACGTCGCCAAAAATCGTCAAGATTGGAAACGAATCGTGAATGGAGCTCGATACCCAGCTGCACCGATAGCAGTGGATCCTTTGCGGGGACGTTCCCGCCTGGACCGCCAGCTAACGGATCAAAGAAGAAGAAGACGAATTGTACACCTTGGCCCATTCAACTAAAATCCATATCTAGTTAAAGCAAGAAACCACTGTCAATTGTCACATTAAGTCCTATCGAAATGGGAAAGAGACCGAGACGGGGGCCTCGGTAGCCTAGGGAGTAAGGCATTTGGCTACAATCCCAGAGGTACTGCGTTCAAATACCGGCCAGCCCCACGGTCCTTCACCTTTTCCATTTTCTCACCTACATAACTTTTTTTCTTTCTTCTACCTTCTTTATATTCATGATCCCTCCTGTCACAGCCTTCCTTAGCCCCTCCCCGCTTCACCAAAGCGCATGTCAACGGTTGGTTGATAAGATTCAACTTGTTTCAGGAGACATAACATTCCAGGTAGTTGTTTCTCGATGCCTCGATGTCAGAGTCGCGGTAGTAATGGTTGGGAGTAGGTGGACTAAAAAATATCGCGGGTAGGTTGTGGCAGTTCCTTCCTCCCCGACTAGAGCTACTGTTCGACATCTCGTATGCCTCGAGGGCTTTCGGAAAATACGAATCTGCCTTAAACATAGTGAGTTCGGACATCCGTGAGGCACTAACGCCTCAAGAGGTTAACTGGCGCTTCATACCACCTGCATCACTCCATTTCGTGGGATTTTGGGAAGCTGGAGTGCGATCCATGAAATATCTTAGCGACCACTCTAGTACAAATCAAAGCTTGCCTCAATAGTGGTCCCCTCTGCCATCTCAATGAAGACCCCACACTGCACTTGCTCCTGGATATATTTTTGTTGGCGATACTCTCTTAGCAAACCCTCTCCTCCTCCCAGAAGCTTCCATTCCTGACACTCAGTTAACATACATAACACGCATATTTGGCCAAGATAGGTTGCGCTATTCGTACACGGAACCACGAAAGAACCGAGCTAACTCCGTATTTTGTTAACTTCGGAAGACGGAACATCCACCCAGCAGCCTGGAATCCGGCAGCATCACTGGAGCTGTCATGGGCTAGTTTCTTCATACTAAGCTAGGTCACGTTTGGTTGAAATGGCTGCCCCTACTAGGGATCCCACTTTAGCATGCTATTGGGGCCATTTTGTCACAGGCATGCACTCTCTCGCTACAGGCAATTGCATAGGACGAAGAAAATGGGCAATTATTGTGGTGGCCAGAAAGGGTGCCAATAGCATACTTAGTAGAACAGTTCTCAATCGATTGCGTAGGTCAGGCAGCATTGGACGTGGTTAGTACTTAGTTGAGGGACTGCTTGGAAAAATAACACTCGCGTTTGGTATAATCTATGCCGAAGCGGGTGCATTTATAAATTTTCATGATTTCTGAATTTTTGGATTTCCGTGTCTGTGGCGGAAACGTGCATGCCTGTGGCATGGTATATCTACCGAAAAAGCTGAGGGTGTCTGTTTGGTGTATATCTTCGTTTTCATCTATGTCATATAGTAATATCGTTTGAATCTGGTACAGAGCTCCTCGATCGCTTCTTATCATCTTTTATGTGATTAAGCTAAGCTTACAAATCTTCCTTTGTACTTCTACTCCTTTTTGCCATATGCATTAAATCAACAAAACACTGTTCCATTTCCGTTGGCCACTTTATATCCTTTTTGTTATTCTTCACAACATCCTTCTGATATCTGTTACATTTTGATGTAAATCCCTGCCAACTATGAATACATAAAACAAAATAAACGCAACTCAGCCAATTGCTATTAATCTGGCTACAAACGAATCGAGTCGAGTCTATCCAACACATATCATTTGCGTTTGGTACCTATACTCGTTTCAGATTATTTACTTGGAATATTGTCGATGATTGTAGTTCGACAATTTAAAAGATTATCTTACTTGTAAAATTTTATGTATTTTAATAAGATACTTTCAGGTGAGGAATGCATTTGTTATATAGTATAAAAATCTAGTTGAATCTTTTGTAAAGATATCGGTTTTATGGGTGCCTGAAATAACTGACTTTAAGAGCAATGAAATAAATCTTTCAATTAGAAAGTTCTTGTCGCCTTTCGGCGTTTGTGATATTCATAAGTTTTCTCTATCTCGCTCTTCCAAATAGCCTATTATACCCTCTGGTATTGCAGTATTATACCAAGTATCGCAATAAATCTTTCCAGCTAAAAACAAGCGCTAAAGCAATATCTCATCGATCTTTAACAATCCATATTTTGACTGCATTCCTTAATCTATGAAAATATGTAGCATCGGAAACACCGTGGAAAGCAATTATTTCATCAATTAAGGTTACTTTATGCCTGAACTGGGTAACTTCTATAAATTTAGCATCACGAACCCGAACAAAGTGAAAACGGCGCGCATCAACTCGAGAGGCCCCGGAGAGGAAACCCAATCCACTTCCATAGTCTAATTAACATGTTATCGTCCATAAAAATCCACTTGTAAATCAAAACACTCAGCATATAAGGAGTGGGCTCATGTTTGTACACTCGACTGTGATATAACAACAACCGGCACCCAGCAAGAATAACAACAGACTCCGCAACACTATCCGGCCAGGTACGAGTACAGAGAGAGGCTCCGGCGCAGGGCTCGGGGCCAGGTATAGGTCCACCAATGGTGCGCCAGAATAGAGTAACAAGAGTAACGAAAGTGCACTTGACTTGACTTAGAGTCCCAGCGTCCAGCCATGACTAATAATCGTAATAATTCAATAGAACACGCGAGCCAATTAAATTATTTGGGTCTGAACAGGGGGAAATAAAAGGTAAAACAAACAAACGGCCGCGCTTCAAAAGGATAAAAAACCGCCTGGGAACCGAGAGCACCTCCGCGCAAACCTGGTGCGTTGCTCGGGTACACCAGCCTCAGCTCGGCGGTGGTGCATGCTTCCAGGAACAAGCCACAGTTGCAGTTGAACTGCAATAACATCACTGCAACGCGTACCGGGATTTCTACTAATTTACACTTTCACTGTCGATAACTAATGAGCCCCCAGCAATGACGTCCAGGCGCTGTGTTCCTGGTGGCAGCATTGTGCACTTCCTCAGGATGTTGTTTTGTAGCGCGGCCAGATGGCCTCCTCCGATAAGTCGTCGCGCGGTGAAATGCATTTCCACGGAGCCAAATCGGACGTTTTAATTACAGCGCAAGTCGAACTTTCCTTAATAAATTCCATGCGTTGCACCGTCGTCGCCGCCGACGCCGCGGATTGGACACGGACGCAAGTGCTGCAGTTGCAATCGTCCAACCAGTGCGCTGCGCTTGCGCCATATCACCGAGACCGGCCTGGAGTGATCTATTCGCGATTTATAGCCTCGGGGCTGGCTGATTGTGCGCGCCTAGGTTCACTGCATGGGGTCGATAGGTTTCAGATTTCCTTTTAGGAAAGGCTTTTTCTTTGGCGTTATTGATGGTTTTTGGGAAAGGAAAGAGAGAGTGCTGCCGTTGGTGGCTGCGGAGATTGGAGTGCTATGTGTCCCAAAAAGAGTGTGGCTTAAGGGCAAATGAAAGTATTCGGGTGGGTTTTGCTTTGGGCATACTTTTTCTGAAGATATTCAAGGATATAATCTACTTACACTCAAGAAAAGGATTTACCCCTAGAAATATGCAAAATTTCATTATATTGTAGATTCGAACAAAAGTGATCAATGCTCAATCACTTTCAATAGAAATTTTCGGAGCTTCTGAAACAGTAAAGTCGAAACCAAGACCATTGACAAAGAAGGTAATGTTAGTATGCTTGTACCGTCCGTCCTGTAGTGGCAGAAATTTTTGACCATTTACATCAAAACTGGACCTTAATAACGAATAATTGAATTTCACTAATCATCATGTAGCAACCCCGCAGAAACCTCGCAGTAATCACACACCAATCACGCAGGAACTACATAGGAACCATGCAGCAATAACGCAGCAGTCACGCAGAAATCACATCATCATGTAGCAACCACGCAACAACTAAGCAGCAATCGTGCAGCAACTAAACAGCAATCGTGCAGCAACCATGCAGCAATCACGCAGCAACTACAGCTACCCAGCAAATATTCTTCTTCTTTGATCCGTTAGCTGGGGTCCGAGCGGGACGCAGGAGCCACGTAGAAACCACGCAGCAATCACATCATCATGTAGCAACCACGCAGCAACTAAGCAGCAATCGTGCAGCAACTATGTAAGCCGCAATCGTGCAGCAACCATGCAGCAATCACGCAGCAACTACAGCCACCCTGCAAATATTCTTCTTCTTTGATCCGTTAGGTGCGTTAGGAGCGGGAAGTCTCCGCAACGGATACTCGCTGTCGGAGCCGATGGGTTTCGAACTCTATTCACGATTCGTTTCCATTCTTGACTGATAATCGTTGATTCTTTAACTCGCCCTCGATACTCTTTAGCCAGGTTTTCGATTTTATTGCCGTCTTCACTTCGATGATTGTCGGTTCTATATCGAGAAACTGATTCGTCGGCTGTTCGATAATCAGCGGCTAGGGCGCTGGACCCTGTGGCGTATCGTGGTTGTACAGCTACAGGAAGAGTTTTCTTTACCTCTGCAGGCGCCCATGGGAAGAGGTCACGAAAGTTCCAACCGATTTTGTTGTTGTTTGTTGGTGATGTTTTGCCGCCTAACCACCGAATTTCCTAGTACAGCTTCCGGTACTAGTGCCTCGACTCGACACCGCTTCTTCCATGTCGACCACAACGTTATTCTAGTACGTTTCTCGTTTCGATTGCATTTTCTGTCGAGCTTCTTTGTTCAATCGTCGGCATTGCTCAGAATCGTCGTTTTTTAATGATTACCGCTGATTGAAGGGGTTTAAACAGTTGTCCGAGATCCATGGCTGCGTCCGTTTACGGATAGGTGGACACAACTCCATTGCACACGCCACAATAGACTCCCATAACTGCCTTTCTTCTACACCGATATCGTCAGGTATTGCGAGCGCCGCGAATTTGTTGGATAATGCCATTTGAAACACTAGCCTGATGGCCGGTAGGCACACCCAATTCTTCTTGGCTGGTAGTGCGCAGTTTTATTCGCTCTTTGTAATAGCGTCTTTAATTTTGCTCGAACAGTATAATGGTCCGATCCGCAATCGAGCCCACGTAGACGTACCTGCGTTTGAGCGTCGATCGACAGCTTGTAAGTCTTGCAAAACATTGATACCTACAGTGTCTTCTGCATTGAACACACCCGGAATTTAAGGAGAGAGTGGGCAAAGTTTTTGTCTGGTTCTCCTCCCCGCAGCTACAGTCGGCCAAGTAGGTGAAGTTGTCCTAGATATAATCCACTTCTGTTAGTCCAGGTATTTGGATGAACTTCTATGGTGACATTTGTTATCACACCCTAGTGTAGGATCCCTTTCCTCGGTTGAAACTTTGTACTATTAGTGGGGAATATGCGTTTGATGAATTTTCTTTGGAATGAAGTGTCCCAAAGTTGTCCCAAAGCTGTCCCAAAGTTGTCCCAAACTTGTCCCAAAATAGTTTATGCATTGGGAATGACGAGAATAAGTTCAATGAAAGCTAGTATTTGCTGAATCAATCCTAAGGAAGGCTCATTGATGCTTCAAATCCATTCGTACTAGGAACAACTCCTCGGTTTGATCTAACAAATATCTTTCACACATTATCAACCAATCACAGCCTTAAGCGAATCTAAAAACACAAAAGAAAAAATTTCACAATAAAAAAGAAATTGAAGAGTCCCCCCGTATAACATGAAGGGAATTCCAGTTGAAGAAGCCTTTCATTTTCATTATCTTCTAACAACTTTAAGCAAGCCTATGAGAACGAGACATTCCACAGCAAGTGATCGACCAGTTCTGCCGTTCGCGTCAGCACGATGACATTAAACCATTCATAGAGCAATTATCAAAAGTGACAGCATGCACAATTCCTAAGATAATGGCTAATTGATTCTTATTTGCGGGGCAGCACGGCCAGGCAACAAGAACAAAACGAAGAGCAACAAGAACAAAAACGAGGCAACAGGACACGAGGCTCCTCTCTTCCTCGGTCAGTTCAGAAGATACAGGTTGCCCCGTTTCTCTTCGCTCAATATTTTCTGCTGTTTTCGACATGAAGACTTGTACACCGGCGACCATTGGCCAACTCGATTCGGCTCCACACTTGGGGATTTCTTCATCGGTTCTGATTTTGTGCTTTCTTTTAAAAGAATTCTTCTTCTTCTTCTCCATCATCATCTTCATCTTCGTACCTGTTCTTCGTTTTATAATTTCGTTGAAGTCGAAGTTGTTGTTGTTGTTGTCTGTCGCTTTCAGCACGTTTCGTATCATATTCTTTGTAAGTTCTTTTGAATCTCTTGTCCCAAGGCAGGAGATGCCAAAGGGAATGCAGTAGATGCCAATAGTGAGAAATTGATGGGAGACTTCAGCCCTGTGAAATTCTTAAATCAATTAAAAATGGCATTCAAGGAATAATGAGGAATTAACACCTGGAATCGAAAAAGAATTTCCCATCCTCAGCTGAGGTGATTCGGGTAATGAGATAAGTGACCGATGGGCGATATTCAATTTGCTGTCAAGTTAACGAAAGGGATTTTTATGATTCGTTTATAAAATGCTAAATTGTATAGAAACTATTATAATTTTAATACGATAGCAAATTGGGATGGATAATTGAAAACGTCTTTGTTATTTTTGTTTTTTTCTGTTTTGTTTCAATGGAATGCGAGATGTATCTACGTTTTTAATTACACTTGTGGTTGAGAAGATTCAACTTTTAAATTCGCAACATAAACTCCAGTCTTCATAGGAGAAGTTAATAGAAAATCCAATTCAAAATGTGACAAAGCTCCAACCTGTAGATATCCCGTATTGATTGAATTTTTTATACTAGTATATAGCAGGGGTGGACAACCTGCGCCTAGGGCATGATTACCGATCAATTAAAATAATCAATCAGATCAGATGGCACATAAAAAAATTAAGGAGTTGAAGGGCATAATAAGGCCCTGAAAAAGAAAACTAATTTGAATCAGATGTAAAACACGATAAAATAAAAATTCCAAGAAACCAAGGATGTAGACATGATTAGCACAGAGCGAAGAATAAAGTTTTGTAACCACACGAGTAAAAATAAAAAATGGCCTTACAACGGGCGAACACCGGCCTTTTGGATTTTTAAGGTGAATGTGATGGCCGTAGAGTTTATAACGATTTTTAATGGGAGCACGCACGGCCTCACGAATGACTTTAAATAAGGCCGGTCAACTTCAAAGTCTCTTACAAGTTCTGTAAGAAATGGTTTGTAAATGTACGGAGTTTGATCCAAGCAAAAACCAAACAGTTGCAAAGAAAATGTTCAGTTGTCTCTCTAGATATATTTTTGGAAGCTCATCAAGGGGAAGAAAACAACAGTTCAAACATCCGTTTGGAGTTTGGATCTCTTGTTAGGCTGATAGATTTCCCATCCCTTTCTGGTGCAGATCTGGGCATTGAAACCTGAGTTGAAATTATTAATACATGTAATCAGAAAGCCCTTCCACCAATCCTGGTATATTGCTTTGCCGATACGTCTTTTCCACCCGGTAGCCGGTAGCTTCTCGTAGCGCTTGATAAACAGTAGGCTTCCTGCTGCTTGATAAACAGAATGTCCCGTACTTTTAATAGTACACAAACAATGATTCATAAAAAAACGAAATGCGGGACTACCGGCAGCGATTCAATATCAGCCCGAAGACGCTTGGTATTATTTTTGATATGATATAGGAAGAATAGAATCCGAGGAGTTAAAAGTGCAGGAAGAAGAAATGGCGACAGGATTAAAAAGATCGCCGATTGCTATCTAAAGACTCTAATGCCGCTGTAACTTGGGAAGAAATTTCCTGGAATTCATCAACCAAGGAGCCCTTACTAGTCACAACAGAAGCCAGCGTGTCAGACAACGTGTCAAGCTGGACCTTGATGGATTGGACGTCATTGGCTAACTTTAAAAATGTGAGATGTTTCCAAAGAAGGAGTTAAGAGTATCCATGACTTTCCCATAACCAACGAGAAAAACTTCAGAGATATCTTTCATCAGTCACATGGCAGGGTTTAATGTCACAGTACTCGTTACAAGTAGACCCGAAGATTTACAACTGACTTTAGTATAAAGGCATGCAGAGCCTTCTTGTCCTTGTGTGCGCAGCATTCAGGCAGCCAAAATAAAAAGTGGATAAATTGAATAGAGATGAGTGGAGGACGTTTAGGCAGGGCAACATCAACCCAATCTATTCGTCTACAAGACTAAGCCATATCTTATATTACTTACTTATATTCCAGCGTTTTATGGTAAGTGTTGAGGATTATTGCGCCGAGTTAAAATCGCTCTAAAAAATTCAGGTATTCAGAGTAATTTTTGAGTGCCCTAATAGTAATTTAAATTAGGGGACATAATTTTTTCTTATCACAACGAGCGCTGGCAGGGGGTGGGAATTGGGAATCAAGGCCAAAAATTTTCCACATAATTCCCAACCTGGGCGCAACACTAAAATTTAAAATTGACAAACATTTAACTTGTTAGAGCTCAAAAATCACTCTGAATACTCTTGAAGGCGGCCCTGTACCCTGTCACGCAGGCAGCCATCAACTTTGACACGGCCGTTATGATGTCCGCGCCCGCAGCGTTCATAAGAATTTCGTATTGCCCCTTTGTTTCCAAAAAAGTTGACCACCCCTGCTATATAAGCTTACTTTTAAATTTGGCTTAGAAATTTTTCAAACTTGAGTCTCTAGTCTTCCACATAAAAAAAAAGAAGAAAAAAAAACAGAAAGCAAACTAAAGGCTTTGAAAAATTTAAAAAGAGGGGCAAAAACACACTGAGTCTGACAGATATACTCTCTATAGCGAATCATAAACTATTCACTCCTTTTCAGCGAATATTCACTGGTGAAACCATTGTTTAGTCAACCAATGGGAAACAGTGAAATTCCTGTAAAAAAGTGGAAAAATCTTTTTTCAAACACAAGTATCGTTTTGTCCAAGCGGGCCCCCGACTAAGTACTGGAATGCTGCTTGACTTCCGCAATCAAACGAGAGTCGGTTTATTGAGTATGCTAACGGTTTACAGTCAATATGAAAATTGCCTAGAATTTGAGTGACATAAAGCTTTTGCCAATGAAATTGTACATAGTACTACTACGCCTCTATACCTCTATTTGAAGGTGAGATTGCTTGAACAGGTTTAGGACTCTGGCTAGTAGTTTTTCGCTTAGACGTGATGTCAAGGCACTCGCATAGAACGTGAAGGGCAGGCTTATCCTCCTCACGGCAAAGCCTGCAGGTGGGGTTCTCCTCCCTATAGTCCATAAGTGGCAATTCAGAGCGCATTGTCCTTGTAATCAAACCAACAAATGTCTGAAATCAAACGAACAAGCGTAGCCAACAAGTGTCCTGAGATCCTTTCTGCTGCGTTTCAACGATTCCCTAGCCGTGTTAAGAGACAGTACAGGAAAGAACCACTTAGAGTTGGACAATCCAGACGGGAACCACCAGCGTTGGGTGTGTTTCATCCGCTTCAGCAAATTGGTATGTTCCTCAACAGTCGATTCCGGACTTATGAATGCAATGTAGTTGATCCAGTTTGGAATGAGTTAAAGTGATTAATTTTTGGCTTACTAAGTTACTTTTGTAGTTTAAGTTCAGGTAAAATTTTTAACAAATCTTCTTTAGCGCTGCAACTGCACCTTTTTACCTCCAGAAATGCAATCTACTTGCATCAAGCTGCTGAAGAAAATTCATAAATCCTCAGACTATAGATAAAAATAAACCTCTAGATTTTGGATGAATACCGATGATTGTTCATCATAAAATTTTCAAATTTATCCCACAAGACCGAACCTTTTCTCCATCAATAAATCATTTTTCAAAGGCCCCCAAAAGATAAGCCTACGACGAATCATACTGATTTTTATGCTCATAATTTCTTATGATTAATTCCTTCAAAACGGATAAAATCTAGAAAATTAAAATCATAAATAAGAACCGAACGAAAATATGTAGGTGAATATATATGCGAAGTTTCTGTGTTTTTTTTTGTGTTCTATTGCATTTATGCTGCAGTTAATAATAAAGAAACGTTTAATTAAACCGCAGCACATAATCTGTTCATATTTTCAGTTTGTGGAGAGAGACTCTCCTATCTAGATGCCGGGCGGCTTATCATTAATTAAAAAACGTTACAGTCATGGCGACCGCTCATATATATACCTGTGCTGTATGTAGGTATATATATAGTGGCTTCAAAATGTGCTCATATAACGAACAGTTAGTGTCATTAGCGATGCCAATAGAATTCTGGCTTCATCCATTTTAAGGCATCTGTTCACATGGACCCATTGGTCGAGATGACGGTGATGCTCCACTCTCGCTGTTAACTCTCTATCTCGATATTTTGGGGGACCGGGGGGGTTATGGGTCCAAAACCGAAGGGACAAGATGCCACAGATACTCCACTCATCAAAGAACCAGTAACCAGCGCGTTTTCCTATAAATCCGCATTAATGATTATGTATACCTGGTTAATTAAGAGCTGGGCAGGTATTTTTATGATTCGAAGGCGAGTCTACCTAATGGACGCACCTTTAGGAGCAGCGCGCATTTCTGATGCCAAATGAACCTGACGCACCATCAGACCCAGCTTCACCCAGACTTTTCTCACTTGTGTTGTTCTCTTCTCTTTTCTTTATTTATAATTTTTTTTGGTGTATTATTTTTGTTAAAGAAAACCATGTCAGGGAGCAATTGTTGAAAGCCGCGCGGGGCCTTGAACTTTACCTGCTTTACCTTCAGATTAATAGTTTTGAACGGAAATAAAATCATTCTACTATTTTTCTACTCAGCTGGGGCTGGTCTTCATTCTATATCGCGCTTGCAGAGTATCCTAATGAGAAAGAAATTGAAAACGCTCGATAAGAATGGCAGGTGGTAAATGGCCAGGTATGAAAATATTCCTACTGTTTTCATGTAACGAAATGATGATGATGATGAAAAAAACATTGTGTTTTTTTTCCTTACCTCTTCTTCAAACGAAACATCAAAAATGCTTTCCATTCTCAACGGTTTTGAAAAATAAAGCTTCCAGCTGAGTTCATTTTAATAACAGAATAGGAAAGTTATTGTTGGAGAGAAATCTTGAAGGGGATTCGTTGGGGCTTTTTTTGGGAGGTGGTGTGTACTCCGAAGTATTTATTAATTATTGATGGATGCTTGAAAGCAATTGAAACGAGGAAATATCGATGTAAATAGTTTAGAAAAAGTGTGGGATTCGTTGTTGATCGCTTCGATGTTGTTGAAACAAAGAAATCAACTAATAATGGGCAATTATTATACAAAAATTACACTTGAGCAAGGTATTTTCGGGTTTCTTTTTTTCTGTTTTTTTTTTAGAGGTTAATCAGTACGTAATGCCTGTAGTATTGTTAGATAACCGACACGTAACGGACCGCTTAAGTAATCATTTCGTTGTGCGGATGTTGAAAGACATGTAAATCAAATTTTGCAGTATTCAGAATATATATGTATTTGAAGCTCAACCTATTCGATTCACTGAAGAGTAGAAAAGAAGTCGAATTCCAAGAATTTATAACACAAGTTTTTAATCATGTAATGTGGACCCTTAATTGGGTTCAAAGAGCCCACCTTCAGTTCCCATCCAAAATCCAAAATTTGGAAACCTTTCGGACGTTAACATAACGCCGTTGAAAATCTACAAGACAGTACCCCGGGCCTCAACACTGGCGCTGGCTCATCGGAACGGTCGTGGGGGTTGAGACTTCAGAAGTACTACCTTAAACCGTGCTGCATAACTTTCCTGGGCATGATGGCACCATTTGGAGGGGACGCTAAATACTTATGAGAACGAGGAGGGCATCCGTATTAGAAAATTTTGGGCGGAGGCACCTCGTTAGCCGCTACGTCATATGGTCTTTCCATTTAGTATACCATATATCTATTGTCGAATCACCCCGCAATACCGAATTTCTCTACCAAAACTCAGTTATGATTTACTACAGTTCTACACATCAAAGTCTTTATTCCAATGCAAACATAACATTTACCATTCACACAAATTAACTAACAGGAGACTTAAATTGAATTGAATTAAATAAATATAATCAATCAATAAACTCCAATAAGTATAGTCGAAATATCCAAACCAATATAATCAATTTTATCCATTGCAATCGAATCGAATGCCAATTATCACCTATGTTAACTCACTAAAAAAAACATGTGAGGACGAAAAACCCGTCCTGGTACCATGACGTGCTTCCCGCAAAAGTTTGACTCACAAAATTGTTTTTTTTTTCAATACTAGGCTAAATGTATGTAGGCTAGAAAAATGGCATGGTTCGTCAACAATCAGTTGCTAGAATACCAATATACCTATAAACTACGGCAAACTGGAAGAAATAAAAACAATTCTTCCGCTAACACACCTTACAGTAATAGTTCAAAGTTTAAAAAAAAGAACGCTGTCATTTAGATTAAAATGTAGAATTAATAATGAATAAATGTTAACTTGGTGTAAGGAATTTTAACGGTTAACATAAAACTCTATCCTATACGGTGTGATGGTTACCCCTATGTCCCGATTATAACACCAATTCAGAAGCCGTACCAAATTAGCTTTTAATATCCCCACACTCTCAGCGCCCACAATTTATGCAGTAAATTTTCACTTTATCAATGCCTTTTACGAGTGTACACCGATACATATCCGAAAACCTCGTAGCTCTTACTTGTCAAAAGACATCGGAATGACAGTTGTATGTTGACAGTTCAAAAATGACCCGGATTTTAAAATGGCACCTCTTGTTGACAAAGGATGAATTCAAAAACTCAACAGTGCAGAATTCAGCAATTGCAAGTCTGTAGCTGAATTCTGTAGGGTTGCGGTAGGGTTAAGTTTATTAATTCGCCCAAATCCGTTACAAAGAGTTGTCTCCTAAGCTTAGAACTACGCATTATGTGCGGTAAGACGATGCTATGCAAAAAAAGATCTACACTTTGGTTCCCTATCTTCTACATACCTTCAAAGCTACCGGTCCAACCTGGTAGAAGTGAACTTCTTCTCTCACATTATAGGGGAAAATATCCTCGTAACCTCTCTCTCCACTCCTGCAACAGGAAAATAAACGTATTAAAAACTCACAGTAATACTCCAAGATTTTGAACCTAGAACCTTCACTTTGTTAATAATACAGTCGAAAATTGCACAACACGCGCACTCTCTCTCTCCGCACTTTCGATTCCTTTTATCTTTTCCGCATCACGAAAACTCCTCTTCTCAGTTTACCCGGCACTCATCAGGGGAGCAGTTCTAAGAATCGATTAAGTACCTAACTTCGGTATTTATGAGTAATAACTTTATAAATAATTAGTGTTAATTAAGACTTTTAGGAGCGGATCCCATGCCTGTGTTGCCATCAATTTGTGTCTTGGCTGAAAATTAGCCCTCCATCACCATTACCGTAACTACGTCGATTCATTTTTCAGTCAAAAGTTCAGGTCTTCTCTCAAACCATCACCGAAAATTATTTATGACATAAACGAATTTCGCTCAGGAGATTTACGATTTGACCTCCACACACACAAGGTAAAGAGTCTCTTTCCCCTCCCCTCAAAAACGAAAAAGTATATATATGAGAATGGCCAGAAGATGGCTGCCTTGAAGTAGGGTCTCCATCAAAATGGTCGTGTAACAAAAAAGGTCCGACTCAAGATACCCACATCCCCGGTCTCTGTCTAATTCCAAGGAGTTACTCAGCCGCCCGAAAGTAATGGAAATCGGTTTTTCATGGCCGTGGATATGAGCTTGTTGCACAAAAATTGCATCACATCCACTCAAAACGCAGAAAAGCCGGACGCAAAAACTTCTTTGGCCGCCAAAAAAGCAACAGCAACAAAAGAAAGCTGAGAAGACGCTGCTGACAGATGAAGAATACGACGACAACGTGGCCTAAGAGGAAAAGAATGTTTTTGGCCCAAAGTCCTCCTGGTCGAAAGCCCAGATTTCTGGTAATAATTTTGAGGAATGAATAATTTATTTGCCTCTGAGGCGCCCCCGGCCGCACTTGCCCTGGTCCGGCGCGGGACCGTTCCTCTCCGCGGCGTGCTTTTTTTCGCCGGCGCATTGTGCAGCGCGCGGAGCCCCAAAAAACCAATAAAAGAAGATCAAAGACCGCATATTTCGCACGGACAATGGGGGTGTGTAAGACTCTTGCTTTTCGTATTTTCCGCTGGGGGTTTCTTCCTTTTGGAGTGTCCCCCGTGTTCGTGCTCTCCCAGCTGAGGCCGGCTCCGCGACTTGAGGCCCTCGCGAGGAGCACTGCTATTCTAAAGAAGTTGAATGTCATCGATGCTGATTTATTTTCGGCGACTTTGTTGCTATTGAAAGTTCATCTACATCGTCATATTTTGGATATTTATCTTAAGTCTTTCGGGGGCTAAGTATTCATTTATGGAGGTGAGTCAGCTGCGATTGTTGGCCGGGTATTATGGACTTAATTATTTTTTAAATGGGGTTCCTTTCAATGCTGAAAAGGACTTGCAGCCTGAACAAACAACATTTGGAACAAAAATTCCTTCTTCAACTCGACTTGACGACAATTGCACGTACGTATTACCTTCGGCATGGTCAAAAAGCTGGACTTTAAACCTATGTAATATTTGTTGTGGATACCAAATCCAAATGCATTTTCTGGTAGTTTCAAAGATCGCTTCCAAAAAAGCCAATTGAAGCATTGACCCACCTTCACATTTGTTGACGAATTTCTTTTGAACTTTGGCCAGTCTGGTTTGTTTCATTCATATACGTACAAGGCCTATGCGAAGAGCTCTGAAATTTTAAAGAAGTGGAATGCCATTAATGCTGGATTCGACAGGGCTGTCCAAGACTTTTGATAGACTAGGGCACCCTATTATCTATATAACTGTACATCTGGTAAATTAAAGCCCTCGGGTAGCCCTTCGCATGAAAGCCAAACGTAGACACACTAACCCACCCAAGCGAAGTTCAACTAATTTTACACAGGTGGCGCTCATATCCAAAGCTTACTACAAAAAGCTCACAGCAAAGGATCTTGTCCTGAATAAAAATTACGCCCGAGCCCACAACCGATGAAGTCACTGGTCCAGTATTCCTGTGGCTATAATACTAAGAAGGAAAGTTGTCTAGGTCGGAAATATGGAAAGACGACCGTACCGAGTGGATTCAGGCTCCTTAGGCTTTCGAGGCTGGCAATATACTGCCTGGAGTGGTAGAAGCGGCATCTGACTGTATAACAGAAAAAAATTATCCAATGGATAAACTGTGTGACGTCCTGGCTCTAAAGTTACTGGACGTGACTGCTGCTTGTACCTGCTTACCCACTTTGAAGATTGCCAGTAGTTCTGCTTGGATGAATAGAATAATCCGAGTAAAAGTAAAACTTGCATGCTCCTAGCTGTACGGCGCTCGAAACAGGCACAGCACGCCTGAGTAAAAATAAGATTGTGATTGCGTCTTTTGCATGTATGGGCGCATCAGTGCGCTGCAAACTTTCCGACACGATATCGAAGCGAGAGAGATTCATAAAAAACGAAACCTTTCTTCGATAACGAGATCGAAAACAATTCGAAAGCGATATCGAAAATTATAAAAAAGGAGCACTATAACGAATCGCTTTTTAGATGGAATCTCGAAGGCTTTACTTGTATGTGTGTTTCGTTTTTTTCCAATCGATATCGAATGAATCTCGAATGCAATATGTTTATGTGCTCCGTTTTTTCCACTCAATTTCTATTTTATAGCAACTAGTTGGTTCACTTCCAGGCCGTTTTTTCGAATCAGTATGATGGGACAGATGCGATCGTTTTAAATTTAATAATGGCATATGTGCCATTCCGCCGCGCACACTTTAAGAATTTCGCAACATTAGCTTTTAAGAATAAGGTTTGTTTCTGCGTTATGATGAAAGCTATCAGTAGGGGAAATTTTAATTGGGTTCGTGTCTTCACAGGAATGAAAGCTTTTCTGTAGTTGAAAATTTGATAAGGTTCATGCCTTCGGTAGGATGAAAGCTTTGGAAAATTTTGATTGGGACAAACTTTGATATTGTTTGTGTTTGCTCATGTGCTTTGTTTTCGCGTTAGCGCCAAACAGTCTCCTTGGAGTGTTATGCTTGCTAAAACAAGTAAATTTCTCTGACAAAGGCTGTAACGCCAACCGATAAAATCATGGAAAATGCGATTAAATGACATTGGATGTATAATACATCAAATCTGGCGCCTGCCATTTTCGGCGGAGCTCTTCGTCAGTTAATGGGAGAAAAAAGCTCCTCTGCCTCACCCCGCAACGTACATCACTGCACTTTTGCTTACAATACCCTCTACTGTGAAGGTTACATGCCACTTTATCGTAAATATAGACCTGTATTCATTTATTATTGTGAGATATTTAAAAAAAAAAAAAATAACAAGAAATAAACCATTCTACCAACATTAAAAATAAAACTACATTTCCCAAGCCAGGTATGCAAATTTCCCAAGCATTTTTGTGTAAACCTAATCAAATCATTATTCAAAATACTGCTAAGCCTCAAGTATTTCCTGTTGTGCGCCAGCCGCTTGCATCCAGCCTGTTCCCTTTAAAAATAACCCACCTCACAATCTCCTTAATAAAATATCATGCAAAATAAAGCTCATTCGTGCAAAGTTTATTAGCGGAAACCATATGCCCATACGATAATCATAACTAGATAACTAAATAATAAAACATATCCGACTTTGATTTCAGCACTCAGTCCATAAGTCATCACTATAATCAAACGACATGAAACCAGCATGAGATGTCTGCAACTGTTGGCTGCTTACCGCTCAGTGAGCGCTTACACAATTTACAACTTCAATTAATTTCACACATAAAATTAGTAACAACAACAGGCGAACGAAAAAACCATAGCCTCTCGGAGAAGATCTATCGACGTGTCCTTTCA
Source organism: Thereva unica (assembly GCA_949987705.1). Taxonomy (NCBI): domain Eukaryota; kingdom Metazoa; phylum Arthropoda; class Insecta; order Diptera; family Therevidae; genus Thereva; species Thereva unica. The sequence continues at coordinate 87,500,765 of OX465285.1, forward strand.
GCAGCATTGCCAGAGGTGATGTACAACCAAAACAGAAAGTACAAAAAAAGGACGAGCATCTGCTGCCGGACTACTCGACCACATGTGATCCGGACAGACAACTTAACAAAATTTAATTAACCAATCTGCTGTACCAACAATAATTGCAAATGAGCTCTAGTCAAGTGAATCTGTTAATTTCTTACGCCAATACCTGGTGAGGTATTTGGCAAAGGCATCCCAGGTACACACAGATGCCCAAGACAGAGCGCAATCCGCGGCCCTTAGTACATCCAGGCAATTCAGAGCAGACGAAGGTCGCCTCGGTGGATGCAAAAAACCGGCGAAATCTAAATATTGGCGGATGTCCGACATGGGGCTGCTACTCATTCATATTCATATCCAAACAGATCCAAGAGTCAATCGAAGAAATATGATGGCGAAATTCGTTTAGATCACGAAGACCGGCCGCGGTGTTACCTGTTTGCACCGTGCGGACTGCCGGATACCTACCTATATGTACTATGTACCGGGCGACTCTTTTCTACTCTACCGAGTTTGCATTATGAAATTAAGTCGCTGGTCGGCCGGAGCCCCCTGAAGATAGGAGGTTGCGTGACAAAATTCCCATGTTTTACGTAAATATTGAACATCCAGTCTCGGGCTTAGGACCATGACTTGTCTTCTTGGCACATTTGCTGATGGATTTGAAAAGCAACAATTTTCTAGTTGTCGACGATTAGTTTTCATGCTGGAAAAGTTATTTATGATTTGGAATTGCAGAGAATTAAACGGTTATCACTCGGCCGATTGCGAAAGCATCAGGGTAGCCCATTCTATTTCGAAATTACAAGTGGAACGGCATGATACATACAGTTACACGATTTCTGCATTTATGAATGTTTGCCATATTTTATCTTTTCCCACTTTTGCTGCCTTTTAACTAGTTTATTAGAGTACTTGCAGCACCTACACCAATAGTCTGTCCATAGTAAACTGTTTCACCTTCTAAAGTGTTCTATTCAGGTCAATTCCGGCGTATCGTGCTGAGCCCGGGTGGGTAGATGGACAAACACACCCCTCATTGTGACTCGAAGATTGACTGACAGTGTACATGAGGAGTTCCGCAGGAATACGTCCTGGGCCCTCTTGTGGATCGCAACGTATAAAAATGTGTTGAGGAGCAGTTACGATCGGGTTCGCAGATAACATCGGGGAAGTGATAGTAGAATTTATCCTACGTGAGCGAACGAAGTGATCTGGGAGATTCTAGTATTACTAGAAAGCGCTGATCTAACGCTTACTGAGCACAAAACTGAAGCTGTGCTGACCAGCAAACGGAGAGAATCAGTGTCCGTAAAGATCAAGGTATGAGAGATCATTCACCCGCAACCCGCCCTAAGGTACCCGGGAGAGATGATCGATTTTAAAGCACAGGACCTTTTCGCAAACGCATACGTATGCTTTGCAACGATGCAACGAGTTCGTAAACGCAGATGATGAATAGTCATACATTCGGAAACGCACAAGATCCAAGTTTGTTGAGCAACTGTCAAAGCAACAGCGCAGCCATTTTGGAATGTATGCTTTTGATTAGTGGATGGAAGTTTTCCTTACTAAATACAATTGTTGGCTTTAATAACTGTTTATAACGTTTATTTTTTAGTATTTTTCGTACCGTACTCCCATACGCCAACGCGGAAGACTCTCCTCTATCTGGTATCATTCTACATTGAGGTAGAGAATCCCTCATAAACACAACGCTGCGAATGAAAATGAATAGCTACCTATGCACTGGTCTTAAGAGAGGATATTCTATATTAGTCAACATTATAGAATAGATTCCGGGAGGAGGAATGCTATTGGGCTGCATGATGTCAAAACTTGAGTCATCTTCCGTTCGTATACAAGGTAGAATGCTACACGGATGACCTCACAACAGAGACAGATTTAGGCGCAGGAATCTGGAGTGATCAGATTCTAGATTCAGTAGAGTAACAACCGTACGCACCCCAGAGACTTTATTTCAGGCAGAGATGTACTCTATGCTGGCATGTATTCATGAGAACTTTCAATCATGGAATCTTTGCCTTCTCTGATAGTCAAGCGGTAATTAAGGTGATAAGGTTCCCTATTCCTGGGTGGGCAACCTATGGGACGCGTGCCACTAAGTGACACGTGAAAATGTGCCTTGTGCAATGTGCCTTGTGCCCCGTAAAATTAGCACTATGTTAAGGCTCCTATTTTTTCATACTGGCCGCCGGCAGGCATTGGCCTGAAGATTATTCTCCTTGAGGCTAAGTACAATCATACATTTACCGACCGTCATGTGGATGCGGCCTGAAGTCAAAAACTGACAAAAACTTCAAGATCTGAACTTCTATTCAGTCTGAAAATATCGTTGAGGCTATGAACTTGTTCGTACTTCAATTAAACTACCTGCAATGCTAAACTGACGTCTTTGCTTGTGTGTATGTAGGGAATTATGGGGCACGGCCTGTCCGGGGATTCCTTAAATAATTGTCGCTCATTCAGACTAAATAATGTATGACCTTCTCCTGCCGGCGGCCTGTAAGTGGGACCCCTAAAGTGTGGCCTTCATCCGGCCCTACCTGTCGACCTGGTCTGAAAGGCCACGGCCTACCTGCCTTTAGCTTTCAAAGTTGATCTTCAAGGTAATGCTTAATTCATTTTTGGTGGCACGCTTAAGGTTTAAATTATCTGTTTTGTGGCATATCAATGTACTTTGGGTTGCCGGCTGCGGCCCTAGTCTGTTTACGCTTGTCTGTGCATCGGGTAGTCGCGGCTTCAAAGGCAGTGAAAAGGCGGAGAAATAGGACTCAGAACCGACTAATGCAGCACGCACCTGCTTTCAAAATAGTGCCCTTGGCTATCGGACTTAGATAATATATACCGAACGCTGGAAGCCTGCGCCTGGACTTGGCACCTCTAAGCGGTTCCTTCCGTGTAGTGTCTCTTAACATGGCCAACGAATTGTTGGAGCGCTGTTGAAAGTTTGTCAGGATTCTTGTTGACTTGATTACAGAACACTGCATCCTGGATTACCACTTATGGAGTAGATGAAGACAGGAAGACTGTAGACTTTGCCTTGGGAAAGGTGATTCTGCTCTTCTCTGTGATCTCCCAACAATAGAAAGGAGCAGGGTTGTAGGCCTACAAATAAGAGGTATAGGGGTCAGTCAAGCTAATGACTGCGGTACTTTTGGACCCACTAACTCACCAAAAAGGAAGAAAATAAGAAGGACAAAACTTGTAAATCCTTATTTCATATGTTTTTATAGAAAAAAAGAGTGAATTAAGCATTACTATCCGGCACCTTGAAGTATCAAGTAGTGCTTGACGTTCATCGTTGATCGAAGTAAACAAGTCATCCTCAATAAAAATAAAATTTTGTTTTCACATCACAAAAAGTCAAAAACAAGTTTTTTTCACTTATAATGTGAATTTTATATTAAACCTAATCCCAAAAAAAATAAAAAATAATAATCATAAAAATGGCATTTTGGCAAGGGAAAAAATACAAGCTAGACAAATTTGAAAATTTCGACGAATACATGAAGGAGCTCGGTGTTGGTGTATTTCTACGAAAGATCGGCAACACTGTGAGTCCAATTGTTGAGCTATCAAAGGATGGCGACGAGTACACCCTTACGACATCAACAACATTCAAAACTACCCAAATGAAGTTCAGAGTTGGAATTGAATTTGAAGAAGAGACCATAGATGGACGTAAGGTGAAGAGTGTTTGCACCTTTGAAAATGAAAATAAATTAGTCCAGGAGCAGAAAGGCGATAAGCCAACGACTATTGTACGGGAATTTTCAGATAACGAACTGGTTGCAACTATGACAATTGGGAATGTTAAGTGTGTAAGGATTTATAAAGAGACTTAGAGGTGTTTTTTTTTAAATTTGAATGAGAGTTCCAATACGATAAGAAATATATTTAAAGTTTGTAAAAATGTTAACAAAAAAAATTCGTTTGTCATTTTTGCGATATAAACAAACATTTTGTTTTTTTGTTTATGTGTTTGTTAAAATTTGTGTGGTTTTTATTATTTTAATCCCTGATTTGTATATTAACATAACATAAAAGAAATAAAAATGATAATTTCTTTTTATTATTCGGACATTATTCTTCATCAGTTCTCTATATTGTCATCTTTATTAGGCCACACCTTATTCTTCAATGTCTACACCTTTTCTAAAAAACAAAAAAAAAAAACTAAAATCTCCACCTTAATTAATTCACAATTTATGCATAAACACCTGTTAAAAAGCCTGAAAACAATTTTAAAAATAATAAAATGAAAAAAAATCTTATAGGAAGAAAATAAAACAACCATCTAGTGTATTTAGCGATAAAATTTTTGTTTCAAAAGATAAAAACGAAGAATCTCTTTTTTAGTTTTAGTTTTACAGCGCGCACGCGTTCCATAATTATCGTTAGAATCTTCGTAAAACATAAAATTCTAATAAACCTCGATCTCATAATCCGAATCATTAAATTTACGAAGGGATTTACTCTTCCGCGACAGGTAGGTAATCTACCGTTAGCTCTATTTAGTTCGAAGAGCCTTAATTATATACCTGAACTACTTTAATAAAAAAAAAGAGGATATATGGAATAACTGAAGTCGTTCAATACCTTGTTCTTTTTGGGATTGTGAAAATTTAAATTGTCGATAAAATTTCAGCGTTTATTAAATGATATTAAAATAATACTGTTGGAAGTTGTCGTAATGTTTTTCAGTCGTTGTTTGGATTAAAACTAGTGGATGATAAAAGTTTAAGCTTAAGTTATCGGGGAAATTAAGAATATAGTTGAATATTAAAATGGTAGTTGTCCTTTCGGCAGTCGGCAGTTGATATTTTATTTTAAATGTAATTTTAACATAATGGTAATGTTTTTCATTAAAGTATAGTAATTCTAATTAGAGTAGTTCTAAATACAATTAGGAGTTAATTTTGGAATAATTATACCTGCTGAATCGTTGAATGGGAAAATTTTACATGTAATTAGCTTTTATGGGTGGATTAACTATTTGTAAAGAGCTTCAACAAACTTCAGGTAGGTAATTTTAGTCCTTGTGATCCTCTACAAGTCTGGCTAGCAATGATCAGTTAATTAAAGATAAAATTCTTTCCATTTCAGAAAATATTCAAAGCTATTTAGTAGGATTGCTCCTCAGCCAACAGCAAATAAAGGGAAATACCACTATTAATGAGCACTCATTTCCCTGGTCGTCAGGTAACTGACCCTGGATTGGTCTTAGAACTTAACACAGGATCGAAGGTAGCGCTTTCCCACCAGTTCTACAATAGGAACAAAGGCCTGACAAACAGGATTTTTAATGCAGGTAAAATTGAATGGGCCATTTGCACCTTCAAGGCTGATGGAAAGGACCAAATCTTCCCATCTCTCCTTCAGAGAGGCTTGGAAGAAGAGATTTTAGCTGCCATTATTTCGCGGCAGCTTTTTGCTGGCCCATATTATAAGGTACTTGAGCGAGGCTAGTGTAGTTTTTATCCCTTAGGCACTACTCACACGGAGATACTCAAATCTCCGATACTCGGCGACTGGGATTCAGAGACTTGAAGACTCGAGATTGTAGTTACTCGTCATCTTCTACTATCTATCTTCCTATCAACCTACCTCGGTTTTTTTAGTCAGTGCACTTTACAAAACGTCTAGTCGTTCACCGTGAAAAAAAACAAGCAACTGAGCGACTGGGAGACGAGCATGTCAAGTAAGTTGCTCCTCAGTTACCGAATTTCTGCGACTGGAGTATCCCCGTATGAGTGCCGCTGTCTGATTACATATGACGGATCTCTTAGTCGCCGAGTATTGTAGTCGCTCAGAGATTTGAGCATCCCCGTGTAAGTAGTGCCTTAATCGGGTAAAAGATCGTATAAGGAAGCTAAATCCTATGGACTTATCAACCTCTCCTCCTCCTCCTGAAAACGATGGAGAATGTTCTAGACAGGCATATCAGAGGGGGTCTTACAGCAAACCCACTTCATTGCCTGCCATTTGCTTACCGGCCTGGCAGATCTACAGAGAATGCCATTCACTTGCTAATGAGAGATATTGAGAAGTCCCTGAGGGCCTCTCGGCGCCTTGTGACATCAATTGTGAAAATAAGTACTTCTGAAACGAGTATGATAAGGCGTACCCTTTACTAGTAAGTGCTCATTTCAGTACTGTTGTAAGCTTACAGGTCCAACTGGGACACGTGGGGAGCCTGTATATGAGATATACCTATAGGCTTACAAGACAACACTAGTGACAATGCATATCGTGTTATAGAGATGCTACCAAGTTAAAGATTGGTTGTTACGAGTACCAGCTTTTCAAAGCCACCTTGCATTCCCTAATGGGATCACATGCAGCAAATAGACCACATGCTGATAGACCAATGTTGCCTTTCGGGACAGATGACCGTAACAATTTTTGTTTTGATTTGATTTGGATCACTCTATATTATAAGATGTCAAGTGCATTGCTTTACATCATCAGCCTCGAATCAACATCTGTCGTATGCAATAAAACGGGCAGAAATGGAAATGGAAGATTCAGTATTTTCTTGGGTATGTTTTAGGCTATTTTCTAATTATAAGTTCCGACTATCGTGTCCGACTACCCAATCATGTGGTCCGTCTACTTAAACCGATAGTTGAAGGAAAGCGAGTGACCACTTCTTCATCATTCTAATTGTGGACCTTAAAGTGCTCTATCTAAATATTTAGGTTCGCCTAAGTAAATCTTGATCGTAATATGTAAATAAAGTCTTTTTTGGGCTAATTTTCGTGGTAAGTGTTGCCAATAGTCTGATCAATATTTACTTAGATAACAACGGATATTTAAAAATGCAAACAGGCGACCTACCACAGAGCACAGAAATCGCCATAATGAACCAATTACAATTGAAGTCTCTGTGCTATTGGTACATCAAAAATGTAATAACCTGGACTTCATGTCCGGCAAGATAATGCAGGAATTAGGAATCCTAGCTCCGAATCGCCCTATGCACGCTGCATTCAATCGAGAATTCGATCGAGAACGGCAATACGATCGAGATGGTTTTAGTCAATCAGCACGAATAAAGGTCCCAATTTTGAATCAGAAGCAGAAAACGATGATAGCACCGAATGATGCATTGATGATACCAGTCAACAACGGATACGGGGGATAATTTTCCTTGATGCATCTGGCGGAACTGCCATAACGTTCATATTTTCATCCGTTTTAGCTTCGATTCGCGGACAAGATCAAGTAGGGCTGGCCGTAGCATCAACGGGAATTGCAGCCACATTGTTGAGGATGGAGATACCGATGTGCAACATTGCCAAAAAATCAGCAATGTCGAAAGTACTACCGAATTGCAAAATAATCATTTGGGATGACTGTACAATGGCGTACCACGGGGTATTGGAGGCAATCGATTAAACTTTAGAAGATTTACGAAATAATCAGACCTCTTTGGATTTTCGGCAAACGCTGCCATCCATTCAAAAATCAATAGCTGCTAATGAAATAAACGCTGGCTTAAAGTCATCGAATTTGTGGAAACATGTAGAAACTCTAAAGTTAACAACGAACACTCGTACCCGTCGCGTTGCAAAATGACGAATCAGTGGAAGTGACCTCCGATGACCCTCCACAAATAGTATTCTTCTGTTTTTAATACATGTCAAGGAGTACAGCCACAATATATTTCACCATCTACTTCAGCAGCTTCCAAAAACAATTTCTTTTATTGAAAAATGTCCATTCTTTATGTTAGAACTGTTCTTAGAGTTGTTCTTAATAAAATTCATACCAAAAAGAAAAAAGGAATTTTGCCAGGAATCCCAATCGAACAATCCCCGTTGACTTTCTAAACGAAAATTCCCATGATCTTCAACGTCCGGAATCTAAGGAGCAGCCCTTGTTCGTTTGCATATGTTCCCACCAAATGTGACTATGATTTTCATGTAATTTGTCTTTCAAGTAGTACCAGTTACCTGACCCAGTTTCCAATGCGGCAAAACTAAATCAAAGAATAAATTTTGAGCAATTGAGCCGAGCCGAAACCATACCAGAGCCAAGATACCACCATACATACCCCAAGCGCTGCTACCAGGCTGCTCCTACACCATCTTATCGAAGGCTTCCCATCTCTCTGTACTTGTCACATTAAAGCCTAGAAAAATTCATCACGTCACTTTAAACTAGTTTGGAGCTATGCCCATCGATAAAATCACTTGTACCGATCGTGTCGCAGGTAAAGGTAGAAAAAACGAGGCATCGGAGAAAAAAACTGTGAGCGGCGAACCGATCCGCTGAAAAATTACTCGACAATGTCGGCGTTGACGGATAAAATCTGAAACACAAAAAACCCGCAAATGTGAATACAGGCATTTCGGATCGCAGGGAGCTACTCCCAACAGCGACGCCGCCGCCGCCGATCATTGGTGCAGTTTTTGATGCAGTTCCTTCGGTGTAGAGCTGCATAGCTGCACAGTTGCTGTTGCAGCGCTGTGCAAGGAGCCCCCGGCCGGCAGTGTAGGCCTCCGACATATTTGTAAGCCGGGCCAGAATCTTGCGCGCTAAGTTATGGATTCCCAATCGAGTGACATTACATCGCGCCAGATTATGTCATCAGAAATATGCTAGCCACTCTATGCTCAGCGATTCTAGCCCCCAACTGCATCTCGCAGATAACGAAAAATTAACCGCAATGCGCCTAAAGGTGCCACACGGTTGCACCATGCGGCCACGGCGCGGCGTCCCTGCCGCAGTGCGCCGTGCCTGCAATTGAGACTTTTGTGTTTGTCATTTGCGTTTTTTGTGGCAAACGCTTTGTAATATTTACAAAACGAATGCATGATCATTACATAACCCGTCGTAATTCACGACTATTTGCATATGCAGGTATATTGGGCTGTTGGACCTCTCCTGGTGAGGAGGTGCAAGCGGGGCCGGCAGCACCGGGAGCACTATGCACCGGCAACAATTGATTTTGCACAAAGTGATTTCTCAGCACGATCTCAAAAATTTGTGTCACAAATGGTGCAAAACAGTATTTCGAAACTTGTGTGCTAAGTGTGGACATTGAAGTGAGACTCAAGTTGATCGGCTGTCGTTCCTTGGCTTCAGATTTTGCTACTTCATTCCGGGAGGCCCCTATGGGACTGATACCAGCCATAGACGGAGCTTGTCGGATAGTGTGATGCTGACGCTGAGTTTAGATAAACGTCTAAATGCAAATTTCGAAGTTTTTTAATCAAAGGACTTAAGCAATTTGCTTGTAGTGTTTTGCATTCAGATATCAATCCTTCGAGGAGTGATTTCTTCATACACATTAAAAACACAGAATTGTTCAAGAGGAAAGATGGTTTATCTATTCACAATAGTGCAGAAGTAGTTCTAAGCTCAGGAATCAGTAAGTATTGTTGCAGTAGTAAGTATTGTTCGAGGGGTTTAAGCTTACGATGAGTCAGAAAGATGTTAAAGAAGATGGCGATAAACACTGCGTTTGAACTCTTGGATGTTGTAGAAGTTCGAAAATACAGACTGTGTAAGGTTATTCCACAGTCGGGTTGTTCTATATGTGAACGAATCCTTTGTACGAAAAGGGTGGCTGACAGCAAAGGGAATGAAGACAGGAAAGCGTTTATTTCGGTTGAACAATCGCTATGCAAGTCACGATTGTATTTTTTCCAGGGTCGGATTTAAGCATAGGCAACAAAGGTTGTCACCTAGGGGCCTGCACCACATACAAAAATATTATTGCCTATTGGGTAATGACACTTTCGTTTGTGTCTTGGGCTGAAGCTTTGGTTTGTGGTTTGTCTGCGGAAGCTTTTGCGGTTGTAATGGGGAATCAGGTTGGGATCCCAAACGGCCAACCCCAGACCCTAACTCAATAACTGCGAAAATTTGGAACCAAACGCAAAACCGAGACTTTTTAATGCGGTACCCCAGGCCTCCTGAGAAGGGGAAGGTCGTCGGGGGGTCGTGGGGTAAGAAGACCCTAGAATACCATCTAGCGTCGTGCATCACTACTTACCTGAACTTGTCGTCCCCATCCAGGTGGTTACGGAGTAATCATGAGGAAATCAGAGCCCCCCCTGCACAGAGAATTCTTAGAGAGTTACGTAGGTCGCCCGCCGCTATCGGGTGATCCCTGTGGAATACTCACACAGATCGGACTCATCAGGCCGGAGTCGACTATTGGAGGATACATCACTTTCCCAAAGAACGTCCTAGACCAGCGGTTGGCAACCCAAAAAAAAACCCCAACCCCATTCGTGTGCCCCAAAACTGATAATTTAAACTACTGCTCACTAGGCGTGCTCCCAAAAATTAATAAAACATTAATGACTACCTTGGGGATCAACTTTGAAAGCTAACGGCCCCCATTAACATACAGCCCGCCGGCAGGCCATAGCCTTTCAAACCAAATGCTTCACGCCTTTCACTATAGGGTTGTCTGCTTTTATTCCTTCTAAAATATCTTCTTTACTGACATTCTTGAGATTTGGCATTCCTAAAGTGGCTTTTAACCCATTGAGCCTGTGGAAGAAGGTTTGGCCGGGCTTTTAGGCCAGGTTGGCAGACGCTGCCAGATAAAGGCCATACATTACTCAGTCTGACTGAGCGATAAGGATTTGAGTCATTCGCCTGACACACACATGAGAAGACGACAGTTTAGCGTAGCAGGTTGTTAATTCAAGTGCTAGCATTTGAATAGAAGCTCAGATCATCGGGCCCGGACTGAAGATAAATACCCACTGACAAAGATTTTTGTAAGTTTTCCTGGTCTGCAGGCCCCATTCAGTTGCGAGTCGGTGAGCGTGTGATTATACTTGGCTTCAAGGCGTGTACTCTTCAGTCCACGGCCATCCCTACATACACAAAGGCGAACACCACAGTTTACGGTGGCAGGTTGTTAATTCAAGTGATAATATCTTCATGGTCTCAACGAAACCTGCAGACTAAATAGAAATTCAGATCTTCAGGTCCGGACTGACGATTAATTCCCCACAGACTTTAAGATTTTTGTCAGTTTTCCTAGACTGCAGGCGCTATCCAATTGGCTGCCGGTGAGTGTGTGATGATACTTGACCTGAAGGCGCAAAACCTTCAGGCCACCTGTATGAGATTGACTGAATGGGGGCCTTTATATCAACGTTCGAATAAATTGTGTTCCCGGCGGCATCCCAAAGCTCTGAGCGTCCTGGTCTACTCCTTCCTTCCAGCGAAGGCTGGGCCCCCTCGCTGTCGCACCCCATAGGTCTTACCGTCCCTCTACTAATCTTGAATATGAAGCAGTTATCACTAAGATATCACCGTTCAACCGGAGTGACCAACAGAATCTGGTTATAGGACATGAGGCAGGCTCCTATCAAGCTGTTACTCGTCTAAGCAATATGGATGCTCATTGGACTAGAGTAGAAGGGTTTGTCCTTGGTGGATGCCAAATGGTGAATCAATATGCAATTTCAAGTTTACTTTGAATCTGTACTTTCGCATGGAAATAACTTTTACTGCAAACTTTCCACAATTATGTGAAAATATTTTATCCATTTCGATCTTCGTCTTATGAAAAAAACAACAGCAAAGCGATAGTTTAACGATAACGCTAATGTTCTGTAAAAACATGCAAAATTGTTGGTAACGACCGCAGAAAGTAGACCGTGAAACTCTCTCTAGATTATACTTCTGCAATTAGCATCGCATTAAGTAAAACCTAAAAACCTAAAGAAAAAAACCCCGCATTATGCAAAACTTTCTCCTTTACAAATCCCCAGCCACTTCTTGCCACATGAAACAAAATCCTCGAAGCAATTTGGCATTTAACAGCATTTTCTTTTTGGGGTTAAATTGTGGTACAATATGCAAGAAACCTCCTCCCGGAAAACAGCTGAGAGAGATCCAGCGAGCCCAAAATGATCTAATGCACAAGAGTCTGGGTGCGTGCAAATAAATTATCTTGGCGTTTAGGTTTATCCCGCGGTATCTATTTTATATACGTGCCAGACTGCACTCCACGCTCTTGCATTCTGCTAAATTGCAGCCTAAGCATGTATGTCTATGCAATGCGCCGATAGCGGTGCCGTCAACCTGCATCGCTTTTCCTTTCACTTTTCATATGCTATAGGTGCCAGCGATGTTAGCCACCATGTCATGTATACTGTAGCCGTGCCAACTGAACACACTCTTTATGAAATGATTTTTCCTGAAAATCTAGCAAAAGATTTTCAGTGATTTTTGCAACAAAATCTCTGGGTCCATGCCGTCCGTAGTTGTCGTTGTCGTCGTCAGCAGCAGCTAGCGTCGTCGTCGTCCCCTTGGTGCATTGCGCGGAGACTGATGCTGATCTACGGAAATTCCTGGGCTGTCTCCTGGCCACAGATGTTGGCCCCGATCAATGATGTATGCTCTCACGTCATATTTTCGCGATCCGCAAGGTATCGGCTATGCGCGCAGTGCAGTGCAGTGCAGTGAAGTCATGAAGGAAGAGACGTCGTCGACTAACGACTGCGGAATCTGAGGATCAAAACAAAACGACTGCAGGCAAAATCCAAAAACCAAAAAAACCAAAAAACCAAAAAAATTCTAATTTATGGACGTTCCATGGATGTGGGTTAATCGTGTACTAAGCCAGATTCGTGTCGGTGTAAGGCTGAGATTTGGCGATTTGGAAAATGCATTGCTAGCGTGCGAAAAATGCGACCAAATTGATACCGGGTCTGGAGTGCAGCGCGCAGGCCTAATGAGAATGCGCTCGACAGAACATGTATGCAAACATTGAAAGCAATTGAGTCAGATCTCTTTTTGGTTTCGTCATAGCGTTTAGTTTTGCAGTTTTTGTGTATATAAGAGTTACCTGCCAGCTTTTAGGTAGACTGGTCTGAAGCTATGCAAATTGATTATGACATTCCGCATTATATCAGGTGATAAAGGTGTTTTATGGCAAACACTAGATGAGTTATTGATTTCATGTTTTGGTGACAGTTTTTCTGCATATGCCCTCGGGTGATTCGGCGGATAAATTATTGCATAGAATCACTTTATTGATGGTGGCTTGGTGTGTGTGAGTTTAAGAGTTGCAACTAATTAACAAACTATTTGCGCAAAATGAACGTCGATTTTTGAATGCCTTTAAATCAAGGTTGAGACTTGTTGGTAGAACATTCTTTTTTCTTCTTTTCGAGTATCCGGTCCAATGAGTACCGTGGTGGACCTATTTTGCTCCAAGGACCCGAAGTGGTCTGACCCATGCATCTGGGTTACATGCATGGGTCAGACCACTTCAATAGGCTCAGCAGTTTGTGCCCGCAGGTCTAGGAGCCGAACCCAAACCATAACGTTTTATTACTAATGACTAAACTAACCAACCCCTTTCCATGACGTTTAAACCCCGACCGAATACTATCAGTCTTCCGGACGAAGGAAAGGTCTTTAGTTCACGAAGACCGGACTTGAGCAGGGCTCATAAACTCTCTGATAAACATTCTTCTTCTAAGTCATAATTAGAGCAGGACGTTTACAAAGAATGGTGCAAGTTACACTATCATTCATTTCGTTTATTACCCCCATACACAAAACCAGTTTTTAGGCAAGGGGTCGCAGGGAAGTATAATTCATGCGTCATATGACTCCTCACTTTTGAGCCAGAAAATTTGCCAGACTCACCCTCCATTACACTAACACAAATATAACATCGTACTCGGGGGTCTGCGAAAACTATGAGAAATTCCCCCTCTCATTCGCGTTTATTGCACAACTACAAACGCATTACAATCTTTACACAAAAAAGAGGTAGAAAAATGAATGCTTAGTGTAATACCCGCATCATATACAAACCGTTTTGATGTGAGTATCGAGTGATGGATAGTGTAACTTGCACCAATATGTGGGGAAGTATCGTCCCCTTCCATACAGAGGAGGCATTCTGTCTCTTGAGAGTCCATGGTTATGGTTATGGGGGTGATACCGCAGTCCTACAAGGCCAGTCAGATAGTCCACCAGCCTTAGGTACGACTGTTTAAAGTGATAGTGCCCCTTAAGGCAAAGGGTCTTATAAAATCTTTAGCCTTTCTAAGACCTGGGACTGATTCCGAATAGGCTAGATTTAGTCCCTTAATCCAATCCTCTAGCAGGTACTTGAAGGTGGACCAAGAGATGCCTCAGGAGTGTTCTGGGCTCTGCACCAACGTCTCAGACCTGTCCCTCGCGAGGCTGTCTGCAGCCTCATTTCCCTCAATACCCCACTGTCCAGGGACCCAGCGAGACCTCATTTCTTCTGGTCAGGCCCTGGTCAAAAACCCTGCAACTATTTCGAAAGAAAACTTTAACGTTGAGAGTTCCTTGATGGCAACTTGGATGTCTGAAAAGATTTTAGTGTTGGCGCCTTTCAAACCTTTTGCAATGGCACGTATTTCAGTCTGGAAAACAGAGGGTCACTTACCAATTGGAATTGAGACCTTGGAGTTGGGGTCCTGCGACACCAGCCCCTGTACCATGTTCCATCTTTGACCCGTCGGCAACTCCGGTAATGGAGAGGCAAGCAAGCCGTTGAAGTTTGCAGCAGCTGAGGATTGACGTTACCTGTTTAGTCTTGAGCCACCAGATTAAAGCGGTATAAGTGACAAGTGACAAGGTTTAACGATCGTTTGTGGTGTAAGACCCCATGCCTTTCCCAGAAACCGTTTGCAGGCCCCATATGGCCCTTGTGGCTTTACGGAGTTGAGCGTTCCAGTTCACTGACTGAGTCTGAATATTCAACTAAGGTACACTGGGTACATATAGGAACTAGGTCCACTTTGTACCGTTAGCAAGTAGGTCAGATTTCGAGGCCACAAGATCCTAAAGAAGACTAGTTGGTCCCCCCTTGTGCATGGTGCAAGTTTACTTAGAGTGCCCTTATGTCACTCATTTTTTTCGAAGTAGCGTTTGACAAGCCCGGTCTACTTGAGTTGTTTAGGACACTTTGTCCTACTGCCTTTGGCCTAGGGGGTGCTGATTTGCCCCGTGCTCCGACTCTAGCCTCGGCAGGAATGAACCTATCTGAAGTCATTTAGATTCAAACTGCGAGCTTTTTGATCCCTCTCCATTGTATTGAAATAAACTGAAATGTTTATCCTAGGAAGTGACACGGTCATTAGAGGTCTGTTCAAGCAGAAAGACGCATTTTGTCGAGAATAATTTTTATGTTAAACAAAGTTTTGTTAAGAAGTAGAGTTTTGTTTATTTGCAGGCGACGACTCAAGTCCCAGAAGCCTAACTTTTAAAATAACTTTGGGGATCGGTTCACCATAGCAGATCTTCACATACATATAATGTTTTCTATTTCATTGGAACAGGTTAGAATGTATGCATGAATGCGTGTATGGTTGCGTACGTGCATGTGTGCTCTTTACCGGACGCACCAGCCACCGCAAAGCTTCGAAAATTCGCAAGACGGTAATATGGGGGTCTTCCATGATGCACTTTGAAGACCGATTTTCAAAATTCAAAATGGCCGTCGAAATGTGCCCGAAATTCAAAATGGCCGCCCAAATATGAATTTGCTAATTGTGTTCCGATTTTAATGAAAATCAGTATTTGGGAACGAATTTATGATCAGAACTTATAAATTTAAAATTGCAAGACCAATATGGTGGATGAATTTTGCCAAATAAGTGTCATTTCCCGGTAGGCTGAATGTAGAGTGTTCAAGAGTTGGGAAATCGAAAAATCTTTACATCGTACCTAATCGAGACGTAATTCAACGCTACCAAGACAAATTTCTTCGAATGATCACCAACGCTAACCGCTATTTGACTAGTCAGAGTGTTGTTGCAGCTAGGTGCGTTAATTGTTATCTATAATAATCAGTAATAAATATTCTACATGAATTTACTGAAAATATGGCTTCAGCTACCACAAAACTTTCGCTAAATTGCTCCCAGCTGTGGAAAAACACAAAACAAAAATAAAAATAATTATGAAAGGAGAATGGGCAACTTTGTATGGACTCCGTCCCCAGGCTGTAACAAGTTGTGATATATATCATTTGAAAGGTTATGACAATGGCTTTATTTTATTATATGACACCAACTATGATAGTTGTGCAGGGGAAGAGCTATGATTAACAAAATTGTTTTATTTTCAAATAAAAGATATATTTATTTGGCTTTATTTTATCAACCCAATTCATATAAATAATGATAGCAGTTTAACGTGTGGTCCTTCCATGTTTTATTCCCATTGTCTCCGTAAAGGGAGTTTGGAATAATAAGGTTCCGCGAAATAATTTGCAGTATGTAAGAAAAATCAAGTTGGTTTAACGTACCGAGCTCAAATAAAAATACCAATTCAAAAGTGGAAAAAAATGTACGTATCAGTCAAAAATTGCGTAGGTGTGCGGCGCGGCAGCAATTTCAGTGGGAGGCCCATGGAATACATTATGAGAGACCGATCACCATATACACAAGTGCTTTGTAATAAAGTGAAATAAAATAAATAAATGGTAAATTGAGTAAAAATTACGTTCATTTGAAGATTAAATATAATGTCCATATCTCTTCCCCTGCACAAGTGTCATTGTTGGTGTCATATAATAAAATAAAGCTATTGTGATAACCTTTCAAATGATATATATCACAACTTGTTACAGCACTGGGGACAAAACGCCCATTCTCCTTTCATATTTATCTCTGCATTTCGATGAAATAATCATTAAAGTTCAAGATCATTAGGATAATTTGAAGATCACAAGGTTATCGCGCTTCGACATGAACTACAAATTAATTCCTGGAAATTGCTCTTAATATTCTATAAAAAGCCTCATTGGTGATAAAGTAAATGGGTCTTGGTCTTATCGTCTATTTAATTCCCAGAGACCTTCTCAACTCACTTAAAGTCATTCATTCAAGTAATATACTAACTTCATGATCGACATATGCTGAAGACATTTCTCCGGATTGTTTAAATATTCTCAGTATAGAACCGAATAATAGAGCTTGAATTTCAAGAAATATGTTAATTATGTGTTTTGATTATTCTCTCTAAATTTCGAATTGATTTTTAAACTTTAATATTAAGTGAAGATCAGATCTTGTGATCTTGAGATCAAAAGATCGTCGCTTCAATTATTATCCACCACAACCACACAAATACGATTCTTTTTAATATGATCTAAAACCAAAACTTTCGGTGCGTTGCGTTGGTGACAAATGTCTTTCGTAGTCTATTTAAGTCCCGGAGAATTCATCCAGTCATTCAATATAATTCATTCAGAGAAAGTGGTTTACATTTGATCAAAAAAGAAATGTTAAAACTAATTTTGTTTGTGTTGTCTATAATAATTAGTACTAATACTACATTGAGTGCAACATCATCACAAAAAAGATATAGTTTCTCGGATATTGATGACGAACTGCTGAAGGAATTGTTCAATAAAATTAATTTATCGTACAATAAGGATGTAGATCCTTGCACCAATTATGTGGATTATGTTGCTGGAAATTTGGAACCACTACGAAAATACAGTATGTCAAGTAATTGTTTGCAAAATGAAAAATCAGTTCACAATCAACTTTTAATTTCCAGAAAAATGTAGAAATATACATTTTATTCCAATTTTTTTAATTTTATTGCATCAACAGTATTGTTTTACATCAATGAACTTCAAAAAAATTATAGGGGTTTTTAAAAATTGTACATGAAAAAATTAAAAAACTAAAACATCGTATTATTCACCCTGTCAAATAATTCTTTGCAAAATTCAAGAAAATTAATTTCCGTTGAAAAATTAAATACAAATAGGTATGTTAATATTTAGTATGATGTCCACGAGCATTGATAACGTCTTGTAGTCTCTTTTTCATCGAATGTACAAGTTTTTTTTAGATCGTACTCCTCCGGAATTTTGGCCCATTCTTCCTGAATGTACTGCATCAGTTGATTTTTAGATTTGGGGTTGCGTTTTGCAACTTTTTTCTTTAGATGCGCCCATAAATTCTCAATTGGATTGAGATCTGGGCTTTGGGGAGGGGTGTCAATGACTTTGGAGCAATTGTAAAGCAGCCAAGTTCTACACAAGAGCGATTTGTGCTTTGGATCGTTGTCTTGATAAAGTTTATACTTAAACTTGTTTGAATGATTTTCATCAACGAATCCAAATTTTTGAATACTGCTGACCAATTCCGTTTTTAAAATGTTTAAATACTGCTTCTGATCCATAGTATTCTCTATAAATTTCAATGTACCCACTCCTCTAGAAGAAATACAACCCCAAATCATTACGGACAACTTTCCAAATTTAACAGTTGGAATGATATTTTTATTTTGTAAGGCGGTGAGAGGCTTTCTCCATACTCTGCTTGGTCCGTCATTGTTATAGAGCATCATTTTTGTCTCATCACAAAATATTACATCTTCCCAGTACTCTACAGGGTAAGCAATATGAAGATAAGCAAATGTCAGCCTCTTTTCAACATTTTGTGTGGACAATAATGGTTTCTTAAGAGCTGCTCTGGAGAAATATTTATTTTTTTTCAAAACTTTTCTAATGGTCTCGTGACAAACCTCAACTCCGGATTCCTTTTTCATCTCTACAGCTAATAATCTAGTTGAAACTCTAGGATTATCGTAAACTTTTTTAATTATTCGTCGTTCGTCGCGTGCTGATAGTTTTTTGGGTCGTCCGTTAGAGGTTTTCAAATCAATTCTGCCTTCTTTTTCTGCGCGATTCAAAATGTTATAGACAGTCCTGAGTTTAACTGAAAACATTTCAGCTAACTCCTTACAAGATTTACCAAGTTGATAATTAAAATAAACCAATTGTATAATATTACTGTCCACTCGTTTTCCAGGCATTTTTTGAAATTTAAAATTATACTTTAGGAAAAAAAAAACACAATTCATTCAACTTTATTTCACGCAGTGAGCTACAGAAGCTTTACACACGTCGTGTAATAACAAAGAAATAATGTGCCGTTAGGTTGTCGCGACGTTCTGGTTTCTCTAAACGCATGCGCAGTGGAATTTTGCAAAGAATTATTTGACAGGGTGAATAACACGATGTTTTAGTTTTTTAATTTTTTCATGTACAATTTTTAAAAACCCCTATAATTTTTTTGAAGTTCATTGATGTAAAACAATACTGTTGATGCAATAAAATTAAAAAAATTGGAATAAAATGTATATTTCTACATTTTTCTGGAACTTACAACTTGATTGTGAACTGATTTTTCATTTTGCAAACAATTACTTGACATACTGTATATATCACAGCCAGACATAAAATTTTATAAGGATATTTACAAGTTAAAAACACTAGATCCATTGCAATCGGAACAATTGTTTCAGTCATGTTTTCATAATTTCAGTGATAATTTTAAAGAAAGTGTGAAAAATGTTGATTTAATAAAATTTGGTAATTTTCAAGCGATTTTCAATAATAGTCAACATTTTTATCTGATAAATGTCAACTTAAACAATTCTGATGATCGTCATCGAAGAATGTCTAGTGATGATGAAAAATTTAATTGGTACGAGGCTTATAAGAAGTTGATAGGGCTAGTTCAGCAACTAGGTATTGATGTGCCTATATATAAAAATGAACACGATACTGTCAGCGAGATACCTAGAATCAGCTTGTCAATACTTATAAAGTTTAATTTCATAGATGACAAAACTGAACCAGAAATGTTCAGGGATCTATTCAAGGATTTAGGATACACCAGTGATGAAATATCAAATTTTAAAGCATCTTTCAAAACTCTACAACAAAAATTCATCAGTATGGATAACACGATTTTAGATAATAGGAATTCACAATATAAAAACTTTATGATCGCAGTCAACGAGAGCTATATTAATGAGTTCAAGCAAATCTGTGATGAGACAAACCAGACCGATCTTGGTCATTTCCTTTTTTATATTATGTATGGCATATTACACGAAACACACGATCAGATTATAAAAGACAAGGAAATTTGCTATAAACTAACATCCTTATCATTCTCGGGTTCATACATAACACCTATATTTACCGAGTACTTGACCGAGCACGACAAGAACTACTTGAACCGGTTTTTATTGAGTAGGCGATTTTATAATTATTCAGAACGGTCTGCAACGCATTTAATCTCAGAAATCGAAGCGGGAATTTTGGGCTCGATGAGATCCTACAATTTAACTAACGACAATTTCTTTTTAAATATAATAAAAATGCATGAGCCCATCATGACATTTTGCTCCTCATGTAAAAGTCATGAGCCTTACATAACATACATGAACTTGGCTTATTATATTCATAATGAATCAAAAGTAATTATGATATTCTTTATGAATTGGATTTCGAGTAATCGATATCAATCTCAACGTCCAGGAAGCAAACTTGATGATTTTCGAATACGAAAATATTGGTTTGCTGAATTGCTCAGGTTATTGCACAAACCGATTAACCGTATTGGATATTATAATCAAATGACAGATGATTCGGCGAAAATGAGTGGCTTGTCATTATTCAAAATTTATTATACACTTATAGCACAGCAATTGATTAATCCGAATTGGACAAAGTGTGAGAAGGAGGATTTTCAGAATGCACTGATTGATACATCGAGATTTTTGGCAGAGTATAGATGTGAAGATGTAAGACTTCAGCCAGGGTGTGGAAATTATTAAAAATGGACTCTGAAATTGGACTAGTTTGAACTTGCAATAAAATAAATAAATAAACGTTTTTTTGTATTATATTTTATACTAGCCTAGGGCTGCCATTCGTAGTTTGGGGGTAGTTTGAAAATTTTCCGGGTAAAAGCCGGGCAATTTTTGTGCCAGGGGTAACCCGATAAATTGAATGTTAGTTACTTAGTAAATTAAAACAAATCTTAGTTAAAAATTGACTCGTAGTCCGCATCAACGTAGTTCGCGTCCAAAATGCAAGAAAAAAGTTATCAAACGTAGACCGATCCGAAACGAAAAGAAGACTTAATCCAGTCGTTCAAGGAAACCAAGTTTATAGTTATCAAACTATCAATGTCCACTCGATTTCTTTTCAGATCAATATTTTCAAGCAGGTACCAATCGATATAGGAGCTACTAGGGTTTAAGTAGTAATTAAACACTAAAATAGAAGATGGTCTGCCAGATACTTTGCATCAGCACAAACCCGGCAGATCTTTGTTTTCTAGTATAAAAGTGTTCAAACTTTAATTCGATTGTAGGTTGAAACTCTTACTCGATAGGTCAGTTGCGATCCCAAAACAAACAACAACAAAAAGCGATCTGCCAAAACATTAGCTCCAGATTTGACCAAGCAGACGAACATATTTTTTTTACTCCGTAAGCACTAAATTTTAAGAGTAATTCCAAGCTCTTACCCAGCACTTACTACTTACGTTGCGGCCCCAAAAATTTTCGGGAAAATGGACGTACTAAATTTGGCCACTGCGTTTTTGCAGCTAGCTCTTGGTATACATCGTAGTACATCCCCATTTTTATACTTGCAACATCGTCACTGTGGGTTTAAATTCTTTACCGATTACCTTTTTGTAAAATTTCGTGTCATTTGAGTTTGCTGATTCTTCAATTTTACTCATTTCTTCTTCCCAATACTGGCTTTGTTTTGCTTTGTGTATGCTCTTCTTAGTTCGTATGTTTTCTTTATGAATCTACTGTTCTGTGTCCACTTAGCGTAAGTTGGTATGCTCTGTTTTTATCCGCTGGGTCATTACATAGATAAGTTTATTTATTCTTAAGCCTGCACTACGAAAGTTGGTCGAAGTCGAGAATGTAGAGAAGCACTTCACTTTGCGTAACTTTACTTCGCCTCGGGCGACTTTGCTACTTTGACGGTTTTTTCGCCAGAGTCAAAGGACTCGGGGTGTGTGGTGTGCCGGGCGACTGAACATCTCGTTAGGCTGGCTATCCGTTTAAAACTAGGTTCAACCCAGGTTCAAACCCAGGGTCGAATTGAAACTGGGTCCACTCAACTCATATCAGCTCTCCTACCTGGATCGAGTTCATTTTTCGCCTCATATACCCTTGTTGGGTTGTAATTTTTTTTTTATGTGATAGACTAGAGGCTTAGGGAAAGCCTCTTTGTACTGTTCGACAATCTATTTTTTTTTCGTATAGAATGTCGAACAGCAGCTCTAGCCGGAAGATAGAGAGTAGAAAGAGACAGAGAAGTAGGAAGGAGCTGCCACAACCTAGCCACGATATTTTTATTCCACCTACTTCCAACCATTTCGCGACTCTGGCATCGGGGCATTTGAGAAGAAACAACTCGCTGGAGTGTTATGCCTCCTGAAGCGAGTTGAATCTCATCAGCCAACCGATGACATGCGCTTGGTGGAGCGGGGAAGGGCTAGCGAAGGCTATGACAGAAGGAATCAGGAATGTAAAGAGAGGAGAAGAAAGAAGGGAAGTAATGTGGGTGGGAAAGTGGAAAAGGCGAAGGACCGTGGGGCTGGCCGGGATTCGAACCCGGGACCTCTGGGATAGCAGTCAGGTGCCTTACCTCTAGACCACCGAGGGGTGGGTTGAAGTGCCATTTGTTTTGTTTGTGTACCACCCGTGAAGTCTGCCTTTGGCGTTAGTTTTGTCTTCGGTGTTTTTGCTTGCACAGGAATAAAAACTGGCTTTGTTCTTAGTTTTTACGTTCCACACAAAAATTTGAGGTTTGTTTTGATTTCAGAACAACCAACCCAAAGTGAGCTCAACTTTCATCATATATCGAGTTCCAAATTCCAACCCAATCTCAACTCAACTTTTCAACCTAATCATAAACGGGGTAATTCTAGATATCTTGGCTCTAACTTTCCCAAGTTTCTTTCCTGTCCGAGGCTGTGCCGTAGGTTTCATAGCAAGAACTTAATGCCAGAAAGAGCTGCTAGCACTTCGCGACGATTCAATTTTAACTCGCCAAAAAAAACATATTAGCTAATTTAAAAAAATGGGTGTCCGAGGAAAAAACCCCATTTAACCCAAATGTCCGGGGTTTTTGTAATTTTTGTCCGGCTTCAGAAATTTAGGCGATGATAGCCTTATACTAGCTGTAACCTAAAAAACCTTTTTGATCAATTCTTAACTGATTGCTTGGAGAGGTTCAGGATATTCTAAATTCAATGATTTTCCATTTGTAACTCTTTAACAACTTACCTATAGCTTAGCGGGAGTGACACTTATTTGGCAAAATTGTCACACATATGGGCCTCGCAATTTTGAGTTTATAACTTTCCATCATAAATTCGTTATTTGCTACCTTACTCGCTTTAAAAAGGCCCTTTGAAAGACCTTTTGGAGCGCTTTTTTCCTACTGGGAAGATATTCAAACACACATATGGAAAACCCAGCTTAGCGGACTGATTTCGTGGAGTTTTCTTGGTTAACGAAACTTTACTCAACCCCCATGGTCGATAAATCTTAATAAACTCAGGGTAAACTCTACAAGGAAACTCAGTAATGATGCCATAGAAAATTTCTTGATAGATCCTGAAAAGCATTCAGTTCAGTTCATGCGCGAGAAAACAGTGTAAATAATAACCTGGATAATGCTGGATAACGAAGAACTAGAACGAAGAACTGGAGAAAATATTTAGTGGAGGGCAAGGCTCGAAATGAGCAGTAGCGACATAGGCCCAAAGGAAGGTTACTAAAATCCTGGGGAATGGACGAAGAGCAGGCGATGAACTTTGCGTCTAAGCTCTTGCATGTTGTATGGGTTTGGCAATACTGACTGTAGAAGCTTGTTCCATAGTCGAGTTGCTCTAGTTATAAACAAACTAGCGAAGGCTATGACAGGAGGCATCAGTGTATGTGTGCTATCACAACTTACCCTTACGATTATCGTATGCACTCTGCTAATTACACAACAATTTTTAATTAGATCAGTAAATGCACTAATATGCTCTATCACTAATGCACTAATCACTAATATGCACTAATTACAATTCACTGAATTAGTTCACTTTGATACTTGATATCACTTGTCAATCAGACTTTCACAATTTGTAACAATAAACTGTTCCTCTGGAATTCATCGCCGCTTTTATATATGGCCTGTTCGAACGTTCCAGAAATGTAAATTTCCGGAAATTTCTCGAAATTTCATGTTCTCGAACAATCTTTGACCTTATCATTGGTATTTAAAAATTCTAGTACTTTTTCTTAAGTTGTCGAATGTTTTCGAAATTTCGGAAATTTCTCGAAAGTTTCTAGAACCTCGAACTTTCAAGAATTCCCGTAAACTTTCCAGAACCTCCACTTTATCTTATCTAACATTTTTAAGTCGCGTTGGTTTATTTAAGAACTTTCTCGAAAGTTCTAGAACTTTCGGGAATTTCTCAAAGATTTAAGAACTTTCAACAATTTCTTGAAAGTTTTCTAGTTTGTATAAACTTTTCTGAAGGTTCTCGAACTTTAAGAAATTTCTCGAAGGTTCTAGAAGTTTTTGCAATTTCTCGAAAATTCTCAAACTTTCAACAATTTCTTGAAGGTTTTCAAGTTTTTTTAAACTTTTCCGAAGGTTTCAGTCTCGAACTTTCAGAAATTTCTCGAAGGTTTGGAAATTTCTCGAAAGTTCTCGAACTTTCTTAAATCTTTCTGTAGGTTCTCGAACCTTCTAGAATTGCCTTGAACTTTCCAGAACCTCCCCGAAGTGTTCGAACTTCCTCGAACCTTATAGAAGTTTTGGTTGAGTTTCAGGTCAAGTCAACCTCATTCTAAACCGTTTTACTCCAAACCTTAACCGCCCAGCCCAAAACCGAAACCTTCTTCATGGATGGGAGGGTTGGGGCTACCCTACCGTTACCTTTTTTGGGCTGCATTGGTTCGTTTTAGAGTTTTATCGGAACATACCGACATACAACTTTCTTTTATAATATATATTGATTTCAAGATCAAAGTATGTGTGAAAATTAAGGCGGCAGACTGCGCGAATGTGCTGAGCGGGCTAATATTGTGTTGCGTGAAATGCATAGCCATGGAGGCAGATGGTTTTTTTCAGTGGAACGGTCATTATGGTAAAAATGGTGAAATTTTCTGTTTTTTGTGGTCGCTTAATAAGCCAATTAAAGGGCAAACATCGGCAACACCAATAAGATTGAAAGCGTGATTTTGCACTTTGTCCAGCCACGCTAAGGTAGTTCTCTGTACCCCAGCCCGAACAAACGAGTTAAATTCAGGGCAAAGACAAATATAGGACTAGCAGATAATAGCCAGGGGTCAATTGCTGAAGAAGGAATATTGCTTCTTGCTATTTAGAATATCTAGTTATTGCGACGCAAATATTTGGTTAATGTTATACCTAGGCTATTAAGAGAAGGTTAGGCTTTTCGATTTAGCTGTTCATTGTATTGGACATAAAATCAAAATTAAGCAGGAAAGTTTTAGTACAGGGTCCGCCATGGAACGTTTTTTTTCAACTAGTGCTTATTTCGTGTATGGCAACACTTAGCTCATGTCTGATTTGACAGATAATTAGTTTTATCCTTCCCCTGAACGAATATGGTTGTGTATACGCTTGAACAACGCTGGGAAATATTGCGACATTACTTTGAAAATCATGGTAATGTTGCAGAATGTGTGCGAAAATTGCGTACGGATTTTGGAAGAACAGAAGCACCGTCAGCTCCGTATGTTCGTTACCTTGTGAAAAAAAGTGAAAGAAACTGGCATCCTCATCGATAAACCCTCGCGTGAAAAGCCAAAAACAGTGCGTACACCAGAGAATATTGCTGCTGTGGCCGAAAGTGTGCGTGAATCGCCATCAACAACAGTTAACCGTCGTTCTCAACAATTGGACATTTCGCAGACATTATTGAGACGAATTTTGCGTAAAGACCTTGGTATGACGCCGTACAAAATCCAATTGGTTCAGGAGTTGAAGCCAACTGACCATCCAATGCGTTTTCGCTTCGCTAAGTGGGCCTGCGATCGACTTGCAGAAGATGCGGATTTTGCCAAAAACTCATCTTTTCAGATGAAGCTCATTTCGATCTTGGCGGGTATGTAAACAAGCAGAATTGTCGCATTTGGGGCACAGAAAACCCGCACGCATTCATTGAAAAGCCGGTGCACCCAAAACGAGTCACTGTTTGGTGCGGATTTTGGTCCAGAGGCATAATTGGGCCATTTTTCTTCGAAAATGAGAAAGGAGTGGCCGTTACAGTCAATGGCGATCGTTATCGGGCCATGTTGAACGAATGTTTGTACACAGAAATTGAAGAGGAGGATATTGGCAACATTTGGTTTCAACAGGGCGGCGCAACGTGCCACACAGCCGACGCTACACTAGATGTTTTGCACCCTGTTTTTGAAAATCGCATTATCAGCCGCAGAGCTGATGTCGTTTGGCCACCTCGGAGCTGCGATTTGACACCGTTGGACTACTTTTTATGGGGTGCCGTCAAAGATAAGTGTTACGCCGACAAGCCAGAGACAATTGACGCTTTAAAGGACAATATTCGTGAAGCCATTGGTGAAATACAGCTGCACACAATCGATAATGTACTTAAAAATTGGACCGATCGTGTAGGCTACTGCATGGCCAGCCGAGGCAGCCATTTGAATGAAATTATTTTCCATCATTAACCGGAGGGATTGTACTTTCAAATAAAAAAAGAAATTTGAAAAAATATTCAGTAGTTTTTTTTTTATAGCATTTTCAAAAAAAAAGTTAATTAGCGGACCCTTTACTTGCTTATCTTGCATTGTCGAAGCCATTGGAGTATTGAAAATTGTACTCATTAATTGAACACCTGCATAGATGGTATTTGGTTTAGATTTGACGCCTTTCAATACTACATTTATTGATCGGCCGTTCATTCCAATTCGGTACCAATAGCTTGGAGTTTAGTTAACAGAATGGAGTCCCATGCTCTATTAAAATCCTTACAGATAACTAGAGCAACCAGGGCAGACTCCACGATAAATTTAGTTGAAATGCATCGTGAGGCATCACCAGACAGTAAATCTTTTCGGTATCAAGCCGTACTGCCTATCGTTCAATATTTGATTTCATTGAAGATGGCTTTGGTGGATATCTTAAAATTCGAACTGATTCAGAGGTAAAAAAAACTACAAAAATTAAAATTCCAGTTAAAAAAAAAAAGACAATAAAATTTTACTTTTAGAATTCATATATGTTTTATTTAATTTTCACAATCTGGCTTAACTATTACAGGCTCTGCACATTTATACTCTTCCAAAAATCTCGGCGATTCAAGCAGAACATTCTGAAAATCATCCTTCTGACTCTGTGACCAATTCTGATTAATCAATTGCTGTGAGATGAGTGTGAATAAAACTTTATTTATTGACAAATCGTTTTTGTCCATAAACCTATTCGTTAGTCTAAAATTAACTTCATTTCCTTCTAGTTTTCCTCTTACTACATCGATGAATCCATTGAACCAATATTTCCGAATAGCGTATTCATCACATTTGCTGCCCGGATGATTCTTTTTGTCGTAATTATGCTCCATCCACAACATATGAAATACGGCATATATCCTCGGTTCATTTTGAATGTAGTACACAAAGTTGACAAATCTCCTGTATTGTTCAGGATCTTTAAAGCGCATAAAGTGAAGATTTTTATTCACTTTGATTACATTTAAAAAGAAATCGTCATCGGTGAAATTTAATGATGGTACGATAGCCCAATCTCCGTCATTGATTTCTTTCTTCCATCGATGTGCAGCCAATATGGCGTAAAGACTATTTTGGATAAGGTCAAGTGATTCATCTATAAACGTCTTGTCGTGGGGGGTTAAGAGCCCTGTTACCAAAGCTCTTGTGAATGAGTATGGAGATGACAGGAATGTAAGTTTGTAACAAATCTCTTTATTTTGCAGAATCTTGTTGTGAGTGTCGTGTAACATTCCGAAAATAATATAAAAAAGGAAATGACTAAGATCCTTCTGGTCGGTTTCATCAAAGATTTTCAAGAATTCGTCAGCATATCTGTCAGTAACGCGGATCACGTAGTTTTTAAATTGTGAATTCATATTATTTAATAGCGTGCTATCCATGCTGATGAGTTTCTCCTGTAGCCTCTTGAAGGCTGCCTTAATATTTGTTATCTCATCACTAGTATATCCAAGATCCTCGAAAAGATCTCGGAACATTTCTGGCTCATTGTTATCATCTAAGAAATTAAATTTCATTAATATTGGCAAGCTGATTTTGGGTATATCAGTAAATCCAAAACCATTATATATTGGTTCATCAGGTACTAGTAGCTGAGCTAGCGTTAACACATTTGTATGAGAACGATACCACCTATAACTTTCTTCATTTGTAACACCTTTATCGTCAAATAAAACTTGAAAATCTTCAATTTCTTTAAAATCAATATTCCCTACACTTTCTTTGAAATTATCACTCAAATTATAGTAGCACGAATTGAATAATTGCTCCCATTGCCACGAATCTGGTGTTTTGTAATTGTAGATATCCTTATAAAATTGTATATCCGGCTCTGATATATATTTTCGAATTGGTTCCAAATTTCCAGTCACATAATCCACATAATTCTTGCAAGGATCTACATCCTGATTGTAGGATAACTTAAGTTTATTAACAAGCTCGTCCAGTCGCTGCTTTTCAGTATTTATGTAGTTTAACGACAATGGGCTATCGGCTGTTGCACTCACTATTACAGCCGCGGTAAAAATAATTATTTTAAACATTTTTTGATAACACTTAATCCACGTTCACTGGAGGAATGACTCTAATCGAATTGAGGAACTTTCCGAGGCTTAAATAGATGACAAAATGTGATTACCTTATCATGAAGTACCAGAAAGCTTGGATCCTATTATAGAAATTCACAAAATTATTGCACGTTCTTGTATAATAGTAAAACCGAGGCGATAACCTTGTGATCTTCAAATTTTGACCCACACCCAAATTATCTTCACTTCAAATTCCGGTCTAAAAATTAATCTAAATTGTTACAAAAATTACTTAACGAACGTTTTTCCTAAAATTATATTAAGAATCTTTTTTGTTTTGTAAATTGGTGATAATAAGCTGGGAAGCTTAATAGGACCATTTAAGAGCTTATACTGTACTTAGTTGTGCTGAAAAGATC
Organism: Thereva unica; assembly: GCA_949987705.1. Taxonomy (NCBI): domain Eukaryota; kingdom Metazoa; phylum Arthropoda; class Insecta; order Diptera; family Therevidae; genus Thereva; species Thereva unica. The sequence goes on from OX465285.1 coordinate 87,529,854, forward strand.
TTACTTTAAACCATTTAGCAAGCTGAAAGAGCACCTGGTTATGGTTCATATTCATATTCTTGAAAACGTTGCGAAAAAATAGGTTTAATGATACCAAATCAAAATGCCGGTAGCCTACCAAAATGGCCACATCATGAAGGAAAGGAGACTAATATAAGCAAAACCCATAAACGTATAATATAGATTGCCTCGCGAATTCACACCGATAGGGCTGCACCTCTGTATTTTCCAACTTGACTTACTTTCGTTATTTCATGTCTTCCCGAAAATCCCCCGCTATTTCCCCTCGCGAGTAAAAATAAAAATGGTCTTATAACGGGCGAACATAGGGCGCTTGGGTTTTTGGGGGCCTCGGTAGTCTAGGGGTAAGGCGCCTGACTACTATCCCAGAGGTCTCGGGTTCGGATGGCCGAGGACTCTGTTTCAATCACGGTCGGTGTTCGCCCGTTGTAACGTCATTTTTTTGTTTTTATTCGGGCTGCCAAGATAAAATCCGAGAAGCCATTGTCTGTGTTGACCTGTTAAAGATGGATCCCGTCGTTTCTACCCCAACTTCTCTTACCACCTTCTCCAACACTATATTAAATAGGAGGCCCGGCACCTTGGATAAGGCCTTTCTGTGATGTGAAACTTTCTGAGAGGTCTCGTTGAACTCTTACTCTGCATCGCACTACCTCGATTGTAGCTCTTGCTACTTCGGTTAGGCGTTTTGGACATCGGAAGAACAACTCCTAGTTCATCAACTTTGGCGCTGTCATATGCCTGCTTGAAGTCTATAAACAGTACGTGAATATTGATGTTGAACTCCCGTGATTTCTCCAAAATTCTTCTTAAAGCGGAAATATGGTGGCCATATTGATAACTACCTAGTATGCCTTCTGTGATGGGTATAAGTTTCTGTACAAAATATTGAACATCATTTAATACGCTGAGTTGAGGAGGATTACACCGCTACAGTTTTCACATACAAGTAGCTCGCAAATTTTATTCAGGGGCTTATCACACCTTCCGTTCATTCAAGTGGGATCTTTTCCTGGCACCAGGCCGATTCTATAAGCTTGTGTAATCCGTTCCTTAGGCTTTATTGTTTTTATGTTTCGTCATAGCTTCTTGTACGTCGTCCGTTGTAGGCACCTCACTTTCATTAGCAGCACCAGTTTCACTATCATTATCGGCTGGTGCGTTTCTATTTGGTTGGTTCACATAACTTTCACTCTCTCTTTCGACGTCTCCGTTCAGTAGCTCATTAAACGAGACTTCCTCGATATTTCCAAGACTTCTTGTTTTTGGCTTAGCATCTTACCGGAGCGGAACTTTGGTACCCTTCCCCTAGCATACTTCTGCAAGACTTCAGTTGATCAGAGAGAAGAGAGGAGAAGTAGTGCGGAAAGTAAGAGAAGTCAATTGCAATGAATTGTAGTGTTACGGTTTATAGTAATTTTGATTTCATAATTGTGACGTTTCGATAAAAATACTGTGTAAGTCCTTTTTACGAAGCCTTCTTTATCTTATGTAAAAAGTATTGAATTTTTATATTCTTATTACTCAAAAACGAAGAGCGAAACCTTCTTCCCTGTTTCCAAAGAAGCAAAAATGAAAGCTTTGCTGCTTGTAAAACTTAAACCTTCTATATAGCTTCCCAGGAAGCTAATTAGAAGAAAATTAAACAACAAACTGCTTCTTCCTAATGACATGCAATGGTAAAAAGATATTGATAGGGATGCAAAAGGGAAGCATTTCCAAGCAACCTAAGCATAGCTTCTTTATGCATCAGTGAATGCTTCTATTTCCCACTGGGGTTATTCTGGTATACAGACTCATACAGTAATAATCTCAGACCCTGACGATGAAGCTTAGCCTGCCCAGCGGTAAAAGTGGAAGCATCCTCTGTAATCAAATTGGAAGTGCTTCCAGGTCGCTTTAGAAGCATTTTGGAAGATTTTCCTGTGCATATACCTACAAATAAGTTATTTTCAACTTTGTCAAATTCTCTGAATTTCGATTCGTAACGTTTCCTTTGTTGTGAAATATTCTCTTTTGAAAAAATTTCCAATTTAGAGTTGTGCGCCCGGTGAAAGAAGTCAGTTTATCAATGCACATAAGCTAATTGTGATTTCATAATAAATTAATTTATTTTGATTAATTAAGTGAAAGTAATCAGCTTAAAACCGAAGGGCAAAACCGTTTTTCCTGTTCCCAAAGAAAATGAAATCTTTGCTACTTGCAAAACTTAAATCTTCAAAATTGCTTCCCAGGAAGCTAGTTAGAAGAAAATTGAACAAATTGCTTCTTCCTAATGACATGCAATACTAAAAAGATATTGATAGGGCTATGAAAGAGAAGTACTTCCAAGCAACCTAAACATAGCTTCTTTATGCATCAGTGAATGCTTCTATTTCGAACGGGGCTGGCTCTCTCTTTGTGAAACCACCAACGTCACTTCTATGGGTTTCGGTTTCAAAATATAAGAAGGACTCACCTTTTGGGCAGACATGCTCCTCCGCATCGAGCCAACTTTGGGCTCGATAAGTCCCATGATGGGACCCTGTCATTAAGGACCTCGAACGTAAATACTAGGATATAACTCTTAAAATATTATTTTTAGTGTAATAATAAATTATTATTATTATTATTAAAATGTTTTTGTTTAAGTTATACACTCTCAAAAATTACACTTTCTATGTTTCTCTAAATGGAAAAAAAAAGAGAAAAACAAAATAAAATGTTTTTTTTTTTCTGAACACACGTTTTGATATTTTCATTATTAGTATTATTTTTTTTTTTTGGGTTTTTTTAAGACAACTTACTTCTCTAAGTAAATCAGTTATGTGATGATCAATTCTACAGAAAAGGTAGAGCTACGAGGTGTTATATTTTGTTTTTAAATTTTTGTTTTTTTTTTACTTAACTGGTTTACTCTTTACTCTTAAAGTCTCTTCTTATAGGTATAAAACAGGTGTTCGAACATGTAAAACTTGAACAAACTAAAAACAGAAAAAAACGCTGTAAGCTATTTTTTTATTATTTTACTAATTGGTATTTGGTTGTTGTTGTTGTTGTTGTTTTTTTAATACTTAAATAACTTGATCCACCTTTCCTTCAATATATATTTTTTCTTAAATTTCATTTTTTTGGTAATATTTTCACAATAAGAAATATTTATACAAATCAATCACTATTTTCTATCAGTCTACAAATGTGATAATAATTACAATTATAGTTTTCATTTTATTGGGTTGTTGTTGTTGTTGTTATATTGTTTCAGTGTTTTTAAATTTTTCATATTTCGCAAATATTATTTATGTAAATTTTGGTTTTTCCTTGTTTCAGTTGAAAAATATGAGGACAAAATCCTCCCGAACTTCCTGTTTTATGTTTTAGTATATTTTTTTGTTTGTTTTTAATTTAGTTTTTTTTTTCGAATAAAAAATATTGAATTTTTATTTTCTTTAATAAATAACCAAATAAGTGAGTTTTATCGTGGTTGTTGGTTCCGATTGAATTATTATTATTTATTATTAATATTTTCGGTTTTTATTTCTTATCAATAATTTTACGTGAATTTGTTATTTTTTTATTACTGCTTTGAAATCTGTTTTATTTTTGTTTTTGTTTAATAAATATTGTTTACTATTTTAGTTGTTTTTTTTTGTTTTTGCTTTTTATAATAATAACTTGAATTTCTGCTAAAAATAAACAGATTATTAAATATTATACATGTGAACGTCTTTTTTTTTTATTTATTTTTATACTTATTGTTTAATTATTGGTTTATGGTTTCATTTCTTTTTAATAATCAATATTTTTTTTACCCTGAAATTTTTACTTTTATTTATTCTATGTTTTTTTTCGGTTTAAAGTCAATTTTTCATTTTATTTATTAATTAATATATTTTTTTTATGTCTCTTATTTAAGTTTAAGCCAAATTTTTAATACCATTTCCAGTTTTCTTGTTTGTTTTATTTTTTGAGTGTATTAAAAATAAAATAAAAATAATTTAAAAACAAATTGGTGAAATTGTTTTTTTAATGTTGAAGGAGGAGGTTGTATATATAGTTTATGTATGTACGTATTTTCCAGATTTTTTTTATGCTTTTATTTTTAATTTTATTTTTTTGTTTAATTACATGAAAAGCACGATTATTTTTGTTTTTTTTTTGGTAAGCAAGCAAAATTATAAAATAAAATGTTTTTTTATATTAAGAAATTTTAATTAATAAAATAAGGCAAAAACAGAAGGCTAACAATATTTTTTTTATTATTTTGTTAATTTCGATGAATTGCTTGCTTGATGGGTGAACAGTAATTTTTTTTTGGACGGAATAAGAAAAATTTTGGAGTTTTAATAAATAAAAATGAAAAATTATGAAATAGCAATTTTTTTAAAATCGGTTTCAGAGTAATTTTGTAATACAGAGTGTGAATCAGAAGAAGAATAATTATAGAGTGTATTTGGACAATTTTTTCGTTTTTAGTTTGATAATACGGAGACATGAGAGATTATAATCAATTTAGCTCATGACACAATCAGCGCCAAAGTTTGGATTTTTGCGCCCGGTGTACTATGCCATATTGCGCCCCATAATCTGATAATTTTTTTTAACGCTGTGAAGGACAATGGAAAATGACACAAACACTAGATGGATGGAAGAAATAATTTTCATAGTTTGCGCAAAATTTTACCTTAGTCAGTTTCACATGAGTCAACATCCAACAAACAAATATTTGCTGAAAACTTCGTTTGCAAAGAATAGAGTAGGAGAGAAGGATAGGGTGGGCAATTATTCGAACTACTGAATTTTTTCAATGAATTTTTGAATCTACTTTTTGACAGCTGGGAAAAGAAAAGCCATGATAAGGGGGGAAAATTAACATTAAAAACAACAACAAGCTAAAGCCTTCTAATATAAAGTTCGTTGGAAGAGTTGGCTCTCGTTGGGCCTCCCATGCTACTCTTTATCGAATTTCAAAGGGAATAGACCATTACGGCCAAGTTTTGTTGTTTGGCCCGTGTGAAACTGGTCATATTAATTTGTTAGATAGTAGAGAAAAAAACAAAAAAGAGCAATTAAAGAGGAGTTTTGTTCTCCTCATTTCGTTCATTTAACTCTTTTAACAATTCTTAGGACAGAACTTAAAAAACAGCAATAGTGCCCTGAAGTTTATATCAATCACGGTAAACAGAAATACACAATACAGACCCAACGGAATTTTTGCTGCTGATTCTCGAAGACGAAGGTCTGTTCTTTCATTTTTTGAGTAAAATCTCGATTAAGTAAAATCTCGACTCGACATCTCTTGAGTAATCTTGAAAACCTCGAAGGTAAAATCTCTGAAAGCTTCCTGCACGAGGAGGAGTAAAATTTCACCGGTTTGCGTAATTTCTTGTACCTGTGAGAATACTTTTCAATTTTTTTTCAAAGCTTTTAGTAGTTTTTAATTCTTAATTTCTGAAATTGCGCCCCGGAAAATTGCGCCCGGTGCTGCAAACACTCATGCTTGTACTACTATGTCGTTGGTAGACATCGTTGTGCAATACTTAGCTTACCGAACTATTCTTAATTGTGACCAGTCAAAAGTCACAAGCTTTTAAGACCCGTGCATATCATTGAAAGTTTGATTCTAGTGACAATCAGATTTCTTGGTATTCTAAGCACCTGTTTATGGATTGTTAAAATACAGACTTGTAATACCAAATCAAATTGAAACTCCAGGGTGGCCACTATCTCTTGAGAGCAAAATTCGCTGGCTTTTCCAGGTTTTCTAGACAATATTTGAATTTTCCCAGACTTTGCGTTATATCATGAAATATAGATAATGTCGAAGAACTAATATTTCAGAAGCCAGATTGTAATATAATATTTAAAGTCAGGTATAGCCAGTGAGCAGCGGCCAAAAGGAATTGAGGCTCTCAACCGAAATTACTCCAAAAAATTCAAAGTTTAAAAGAGATTTTTGGGTTCTCCAATAGTTTTTGCAAGGCGAATTGTGATTCCTGGCCAAAATTGCTCTATAAATTTTTTGAGAAATTCTGAGTGATTTATCCTCCTTCGCCTGCCGCCGCGCGACCTGGGTGCAACACTAAAATTGATAAACATTCAATTTGTCAGCACTCAAAAATCACTCTAAATAACAACAAAATTTTTTAGTCTAGAGCCTCTCTTCCGGCAAGGCCATTCCATCACGGATCCTCAGTTAAAATGTATGCATAGGATATTTAGATATTGGTCAGCCAGTTCGCAGTTAAATTCATACCTTCCATTAAGATAGGCTGGTACAGATTTTATTAGAATTAAGACAGTACTTCTTTTAAGAGATGTTAAATTTGAAATGATTCATGTGATCCCAATCGAAGATCGATCATGCAGACATTATGTTATGCAGACAACATGAGATTGGCAGTTGTTAGCTGTCTTAAACTTTAGACTACTAGAACCGACAAATATATCTTTTGCTATTTCATTATTTCCTTTTATACTCAAAATAGGATAAAGAAAAAAAAAAATAATATTATGTACAAAAAAACATAAGGCCTGCTTACATATAAGACATATGGGCATTATTTATGTGATATATAAAGAAGTAAATAAGTAAATGTGTTTTTAAAAAAATATATTGATTCTAGATTTTTAGGCTTCTAAAATAGTCTTTCTATTCATCATTATCATTAAATATTCAAATAAAACATGAAACATAAAAGTGTTGTTATTAATGAAAAATAAAAAAATAATTAATATACAGATAGTATTATAATCTCTTTTGTTTCTACTAAACTTTTTTTTTTGTTAAAAGCATTTCAAAAATTATTATTTCTCAAGCTGCGAAACATATTATATATACAAATTCTAAATACACATAAAACACTTTGGTGTTCTAAATTTAACGTTTTTTTTTTGGTTTGTTTTTAAAGTGAAGCTAAAATTTATTATTAATTTTTTTTGCAACATTTAAAACTCATTTTTTTTAAATAATTAATTATTAATAATTATTTGTTATTATGATTGTTTATTTAAAAGAGTATAAATTTATAAATAAACATAAAAAAATTATATAATAAAATTATTATTGTTTTAAAAAAATATACATATATGCATACTCGTAGGTACAAAATTTATTTTTTAATAATAAAGCTGATTCTGTTTACTATTTTGTGAAGCCAATTTCACAAAATAAAGCAATTTTATTTAATTAACTGTTGACAAAAACCCACTTATATATCAATTCTTTTTATTCTTCAATTATTATATTTTCTTTTTATTTATTTAAAAAAGTTATACACATTTTTTTTGTTGCTGTTATTGTTATAATTATTAAAATCTTTACTAATCCACCATTCGTAGCTGACGATAAAATAGAAATGTTTAGCATTATTTTCTTTAAGTTTTTTTTTTTAATTTTCATTTCTAGGACATTTTTTTGAATTTGAATATCACATTTAAATTTGCTGTTAAATAAAATAAAATAGCTTGTCCTAAAATAATAAATTTTAAGTGTCCCAAAATGTTAAATTATGGAATAAGCTCCAACTACGCGAACAAAATAGCTGAGGTACAAGAATATCCGTGGCATGACATCCGCAGACAATTATTGTTCCTCGTACAAAAATATCATACGAATAACTGAAAGTCTAAAAATCTCTGATAAGTGTCTGTCTAAAGCCGCGTCTCCACCAACCGAACATGTTCGCCGAACAGTGTTCGACAGACATTTGTGATGTCCGCCGAACATTGTTCGGTGTTGTAGCGAACATTGATTTGTGAGCTATTGAAAATGTTCGTCGAATATGTTTGGAAACCAAATGTGGAATGTTTGTCCGTTTTTATGTTCGCGAACACTGTTCGGTAAACATGTTCGGTTGGTGGAGACTCGGCTTAAGTGAACCAACATAATTTCGATTCCATTCTAACGGTCAAAAATCGTGGGCAGGAGGTGAATCGTGAAGGGAATGTTGAATTGAAATTGGTTGTTGATATTGAATTTGTACTTACTGGACTTAGGCATCTTGTGAAGAGATTGCTTAATCCAGCACCTCTATGGTAAAATGGTTGTTGAAGTCGACATATGTGTATATCGCAAGCGGCTAAGCAGAGGTATACTTGGAACTCCGATATTGGACAGCCAGTACACCTCCTTTTGAACCCCTAATTACCGCAGAAAATGACCTAACTTGGATAATAATTAAAACACTTAATTTGCATAATTCGATTCCCAGGCCAAGTAGCCTAGCACCTACTTTTCACCCAGTGGTCTGGGACTGGCTCTGGATTCAGTAATAATGCACTCGAAGTTAATGGAGCAATGTAGAGCTGAGCTAGATAGGTTTAGTAGAAAGCACAATGTGACTGTAGTCTAGGTTCCCGGTCATAGGAGCATAGAGAAGAACGAGGAAATCAACTACCTACCCAAGCAGGGAGTCTCTCTGGAGATCGGAATCCGAGATGGTCAGCAGCCCAATAGGTGGAGTCAAAAACGCGATTTTTGATACCACCTACTACTAGCCTGCCAAAAGTGGAGAGTACTGGAGACTTGCATTAGGTGTGGGCGAATTTAGGCATCCTGTTCAACATCTGTTGTCGTAGCTGCGGGGGGGGCGAACGAGAGAGAACCACTTCTGTACTTCCTAGGTAAGTTCCCGGCTTTAGCTTAAGCCAAACAGCGCACTCCAGGCAGTTACGTTTTGAAAGATTTAAAAGAGTCCTTCTTTAATTTCACAGCCAAACAACTAGTTCGCGATCAAGGTACACTAGTTGTGCCAACAAAATGGCGCGCCAAGCGCTAACTGGTCCTCCGGTCGCACTGGAGGCAGCCCTTCACCTACCTACTTAGAGGAAAACAATGAAAGGAAGATATGAAGATTATAACTTTCTAGTGGTCACCGATGGAAGCTGCCCTGAAAAGGATGGACTAATATGATCGGGCCTACCAACCCAAGATGTAAAGTTACAGTCTTGAGAGCTGAGTCATATTATGGCTCACCTGGGAACAGATCCCGCAGCATGCATAGCATTGTGTGCACGCCCAAACGGGCCCACTGCTCAGTTTTTGATTCCGCAAGCATGATCATGAATTTTGTTTACAGAAGGCGTACACCCAGATGAGACACTAAGCTTTCAGAATTAAATTATTTAGCGTAACAAAATTCACAGTCTTTGCGGAATCTCTTGAATCGAAAAAGTACCAACAGGCTAACAATTCATGCTTGTCGAATCTGGCCCTATTGAGGCTCTGTCAGGAAGGACCTACTACTTCGTACAATATTCATGGGACTTTCGTGGAACAATGAAGCTGAAGAGTGAAGGTCGGCGTGGAATGTGCCCTATAGAGCACACACGAGCAAAGTTTTTGCAAACTCCTTCCCAACTAACCGAAGGCGTTCAGGATCCCGGGAGCCCAAGAAACATACCCAGACAGCTCGGCCGTTTTCCCGTTTTTATGGGAGAAAAGGAAAATATCACATTATATGTAATGTAGTTTAGCCAAAAGTGGTTAGCCAACTTACTAATTTGAATGAAAGGGGAAAGCATGTCAGTTTCTAAAAGGAAAACGCTGCATGTTACTTAAGATGTCCTGTAGTTTAGTACACTGTAGTCCTGGAATGTTATGCTCCATTTTTTAATTTATTTTTGACTACCGGAGTAAAAACAAAAAATGGTCTTACAACGGTCGAACACTGGCCTCTTTTTTTTAAGGGGCATATGATGGCCGTAAAATGTTTAACCATTTTTAATAGAGGCACATACGGCCTCACGACGTCAAAACCTGAACAAAGTATTTAAATGGCCTAGTAATGAGCCGTGCAAACGGGCGTACGACGGCAAATATGAGCCAAAAATGAGTCTGCACCAAATGTATTATGCATTATTTTCTTAGGTTAGGTTATTTACACTTTATTAAGTACCTTTAAAACCAAAGACTTGAATTTACTATGTATGGACGCAAATAGTTAAAGCTTCGTTTTTAACATTTTTTTGTATCAATTTTAGCAGCCTTCACCAGGAATATGTACATGACCTCGATATAACTTTGTCCAGCCACGGGTCTGGGATACAAACATAAGGCATAGAGGTGTAGAAAGTCGCACTTTTGGACCCAAAACCTCTACCGAAAGGAGGAAAAAACGAAGAAAGTCTAGCTTGGGTTTCGATGCCATTATTTGATGCAAAATACTGATTATATCGTGGATATACAATATAGGCAAGCATGTTTCGCTCGAGGACATAAAAGTGTGACACCATTCAATATAAACAGCTAATAACACACTCTATTCATTTTTCATTTTAAAATTTAAATGATTTATTGAAAATAGTGGTTGAAAAACTAAACTTTGGATTGTATATACAATATTTGGGACATTTTTTTTTAATATTGGGACAGCTTACTCTAAACCAAAAATTACATGAAGACGAATGATTGATAATATATTTAAACAAAATAGAAAAAAAAAGTAATAACAAATTCTTTTCTATTCGTACAAAAACAGTTATTTCTTTAATAATGGATATTAAACAAAAAAAAAGAAAGTGCTTACAAAAGTAATAAATGAAAAAGTAAAGTTTATGTTTTTTTTGTAAAATTTACATGCAAATAATAAATTTTTCTAATCTTAAAAATACATCAATTTTCTCTAATCTCATTTTTTAGGGTTACCTACATATATAAATACAATGTAACTGTATATATTCTCATCTAAATACTGATTTTATCTTTTTTTATGTTTATCATTTTTTTTTATTTTCTTGCTTTATCATTTTTTATATGCTCTTAAAAACTATACAACAGCTAAAATATGGGCAAATGATAAAAATGTTAAAATGTGAATATTTAAAAATTAAAAATAAAAAAATATAATATGTGACAAAAAATAATAAAAATAATGAAAAATAATGTTTATATACATACATGTAAGTGCTTCTTACACATACATATATAAATATGTATATATATTTATAAAATTACTTTATGTGTTTCTTTTTTTTATTTATATATATTTATGTATAATTGTTTAACATTTAAACTTACATTTTGCCTTAAGTTTTTTCTTGTATGTTTTGTTTTTTTGTTTTTGGTGTATTTTTGTTCGTGTGTGTATTTTTTGTATGATTTTTTATGTCATCTCTTTTACTATTTTATTTATTTATTTTTCTTTTATTTATTTTTTTTTTGTTTCTGCTAAACTTAAAACTAAATTTTTTATTCTACTTTAATCACAATTGCATCTTATATTAACTTCTTTTTTTTATTTATTATTATTATTTTAGTTTTTTTTATGTTGGTATTAATTTTGGTTTTAGCCTGGTTTCATCATCTCAAATTCTGAACATATATACTTGAATTTGCAAAATTTTTAATATGAAATTTAATTAATTTTTAAATTATAAAATTAAAATTAAATTTAAATTTTATAATAATTCAGAAAAAACAGGACAGAATCAAACTTGAGCAATGATTTATAATTTAAAAAAAAAAAAAAAAAAAAACCAAAAAATTAGCTGCCGATTTTATTTTTTTTTTTTTTTTGTAAATATTTATATAGTGTAAATGTTAATGTCTTAAAAATGTTTTATTTTTTCTGTATGTATGTAATTTTTTTTTCTTAACACACATCTACAAATTACAAGTATGTGTTTATGTGTAAAAATTATAATTGGGTATTAAGGAAGAGTATTTAAATTTGTTTTAAGTTATAAATCATGCCTTTTTTCTAGGTTTTCATTCTGTATTTTCTTTACTTTATTATTATTATTTAATTTTTTCTTCTGCTTGTTTTTTTTTAAACTCATATTTTAAATACTAATATTATTATTTTTTTTTTTTTAAATATAATTTAAGCCCTAGCAGTTCCATTCTGCTTAGGAATTCCAGTATTGTTCATTTCAACAATCACTGAATCAGGTAACGAACTTTTCCTATCTAAATCAGTCTGTCCATCTAGAAGAATATGTCCGTTTGCTGTTGTTACTGGAAGTTCCTAAAATGAAAATATTGAAGTTTTTATTAAAATTTTGGAATATTAAAATGTGGATTTGACGCCATCCAATACAACTTTGATTGAACGGCCAGAAAGAAAACTCTCAATCCAATTCAAGCTTTGGTTGAGGTATTCTAAAAGATCGCCAGTGGATCTTTTTTGTCCGAAGCCGTACTATTAGCCGGTTGGATTCTAGATATCCCATAAGCTTTTTATTGATTATCGTCTCCATGGTTTTGGAGAGAACAGAAGTAATTGCTGTTGGGCGGTAGTTGGAGGGAATGCTGGAGTCAATTTTTTTAGGTATCGGCTGAACATCTGCAAGTTTCCAAGAGTCTGGATAAACTCCGGAAAAGTATGACAGACCAAAAAGTTTTCGTAGAGGTTTTGCCAAAGGTCATAGGGGTATATTATCGGGTCCAGTTTGTTGACATCGAGCTGATTTAGGCACCTATTAACTTCGCAAGTCCAGATGCTGTCTACTGGATGGGTATTGTGCTCGAGAACTGGGGGTAGCGTATAAGTTTCGGGTAAAGAAGAATTTTAGGCTAACAGAGCTGCTAGTAAATTATCCTTGGATTTGCTGCTTGTTCTCACATTCTCATCGTAGATGAAGGAAGGGGTTGTGGATGTAGTGAAATATGTATGTTTATTTTAAACATTGGTGCGGAAACCCGGGAATGAACGAACCTTTAAAACGAACGAAAAGCTTGGCCCTTTTTAGGTAAAATTTAAGGTTATATTTCAACTACTCTGGCGCTTAAACATTGACTGGGACGAGAAAATTCCTGGTGAATACAATCAAATTTCGCTCGCTTTCAGAAGATTTATGCGTTAAAAAAAATCAAGTTCACGTTTTCGCGGATGCCTGTGATCGAGCCTATGGTGCTGCAGCGTTTTTACGTACAGTTGGGATTCAAGGAAAGGTATCAGTTCGTTTCTTGTGCTTCAACAACCGAGTGGCACCCCTCTCAAAGGGAGGAAGAAAGGAGTTAACATTGCTACGTCTTGAGCTGACAGCTGCCCTTCAATCCGTAAGATTTTTATTTAATATCATGCAAATTTAAGAATAGTCATTGATGAAGAATGGTTGTGGACAGACTCCAGTATCGCTCTAGATCGGGTTCTGGGTGAAAATCGTTACCGGAAACCTGACGTAGCTCGTATAGTAAAGGAGCTATGATCTATCAGCAGTTAATATAATGGGCATTATTGTCCAGACAGAGAGAATCCCACTGACGTATTGACAAGGGGCGTGAGTGCAATGTCGATGCTGAATTCTTCATTATGGTTGCCAGGTCGACCTTGGCTTAGAAAGAGGTTTAACGATTGGCCTGCTGAAGACTACGGAATGGATGAGCCAATTTTGTGTACGGATGTGTTTGCTGAATTATACAGGGTGTCCCACATAAACTTACAAAGCGGCCGGCTGTGGATAGGTCTTGGATAGACGAACAAAAAATCGTATGGGTGGGGGGGGGGGGGGGGGAATCGTAACGGTTTAGCCGCTAGGGCGTTTCGAAGTTTTTTTGCTACAGTTTTACATATCACCCTGTATTTTTGTAACCGTATAACCTATTTTCATGGTTATGGTACCAGTGCACGCAGAATTCCTCCACCTATCTACAACGGTAAAAATAATGGTCCTATATTACCAACTTTTGGAGTTATGAATCGCCAAAGTCAGAATTTTGTTATTTTTTCACTAAAATTTCAACTAAAACCACCTTTTTCTCCAAAAAATACGTGATAAACCAATCTTTTTTTTAAAAAAATTGGAAAGCTTGGACAATTTCCTATGAATAATGTAATACAACTTATACGCTACGGCCTCCAGTTTTGAAGTTATAAGCATTTTTAATGTTGAAATTGGCTGTATTTCGTCCTTCTTTAGTACTTTTCCATCTGAGCTTTATCGAAAAGTACCAAATAAGCACCAAATTAGGCAAATTTTATCATTAAAATTGCTTACAACTTCAAAAGTAAAGGCCCTAGCGTAAAAGTTATTATACATTATTCATAGGAAATTGTCCAAACTTTCCAATTTTTTAAAAAAAAAATATTGGTTTATCACGTATTTTTTGGAGAAAAAGGTGGTTTTAGTTGAAATTTTAGTCAAAAAATAACAAAATTTTGACATTGGCGATTCATAACTCCAAAAGTTGGTAAGATAGGACCATGGTTTTTACCGTTGTAGATAGGTGGAGGAATTCTGCGTGCACTGGTACCATAACCATGAAAATAGGTTATACGGTTACAAAAATACAGGGTGATATGTAAAACTGTAGCAAAAAAACTTCGAAACGCCCTAGCGGCTAAACCGTTACGATTTCCCCCCCCCCCCCCCACCCATACGATTTTTTGTTCGTCTATCCAAGACCTATCCACAGCCGGCCGCTTTGTAAGTTTATGTGGGACACCCTGTATAAATATACTCCCATCGTAAATATTAGCGACTTCAGCAGCTGGACGCGTCTAGTAAGACCCGGTGGGTAAAATTGGGGCAGCTTATTTTGAGCCTATGCTTAAAATATGCTCCCGAAGGAGCATTACTGGGGTTTACATAAATTTTATAGAACGAAGAAAACGGGCGATTATCTTCGTAACCATAAAGGGTGACACTAGTACACTTAATGGACCGGCTCTCGTTCGATAAGGAGGACAAGCAGCTTTGGAAGTGGTTAGAATTTAGTTGGGGGACTGCATTGGTAAAACCACGCTCACGCTTCGAAAGCAAAAGACAATTGTGAAAGATGAACAAAATAACAGTTTTTCAATAGCGGTTCACATATCGACAGACGTCCAATAATATTCTTTATTAAAAAGCTTTTTTATAATGCTTCTAGAGCGCTTTTAAAGAAGCATAGAAATGTATGCTCCCCTGCAATGACATGCAATGTTAAAAAGTATATGCAACTGGTATGGAAACAAGAGTGTTGGAGTATGGGCTGTACCTAAGCTACCTTCAGAGAGTTCTGAGTTGAGAGGTTAGTTGATATACTTTTTGTTGGATATTAACACTGAGCAGAAATTTCTTCTGTCTACGCCTACATACATTTGACTTTGCTCATGATAGCCTTGGTGACCCGGAAAAGAAAAAAATTCGTGTTCTTTCTGCGGAAACACAGGTCCCAGTTCTTGACAGAAGAAGTGAATAAGCATCAGCCAGTAGGCTTTCCCATATTATCATACAGCTCCATTAGGAACTGTGTTGGTAGGAGCAAACAATTGATATGGAAATGCTAACTAGGCAGTGGTCCGAGTACCAAGAGGTGAGTCAGCATCTAAGGAGTACCGTATTGGATTGATAAATACAAATAGGTCACAGAGGGGTGCTCCTTGTAGTACAATGTATGAAATCACGTATGATGACCTACATCGGGAACGGGAACCTGGCTTTATAGATGAACGATGAACTAAGTCACGTTTTATGACTGTTGACATGAACGATTACAAAGTTCATTGGCTGCTTAAAAAACAATTATGAAGATACACTTTCACCTGGAAATTCGGTTCAACCTCAGATGTTTGGAGACAGCGTAGAAGCAAATGAAAGTAGTAAGACCAAGACAGGATTGATAGACAAAAAAAGATATGAGATAAAAATTGCCGAGTAAGCTAATTGCACTGATTGTGAGTATGAAAGTGAAAAACAGTTCAATTATAAAATAAATATGCGTTTTGGCATCTCTTGAGTCTAACCATCATTGTTTCTTCCTCTTAATTTTGGCTATACTTACTTGATACAAAACAGCAGCATCCAAAGCCATCAATTCCTTCTTGGAAAGTTCCTCAACCACAGCAGCTGCATAGCAATCTCCGAGCATGTTATTAGTTGTCCTAATCCGATCACTAAAAAAATAGATACACATTAACAAAAACCATTCAACCAAACATAATAAACATTATTCAACTTACACAAACCAGTCAATGGCGAAAAGCAACGTTACATCTTGTACCGGAGCATCGATGGCAGATAGTACAACCAAAAGCAATACTAGAGCAGCACTAGGAACACTAGCCGAACTCATTGATGCAGCAGTGGATGTCAATAGTACGGTAACAATTTCACCGAATCCCAGCGTCATACCACTCATCTGTGCTATAAAAATAGAGGCCACGGAAATGAACAATGCGGTACCATCCATGTTGATATTGCATCCGATTGGTAGGACGAACCGCGTTATCCTTTGGTCTATCCTCAGCTTATCATTCATGCAGCGGAATGTAATAGGCAATGCTGCAGCACTGTTTTTTTCAGTTGAAAAATTTTCAATTTTTGTGTGTTGGTAATGTGAGTAGTAGTAGAGTAGTAGTAGTGCATGGGTTTCGTATGGAAAAGTTAACAACAAAATATTTTTATAAATAAATTAAAATAAAATATCTTACGTTGACGCTGTAGCGAATGCTGTTAGCATGGCGTGTATTAGTCCACAGTAGAATTTGAATGGATTCCGTCTCAGGAATACAAAGTATATTAACTGCATTACAACAAATTGATATAGAAAAACGCCAATCGCTACCGTTATTATGAACCACATCAGCTGTGACATAACCAAACTTAAATCGTTAACACCCAAGATTTTTCCAGCTATAACCGAACTAATACCAAGCGGAGTTAGCCACATAACGCATGTGACCATCTTCATCACAACCTCAAACACAGCCGAAAAGAAATCTATCACTACTTGACCTTTGGGACCGATTGTCCCAAGTAATGTCCCAAAGACTAGACAGAAGAATACTATTCCCAATGTATTCGTACCAGTACGATATTGTACAACACGTATCAGCTCTGTCTCTGCCTGCGGCTCACCATATGCATCCGTTGCACCAAGTCCTGTTTCGTTGAGGGTTTCGTTGAAATTTTGCAGGATTGTTGGCTTTGGGACATATACAGTATGAGCTTGCTGGAACGCTGCTTGAAACAAATTATCTGGAAAAACATTTCTGAAAAGAGAATTAAAATATTTGTGGATTAGAAAAATTTATTTTTTGGTGAAGAAATAAAGTTTATGATAAGAGAGAAATGAAAATTTGTAATGTTGGAGTACTTGCTTTGCCATCTAGTCTTCGTGAACCATACACAGATCCCTCCGACTCAAGCTTTAGGAGTTTCGAAGCAGAAATCCGTCAAATTGAAAGGACTGAGACAAGATTACACATTGCCAAATATAACAACTAACTATTTTGTCATCCTAAGAGGAAGAGCCTCAAGGTAATGTCCACCGTTATTTCAATTCTCCTTAGTTAAACTAGTGGTGGTTCCGGAATCAATAATACAGTGTCAAACGCTGTCTTACCAGGGCGTCAGTCTTTTCAGTCTTTTCCAAACAGTAACTTTTCGTTGATGCATAGTCTTCTCAACAGTAACTCTTTGGTCCTTACCAGCCCAGATGCGACAATTCTGCCTGTTGACGAATCCATTGAGGTGAAAGTGTGCCTCACCGCTGAAGATGAGTTTCTGTGAAATCGACATCTATTGACGTTTTCTCAGGTATCAGTTTGGCTTATTAAAGACATTCAAACTGTCCGTGGGCCATTGACCAGATTTAGGCCATTGGGTTAGAGATTTTTCTTAGGGTGGGCAGTCGGCCAGCGTTGTTGACAATTTCTTTTTGATACTCTGACAGGTTCTTGGTAAGAATGAACTGCTGAGATGTAGGAAATCTGCTAGATCACTGAATAACAGTTCAGTAATCTAGGAGGTGTTAAAAATTTCATCGTTGCGATCATGTGGGAGTTTGTTGTGTGGCTTTGCGTAAAACTAATAAAGTTTTATACGTAGTCGCCACATACTCCCCTCAGCGTAGCGTTAACAGAACGTATGAAAACATAGTCGGCGTCCTCCAGGGCTGCTGTCACGTAGACATTCTTTTGAACGGGTGGTCGAAAATGTATTGTCTTTATGTTCGGCATATAACAATGAAGGCGAGAGAGGAATTCAGGTTCTTCAATTGGGTTTTCATAACTTGTGGTGGAAATGGAATTGGGTAATCTCAGGTTTTGATCGTAAAGAAGCGTAAGTCGGTCTTGATTGAGTTGCGGATGCCTAAGATGACAAAGAACAAATCTTCACTTACAATGAGGACTGCGACCCATTGCCATTAAGGCAGCTTTTAGTTTCCTGTGGAACTGTTCGACAATCCCTTTTGATTGCCTGGTTGTCCGGATTTCATGAGTGTAGAGTAATTTGGCCACTTCACTGAACATTTCCGATTATAATTGCAAACCTTGATCGTATGTGACCTCAAGAGGTACACTGAATCATGGAACCAATTATTACACTATTGAAGCGGACATGCCTAAATTTGGGAATGATTCAAGCCCTCTCGTGAATCGTGGTTAAACTATAACAGTATCCACGAGATTCTAAGTCCATATTCATATGTTCAAATCTATTATTTGGAAGCTTGAAGGCTTCAAATAAAGATTTGGTATGCTTTGACCGGGTTGTGAAAAATATATATGTATTATAACGATTCAATGTAACGAACTATGCGAAAATGCACTCGTGCTCGGCCTGCTTGATCCAAGTCGGCTATGCTTTTGTGCAGTCTTTTGCAGTCAAGTAATAGGCGAATAGTAGGACGATGTCCCTACACTCTCACAGAAATGCAGCTCGTATTCGCATGTCTTTCGTGTTTGAGTTTATTCACGAAACTGACATATCTAATACAATTCATTCTTACATTATTGGAGTATAAGCATAGTGTTGGGAACTTCAAATAGGAATTTTTGTTACTCTACCTTTTTTCGTGACAATAAGGAAGTGCAGATCCAAATTTTCACAATTTACCCTTCAACGAGCTTCCACACAAGTGGCTTAGGTTTGAAGTTTCTTTTCCCGACATTTGAATTACGGTTTGAGTCTAAGAATAACTTTAATTTTTGTAGCTGCAACAAGGAAATTGCTTTAAATTCCTTTATTTTCGTTTTGGAATAAACTCAAAAATCGTCATTTTTAACAATAAAAAAGAAAGTATGATTTGAAGTAAGAATAATTCTTTTAAAAAATTGAAAATATTGCGAAAATTCCACGCGAAAAGCTTGAAAGCTCTTAAAAAGCTTATCATATTTCCACACCATTAACCTTGGCACAAATGGCATAAAAACTGGTCGAACAAATCTGAAAAGTCCTTGATATGATACAATGACACTGGTTCAAGCTGTCGTCTGTACTAAGTGAAAAAAGACGGTTTCGTAACTTTCAGACATTTACTAAGCTTACGGAAGGGTAGTGAAAAGATAACACAAATAATTTACTTCCAGTGAAACTTTTTAGCCACCCCATTCCCGAAGGGTTCAGATAAGCTCATCCTGTGTGTGTTTACTACTGCGTAGCAAAGAAATTTATATCAAATCAACCCCAAAATCACCAAGGTATTTAAAATGGCATTCTAGCTCTAACCCCACTTGTGCGGTTACGATAAGCCCCACCCCCTTAGTTGCAAAAATTATTTAAATTAATCTATCAACAAGTTATAAACAGGAATGTACGCTCTTAAATATCGTCATTAGCACTGGTTGACATTGGAAAATTGATTTTGGCTAAATGCCAGCAGAATTTCATCTGCCGAACACAAGATTCATGAGGAAGAGAGACACAGGAACCACCACCACCATTCTACCTATACATCGTGTCTTATATAAAGTGAAAAGTTTCTCCTTACGGTAATAATTCTAATATAAAAATAAACTAAAAATACCATAAGAATCTCATCTGTTATAGTCTCGACACAGTGAGTGTTTTTGTGAGGAGAGCGGCAAGGCAGCGCGCTTTTAATTAGCAGACACAAAGTTTATTTTAAGTATTAAGAGAAGAAGAAAAATAATAAGATATACTTGAATAAATTGCAATTGTCATTGCTATTGTTAAAACTCATGACTACATTTCAGATGTTTTATTTAAGTTTTGTTTTAAATTAAGTTTTAAATTAGAATAATCATTAACGACAAAACTAACCTGCCAAGATCCAAGAGGCTGTCCAATAAATTAGCGGCACGATTATCAGCCGAACGGTCCAAAGTATTATGTAATCCAGGATCCCCAGGGTGGATAAGCAAAACCAAGCAAATTCCCAAAATAGCGTTAAAAAATGATGTTGTTGCAAAATAAACAAGGGTCCGTAGAGCGATCTTTCCATTCATGCGGGCATTTAAGCTTGCCGAGCCGGCAATTAAGCTGGATATTACAAGCGGCAGGATCATTAGCTTCAAGACACGCATGAACAATTCACCAGGATATGCGATCAGCATTATCGAATCGGCACTCAATCGTAATGGTCGAAGACTGAATCCTGAAAGAAAAAAGGGAAAAAAATATTTTTAGAAACAATTTAATTGTAGGATGAAAATTTGGTCTAAAATTAAAATTCAATCAATTGGTATAAAATTTGTATAAAAATTCTTCTTCGTTTTCGTCAAGACGTGATTTCCTCAATAATTCATTCATTCCTCTAGTCACCAAGTTGTGGAAATTTCGAAGCAGAAATGCAAAAAAATAAACGTTATGGTACCAGGGCGGGTTTTTTTCTTCAGAACGTTATCTGGAAGGTGTTACCATGTTGTAATAAGAATAATAGTGTTGTAGATCAAGGGCAGTGTAAGCAATTTTGCAAAATCATAAGAGGAAAAGCAGCCACTACTCTGAGAAGTGTATGCTTAAACTGGATCTCCCCTGGGAAGAGTGGGGTAGGAGCGGAATACCCTCATCTGGTAGAACAAATTTTCACTAATATCAACCAACCTGTATCTGCAAGTATCGAAGCCCATAGACACGTGACCAGGCACTTTTTTTAATATCCTTAGTTGTTCAGTGTTAGCAATTGTGGTGCTGGAGGTGGCAAAAATAAATTAACACAAAATCATCTCTGCCGAGAGAGGCGAGAAGTTTTGAAGGACTCATTCTGGGGGAAGAAGCAGTAAGATTATCTCGCAGTTTTCCCTTGACGGTTGGCGACCGACTCAAGACGTCCCACTAAATCGTCGAGAACCAGCTGGTATTTTATGAATCCGTAATTCTGTACACCAAGCACAAGGTACTTATTAAATCTAAGGTAATCGTTTGACAGCTGAAAACAGGCATGGGTATTATTTCCACGTTTAAGTATTTTTTTTATCTATGGAGACGTGATTTCCTCCGTTCCATTCATACCTATAGTCACCAGGTTGTGAAAAATTTGAAGCGGAAATGTAAAAAAAAGAAACGTCATGGTACCAGACCGGGTTTTTTCTTCAGAACTTTAGGTTTTTTTTTTCAATTTAATGTTTTACCAAGTAGCACACATCCGTTGCTCCTTTTGGTCCATATATAATAATTGAGTAACAAAAATGGCGCATCCAAAATGGCGGACAATTTTGCTTTTCCATGAAACTCATTTTATGAGGGTTTTTGATGGAGCTGATCCTCAATGATACTATATTTATGTTTTAAATATTTTTTTACGAGAAAGAAGATATCTTTGCTTTGTGGATGGTCGTAAAATTGAATTTTGGGAGGATCTTTGATATCCAAATCCTTACCAGAGAGCAATGAACCAACTCGACACGGATCATGACGTTCTCCTGTACCCAATTAGATCCAAATCAGAGTTGGGTGCAGGGGCTTGAGTTTTTTTCCTCTCGCTTATTCTCTGAAAATGCCACCGCTTGCCGTACTTCGCTAGTGTTTTCCAGGCAGAACTTCTGGCAATCTTTCAAGCTTGATGCGTACCAATACTATCATATCAAAGTCCAGGAGCCAGGGTAATTCTGTCATCAGATAGCTAAGCAATGCAAAGCTGGCTGAAAATTGCCAGAGCTTTTTTCCCTGGCTGAGAGGTACAGGGTCACCCTTCAGTTGGTTTCGTGTCAAAGGATATTGAGGTAAACGAGAAGGCAGATGTTGGGGAATGTACCGAAGCCTCAGTGCGTGGTAAAGAGAGATATATCCGTATAGTTTCTCCTAGTGGCTTGTTCCAAATGGAAGAGCCCAAGGCTATCATCATATGTCAAGGCTAGGAAGGATATGGGTTAGGGGTTGGCCATAAATTACGTGAGGGGATTTTTGCGAAAATTTTGTGTAGGATTTAGCCATATCTTAAGGTCATCTTTTACACACAAATTGACGATAGCCCACGGCCTGAAAGTTTTCGCCTTAAGGCCAAGTATGACGACTCAATCTGGGGTGGTAGCACGTAAGTTGTTTCAATAGACCACTTTATACAAAAAAATTTGTAACACTTTAATTTTTGTATAAAGAGGTCGACTATTCAGTCTCAAGCCGTGAGTTTACGGCACGTATCCACTCGAAAGTGAAAGCACGGCGCGAACTAGGCGCGAAAACCATCCACACTCGCGTTCTCGGAAGTTTATGGCGTCAGTCTGGAGCCGCCTTAAGGCACAAACAGATTAGCGCGGAGGCGGTGACGTCGAGAGAATTTCTCATACATTTAATTTTTTCCAGTCACCAATCTGTTTGCGTCTTTTCGTTGATGCCATGAACATTTTTGCACTTGAATTAACAACCTGCTATGGTAAACTGCCCTGGATAGGCGAATACCTGAAGTCCTCCCTCAGTCAGACGGAGTATTGTGTGGCCTTCATCGGGCCGCGCCTGCCGACCTGGCCTGCCGGCGGCCTGTAATTGCCCAGTAACAATTTTGCACTCTTTGTTGAGGAAAAAAATTACGTGATATTTTCCGAGACCCCTCTCTACCCAAGTGATATTGGCTGAGATTCGACTCGACCCCCTCCCCCAAACGCCTCACGTAATTAATGGACGACCCTTTACTGGTCAATTGGGCAACATGTAGCTAGATTCAGAATTCCATACCACACTAGTCTTGCTTTAGGCAAGATTAAACCTATATTTTCACTGCTATATAATTTTGTTATTTTAATAGCGTTAATTTGAATCTATCAAAGGGGCTTAGGGACTGTTTAATATTACAAACTCCTTGTGCCATCAGCTAAGTAATTGTCAACAATGTAATTTCATAATCCAAATAATTCCACAGTAATCCTTCATATACAAAACGAAATTGTTGCTCCCACCTCATTCAATTAACTAGGAGGGCGCAACGTTAACAAAAAGTCCAATGTTCCCATAGCATGTTTACTCACCAATGTTTTTTTGGAACCTAACAAAGTCCCACCTTATAGACAGCAAAAGAGTGAGAACAGTATTGATCGAGTAGACTTGGTGTAACCGTGTAACATTGGGGGTAATTGTAATCCAATTTTCTGATTGACATGTTTTGAATACAGAAAAATTATGCGTTAATTTCGAGGCCAGAAATACCGCCCAGCTGGTAATGTTACAGGTATCCTCGTCATTTCATTATGAATATAAGCGAGCTCAAAACTCACACCAATGTTTAATATTATCCGCTTGTGTCATTAAGGAGGTGGAGAAAAAAATTATTAAAGCCTGCTTTAACCTTCAGGTGCTCGGAGAAAGTGTAGCTCAGCAAATCGGTGAAATGTTTGCCCTTTTTTAATGAGAAAGGATAGCGTCACAGGGTGTAGCCGCAAAAGCCTGGGTACATTTTATAAGTGCGCAAAAAGAGTTCGAGATTTTTCATTTTATATCAAACAAAAAAAAAAATAAAAATAAATATAAAAATTTTACTTTTGTTTAATAAAGGCTGACCACATTTATGGTAATTTATTTTTTCTGGCTTTGGTCGTTCTTAATAACATTTTCTAAAATTAGGTAAAAGGAATCTCGTTGCTTACCTTTGGCCTCGAAATTGTACTGGCAAAATAAAGTTTACTGAGGCCAGGTCCAAACCTAACCAAATCAAAGAATGGTTGATGACCCCAGGGAAATTTCATTGCCAGGCATTGTAAGGTTCATGAATGTCAAATTTTCATAAATGTTTTTCCTCCCCCGCCGCCATCCCCAAAACGGCCATCCATTTTCTTCTTCGTGTGATATATAAAATTGTGCCCGGGTTGGTGCTCCCAGTGGAGTTTTTACCTCGTAATATTCAATATATTTATTTGGTCTCTGTTTTTTTCGTTGTTATGTTGTGAACAAGAAGTTGTGCGATCATGACTGTCAGAAACTGAATATGAACTTGTAGATATTACTATGAAGGAAAAACTTTTAGACATGTTCTATGTTTTTATGACAGATTTGAGGAGATTCTGTGGAAAATTCCATTCCATTTAAAGATTAACTTTTCGACATAAACCATATTGTATTTCTGTTCCATATAACAGTAGTCTACTCCATTCTCATAAAAAATATACAAGGATCACAGCATTAATGTTTCAGTTTGTATGTTAAAACATTAATTTTTTTACGTGAAAGCCCACAACACAGAAATGAGCCTTTTTTCATGTGAAAGTCCAAACCTACAAGCCGCCCATTGTACTACCAGTTTCTAAGTATACGATTTCTAGTAGTAAGCTTGGTTCGAGAGACACCCTCTTCTAGATAAACCACTTTGCAGCCGACTCTTGCCGTGTCGTGTGTAGGCTTGTGTGGAATCGGACAATAGCCATGGCTAATTTACTCCGTTTATGACTAAGTTCAACCCAGGTTCAACCCAGTCATAAATGGGGATCTACATGAAACTGGGACCACTCAACTCAACTCAGCTCTCCTAGCTGGGTTGAGTTGATATTTCACCTCGTATACCCGAGTTGAGTTGGAAGTTACCATCCGTGAAGTATATATGGAAAGGAAGTAGGAGTCTGTTTGGTCTACTTGATTGGTCAATGTGGGCTCTCTGTCTGTCCTCTCTGCCTGTCTGCCTAATCTAGTTAAGTTTGAGTTGGCTTAGCTTCGAAATCCAATTTGAATGCGAAAGCTTATAAATTCACCAAACCGAAAACGCCTCCCAAGACATAAACCGAAGCTTCAGCTCATGACATAAACGAAAAGCTCGATTGCGCAATAGGTGGCACCGGACCAACATAGCTGTGCTACTAAGCATGGCTCCCATGAGCGAAGAGGAGTAAAAAAAACAATGCTTTGATGATAAAATGATGTATAATATGTATACTACATCGATAATCAGCCAGGAGCGCCGAATTAACATGTTTAGGAAGCATTAATACAGGAGGGGCTCAATGGCTCAAATAAGCCTTTTTCCTCGATTTTTACAAAATATTTTTGTGAATTTACAGTCCGGTCGTCAAACGACGGAAAGTTTGTTGCTTAACAAACTTTTCATCATTCTACATTCTACCAAAACGTTAAGCAATGCGAAGCTCAAAAAGGGATAAAAAGCAAAGAAATCAAAAGTAGAGATAGTAGCAAAATAGATAGATAGCTGAACCAGCCCACTGAGCCAATGGAGCCTTTCGGTAGAATGCTGCCCACCTTCTAAGGCACCTACGAGCATGATGAAGCCACCTTTCTCACAAACAAACAAAACAGATGGAAGGTTGCTCAATTACTCAATGCGTACTTTCTACTCGTTCAAAAGTACTCGATTCTTTGAGAATCGATGAGTTTATTGATTTTTTTCACATTTCTGCGAACTGCCTTAGCGCATACATTACTCGATTTTCGGCTGCGATAGATTACAAATACTTATGAAGCTCTCATCTCGAGTAAAATTATTTAGTTTGTTTTTTCCCTCTACAGGCAAACAAATTTATAAATGTGCCCGCCGGAGATATGCAAGCCTTTTGCAGATATAACTATATTCGTAATCGACTATTCCAAACGCAACTGTTGTTTTACCAAGGGGTCCCCCAACTAAGTACTAACCAGGTCCAATGCTGCTTGACCTGCGCAATTGAACGAGAACTGATCTACTGAGTGTGCTTAATGTCACCCTGTATGGCCAGAAAGATAATTATCCGTTTTCTTCGTCTTATACAATTTTGCTCCCTTTAGCCTGAATAAGCTGAGCGTGCCCTGCTTTTATTGGACTATTCCGTTCATGCCTGTAGCGGGCTGTAGTTGGAAAATGAGGAATTTTACTCAGGCGTTCTGTGCCTCTTTCATGCTAGATGAGGGCTAGTCCTATTTTTACTTAGTTGTATCATGCCTGCTTCGTGTTCCATGCGTGCGCTTTGACTTTGTGCGTACCTCTTTCAGGCTAAGAACGGGTGAGTCATATTTATTCGGGATGAGGTATAAGTTCACACCCACAAAAGCCCGTATACATCAATTGAAGTTCTTGTAACGTACCGAAATTTATATCTATCTCCCTCTGTCTGCAAGCGAAGTTCGTGCAACAGAAAGAAAAGCATACAAATTTCTGTGCGATAAAAGAGCTCCAATTTACGTTCCCGCTTTGCGTTTGGGATTTAGAAAACCCTTAAATGTCCCTAATCTCTCCTTAATTGAGGCAAAGTACTTGGTCAAAAGTATCGAGTATTGATTTGAGTAGAATCGAAAGCCAAGTTCTCATATGAGTAAAGAATCGAGTAACGATTTCGCATCTATAATCACGACCAACATAGAGTTTGCTTCTCCAAAGCAATCGATCCATTAGTCCATCCATTGATCCATTATAGAAGACAACGTATTATTATCTAGGCGCCAAAGCTTTTTTAAGTTGTATGGAAATTTCCAGGCGAACAAACTTTTCAAGTAGCTTTTATGGAGATAGACTATGGCCATTCATATATGAGTTACTATGGTGTCCCCACACACCTACCTTGCCGAAAAAAAGTTAGTGCTCCCAGAGCCATGATCCCTCGTCTAGGAATGGCCTTTAAGTTTAGTTTGGATTTTGACAGATTTCATAGGATGCCGAATTTGCCCAGCTTTCATTTCTCTTTTGTATGGGTGCGAGCTTTCATTCATTCGCTAGTCCAACGCAAGAGTAAACAAATCTCCATGGACGCACGACACTCTCCGCATTTTCTAACCTTTGCAAGCTTTCGTTGACACAAAAAGCTTTTGCGTTTAGATGCATACGTCCTCGTTTAAGCTTTTTTCACAGTTTTGTAATTACTTCATTTGTATTGGAAATCAAGGTGAATTTGAAGGTAAATTTAACTGTTTCAAAATGAACAGTTTCGAATGGTGTAATCAGGCTGTCATACAAAACAGAGTCCGCTGAAGGGCAACTGTTTCCGTTCTATGTTCCATGAGTAATTACAAGAGAATAAGTAAGTAATCAGGCTATTGTGAATGTTTCGTAGAAAAAGGTCAAGCTAATGGAAGGAAACTCATAGAATTTTCTTTGTGATAAAGCGCAAGGTTGTATATTGCTGACCATAATGACACGAATCATATTTGCTTTCTAAAGCCTTCTCCCATTAATGAAATATATCAAAGCCCTACTAGTTTACGACACATTAAATCAAAATCTCAGATCATTCCAGAAAATGCATTTGAATGCTTTATAGGCTTATTTGGCCATCTCAAATTGCATCTAAATTCCCAACACAAATTTCCCAGTAGGATTGTGTACGATTATATCCATCTCTTCTGATGCACTTAATCTTATAATTAACGATATAAATAAAGCCCACAAAATTCCCACAGCATATTCATGCAAGGATCCATGAAATCCATGAAATCCTGTAGAACTAAGTACTTTTATTGACAACTGAACACCGTTGTACTGGAAAGATCCAAGATAGCACACCGACAATCACATTTCCATTGTATCGGAGAGCTGGTTTTGTTGTTGTTGAAACAATTACTTTTAATACCATTAGGACACGCAAGATTTCATGTTGTCAAGTGTCAAGCAAGCATTTAAATAATTTTCCAAGCACCTATCAAGGCTTGAATTTAATGCAGCCATCGTGGGCAAGCTAAATACTTTATAATTAAACAACAACAATTCAATTTTATCCATTTAAAAAAAAAGTCGGCTTTAAAACATTTTTATACACTTTTCTCTATTACTGTGTGCGCTTTTAAGTACTTGTAAAAAACTCCTTGGAGAGTAATTCACCACCCACGAATTACTTAGGATGACACAATTTGCTGGCCAACGCAGAGCATTAATTATTGCCTCTCCACCCCCAAGCCGTCGTCATTCCAGTTCTGCATGTACTTTCTTCATCCGCCTTTAAAGTCGAAATGAGGTCAGTCGGAATAATCCTCAAAAGCAATGTTTCATATTTTTCGATTGGACAGCCTGAAAACAAGCGGAGAGGATAGAATGACCTAAAAAATCCTATTAAGCCGGAAGGATTGCCTTTGCTGGCTGAAGAAGAGAGATTGTTTTACCGGAACGTAATAAAGACTTCCGGAATTGTCTGTTTTCTTTTCTAGACCACCACAGCCAAGAAAGTGGCTTTTAAATGTGAATATTATATTCATCTTTTTTTAGTTTTTTTTTTTGTGGTTTTAATACTTTTAGGCGCAGTGGATGTATAACCTTGGTGGAGAAAGAGTTGGGTTTTGTTGTGAAATACTAGTTCAAGGGCAGTATGAGTGGTTCGTGCAAAATTAGAATTGTAATATGGCTAGAATGAATTGAAAACTACAAACATGCATCCTTGAAAACTAAAGTTTGAAAACCATTGTTATGAGTTTTCCAGAAACAAACTGAGAGAAGCAAGGTACAGACTACAACTCTCGCACAACACGGTATCCTTCAATACGATCGGAAGTTAAAGTATACAATTAAAGTCGACCCGGAAGTTTACATAGTGTGTTTACATGTCGTGTTTACATGGCGTGTTTACATTGAGTGTTCACGTGGCGTGTTTACATTGAGTGTTTTCAGCTTCTTACGCTTCTTTAATCCCTCATGGGACATAGGGCGGAAGAGTGTGTTCATGGCATATTTTTACTGCCTATACACACGTGTTTACATGTGGTGTTTACGTTGAATGCTTACATGGTGTGTTTACATTGGGTGGTTACGCGGCGTGATTACATGGAGTGTTTACATGGCGTGTTTACATAGCGTGTTAACATGGCATGTGTGGCATGGCATGGCATGCTTACATAGCGTGTTGTTTTACATGGTATTGGTGGCTGATGGCTGCTACATTCGTACGCTGTCTCAATGCGCCTATGGAACTGCAAAATATGCCGTAACCGATGGTTGATGGCTCGGTTTGTGCCTTATCCATCCACACAAGTCTTTTATACATTTGTTGACGTCTAGGACATGTAGTTTGCAGACCAGATTGCTGGGTGAAGGTACTTTTATGCCCTGTTTAGAGTGATAACCCTCCTTAAGGCCGAAGGTCTTTTAGATTTTTAGCAGGTCTAAGACATGGAGCCGATTTACAAGAGGTTAGTTTCAGTCCCTTAAACCAGTCCACTAGCAGGGACTTGGGGGTGGGCAATGAAATGTCACAGAAAGGTTCGAAGCATGTAGCAGTGCAATGGCAGTCTGGAAAACAGAGCGCCATCTACCTTCGATTTGAGCCCTGCGACACCACCCCTAAACTCTGTTTTAGTTTTGACCCATCGCTAAAACCAGTAGAGGTTACCTGGACCCCCAGGATTTGAGAAGCAAGCAAATCGTTGCAGTCTGCTGCATTTGAGGATCGCCGTGACCTTAGGCCCGCCGGCCGCATCATCTTGCGGGGCCTGGGGGAACCTTTTATTATTATTATTATGTGAGTATGATGAGCACTGCGCTTATTGTCCACCTACTCCATGAACAGAAAAGACCATCTGCCCTCCGAACGAAGGTAAGAAGGTGTTTATTGACCGAACTTGAGCGGGGCTCATAAGTTCTGATAAACGTTCCTCTTCTAAGTCAGTTCAGAGCAGGACATTCACAAAGTAATTGTGTGGAAGTCTCTTCCTTCCATGCAGAGTCGGCACCCTGTCTATTCTGAAACAGCTCTAGGTTGTGGAGGTGTGATACCGTAGCCATAGACGGCCGAACAAATTTCCCGCCAACAGCCTAAGGTTGGAATGTATCCCCAATTGAAGCTGGCTCTAAAGAGATAGGCAAGATTGTCAAGAATCAGATCAAGGAACTTTTGAACCTTGTCCCGGACGAAGGTCTTCCCAAAAAGGCTTTGGGGATAGCGGTCCGGAACGGTCCAATGACTGTACCTACTATCCTTGGAATAAGCGGTCTGGAGGATTGACCTTGAAAAGTGCTCGCAGCAGTCACAACAGGTTCAGAGAGGTTGAGGGTTTAAAGGTGTAGGAATGACCAGCATTTTTTAGAAGGTCCACTCCATTGAAGGAGTCTTTAGAGAGGGACTTTTGGAGTCTCGTTGCCTGTGGTAGAGCCTGCAGGTTCTCACAAAGCTGCCTCTAGTTAGTCCCTTTGGAACGTCTCAACTCCTTATTGTAACTTGTTAGGGTGAACCTATGTATATTCTTCTCTCTGCTCAAAGGCTGGAAGGAAGAAACAGTGTTGCTGTCATGGTAGGAGGAGATCAGCACCTAAGGGAGTTGCGTTGCACCCATTTTTAGTACACATACTGAGTTGATGAAGGCGGCGATCAGGTCTGATTTCAAGGTTTCAGACCCTGCCTGCTTGCCGTAAGAAGGATAAGGGTTTTTCAACTTTTCGGTTTTCAATCTGTTTTCGGGCCCGGGGCAATTCGACCCAGTTTCCCCCTTTTGTGGCGGGCCGGCGTGACCAGTTTAGTCTTGGGCCAACAGACTGTAAGCGGCATTTGTGGACATCGTCATATAATAGACCCGCTTCAGCTCGCAGTGTTTTTGGTATATAGTCAGTTATGAATGTGCCTTAACACTCTTAGTCTATAAGTGATCCTACCGTGATGGCATTACCATTTTTTGTAATTGCATGAATTACTGCAGTAGTAAGTACTATGATGTGTACATGAAACCTGGGATCTTACAATTTACGTTCTGTCTTTAGCAGGCTTTCATGTTTGGCTTTAGCTGCGGCGTTATAACTACCAAGGACTATTTTACTATGCCTTAAATTAGACAGCATAACAAATGATTTATAAGACTGATCTAAAACTGCATTTCGTTTTGTTCATTTCCCACTTTACTAAAAACTTACGTCAAAAAATCGCCTTTTAATAATATTAAAACAACCATTTTCAATATCCTTCTCCATTTTCCACCATGACTAATAAAAACAGATATATAGGTTAAATGTAGCTTAACTTTGACAGTAGCTTGTCCTTAGTCTATTGATTGAGTCACCCAATAGTGGATCCACAAAAATGCATTTCAATCAATATATTTCAACATTTCAGCTTTTTTGGATTTAAAGATTCCATCCTGAAAGGGACGGAAAATAAACGAAGTGCTGCTATGCAGCAGTCATGTCACGTAAAAATCACAATATCCGCATATCATCATGAGCTTAGCATATTTGAGGACGGATGATGGGTTTCATTCACTGAGGGTCAAAATTGCTATCTTTCGTCTGTCGTCTGTAGTCGGTATTGAGGCAATGAATCATTTTATAGATGATTTCTTTTATTTGGAATGACATTTTTATATTTTTGAATGTTGAATTGTAATAAAATGTCAGGATATATATCGAAATGGGCAAAAGTATGAGGGGTGATTAATTTGCTCAAGATATTTTCCATTTTTTTATGGGAAGGACTGGCGCTCAGAGAGGTTAAGAGCCTTTGTAATGGCGATGGTTTTAAAACTGATTGGAATACAGCTAACTTTAGCCAAATATTTAGTAGATATATAGTAGAAGATTGAAACAACCACGAACAACAAAACACGCGATCATTGCGATAGAATGCTGAATTCGGTGATGGAACCGGAGTTGGCTTCCTCGCTTATTATGCTTACAGGCGATGCCAAATCAAGTAATTGTTGTAAAGAAGAAAGACAACAACGAAGGAATATTATATAGGAACAACCTTGATAGAAGCGGGTGTAAACTTTTAAATTTTAAGAAGCGGGAACTAAACTTGATAACAGAGCTTCTGACGGGCCATTGTTCAATCAATTATCATCTTAGCAGGATAAAGCTGGCAATTGATTTTAGATGGCGAGTTCTGCGGGGCCGCGTACGAAACTGCGGCCCTTTTGCTGGTCGACTGAGAGACTGGATTGTGTCTTCCGACGCGATTTCCCAAAGCAAGTTCAGGTTGTATCAAAAGTGCTAACCTGGAAGATTATTAACGATGTCATTGGCATAAAAGACCAAATAGAATAGGTCGCAGTTCTCGCTTACACGCCCCTTTAAAGAATGAGCACTACATCGGTATGCATCCATGAAACTTAAACAAGGTTGAACGCTAACAAGCGGATCTCGTTCTTTTCCGATAGTCAAGCGGCAATCAGAGTTATAAAGACTCGTAGGACCAAGCCATAATTATTTTGGGAGTCCTGATCTATCAAGGTTTTGTGAGCAATGAAAAGATGAGCGCTTTTACCATATAGAGCTCTGGCCCTATTTTCGTGGGTCTGGTACCGAGTATTAAAGAACCCACTAAATTGGTAGATGTGCAGCTAACAATTTTGCACGACACTGCATTTATATCCTTGCTGTAAAGCAACGGTTGTAGCATGGTACACCGCGCGTTGTTAGTAAAGGATTCGACATTAAAAAGTAAGGGTCCTATTATGGATCCTTGAGGAACATCACGTTTGATCAGTAAAGGATTCGAAATTTACAAGCAACGGCCTTTGTATGAATCTTTGAGGAGCACCACGCGTGATTGGCCTAGGATCAGAAATGGCAAAGCAACGGCCCCACAATAGAGCTTGCAGAACACTACGGTAAAGAATCAACCCAAACCCAATCGAGCACTCAAAATTTCTCACTTGCCTTCGCTCGCATATGTGGAGCTGATTTTTTCGTGCACATCGACCGTTTGAGCAAGCGATTACGAAACACTTCGTCGGCGATTTAAACGACACAAACAAATCAATTTCGATCGACAGGCTGAAGCCAGACTTTGGTTGTGGCTGGGACAACAACGAAGCCGAGCTTAATCGAAGAGTAACTTTCCGTTACCGCTACGCTGGGGGGAGTATGCAGTGGCTGTGTAGAACCGAACCACGAAAAGTACACAAACGCAACGACGATCGAAGTCTAAAATTCCTCATGAGCTGCATAAAAAGAAAAATCTACGATACTGAAGTAAGGTACTCCTTATCAGTTTCAAAAGAGGGTGGTATGAGGCAACCCTCATTACAAATTAAATGGGCAATCCCAACAACTGCCTTCCGTATGTAGGAAGCTTTTTTACCCTTAATCTTTAATTTTACTCAATTCTACTATACTCAGTTCTGGGTCTTGTAGGGCAATCCACATGGGGCCCGCATGAGTCAGTGGGACTATCCTCAAAAGGGCCCCGTCGTACATTATATCTACATTTGCACTCCTTCAAAAAGATAGTCGGGGTGGAAATATCAAATATCTTTTTCACATGCTATGTAAACATTTTCTCACAGGCGATAGACTTTCTTATCTACTTTTTCACACCAGAAAGCGTTGAATATGAAATTTTTTCCTAATCATGCGAGCCGTATCAAAGCTAGCTAAGCGGCAGAACTTATTCTTAAAATCAATTCTAGCTGTGGCATCGGTTGATCTAGTTCTTTATCCGAAAGATGAAAGTAGTTTCTGCATCTAAACCGATATGTCCCCTTTCTACCTAAGCGTCAGCCATCAAGTCTCAAAACTGGTGGCAGCAGCGGTGGGATCCGAACTCACTTCGAACTCCGAAGATACTGATGCTTCTCTAAGTCCTATAAAGATCAATGAAGTTAAAGATCTTAAAGCCAAAGTAAAGTGGGTACCAATAACATCATTAGTCAGGTATATAACTCGACAAAGTATACAAAACAAAAGAATCAATTTTTAGATAATATTAGTCGAATTACAACTTTCAGCACAGGCTCGGAGAGGAGAAATACTAAGTTGAGTTTTTTGTGGTTATTCGATTCAAACTTCTCCAATTAATTACGTGTCGACCGATTAATACAAAAATTATGTAAAATCTTCCTGAAATAAAAATGATCTATGTATATTTTTTCAAATCAGAAATATCGATCCACTTAATCTAAATTCATAATTTTATAAAACTATGTAAATGTATTTATAAATAAATTATTAAAATATAATATAAAAATGTTAAAACTCACCAGCAATAACGCCAATCAATACACCAGACAATGTAACCAACAGCATCAAGTTCTCATGTAGCCATTTCTTATATCCAGTTCGTTCGATTGGTGCCTCACTACGTTCAGTAGTTTTTGGTGGTAGCTCAGTACCGTTGACAGTAGTACCATGTGGTGGACCCATTTTAGCAAATAAATAATCTGAAAACTTTTCAGATCTTTCCATCGTTTGTTAACACAACAAAATTGCAGAAAATTCTTTTTGTTTTTTATATTTTTTAATTTATTTTTATTTTTTTGGTTTCTTCTTATTTTACTCCTTTTTTTGGTTTTTATGAAAAAAAATCGCCTTTTTGCCTTTTTGTATTTTTTTTTGTGGTTTTTTGTTAAATAAAAATTTAAAATATTTTTTTCATCTATTTTCGAATTTTGATCCTTTTCTTTTTTTGTATTTTTGTTTAATTAATAATAAAACATTTGCGTAAATAAAATTATAATTAATAACTTTTTTTATTGTTGTTGTTGTTGTTGGTATTGTCTTATAGAGTTTTTTTGTTTATAATTAGTAAACTCTTAAGTATTTTTTACAACGTGTTGTTGTTGGAGTAAACATTTTTTTATTTATGTTTTTCTTTATTTTAAAAATTTTTAAAATTTTATTTTTTATATATTTTTTTATTTTGAATTAATTTTTTTATTGTTTTAGAAGATTTTCGATATAGTAGACATAGTAACATAAATACGACATATTTCTTTGTTTTTTCGGTATTGTTGAATAAATTTTTATTTTTTTTTTTATTTTTTTGGAACGCAGAAAACCTTTTTTTTATTTTTAATTAAATTTTGTTTTAATATATATTTATATATTTTTTTTAATGGCGAAATAATAAATTTGATTTACACACGTTTATTAACGCTGAAGTAATTATGGGTTACCGATGCGGTGATATTTTTTTGAGCAGGACCCGCCCTTCAAGCTTAGTAGGTTCGTCTTGGACGTCTACGTTAAAGGTATTTTCAATTAATGGCTCCGTTGTTGTGATTTTTTTAATAATTACTCAAACCGAAAATCTTTTTTTATATTTTACACAATGGAATTTTTGTGTATAATTTTTAATTTTTTTGTGATTTTTTTAAAGTTATTACTTTATTTTTTTTTTAAAGTAAATAATATTGAACACTCCCTCTCCTCTGTTCGGATTAAATTTCCAGGGGGGTAAAACCTTTGTTGTGAAATTTTTCTTTTTCTTTTTTTATGATTATTTTTTTTCTATTTCTGTTCTGTTTTCTAAGTCTTTATTTTTTTTTATTATTATTTCTGATTAATAATCCTTAAAATATTTTCTTAATAAAATTCTCAGATAAAACGTGGCAGTCTTAATTTTGTGTCTTAAGTGCCGTAATATTTTCGGTATATAAATTAACACTTAAGGGTGGGATAAAGGATGTCTTGAGTGTTACTCCTGCTGACTTTTCTCCTCTTTATAAGTATATATAGAAGAAGACTTCAAGTTTTCTCTCTTTTATTTTTATTTTTTTTTATTTTCGTTCGTCTTGTGCAAAATCGATATTTGCAGTGGATGTGTGTCACAAACTTGTACAACTTTTTTTTTGGTTATAGTAAAAAGTAAAAAATCTTTGTTCACTTTTTCATTTAAAAATTCTACACTTCTACACTTTTATTTAGTGTTATCCTTATGTCTATGTCTCTGTTTTAAAGAGTTTTACTTAACTCGACAAATTTCTTTATTTTTTTTTTAATTTAGAATAAATTCTACTTCACAAAACTCTTATCGAATTTACTTATTTTTTTGTTGGATAGAAAAAATCGCATCCATTGAATCAATCCACACCAACCAAAGTCACTCTTCTCCACTCCGTTCACAACGAAATCACTTCAGCAATTGAAAGCTTTGCATCAAAGTCGAAAGCTTATATACATATATACTATATATAAAAAAAATATCAAGCTATGCCGAAAACTATGGAGCTGACAACCACCAATATTCTGATTGACACACAACTAGCAACGAATTAATGGAGCCAATAAAACGAAATTGTTGAACGCCACTCTTTCCAATAATTGTTGAATACGGGGGTGCACGATTCTGATTGAAGAAGACACGCGAAGTTGAAGGTCGACGGCAGCAATATATTGTACCTGCCTCTTTAATATATTCTTCTTATGATGATTATTATCGGTGCTAATACAGGCTTCTAATAAATAAGGAAAGCTGAGGTAAGGCGACTATAACCGAACTCGATGAGAGACTCGCACGCTATGGAACGAACTGAGGTACGACAAAACGACCAGAGAAGCATTCCTGTGGAAGGTAAATAATTTCGAAATAGACAGAGGCTCCTTTATCGATTTTCCTTTCTTTTTGGGTTGGTTGGGGGCGGCAAGAGAGAACGAACAGCTTGGATTGGGTTCCTTTAGAGGATAAACCGATTTTTCCTTTTTGGGCAGTGTTGGAAGCTCAAGGATATTCCCATAGGTAAAAAAGCGGTAGTTCTGGCTTCCGGGGGGGATTGTTTTGTGTATCCATCGAATATGCCAATTTTCCATTTAATATGCTCACGGTTGTAATGAATAAAGAAGAGGAAGTATTTTTGGCATTTATAATTATTAGACGAATGTGGAGCTTCACAGAAGCAGCTATCTTCGATTTTACCATGTCGTGACTCTTTAATAATTCTGTCATTATCGGCATGTAAGAATCTTGTTCTCGGTATGATACCAATTAATTGTTTTAATAGTGTATTACTTTAGTAAAATTTAACAGGGTTTGTTCAAGTGTGAAAATGAATGAATTTCAACAAAATCTGCTTCATTTTTATCGACAATTTTTCGGCTTTTTAAAGGTATAGTCGCGATACCATCAGTGAAGATAGTATACCAGTGCTTTCTGGTTGTATGTATTGAATAAAGTCGGACCGTTTTCCTTCAATTGCCTAGAGATTAAACGTCCCTGCCACAGATATGAATTCATTCATAATGGACCATTTTAAACGTCGTTTTACTAAGTGGTCCCCATACTAAGTACTAACCCCGTCCAATGCTGCTTGACCTACGCGATCAATTGAGAATCGGTCTATTAAGTATGCTAATGTCATTCAATTTCTTAACGTTTCAATTTTGTTTGATTTTGTCTCGAACAAGTCTGAGAGGACCGTGCTTCATTTGGACTATTCGGTGCGTCTTTTATTAGCACGTGACTAATGGGCGCTGCATTTGGAAGAGTAGAGATTTTACTCAGGCGTACCGTGACATAATTTGGACGTTGTGCATGCCTGTTTTGCCTAACAACGAGGGGACAAGTCTTATTTTTACTCGGGTCGACGTTAATCCTGGTTTTGTAAATATTTGTGACGGCTCACCACCCTTTGTCCACAATCTTTGCCGCTTCTTATTGCTATACATGACCCATTACTGGCTATGTAACGTTTCAGAATTGTGTCGATTTCATTCAGCGTAGATATTAATTCGGTCTGTCATGTTTTTTGCTCTCAGCTCATAAATACCTATACATCGAGCTTCCTTTTGCATCCAGATGGGTATAAATGGATTAGAACAATTTTTGCTCAATGCATAGCACCATACCAATATCGACACTACTGACATAGCTATCTAGCAGAATTTTTTCAAAAATGTCATCAGTTTTTTCAGTGATTGATCAACTACAGCATAACTCTTCTTTCACAATAAAATTACCAGAAAGATAGCGAGCTTCCCACTTCTGTGCTGAAGATTTTTATAAAATTCCCCGTGGACAGGTCAAATTTATTCACAGCCCTCGCAGCTCTTCCTTAATATTGCAAAGCAGTTTTTCCTTATTTTTCACCATTTTCAAATGCAAACAGCCAATGCACCATGTTTATACACTTAAACACTCGAACTTCAGAGTTGAATCCTCTCTCTTTTAGAGATGGCTTTTAGAAGGTTTAAAAACCTACCTTTAGTCTGCGTTCAATTATAGATTGAATATCCAAGAAATGGCAAGCAGGGTCAGTATAGCTTTCTCGTGGTGTGTTGACTATACACAGCGGTGGTTAGACCAGTGCTGACATATGGCTCTAAAAATATAACAGAATTAGACTAGGTCCAGTCCAACAGAAGAGCTCAACGTAGTTTTGAAACCGCTGCCACCAGATTTATAAATTAGGCAACAGGCGGCCTGCATGATCCTCCGACTGTGTTAAGTGGGTTGGTGGGGGTCGAGAGCACCTACGGACACAGCAAAATACTGCATTCTCTAAAACAAGAAATTATAGTAGGCTTCCACCGGCTACATGGTCGCAAGATTAAATTTCGTTAGATATCTCAAAATCCAGATCCCTAATGGAAAAGAATTGTAAGATTTCTAGCCTGACAAGGACCATGACGTTAGCCTGTGCACAGATCACGAATAGGAGCAGAGATAGAAGATGTTTTGGGGTTACCGCATAAGGACATCGCCAAAATCGTAGCAAACAGTATAAAACGAACCGAATCGTACAACACCCACTTCTACAGATGAGGAGAGGAACAGGCCAGTGAGATAACCCAACACTTGCTCTGCGCCTGTCCGGCTCTGGTCAATATCAGTCATTTTGAATTTGATCAAAGGATTTCGGCTTATGTTTCAAAGCCCAAAATTAGGGATTGGATGCAGTAAATATGTCGGGCTGGGTATAAAATCTCATCTAGTTTACTGCCTCTTCTGACGCAAAAGTTTGAATTGATTTTTGTTTGGTCTAACATACAATACACAAATCATACAGTTTTTTCAATCTATTTTCGATTAGGCACACTTGTCACTTTGATTTTTAAGTTGTCGCAAAGTCGGAACGCGACGCCAGCACCGCATTAATAACGTGTTAAGCCAAGCCAACGCCCGCAACGCAAGCCCGCATGTGTCTGTTGCCAGCAGCTTTAACATACTAGGCTTAATATTAACCAAGGATTTGCGATAGAATGACCACATGTTCCAAATCTTAAGTCAAGCATATTTTTCCTCGGACTTCGAAACACATCTTAGTTTATGTATAAGAAAAGGACTAAGCGATAACTACGATGGTTGATCCACCACAGACTTTTTGAGCCACCGTATATTAAGGGCTCGCGTACATTACGGTGGGTGGCACCGAACCGCATCGCATAACAAAAATCTTCTTACATCACTTTCGTACATTTTATATTAACTATCGCCCACTACAGGCAGGCCGCACCGAACCGCATCGCATCACACTGGTGCATCGCTCGCTAGGCGTATGTTTGCGGCGATATTTTGTGTTGCGATGCGGCCCGCCTCAGTGTGCTTTGAAAGGCGCAGTTAACGGACGTTGTTGCTCGTGATTTTACGTTAATTATCGACTCGATGTTCAACAAAATCAACTTAGGTAACGGCTGATTCATTCAATTATTGTCTTGCGGCGCGGCCCGACGCGACTCCTTGTGTGCTTTAACGCCATTTTGCAATGCGACGAGCAGCGGCGTGTCGCGGATGTAGTTGCGCGAGCCTTAAGGCCTCAATGCGATCCATCCGAGTAAAAATGAAACTTACCTGAACCTAGCATGCAGCAGGTACGCCCTAGCATGCACGATGCCTGCTGCTAGCATACACGCTTGAGTAAAAACAAGACACACACAGATAATTGCCCGTTTTCTTCGTCCTACACAATTTTTTAATGAGGATAGAGGGGCTGTAAGCTGTTAATTTTGAATATGGGGCAATGAACATTATGAAGTGCTCGTTTATGAGGGCCTTTATACCAACAGCGCAAGATTCGACAGCTTGCTTTATTCCCTCCTACTGCAATCCCCCTTTTTGACCGCTCTATAAACTAGAAATTAGTTTCTAATAGAACCACTCAAATGTGGAATAATCTTCCACAATCAGTATTTCTGAACTCCTCTAAACACCTAAAAACTCAAACGTAAGGTTCATCGCCATTTTCATACCCCTGCCTCTTCATATGCTCAAATCTAATCTAACCCTCGAACTACGCTTACTACTCTAGGCATTGCACTAAGACATGACAACCACATGACAGGTTAGTAATGCAAAAGGACCGCGATTCCTGAGCTGAAAACTGCCACGTAAAAAGCTCCTTGATAGCTCTAATCCGAATATAACCCTAACGATTTACATATATACATATGTAGGAATACCCGTGCGTATGAACTGTCAACAACAACAAAAAATCCCACTTTCAAATTACAACTTTATAATTATCCACCCAACACTGTCCCGAAAAAGTTAGTGTGTTAGGGGAGCTGTCGTCATAAAACTGTAAAGGATCGAAATAACCTTTCGCGCCACCAGCGCCCCCCAGAAAAACACTCGAAATTTATGCCTTTTTGAAATTATTCGGAAAGCTCACGCGGCCTTGCGTTATCTGCTCCCATGTCGAAGGCCTCGTCGCATGGTGATACACCACTCCAGTAGCTGGCACCGAACCATTTCGCCTTTAATCGAGGAAAATCATTTCGTTCCTAATGCCAAATAAAAGGCAATTAACAATCGTCAATCAAAATCGTTGACTTTCTTCCATGATTGCCGCTTCGGCCCGATAAGTACCCCGCTCTCAATTGATCCCAATTAACATTGAAAACGCAAGCAATTAGTCTGCGTGATCGATTGGCTCGCAGTACATACAGTGTGCAATCAATGCCGCCACGCCGCAGATATGATTGAGAAATCTCGTTTTCCTGTGGCATTTCGATTGAAAATTCACGTGCCTCGGAAAATTCGCACGAAAATTCCAGCAGGAATCCACGGAATTTTCGTGGGGTTTTTTCGGTGGTCTAATTCAAATTCATACATACGAGAAGGGATTGTCCTGTTACTCAATGGTCTCGATACTTTTGGGACATTGACTCCTTTGGAAAAAGTTGAATGGAACTTGGCCAGTAGAAAAGTTCGGGGTTTTTTTTTCGGTAGCGTAGTAAATACCGATGTCAATGCCTTTTCATTACTTTTACGACGATCTTTATGTGAACATGCCTGCTCCGTTCGAAGATAGCTTGTGAAATGTTAATACGAAACTTGGCACAAGGACGATTGGCTCCTTTGAATTTTTTATGGTATTCTAGATAAGGCGAAGGAATTGGAGGCCCCAAATAACATAAAATAAAAGCTTGAGTTGGGAAAATTCTGTATGTGGTGCATTTTTGTGGGGAATGGCAGTGATTTAAGAGTTAGTTGACTCAAAAAAATGAAGGCCTTTGTAAGTAATTGAGTATGGTAAAGAAGGACGTACATATTTAGAGTGAAAGGAAAGGCCTAAAGGAAGTTGGTTGAGTGTTTCCGATTTTAGTAGAAGGCGGCGACAATGAAGGTTTGTTTTGAATAAGGAAGAAGGTTTGTAGGTTTATAGCTAAGTATTTCGAGGGGAAATTATTTTAATAGTCTACCGGAAACATTCTCTGAACTGAAATTGAAGGAAATGAAGGAGCAATGACCAACCTGCCAACCTGCCGGCGGCCTGTATGGAAATGGTGGCCTTTAGCTTCTGATCCCCAAGGTTTAATTTTTATTGGCACACTTAATATACAGTAGGTTTAGTTATCAGTTTTATAGCACCCCAATGCATTTGGGCTGGTGAGCGCTGCACTAGACCATAGTCTTGGAATTTCCATTTCATTAAGAACAGAACCAGAAGTGCAGTAGCAGAATAGTTCGAAGTACGATAAAGTTCTTAGGCAAGGAAATGAACTGGTCCCAATGCTTTTCCCTGGAGATCCCATAGTAAATAATACAAATTTAGTATAATGGCGTATCCCCACCTTCCAAAATACCAAATTCCTTTTAAATCGGAATGATTTTATGGAAACAAAAAAGACACAATATTTTATGGCATTTCAGTCTATCATCATCTCCACAATCAATCCATTAGAAACGAAATAGCAAAATCAACAAAATGAAATATCCGTTTCTACACACAAATATAAAATTGAAGAAAAAAAAATAACACTCTTAGGCCAAAATTTTCACAATAATAAATCACATTCAGAGAATATAAATTTTAATAAAACAAAAGTCCAAGTTGTATTTTTGGGATGAAGTGTTGTGATAAAAGCGCCTTCAAAAATGATATATACAAACATTTGCGTTATTATGTATAAAATGTTTTATTGACAATATTAAGCAGCTGCTGAATTTATTTTTAACGCTTTTTTAATGAGTCTTGCGTCAATGTTATATTTTTATTATTATTATTTTTGTTTTTGCATTTAATTTAAACTATTAAATTAATTGATTTGTAAAGAAATATTAAATGTTTATGGAAGAAAAGTAAGTAAAGATTTGGTTTTTTCCTATAATCTTCGAGCTTCAAGTGCTGAATATGAGCTGAAT
The DNA here is from genome assembly GCA_949987705.1 of Thereva unica. Taxonomy (NCBI): domain Eukaryota; kingdom Metazoa; phylum Arthropoda; class Insecta; order Diptera; family Therevidae; genus Thereva; species Thereva unica. Next base: position 87,572,081 of record OX465285.1, read on the forward strand.
GGACTAAATTGAATTGCAGCCTATTGAATGTTTTTTGTTTTGTGTTTAAAAATCTATGTTGAAATATATAACTAAATTTGCAGGCTTATATGGTTGATCAAGGCTGAGCTAGGCCTATTGTATACGTACCACAATAACGGAAAAAACCATCAGTCTTTCGGAAGAACAGAAAAAGGTCTTTAGTTGAAAAAGACCGGACTTGAGTTTGTATGCTGTCTGATAAACGTTTTTCTTCTAAGCCAGATCAGAGCAGAGCATTCACAAAGAATATACATATGTGGAAATCTGGTCGCCTTCATGCTCTCCCGTCTATGGTCTATGCCGATGCTGAAGCATCTATAAATGTTCATGCCGGAAGCGGGAATATTTAAATTTTCGGGCCTGTTCCGGGAGAGTGCATACCTCTAGCAAAGAAATTTTAAGATTTTCGTGACTGAGGTGGCACGGTGCATGCCTGTGGCAGGAGCGTGAATACTTTTGTAGCATGCCTAAGATACTCTACGATGATAGTCGAGGACCTTAGACGCACTCTAGGCTCCCCTCACGGAAGAAGGCAAATTATTACACAGTCTGATAATGTGAATGAAGTAGTCAGCTCTTGTATGAAGGTATACGGCGACGTGACTGTACCGATACTATAAAACTAGCCAAGTACTTGGTATTACTGGTAAAATGTACCTTGTAAAGTACACATATTGCATGCATGTCATGGAAGCACAAGAACTCGAAGCGGATGAGAAATCTGCGATAAATGGAAACATGAATATTTCGCCGTAAGCCAAAAGAGAAGCTTGTGCAGTCATTAGAAGCCACGTTCAGACGACGCGTGCAAACGGCATCCTGTAGACATTATCATTTGGGAATAATGTGTAGGGCCAAGGTCCGAAAACAGAGCTCTGCGATACTCCTGATGGAACGGTAAGAAAGGTTGAGCACTTATCATTAAACTTGATGGTCTGTGACCTGTGAGACGCGTTCTTCAACTCGTTTTCTGTCTCAAATCTGCCGTCGTATGCCCGTTTGTACAACTCAGTACTAAGCCATTCTTTTAGTCAAGTTTGGCCGTCGTAAGGCCGTATGTGCTCCCGTTAAAAATACACAGTTACAAAAATTCTACGACCATCATATGCCCCTTAAACAGCCAAGTGGCCTGTGTTCGCCCGTTGTAAGGCGGGATTGTTGAGTGAACTGAATGCATGTAACCCTACTTTTAACCCTACCTCTTAACCTGCTTTCAATTTTTTTCTGCATACCCTCAAATGCGACAAACAAATATTCTCACCCCTTAGATTTTTGCATTATATGTGAAAGCCGGGACGGAGTGTAATCACACAGTTATGTGTCAATGAAAACACGTCGCATACCATTCTGTTTCCAGCTTAAGATTTCTGAGTTCGCAGGCACAGGGCTCTTCTAGAAACGGCTGAGGAGCACCTACTGCCAGATAATATCCTGGACCTCGTCCTGACATCGGAGGATACCAGAAAGAGATTGGAATTTACGTTGAAGATCATCGACCAGAAGCTTAAGGAATACGAAGCTTAGCGAAACCAAAAATTCAAAGTAAATGCCAAGAGATAGGAGCTAGATAATTGATCCAACCCCGTAACGCAAAGTCGTTAGCCGGTCACGCGGAAGATTCGATGATAAGAAGTAGGTGGCTTTTAGGACGAGTTAGAAACTTACAGAATAGATGAGCAGGCTTTTTGTACGTAGTGAAGCGCAAGCTTCGCAGAAACAACCTTTGTCACAAGAAACCATAGATGGAAGGTCGCTGATCCATCTGTCTTACTGTTCCATTTCTGGTCCTTTAAGGGTTATGCTGATTACGCCAGATCGAAGTAATGCCCGTAAAATAAAGGGCTGGTGAGTTTAGTCATTAGGAATCGGTAGGAAAGTGAGGACAGTCGTAAAAGAGCTGGAGTACAAGCTTGCTCAAGATTAAGACGTTTGGTGTGTCAGGGTGGCATAAAGGCATAAACTTTGGACCTCCAATATTCGGTGTATTTCATCAGAGTTAATCAGTCTAGGAATCATAAAAATAATGGGCACCTCAATAGGTCGTTCGAAACCGATGAAGACAGTACCAAAGCCCTGTATGGCAAAGGCACCTGCTTCTTTATTGTTCTTTATTGCAATGATGATCCGGAACTCGCATAATGTTGACCTAGTGATATAGTAAGTCGCTCATCAAGGGCAACTTGGCATTTTCAAACTAATTTGGACTCGATCATACGGAACTTTAACGTTCTAAGATGTGCTGGATTAGAATGTCATAAAATTTGAAATTAATCATGAAGGTTTCATTAAGGGTGTGTTGGGTGCTGTCTTTGCTAGTTTTAATGATAAATTTTATTTTTGCAATTTAGTATTATTTCTTACAACAACTTTCTAGTGAGACAATTGAACAAATCTTTACGTCACCTTCAATCTCAATTTATATATTGAGACTTACACGCTTTCCAACTCCTTCGTCACTATACACCAATAAAATTCTGTATACTTTTCTAGTCTTTCCTTTGTTAAATAAAGCGACAAATCCGATGATGACGCACAAACAATTTGCAACAATATACTTTAATTTTATCAACAACACTATATATAAAGCTTGGTTCGTCATCTCTGAGCAGGCAATAAACATCAAGATTCGACCTTCTCTAGACAGTCCGAAAATTAATCGAAAAATGTTGACCTTGTATTTTTACTTGGTCATCCTGATCTAGAATGATGACGATTTGCAATGACAATGAATTGGCGTCAAAGACACACTCAAAAGAAATGTAGAATGAATGGTGGTATAGTAACGAAGTATTGATTTATTGTCCCAACAGAAGGTTGGTCTTTCATTCGTTATACTCAGACTCTCTGGCATATATTCACGTCACAAAAAACTCCGTAAAAATACCTAAAAAACCTACATTTCTTTCTGCCTTAGTAAAGTACCTTAATTTTTTCCAATTATATTTTTGCTATTTTTTTTTTGGATTTGAATTGCCAAGCAAAATGCATCGTAAAAATTTCTCAATAAACCTGATTGCATTGCGATGCAACTTATATAAAAAAAACGAACTTTGCATGGTGCACAAGCTTAACCTACCTGAAGTGAAGCAACAATACCTGTGAGCTACAGATATACGGATTCACAAAATGCAATGAAATTCGATTTTCTTGTTTTCACCGTAGTTGATTTTTTTGCAGGTGGATTTCTTTTGTCGGATTTTGAATATAGTAGTAGAAAAAAAAAGCTTCTTAATATTATTGATTGAAATTGTGAAACTTTCTTTCATTGTACCGTCAGAAAAACACGACCACCCAACAGAAAAAAAATCATCTTTCATGCTGTAAGGATATCAACAAAATCCTTTTATATTATTTCGTTTTGTTGCTAGTATTTTTAGAAAATGTCATTTATTCCTGCCTTTCACAAATTTCCATCGGTGTCCTTGTGTTGTAGTCATAACAAATTCAAAATCTTGTAAATTATCCACGGAAATTTATCAGAAATATTTTCGTACATTTTCCGAAAAATTTCTCTACGACGTAGAAAGTTTTTTTTTATCTATTGTTGTCGCATATAAGTAGATTTTTAGGGGGTGGAGAAGGGGAATTTACCTGGTACAATATTTCTGTTTTTTTTCGATATCGATTTAACACCCCAAGTTTTCCCCATCAAGAAATTAATTGACTCTAAGTTCTCTAGTACCAAGATCCGAATGGGACAAATCAACACTTCTCTCCTTTTTTCCTTTCACCAAAATCAACGACCTTGATAATGGCCGAACCATAAAGTCTCTAGGAGGAAATATACTTTTATTATTATTTTCGATATTTCCTTTTTTTAGGCGACCCACTCCTGCCCTGGGGGGCATAGTGTATAGATGTCACCTACAAGTGGAAAAATATGCCAATTTCCCATGAAAATCGTGACTTTCGTAAACAAATGATGACAAGGCTCTCATTTTCTTTCTAGCATACTTAAGCCGGCCGGCAACAGGATCTGGAGAGATTGGGGGTCTCTGGGACACCAAAAGAAGGGGATTTTATTGATATATATGTGTAACCATTCCCTGGTGGAATATGATGTATACGTCAATGGGTATTGATACAAAAATACCTCGAGAATCATTAAGGATTTTTTTTTCTATATTTTTTCTTCATTTTTTGTTTTATTTTGTTGTTGTTGTTACTGATTGGTTGGTAACCACTTGTGCCCTGAAGGCGCACATAGGGACATTTAATTGATTGAAGACTTTTTGGGTATTTGATGTTGGTAACTGGTATTTAGCAAAGGTATTAAAATATCACCACAGTGAGGCAGTGAAGTAAAGTGGGGCACATGGTCATGCGTTTACATTATAATTAATTATTGGAAATGCCCGTGACTGGAGTTTAATAATTGATGGTGGTGGTATGCTCTCTTTCTAGTTTGACTGGAATTGGTTTGGGAATTCAACCTACTACGACTTGGGGTAGTCCAGCTTCTAATGTATAAAAAAATCAATTGCTACTTATTCATCAGGACTAAGTAAAAGGTTAATCTGATTGTAAGCTTACACAACTTGGGAATTTGGTCTATATCTGAAATTCCAGTTTAAATTTGGGAAAATATGCACCTTTACTTTGGGGGTGACGTATTATTTGCGGGGAGTTGGTTGCTGCGTTGTACTGTCTTCGAATGTAACGCGAACGCGGCTAAATCAGAGAGTCGCTCCAAGATCGACCGTACATTGCTCTCAGGCCCCATCCAACTCGAGATGCCCCTGCATTGCTGGGTTGGTAGATGATGGGTCATAAAACTACACCTGCCTGGCCATGAAACAGATTGAATACGGTAGTTATAGAGAGGACATACTCGATAAAACCGGTAATGTGTAAACAATCGTGTAAACACTTGTCTAAACAGTCATTTAAACAATCATTTAAACAATCATGTAAACAATCATATAAACAATCATATAAACAATCATGTAAAAAATCATGTAAACAATGGTGTAAACAATCATGTAAACAATCGTGTAAACAGGCTTGTAAACAATCGTACTCAAGAGATGAATAATACTCCGTGAATGTACCACCAACGAAGGATTCTGGATGTTAACTAGATGGGAGGTCATAAAAGTGCTCCTGCCTGGCCAAGAAACAGATTGAATACGGCAGATATAGAGAAGACATACTCGATAAAACCGGCAATGTGTTAGAACTCGCGTAAACAATCATGTAAATAACCGTGTAAAAATCGTTTAAAAATCATGTAAACAATCGTGTAAACAATCATGTAAACAATCATGTAAACAATCGTGTAAACAATGGTACTGAAGAGATGAATGATACTGCGTGAATATAACATCAACGATGAACTCTGGATCCCAGCCAACATCCGGTTTATCTTGAATTGCCATAATAAGTTATCTAGCTGGCTTAACTAGTTACTGATAAGGCACCAAAGTTTTGCTATTGTCGCTTGTTCCCAGTACCCAGTAGATAGTATCCCCTTGTTCTTCCAAACTAACTACAAACTACACTCTGGGTGTCACAACCTTGGTCTACTGCTTAGCGAGATTTATTTGTTTCAGGAGGCATACAATTCTGACGAGGATATCTTCCGAAAAATGCGACAGTTGCATCTCTGACTTCGTCGGCAGTTATTGAGAATAAAGACTTTACGAAATCGAAGCCCCGTTACAAAAATGTAAGCTTCGAACAAACTTCTACTCTTTGTTGTCTACTTCTACAACATCTATGAGGAGCCCTGTCACGGGTAAGCGTTTTTTCTCTCGTGGCTTGTGGGATCAATATTGATCCATATTCTGAACGGGAACGGGAGAGAGGCTGGTCTTTATTCAAAAAGCGGATAGAATATAATAAAAGTAATCAAAATCCTTCTTCCTTCCTTGTAATTTTTGGGTACCAGCAGGGCTTATCTACAGAGACTGTAATATTCGGGCAGAATACGCCTGGCTTTTCGGACTGGCTGGCTTTTCGGATCATCTGCCGATACAACGGAGCACTTCCTGGCCTTTGGAATATGCTATATGAAGCCGAAGTCTCTTTTCCACTCTTCCAGGACAGGATACCAACACTCTCATAAAAAAGGTACATAGGCTCTAACAATTTACCAATTGTAAATCTTTAAAGTAATTCAGCATCATGAAATTCTACTTTGAGTATTTCTATATAAGAAATACGAACAGTCATCAATTAGCATATCTAGATAAAACTTGTTGCACCGTTTAAATAAAAACTGTTTACTAGTTGTCACCTAAAAACTTGTGGTTTATTAACATACCACTTAAGTGCCAACAAATTGCGCACAAGCTTAAGTTAATCTCTTTTTAAGTATGTGAATGCGCGTGTTTGGCTTGCTTTGGGCGTCAATCCATTGTTTGGATAGAGCTTAAGTGGAATATTGCCAAAAACTGCTTTAATGCTTGATTCGACGGGGTGAAGGGACTGATTATAGTAAATATGTATATTCAGTGCGCATGGCAAAATAAATTATTTATAGAAAGTAAACCTTGTTAGAAAGTCTTTGCCTTTCTTTAGTAAAAAAAATCCTATACATACAAAGTTTCTATCAATCTAATATTGCAAATTAACAGAAGTATGAATTTTCGAAAAAGGAACATTTTAAGGGTTTTTGTATAGCTTTTCGCGCGAAAAATGGTCGGATACCCCTGAAGCAGAAGTGCAAGTAGTTTGCTGTACAATTTTATAGAAAAATTTGTCCTTTTTTGTCACTCTAATGACTGGGCTAAATTGTGGACGAAAAATATTTAGTAGTTCCATGAAACAGTACCCGATAACATAACAATAATGAATAATCACAAAAGTATTTCGTCGTGACAATTCCAGAGCATTTTCGAATTTGACCTGATACAGGTTGATCTGTACTATTTTCCACTTGGAATGACTCGGATGTAATACTGGAGAAAATGTTAATGCCTGAAATAAAGTTTGCGGAGATTTCTCGACAAGCCATACACAACTTATGGTATGGGCGAAAGCATTCAAGAAAGGCCAAGAGAAGCTGTAAAGTGTTCAGCGTTCTGGAAGACTGTCAATCTCGATCAATGGAGATCAGATCAATGAATTTTTGCTCATGTGATCGTAATTAATCGTTTCCAAGTTTCAAAAGTTTTCAGAGAGATGCGACCAAAACTGTTGCCCCAGAACACATGATTCGAAACTATCCATTGCTGAGAAATCTTATCTCATCGACCCTTTTTAAAACACAGTTCGATTCATTTTCGACACACCAAAGTGCAATCTTTGCAGCCCACTTGCAATTATACTACAGGCTTACAGCGGGCGAACGCCGGCCGCTTGGTCTTTTAAGCGGGATGTGATCGTCCGTAGAATTTTTAACCATTTTTAAAGGGAGCACTTTTTTTTTATTCGCATTATATCTTTGCCCGTTTTCGAGATAAGGCATAAGCTTGCAACTGGTATACTCAGATAGTCTCAACAGGACACAGAAGTTTGAGGTATTAGTTGAAAAGAATTCATAAATGTGGTGACGACTGTGACTGGAAATATGAGAGGGTAACGCCTATTGTGTGTGTAACTATTTTGCTACGATCATGAAGAAGTGCCTCTGTCAAGGGCACGAAGTACGTTAGGCAGCTTCCATTCTAAGAGTTATTAGTGATTACTATGGAAATCAAAACGAGGTACCAGTGTACCTCACTCTCACTAAGAAAACTCTTGGTAAAGGAACGAAAAGTGATTCGAAAAAATGCGGCATCACTCGATCGAGACTCAGGAAAAGCCCCTTTGTACTAGCGACAATCTATTTTTTCGTATAGAGTACAATGCCGAACAGTAGCTCTAGTCGGAAGATAGTGAAGAGAGAGAAGTGAAAGAAGGAGCGGCCACCGTTAAGCCGCGACATTTTACTGTACCTACTCCCAATTTTTACTCTGACATCGGTGCATCGAGAAACAATTCACTGGAGTGTTATGCGTCCCAAAACGAAGTGAACCTCATCAACCAACCGATGACCTATGCTTGATGGAGCGGGGAAGGGCTAGCCAAGGCTATGACAGGAGGAATCAGGAAAGTAAAGAAAGACGAGGAAAGAAGACAAACAACAGTGGTGCTGCCTGGATTCGAATCCGGGCCTCTGGGATAGTAGCCAGGCGCCTTACTCCTTAGACTACCGAGGCCGCCATTACATTATTTAATAATTTCATAGGATGACATGCAGATGGCGCCAGTATTGGAAAATTCATGCCTTTTAGATAGCACCATCCTTCGCCTAAATGCGGCAGTTGTTCCAGAAAACAAAAAGCGCACAAAATGGTTTTGGAAGCACGTAAAGGGAAGTTGGCTGAGATAGCTGACACTTTAGAGATATCGGAAGGTAGTATATTCACCATTTTGTCCATGGTAGAGCCCTTTTAGAAGTCGGTACCGCGTTTGATCACTGTCAACCAAAACAACTACGTTGTTGATGATTCAAAGCGTTGTTCGGAGCTGTTTAGGAGAAATAACAAGGATTTTTGTATACGATATATGGCATCGGATGAAACATGGATCCATCACTACCCTCACGAGTCAAATGGACAGTCAGCTGATTATACAGTAACCAGTGAAAGCCGTCTAAAGCGATAAAAAACGCAAAGTCGTAACAATGACAAAATTGCATGAGTTTTTTCCGCATCCACCGTATTTTTTAGATTTAGCCACAACTGTTCTCAAATTAAAAAAAAAAAATTATCGCCGGTAAGAACTATGGGTCGAATAAGGAAGCGATCGCCAGAACTGAAGCATTTTTTGACAGTACTATAAGAAAGGAATAGAAATGTTAGAGAACCATTGAAATAGAGATGCGCCGAATATGGGTTCGACCGAATACGAATATTCGGTCAAAAATGTACCGAACCGAACATTCGGCCGAATTATTCGGTTCCGTAAGCAGGTAGAAATCCGTAGCAGAACGACCTTCACCGATCCAGTAACCGAATGAAATTTATTTCTATGATAAAAAATATGCTAACAAATGTGGGTTGCCTAACCAAATATGTACAAGGCTATATTTAATAAGCGTTTTTACGTCTTTTTCTTTTTTTCTATTTTGGGGAGATACTATGCATTTTGCTGAAATTAGGGCCTCACCCTACGCACATTAGTCGACTGATTTGCAACACCAGTTTCAAACTGATTTCAGCATTATCAAGCTCACAACCAGCTTGCAACCAAAATGAAACCTTTGTCCACACACAAGCGCAACTGATTTTTGATCAATCGGTATTCTGTGCTTACGAAGATTTTGTTGAATAAACTTTCATTCATTTCATTGCGCTCCTTTAATCCCTCATGGGACATAGGGCGGAAACAGTTGCCCTCCAGCGGACTCTGTTTTGCGCGACAGCTCTCAGCTCCGACCAGGATCTCCCAGTTGTTGCGGCTTCTTCTAGTAGGGTTCTCCTCCACGTTGTTCTAGGTCTTGCGGATTCCAGTCGAGGGCCTGTTTGGCTAGATTTTCGTTTTCGCGTCGCAAGGTGTGGCCAACCCAATTCCATTTCCTTCGCCTGATTTGGTCGTCTATCCTTTCTTAGCCGGCACGGCACCATAGTTCTTCGTTTGAAATTCTATCCTGCCAGCGTATTTTTAGGATACGACGCAGGCATCTGTTGATGAAGACTTGTAGGCGCCCTGTGATGAATTGGGTGACTTTCCATGTTTCGCAACCATACAAAAGTACTGTCTTAACGTTGGAGTTGAACAGCCGCAATTTGGTGTTAGTTGAGATCTCCGTTGATCTCCATATGTGGAACAGGCATGCATATGCGGCTCGTGCTTTATTTATTCTGGAACTGACAACTTCTTCTGCGCCGCCAATTTCGGTAATAATACTACCGAGGTAGCAGAATTTATCAACCAGTTCCACGTCACGGTTATTCAGCGCAGTCCGTTCAATGGTGTTTGCATTTATCCGCATTTCTTTAGTTTTAGTCAAATTTAGCCTTAAGCCTGCTAGACTACTTTCTGTTGCCAAATTGTTTAACATGTTTTTGAGGTCCTGGTGTCTGTGGGCCAGCAAACAGATATCATCGGCGTAGTCGATCGTAGGGCTTTTATCAATTCTATTATTTTATCAGGCAGTCCACGTCGCCGTAGTGCCTGCTATATAAAGCTCCTATTGACCGAGTCGAACGCTTTCTCATAATCTACGAAAGCAAGAATAAACTTTGACACGTCCAAATGCAACCAACTGAATGACGCAACTGAATCTGGTGACATTTCCAAGCGTACATACGTTGCATTCGGTGACAGACAATATAGAAGTGTATATATTCAAATGCGACTTGACGGAATATTCCATGAATGGAATGCATGCAACGCAAATGTCGGTCTACTTTCAACTTTTTCTATATCTATAGCCGCATGCGTCATAGCACACACAATCATACGCTCCTTACTTAGATTTTTGGGTTATGTTTAAAAGCCGGGACGGAATGCAACTAAGCAATTAGATGTTAGTGGAAAGTCGCTACATATCATGGAACCGCTGAATGCAACGCAGGTACGCTTGCCTGTCATCAGCTTGATATTGCTTCCGACCGCGCAAGAACAGTCGCACGCAAGCAGTTGCAAACTAGACTCAAACCGGTCTCGTTTCTGCCGACTCGTGTATGGATTCTCAATTTTTTAAATTTTTGATTTTGTGAATAAATATGGTTACACAGAGAAGTGTTTGTTTCATTTACGAATACTACCTACATATGTACGGTTCGACAATAAAGCCTCTTTAAGATATCTAACTCTTAAAATAACACGATTTAAATATTCGGTAATTATTCGGCAAACTCACCGAATATTCGGCCGAATACGAACATTAAAAAATACGCCGAATATACCGAATACGAATATTCGGCCGAACATTCGGCGCATCTCTAATTGAAATGAATGTATCACTCTTGAAGATGAATATGTTGATGAAAGAAAATAAAGTCGTAAAGTTGTTTTTCTTTTAGACATCATACGAACTTATTGAGTGATGATTGAAAAAAAAACTCTGATACAAAAATCTTCTAAATATCAAAAATATCACTTCTACGATACATAATACTACTTATATAGTTAAAAAACATAGATTATTTTATAAACTACAGTAGAGTCGCGTTTGTTTTGTTATATCCAACAAGAAAATCGTAGAATAAACATCGGCAAAAAAGGCGATTTTTAAAATACCGAAAGAAACCAAAAAAAATAAATAAATAAATAAAAAATAAAACAAAATTTAATAACAAAAAAACACTCACCTTTTTTAGCACCAATAAAACTTCACCACCTTTCTCTTGATGTTAAAAATATATATGTTTCATAAATTTTAAAAAGGACATTAATCCTTAAAGAAATTTATCTTCTATAATTTTTCTTCTTCTTCGGGGAGATGCACACAAAAACAACAATATAATATGCAACAACAAACTTTAACCAAAAAAAATAAATAAAATAATAAAATCACCACCACCTGGAAACCACCACTAAATAAAAATCTCTATATCTATAATCAAAAACTTTCTTAACATTTTATGATCTAATTTTATTAAATATTTAACGATTCTGTGTACTGAACCCGTTTTAATAATTATTAATAAAACTATGTCCTTTAGACTATTTAGTATTAGTCCTTGAAGCACACTTAGGAACTTTTTAAGAGTAAATTTTATTCAAACTGATTTTTGTTTTTTGTTTTTAAAAATCACTTAAAAAATTTTGTTTTTATTTTTTTTTTTTAACACAAAAATTTTATTTATTTTTATTTTTTATTTTAATTTTTTAAATTCACACTATTCGATAGTCATAATCAAGGAACTTGGGTGAAAGTAATGAGATTTCGTGGTTTAGTGTAGAAACGAAGAAATTTTTTTAAAAGCAAATGTGAAAAAAGTTTCGAGGAAAGTTTTAAATACAAAGAAAATGTTTTTCGTATTTTTTTATTTTCGAAATTTTTTTTTTTACTTTATTTTAGGATTTTCTTTTTCAACTTTTGAAGAGATGTGTTTAAAAACGAAAATCCGCGAGCTGAGATAGACAAGATCGTCGTTACATAAAAGCTTGCTTGGGGACTTCGATTTTAAAATAGATTTAAAATAAATTATCCATCACTGATTTATTTTTATTTTTATTATATTTTCGTGTATTTCTGGGGTAATAAATAAATATGTCGATATATTATTAATAACTTTTATATGAAACACGATTATTAAAATATTTTATTTGAATTCAAGCAGCAGTAGTAGAATGCAGATCCACGAAGTGGAGGACAGTAACCTCCAAAGGTTGAAGCTGCTTTGAATTCGGATTGAATATTAGTGTATTATTTATTTTAAAAAAAAAAGTTTTTATTTATTTTTCCAAAAGCGCCAAAGTTTAAATAATAAAATCCCAACTACTTAAAGCCGCGTAAAATCTCGCCGTGAGGGACTGTCACACAAGCGCGCGCCGTCTTACTGCTGCATATATGCATGCAAGAAAAATATTCTATAGTAGTTAATAAATTTTTACAACTTCGGTTTTTCCGTCGTTTTTAATAAAAAAAAATTTTCTACTTAATTTTTGTGTATTTGCGCGGCGCAAAGCTTCCGTCGTCGTCGTGGTTGAATACAACTGAAACCTCCTTCGAAGCTTTTTGCATTATTTTGAATTCGCTCTCCCTAACCGTCGTCGTCATACCATAAAGCTTCACTTATCCGAGGGACTAATTTAAGAATATCATGTTGTATATTTGCACCCTAAGTACCCCCCGTACAGTACAGTACACAGCGAGGAGGGTACACAGAGGGTGCACTTGGTGACATCTACATCAGCTGTCAGCGTGAAAGTCATGCAAGGAATCTCTTGGCCATGTTTTTTCGTTACAACAGAACCAGAACTACCGCCAGATTTTTGAGTCCTCATGTATTTTCATTCTATATTTTGTTTGGTGTCATGCTCACGTGCGGATGTCGCTAATTTGCGTTTAGTGTGCCTACTTTAAAAATAAAACACAAATCATCAGAGATGAGATATGTTGCTAGGTTGGTTGGGTGCAATCGCAGCGAGATTCTTTATTTTATTTATATTTTTTGTATTATTATTTTTTTATTCAGGGTTTATACTATGACCAAACAACTAAATATAACAACAACCGTAAAAAACAATTGCATCGCCATTTTTATTGTTATTTAAGAAACAGTCGATGCACTTAACCAATCGACGTAAATATGCATACATACATACGTACAAACGCTGCTGATGCAAACAATGGCCATGAACTTAAAACGATTTGCATAGCGGAAACCTACTTTAATTTAATACTCTACCTATCAATAAAAGCAGTTTTGTATAACCTTTTTTCAATAGTTTTATAAAATTACAAATAGAAAAAAAAATTTAAAAGAATTTATTTAAATTTAAAAAAAAAGAAAAAAAAAGCACAGAAAATCTGAAAATCAATATTACGTATATTCTATGTTTCAATTCTCCCTTCAATTTTTTTTTGTGACATTCTCTAAGTTGTATAATATTGAATATAATAATTTGATCCAATAAAAGAGTGTTATTCTACAAAAACAAATTGTATGGAAAAAAGAAAATAAACAAAACTGTATTAGTTGAACTATTGGACATAACAAAAAATATAGATATAAGCTGGGAGGTATAGTGTCACAAAATTTAAGGCGAAGTTATGAACTTCCATGAAGCGACTTAGAGGGTAATGATTTTATTTAAAAGGATTTGTTTCGTTTTAATATTAAATATAAAAATAAACAAAAAATATGAAATCGATTACAAGTTAGAAAATTAATTAAATTATTAAATTTTTGCGACAAATTTTGGGACAACAGTATAGGGGCTTGGGACGACTCGAAACGTCCCGGTTTTTTGAGGTAAATATCTTACCATATTTGCTAATTCTGCATTTAATTATGCATTTACCAAGTATCCTCTATCTCCACTAAAACAACTTTCTCAGTGAGGGTCGCCATTCAAAGTTCTATCTAGTCTAGCCGATCAGAGAAATATTTGGTATGGTGTATCAGGTCCAAAAATATCTTCAGTACTACAGCGTAGATACCTCATATTTACAAGTTACACGGCTTGAACATGTTCAGCAATTTACCTAGAGGTTTGTTGCTCAGACTTGTTGATTTTTGGTTATAGTGAGATAGTGACATAGAAGATATAAGTCAGACTCATACTTCTCGAGTTAAAATCTACCGAATTTTAAAAGAAGATAATTTACATGGCAGTGTCCAGTAATCGTGCCAACCAGAGTTCTAACATTTTGATTATTGATCCTAACAACTTTTTCAACGAGTTGTAACACAGTACAGAAAGAATCTGCTTGCAATTGGCCAATTCAAGCGAAACCCCAGTGCCCTGTATCAGGTTATCAGAGTGGAATCGTCAACTGCTAAAAGGTACTTCAATAGCTAGTTTCGGTCCAATAAATACAGCACAAAGCCAGGCCTGATCAGATCAGCCAGCTTATCACTGTCTTCGAAGTCTAGATAGACCATGTCACCAAAAAGATTGACTTGAATGAACATATGTATCTAGCTTAGGTTGACAGTTTAGGCTAATTTAAACTTTGTCGTACGGACTTTAGCGCTCTTATTCCCATTTGACTCACAGATATGACAAGAATTCACTAGTTAGCTTATGCCTGTCTTAAGCTTTTATAGGTGCTTGGCAGTACGACTCACTAATCTGGCTTGAAAACGCAATTGCTATAAAGTTAAAATTTGGCACCCTGGTTACTATCTTCAAAAACAGGCGTACACTGTATTGGCATACACCAATCGGACCGCCAACACGCCTTTGATGATCTGAGTACTCCCAGTTCAGTAACCCTTATGTGGGTCAAGGCGCATGAAGGGTTTATAAGTAATGGACCTACACACGCTTTGGCAGTACAGGAGTCTTGTACTGTTTTCGTAAGTACCGTGCGGGTTATTGGAATACCCATTAGTTTGAGTAAAAGTGCCCCGGATGATGGGATTCTGCTAAGATGCAATCAAAACTGGAGGTCCATACCTGGCCTAGTGAACTCCAAACCGTTTCTTCTTGTACCTCTCTGCAGCGCAGCCAGAGTATTACTGGCGTAGTACAAAGAATGCCAGGGCCATATTAGTCGTGGTAAACGGACATCGTGCACCTAACTGCCACAAATGGAGGATTGGAAGGAAGGAGGAGCCCAAAAGTACGTAGGAGGGGAACGATTCGGCTCTTCTTGCGAGGAGTATAGCAGGATCTCATTTTTATTTCACTTTTCTTGACTACGTAAGTTGGAACGAAATATTGCTTTTTGTGAACGCCTAGATCTCAGAAGTAAGCCCCTCTGTGTGGTAAGCAGTCACTATAGAAATAGAGAAAACAGTATGCAGTGAATGTAAATAAGCGCGTGCAAGAACCATCCCAAACTGATGGAAGTGCGATCATAATCTCCTCGTGGTGATTACTGGAAGCTGTACTAAAACGGATGAACTAATATGATCGGGTCTACCGAGTCAGCATGTAAAATGATCATGTCGAGAGCTGCATGGCAGCGATTCTCCTCTGGGCACCGCGCGACCCAGTTTTATAATACCTTATCCTGATACGGAGGCGCGGTCCCTTTCCTGCCGTACTCATAATCAATTAAGCTGAAGAGGGCGAAGGCAAGCCGGCGTGAAATTGGGGAGCCCCATGGATCAAATCTAAGTCCAGCTTCCGTGAACTCCTTTCCAAAAAAAAAAAAAAAAAAAAAACGGAAGGTAGGACTCCGGTCAGGAACTTGAGGGATGCCGGAGTTACCACGGCAGTGGTATGACATTCAACGAGACTCTGCTTGAACAGTGAGATCTAAGTGACTCGCCATTAGGCAGACTGCTGAGCTTGTTCAAGTGGTCTGGCCTACAAATAGGAGCTACAGGGAGGGGTGATAGCATAATAGGGCCAAGCGAGTGCCCGCGGTACTTTTGGACCCAAAATCAGTCCAAAAAATATAAAAAAAACAAAAGAATATGCCCTTTGTTCTGTCGTCAGTTCTATCATTGTTGGCAATGTAGAACGTCAAGGTTTAGTTGGAAAGATAGTAGAAGCAAAAATAAAAGAACTGTCAACGCCACAACAAGCTGTTCTTGTGCCACTGGGCTACCAATACAATGGGAAACATGTTGGCTTCAGTTATCGAGCAGGAGATGACATCGGGTGAATTCAAAAACTCATCACTGCCGCATCACTGCAGAATTCAGCTGCAGACTTCAAATTGAAGTTCAGTCTTGCCTAGTCTCAATATAGCAAGACCGAAAAAGACCAAAACAAGATAGGACAAGACAAAACTGCAAGATCAAGATATCAAGACTTTGTGCTCATCACATCATCAGTGACGAAAGTTGCAGTGCTGAGGAAAAGTGTTGCAAAGAATCTTGCAAAAATTTTTGCCGAAAGTCTTGCAGTCTTGTTTTGGTCTTGCTAAATGTGCAAGACCAGTCTTGCTCATCACTAATAGCGCGGAGTCTAATCGAACCTTTGATTGACCTTTTCAGTAGTAGTCGAGCAAGTGAGCTAAGCAAGTCAAGTCAGTCCTCTTCATGTCTTGGCATCTGTTACAGAGATTACATGTGTTTACCCATTAGAGCACAATCAGTTTGATTCGGCCTCATTTCACCTCTCGAAGTGCTGCGGCTTATTCAGAGATTGTGACTAGATGAAAATATTCCAACTTACGTTAAGTAATTTCAAGCACGAAAAAACTACTAAAAATTTCCACTTAAATATAAAAAGAAGCACAATAAAAATCTAAAACTATTAATACCGCGAAAGGTAAACACTAAATAAGTCACGTATTTCACGCTTCACTGTCACTCGCAAAATGCCATTAGTCATATATTCTCCAGATACGAAATTGGAACTTGCCCTGAATTTGGATATTTCATTTACGACGTCGCATTTTACGTTTTTATTTTCAAACTTTATTTTTGTTTATTTCGGGTTTATGGCAGAAGAAGTCTACGACAACACTGAGAACTCGGCACTTCAAAGTCCTTCAATGGTGTTGCAATTAACTTCGAATTTATCGCACCGGTTTTACTATGTAGGTATACGACCCTTCCTCCACATAACAAAATTAATAAAAATTGTCAACTAATAATAAATACAAAATAAATGGCCCCCACATCCTGTACAATCCTTAATCGTTGTTATTTATCCCGACCACTCCATGGCTGTCAGAAAAACGCACACACACACACTCCCCTAAATAGAAAATACTATTAACCTTTCATCCCTAAGATGTTGTGCCCAATAATAAAGCATAAATTCCATAAAAAAAAGGGAAAGCCGACAGCACGTCCTCGCAGGATTCGTCAAGGTTAACCACTATTATTTTATATCATTATTGGGAATTTGCGTGCATGTCCTTCGCTCAAGGAGATAAACAAACGTGCGTGTATTGTGCGTGACTTCTTCGAGTTCTCCTCATTGATTCTCGGGAATATTTTGATATATAAAATCGTGCTCCTTTTTCCCTTTGTTTTTTTTTTTTTTTTTTTTTTTAATATCCTTCGTAATTGTTGACAAAGAAAAGGAGTCTAATTACTATGTGCGCCTACCTCAAGGTTAAGTGCGCCAACGACATCCAATATTTTCAAGATCCTTTTGTTTGTTTTGTTTGTTGCGAAATAATTTCATTTTTTGGGGTTTTTCCTATCGACATACACGCATAATAGTTTGATCGAAGCAGGTGAAAAATTGTTTTAAGTGATGAATCCCATAAAAGGTATTGCTTTATGGTTATTGCAGAATTTCGGTTGATGGCGGTTGTTTATTGGGTTTTGTTTTTAACAACGTTCGCATTTGTAGTTTAAGACGGTTTAATATTTTGCACGTAGTTAAGCAAACGTACTTACATATATGGAAGACACGCAATTCATTAATATGAGGTTTACTGTAACTATGACGACCTTAGAACCACAATTCAAGGACAAATGCAACTACGACGGAAATCGTAGTCCCATTAATCACTCACTCGAATATGGCAGCGTTTCTCCAAAAATTTAATGTCTCGAGATGAATGATCACAAAAAAAGGTCCCATCTACCCCAACTATAGCTTAGTAAAAATAGATTGCATCAAGGGATACAAAAGCAAAAAAGGACTCGCAAATGGTATGTCCGCTTTTGCGAGTCCTTTTTCGCTCCGCTGACCAGGTTTACCACGACAAAAGGCGTTCTAAAGTCAGGAAACCCCTATGGTACCCCAACCCATCAGATCATGGTACAACGTCTATTAGTACAAGCTTAGTACGCGGATAAGATAGGTTTGGGGTTATAAGGAGTCAGAAGAGTGTTGAGCCGATGACTGAAGAAGGAATTTGCATTTCTTAAAAGACCCAGGCATTTGGACGCTTGTTTGGAGATTTAGAATTTGTGATCATTTCCTCGCAAATCTTTGGTTAACGTCTATGATGTTAAGGAAAGAGTTAGCCCAGTACTTTTTCACCGTTCACTGTCAAGGGTGCGTAGGTGTTAAAGTCAGGTAGATGTCCACGATCGGCAAGGCAAGATCTTTCACGTGCTTGTCTTGCATTATCGTAGGCGTAAAAGAAGCGTAGAGTATCGGCATAGCCAAAACTGTTAAGTGGTCCCCCAACTTAGTACTAACCGACCCCAGTGCTGCTGTTTGTCTTTGGTGATCGAACAAGCACCGATCTCTTCTATCTGGCTTATTTGAGGTAGAGAAGTTGATATCATACATGTATCACAAGAAATGTCTTGAAAGAAGCGTTGATATTAATGGAAACATATTTTTAGTGAATGAAAGCCTAAAAATTAAGACGTTAAGCATAAACGAGTGGCATTTGAAAATTGGACAAACGTACGACGGTCAAAGAAACTGATCCAAATTAATAAATAAAATTAGTGATTCAAGAGCGGAGATTTAGTCAGGAATAAAGATCCAAAACTACCATTGATTTTAGTGAAATCATTCAAGGATGCCTAAATGGAGTTGGCAGCTGGACACTTCGGAGGACCACTAAAAGTTCCCCCTTCCTGGCACCTCCCGGTGTACGGTAGTACCTTTCAAGCTGAAAAGCTGGTGATCCTGAAGAGCTATCCGACAATGAGCTAAGAACTTACACAAGGATGCAGTACTGGAATGTTCATAGACAGCCAAGCCTCTGTAAAAGCTCTGGTTCAATAATGATGCGATCGAAGTTAGTGGAGCGATGTATAGCTGAGCTAGATGGGCTTGGTAGAAAGCACAACATGACTCTCATCCGGGTTCCCGGTCGTAGGAATATAGAGGTGAACGAAAAAGCCGACTACCTAGCCAATCAGGGAGTCTATCTCCGGAGCTTGGATACCGAGATGATTAGCAACTGAATTGGTGGAGTCAAAAAGGTTATATTTGACTACCACCTGCTGCTAGCCAGCCAAAAGTAGAGAGCTCTGGAGAGCTGCCATATCTCTAGGCCGACTTGACAGACTTATAACAAAGAAAAAATAATGGGCCTTTTAAACAGACCCCGACGAGATATTGCCAGAATTACGGCAATTACCACGACCATAGCAGAGCATACTGCCAAGTTAGGTACACGAGTTGTGGCAGCAAGCGCTAATTGGGCCTCCGGATTATACAAACCACGACCAAGAAGAGAGTCGCGAAGGATCTTCTGCTGGGTGCATTGAAATAATATCGAAGGTTAGCCAATTTCAGGGGCCTAATAGAAAAGTCGCTTCGACAAAGGATCCGGCCTGGTCCCTCTCCTGTGGATGTAATAATAACGAGCTGAGGCTAGGCTTCCCAAAAGGAGCAGCGATTGGGTTCGCAGATCACATCGGGTTGTGGTCGTAGGATAAATTGCGAGCAAACGAATTGATCTGGGAGATTGTAGCGTGGAAACTGGGAGATTCTAACGTGGTGACGCTTACTGAGCACAAAGCTAAAGCTGTGCTGATCAGCAAACGGAAAAAACCAGTGTCCGTAAGGATCTAGGTATGGAAACAGATCATTCACTCACAGCCCATCCTAAGGTACCTGGGATTTATGATCGACCGGAAACTATATTTTAAAGCACCCTTGAAGGGTATTACGAATGAAGCTTCCGCTATTTGCGTATCACTGCAGCATAATTTTATGGGAGCCGCAGACCGAGCCGTTCCCTATTAATGGTGAAGATGGTAAGCTCAGTCCTGCTATAGGCGGTGCCAGCGTATAGGCACCAGCGTTGAAACGACGAATAACAGAGGAAAATGAAGAGCCGGGCGTGCTGTGCATATAAAACCATGTCCAACGATGCGGCATGCATGATTGTGGGCTGATTTCCATTGACATACGAGCGTATTTATGATCCAGAATTCTGAAGCCAAATTCAGTGCGGCGGCCTGTTCGGCAGTTAGCGCCCGATGAATGTCACACTTTACGACCATCATTCACTTACAGGCCGAGCTTTAGGCCATGTCGGCAGGCCAAACCCGATGAAGGCCATATATTACCCAGTCTGACTGAGAGAAGAGGATTTTGAGTCTTCCGCCTGGTAGGCCGTGAATTGTAGGTGACCTCATGATTCCCTACATACACGCAGGCGAAAACTATAATTTAGCGTAGCAGGTTGTTAGTTGAAGTGCAAAAATGTTCATAGAATAAACGAAATTTTCAGACTGATTAGAACTTCAGAGGTTAAGGCCCAGGCTGACGATAAATACCCACAGACAAAGATTTTTGTCAGTTTTCCTGGACTACAGTCCCCATCCAGTTGGCGGCCATTTGGTTACACTTGGCCTTAAGACGAGTCACCTTTGGGCCACGGCCTGCCGGCGGCCTGTAACAGGCACAAAATGAGGAAAGTGGATGGGTAGAAAGTGGAAGCGACTCTCAGTAAGCTGAGGATGGAAGAAGCCGAAGGAAAGAGGGAAGTACGGTCTTCTAGTAATACATTACGATACAAAAAGCAGCGAGTAACTGTTGGGCTGCAAAAACCCTTAAGAAACTTCTGAACTAAGCTTACATCAGGATGACTGTGAATATAGGGTTAAACATCACACATGCATGAGTTCACACAAGACATTCTTCAAAAAAATGTACAACTGACGACAGGAAGTACAGAATCATGAACCATTATAACAGCTGTATATCCCTAGATATTCACGCAAACAAGTTTTGGTCGAATTGGCACTACGCTAAACTATTCCATTAACAATTCTAGAAATGACAGATAGATGAATGAGGAAAAGAGATAGAAGGTTGTTTATACCTCGATGTTGATCACAAAATTAAAAGCACGTCCGAGCAAATTCATAAGAAAATTTGTACTTCCTTATTATATTTTTAATTTCACAAACAACATGCTATTACAACACACACACATCTTCACCAAAACCACGACGTATGCGCCGCAAAAACCCCGAGCGCATGCCCTAGACCCTACCACTTCATATTCCTTGCTATTTTGGTCTAGTCTCCACTACCACACATCGGCTCTGGTATTCCCAATCACTAAATGATGAACTGGCACGCAATTAGTTCTATTTTCAGATCACATCTAAGCACATTTCTCGCGAGATTCCATCTATTTCGGCACTTTTATGCACTCACACCTCACTCCCGTGGGAAGATGCGATTATGCAGCGGAAAATACGCCGCTAGTTAGTCCCATCGTTTTGCAGCAGACCGATTTGCACAAGAATTTCAGATTTTCCGTTTTAATTTGCGCAAAAATACGGCGAAATTGAGACCTGATCACGCCAATTTGGTATTCGGACAAAATTTCGGACAAGAAAAAATATTGAAAATTTTTCGGACTGCTGCAGAAGAGCCCCAAAATCTCGACTCCCGTCAGTTGGACGCAATTCGGCCAACTCTGGATGTCGCGAAATCTTCCATGTGGCCGGAGAGGATTATGCACAGATTTAGCGGTCGCGGGCTTAATTTGTTTATGGCTGCCATTTTATTAACGGAGGAGTGCGACATTAGATCGCCCTTCAAGCGAGTGGAAAGTTTACGGTTTATTAACGGAAGCCGACTTCAAAGTTTCCGATGACTCCGAAAGATGCCCGCAATCAGAATCGCCAAGGAAGACGCGGATTTTCGGGCAATCGTGGGCATTGCAGATCTGATCTTGGGTGCCAAAGAATGCTGTAGCGATGATGGCGACCTTACGACGCTTGCCCCTCGGGCGTTGTGAGCGGGAAATATATGCTTAATCAAGTGGCGGCCAACGATACTAATTGAAAAATCGCGGCTGACACCACAGCACCAATTTGCCGTAATCTGAGCTTAAATTAGCGGTTGTTAACCGACAACGATCTTCGCCTTATTTTGCATTATGTACGCGCGCAGGGTGCTACATGCTACCCATATGCAGCCCCCCCGACATTTCGCTTCACGTGATCCTAGAAGACAGACGTCATCCAGCCGGCCTCCATTGATTTTGCACCGGATATCTTCCTGCATTGTGTGAAACTTCGCACAAAGTTTACCTTTCGGGGAAGAGCTTTTGCTCAGTTTCAAGTCCAGACTACGTCACTACGGAAAAACAGCTGGCCTCTGGCATGATGCTGGTCAAAGCTCGCTTCATTGTTCTCTTGGCTGCGTGGGTGGGATTGATGATGGCGATTCTGCACGAGGTGTGGCGGGTGGGCCTGTGGTACGCACGTTCCGAGCTTGCGTGCCGCGAATTTAACGATTTGTTTACGGTCCTTCTCACTCCAACATCAATAAAGGAAGGGCGCCCGGATTATTTGTTTACGGTCTGTCCTGCTCTAGTGGAATTCTGCGTCGTCATGACATTATTTTTGTTCTAGAGCCGGGCGTGCGCAGAAGATCGACGAAAGAGAGCGACCAGCTGAATGGATGACACGGGATGGTAAGGTAGTGTTGAGCGAGTGTGGAGATGTGCAAGATGTGCCTGAGCTAAAAAGTTGTGGAACGAATTCGAAAATGAGGAAAGTTTTTGTGCTTTGAACTTTGGTTTTTGAGTAATGTTCGCGAGGTTCTTGGTTTGGGTAAAGCTAATTTGACTGAGAAATTTCCTTGATTTTAAAAAATCCCAAAGTTTGTTGTTTGTTTGTTGTTTGTTCGAATACTGATACAAAGAACCGACGCTGCTTGATGAAAGATTTTAACTGAAGATACGTTATCTAGAGGTATATAGAGGTGTCAATTTTAATCATCAGAAAAACGCAGTGATTCTTCTTACAAACGGTTATTCTTTTAATGAAATTCATCATGTTTTCGCATAATAATGGCTGGAATTCGCCAATAGCATATCTCATATTGTTTTTAAGTGTTTAAATCGTTACTGTATCATTGGAGTAGACTTTGCCTGTGTTCCGAAATAGAATCATACAAAGAGCAAAAATGTAGAATCGCGTGTGATTTTAGACGTCATTAGCTAGCACTACCCAAATGCTGGGTTCAATTTGGGAACACAACATTTAACTTACCCCTAAAGAAAAACCACACCTTCATCTACATCTGACCTGGCCAGGCGAACACTATATGGAATTTTAACATCAGTAAGTTGTCCGAGGCGTTCAAATTTAGTATATTATAAATTCTTGTTCGAGAAGGCGCTTGATAATGACCACAAGCAGTACGAGCTTTAAGAACTGCAATATTTTCACCATTTTCACTATTTCAATGCGTTTTGTGCGTGTTAATTGATCTATATCTAAAAACTTCTTTCTTTTCTTTCACTTGTCAAATGTCATCGTAATGACAGTTGTATGTTGACAGTTCAAAAATGGCGAGAAATTTAAAATGATACTTTTTGTTGAAAATCCCGCTAAATAGCTCTTTCATCAGAATTTAGAGTATTAAAATTATTTTTGAAACCAAGTTTCACATTTCGCAAGGTATGTTGGTTGTTTCCATACACTGGCGGAGCAACAAAAACTTTACATTCAAAATTATTTTTTACTTTTTAGTTCATTTTAAAATAAAAGCATATTTTTTATTTTATTCTCAAATCATATTTTTTGTTCAGAGATTCGAGTACTTAGGGCAGTGTTGGACAATAGTTACCTTTCAGACCACCACAGAATCTTTTGATATACCTCTCTCACTTGAACTGACAAGCAGAATATGAGGCTCAAGCGAGGTCGTGTGGCTCCCAAGGCTGGTGTTGGTTAATCAGAATAATACTGCCTTTTGGAAACGATCTTATATTCTACGTAATCATCATATCATGTATTCTTTATTTTATAGATTTTTATTTCTAAAGAAAATGCTTACCCACTCGATAGAGACTTTTGGTCATAGAGACTTCTGTCTATTTTGTCTGTAAAACAAAGCAGAGTCGATACTAAGCCGCTTAAAAAGTTGGCATAGAAGCCCGAGAGACATTGCGTCAACATATTCGCACAGACAGGCCATTGCAATCAAACTTCACAGTCTATACAGAAGTCTAACGGACAGAACTCCATATCGTGTGGACCCTCCAGAAGCTGTTAAAGGAATGGTTTTGTTAATCCGGTTTGTTCATCGAAAGTTAGGCTGTATTAATAATTTACTCTTTTGGGGCTCTTTTCATTTGAATTATAAGCGATGCTTTTGTCAATGTGCACCGCCATTTTCTTAAACACCCTCCAGACCGTTCCTATTATTCTCTATTCTTCAAACCAAGCTTACTACTCGACATTGCACCGTGACATGACGTGAACGACATGACGGTCTGGCAGTATAAAGGGGGCCTTATAAGCTCGGCAAACAGTTTACAGGCTAAATTGTTCTACCAGAGGCTTCTTTGTCCTTATTTGTGTGACCGTATCTTTATTCCCGCTACTGTCTGCAGCCTACCTTTTCATATCTTCTAAAAAATACAACTATTCCATGAGACTGCTTCATAGCTGCTCGATAGACAGCAATCTTACATTCGCCCACATGTATTCATAACCAGTCTAGCCGTGTTGCTTCGTACTACAGATAGAGTTGGTATGTATCTTCGTAGTCGATACCAATCTTCCCCGCGATGTAGTGCGGTCTTAGAGTACAATATGAATAAAATAGTGATATGAATCGACGTTGGCACTTTGACGGTTCATACCATCATCATGCCAGAAAGATTACAAGGCTTCGTCGCCAAAGGTTATGTTTGGTTTGAACTATATTTCTATCACGTGTGTGGCATCACCTTTTTTTGTATCGCGAGTGTGGCGACCATGATTACCTGGCCCAAAAACCATAGCATTGTAAGTTCGGCACGGCCATCTACTGACTTATTTTTTTAAAGTGTGACACGTTATTTCAACTGTTGGTATCGCCGATGGACTTTTTCTGGTTTATTTAAGGTTTGTTATTACTCCAACGATCCACAAACAATTGACGCACGTAAGGAAAGCATCTATCGAGAAATCTATCCATACAATGGCGTTACAGCAGAGCCCTGACCTCCTCTTGGGAGTTTATCCAAATATGACGGCCATTTGCAACATCTCTCCAGCTCCGAATGTTAATTCAAATTCAATATGCCGTTACTTGTGTAGTTGTCGGTGAATCCGTCCTATCTGATTCATACCTTCAGGATTCGAGTTAGGTGCATTTTTACGGTGGTACTTTGTCAGCATGGGGCCCAACCAGTCCGATGCTTGACTCGTTTTGAAGAGTAAAATATTCGCCTTTCATTCTACTCCGTCTGTTACTCCTATATAGAAAAGAGAATCCAGGCGCCAGCCGATGTAAAGTCAGCATCTACGAGGAGGGCAAGTAGGTTTCAGTGTCATGGCTGTAGATTTTAGATCGTATTACCAGTTGTCGTTCCTCAGGACCTACTTCTTTGGTATAATGACACGAACACGACCAAAGGTTCCTGAGGCTGTCACTACCATTTGTCCCCTCGAAATAGGGTTGCAAACAAACAATCGGCAATGTACCACAAATTTGGGTTAAGGGTTATTCGATATGCATCGATGCATTGAATTCCCTCGATCTTTACAATACGATACATCAAATCGATTCGGTATGATCCAATAATCGGAGCAGAGTGAAAAATTAGCCTAAACAGAAAATATTGAATCATGCCGTGAAAATCCTCAAATCAGATCGGAACTTTGATCATTAGAATTATAATTATAAAAAAAGCTTCCAAAACGTTTTCGTCCGACTATCGGATCGAGTTTTCCGTCTGAACCAATAGTCGGATCTGAGTAAAAAAGCGGCCTAAAACATGCCCAAGCAAATACTGAATCTTCCCGTCCTAAAAAAAGTGTTTTCGGTTTAATTCGGTAGTCGGACACGATAGTCGGTTCCGATAATCGGATCCGATAGTCGGGTTCGAGTAAAAAATAGCCTTAAAAGAATCCCACAGATGTAATAAAAATCAAAATACAAAATTTTTGTAACAAGGGTTCGATTTCGCAAAGGCGATATCCTCATTACCAGCCAGCTGAGCTAGAGACGCAGCCGCAGGGTATTATCCGCCGCTTGGAGGCTACGATCGCACTTCTATCTATCCGTAACTGCTTCGGCTGGTGGATATTTTCATATACTACAAGTTAGTCGCGCCATATCCTTCTTTCATTTAAAAAAAAAAAAAAACCTTGTGTTTGTCAGTAATCAAATCGAGTATTTTTATGCTCTGTCAAGATCTAAAATTGCTTTAGGTGACAAATGTTGCTTACTGGCAATTTAAGTGACTCTTTTCGTCTTCTGCATCACTCCACAAATATGTCATTTGGTTATAAAAATTTTCAAGGCAGTTCTTCCCTCCCATCTCATCTTCAGTTGGCTGCTTCGGTTTGGTTAAGACATTCCCTTGATGCGATGATCTCCTAAAATTAGCTTAAGGCTAAACAATTACTAAAGAAATTTTGGTAAATACTGTTAAAAATATGAAAAGTCCTTAAAGCCCACGTCTGGGTTCAAATATAGCCAGACAAATATTCAAAAATTTGTCCAAAAACAACTTTATTACAGTCGCGTGTCTGTGTGTAAATAAAACTTTGCCAGTATTGGCAAAAACAAAAATAAAAAGTACGAAAGCGTGTTTTACATCAAAATTAAATTTAGCTTATATCTCCTCTAATAAAATGCTAAAAATAGCACACATCCGTACTCACAACTTAGAAGAGAACCTCAGACAGTACGAATTCCTGCTGTGGTTCAATTCACTTTGCTTCATTCATTAAAGATTAAAGGGAATCGATACCAGCAGACATACACAAATCCCCCGCAAAACTTACGTGTGCCTGGATATGTCCCTCCAGCTTGCCGAGCAGGCAGCGCCTTCCACGGAAAGGCAGCAGCATATCTTTTTGAGTGAAATACATTTTGTATCCTGAATGTAGGCAGTCAAATATGGTAATGTTTATGCCATGCTTGTGCAAAATTCATTTCCATAATTTTTTATACAGAATTAGCAAACACACACCCATATACACCACGAAAAGGACGATCCTTTTGCCAGAGCCCATATTAGTCTGGATAAGGAGCGAATATAATTCCTGCAAATCAGATGATTAGTCCTGCTGGCAGAAAGGAAGTTGCCGGTGCTTGTGTTACTTGCAGTCATGTACACACCACCGTCGCATCACCAAGGGGAATCAAGTACACTGAGATGCTCTTCTTCTCAGGAAGGAAGCCGTTGCGAGTCCTTATGAAGAATAATATAGTATTTTTTTTGTGTGTGCTGTATCCGTGCACGGCAGTGTAACACGTCACGTACCGTGAAGTAGCAGCCCAGGACCAACTTCAGTGCTAAACAGGACGAGGGGATTATCGCACAATTACAAGACCTTATCAGCTCACAAATGGTACAAGTTTCATCCATTTGCCTTAAGGATAGCGGGCGCACAAGTGCGTAAAAACGAAGAAGGATTTTTCTCATTATTGTGCCAAAGAGTCCTTTTGTTCTCCTGCCTGAAGAATGGCTTATCGAGGCGCGGGGCGGGGGGCGAAAGCTTATGTTCCTTTAATTAAGCCCTCGTAATGTGATTGACTTTGATTAAGTAGAAAATTTGACAGTGATTCGTGGCACAGGAGTACCACTGCCGCCTGTGGATCAGGGGTTACTGCGGAGAGTAGAACCAATACACTGTAGCAAAAACTAATCGAAAAGGTCCTTTTTCCCCCAAAAGCAAAAGGGACACCCTTCGGTCTGATTTTGGGTTTTGATTTCCAGGATATGAGAAATTGTATACACGGCATGGACGAGTATCCGTTTGTTTTTTGTTTGTTATACGTGTGTGTGTGAGGCGGAACCTCTCCATTCATCAATGGAAGAATTAATGACAAATAATCGAGAGTTTCCCATTAATTGAAACGTGAGTTTGCAATATTTTCGGGTTAATTGGTTTTCTTTAAGTAATTTTCGTTACACATACGAGATAAATTAGCAAAGTTTGGGCGGAAGTTTTGAAGTTTCTTTTGTTATTCTGTGATAATTAATCATATTTAAGTCAATTTTCGATCAATGACGTGGGAAAATTAGACTTGATTTATTGAAAACAATTGTTTTAGTGTTTTTTCAATATGGTGAGCAAAAAATGTGATGGATGCATAGTCATAATATGCTTATGCTTCTCAATAAAAACCATAAAGACATCAATAAGTGGGTAAAATATAAGCAACATATCCTTGTGGCATAGCATTTACAAAAAAAATCCATAATCTAGAGTTTAAATGATCTTTTATGGCTCAAGAGAGTGTCCCAAAAAAAATTTTTTTTAAATTATTCAAACTTCTTTTCTCTTCCTACAAGTCAAACTGATTCAAAAATATAGAAACAAAATCAGGCCTCCAAATAACCCCGGAAGAGAACATTTACAGCTCAGCTTTGATTTTTTGTTGTTGTAATATTTCGCCGCATTTTTTTTTTTGGAACAGTCATAATACTCCATACAAGAACTGAAGAGGCTTAAAATTTATATTCCGAAAACCAAGCTAGGCTAAGAAGAATTCACAAAAACTATTCTACAAAAACCTAATCTCAATGTACAGCTCCTTCGCTTCGCAAATTATGTCCCAAAAATATCTATTTCTTAAATCACGAGTTTGATCAATTATATCATTTTTAGCTTTTTTTTACTGAAATAAAAGACATTAAGAGAACATTTATTTAGCACAACGATCCTCTTTATTTTTATAAATCGAGTCTAATTTGTCTTTCAGGTTTACATTTTATTTTGGGACATTTATAACATGTTTGGGACATTCATATTTTTACGAAACCTTCAATGAATCTAAGGCCACAAAACTAAAGATTTACTTTCTAGTATGCATATAATTGTCTGTTGATATTTAGGACAATTATAGGTTTTTGGGACACTTATAGGGTTTTGGGACACTTATAGGATTTTGGTGGGACACCCATATTATGGTGATACTTACATTCCTCAGGGTATTTACTATCAAAATTTTCTTTGCCCCTAAAAGTATTTGAATTGAAACGGTTTAGGGACACTTTGGTTTACATAGAAGCACAGATTAGGTCGCCCTTTAGTCTTACTAATGATGATTAGCAACACCTGAACTATTTTAATATGGTATAAGTAAGGTGTCTGAAAGAACTGCATCATTTTCTTTGTTGAAACTTATGATCTTGGCAAATCAGACAACTGATGCAGTTTGGTCTTGGAAGGCCAAGGATTAAGGCGGCTGACTACCATCCTAGAGATTGGAGCTCGATACTTTGACGCGGGGTGGTTATTTGTCTTCCTTTCCAATTCCTCGTCAGTGGTTTATATTTTTACAGAAATGCCTTCTCCATTTGTCTGCTAAAGGTTGCTTTCAACGGAAAGCCTTCATCGAGTGCCTTAAAGTGGTTTGTCCTATGTCATGAACTACCATGAAGATAACTTCGTATACATTAGGAGGCAGGGAACAAGGAACTAAAGAAAGGCAAGTACAACCCAACAAACTTGTACTAAAGTGCCTTTTAGAAACCTACAAAGTTGTGACTACTGGTATTCACAGGCAATGGCTCATACTTTTTTTAGTAGCCTTGCTATTATGTCGAAGACAGCCTCAGCATCTAGGAAAGCAAGTGTCCGTTTCACTTCTCACCTGGTATTTTTCTGCCGAATGGAAAGCAAGGAAAATAATGCTCCGCAAGACAAAGCTTCCAAGTGGGATCCTCCGGCTGTATTGCGAAGGGAACCACCATCTTTCGATGCATTTTATATAAGTCCAATCGGCAATCAGCCCTCTTCACAAAATTAATGGGTGACCTAATAATCGGTTCCGGACCAAATACATGTTAAAGCCCCGTCGTACTAAGGCATCCGATCTGATCTTGTCCATATAAGTGTCCCAAGCATAGTAAAAAAAAGGAAGGCCCACCCTATAGAGCCTCCATATTAGCCCTGTACCCAAAAGAGACTGTTCAGTCCTAAATGTTCTAAAAGCGCCAAAATTAAGAAAAACATCAAATTCTATTTTCAAAATTCTGAACGAAGAGCTAAAGTGTGCTAAGTGGGAGTGGCATGGCAACTGAAAACAACTTTAATTAAAAATCAGCCTGGAAAAAACCCACCCTGGTACCACGACGTTTTCTTTCTTGCAATTCAACACGTACTCCAGGTAAACAATCGATTTAGGCTACACTCAAAAGCTACTAAATAAAATCTATGTGAACCAGAACATCTAAAAAAAAAATAATAATAAAAACAGGAACGGCATTGTACACAAGCCAACTATCACAATTACTTAAAGCTAATAAATAAAATTTTTTGGTTTGAAAAAAGTGGACGAATTTATAGCGAAAAATATGAGGAAAGTAAATTTGCTGTCACCGAATTAAGGTGCTCTCATGTCTATATTTTATTGTAGAAGTAATGAATTTATAAAATCTTAAGATAGAATAATATCGTAGGATTCCTGACAGGTGGTTATTGGCTTCTCCAGTACTCCAATATGGTGACGGCGTCTCTAGCAATCTTAATGGTGATAAGAGGATTCAAGTACCGCTCTTCTCACTAATGAGCCCTTCAAGCAATCCTGGACCCAACGCCACGCTATGGGGACTAGCTGGCAATGGTGATTCTGTCATCTAACCACTTCCAGCCTAGAAATTTTTTGGGAAGCACTTTTAAATATCACGTACCTGGGATTCAATTCTTTCTTTTTACAGATGAGCAATATTCACACGTCCGAACCCTATGACCAAAGGGAGATATGTATGTAAAATCTTCCTATAGATGAACTTGGTTCCTGCAGGTGCCCAAATGTTTCCTTCAGGTAACTGTGGGCGGGATTACTATTGTCCTACTGTTCTGTTCTGTTGTGGCTGGTTTATCCAGGTGACAGCCCGTTTACAATTTCGACCTCACTCTTTCCAGCTCTCCTTGCCGGAACTCGGACTTTCAGTATTGACTCTGCCATTTTTCAAACCCGTTGGATGTTTTCCTCATGAAACGATACCCGGAACTTTCCTTTTTCCTTTCTTTCAGGTTAATTAAACACTCAAATTTAACAATACCTGAATAAAAACCAAGGATTTTTTCTCAATGATTCCTCTCGAAAAATCCAACACGCCTACGTTTTTTTTTTACTAGGAAAAATCTCAGTATTTTACCTTTTTTTATAATACGTTTACATGTAACGTTTTTCCTGGATTCAAAATCCTATTTGTAAATGCTTCCGGCTTCCGTTAAAGTAAACAGCACAAATTTTTCCAATTGCCGGCGCAGTTTTGTTTCCTTTGTTGGAAGAATAAAGTTTCCAATCACTGTACCAATTTTGATGTTTATACATTCAAAGAAATCATCAAATTGTAATCTTTCAAACGTAAATTTGACAGTAGTAGTAGAGACGACACATATTTTACCTCAACTTCTTTCAGGTCTATTGTCCAGATCGGGAAGCATCAATTTTGTCTCGCCTATGATTTTAACCAGACTAAGATTTCTCAACCAGAGAGCGACAATTTAATCGCAAATTGACACCATCTATCGGGAAAACGTCATGACTTTTTTCACTTACCTATATAGTTGACGACCAAAGGTCCGCTTATATCTACAGACATCCAGCGCCGGGTCAGATACCTACAGACTCCGACAGACATTAGTTCAAATTTTGTTGAAAATGTTTAGAGACTTCCCAGTGGAAGACATCCAAGAAAAATGTCTGCACGGTTTCGATGCTCTATTCATATTGCGCGGCAGACACCCACAGACACGTACAGACATGAACCGCGCAGACAAAATATTCTTTCCGTGAATACTGTCCGGGGACCGCTCATATTTGTCCACGTCTGCGCGGCCGTGTTGTCTGGCACGCCCGATGTCTGTTGATCTGAGCGGACCTCAACGCTGCATGGGCATCAACTAAGCAAATTTCCATATTGAACCTGCGTAAAATTTTGTCCTTTCCTTATGTATGTAGTAAAAAAAATGTTCCTAAAATTATTTCACCTACAATTCCACAAAATACCAGATTAATTTCATCTCATCCTAGATCCTTTTGCCATTATTAATTTATTTATTAAAAGGATTCAACGTTTATGTAAATATCCCTAAATATGATAATCACACATCCCCCTCCCTCGCCTCCCTCACCCACCCAAAAGGCATAATTCCTCAAGCAGCTCATTTCCATATAACAATCCTGACAGGAGGGATTCCGACAGGCATTCATCAATCAAAAATTTTCCAATTAATCTGCACAATTGATCGCATTTCGATTCAGACGCTGACGGCGGAATATTGGGTCTCGAATCGAATACATATAGCCGTAAGTTGTGCTTGCAAGGACTTTTCCTTCCGTCAATTTCATCCCCACTCCTGCTCCCCCTGCTGCCCTATAAATTACACCGAACAACTGTCATTTCAATACTAAAAGACACGAGAGGCACAAAAGGGATGTTGTTGTAGCCACCTTTTTACACTTGGCGAACCGCCGCAAGTTGTTGCGGTCTCAGAAGTAGACGACGACGAGGACGACTACGAAGAAGACTTTTTACCCATCGTAAAAAGGCGTAACGCTTCGAGCCCACCAACAAAGGGGCCAAAAAGTCACATTGTGTAAAAAGGATGAAGGATAAAGGGTTTCCCTTTTGTGGTGGGAAAAACTGTTAAGACTCAAAACAAAACGCCATGTGCTCGAGATGCATCCTCTCTCTCGCATCACAGGTGGTAAGAGACTTTAAGAGCTTGGTCCATTCGCAGAGTCTGCGCAGGCTGGTCGCAGCATCAGGACATCTCTTATATTCGTCCTTTTTTGAAAATCCTTGTTATAAGTCCTTCGGTGTGATTTAAAATCAAATCAGTTCGCGATCTGAAGTCGAACAGTCTAATCGTGCCGCCAGGATACCCAGGTGAGGTGGTGGTGTCCAAACACACTTTTTTGAAGGTATCTTAACCAAAGTGAACTGGAAATTTGGTGTGGAACTGTGGAAAGGATATATACAGGTGGAAGAAGATCCTTGTGCTTTTTTCAGTGAACTTGGTGTGCTAAGAGTGATTCTTATTCAGTGCAGTGTACCAATCACTAGAGCCAGTCGTACAGAGTGAACAAGGAGCAGAGCCAGCCCTTGTCGAGGAAGGGTTAATCTCAAAAGGATAAGGATTGACTTTGTAAGTTAGATATAGAAAGACTATAAGAAAAGTTTGCTTGAATTGGGGATAGATTTGCAATGGGTTTTGAAAAATGCTTTACATTCGTGGTGGCTCATATTTGGGGAGGAACATGCCCTTTTTCCGAGCGGAGGGGGAATGGTAAATTTATTGGAAATGGGGATTTGTATAAGATTGGATGCTGTCTTCCTTGTTATTTTCATGTTAGGATTACTCCGCAAATCGAATAGTTGTTTCTTGTTATTGATTGGAAGTGATCGTTTTATTTTTAGTTTGACATCAGAAGTTTGTTGGTCCAAGAGAATCTAATTTTGGTTGTACGATGATCTGTTTTTAGATTGGTTATTTCTGTTAAGATGATGGTTTGATTAATAAGAAGGTTTATTCTTGGGATATTTTATTTGTGATTCTCATTTTGGCAATAATGTTATGTTCAGTACATCACCAAAATTTTTATTATGGTTTTAAATTTATTTTAAAATTATTAATAAATTTTTTTATTTTGAAGTTGTGATGGAGACTTCATTTCGTTTATGAGACGATAATCTGTGCCAAAATCTGCTCCTCAATACGATCTTGTATTCAGCAAAACTTGATAATGGAAGCTTAAAAAATGTAGATGTTGTTCGGACATGTATTAAAAGAGGTGATCTTTTTTAAGGGAGTTAAACTGATGTGTTTTTTTATGTATCCTTAAATAAAAAAGGTTTTTTTGAAACTTGTAAAAGATTCTAAAAGTTAAATCAATTTTTATCTGAACTTCTTCGACCCGAAAAGGGTTTAACGAAATAATAATTAGTTTACAAAATCTTGTAAAGTAATGACTACGCTGAATGAATAAATGATGGATTCAATCCATCCTTTTTAAAGGTTTTGATCAAAATTAATACTATAATAGAAAATATCAGCTGAGGAAGAAATAGCTTAAATGGAAAATAATGTTGTTGCGTTGAATCAGAATACAACTAAAATACGATGATGATCTACTGAAATTGGCGGATCATGTTTAAAGAAACCAGACAAATCCCTCTGTTTTTCTGTTTCTTTCTTTGATATGAAAGATTAGAGCTGAAATGTAAGGCTTCTTGGTATTCAAAAATTAAATTTGATCAGGAAATCTTGGTTGTGTATACATCCAAATGATGATCCGAAGAATTACCGGAGTCCGCAAAAAGATCGAAAATTTCCATTTCCATCTCGCGTGATGAAATCCATCCCCGTCATAGCCAGTTCAACGTTGGTAGATAGTACAAAAAAAAATTATCGAAAAAAAATTCCAAAAAGAGGGGTCTCGGTGTTTTGAATTTTGTTGTTACTGAAAAACTGTAGTTTAATGTGTTAGAATAAAAGGTTGGTGAAACAAGGGTCTATTTTCATGAATAGGGTATTTTTTTATCGTAATGAATGCCACTTTCATTTCATTAATAAAAATAAAAGGTAGAAAACGGGTTTTATTTGAAAAAAGTAAAAAAAAAACTTTTTTACCGACTGTAATTCAAAAAATAGGTCCAAAGGTCCTTTTTTCTGAATTTATTTAACATCTCCTAAAGTTCTTTAAAAATTTCTGGATCACTTCAACACTCCAGCGGCGTGGATATTTCTTTGTTAGTTGATATTTTCTTTTGTACCATCTAGAATTCAAATTTGGAAAAGTTGTGACGAGACACCCTGTACAGTCAAGCAACATTTGAAAAATTGAGGAAACAGTACATGTAAAATCTAATATAGTTGTAGAGGTAAAGGTGTCCTTAACAACATACTAAAAGTCCTGACGGATGGTAGTGGAACCCAGGGGAAAAGGGGCACTTTAATGTTTCATTTTTCGTAATAATTCAGGGTCTAGAGAAACAATTACTCATAAAACTGACTAATAAATAATCTAAATAAAATCCCCTATAAAAAAGGTCCTTACACTTTTTTGGTAGAATCAATGCCCAAAGTATTTTTAGTTGGTATTTAATTCACTTGCGCAACTGATTTTAATCAATCGGTATTCTCTGCCCATAAATTTTTAGTTACAAAGATTTTGATGAATAAACTTTGGCAGGTAACTGAAATCGCTTGCGACCGACAAGAACAGTTGCAGGCAACGAAAAAAGTTTCAAACCGGTCTCATTTTTGACGACCCGCCTGCGGATTGCAAAGCAATCGACTCGTGTACAGAGGGTGGCTCGACTTACAAAAATACGACTTTTTTTTCGACAATTTCATTGACCTATTCGGCTGCCCCCAGTATGGATGATTCCACCCAGCCCATAAATCTTTCCAAACCGTTGTTTTGACTAGATGTAATGGCTTGGCGGTTGAACCTGTTCAAGCTGCTCTTCAGTCCAAATACGGCCAGAAATAGCTCCCATCCCTGAAAAAAAAAAATGTTGTCAATAGATGTAGTAAATTTTGTCACAGTAGATTTTTTTCAAGCTCTTCAAATGCCGGTAACTATTCGGAAAGTCGAGCGGCTTCAATTTCTGCACGAATTTCACTACGTTCTGTATGTAGTCTATTCGGTCACATATTGTATTATCCAATAATGAAAAATGGGTTTCAAACTTTTCGATAGTATTGCAATATTTTGCATTTGGTAGGGCGACACGCTGATTTTCGTAACACAACTGACGAATTTTTAGACGATGTGCTGGGCTAAATCTTCCTATGATGAAATGTCAAATAATGTAATACTAAATAAAAATACCATTGACGGTTTGACATAACTCAAGCGAATCCCTACTGTAAAAGTATAAATGGATCATCCGTTACTATCGACGGACGGTTTGATCGTAGAGTGCAATGTCAAACAGCAAACTTTAGTCTAGATACAAATATATTAGAGAGAAACATCGTCAACGTGCGATTTAATTCCACTGACTCCCTTTAAAAATTATGGAGAGAGAACCGGATATCGAGGATTGAACAGGAGATGGTTTACTTCCTTATTTTCTTTAAACAAGTGTAGAGACGTCATTCGGAAGCAACAATTATATTTCTTCATTCTGTTCAAAAAACGCCGCGATTCATTGCTATCGTACAAAAGTGAAGACTTTGGGGATTCCTCTGGGTCACCAAGTGAAGGAAGTGATACTTTACCACCAAAACAACACATACCCGGTATTTTTTTTTTCTTTACATTTTAGTGCTTCACAATGTTTACACTTTTTATTTTTTAGAATTAATTGATGCATTCAAAAGGCCATGTGTAAACGTGTAAATGCATGTCTCCTTTGTGACTGCCGTTAAGGATTTAAAACACGTCGTCTTTTTTACTCTTCATTGGTATCTGCGCGTGGCGCTCAGCATTTAAAAGCCGATGTTTCAGAGTTTGCTCTAATGTCTCAGAACTCCTTTCAGCTGTTTGAGCTGCGTGACGCTCGACATGTAAAGTCAAATCGGTTTGAGCCTGCTCCTCATATTCCTGGCTTCTACAATTTTGACAACTCGAGCTCCGCCAAAAACTACTCGCTAGATTAGATTTGCGTTTGCGAGGCTTATCAGAAGATTAAATAATATGTAGAAATAATAAAAATAAGCAAAAATCCAGATGAATTTTTATTAAACAAAACTACTCCTTCTTACCGAAGAACATTAATGAAAGCAAAACATCTTGTAAACAAATTGAAAAAGATCTGCCAAAAAATCGGATGACCTTTATATTAAACAAAGCCAAAGAACATTACCGCCGCCATCTAAGCATAGATTTGTGAACAACAAAAACTTAGTAAAATGCAAATAAAGGTTTTAAAGTTTATTTATTTTTTTAATTTTTTTTTACTTCCATAGGAATTTTCATTCCCTATTTCACCCCCATGTAGTTCGAAATTTCAAAAACGCTTGAATGTTTATTTATTTCTTATCATATGCCTAAATACCAAGTTTCATAGTTTTACCTTCAATAATGACGGACTCCTATACAAACTTTCATCTCATATTTCAACAACTTCAAGCCTTTTTTCAGGGTCGAATCTATCTCTGTACCAAATTTCATCACAATCGGTCCAGCGGTTTTGGCGTGAAAGCGTAACAGACTCATACTATGGTGTATCAGCAGGGAGTAGTTACGAATCTTTTTCCAAGAGATGGCTTTTAGTATCTTTTGAATTTTAATGAAGTGTTTCGGCTAATAGACCAGTGCAGATAATTTTTGAGAAAAAAAAATTCTTAGCAGTATATGGAAGGTGGGAAAATTTAGGGTAAATGCTACATAAACAAGGAAAAATCGAGAGCACCGCAGCAGATGACCGGAAAGGGGGCGGGGGAGCCAAAATGTGAGTTTTAGGGGGTTAAACGTGTTTTTTTGCGATTTCTGAGAAAAGTACACCTCCTATCGAAAAACGTTAAATGTAAACGTTGTAGATAATTAAAAGATCTAGAGCTTTTGTTCAAACCATTTTTCGACATAACCTCAAAAAATGGAGAAAAACGTCAAAAACCGAGTTTTTCGTTTATCATTTTTATCTTTCACAAAAATGATCCAATTTTAATGAAATTTGAGGAAAATGTAGATTTTCATGTTTCGAAAAGGCCCAATTTTTTTCAAAGCGATTGGTTGTGTAGTTTTGTTTTTATGACCTTAATTTTAAAAAAAGGCCCCGTTTTCAATCAAAAAAGTTGGCGAACGAATTTTTGATTTTGAAAATTTTTAAGACGGGTTTTTTTTCGTTGAATCCTCTATTTTAAGATGGTGTAAAAAAATGATAGTGTCACAATAGAAAAACATCGATAAAAATTCGAAAACCCAAAAACATCCTTTTTCAAATATCTTTGTTTTCCGTTTTAGGCCAAAAAAAATATTTCTACGTATTGTGATGGCTTGTACATTAAAACTTACTGGTAGAACCCAGCACTCGACATTCGAGCACCTTTTTATAAGTCTATAAGTCTTCAATAACAAAATTTTTCGAGAAGAATAAAACAAAATTGAAAAATGAAACAAATTTTTTATAGTTAGAAAAAGCAATGCCAAAAAACCAACTTTTATCATTTGCTAATGTCATATATTACATTTTATTGTATTACACTCTACTGGCTGCTAAATGCAATTGCCTATGAGCAAAGACTATGCCGTGTTTAAATAATAAGTGTGTTCGCGTACTCGAATGCTGTTATGTTGTAAAAGAATTATTCATACCTCATTTTTTGGAGAGATGCTGTTCATCATGAAACTCAACACATTTTTCAATCTCTTGAGAATCTTCAATAAAGTCATCGACTTCGTGAAGGTCCTCAAGCTCATCACAATCTTCATTATTAATAATCTCCTCCGAATCGCTGAGATCTTCTATTGGTTGATTTTCAGAACTTGAACAGTTGTTGGCTCCGGTACAATTGGAACATAAAAGGGAGCATTTTACTCCATGCTTTCGACAGCCACATCTTTTACTATCACAACCAGTTTCACAGCTGCAGCAGATAGATTTAAGCAAACTTTCAGGAATTAATTTCTTTTCGGTAACTTTAGGTGTTATTCCGTTTAAATGGTTTTTCCACCCCCAATCTGTAGCTTTCAGTTCGTTACCCAGCCAGAATTTGAAAATAGACCCTGTAGCAGTGTTGTTCTGCTGCTCCCTCGGTTGGTGGTAGCTTTTCTAAATTGAACGAAGATCTTGCTGCAGCGTTTTGATACATTTCAAACCTTAATTCGTTTAAGGAAACATCTTTTCTTTTACACTTATACAGAGACGCTATTAGCTTCAGTCCATTTTGAGCTATTGCTTGTTTGGCTGCATTTCTCTGATAGAAAATTTCTGCCAGTTTTGATAAATTTTGGTTACCAAGCAGTAATTTTACGATCGTTTTTTACTTTTCCCAGTAAAACTGGATGTCGTGTCACAGTTTTTGCTGTATTATTTTGTTTTTTGTCTTTAATAAGTTGAATAATGTTTATTCTCGTGTTCTCATTTGAAACCGTTCGAACAATATTTTTGGTTTTATGAGTGCAGCTGACACCACATAAAAAACAACAAGTGCCAAAATCGAAGTCTTTTGCAGATTTTATAATTTCCTTACACGTCTTACTCGCGGGTAGCAAGTATTACCTATACGCATGATGAAAGAAAACCAGTGTAGACATAGATTAACTTGTAAAACCGGTTTTAATGCTTCTGAAGGAATACTAGTATAGTTACTCGCAATGGTACTTCATTTTTTCATCATCAAATATGTAGTATCAGATCAATCTTGTAACTATAC
Source organism: Thereva unica (assembly GCA_949987705.1). Classification (NCBI taxonomy): domain Eukaryota; kingdom Metazoa; phylum Arthropoda; class Insecta; order Diptera; family Therevidae; genus Thereva; species Thereva unica. The sequence goes on from OX465285.1 coordinate 87,611,752, forward strand.
CTTCATAAACTCAAAAAAATCATTTTATTAGGCAATAAGTTAAATAAAAGAAGTTGCTCGGGCCGGCCTAAAACTGAAATTTTTTCCCTTGCTTTCTTGGGTGAAATAATTGTTTAAACAAATTTTTTCACATCTGAAACTGTTACATGAAGCTCCCTTATAATATATTGCATTAAAACAGTTTTGCGCCACTCTTAAAGCTTTATGTCAAAGAGAGATAAAGAATTAGCGAAGTTTACGGAAAAATCGATATTTGAAAAAGGATGTTTTTGGTTTTTCGAATTTTTATCGATGTTTTTCTATTGTGACACTATCATTTCTTTACACCATCTTAAAATAGAGGATTCAACGAAAAAAAACCCGTCTTAAAAATTTTCAAAATCAAAAATTCGTTCGCCAACTTTTTGAAGTGAAACTTCCTTGCTCTCGTTCTGAGGATTTTTAATTAATTCGCTCAAGTGCGAGTGAATTCAGAAAACTGAAACGAAAACAAGGACAGGTGTACGAAACGGAAGTTGCCTTCTCACTCATTTACATAATCGGAAATTTAGTGATGACACACACCGCACCAGCAGGATAATATTTACAATTTATTTAAATTGGTCATAGATGGCTCAGGCATCGGTAAAGTAAAATGGGGAGTCGGTTATTTAAAAAAATGAGATTGTGTATTAATTATTAAATATAAAATTTTTGTAAAAGCAGCGAAATATTTGAAGTGAAACTTCCTTGCTCTCGTTCCGGGGATTTTGAATTGATTCGAGCAAGTACGAGTGAATTCAGAAAACTGAAACGAAAACAAGGACAGTTCTACGAAACGGAAGTTGCCTTCTCACTCATTTACATTACATTAAGTGATGCCATATAAAAAAATTCTACCACACCAGCAGGAAGATATTTACAATTTATTTAAATTTGTACATAGATGGCGTAGGCATCGGTAAAGTAAATATGAGGAGTCGATTATTTAAAAAATTAAGATTGTGAATTAATTATTAAAGATAAAAATTTTGTAAAACCAGCGAAATGTTTTTGAGATTTTGTCAATTAATACTAAAAGTGTTTTTGGTAATATATATTTGGGAACATATGTAATAACTTGAGTATTCTACAGTACACAGCCAGAAGTGCGTAAGTGCAAAATATATGATTCGAAAAAACGCCCTCAAAGATTTTTTTTACATACAGAATTGTTCACAAAAGCACATTTGCCGGTCGGATAACTCAGGAACCACAGCTCAGTTTAAGACAAGAATTATAACAATGATTAAGAATAAAATACTGAATACAAAAATGCAATAAACTCAAAATCGTCAAAATTTGACTTAGACATTTCTGGCTGTGTACTGTACTATGTATTGTCATTTCGTGAGCTCATACATTAGGGACATTAGGGAATAAGAATTTCGAACTGTCATTATCGACAGTTAGTTAGCTTCAAAGTGTTACAATTAAAGTTTGATATTAGAGATAATTTTTGAAAAATATTTTTTAAATTAATTTTGAATATCACATTTTACTTGTATTTGAAGGTGATCGCTGTCACATTTAGTGGTTTTCTTCGGCTTACAAACAGGATTGTTTTCTATTTAGGCAAGTGATATTTGCTCAGTGATATTGCATCGAAAAATTCCTAACATGTATGTATGTATTATCTCGAATTTTCCTATGATAAAATTTGAACTGCATTAAAACATACGTATATTGCCAGAATTGAGATTATGGCCGTGTTCCATAATATCAACCAGTATACTACCCAGTAAAAAAGGGTAAATTCAAGTGCTTACGCTGTGATTAACAGCAGTGAACATGAAAGTGTTACAGTGTGATAATAGCTGCGTTCCAATGGGGGATACGTATAAAACTTCCGCCAGGTTTTCAAGCTGTAGCTACTTAAAAATACATGGCTTTTTGCTTTTTATACAATGTACTGCATTACTTTCAAAATATTCATTATACTATGATTTATCAATTGAGTTAAAATATTATGGCTTCATTCATATTTTAGATTATAACACAAGACCCAAATGAAGAAAAAAAATACAATAAAAAACAACATATAGACATAAGTATGTACGCGATGTTTCGCTTCTGCCTTGTGTTCTTTAATACACAATCATTTTTTTTTTGATTGAAAACGGGGCCTTTTTTTAAAATTAAGGTCATAAAAACAAAACTACACAACCAATCGCTTTGAAAAAAATTGGGCCTTTTCGAAACATGAAAATCTACATTTTCCTCAAATTTCATTAAAATTGGATCATTTTTGTGAAAGATAAAAATGATAAACGAAAAACTCGGTTTTTGACGTTTTTCTCCATTTTTTGAGGTTATGTCGAAAAATGGTTTGAACAAAAGCTCTAGATCTTTTAATTATCTACAACGTTTACATTTAACGTTTTTCGATAGGAGGTGTACTTTTCTCAGAAATCGCAAAAAAACACGTTTAACCCCCTAAAACTCACATTTTGGCTCCCCCGCCCCCTTTCCGGTCATCTGCTGCGGTGCTCTCGATTTTTCCTTGTTTATGTAGCATTTACCCTAAATTTTCCCACCTTCCATATACTGCTAAGAATTTTTCTAGTTTTTGGCTTTTCAAAAGCGTATCTGCACTGGTCTATAAATACAATTCAATAATAATAATATTATAAAAATGCTGAATAGTTGAAACATTAACACATTTAGGTATTTTAGTCAGTAATAGACTATTTATTATTGTCATAGTTATTATTTCACCAATAAAGTCTTCTACAGTGAATTGAAAAACCCGACCTACCATCTTAATACATATATGTCCTATAACTTTGTCCCAAAAATAACTGAATAAATAAAATCTCCTCTCATAACTCAACAAATTTTCGCTCGTTTTAAATTCGATCGAACTTAACATAATTTGCGAAACCAAACTAAACCAATAAAGAAAAAAAAAATTTCCAATTCCTAAGTACCTTTTAAAAGTTGGAAATTTTGTTTTAAACTGTATGCAAACAAACATTTTTCTGGGACACTTTATCACTTTAAATTTGAATAGTCAAACAACAAATACATTTGATATGCGATGGGTAAGTAGATATGCAAATACCTCATAAGGAATCTCTGTAATAAATTTAATGCGCCAACAACCATCATATTTCTTGTAAAAAAATAACATGATAAAAGGATGTTTACCAATTTCCTTGCAAATTCCACACTAGCATAGTACACTAAGCCATTGTCTGGCCTTTCTCTGTGTTTAGTACCGCATTTACACGTAAGAAGCTGCTTTTAACCTAGAAATTTTCTAAAAATTTTATACTTTTTCTGACCAAATTCCTCATTTTCCTCTTCACATTTTTACGTATTTTTTACGAGTTTGTTTACGATTACTATCGTCCACAGAAAAATGTCGAAAAGAAAAGGGAATTTATTTTGCAAGTACTCAACCAACACACCCAGTAAGGATGTCGTTTGTGGCTGACAATTGCGGAACAAAATTACTTTATATAAAATGTATTCAAATATATTCAGAACGACGAAAAAATATATGTGTATGCAGAGCAGAGTACAAAGTGACATACTCGTAAATGTAAAAAGTTTAGTGGTTTTTTTTTAATTTAAGGCCGGGAAAGGATAGTGGCAAGAGGATGTTAGTTAAATGTGAGTAATGTGCGACCTGCTAGAAATGTTTCTGCAAATGGTAGGTATAGAAGAAAATATGCAAAATTCGGTATATGGCTTTTGTTTTTCAAATAATTCACTAGATACATCTTGGCATATTGTGAACTCGGTAGTTAGGGATTAGTCATATGATTACCATATCATAGACTAAGGTTCGTTTGGATGGCCGCTCGCTTTGAAACAGCCTAACATTCTATTTATTTACTATCGTCTTGCAAATACATTGCATTTTTCCATCGCTGGTACTCTTGTAAGCCCAATCTACACCATTTATCAGTAGTTTGTTTTTGAACGTGAACCAAACTGTTTGCAACGACTTCAAAGTTTGCGAATTCTCAAGTGATCATGCCTGATCGTGGATATTGCGTGTTCCAAAACTCTCAATCAAACACTAAATAGGTTTGATATATAAATTTACGAGTGTATACATTTACCAAACTATCAAGGCAAATAAATTCATGATGCGCCATCTAGACCTTCAGTATTTCAACTTTAAATAACTCTGATATTTTTTAGCCGATTTAGACAAATGGACACGATTCTGAATCGTTATTGAATACCATTTTAGCTATGGGTCAAAACAAACCGAAGGAACGAGCTGAAATTGCAGCGCTTTACATTGAAAATAATGGTTCAATTGTGAAAACTGTGCATGCTTATCGTCGAGAGACGTTGTGTCGAAAAATGGTAAGTGGTATACTCTTTCTTCGGATTTAACGAAGTTAAGTTTATACCAGAAAGCTGGAGACCATTGAAGATCTCAAAGTTAACATACGAACTGAAATAGCTGCTATAATGTCCGAAACGGTGGCCAACGTTATGGATGCCGGAAAAAGAGCTGCTTTTTGCGAATAGAATGGAGATGGTTATTTAATCGATATTGTATTCGAAAACATATTTGAAATAAATGGTAGAGAAATCTTTTTCATTTGTCATAATCGGCTAAAATATGTCAGAGTTAGTCAATGACGAAATACCCAAGGTCTAGATAACACACCCCCAGCCAATCGTTGTCCCAATTTTGAAGAAAGGTGACAGTCGGGAATGCAAGAACTATCGCGGTATTAACCTTCTTTCGATCGTCGGCAAAGTATTTACGAAAATCATACAATCGAGGCTACAGAAACATCGAGAGCAAACGAGCCGGAAAGAACAAGCGGAATTTAGACCACATCGAGGATGTATTGATCAAATATTCGAACTCCGTCAATGGAAGAAAAAATTCGTTGCGGCAAGCGAAATGTCGCCGTTTTTATCGATTTCAAATTCGCTTTCAATTGCATTGATTGGAACAGCTTGTGGAGAGTCTTGGAAACCGAACACGTGCCATTGAGAATCATCCAACTCTCCAAACGTCGTACGATGGCTCAACCAGCAGCGTTCGTATTCGAAGCGACTTATCCGAGGAGTTCCCGATTCAAACGGGTGTTTGACAGGGAGACGTCGCTTCGCCACTTCTCTTCAACGTGATTATGCGTGAAGCATTCAATGGACTACTCAGAGTTCGATAAGACGACGACAACTTAGTAACCGACTTAATGTTCGCCGACGATAGCGCCGTCTTCGCCAACATGGATGCCGAAGCAACGAACATCTTATACGACATTTCCCACATCGCCCAGTTATATGGGCTAAAAATCAATGTGGAAAAGACCAAAGTGATCACAACGGACGGATTGAGGACCAGTCTTCACCACGATGGCACCCAAATCGAACAGGTTCCAAACAGCTCGGGGTAAATGCGATGTTTGAGGCAGATCCTCGGTGTCTCACTCCGCGATCGCCTTCGAAACGAGACAGTTGGACAAAGATGCGATCAGCAGGCACTGATCGAAGAAGAAATGCAAAAACGTCGACTACGGTGGTTCGGGCATGTTTGACGAATGGATGATAATCGCTTGCCACGTAAACTTCTCTGGCGAGACCGTCCCGCAGACTGCAGAATCCAGCGATTGGCACCGAAGAAAACGTGGCTGAAGAATATCGAGGACGACCTAAAAATCAACGATGATCAGTTAGCGAGGCTCGAGACGTCGCCGAAAACCGGCAAGAATGGAAACCGTGAATAGAGTTCCAGACCCGACAGCAGCGGATCAAAGAACTCTATTCCGTTGCGGGGACCGCCAGCTATTGGATCAAAGAAGAAGAAGAATTAACACGGAGAGTGTTGGACGAGAACTAAGAAATAAATCATAGAGATAGGCTCTTTGGCTTGAAACTCTAGTAGAATAATTAACGAGCTGAATCACATCAACCAACCGATGACATGCGCTTCAATGGAGCGGGGAAGGGCTAAAGAAGATTATGCCAGGAAGAGTCAGGAATGGAAAGAGGGAGAAAATAGAAGGAAAGTTATTTAGGTGGGAAGGTGGAAAAGGCGAAGGGCCGTGGGGCTGGCCGGGATTCGAACCCGAGACCTCTGGGATGGCAGCCAGACGGCTTACTTCCTAGACTACCGAGGCCCCCGCAATTTAATGTAACTTATTAATTTCTCCAACGAGCTTTCAATATTACTAGAAACTCTAGCTAATTTACATTGTGAACGTTGAAATCTCCCGCAGCAGCAATTGGGGGGAGAACGGCTAACAAAGACCTCGGAAAGTGGTGGCACCCGATTTGTCACTTCTGTCAAGACCCGAGAAAAGTCACTGCAGACGAACACCTAGCAGACCTGTTAGCAAATCCTAATCCCACCTCCCCGCGGTGCCCCCTGGGGTTCTTCTTCGGAAGGAGCACCTTTGCTTTTCGAACAACGACACGAATCGGATCATGGAATGTGAGAACACTGCTTGCTGAGGGACAGCTGGATGAAGTCATTAACGAAAGACTGGAATCCGCAAGGTTCCCGTCGAGTAGGAAGACCTAGAACAACGTGGAGGAGAACCCTACTAGAAGAAGCCGCAACAACTGGGAGATCCTGGTCGGAGCTAAGAGCTGTCGCGCAAAACAGAGTCCGCTGGAGGGCAACTGTTTCCGCCCTATGTCCCATGAGGGATTAAAGGAGTTTAAAGAAGAAGAATAGTTACACATTTCAGGTAGAGATATCTTGAACATTTTATACTCCGTAGTAGTATATCGCAAAAATTTTTCTACATAATTCTTCTTTATTTAAAGAGGATTTTTATTTTTAATAATTTCTACTTTGTATCTGACAAACATTCACTATAAATTAACAATTTTATTGTGCATAGAAAGGTCAGCAAAATTGCATCAATTATGCATGTCCCAATTCGTATAAAGGACTTTTGTGTATATTTGTTTTGTTCTCTCATTCCACACAATTCGTAAACAACTGTGTTTTTCTTCTTCTTTCTTTCATTTACCTTCAAAAACGTGTCATTGCTAAAATACCTTGTCAAAAAAAGAAAAACAAAGACAACAACAAAAAATTCCATCAAAAAATGTAAATTCGCTCGTTTCTATTCTTCACCAACATAAAATGTCCTGGAAAAAAAATATATTTTTTTGCAACCACTTAACAAGTAAAAAAAAGGAGTATTTTTTGTCGCTGTGCAATTTTACATCATTCACTATTTAGAGAAATGTTGGGCGAAAAAAAAATACAGAGGAGAGAAAGGAGAAAGGAAGCATTTTACTTCAGTTTGGTGGAAAACGTGTCATTTTCAGGAGCACTCACTACTAATGTATTTTAACGATCCTGGGACGCATCACACCGCAAATCCCAAACTATATAGCACAATGGCACATAACCACACTGTTCTCGGTGAGATGATGTATCGCTAACCAACAATAGCACAAGGACATAATACCCCGCACCGAAACAAAAATCCTGTACTGTGTATCCTTGTGTCTCTCAGTCAATGAAAATGATATAAAAAAAAAATAAAACAAGTAAATGTAAAAAATAAAAAAAAAACACAAAACAGGCAAAAAACATCATAAAATGCTCCCGCGGAAGTGTTTCCTTTGGAAGGACATAAAATAATATAAAGTAAAAAAAAAATTGATGCGAGAAGCATAAAAATAAAATACAGCGGGTGGAACGATCCAGGGGCATGCATGAAGGAGCCAGGACGAGAAGGATGCTTTAACCTTAAGCACCACATGTAATGACTTCCCGCAAACAAACTGTGTCAATATAACGTGCACTCGCCGTGAATGCTAAGGAAGTCAAAGCGAAGGACTAAAGGTAGAGCTCCACCTTGGATATATATGTATATATGTATGTATGGCGTGGCCGGGGCAAAAAAAAATCTTACACATCCAGGATGTGAAGGCTGAGGTTGCCGCTGCGATGTAAAAGTGATAGCCGGATTGAAAAGGGAGTCAAGGACATGATTAAACAATGTTCTTTGAAAGAATGTAGAACAACCGATTCCTTACTCGCTCCTTTTGTCTGATATTCATTCCAAAGAAGCGATTCCGGTATATGTTTGTGTTGTAGCATATATATGTATGTATATCCATGTGTAAAATAATGTCAGATAAGGCACTTTTGGTACAGGGCATATATATACCGATACACGAAAGGACGTGCTCAGGACGACTAAAATCTTAAATTCCCCGGCAAGATGCTGTGATATACAAAATCTACTAAAATGTAGAAGAGATTCTCTTGCGCAGTGCTTCTGGTTCCGCTAAGAGCACAAGCATCCTTTAAAGTCCTTTTTATCTCTTTTACAGCAGGAAAGTAAAAAAAAATAACGGAATAACACAGAAGAATGATTTTCCTCTTAACCTTTGCTCTTTGCGCTTGGATAAATCCTGCTATCCTTTTTCTGGCTTATAAAGGACTTTTATAATTGAAAATTTTAAAATCAAATTTTGTATCCGTTTTGCTGTTTTTTTTTCTCCGTTAGGATTTTGCTGCTTGTCGAAGAGGTTATGGAACTTGGCCTTATCCTTTAATTATGGAATGTAACTAGCTTCAAGGATTTTAAAGAGAAAGCCATAAAAGTGGGTTTAATAACTTTCCGAAATCTTGTCCTTTTTCACTTTAAAAAAAACTTCATTCAATCAACAGGAAAAAAGCTCCCTCATCTTCTATCTCTCCCTCTCTTATCTCTCACTCTCTCTTTAATTTGTGTGCTTTTACTTTTAAATATTTTATGTTCATTAACAAAAAAGGAACCTTAATTAACATCCGGTACAATTTCATTCGCGCTCCATGGCTCCCCACCACAATATGTGTGTTTTGTCCATGCATAAACACACACACACCCACCCCCACCCAAAATTGTTCCTTCTAAATTTTCCGTTATGTTTATCTAAACTTTATTTGCGATATATAAACTTTGGGCCGAGCTTGCGAGTTGAGTTGAGTTAAGAGTAAATTTGATTTTCGAACGGCTTAACAAGCAATCTGAGGTGAACTGGATATGAACAATTTTTCATGTGTAGCAGGTAAAGGATGGCTGCTGCTGAGGGGAGTTTCCGTATGGAGTTTGCCCTTTAAAAAGGATATATGTGAAGGGATCTTGCTATGTCTTCAAAAGCAGAGGAGAATCATGTAGCTGTGTGTCGTTAAAAGAGCTTAAAGCATTTAATTATTAATCTTAAGGATGTTATTTTGTTTTCATATGAATTTAAGTTGAATTTTGGAAAAGGATTCGAAGGGAATTTATTGATTTTGACTTGGTAGTAGTATAAAGGAGGTAGAAGTTGACAGTTGTAATTATAGAATGTGGTTACCGTAAGCTAGAGAATCCAGGTTCGTTTCTGTTCTATTTCTATTTAATCTCTTAGCGTCTTAGTCTCTCGGTGTTCCGGTTATTTTCCTCTTATATTCGAAAGTTGCATTCGCAGTGATATCGATACTGACAATTTTCTGCATACTTTTAGGGTCATATTTTTTCAAGTGCTTGTATTTTATTTTGCATACTTTAAGGATCAATTTTTGTAACTTCCCAGTATAGGGAAGTTATTGTAATCAGTCCGAAAATCGAAATCAAAATTTTCAACATATTTTCATTTTTCAAGGTCCCAAGAGCATTTTAAGCAAAAATTTGGGTGGAAGTATGTGAGTGTGTGTGTGTGTGCGTACGTATGTGGTCATTTTTTAATGCACGATATCGCGCGAACCAAAAAAAATAACGACTTCGTTGAGGTGTCGTTAGAAGCGTATTAACGGAAATATAATCTGAAAAGATTTTTATAAAATTTGGTCGAGCCGTTTTTTGGTTGATGCGACATAAGTGATTTTTGTACCTGCTCGATATCGCCCGAACCACAAAAGATATATCGACTCACTTGAGGTGCCGTTCGAAGCGTATTAGCGACAATATTATATGAAAAGATTTTTATAATATTCGGTCGAGCCGTTTTTTTGGTTTAAATGACATAAGTGATTTTTGTACCTGCACTATATCGCGCGAACTATAAAAGATATCGACTTAGTTGAGGTGCTGTTCGAAGAGTATTAACGAAAATATGATCTGAAAAGATTTTCATAAGATTCGGTTGAACCGTTTTTTTATTTAAACGACGTTCGTGAATTTTGTACCTGCACGATACCGCGCGAACCAAAAACTATATATATTTTTTTGAGGTGCCGAAAGAAGAAAATTAACGAAAAAATTCTCTGAAAAAAATTTCATAATATTCGGTCGAGCCTTTTTTTTTGTTTAAATGGAAAAACTTTGGATAAGTGTCAGAAAGACCTTAAATTGATAAGTTTTGCTAATATCTAATAAACTCGATGGAATGAGACCCGTTCTAAACGAAGTGATATTTTTTGGATTCTGCACAGCGATGGCTTTCCAAAAAAAAACATCACGTGTGGAAATTCGACACTCTTTAAAAATCGTCCAAAAATTTTGTTACGCTTTACAAGCATCGAATTGTTTTTTACGCGTGATACAGTTTCAGGAAATTGCGGTTCATCCCGGCATTTCCAGTAGTTACCGAAAAATTTGTTCTTTATGGTCAAGGGGCCTCGGTAGTCTAGAGGTAAGGCGCCTGACTGCTATCCCAGAGGTCCCGGGTTCGATTCCCGGCGGTGCCACGGTCCTAGCCTTTTCCACTTTCCCACCTACATAACTTTCCTTCTTTCTTCTTCCCCTCTTGACATTCCTGATTCCTTCTGTCATAGCCTTCCTTAGCCCTTCCCCGCTCCACCAAAGCGCATGTCATCGGTTGGTTGATGAGATTCAACTCGTTTCAGGAGGCATAACACTCCAGCGAGTTGTTTCTCGATGCCCCGATGCCAAAAGTCGCGATAGTAGTGGTTGGGAGTAGGTGGACTGAAAATATCGCGGGAAGGTTGTGGCTGTTCCTTCATCCCCGACTAGAGCTGCTGTTCGACATTGCACTCTATAAGAAGAAAATAGATTGTCAACAGTATAAAGGGCCTTTCCTGAGAATCTACTCTTTCACATAAAAAAAAAAAAGTGTGACAAGTACTATCTCCGGAAAGCTTTGGAATCAATTTCCTACTAGGGCTAAAGGTATTACTATTTTGTAAGAAGACAGTTTATTGCGTCTACGTTCATCATATTGTGAAATCCCTCGGGTGGACCGAAGGGTTTGACCCCAACTAGTTTTCAATTGCTTCCATTTTATTTTACATACTTTAAAGGTCAAAATTTTTTAATTTTCATTTATAAAGAGGGGTTTACATCCCGAACACAAAGTGGCCCTGTACAAAATACAAGCACAAAGTTTCGTCAAGTGTAAAATTCGGGTTTCCTTATTATGAGTTTCATATTCGTAATAAATGATAAATTTTCGTCATAATTGCGTAAGGGTGTCGAGGTTATAAATTGGATGGACAATTTCAATAGATTTTATTATTTGGGGCAGGGCCGGCGCTTGGTTTTTTTTTGCGCCCGGTGTAGTATGCATATTGCTGCTCTATCAGCTCTTCATTTTTTACAGTAGTGAAGGGCAATGCAAAAAGACGAACACACTCTGTGAAGTTCGTTTAATATATGAAAATGAATGCACGGGAACACTTTTTCAATTTTTTACCGCAGTGCCCCGTCCAATTGCGCCCGGTGCAGGTGCACCTTTTGCACTTATGAAAGCGCCGCCCCTGATTTGGGGTAGAGTTTGAAACAATGAACGTAACTCTTGATCTGGTGCTGGGTGATCTATACATCATAGTGTACCTAGCTTGCATTTCCCTAAGGCTATGAAGTAGCTGGGTGGAAAAAATTGTGCACATAGACATATAGCGCACTTTCTACTACTGGGAGGGCTAGACGGGAATCTGACGGGAAATTTTAACTCGGGTTTCGATGTCCAGATCCACCTCCAAATATTCTGTCGCCTACCTAAATTCTACTAAAATGAATGTATAGGTTTTTAAAATGAGACTGCTAACAATGTTAAAGTCTGGGTAGTAATACAGATGAACCTAACGGCATTAGCCATGCTAATCCTGTTATCGGATAGCCAAGCAACTATCTAGTGGTGACCATAATTCGTACGTACGGCCTTCTTAAATGCAGTGCCAGCGTGGGCAACGACTTTGAACAGAAAAGGAAATAGGAGTAAAACAAACTCTAGGTATAAGCTAAGTGCCCTTTGAGGATTTTGTGCCTACTGTACTACGTCAGATGGAGCTGCATATACCATAGCAGGAAGACGTCAATTATATTCTGGCGAGATAGAGATTTAAAGCCTGTACAACCAGGAATATGAGAGGGTCTCAAGCTGGCTCAACAGATTGAGGCACGAAGCCAGTCGATCGCAACATAACAAGGGGAAGGGTGAGGCGAGTTTACTACTTTTTACATTTTTTTTCTGAATGTCAACTTTACTATTTTTACGCCCTGATTTAAGAAAAGAAAATCTTTAAACATGACGAAAATTAATGAAAAATTTAAATACAAACGAAATGACATGGGTCAAAAACGTAAACGTCACTAACTAAATGTGTGTCTATTCCCCCTCCCCTATTCGTTATATAAGTAATTAAATGATGCTAAATTCTCAACCTTTTAAAATCCGACCCCAAAACTTGAGAGAGAGATGATAATGAATAGAGAAGTTCTCATGCTACAATCAAGTGTCGCCAGATTAAAGGAAAGATTAATAGTGTGTCGTTTGTTGATTGTGATTATTTGGTAATTTGTCAAACGGAATACGGAATTAATTATTAATTTATGATTTGTTAATTAAAATTTTATCAGCTGTCTTGTAATTTATTTAAAGTTTGCTGATGATTTATTGCTTAGGTAGGGTTTTGTTTTTAGTATAGTAAACTCAAGGAATATTTTGGGGAAAATAGGAATGTGGAGAATATGTCCGTTTTGGAAGTAACTTTTATTTAAGAGTATCTTGATTTATTGTTAGATGGTACCGTAATGACATAATAATTTGTTATAAAATATGCGGTAAACTTAAGAAAACTAACACAAGAAAATTACGAACACACATCTGCTTAAACAATTAAATTTTCTTAATACCACCGATAGTGTGGGTACGGGTATACAACTTAAAACGTCCTGAGATTAAAAGAATGGGAAAGAGATTAAAGGGGATATTTGTTGCAAAATGTCAATGATACCTGGTTCAGTAAGCAGCGTTCGCATTCGAAGCGACTTATCGGAATTCCCGATTCAAACACATGTACGACAAGGTGACGTCCCTCTCACTGCAACAAACCTCTCAGCTATAAGTTTCAACAACTTTCTGCTGGAGATTGTGCATATGAGATTTCGAGAATGCTGTACATTACCCTGTAGAATTTTTAAGTACTCTTATCCCACTAGGAATTCCACTTCACGTCCTCTACCTCAATTTTGGCGCTCCAATCATGCTGCTGTGCAATTTAAAGCCTGTGTGAAACTGTGCAGTGGAACTAGGCATCAGGTGAAACCTCTGTACAAACCTGTAATCAAAGGCAAGAAAATCATAGCCGTCAATCAGTGAGAAATCGTCTTTATCTCCCGAATTCTTCCGCTTACAACTTTTTACTTTAAAAGGTTACAGTGTTAAAAGCTTTTTAAAGCTATAAAAAGCTTTTAACGTTTTAGAATAAAGGCTTTTAAGCTTTCAAAAGCTTTTAAGGTTTTAAAAGCTCTTAAGCTTTTAAGCTTTTAAAAGCTCTTTACCTTAAATCTTAGACTCCAATCAGAAAATATACTAGATAATGTTGTTTACCGAGTGGTACAAATATGAGATATTGAAAGAATAGTCTTTTTTAAGCTTTTTTGGCTTTTAAGCTTTCAAAAGCTTTTAAGGTTTTAAAAGCTCTTAAGCTTTTAAGCTTTTAAAAGCTCTTAAGCTTTTAAGCTTTTAAAAGCTCTTAACCTTAAATCTTAGACTCCAATCAGAAAATATACTAGATATGTTGTTTACCGAGTGGTACAAATATGAGATATTGAAAGAATAGTCTTTTTTCTTGGGTCTAAAGGTCTTAGTAACTTGTTTCCTCCTTGCTCACAAAGCTCTACCTACCCAATAAGCGACTACAGGCGTGAGGTTATACTAACTCATTAATGACCTTAAACCCGGGGTCTAAGATCAATGTATAATTTAACATCTTTCCACGCAGACGAGGTCACGGGCATCAGCTTACATACAGACAAAGAGGAACGAATTGAAATGTTTTTTATTAGAATGTGCAAACGGCGAGACTGACAGACTCTGTGATTCCATCTTAACGATCCTTATATTCCCTTTTGAAAAATGGCTTTGTTTTTAAGATGAAACTAGGGTATCTTAATCACTTTTGTTTCTCTGAGACACATAATTCCTGTTCCAGTTACCACCGATGAATCACCGTCTACCATTTCAAGAAAATTAATTTTCTTCATCATTAAGGATACGAGTGTTCTGCAAAATTCCGTAAAGGATATCAACATTAAAATTCAGGCATCCCCGCGTTCTGTATGTATTTATGGATCTAGATCATGGAAAGCAATAAATTTTCTAACTTCTCATATGTATTACCATAAAAGAAATTTTATACATAGATGCCGCACAATCCTTTATAACCCTTCTCTTATCGTGATCCATAAAAGGAACTAATTCACGCAAAGTTTCATCCGTAAGTTAATGGTTAAAAATAAAACTCTCCATATCGATTTCCTATTCGCATTGATTCTATTCTTTTTTTTTTTTGTTGTCTGTCTACTCCAGGACCTGAGAATACACAGGGTGCCGCATCAATTGTAGGAAATAGTCCTTACGGAGAATAATCAAGCCTTTTATTAACCATAACCTAAACTGATGACAAACAAGAGATTCTCCACAAATTCATCTGGGCTCTCCTTTTTTGTATTTGGTTGTTGTTGTGATTTTGTTATTGTTGTGCGTTTCTTGTGAGGCAAAGCAAGGACCTTGTTTTTATCAGACTTTGAGAGACATCTAAAACTGGCACAAAGCCAAAACTGGCGAATATACGCCGTCTTAGATGTAAGTGGAATAATATTAATAAATTTCCCCGGTTAGCCTTTTTCCCTGGAACATATATTATCCTGTTTGCGCTCGACTAAAGCCAATGTACCTGGAAAATTGATGTTTTATTAAAATTTTGCTGTAAGCTGCGGGGGTTTTTGCCGTTCAAGGACTTTTAACCAATTCAATGATCGGTAGTAATGGGTAGTTTTATTTTGAGAAGGACTTTTATTTTATTGGGTAAATGCCTAAGGTGTTTTTGCGAGAGCTGAAGAAAAATACGTTCAGAGTAGGGAACCAGCTGCAGTGAAGCTTTTGTCTCTTGACCACAATCAAAAGAGGAATAACGACAGGGACGATTATTGTTGTGGACATAAACGCCGGCTACACCACAAACTGGAATGCGGTAAATCTGGAAGACGACTTCATCCAAGTCCCTTGCATAGTACTTCTGCATACATGATGTTAACAAATAATGTTGGTTGAAGGTGTCTTTAAGTTTCTCACCCGGAATTTACTTTAAAGTTGAGTGAGTAATTTTTGACTATACTCTCTATTTGTCAAAATCTGTTAAAATATGTACATGTCAGTTTTTGAAAAGTTTGGCTGGGAGTAGAAACAAAAAAAAAATATTTTCTTTTTTTAATTTGGATAGATAGAAAAAAACTAACCATGAGAGTCGACAGTTTCTGTACCGGGTGTTGACAAAACATATCCCTAGACAAAATTCTGAGGGTCGGCCCATATCTCAATATTCTGAAGGTAGCCGAAATATAAAATAGCCCTTGGGCTAGAGACGCCTGAAGGTAACATTTTCGAGAGTGCCCAATTACAGTAGAGCCAGCGTAAGAATGTAAGAAGAAAAACGTTGCGGTATCAGGGCGGGTTTTTTCCATACCTCTATTTCAAGTTTTTTTTGTTGTATTCCCTTAGTAGTACAAAGGGTGATTCCTGAGTTTAGCACTACCACATAAAAAAAATCACCACATAGCCGAGGAGGATACTTGTAAACTAAATTCCGGGACGAGATACGTCTTTCGCGGTCTCACCACTTCAACATAGCAAAAACTAGTATCCCAGAAAACACACTTGTTTGTACTGTAGCAACTTAAATTCAATTTTAGCCTAATGATTAGTTTAGCCTAATGACTAGTTTACAAACTCTGACTTACTTGTATCCCTAGCAGGTTGTGTAGCAAACCGTACTACCAGCGATTAGAGCGGAGTCTTACGATCTGCCTCGTATCCGTAGTCCCAAAAGTATGGAGTGCAGCTAGCCACCCCCACTGCATAAATCTTCTTGTCCAGCAGTTGGACAACGGGAATCGTACTCGGAAATCGTATGTTTTTTGGGCTTGCATAATAAAAAGTAATTGGATTTTTTAGTTCTGAAAAAAATTATTGCATCAAGTTATTAATAGGTGAAAAGACGCTATTTTCTAAACATTCGTGTCGATAAAAAATTTCAAAGGTGCATTTTACATAGTTCTTCAAAAAAGCTTTCTTTATAGCTAATACACCAACTTATTCATCAACTTAGCAGAGATACAAACCTAAAAGCTCGACGATACTTAAAGCTCAGCTATAATCGTAGCCAGAACCATAATAGCTGTACTACTAATGTTTCAGAATAAAAAATAGGACCATGCGATGAAAAGATCAAGTCAAATTTTACAGCTAAGCTTAACTAAAAATTTGGAAAAAGTGAGTTAAGCTTATAAAGTGAAAATACACACAGTGGTTTCTCATTTCCATCTTCTGTCTGGCTCTGTTGGAAACCAACGGTTGGGAGCTTATTCGCTTTTTTCAAACCACTGACTGGGACTTGTGTTTTCATAGAGCTAACGTCAACTCTGTCGTTGCTTGTGTCACCAAAGTTTTTGAGGCGGGTATGTGTTTGTTTTATTCCCTATATTAGTTAAAAAATAGGACAAATAGACTAGCACTCACAACCTCCAATCTGTCCCATTCTCTTCTATTCCTCAAATTAAACTTTCTACTGAAAATTTCACTATTACTTGATGAACATAACTGGTAGAAAAAAGGCTATTTCCTAAGCTTGTCTTTCCATTAAAAAAAACTTGTGGAGCATTATGTCGTATTTTCCTAACCTCCAATTGTCTTCAGTTAGCTGACAATTTAGTGAACCCAGAAAGTTTGTGTCGGCAATCAATCATTATGTATTACAGGCTTATCAAATTTCTTTTATGCATTGAAAGTACTCTTGATAAAATTCTCATAGAGCGGATAATGCTGTATTTCACCAGCTCTTGTCGGGGTTTTTCTAAAAATTTTCCAAACCAATTTACATTTTCCAAGTAAAAAGGATTGAGTGAGATGAATTTGTGTGTGATGAATTTTATGCTACAATTTCCTTCGAAACAATTTTCTCAGAAGTAAAAATAATTGCTGATACTTTAACTGGGGGATTCCCTAAACGACTTTGCTGTTTATTATTAAAAAAAAAAAAAAACAAGCAGAAAAAGAGACACACAAACACTACCGTCGTTTTATTTGCATATGATTATTTCCCAAAGGACAATTGTTTTTTTTTTGATGATAACGACGACTCTGTCTCGGTATTGTAATGTTTTTCTCACGTGTATTTCTTTTGATATAAATAACACAAAATACGTACGTACTTTATTCTAGGAAGTAAAATCCACATTCCCCAGCAATCCATTTTCATAAATATTAAAGCTTAAGGCCTACAAAAAATATGGGATTTATTTAAGTAAAAATTGGCTTTTCTTGAGAAAAAAAAAATCACGGAAAAAAATAACATGAACTGGAAACTCTCACATCCTTAACCCCCCAAAAATAAACTGATTTTATTCACAAAATAAATCAAATTACTCTTATCTTCGCGCCCACCTACAAGAAGGCCATATCTACAAGCCTAATGCTTGTTATATAAAAAGGGAAGTGCTTAAAAATATCTCTGAACTCGTGAATGGTACAGATACAAAAGTTCTCACCCAAAAAATCTCCAAGTAATAAAATCAATATTGGAACGAAAACTTTCTATAAATATTTCAGCACTTAGAAGAGCAGCAGCGCCACCATCAGCAGTATCGGCACCAGCATCCCGATACATCCCCACGATGGTAGGAGCAAGGATCCAACCAACGAATTTAAATTCCCAAGTTCCTGTATATCAGTTTCAGTAATTCCCATCCCTCCTTTCCTCAGAAACACACAGAAAAAAGAAAAACCGGGGAGGAAAATTGTTTCCTGACATTTTCCGAAAAGTCTACGTCATTTGTGATTTCTACATTAGGATACTACTTCTAGAAGGAGACCAGAAAAAACATAAGGAGTAAAACCGAAACCAGAAAGAAAAAAAAATTAAGGTAGAATACAATTCGACTTTCACCGAATCACGAATCAGGAATCACGAATTCAGTCGAACCTGAAGGCAGGACCTAGATTCCAGGACTTCATCCCTGCACTTGATTTATACACTTGTAAGTGTGTACTACATAGAACTTTGGATAAAAGTTCGCCCAAACTTTTGGACATTTACGGGTTTCAAAAAAAAAAGTTTCCCTTAAACAAAATAAAATACACACACACACATACACCGACCGAGTTCATAAAAAATCCTTGCAACTTGTTAACTTTCAAATTCCCTTTTTTCAATTTTTTTTCTAAGCCCTTAACATTTGTTCTACCTTTTATGTGGAAAAGGGCTTAATACGGTCGGGAATAAGCTTTTGCGAGCAGAGAAAAATGAAGCCGCAAAATTTATCGGATAGAGACTTTGAAGTTTTTGTTGTTAAGGACCTTCTTTTAAGCTAATTCCACATAATTGAAGATGTTTCAGAGAACCTTAAGCATACAAGTCCTGTGCTCCTTTTTTGTTGGTCCAATTTGACATAAGCTACAGCAACAAGAACAAAAACAACAACAAAAAAACAACTATGAACATTTAATACAACAACAAAAAAAGGATAAAAGTTTGCACATAAAAATGCCGCAACGTTGTTGAGATTTATGCACTTGAGGGGGTTGTAATTTGGTTGAGTAAATTTTTAGTATCGCATCAGAGAGGAGGTAGAATAATTTTCGGGATTCTGGAGATATGCTTAAAGGGGGTTAATTTGAGATAAAGTTTCACATCTATGAATGGAGGAGAAGAACGTTCTAAGGTATACCTATATCCTCACAGATAAAATAGAACCGGTTGTAAAAATTCATATAACGGAAGAATTTAGGAGATTTCTATCCCAAGCCATAATCCTAAAACTTTTAAAATGTTACGACCGAAAAGAGTTCTAAAACATGTGAAATCTTTTATCAAGAAAGTTTGATTAAGTAAAAAAGTAAAAAAAAGTCTTAAAATCAATTCACTCATAAATTACACCCTTTCGGCCTAAAAATTGGTCTCGCGAATCCTCGTACTATATTTGTCCCATTTTAGATGAGGACGTACGTATCAAGACGCAAAAGCTTTAATAAAAGCAAAAGCTTTAATAAAAGCAAAAGCTTTAATAAAAGCAAAAGCTTTAATAAAAGTGGAAGCTTTCATAAAAGCAAAAGCTTACATAAAAGCAAAAGCTTTCATAAAAGCAAAAGCTTTCATAAAAGGGAAAGCTTTCATAAAAGCTTTATTGAAAGCTCAAGGGGAGCAAGATTTCTATCTACCCAGCTGGAAATGGAGTGCTCCAATAGCCCAACAAATGGAAATGGAGCGCTCCAGGAGTGCTCCAACAGTCATTAAAAAACTTACAACGATCTCGTTCCCATACCAGTTCCATATAGTTTTTAACATTGCATGTCAGTGCAGGGGAGCTTACTTTTTATTCTCTTCCAAAAGCGTTTTGAGAGCATTGCAAAAAAAACTTTTTAATAAAGAATATTCATGCACGCAACCTCCCGGTGTGAAAACTCTTTGATATTTGTTCGCCCTTTTCAATTGCTTCTTCATATTTTTCCATGCGCGAATTTCAATTTTCTAACCGGTCCCCGCGCTAAGTATAGCCACGTCCAATATGCTGCTTGACTTCTGTAATCAAACCGGTCTACTTAGTATGCTAGTGGCGCGACTTTCTACGAAACTTCTGAAAACTCCAGTAATGCTCCCTTGGGAGCATATTTGCAGCCCTGAAAAAAAGCTCTCCTGACCAGCGCTCGCAATTTTTTCTCGCTAGGTTTCTATCGCATCCTACTATTACACGGACGAAGGTTATCCAAGAAAATTTCTATTCGCTAATTCCAAGCCACTAACTGGCATTTGTGTTTCCGTGATGCCAATGCAAACTATGCCGCTCTCTGTGTCACCAAAATTGTACGAGCGGGATTGCGCTTGTTCATCCCTCACTCTACCAAATCTGTGAAGCCTACGCCGAACAGATAGTTCAATAGGGAATGTATGAGCGCAATCAAAGCTAAAGCAGTCGCCTATAGAGCATACGAGACGTTCACCTAACGAGTCACTTCGTCGTAAGTATATCAAATTGAGAAACTCCAGTAATATTCACAATCGGGAGAGTCAAATCATCATTTGATGATAGATTGAGAAGTAAGATTCTTAACACCACTACAGGCAGTAAAACTTCTGGTCCTGTTCATTAACAAGAATTTTACTTCCACGTCAACACTTCCTTTCATTTATAACGAAGAAGTAATAACAGAAACTCAAGGCCGACTTATTAGCATCTTGGTTCGCCTAAAATTCTTCTTTCTACTATGACACCCCCACCCTCGAGAATACTACCCATTCAATGAACAGAGTTCACTTCAGGACTCGCGAAGTATTTAAATGCCTCAAAGAGCTCGACGACAGCAAATCCACTGGTCCTGACAAAATCCCCCTATGGTCCTTAAAACATGAGCCTCATTTTGGCTAAACCCCTGCGCAAACCTTTTGGCCTGTCTTACCGCTCTGGAGTGTATTATCTGCTCAAAATGCTACTCGTCTGTTTTTTATGGATTTAATGGTTTGCTCTAAAGCGCTGCGCGAAGTGGCCATTATCAATCGCAAGTTCGAGCAAATTGGTGTACTGAGCTTAAATTTTTTCCTGAGTTCCCATACATTTTCTTTCACATATTGAACGTAAGAAAAATAAAACCTTAGTTCGCCCAAAAGAACAAGAAATTGAGATTGAACATAAAAGCTCGCTCCCAAGAGAGTATTTAACTAGAATAATGGAATATCATTCCAGTGAACTTTTGCATTTCTAACTCCTGGCGAAAAAGCAAAAACAATTTCAAACATGAACTGAACATTCCAGCCGGTGAAGCCACTTATGCAGATTGAATTGAACTTTATTGAACTTAGGCTGGTGGTATGCACGATGTTGACTGGTACAAGACTATATCTTCACCCAATATCAAAGTAGCACACAGCAGGTAGTTTTCTAGTCTTCCATTTTTCGTGCAGCATGATGTCAATCTTTTGAAAATCATTCGTTAAACACATATTCTCAAATATTATAGGGGTATTCATGATCTGTGTTATTTGTGTTATTTGTGTTATTCATGTTAAACAAATGTCATTTACTATGAGTTTTTTTCTCGATTTAACACAAATAACACGAATAACACAAATAACACAGATCATGAATACCCCTTATATTTCTTTTTGTTTTATCGGAAAAACCTGAAAGAAATCTCGAATCGAATAACGACGTAGCGTCTCTGTGTTCCGGTCGTCATTTTCTTTGTTATTTTTGCTGCATACTCATAGGATAAAATTTTGAAATTTTCCTAGTTATAATTAACTCTGCATACTTTAAGGAAATTTTTTTTATATATATCTCTCTGAGACTTGTGAGGGAAGGTTTTAGTATAAGGCTTGATTTTGGTTTGCGGTAACAGTCCGAGATTTTACTGAGAGCAAGTATTATGAAGCCTTCTTCTCTTGCAGATAATAGTTCAAAACGTCACATATCTAAATTTATAATTCCAATTGCAACATAACGAAACTTTTAGCCTAAAACCAAAGGAAATATTAAATAAATTAAAATCATTTGTCGAGAATATTTAATTTCAAAAACAAGATGATATCAACAACTTTAAGCTGCTTAATTAGGGTAAAAAAAATTTCCATAAAATAAATCTAAGCTAATTCAAGTTCAAAATCATTCCAAAAATTTAATTTGATTTATCCAAGGATATTTCAAAAGTCAAAAAGTTTCCCTCAAGTAGATAATAAAATATCTGCAAGCTTTGTAATAATCGCTGATATCCTGTTGTTGATAAATAAATACAAAACAGATGTTCCCCACTAAAACAATAATTAAAAACAGGCAAAACTTTCGCAAGCCACCAAAAGCCGGATCAATATTCTGTGTTTTAGGTTGTGTGTCTGTGTGTGTCTGTAAAGGCATCAGTACCTAAACAAATTAATTAAAAGTGAAACCAAGTAATTAATTCAATCTTGCATCCTCTTGCCAAAATCCGGCCAACAGAGCCAAGAGATATTCCCAATTGCGGGCGTTTGGCTCCAAAACGTTTGCCCAAAAATCCCACGTAACACAATAATTTTGAATTTCTCCTGGAAACCTTCCCAAGAAATTGATTTACACTCAAAATGTTCGTTATCGGAGTGCCTCCTATATAATAGTACCTACCTACTTTCACTGCTTTCTTCGTTCGAGGTGATTTTAATATCTTATAAAGGCATGAAATGGATGCGGAAATACTTCATTGGATAGAAGAACTTTTACCCAGTTAATTCCCTCTAGTCCTGAAATTTCGATCAGCATAGGACTCTGAAGTTGGTCGTAAGTCGTAATTAGGTAATCCCTACTCAACCGCAAAAATTATTTAATTAAATTCAAGAAATCACCGCTTAAGTTTCAATCGGTGGAAGTTAAAAGGATCTCAGAATTTCAAAGATTAATTAAAAGTTTCTAAAATTTATATACATATATAAATCCAAACAGGATCTGTGCTATAAGACTCGTATTGCGGTGATCCTTGATTAAACTCTAGGTCACGTGAGATGTACTTAATAAAAATGCATGTGAGAACTGTGGATCATGAATATCTAGTTGTTATTTACTATCTTAAAGGAGCTGCCTCTTGTCCTGCTAAAGGAACAACAGAAGATGATTTTCGAGAGGATTTTTGCAAGTCACGTAATTCATAAAAAAAAAGACAAATGTATGTAGCCAACGTGTAAGCACATTTCTCTTTTATGACACTGGCGTATTTGGTGTGTTTTCTTTCTTGTCTTGGAAGATTACAGTGTGAGATGGTTATAAAAAGGACGAAATCGAATGATGTATTTGCATCAATATATGTGGACACTTGTAGCCTTGGATTCAGCAATAACCGCACCTTAAAATATGCTTATGCTGCTTTTCTCAACATATAAAGGAAAGTCTAGTAAATTTTGTTATGCATAAAGTTAATAAAAATAAATATGTTGATTGATTAATTTTGTTAGTTGACCACAATTTGAAACGAATGAAAATATCACCTCAAATTTCGTGACTATTATTATTCCATAACTGGTTTGGCCTGTGATTAAATTGTTTGACATTATATCAAGGTCAATGTCAGATTTGGTTCCCACGCCCAACCGCCCTAATACCCACTTGAATAATAGAAGAAGATTACCGAAAGTTCTGAACACAACAGTGATATAAAACATTCAAAAAAGGCTGAGCTCAGAATTTTCAGTTACTTTTGAAGGAGAATTTTCGAATTTACAAATTAAGTTAAGTTTCAAAAAGAGTGTACCTGTGCATGCGCGCGTGTACTCCGGCCGCCTACGCAGGTCACGCTATTTTTGTTCTAGGCTCTGTCCAGGCGATCGTTGCTCGCAACGTCATCTTCACTCTATGACATTGCAAAACGAATTGAAGACCGGTATACCGGATAGTCCCCATACAGGCTACCGGCAAAGCTGCACAGGTCACCTCGTCGGTACACCGGAGCGTGTATGGCTTACAGTAGAGGCTTCTGATACGATTCCACGTAGCAGTACTCCGCCATACAGGCAGAATATTCCTTTTTTTTTGCTTTCCCTCATTGCAGCAGTTCCCTATCGTATCTGCTGGCGTCACATGTAAACACAATGAGCGCGGGAGTTATCCGGTTTGATAAACAAAGCCAACATTTTGGCGTAATAGACTTGGATGACTGACAAGACTATATAAGTTGACCATGACCAATGTGACAAGCCAAGTAAAAGTATCCGGAACACTGTCTAGACCAATCAACATCTGTAATGGACTCCGGCCTGGCCTACCTCTTTACAACCTGACGTTGGAGAAAGTAATCCGAGATTCGGGCATGACGTTAAGGGGCACAATCCTCTACAAGTTTACTCAATTACTGGCTTATGCAGACGACATTGCCATCATTGGAAGAACAGCAACAACTGTACAAGAAGCTTTCACTCAGATTAAGCTGGCGGCAGGACATCTGCGACTGCACATTAATGAAAGTAAAACAAAGTGCATGGGCCCCAAAGACCTAACATTGGTCCCACAATCAACGTAGAGGAACACGAGTTTGAAGTGGTAAAATCATCCATGAGTCAATTGTAGCAGCCGACAATAGCATGGAACCAGAAATACGCGCATGACTGCTAAAAGCCAACAAAGCTTACTATAGTCTGTCAAGGCTCATTAAATCCAAGCACCTAACCAAAACTTCTAATCTTTTACTATATAGGACGATGGCCTTACCGGTTCATAGGCATCTGAAACATGGGTGTTTAGCAAAAAGCACTCAAACTTCAACCTCAAAATACTTCGGAGGATTGTTGGCCCCTTATGTGAGGAAGGACGATTCCGGAGATTCTACAATGACGAAATCTACGAGCGTTGTAACGACATAGATGTTGTGAAGAAAATAAAGCTCGGTAGGCTGCGGGGAGCAGGGCATCCAGCCTGTATGAGTAAAGGTCTGCCCGGCATGTTCTCTGCGGTAAGCGGTGGGGTGCGATAGCGAGGGAGGCCCAACCTCCGCTGGAAGGATGGCGTAGACCAGGAAGCTCACAGCTAAGGGATGTCAACCTGGAATAAAAAAACCTCAGACTCGAGACGGGTGAAGAGCACAGTTGACAGGACTAGATTGCGGTTGTAGAGCCGTTAATGAAGAGAAGAAGAAGAAGAAGTATAACCTCAAAATTCATGTATAGTACTATCCTATAATTCGTTAGACCGGTGATTAATTGGTAAGGGTCAGCTTTGGTTCCCTCGTTCAATCGCCCCAATACCCACTTCAGTGATGGAAGAAGAATAATCAACGTCTGTATACATTCTTACTAAAGCACTTTCAAAATTTCTACTATACTCTTATGTACTACGAATATTTTTTAATCACATTATTATCGTGAAAGTGTTATCTACTGCAAACTCATTTAAAACAAAAAAGAAGAATTTCTCCCATCAAATCTTGCACAGTCTGATTGTCAGCAATTCGAGTATATAAGTATTTCTGACAAATAATAATTGCTGCAAAAATCTAACATGATTTTAATTGCATCGTAGCTTCTGTCTGTCTGCAGTCTACACCAGAAACGAAAAATAATGATCATAATTACGCTGTCAAGATTTTATGATGCCAGTTTTAATAGTGAGGAATATTTGGAAAACAGTTTTCAACGAAACAAAATTCTCTCTACCCCACTTCAAGTTGAAATCTAAATTCTTTTTGTGATTTGAAATTGAATTTTTCTGAGTGTGTTTTGAGATTTTTTTGAAGAATACTAAAAAATAGGTTTTACGTCTCAAAAATAAAGAAGAAATTATTATTTTATTAAATAAATATTTTTTTTATTAATATTGAAATTTTATTTCTTTTCATCTATAAAATCGAAATTGAATTTAATAAAAAAAAAAAAATATTTCTTATACATCTTTTTACAAGAAATAAATATAAACATAAAAAATGGTCTTTGATCACTGTAAAAATGTGGCGTAAAAGTGAAAAAAATAAGCAATAAATAAAAAAAATTTATTCACGCACATGAATTGCTGTTGAAACTCATTACTCAGTTCTATTGATGTAATCAAATGTAAATAGAATCATGGCTTTCAAATGATTTAATTATTAAATATCCTCCTGCACTAAGATAAAAAAGTCGGTCAAGTATTTTTTCCAATTGATTTGAATATGAAATTAGAAAAAAAATTGTATCAATTAATCTAGAAATTAATTAGTTAGGAGAGTGTTCAATGGGGGAAAACATGATGGGTAATAGGTAGAATGCTGGTTCACCTTTACAACTAACAACAAAGAGCTAGGACGATACAAAAGTATTGCCTGGAGGAAGTTCTATGAGAGCAGATTTTACCGGAGAAAGTTAGACTCCAAGAGTTCCTCTCCAATGGGGTGGGCCTCCTTAAAAAGAAAGGTGGGTCATAGGTATCTAACAGGAAGAAACAAGCTACACCAGCGTAACCTTTCCAGGTTCAATCCGACCTACTTTCACCTGGATGCTGGGTACAGTAATAGCAAGATTCCAGAACCATACTCCGAAGGTGTCTGGATTTAGCTTACTCAAAGGCTAAATCAACAAAGGTTACTTTACATCACTTAGTCTAGTTAGATCAGCAAAAACGCAATTGCCCTCCTCTAAGGAAATGCTTGACCACTTGCGTTTCTCGAATCGCACAATTCTGGCAAAAATCAAACAGAAGTTAAAAGTGCAGTTATAACGATATCAAAAAAGGTTGCGCTTACAAAATATTTTAGCACCATAAAATTAATATCTAATTTCTAGAAGTCAATTACGTGAAGAGAAGACAAATTTGGCTAGTGATTAACACGGCGATGATAAAATCACGCATAAAATGACGTAAAATTTCATAATTTTATTGTGCTTACAAATTTTCCATGGTTGCTGAATTGCTGAAAACCGAACTATTTTGGCAAAAATCAAATTAAAGTTAAAGACGGACATTATAATGGTATTAAAAAAGATTGTGCTTACAAAATTTTTTAGCACAATAAAAAACTACATGCACATCTTTAGCAGCCGTCGTTAAGGAAAAACAAATTTGGCTGGTGATATACAGGCTGATGAAAAAATGTGCGTATAAAATGACGTAAAATTCCATAATTTTAGTGTGCTTACATTTTCTAATATATTGTTTATGGTTGCTGAATTTCTGAAAACCGGACAATTTTGGGAAAAACCAAGTATACGTTAAAAGCGGACATTATAACGATATCAAAAAAGGTTGTGCTTACAAAATATTTTAGCACAATAAAAAATTACATGTTTTGATATGAACGCTGATGAAAAACTCGTGTATAAAAAATGTAAAATTCTATAATTTTACTGTGCTTACAATTGTTAATATATAGTTTTTGGTTGTTGAATTGCGGAATACCGAATTTTTTGGGAAAAAAGTTTGTGCTTACAAAATATTTTGGAACCATAGAAAATTACATGCACATTTCTAGCAAGGGAATAATTTTTTGTCTATTCTTGTTAATATTACTAACAATGTCGTGAAGAGACGACCATAGTCTGCTAAAGAGACCTGTGCTAGACTAAACTTTAAGAAAGGCTTGAAAGACGCTAACCGTAAAATTTTTTCGGACTGTCAAGTTGTCATGAAAGTTTCTAATAGTAGAAGTTTTCCTTCAAAATAATTGCAAGACCCGTTGATGTATTCCAGGGCCTGGCCAGGTAAAATATGGTCTTGCTCCGCTGAATTTTCAGGCACTCGGACTCTCAAAAGCAATGCGCCTGTGCACAACGAGGGGAGGTTTCATAAGCCGATCTAGTTCCCGGAGCTCTCTGTGGCATCTCATGGTCTACCTCCAAGTCCCTGATAGAGTACTGGGTTTCTGGAACTGAGCCTAACTCCTTGAAGATCGGTCACAATCCTTAGACATCCTAAGGAGCTAATAAGATGTTTTGCCTTAAGGGGCGTTATCACTCTAAACTGGGCGAACCTTAGGTTGTTGGTGGGACATCTAACTGGCCAGGTGGAGTTGTGCTATGACATCCACAACCCAGGGCTGTCTCACGAAACAAAATGCCGGCTCTCCAAGGAAGACGACAAGACTTCGACACATGTTCTCTGTGAATGTAATACTCTGATCTGGCTTAGAAAAAGAAAGATAATCAGAGATCTTTTGAGTGGCACTCAGGTTCGGTCTTCTTCAATCAAAGACCTTCTTGCCTTCGTCTCTTTTTATATTCAAACAATGCCAAAAACAATAATTCATACTTCAGCAAAAACAATATCACAAAATTTAAAAAATTCACTAAAAGACCCCATTACACAAATGATTCAAAAAAAAATTGCGAATAAATCATTATAATTTTTAACACTTGACAATACATCAAAAAAATGTCCTTAAGTCCTTTGTGATACATAAAAAGGGCATAAAATTAAAACGCCATTACTTCTTTTAAAAACATTTAAAAAAATCTCTACAAAAAAAAAACAAAAAAACACCCCACTAAAAAACCTGATTTATGCACATAAATCCCTGTTGAATCCCTGCTTGTTATATTTCAGCTTGTCTCGAAATATCCTTTTTGTAAATAAGTTCATGACTTGCAAATGAATGCAGATACCAGGATATTAGACATAAAAGGGATATAAAATGTCTTTATTGAAATTAGTCCCAAGATTAAAAACGAAAGCTTTCTATTAATCTCGAATTATCCTTAAGAAAGGACATCTACAATAACGAACAATACACACACATAATACGAAAGGAGCACAAGCAAACGGATTTACGTGCAGAAACACTTAAAAGAAAGCTTAACGGGAGGAAACTTATCGCAAAGGATATCGGTGATTATCTTTACAATCCATTTCAAGGTCCCCGGATTTCTTGTTAAGGATAAACACAAGGATATCCTTCAAATTCTCAGGTTAAAATACAGGTTTGGAGTTGAGAGGGAACACATCGTTATCTTATGTATATATATTTTTTTTACTCTAAAGGAATGCGATCTTCCAAGTGGTTGATTTGCATAAATAGAAGCTATTTCCTTTAAAAGCAATTGGAGAAATACTGCCAGTGACCCTTTTCATTCACGGATCTTCATTTCATCAGTTTCTATCTCGGGGAAAAACGGGAAAGGGAGCTCTATTTGAAACGGATGTGAATCTTGTGACGTGCTTACAAAAGAAATGAAAAAAAAATTGAAGAAGCAAAAAAAAAACATAAAGCAAAGAAAAAATTATGGGAAAATATTCATCAATCAACGAATTTTATGGAAGGATGATTCTAAATTAAACTCAATAGCGAATGGGAATCCATTTTACAATTTTTTTTATACTATGTTGAACTTAAATACCCTTATCGGTTCTATCAATGGATTACATCGTACAGCACTGATGTTATACACAGAGAGCTCATGATAATGTTATGGCTTGTGATAATAACAAGTGTGCAGGCTACATGGTTCATTTTTGAGAGTGGATTCGATTGAAGATTTTCTTCTTTCTGTACAGTTCCAATCCATTAGGTTTAGATAGATATTTGCTTTTTGCCTTACAAAAATTATGGGAAAATTATGTTTGCGTGTGTTTTGAAAGAGTGCAATTAGGTAGTCGTAAATATGATTTGAGTTGATGAAAATTGCTTCTGGGGAAATTACCTTTGAACCAATTTTTTCCGCTAAATCAAACCTTTAAATCTTTAATCCTCAAAGCATAAAACCTGTTTATGCCAGAGAATAGTATTTAGTAAAATATCACTTAGAAAATCACGTAAAATTTCATAATTTTACTGTGCTTACAATTTTTCTTATACACTTAATGGTTGCTGAATTGCTGAAAATTGGACAATTTTGAAAAAAGTCAAATGTAGGTTAAATACAGACATTATTGCGATTTCAAAAAAATGTGTGCTTACAAAATGTTTTAACACCAGTAGGTTTTTTATTTTAGTTCATATTACTAACAAAGACGTTAATAGAAAACACAATTTGGCTGTTGATATACAGTATGATTTAACAATCACAACTAAAATCACTTCAAATTCTATAATTTTATTGCGCTTACAATTTTTCTTATACACTTAATGGTTGCTGAATTGCTGAAAACCAAAAAATGTTGGTAAAAATCTAATTCACGTTAAATGTAGACATTATAACAATTTCAAAAAAGTTAGTGCTGACAAAATATTTTGGCTCCAGAAAAAATTACATTTTATCAAGGGAATGTTTGTTTTTCTATTTTTGTTCACAATACTCACAAAATCGTGAAAAGAAGACAAATTTAGCAAAAGTGAAAACTTTTGGAGAAGAAAAGGGAGTAACTTTAAGTTAATGGTAGTGTAGAGGTAAGTTAACCTAATGTAAGGCTGTTTGTGAAGCAAGGGAACTACGGTAGGAATCAAAACTCACTTTTACGTTCTTCAGGTGTCTGGCGGTGGGACAAGGGTACTTGCGGAAACATGGATCCAAAAATAATAAACACTTTTATCATGTGACTGCCTGTGGAGCAAGGGTATAGGGAATCTAAGTATAAAAAGCTCTGGTCTAATCTTCGTTCGCTGGGCATCCATGCTCCTGTGGTCATCCCGTTTGTTGCTGATGTAAACCGCCTCAATGAGTCTGCTTCCTTTTCTGATCTTCTTCCACTTGACTTACTTAGTTCCGATGGTTTATCTCCCCGTTTTGTTAATCTTCTCTCGCCGCTAATCGCAGAAACTATCATGCATATCTTCAATTACTCTCACAATAAATTATTATTATAGGTCATGATCTACTTCTCTGAACCGACCCCATACCTACTCCGTAGTACCATGCCAGAAACTCCTGTAGTCTAGTTCTCATTAGCAAGCTTATCAATTCCAGTCCCCTAGTCTGGAGATCTCTCTTAAGTTTTCTAGAACGTAACTGTAACATGTTTTGCAGAACTAGTATGCCCCGCCTAGATTTGGCTAAATTGCTGGAGCGTGGATGATATATGTTGTCACAGCCATTATACTCCCCTGCGCTGACGCCCACAGACTTTCACTTGTTTGACGTTCTTCGAAAATTCTTACGTGGTATAACTTTCAATTCCGATGAGCCTTGTTTATCTCAACAATAAAGAGAGTTTGTTCTATCAACCAGGAACTGAAAGTAGCAGAAACTTTGTTGAACAGCACGAGTGATACATATATCACTTATTGATAAGGTACCAATAGGATTCTGAATAGATCATTCCTTGTTCGATCATCGAAGACAGTAACATTGAGCGTTGTTAGTACTTAGATGGGGAACCTTTAGAGAACACCTTGTGTCGTCAAAACCTCTGCTTAGAGCAATCAAATGGAATATGCAAAAGATCCGATTCGAAAAACACAACCAAAATCAACTGTCACTTATATGATTCTAAATTGTGACCAGTCATAAGTGACACGCTTGTACTACCCTTCTAGGTAGTGCAGAAATTATAAAGTACATCATCTTTGAAGATGGTATCTGTATAATAACCATTGAAAACTGTTGTTCTTCCTCATAAGGTTAATTCGATATATCATGTAAACAAAGCATGAATCTCCTTTATGGAATTATTCAACTATTGATACAAACCATCAAATTATCTATCAATAAAACATTTTTCCTCCTCTAAACCAAATATAATCATCGAACTTTCTGATAGTATAAAATCATATCCCAATAAAATGTTATTACATTTTCAACAGCCAAGCATTTCCAACAATATCCTTCGAAAAACGAACATTTCTTCTTTCTTCTCCCTGTTTTTATCATCATGCTCTTTCAACACAAAACTATTTCCACTAGAGATCAACTAACATTCGATATCTCAGCACCAGTCAGCCATCATCATCATAATGCTCGTAAACCATTTTTTGTGTCCTTAATGCCTTCAGATTTAGGATAGATATATATCGAAGTCGAAACACTAACACAAACACACCCGAAAAAAGCGCTTTGGCATTTTGACGTTCCTGATTTATTTTTCTCTAGTCCTTGACATTACAGTACGAGATAAGAGATGAAATCGAATCCGATGTGAAATTTCCCCACATGCATAAAAGTTGCTCCATTCCGAAAATGAGCACTAACAAAAGATAAACCCAAGTTGGTGCTTACACGTATAGAGATATCGACAGAAAAAATGGTCCTTGAGTCAAGTTTACGATTGGTGAAGATTCTTGATAGGACATTTATTTTTCACCACAGAAAAAAGCACACGAATATTAAAATAACATTTTTGCATAATAACAAGCGTTTCAAGTGTTGAAGAATGATTAATATTAAAATTTGAATGAAATTTAATAACAAGCTGTAAAAGGATACAATGTGGAGTGTCCTTAGAAAGGAGTGGGGGTCTGAAAGAGGGACACCAGCTCAACAACTTTCTTGTTGACAAGAAGAAGATCCATTTTATGATTCTTAGTTGTTGGTCAAACGTTGATAACCACCTTTACAACGTTGCTCTGGTTTTTAATACTTCCATTATCGTGTCCTTTGCTCCTCGCCTAACTGCGGAACCATATAAATCTAATTTATTGTGATAATGGTCGTAAATAAATTTGTTCGCCATAAGAGATAAGAAAAAATACGAACAAATTTTTTTTTGTACAGATAACAGAAATTACATAAAAATTCGTTTTTTGCAGTCTTAACGATATTAAATTTACACAATGTTTTACATTTTTTTAGTACAACTTTCGAAAAAGTTCGAAAAAGTTTTAAAAGGGATTTTATGACGGAGGTACCTACAAGTATTTTTTAACCTGGAAACTTTTTTTTTTGTAAAAATAAAATATCCCCAAAATAATGTTTTCAACAATAAACATAAATTGCATCTACTCCGCATTGCAGTTGTAATTTTTTTTTCCAAATTTTACGTTTATACAAATGAAAATTGGAAATTATTTACTATGAGACTTTTAGGGCATCGAAAAATTTAGTTTTAAAACATGAGCACATAAAAAGTTTGGTAACATTGAACATCAATTCAATTTATCCAGAAGTAGGTGTTGGGACGGTTGAGCTTGGGAACCAAATCTAACCTAGATCTTGATCAAAATTAGAATACATACCAAAATGTATCAAATTGAGACTCATCACACAGTTGTGATTACGTTGTGACCTGTGACTTCTTTTGGAATAACTGTATTCATCTAGTTTTGTTTGTTCTACAATATACAATAACAAATACACTGAGTCCTCTGCACACATAACATGGGAAGATGGGTCACTTGACTAAATGACATTGAATCCTAGTTTCGAAAACCACATCTCCAACAGAGAGGTATAGGAAAACTTCCCACTTGACAAGAATTATGACATCGGGTAATCCCCTTGTTAAACCGCAAAAAAATACTATCGCCTGTCTTTTTAATATCTTCAAAGCATGTCTTGCAATAAAACGGACCCAAGGCCAGTAGATAGGACAATCGGATCGCCAACAGATTGTCAAGGGACTAGGCGCGGTCGATAAAATCTCCAAGCTTGTCGAAATGTTTAAAAAGAATTTCTCTTGCTAGAAGGTACAGAATCACTCTTCATGGGTACCAAGTCATAGATATACCGAACGCAACGAGAAGGCAGACGTATCTCCCTGATTAGATATAGCTCTTCTAGACCCAACATTGAAGAATATACAACTGGATGTTTTTTTTGCGAAGAAGTGATGAAAATGTCGAGCATCAGAAGGAATGTGTGCTCGATTGCCCGTAAGACATATGCCATAGAAAGTAGACAACGCCGGGTATTGGAAGTAGTGTCAGATTCCTAATGACTAAACTCACCAACTCTTTTGCAGGACTTTTATGTGCAGATCGGCACAAGCCGTAAAGGCATTACTTCGGTCGGGAGTTATCAAGGCAACCCTTAAAAAGGCCTTTCGAAGGGGTGCTCAAGACAGCCTGAACATTGCGGCAAAACGATCAGTGTCTTGCCATATACGCTTTCTTTGTGAGAAAGGTTGTTTCGGCGAAGCTCGCTACCCAATCCACTGGCTACATAAGTGCCCACAGGTACGTCAAAAGTAAGGCACCATTTTACCGGAAATCTCCTCTCCAGCGTTTCTGCAGGTTTTTCATAGGGTTACCCTGCGTGACCAACTAACGACAAGGCGTAAAGGTTTGGGTTAGCTATCTACTTACCTTCCTTCCTCTACCTCTTTGAACCTCTCCTTGCCAAAAAAAACTTTGACTTGTACTTACAATTTCATGATCTGGTCCAGGATGGTTTCCGGGTTTATTTGGACCTCCGCGGCTACTACCAGCACAGTGAACTGCTGTGCAATTCATGGGCATTTTAAGAAAACATGTTCTGCGTCCTCTTTACCCTTCGGACATCCTGGGCAAAGTGTTCGATTACTAAAGCGATGACGGTATGCCCTACAAAATTTTCACTCAGGAACTGTATGAGTTAGTAATTCACTTCGCCTGTTTCTTCATAAACCAATACTCCACATTCGGTATGATCCTATGGGTCCATTGACGGAAGTCGGGGCGTGATGAAAAGAAATATCATCATTCACTTGCTTATAATGCCAGACTTCAAGTGGAATAGTTTGACATCTTGCGCCAAAAGCAGAAAAACTTGATATGACTGCAAGAAACAAAGATCATACGACCTCCTCCGATCGTGCTTATCATAATCAATCGAGGATCAACGTCTCGAGATCAATCCTAGTTTCACAAAACCTTGCAACGGACCATCAACCTTCGTTCACGAATTTTTGGGGTGTTGAATTGTCGTATGTAACCAATTTTGTATCACTGGTTATGAGACATTTCATTACGTTTCAGCAGAGCATCGCAGAAGCTAAAGACCGATCCACACATATGTATCCATGGCGATACGGCACCGATGCTTTCCATGCAAGTTGATTTATTACTGACATTCACAGCCCTTCCTTTTCCGACGGCATCTATGACTACTTTTTAGTTTTGAAATTTGGACAGTTATCTCAAGTGCATCATGGAATTTAGGAAGAAAAAAGTGACTAAGAATGAGCCTCGCCTTTCCCAATTTGTTTCCATGGAATTATGTCGTGCCGATATTTTTTTTTTCACTAATGCTCCCGGTGCTGCCCTGAAGTCACCGTCACGTCACAGATATGTGTGGATCGACCTTAATTTGGTATATCTTGTTTTCCCCGTTCAACTCATGGAGAACCCATACATCGAGATTCTTTTTGTATCCAGATCTGTGTAAATGGTTCAAAACAGTTTTATGGTGAATGTCAAGCTCCATCAATCTAATCAGCATGGGATAACCAAATCAGCAAAGAGTTCTGCAATAATTTATGAATTGGCCCAAAATTGGCTAGACGTGTAAAGTAACAAATTGACATCGAATCAGGTGAAGAAATTATAATGCGATTATGACAAGCCTTCCATTCGAAGTAGGGTTGAACTTAGCAGCAGCATATGATTGTAGTAAAGTTCCCGGATGTATCCACTTTTTTGTAAACCAAGAATTTTACGAGCTTTGTCAGTGCTTGGACGACAGGAGCGCTACTTATCTTTATCATCAAATATACCAGAACGGAAGGGAGCAATCCATGCCCGCGCAGCCTGTTAAAGTGCCTTCATCGAAACCAGCCCAATTTTTTTTATCAGCTGACGCATTCGTCTCCGTTCCCGCAACTCTTTTTTCTGCACTTACAAACACAAACAACTTTCCAACTACTGTACCCATCCCACCTTGAACTGTTTGCAATTGATGCCATTTATCGGAGGAAGGATTATACCCATGCTTGGGATCGAACCACGTGCCGCTGAAATGGTAGTCAGGACCGTGAGTTCGTTCCTTTAACGCTATTTATCGGGAAAACGCTGACCACCCACTGCACCTTATTCAATTTGTGTTTCATTCAGATTATTGATAAAGACATTTGTTTTCGAATGCCCTAAGAAGAAGAAGAACTGATTACCTTTGTACGTCTTACATCGATGAAAGCTCCTTTCCACCTCCTTATTTTACTTGAAGAACTTATGCAGAAAAATTCCTTTATTAAACCTCAGCTCCGACCAATTCAAATCATAAACAACATAAACCCCACTACACCAAATTTCACCACAATCGGTCCATCAGTTCAAGTTCATTGGTGCGTGTAAATCTCAAAACTTAAATCTACTCTCAAATCACTGCCTATCTTCCCATAACCCATCGATCTCGCCCGCAGACCATTTTCCTTCAAATTGAGCATCGCCCGACAAACCCGATAAATCTCATTCACCTCATTATGCCTGCGCCCGTTGAGTACTCGAATTAACATGTTTCATTTGAAATTTCTTTCAGGTTACGGACTTGACAATGGTGCAAATTAGAAAATAAACATCGCAGCAGCCCATACAAGCTAACACCAAGGCACGCAGCACAGGGACCACCATACCGAGCCAACATCGCATAATGACGAATTAGGAGGTTAACCTACCGAGCAAGGAGAGTCTAGGGTCGGAAAATCAGCTCCTTTATTGTCAATACCGTTTCTGTTATCATCATTCCTGTTTAACGAGCCATCAACCCGGCAATTCTCTCTAGAGGATTCTTCTGTGTTATGTACGAAGGTAAAAAGGAGCAAACACAAAAGTCTGCAGGATAAAAAGGGAAATAACAAAAGGAAGAAAATTGAGGAAGGAGTGTGGGTGGAAAAAAACCCCGAGGGAGGAAAGAACATGGAAAGTGGGCCCCAACAGCCTCAAGGACGTTTACCTCAAATGGAAATAAAATCGCCTAAAGCTCCTGGGTATAATAATGGTGACGTGAAGGTAGAAGTGCCCCATTAGGGAGACCATCAGGCACAACACTTCCATGGTCATCTGCCAATTATGCGGCGCTCTAGCGCTCATGGTGTCTTCGCACCATTAGGGATGAACTACGTTCTAATCCTCCAGCTAATCTCCATTCCAGTAATGATTTCAGCAGGAACAGGACCAATTTCACTCCAGGATAATTGCAGCAGGAATTGTACAACAAGAGATAACATCCAGATCCTGCAGGCGCCAAGCCAATCATCAAGCGTATTCAGTCATAGTGTTAACACACATCTCCGTCCTCCGAATGCGGATGAACGACGACGTAGATCGCCTAGCAACAACAGCAACAACAACAGCAGTAGTAGTGGTGCTGAAATAGGAAGAAATCAAAATGTCTTACCGAAACTAATAAGAAACCGGACGATTAAGTCCCATCCACTTAACGGTGCTAATTCCAGTGATGTAGGGCCTAAGCATGCCAGAACTAGGAAACGTTCAGTAAGCAATAAAAGTTTCTCATTGGTGTTAGTGAATCACTTTAAAGTTAACGAAGTATTTGAGAATGAGAGGAAATTTAAGAATTTAGCGCGAAGTGTGGGTGGGAAAATTGTTCTGTTGGGGCTGTTTGAACTAAGTACTAAGTGGGGCTCAAGGCCGGAAGGGTTAAGTGAATTAGGGGCTGCTCAGATGGCTGTACAACATATCAACCAGAAGAAGCTCCTGCCAGGATACACGCTAGAGCTTTTAACTAATGATACACAGGTAAGGCAGGAGGTTTGATGATTTTCGTTATGAATAATGGATATAATATGTTAACTTTCATAATGGAACAAAGGTAATTACAGAATATTTTCGTATATTATTTCTGCTCAACACCTGGAATATATTTTTGCGCGCTAATGTACCTGTGTTATTTGTCAAGTTGTTTAAGGTACAATACACCAAGGATTTTCTCAATTCAGTCTTGTACATCGTGAATTCCTTTCTGTGTAAAACAGCGTGTACATGCAAATTACTTCTAGGTTAATCTACTTAACAAAAACTAACACTTAACAAATAAATTACAAGAAACCATCAACGTCTTCCTTTCTTCTTTTTTTTTGTTTTCTTCCAAACCTCCCCAACCAAAATCTCAGCTCCTACCACGTATGAAAATTACCCCGAAAATGGGAATAGCTGCTGCAAATGGGACACTTTTAACATGTGCCCGAAATCTCTCTTATGACTTCATTAATCTTCCGTAACACTTGCTGGGTTGATAAAGTTTTTCCGTCTACATATAGATGGAAGTATAGGGACCAACTCTTCTCAGGGTTTTTGCCTATGTAAATCCATTTGTGTGAGTTGTACAGAGTGAAGTTTTTGGGGATGGAGCTCTAACTATCTGGAATGCCGCAATGGCCACGGAAACAAAAGATTATGGTTTTCAATTTGAATATCCTCGACCGACAGGATTTTGAGATAGCGGATATCCTTGAGAGGGAGATGTGGTTGTTCTAAGGAGTTACTGACGTTACTAAGTAGACAGCTTGAGGAAACTTTTTGTATAAGGATATGAATGTTATTAATAGTGTAAAATTAGTTAAGACTGTAGTCAGTTGAACAAATCAACAAGTTGAGTGAAGGATATCCCTGAGTTGGCCTATCAGATGAGTGTACCATTTAATACAATTGGCTACGAGGGGCGGTGATTTATAATCATACTCACGAAAAAAATTCACCTGAACAGAATAGTAGCTTAGTGACCACGATTGGCATACTCAGTAGACCGTTTCTCATTCGATTGTGAAGGCCAAGCAGCATTGGACGTGATTAGTACTTAGTTGGGGGACTTCTTGGAAAAGCAGGACTAGGGTTCAGAAAAAACTTTCAACACCGCCGCAGTTATTACTCACATGTGCAGGCCAAGTTCTAAAATGCTACAAGTCTCTTTTTCTACTCGGGATTCCTAAATTGGTCAAGGCATTAGATGCCCTTGCAGACCTTATAGGGCAATCCACATAGGCCGCACATGAGTCACCCCTCAAAATACCATTTTGCAGCAATTACCTTTTTTCCTATGTGAGATAATGGGTCCAAAGGTACTGCGGACATTAATTTGGCCAATTGCACTACACCCCTATACCTCATATTTTTAGGCCAGACCTCTTGGAAAAGTTCAGCAGTCTGCCTAGTGGCTTGTCGCTTATACTCAAATGTTCGAGCAGAGACTCCTCGAACAAAGAAACCCTGGACCTCAGTAATAGGGGTTACTCACAGAGAACGTGGAGAGCAGACCCATCCTCCTCCAGGCAAAGCCTGCATGGCGGGTCCTCCACCCTTGCTATCCTTCTTAAGTGTCAATTTAGGGCACAGTGTCAGGTAATCGTGCCAACAAGTGTCCTGACATCATATCTACTGCGCCCTAGTCTTAGAGGACGGAAAGGACGCAACCGCAACCAGTCTGGACCGACGAATTCAATATCAGATCCCTGTTTACCCAGGGTATCCGCACTTTCGTTGTCTTTGAAGCCCCGGTGACCCTGAGCCCAGACAAGAGTAACTTGATTGAGAACGCTTAGCTCACCAAGAGCACTTGGGCAGTCCCAAACTAATTTCGACTGGGTCCTATAGGACCTTATCGCCCTGATTTCCGCTGGGCTATCACAAAAGATACAAATCCGTTGTTTTGGTTGGCCCTTCTTAAGTTCTTAAGAAGTGCAACCCTGTATAGCGTACACCTCTGCTTGAAAGACAGTTTTTAAGGTGCCTTGGCTTATTGTCCTGCTGAATTTGGGGCTTTCACTCCAGATTCCGGCGCCCACACCTGTCTCTGTTTTTGAGCAATCCGTGTGCCATACTAGTTCGCCCGGCAATACTTTAGAAAAAGTCCAGGTTAGCCTTTCCTGTATTTGCACAGAAGGTTGCTCAAATTTAGAGAGTTTAAAGGGCATTTAGTCCGATAGCATGCCCGCTTCCAGAATCTCTTCCATTACGTTTATTATTATTGAATGTCCTCGCCCAAGACCAGCGCCCGGGTAACCATTCGCTTTCAGCCGCAGCACCGTGTTTATGGCGGACTTCTCTACCTCAAGGTCGAGGGATGCCAGATTGAGCAGAGTCTTCAGCGCTGCCATCGGGGAAGTGCGGATGGCCACAGTGATGGAAAGGCAGGCTACTCTTTGAATTTTGCTAAAATTGGTTTGAAAACCTTTAAGCGCCGTTTTGTGATACCAAACTAAAGCTCCATAAGTTGCCATGGGCCTAATGATGGTGGTGTATTTCCAGTACATGGCTTTCGGTTGCAAACCCCATGTGGAAACACAAGCTCTGCAGCAAGCCAACAGGGATCTCCCAGATCTGCTCATCGCAGTACCCATGTGCTGGTTCCAATTGAGCTTGGCATCTAGCGTCACTTGTAAATATTTGGCTTGTTGCGAAAAGCCTATAGGTCTGCCTGCGAGTGTAAGTGCCAAAAGTCCCGGTAGTGATCGTTTTAACTTTTAGCTCTACGCTGGCGCACCAGCTAGAAACCAGGTCTAGTACCTGCTGCAGGTGCCTTGACATGACCTCAACATCACCCAGACTTTAATTAACCTATGCCGTATTCTGTTCTTTCCTTGTAACCAAGCTTACTACTAGACTTTGCTCCATAACTATTACAGCATGACCTTACTTGCCTAGAGGTGTAACTGATAAAGGTCTTAAGATAATTTTTGTTGGGGGTCGCCTGTTCTTTCAGGACTACCCCATGTCTATGATAGCAGGATACTGGTTCTAATTAGTATCCGACCGCTGCCACCAAATTTTTGTGACAAGTTAAACTACTTCGGTCAAAGTACTTGTTCTGTTTTTTTTATTAACCAAGCCAATTAAAACCCCAAAACTTGTGTCAGATATAGATATTTTGATAGATATTTGACAAGGGTTTTTTGGTATTTGGTTTTGCCTTATAGATATCAAATCTATCACAACAAGA
This sequence comes from Thereva unica, assembly GCA_949987705.1. Classification (NCBI taxonomy): domain Eukaryota; kingdom Metazoa; phylum Arthropoda; class Insecta; order Diptera; family Therevidae; genus Thereva; species Thereva unica. The sequence goes on from OX465285.1 coordinate 87,652,295, forward strand.
AGTTTCGAAAAAATTTAAATTGATAAATAGTTATAATCAGTTTTAACTACTTTTCAACTGGTTTCCAACTGGTAGAATTTAATGGACAAGCAAAAGGACTTATGACAAGTTAAACAGTATACTTTTTTTGGGACACCATGTAGTTGAATAGTTATAGTTACACAAAATATACATGAAAAGTAAATACGCTCTATTTATAAGAATTGCTGCAAAAACAAAAGAAATATCGAAAACATTACTTATAACCTATAAGAGCGCAATAAATGGCCAAATGATATATATAGAGCTTTCTAAAAATATACTTGTCCCAAAAACCCAACGAGAAATCATTTAGTTTTCTCGTATTTTTAGTCGTAACACGACAGATTGACAAAAAGACCTCGAAAAAGATCAAAAACCCTTTAGATTATCCCATAAATCCCTTTCAAAATTTGACCAACTAAAAAAACGGAATCACTGTCCCAAAAAGAAACCCATGTTCGCATATCACACACATGAAACTAAACAAAACGAAAAATCGTATCAATACGAAAATTACTTACACGTGCTAATCCCTAAAAGGAATAAAGAACGAGCATTATGTTTCACCTCTGAACACAACATGCCTCGACTATCACACAGAAAAAAAAGTAAATTCCTTGGAATCAACAAATCAGTTAAGTTCACGCTGTCTAAACATTTTCGAAATTTTCGTCTATTTTCTGCAATTTAAGCACACACAAAATCTACACCACCACCAAAAAAAATGGAGAATGAAAGTGAAAAAATGTGACTTTTTTCTTTCTCTCGTTTATTTATTTGCAGTGTGATCCGGGCGTTGGTGTAGACCGATTCTTTCATGCGTTGTACACGCAACATTCCACCCGAATGGTGATGCTATTGGGATCAGCATGTTCAGAAGTAACAGAAAGTCTGGCCAAAGTAGTACCATACTGGAATATTGTGCAGGTAAGTCCGGGAACATATTTTCTTTTTTTTTTATCTAGAAATATATATATATTTTTTTTGATCTTTAAAATAATCTCCTGGCTGATTGGATAGAAAAAGAATTTAAAATCCTACTCCCACATATATGTATATGTATATACAGGACCCTAGAGAAAAATGTCCAAGAACCCGTAAAAAGCAAAGATGCTTCTCCTTTTCACAAAAAAAATAAAAAATAAAAAAAAAAATGAAAGAAGGTCCAATAATCCAAAGCCAGCGGAAGTCAGTCGAGATTTTCAGTTGTAAGTAGTCATCCTTGAATTCCCCATCCAATATAGCCGCCCCCCCGGGGGCAGCAAAATTTCACGTCACCCTCTCTAAGCCATGAAATTGTATACAAAACCATTGAATGGGAAATGAAATCACCCCATTTCCTTCTCAACCAGGTATCATTTGGGTCAACCTCTCCGGCCCTAAGCGACCGTCACGAGTTTCCGTTTTTTTATCGTACGGTAGCACCTGACTCCTCGCACAATCCGGCACGTATAGCGTTCATTCGAAAATTCGGATGGGACACAGTTACAACATTCTCTCAGAACGAGGAGGTCCACTCATTGGCTGTCAACGACCTAGTAACGGAGCTAGAGTCCGCAAACATATCTTGTGCCGCAACTATCACCTTTGCTGTGGCAGACTTCAAGGAGCAACTAATGCTGTTAAGGGTAAGACACAACTCCCTGCAGGGGGATGACACCTTGTTTGAACTATTACAAAATATTTACATTTCTTTCCACATCGCAGGATCTAGATACCAGGATAATCATAGGAAGCTTCTCCCAGGAGCTAGCACCGAAGATTTTCTGCGAGGCATTCAAGCTGGGCATGTTCGGTGCTGATTATGCCTGGATACTGCACGAAAGCATGGGCCCGCCATGGTGGACATCGGAGCCCATCGATTGCCCCCAGTCACAACTCCAAAAGGCTGTGGAAAATTTAATTATAGTTTCTAGCCACAATAGCATAGTCGGCAACGATGTCAGCCTAAGCGGACTGGTAACTTGCATTTCTAAGTGCGTGACCCTAACAAGTTTTTATTATACAAGTAGTAATCCTCAGAGTAATGATATGTTCGTTGATCAGCTGTCGGAGTTGCAAGTACCTGAGCCCCTTTCGAGGTATGCCCCGCAAACCTACGATGCTGTTTGGGCAATTGCTCTAGCGTTGCGTGGTGCTGAGGAGCATTGGAGAAATCAGTCTGGCATATCAAAGCTGGATACGTTCGATTACACAAGGTACGACATGGCACTGGAATTCCTGCAGCAGCTTGGAAGACTGAATTTTCTTGGAGTTTCAGTAAGTTTTCAAATAGAGCATAAGAGATTGTGAGAAAATATTTAGAGAGAGAGACACTTGAAGTCGTTACAAAGTCTTTACTCGCATTGAAGTTCTGCACAAACATTTTCGAGGCGCAATTTTCTTATGTATTTCTAAGAAGGTATTCAAGGTAATTTCATTGTGAGTTAAAATAAGATTAAACTGAATATTTATGTGCAAACTTTAATCGTTCTGCACGGCTTATGAACCCAACATACAGGATATTTGAAAATAGATAATCGCTTTGGTTGTAATCAAATAAAATATTCAAGGGATAACATTAAGAACATCTGCTACATTGAGGGCACATTACAATTCGTTGAAGTTAAGTTTTAGCGGTTAATGCTGCTGCTGTAGTTAATTTTGGTTTCAAAGTTGAGGTACTCACGTTGATTTTACAGTATAGTTACACCTGCAAAAACTCCGGCTGCTGGCCTAGAGCTAGTACAGATAAAAATGTTAATATGTTCTTTGGTCGGGCGCCTAATCTTTGAGGAAGCAACTAAAACCGTTACAAAAATTTGGTGGCAGCGATGGGATACTAACGCGAACCAGTACCCCTATCTATTCTATTGCAGCGGTATACTGGTTTGAGTTAGTATCCCACCGCTGCCACCAAATTTTTGTAACGGTTTTAGTTGCTTCCTCAAAGATTAGGCACCCCACCAAAGAACAGATTAACACTTATATCTGTACCAGCTCTAAGCCAAATTTTTGTAACGGATATAGGTGTTAGCGGTGGGATACTAACTCAAATCAGTACCCCTATCTATTCTATTGTAGCGGCATACTGGTTCGAGTCTGTATCCCACCGCTGCCACCAAATTTGTAACGGATGTAAGTGTTAGCGGTGGCATACTAACGCAAACGAGTACCCCTATCTATTCTGTTGCAGCAGCGTACTGGTTTAAGTTAGTATCCCACCGCTCCCACCAAATTTTTGCAACGAATTAAGTTGGGATTGTGTGGTACATCCTTGGTTGAGATGAACACTAACCCTTCTTATTACTTTTCTCCACTCACTGATCCAAACCGAAAAATAAATTCTGTCGCGTAGACTTGTGCAGGTATAAGGAATGCTCTGGTCCGAGATTGATTTCCTGTCTTCGCTATGGAATTATTATTCCTAAAAATGTTTAAGTCTTTAAAATACTCCTTATTTCCTTATTGCCCTTATTATTGAGAGTTGCTATTTCAGTTTACACTTTTCATGTTAAACACTCACTGACTCACTTTCCACGTCGGATCATTTGTACTTTTGGTGCATCAGTCGTTGTGCGAATCCAATTACAAACTACAACATTAGTTAGCTTTACAAGCTGCTTCTTGTCCATTTAATTTTTATAGATATAGGTGTTAATGTGTTCTTAGTTGGAGAACAGGCACTTTCAGGATTACCCCGTAACTATGGTAGCGGTGGGATACTGGTTTATGTTAGTATCCCACCGCTGCCACCAAATTTTTGTAACAATTTAGTTTAACATATAGTAAAGATAATTCCATTCTCGCAGACACTATAATTGGTTAATTTTTACAAAACTAATTCTATTGGCACCACTCAAAATTGCGATCCTCCCATTGAAATTTTACCCTACATTTAATCTGAACTACTTTATCGATTGCCCTCACGTCTGAACATATATTAAAAAATATCAGCTACTTCTGCATTCATCTAACACTCAACATTTGAATAAAATTTTATTTGCACAAATCCTCATCTTCAATTAATTAAAAGCATATTTCATTTTGATTAAAACCCCTCACCAAACAGCCATGATTTGACAAACGTTTTCATATTCCAAAAATTTTCAACTCTTTTCATATCACACAAAGAGGAGCTAAAATTGCTTTATCCTAAATCAAATTTGATTGCTTCAAACTACATCCAGCTTAATTAAATATAAATTAAAACTTTTTAATCCCTTTAGGGTCCCGTATCCTTTAGCGGTCCAGATCGAGTTGGAACGACAGCATTCTACCAAATTCAGCAAGGACTACTAGAGCCAGTCGCCCTCTATTATCCAGCGGAGCACAACCTTGACTTCGACTGTCCCAACTGCAAGTCGATAAAATGGCACAGCGGCCAGGTCCCAATTGCAAAAAGGATATTTAAGCTGAAAGTTGCCACCATAGCACCAGTGGCGTTCTATACAATCGCAACTTTGTCGTCAGTTGGAATCGCCTTGGCAATAGCTTTTCTTGCCTTCAATTTACATTTCAGGAAATTGAAGTGAGCTTGAGTGAAATTTCATGTTCGTGTATGTGCTCTAACTTCTTACATGCTTTCTTTTTCTTTTCTTTTCTTCTCTTCCATCACCCCCGGTTGGTCGTCCCGCAGAGCCATCAAGCTTTCTAGCCCGAAGTTAAGCAATATTACTGCTGTTGGATGCATATTGGTCTATGCTGCTGTGGTTCTTCTGGGATTAGATTACTCAACGCTTCCATCGGCAGAGACTTCATTTCCTGCAGTTTGTACAGTGAGTATAAGTTTTCATTAAAGGACATTTTGCATGCGTATTGATTTGATGTAGAAGTTTTGAAAGGAGTTTTAGTTCTGTCCACAGTTGGAGACAGAAGTTAGTTGTTAAGTAAATAGCAGGATTCCCTTGGTGTTCTTACTGGAAACTGATGAAAGAGTCCACTTTTAAATTGATTGAGCTGGTTGCTGTAGTTGAATGAAACAATGAAGTAAATTAAAATATTTTTAAGAGGAAAAGGATCGAACGTTCGATATTTATTTAGATTAATTCAATCTAGGGCAATTAATATGGGAATTTGTTTTCAAATAGCACAGCAGAAGAATAGGGAATGGGTTTAAAGAATTTGGTAAGAATTTTGCTCGAAGCAAGTACAATTTCTTAGGGTAAGTGGCTTCATATAGTCGAGATAATAAGAACATAAAAAGTTCGGGAGTACTGAAAGTGGAACTGAGAGTTTTGTCAATGAATGAATTACTGTGCGAGGCTCTGTAGAGTTTTACGCGAAAAAGAGGAACACGTGAATTTCTGTGGAACAATCGTAGCAATACACGCGACATAACTTTGGTAATGCTGCTACTTTCCTATAGTAACCAAAGAGAATTATATGGAGCTATCACCAATGACTTATATGACATGGTTTTGCACTTTACTTGGCTACAGCAAGGCTGTTTTTGGGGCCCAACGCATATTAAGGAGTTGAGTTAAGGAGAATTTCCAATCCCTTAACAGAACCGGGGCAATACGATGATTGTGCAGCGTCGTTCTTTTTTAGATGTTAAGAGATAGGTGAGCCGCTTATGCTACACCGTTCATTGAGACGAGAAAAAGATTGGTCCAGTTCAGTATACTTTATTTTGAAGCATTGAATACGATCCGCAATTGTTGCAACACCATCTTGGCTTGGTAAGAGTCATTCATTGGACATAAGTTCCGATCATAAAGATAAAGTGCGGGACGAGTATTGTCCCAAGGGAAGCAAGAGGGGGTGGCGAACAGGCTGTTTATAAAAATTATCAAAAAGAATAGGTGATAAGATTGACCCCTGCGGAACACCGGCAGAGATCAATGGGGGTCTTTAGTGGAGAAACATGTTTTACTTAATTCAACCCAGTTTCTAGCAATTTTACAGTGTTTCTTGCGGAAAAAATTCGTGATATTTATCGAGACCCCTCTCCTGACATTGAGTGAGATTTGGCTCGACCGCCACCCCCCCTTACACCACTCATGTTATTAATGGACGACCCCTAACGTAACATTTGTATTTTGCTTGCGTAGCTCTTTTAAATTAATCTAGTTCCTTCTTCCAATTATACAAAGCTAATCTGACGGTCTCCGCAGCCTAGAGGTTGGGATCCAAAACCATAACTCTGTATTATCTCTCCGACTAAAGTTTGCGGTTTGACATTGCACCTAATTTAAAAACTGTTGAGGAGCACAAAGTTAGATAGGTTAGTGGCTTAAGTGGCATACTCCAATTGCTACTAAGCCCATTTTATCTAGACACTGCGCTTTAAAGCATTATCCATCACTGATAGTATAGGGCCATTTATGCTTCCAGAGGCACCGATTTCCGCCTAACGCGGTTTTTGATTCGTATTTATGTCATGCCTTTGAACTACAAATATTTTGATCAAGTCTAACTTCATCTCTTCTCTATGACAATACATGGCCCTCAACTTAAACTTCGCAACCGCCAACCAGTCCTTCTAACTTAAAAATCTGTAAGGCATAGATTCTTTCAGGACAATCTTGGGTATATGGTAGCGTGATACTGGTTTGTGTTAGTATCCCACCGCTGCCACTAAGTTTTTGTAACGGATTTATTTGCTTCCGTCAAAGGACTGTGTAGTACATTCCTTGTGTAAGATGAATACTACCCCTTTTTATTGTTTTTTTTCTACTCGTTGGATCAGCTCAAGACATCGATCCTCCCGCACAGACTCATTCGGGAGTAAAGGAAACCTATGAGGTGCTATCGAAGATTATCAGCTAATCCATAAAGGGTAATTATGTATGGCAATCTGGAAGATATGTGCTGGAGTAATGTGAGTCTTGGGATTATGAAATTTATGATAATGACAAAATGTAAGGATATTTCGGATAATATTTCTAGTGCATGTCCTTAATCAAAAAAAAACAGAAGAGATTAATACCCACATGTAATCTAAGTAATGCAACTTTTAATCACTTCTCCTCCTCCTGCGTGTACATGTGTCAGAGAGCGCGTAAATTCATCATGTTTTATGCCCCCAAAAATGGGTGGAAGAAACAACAGAAAAAAATCCTTTCGAAATATCGTTCAAGAGTCCTCCCCATACAGTATAGGACTCGTGTGCCCGTATATGGAAGCGTTTACGTCTTCTTCATGTCTGGAATGAAGCCCCTATATGGTAGATGAAATCTAGTACATTATGTATGTATGTATATCCGGCACGTCAGAACTTTCTTCTGCAGATAATTTTCACTTTATGCAAGACATACACGATGAGAAGAACTTGGGCAGAAAAACTTTTTTTCAAAGGATATATAAGTACCAGGACATGTGAAAGATTTCCATTTACATAAAATGTTTGAAAATTTCTGGAAAAATTCTGAAAAATGATTTTTTTTTCTCAATAAATTGGAAAAGTTTGTTTTTACTCTTTCTGTGCATTTTATTTCGTGCCGTAAAATTGCAATCACATTAATGGCGATGTCACATGACTTTTTCGGGGACTTTGAGCAAAATGGAGAAGTTTTTAACTTGGTTTATTTTTTTTTTGGTTTGTTTGTGGTTGGTATTTTGGAGTACACTCAAGCGAAATGAAATCAAGGAATATAAGCACGCAACTTTTTGGTTGGTTGGTTGGTTGAAGGCAAACAAGTCTTGAGATTCTTGTTAAGTAATGGAATTTGTTAAAAAATAGTTTTGTAATTAAAATCCTTTCGGTAAGTACTAGAAAGGATTTGATTTGTGATTTATGTGCTTGGATTAGTTGTGAGGTATTAAACTATAATCGCTTTATTAAAGTATCTCAACACTTTAAACGCATCACTTGATCTTAATACGGATTTATTCAAGCATGATTAGGGTATGCTGCTAATCCTTCCGCTCGATATGTGTGTCAACAATTACCTCATCGATGGCTATATTGGCAGTGGGAGACTAGTGGGTAGTAAATACATTGCAATTAAAGCCCCGGCCGAGCTTTAATAAAGATGGCATGGTCACAGTAGGTCATGTTGCTTTTCAGAACAGCTCCTCGATTTTTTACTTTCTTAATGCAAGTTAGAGGGACTCCCACACCCAGCAGGACGAAATATCTAAATAAGGGGAAAAAATACAACGTTACTTTGACGGATTTAACTTAAGTAGGCTTAACGTTGACCAGAAAGGATTTGGCCTTTTGAAGCAGGTATGTATACACGCTAAAGAATAATCATTTATGGCCATTCCTACACGAGGAACTATGGTTCTAAAGCAAAAGTTTTTTAGGCAAGGGTACAAACGATTTTTCTTCAGAACCATGGTCCCTCCTTTAGGAATGACCTATCAAATTCTAAATAAAAGTGGTCCAGGAATTGAACCTTGAGGGACTCCCAAGCTAATCAGGGTAACCGAGGAACTACAGATACCTACTTTAACTTGTTGAAAGCGATAAGTTAGAAACTATGAATAAGTTTAAGAACAGTTCGAGAAAAATGGACTTATGACAGCATACCACGACAAGCTGATCCCACCAAATATACAGCATATGGGCCTCGATCTATGAATGTTTGGCTTGGCCATCATCTTTTTACATCATTATGACGTCATTTTGCCTGCGAGCAAATGTTCGATTTCCTTGGTGAATTCGTACCTTGAATCTGCAAGTTTTTGTGGATCTCCATCCAGAAATGCCTGGCTCTAATTCTGCGTCTTCAAACCTTTTCACTGGCCCGGGACGTTTCTTATCTTCCAAGTCGAAATTACCGCATCACTATTATTTGATTCAAAGTTCGATATTTTCACGCACCAAAAAGTGCATGACGCTGATAAAAATTCACGAATGTGATGATAAGAAGTTGGTGGCGGATGGCTCAGCGGTCGGCAACCTATGCCAAGCGTAGCTCCAGGTGGCACGCGACAAGATGTCCAAAGGTACACCACGGAAGTGACAATTTATTAGAATTTATGTTGAGAGTTCAGATACTGACATGAACAGGTATGCCGACAATAGCTACGGCACCCTTTTCATATCCATGCGCGATTGTTATTGACTTGCTACTCTGATACGTATATATTTCAAAGAAGGCAGACGTACACACTATATATGGAATATACTTTACCGCAGCCACCGGGGGCGCAGTTCAGTTGAACGTTGAAAAAATTTCCTATACCTATATATAGTTGCCGGCAGGCGGTTGCCTGAAGGTTTCTTGCCTTGAGGCCTAGTATAACCATACACTAACCAGCCACCAACTGGATGGCGCCTGCAGTCCAGTAAACGTGACAAAAATCTTTATGTATTTATTTATCGGGTATTTATCGTCAGTCTGGGCCTGAAGATCTGGGTTCGTATAATTCTACAGCGAACTTTTTTTTCTTTACTCTGTAATATTGAATGTATCAACCTAACATTGCTTGAACTTTTGAGCACATATCTTCAATGACGACGATATTGCCAACTGCTGATCATCCATCTCATGATCGTCAGAACAAGTTTGAATGACCTGCTGAAGAAACTGTCTGAGTTTATTTACAAATTTCAGTAGTATTCAGCAATTGGAAGTCTGTAGCTGAATACTGCACTATACAGACCGATTACTTATTCACAGACCCTCGCATTCGAGAAACAAGGGCAATCTATTTTCAATATTTCTACTTCGGAGTTCTCATAAAAAATTACAATATTGCATCACTTTTGATACCCCGCTGCTATCTTATAAATTGCAATAACAAAAGGACCAAATAAGTAGCTTCTATCCCCATATGTCCCAGTAAAAATGGCAATTCCTCTTTCTCATCGTTATTAAACCCAATCTTTTCTCGCACAACCCCATCTAAAGTCACATGTTATAAAGAAGTTCAACCCAATCTAAAATGCTCCGCTGCACACGAAACCATATACTATGCAAGAACGACATCGACATTTACACTTAAAACAAAAAGGGCATGGGGAATACCTCAACCCTCGAATATCTCTTCTTGTAATGGAAAATGTCACCGTGTTTTATTTTTTGTGGTACAAAACGCAGCTCCATCAACCCAAGAAATTGTTGGAGCTCATAATGAATATTCTCCTCCGAAAGCACAATGGGGAACACTTTTCTTGTGCACCAAAGTGCATCTTACAAGCTCCAGACAACCTAGGCCCTTATTTAGTTACCAGCGCGTTAGATTCGCGCCCTTGCCCCCTGGCACAAGGGCACTTCAGACATCAAGAATGATTGGGATACTATGGAACCAACTAGCTGGAAATGACATGGGGAGTTGGGAACCATTTGCGGCTGCCATTGTTTTTAGAGTGAATCGTTCCATCACTGTGCTAGAACTAATTTGATGCAACTGCAAAGGAGATTGCGGTTCGCGCGGTATAAATGTGCACTACGGGTTGATGTGTTCTGAAATGTGCGCTCGTTAGAAGTGGAGGATGTGTTTGGTAATGTAAAAGCAATTCCTGTTTAAGGATTATGAGGACGCGACCCTGATGTATGTTATAATTTGATAGAGGATGCGGAGGTGGAAGCATTTTATTGGTTTTGGAATGCGATGAGATTTGGGAAAGGGTATACACAATTCAATTATGTATGCGAAAATTCTATATCAGGAAAATATCCCTTTTCTAGTGTTGATGATCATGTCACTATTCGAAATTGTCATAGAGTGCGCAGCGCAGTGCAGACTCCTTGAACCAAGCTCTATATTGGCAAATTCGGCTTGCCTTACAATTATATCTGTAATTTGCTAAACACAAAACAAGAGACAGAGAAATTTCTTTCACGCTATTCCATTCTTTCTTGGTTCTTTATTGGTACCATTTTGATGGAAGCTTCACGAATTTCTGATGGGAGCTCTCTGATGTACATATTTGAAAAGCTCTGCGTAAATTTGTTTTTCTCCAGAAGATTTCCGGTTTTCAGCTTCCTAGTTGCTCTTGTTATTTATGCTTTTGAAGGAAATCTGTAAAAATTTTCAGCTGTGCTCCTATTCAGCGCTGCTGAATTACTATTTTCCGCGTCTGTGTTATTATTTAATGCAGCCAGATTGTTATTTGCCATCGAAGAGGTTCTTGGCATATTTAGGTTGTTATTCAGCTCGCTGAATTCACCGTACATGGTATATGGCATGTTCCTTGATAGTATTCCACTAATATTATGACCTGTACTTTCTCCTCTATTAATTAATTTCCCTTTTTAGGATAAAATATTGTGTCGCTGCGTTATTATTTATGCTTGTAACGGAAATCTGCAAAAATCTTGCTGCTGAATTGCTATTTTTCGAGTCTATGTTGTTTTTTAATGTAGTAAGATTGTCATTTGCCATCGAAAAGGTTCTTAGCACATTTAGGTTGCTATTCAGCGGAGCTGAATTCATCATTCCTGAAGTTACGTATATTCTCAAACATTGAGACGGTGGTGTGATCATATTTAAGCTAGTTAAGATGGTTATTCAGCTGCTGATTGCAGCAACGGGAAGAGATATTCCGTGCTTGCTACGATGCTTCCTCAGATATTTTGTGGCAGGCATCAACTGAAGATAATGAATATGCCAACTGTTAACTGTGCCTGGAGGAGTCCGAAACGACCATTTATATGGTGTGTTATTCTTCAGCACCAGCGGGGAGACGGTTATTGTCAAACGGCTTCTCACAATAACTGGAAGAATCGAAACAAGGGAGCACACCGTACATTCGCCGAGCTATGTACAGGAACGAAAAGGGATCCGAAAAATTTAGTTCGATTTGTGATGGTTATGTCGACTGATAACAATTAGTAGAAAAGGAATAAACGTGTGCTCTGTCAAACAATGAGCACCCTGGAAGCGCGTCCAGAGAATTTTTTGGGGGTAGTAGAAACGACAGTGTCAGCACTGTGATTGGCCTAAGATTAGAAGGTCGGATGTAACTATCGACAGGCTTCCAATTGAGGAAGCTAAAAGCGCCCTTCATATTCTCTGTCACTGTTACGCGATCGCTAGGAGTAGAGTTTCGTTGTTTCCCTTGATCTTTCCTTAATAGTGTGAATAAAAATCCAACACTGCCGCAACACTGCAGAATTCAGCTACAGACTTCTAATTGCTGAATTCCTCAGTGTTGTGGCAGTGTTGAGTTTTTGAATTCACCTATAGTCAAGTGCAACCACAATATAAACCTGCTCAAGCGATCTGACCTTCCAAACAGAGATGAAAGTAGCAGTGATGCATTTTGATATGCCAAATTGTGGCCGCGTTGGAGCTGACACGTGATACCACAGTCAAATTAGAAAAACAGAATAAATCAGGTGCTCGAAAGTTAGGGATTTTTTCCATTTTTTTTTAAAGGGCTCCGATTTAGACGAGTAATGTTTTGAACGAAAGGTCTTTCTCTCCTGAATCTAGATTAATTCAGTTTTCCAAGGAATTCCAACAAGTTCGATAGTTATGAGCCATACCAAGTGATAGAGGCCGCTTTTCCCATCTTTTATGGTGCGGACTCTATTTAAAAAAGCTACATGAAAAAAAAGATTTATTGCCTTTTCGATATTCTGTACGACAAAAGGAAATCATGCATATGTTTACAATTATGTATTTATCCCTTTTTTTTTTGAATTGACAGAGGGCTTCCAAACTCCATCCTAAGTACATTACAAATTTTATTGTTAAACAAAAGACGAACAATAAAATACAATTTCACTCATAATTACCACCAATTACACGTTCTCGACAACAATTAATAAACAATGCCAATTAAAAATGAATTGCCGTGCTATAAAAACGAGCCTCGCGAATTTCATGACAAAGATAAACTTTAGCCCTTGATGAACTTAATGCAAATTTTATCCACTCATTGAATATTCCTGCCCTTCATGCTCCGATATTGTTATATTAACAAAAAAAAGTACCCCGAAAAAATCGAACTCACCCCCTGCAAATCATTTATTTAATGTTTAAATTTTAATAACACACCCCAAAACAGCACAGAATTTAATTCATACCACTTTTAATTAAAACATGGTTTAAAGGCATCGAGGAAATATATTCACCGTATTTAAAAGAATTTTAATTGGTGATTAAGCATTGGTGATGAGTGAGGGTTTATTGTTGACGGTTGTGTAGGTATGTTTGCACTGTTCAGCCCTAGGAGGGGTGTGCACCCTTGAAATTATGTACTTGCAAGTAACGAGACTCCCATATACAGCTTCACTCTTGGAGCGTGTTTCTGCAGTTTCTTGTTAGTTTGCTAAAAAGGATGTGGTTTTTGGAAAGGGATTTCAATCAAAGGTGAATGTTTGTGCATAGTTCTTTTGATGGAGTTAATGTTCAAAGCAGAAAATTCCTAGTCATCCAATTGACTTTCCTTGAAGTGTTGCAGCAGAATGATGAATCACTCACGTTTTGAGCTCAAAAGAAAATTGATGGAATGATGGGATATATGGTGAAAGTCCAGGTGAATAGTCTGTTAAGGATATCATGTCTTGCAAAAATATTTGAGCAGAAAATAAAAAAAAACAACTTCATTCGAAAAATATTCCACGAAAAATGTTCTGCTTGTATCGTGAAACATAAACACTAGTTTCAAGAGAATTTTGTTAAGAATTACTTGCAAAAACATTCCATTTAGTAACGACGAGCCAGCGAAGGTAGCAAGACCCTCGTTAAGCAGACCTGCCTACCACCTACGGCAGAAAGCGGTAAGTAGAAAGAAAGAAAATTATAAGAAGAAATTTGAAAATCTCTGCGTAAATTCAGTTTTCCCCGGTAGTTTTCAGCCCTTTCACGTTGCTCAAGGAGGAACAAAATCCTAATTTTGAAGAAAATCTGCAAAAACTTTCAGCTGTGCTCCTATTCAGCGCGGCTGAATTACTATTTGTCGCGTCTATATTGTTATTTAACGCAGTCAGGATGTCATTTGTCATCGAAAAGATTCATAGCACATTCAGGTTATTATTCAGCGCTGCTGAATTCACCTTACGTGGTATATCGCATGCTCCTCGATACCTATTATGTTCTTCTCTTTTTCCTCTGTTACTTAATTTACTTTTTTGGCATAGAATATAATGTCGATGCGTTTTTATTTATGCTTTTGAAGGAAATCTCCAGAAATTTTGCACTGTGCTCCTATTCAGCGCCGCTGAATTAGTATTTGTCACGTCTGCACTCTTATTTAACGCAATCAAATTGTTGTTTACCATCGAAAAGGTTCTTATTACATTCAGATTACTAATCAGCCCCGCTGAATTCACCATACGGTATTTCACACTTTCTCTACTATCTAATTTCCTTTTTCGCCATAGCTTATTGTGTTAATTCATTGTTGTTTACGATTTTTAAGGAAGTCCGTAAAAGTTTCGTAAGTGTTCTTATTCAGCTCCGCTGAATTACTATATGTCATGTCTATATCGTTATTTAACACAATCGGATTGTTATATGCCACCGAAGGGGTTGTGAGAGTTCGGAAACCTAGGACTGAATTTTTGCATGAAAAAGTCGATTGAAATAACTTACGTGCTACCACCCCTGAATACAGGAGAATAACTGCAGTCCTGCGTTTACGAGCTTGCACGTTCTTAATACCTTCATTCATACAATCTAGTGATCTTGTTTTCATTTAGTCCATCAAACCCTTTTAGAAGCTAAGATCTTAACTGTATCGCCAATATTAACCTACTTATACCCACAACAAAGCATCTCGTCGGTTCAATCGGTTAATAATAAGCAGGGCCGTATCTGATCAGAGTTCATTCCATGCGTAGCACAAGGGCGGCCAAAATAAAAGCCAGCTAAATCCAATAAGGATACGGGCACAACAATCAACCTGCGCAATACTCAGCCAACCTCTTTTTTTGCAAAACCAAGCCTTAAGCCCACCATATATTGCAGGGTTTTATGGGTTCAATCATGTTCCACATTACAATATACGCATGTATGGTAAATGTATATAAATGGGGCCCCAAACCAATCCCGCTCCAAAAATATTTCAGATATCCAAAGTGATTTTTGAGTGCTCCAACAGTAATTTCAAAGCGGAAGACCATAACCACAAAGTGCGCCGGTAGAGGGTTGCAAATTGGGACCCAGGCCAAAATCTTTCCACAACAGTCTTGAGGTATTTTAAGTGATTTTTCCCGATCTGGGCGCAGCACTAGAATTGGTAAACAATCAATTTGGCGGCACTCAAAAATCACTCTGAATGAATTCTTGAAAAAAATGTTGGAACGATTTTGGTCTAGAGCCCCAATCCTTAAAATTTACTTAGGCACGACCGGTATCAAAGTTCCGCTTAGGTCGAATCTTTACCTAGTGGACAGTCCACCTCCTAGTTCACCTGGTAGCCTGGTACTAGCGGCGTTACAACCTTTTCAGGCTGGTTAGGCGTGATTCACTTGTTTCAAAAGGCGACGAGCCTGACCTCGTTGGTTGCGACTCTGGCTCAGCCTACCTGGGGATATTGACTTTGCGAAATCGAAGCCTGTTACAAATTTTTTTTTTGTTTTGTTTTTTGTTACATCCGCGTGTTTCGTCCAAATTTCTTTTATACTCCTACAATATCCAAGGGTTCAAACGCAAGGTCCATCATCTCCTCCTTCAGCACCCTCTAGACTCCTATTAATTTATCCTGTCCTCTATTATTTCCTTTGAACCAAGCTTACTACTAGACATTGCACGACACGAGTACGACATCACGGGCTGCAAAGAGTGACTCCTAAGCTTGGATTTTCACTTCAAAAAATCTGATTTCGCATCAAGATATAAAATTCTTCATTAAGGTGTTCTATTAAACGAGATTCTCTTGATATTGTCATGTTTCTTTTGTTCAATCTAGAGTCGTGGCTGTTCCCTGGGCGACTCGAAGCAAATGGTTTGTTGTTGTATAATATTTTAAGACACATTGTTGCCTAGTGTCTGACTTTCTCCTTAGTTACTTTCGTATCTTTAAAATTTTGCAAAAAATCGCTGCCTGTGGATAGTCCTACTTAATGCATGGATCATCTCCTAAACTTAAGTCTTTATAGCAGAAAAATTCTGGAAAATGTTGTTGAAAACGTCCAAATGGTATGCGGCAGTGCTAAAGTATCCCCAAAAGAAAACCTGATAACAAAAGCAAATTGCTTAAGCGTACACACGCCTAGAAGGATTTTCTTTGAAGGTTTTTTAAATTAAGGTCCTTCCTCTCACCGCCGCCGCTTACTTAAATTAAGAAGGGAATAATAAAAATGTAAATTTAAGTTTCTTCAACCATTTTCTTTTTCTTTTTGTGTTTCACGTCCACACCTTCAAAGTGTTTCTTTCATTTTCTTTTCTGTCATTTATACAAAAAAAGAAGAAAGAAAATTCTCTCTACTTTCACTCCGTGATCGTCCTGCATGCTTTAGTGGTATAGCCTTGGTATTCCAAGCATTAAATTTCATAACAGTTTTACATGCACACATTTTTACTTGATTCCGTTCTCTTCCTTTCCATTCAGGCTCGGGTCTACCTCCTGTCAGCAGGATTCTCTCTAGCATTCGGATCAATGTTTGCGAAAACGTATCGTGTTCATCGAATTTTTACACGAACCGGCAGCGGAGTTTGCAAGGATAAAATGCTCCAGGACACTCAGCTAATATCGCTTGTCTGTGCCCTGCTGGTGCTCGATGGCTTGGTAGTAACTTTGTGGGTTGTCACAGATCCCATAGAACGACATTTAAATAATCTGACATTGGAAATTAGTGCCACAGACCGCAGCGTTGTTTATCAGCCGCAGGTAAGATGGGCTCTTTTTCAGCAAAATTTTTTTGTTTTTGTTTCAAATTTAATTTGCAGTTTTATTCTTATTTTTTGGCATTTTATTTTATTTTTTCTGTTAACGATTTAAGAAAGAAAGTTGCTGTTTTTGTGTGTAATTTTCCAGTGAGGCAATGTTTTGATAGGTTCAATCCATGGGACTTGGGTACAGATTTCCTTCAAACAAAATTGAAACCCAATTCTGTATGGGGCGTAGAAATTGAGTTCCTAAATAAATAAGTAATTTTAGGAAGGAAGGAAGTGTATCATTAATTTGCTTCTGATATTAGTAACCTCGAAACACAATGAAAATGCCGCCAGTATTTTCGTATCAGTAGTTTCTAATTTTGGCTACAAACAAATCTAAATTTTTTGATTTCAGTTTTGATATTTTTAAGACAGAATCAATGTTTTGATTTATTCTGTGATTGTTCTAATCTCATATGGAAGCATGCTGATGTAAATGGAATTAACTGGCTAGAGTTCGCGTCATAAAAGAAAGGCATCTCAAAATCGCTGTTTCCAAGTGGAGTTAGAGTCTCAAGTCAACCCAAGAAGCGAGCAAGGTCACTCTGTTTGCTTAAAAACGCAAATAACTAGTCTATCTATATTAACAATCAGAATTCCACATGCGCACTCATTTCCCTTCTTTTATGGCATGGGCTCTAACATGCTACGTCTTTTTGCTGAAGCTCCGGGTTTTTATTTATCAATAATCTAAACCTATCTGTGTATGGCTTCCAATAAACCAGCAAGGGTTCAAGGGTTATTCTTATAAGTCCTATCCTATTTGGTTCAGCAGACCACTTTCTTAATTTGAAACCACCACCATCACGTAGTTTGATTAGTCGGTTCAACGACTTGGTTCCTCTAAAAAGTTGCTTCTTGATGCAAGGAAGTGGAGTTCTATGGTAACTACTATGATGTAGTTAGGTTAAGTTAGTCTTGGCGCATGATTTTAAACTGTATTACTTAGGGTTTGCTATTAAGCTATTGCAAAGAAGTTCATTTCTCTTCGCGATTCACAGCAGATTCTGTACACTCCCCACTGTTATGTCTACCAGATTGATGATCGATCCGGACAGAGCTGCTGTGCAGAGCCAGTACATGATGCGTGGCTTCAAGTCCTATCTCTTACCGAAAGTCTGCTTACTGGCAAGGAGAGCTAAACTAGTCCTATTTGATCCTTCTGCGATGTTAAATCTTCAATTAATTGTGGGCAGATTGACATTTCCGAGACCCATCTCCATAATCTCGCTGATGGTGGAAGGAAACTGTCCCCATCTGAGGATCTCACCATATCATCCTCTTAGGCGACTGCCTGTGACCTGCCGTTCCTTAATGTTTTAAGAATGTTATCCATAACCATAACTCGTAGCAGCAGCTACTCTTCGCTAGGTTTTGCTATTGTGTATCATTGCCTAACCTGCTATGGGTGATTTTAATTGAAAACCTGCAGACGATCTAAAACTATTGTGGATCCCGAGCTCCGCTAGGATCACCTTTAGGCGTTTTTATTATAAAAGAAACAGTGGCCAACGATGTCTCTAACAAAATTGCATCCATCCGCTACAGCCCAAATCGAGCCTAAAGCCTAAAGCCTAAAGGTTACACAATGCGAGTTAACATGCGTGCTGGGCTAGTCTATAAAGGCCTGGATAACTGGACATTGGATAGCTACTGCACCTATATTCTCGCTTGGCACTAACTCGACTCGCTTTACATTGGCAGACTGGTAACTGACTAGGCCAGCTCGCATGGTAACTCGCACTGTGTAATCACGGCTTAAGCCTGTTTCAGGGCAATTCTATAAGTTAGACGGTCCCTTACAGCATGTTTCTAGTTACGGTCACTACAGCGTCAGCCGTCACAGGGTCTATCCACATCCTCCTGGGTCTGTATACTGGTCTATTCCATATTCCATTGCCTGAGTCGTTGTGTTGTGTCCGTCCTGTCCGAGCCATATCTTGAGGATTCCTGGACCATGGATTTAACGGTGGTTGGTTATCAGTTACGTTCCATTGGGCGATCCGTAGTACATGACCAATGGAGCGCGATTTATAATATCAGCAGTAAATACGAGTAAAACGTAATAAGTACAAGGGTAGTTCAAGTACTCCAGAGTACTTGGGAGTAGGAAATATCTCCCAATAAAACGCAGCTATAAAAAAGAGTATCCAGGGGTTATCCGATGTAAAGTCAACATTTTCGAGGATTCAGTAGCATAGCTGTATATCTTAGATCGTATTAGCAGTGCCATTTGAGCACATCTGACAAAATTGCACGCCAAAAATTAACATTCCCAGAATGTTTTGACTTTTCCTGAATCACTCTTAAAGTTCGACGATTTACATAGCTCTCATAGTCGCCTACCTTCAACCACTTGTGCCAATTGAACTCTCCCGATTAAATATAATTTAGTTGGTTAATTTTCTTAGAAGCACTCACGCGCCCGCACCTATCACGCATAGAAACCAAATAGGCATGCCACAGGCATATGCGCTTCCGTACGAAAATCTAAAAATTTGTTCACTAGAAGCATGAACTCTCCCGCCACAGGCATGTACGCTCCCGTCACGGGCATTTAAAAATTCAGGCATGAACATTTATAAATGCATCCGCATCGGCATAAACCATTCCAAATGCGAGTGTTATTTTACCAGGCAGTCCCCCGGCTTAGTACTAACCCCGTCCAATGCTGCTTGGCCTTCGCAAGCAATTGAGAACCGTTTTACTGAATATGTTATATGCGAGTTATATTCCCGAGTAAAAATGAAACTCGCCACAAGTAGCATGTAGCCGGAACGCACTTTATTAAAAATAAGACCCGCCGGCGTCAATTAACACTGTTCATGCGTGCCTTCCGCATGCTAGGTGCGGGCGATTTTCATTTTTACTCGGGTTATAACCAGGTTTCCAAAGAAAGTTGTGTGCGTATTGCTTCTGACGATGGGCATTGGTTGAGTTCGAAGACGAAATGTTACAACCTTCTACTAAAACGAAATGGCTTCTGTCATTTGGAAAGATGTCACTTGTAAACATTATGCAGTGCTGACATCGAAGGGAAAAAAAATCTTCATTTCCCAAATAATTAAAATCCTGCTGAAAAGCACAATTCCAAAAGACCAAAAATTTGTTCATTTATTCTCGAAAATATTAAAATAAATAAAATCCCCTCATTTTTATCAGAAAAGCAAAAAAAGACTTCACTACAATCGAACAATTCATCCTTAAAAATGCCCCCAGATAAACAAGATTACAAATTCCTGGTCATGCCCTTAAGTATTTCTTTTTTCCTTTCATATTTAAAATATTTTCTTGATAATCAATAAATAAATATTTGCGAATTTGTAAACAAAAAAAACAACACAACAAATTTTTTTTCCACGAAAATTTCGGGCGATAATCCGGATTATTTATGTAAAGACTTATTAACACTTAATTCCCGCTCTCTTCTACCAAAAAAACGCAGACCGGATCACAGCACATTTTCTACACGAACGAAAAAAAAAATAATAATATACAACATTTTCTTTTTTTTTATCGTTATAAATTTCCTTATGTAAACAGCCATAACTAAAGTAAAAAGGAGCAAGATTTGCATGCTTTTATCCTGGGCCCTTTTTGGGGAAATCAGAAAAAAAAATGGAAGGAAGCAGCAGAAAATCTACGTTCCACTTCTTCCAAGGAAATCGCTTCTTATCCGCTTCCTTAATGTAAAAACCAACACAGAACGAATCGTTGTGCATAAATTTAGGTCAATTAAAAGAATCCTCTTATCCATTCGTCCTTTTTCCTCCCTGGATTTCCTGGCTGAATGAATTTTCCGGATCATTGTTCGTAGATTTTTTGTGCCCTCGTTTTTTTTTTGTTGCTCTATAGCTTATGTTCATCAACAGGTTGAAGTCTGCCGGTCCCAGCATACCCAGAGCTGGCTAGGAGCACTGTATGCCTATAAAGGACTGCTCCTGATTGTTGGAGTGTACATGGCATGGGAGACAAGGCATGTCAAAATACCAGCACTCAATGATTCACAATATATCGGAGTCTCTGTGTATAGTGTCGTTATAACAAGTGCCATCGTTGTTGTCCTGGCTAACCTGATATCGGAGCGTGTAACTCTTGCCTTCATCACTATCACCGCCCTTATATTGGCATCAACCACAGCAACTCTATGCCTTCTGTTCCTTCCGAAGCTGAACGATATTTGGGGCAGAGGTGAGTATATTATCCTTATTCCATACATAAAAAAAACCATCTTGAACTGATTCCATGCGGAGTAATCCCTAATTTGAATGCGATGCGAGAGTATGAGTGTGCGTGTGGTTATAGGTGTAGCAGCATTTTGAGTGCAAATGAGACTGTTCTTGAATTAATGTAAATGTGTCCTTGGAGTGGAGGTCCTGAGTGAATAATCACGGAATGTATATCCCCCTCCCCTTTCCCCATTAATCATCCCAAAGATGGCATTTATTGTGTATCCTTGAGAAGCATTTAACTCGAATTTAATTACTTCCCAGGTGATGTGGTGGATCCAGTTATACACAGCATGGGACTAAAGATGGAATGTAATACACGGCGATTCGTAATTGATGATAGACGGGAGCTACAGTATCGGGTTGAGGTGCAGAATCGCGTCTATAAGAAGGAAATAGCTGCCCTTGACGCGGAGATCAGACGCTTGGAGAAGATACTGGATTCAAATTCTTCAACATCATCCTCGAATATTTCATTAATTGGATCGCAGAAGGTAATTGTATGCCCTGGATAAACTGTCAAGGGGTTTGTTAGTGCAGATTTAATATTAAGATGCTCAAGGTTATCTACGAAAAGAAAACATTCGGGTTAGACATTTGAGCATAGGGTGTACCTTAAATGTCGGAAGGTGTAACCTTGCAAGGAAAGGCAATCATTTTGGAAGGGTATAGGGACCTATTCAAAGAAACCCTTTGTTGGGGATTGGTGGGGCAATATAATACTTTAAACGGAATTTTTACCAAAACTA
Source organism: Thereva unica (assembly GCA_949987705.1). Classification (NCBI taxonomy): domain Eukaryota; kingdom Metazoa; phylum Arthropoda; class Insecta; order Diptera; family Therevidae; genus Thereva; species Thereva unica. Next base: position 87,674,004 of record OX465285.1, read on the forward strand.
TCGTAATATCAAAATTCTTTCCGAATATCTAGTTCTTAAGAGTGAAGAAAGTGCTAGTTTGAAGTAGATAACAAAAAATACAACAACGAGATGATCTAAAACTCCGCTGAATAGATGGGCATATTCCAGGACCCCTATTTGACAAGCCTGGACGTAGGAACTACTAAAAGAAAGAATCGAATTTCATTTGCAGTTAGAAATATCAAAATTCATCTTTCAAAGTGCTTTTATATGACTCAAGTACTACTTTGGGACAAGGTGCACACAAGAAATTGGCACAAGTATATCTTAACCTTAAACTAATATGCTTTAACTATATTGCCCTAGATATGACTTAACTAATTTCAATTATTTTGGAGCGTTTTAAGAACAACTCATAACAATTAGAGATACGAAATTGTCCCATGGAAACGTGTCCTAAAATGCTAGTTTAAAAAAGCAATATTTTATTTTTAAAATGTTTAGAATTTTTCTGAGACTCTATTTTATGACAGAATCAAAATATATTGAGAGAATTGATTCACAACCAGTCCAAAAGGAGCATATACTTAACTATATTACAGTTGGTAGCATGTGACAAAAGATATACAATAGATGTCCCAAAATAAATATAAAGATTGTCTCATTACGAGTTTCGCTATGTAAAGTGTGAATAAAACAAACAGTTTAAACAATATTTGAGAGCTTTACTTTTTAATCAGTAATGTGGCTTATTACAATTATGTATGCAAGAAAATACCGACCAAATGTGCAACATAGCTCTGGTGATCGACCTCCATCCGCTTGTCTACATTTTGAATGACGCTAAAGCATAATTGCGGCCAATTTCATTAATGGTCTTATAATAATACCTAGATAACGTTACCTGTTTGCCGCGCGATTTTCCTGGGTAATAACTAGAACAGTTCACTAATTTCGAAACTATTTCGTTCCACCCACCAAAAACCTAAAAAAATTAATTTAGCTTCAAGCATTTATCAACGGTTGTTCGCGATCAAAAAATGAGCATCTGATGGGGCGCAATATGGCATACTGCACCGGGCGCAAAAAACCCAATCGCCGGCCCTGCCTGGATTGTGAGAAAGGCGAAGACCCGGACGGTAACGAAAACAGTGAATGCATTTCTTAACTACTTTACGGGCGTATATGCATGACTTATGACCCAGAATTGTTGTTGCCGAATGGTTGTCAACGGGGAGGAAGACTAGCACGGTGATTTTTAAGATGCAATTGTCTCACATACGATTCAACAAAGAGATCTTCATTATGTAACAAAATATGAAACTTCCAGTCCCGCGCTAGGTTTACGGGCTGTAAACGACTTCCAACTCTTATCATTTAGAGCCATAAGTTTCATCGTGGAAGGGCACTAGCCGATACAGGGCTGATTTGCTCGTAACCGGTTCGTCCAGCCGTATCGCGTCAATTTGCTTAGTGAACTCGCTTTGCTAGATTACCCATACAAATTTCAGGAATGCCTTGTCGATTGCAATGGCAGACAGAGATTGTGTGTCGGTGGGTATTCCTTTCCACTTGGCGCATATGTTCTCAGTGAAGCGGAAAATATAAGTGAATCGTCGGCAGTTGCGACCGTCAAAGCTATTGCGGTTAGTGGACAAGAAGCCCAGTAAACCACGAATGCATACAAAATGAATTCACAATACATTTCAGAAATGAATGAAATGCATTACAGAAAGCATTTTGTAAGTAATACGGAATGCATTAAAAAACATTAGGCATGTCCTAGGATGAAATGCATTGCTTGTAATGCATTAACAATATATTTCATATAGAAATATGTAATGCATACATTATAAATTACAAACATTTTATAAATGTTGCAAATGCATTACAAAAGACATTTCATAAAGCTAACAAAATGTATTGTATAGCATTAAGGATGCTCTAGGATGAAATGCATTGATTTTAAACGATTTGATTTATCTGCCTCGAAAGATTATCTTTACACAATTTGATATATGTATTAAATCTTAGGTAAAGAAAGTATAAAACATAATTATACTTTACTCACCCCGTTATAGTTGAAATACAATACTGGATAAAATGCGCACGGCACTTGGTGCAAACACTTACAAATGAGCAAAAATTTTCTACTAGCGGCGGAAAGTGCCTCGAAAAGATAGCGATGCTACTGCCTGATTTGATATATTCATACGAGTATGAATCCCCAGAATCCAAACATAATTTAATACATTGCTTGTAATGTATTTGTAAGGCACTTGTAAGCAGTCGCTGATTGATAGCTTTCAAATAGCTTACTTGTAATGTACGGCGAATGCATTTCTTTGTTCTATGCATTACATGTGGTTTGCTGGGAGGATTCATCTACATACTATACAGACTAGGATTGTTTCCCTAAAATAAATTTCTGGTAACCTCCAGAACTTGGCGGCTCCAGACTCACGCCGTGAACACCCGCGAACAAGCGCGAACGCGAATGTGCATGGTTTTCACGCCTAGCTCGCGCTTTGTTTTTCATTCCGTGTGGATACGGCGTGAATTTTGCCGTAAATTCACGGCTTGAGAGTGAATAGAAGTTCAGATCTTCAGGCACGAACTGACGATAAATGTCCTAACACATTAAGATATCTGTCAGTTTTCTTGGACTGCAGGCCACATACAGTTGTCGGCCGGTTAGAGTAAGAATGAAGCGAAAGCGAAAACATTCAGGCCACGGCTTGCCTTGGGGGCCTTAAGATATGGCTAAATCCTATACGCGGTTATGCGAACTCCAGAAAGTTGCATAGTAACCCACGATTGTTTAGCCGCCACCGATCAGCCAAACGCCCGACTCGGAGATTGCTAGGCAAGTAACACTGACCCCCGAAAAGGCCCTTAGAATATAACACTACAGGAAGGCACACACCGAATTTCAGTTGAGTGAGTGCTCACGCTTTGGTAGTTGTTTGTCTACTACAAGCGGAAAAAGCAAGTGAAATTGAAGAGGGCCAAAGAGTCTAAATAATCAGTTATCTCAAACAAAATCTTACACGCCGTCACTTCGAATTCTAATCAGCTGATGTCATTTCATTTCATCGGGGTTCGAAAAAAGCGTCTCACGTAATTTATGGACGATCCCTTACCACCAACCTAGGCCCTGGACGAAGCCATCTACTGTTAAAACACCGAAGTCAGTATTCTGTCGCGGGAGTACTAGATGGTAAAATGCAATTGGCAATTTCCATTCCATTCAGCTCTAGAGCTGGTACTTTCTAATCTATTTTTTGGGAAAATATATACATATAATATGTAAGCACACATTGTTTCAAGTGCCAAACCTGACCATTTTAGTCTCAACTGCTATAATCTTCTTAGATCAGTGATGGGCAACAGTTGACTTTGGCAGAGTACCAAAAAAGCTTTAAAAGTTCTTGGTTATACCTTCTCACTCGAACTCCTAGCTTTTGCCTATATTTCTCTCTCATTCAAACTCACAATCAGGATAGGAGTTATCTCAAACTCCCTTGGGAGCGTATATATGTCTCCCAAGAGCTGCCGTTGCCCACCACTGATTTAGATGGAAAGAAAACGAGTGACCTACTCACGAAGGTTCAAAGTAATTGTCGTCTTTCAGTGCCACCGGCATCTAAACATCCTTTTCGACTGCTGGTTTTTGGCTATGAGGACCAGGAAGGATGTCGAAGGAGATTGCGATTAACCCTGTATCTGTATACTTTTGGATGTTGCAGGAGTTCAGAAATACTGACTGCGAAAGATTGTACTATAGACAAATTCTGCTATTTATGAATGAATCCCTTTTATGTATCATCTGCGAGCAGGGGAGCTGTATGCGGAGGAAATGAGTCGATCAGGTTCAGTGAGTTTAGATTTAGACTTTTTACCTTGATCAGTTCTGATTTCTATGGCGTCGCCGAATCGTGGCACGTATCAGTTCTGTTCAATGGCACTACAGCCCAAATCGAGCCTTGGCCTCCTTCAGTTTTGTCCTCCAACCTTCTTACTCGCTGGCTAGAGTCTTCCAATTTCGTAGGATCAAGTGTGCAGCGCGAATACAGTGGCAAATCTGTTTGTGTTGTTTGCATTGTTTTTACAAATCTGGCTTCTGAAAAGGATCTTTTAAATCCGACGAAATTACATGCTTCTAAACTGCCCAAAATATAATCTAATAAAAATATTTTTTTCATTACAGCCCGAAATCTCAATAATAACCGAAACCCTACCAGTTCCTACCCCACCAACAAAATCACGAACACCCAGCATCAGTGGCGGACTGCCCTATCTTCTTCTCTCAGTACTCCCTCCAGTCATACCACGAGCCAGCTGGCCATCAGCCGAGTACATGCAAGTACCAATGAGACGATCAGTAACATTTGCCTCACAACCCCAGCTAGAAAATTCCAGATCAGCACATGACGTTTGTCTACCAGCCGCTGACTTACTGAATCTTCGCCTTGCCCATCAGCATGCCACGGAGACCAAATTTGGAATAATGAACAAAATCCGCGGAATTTTTCGTTCATCGAGTAATAAAGGATCGACGAATAGTCTTAGCGGTGAGACAGGAATAAAGGCTGCTCTACGAAGTCATATGGGATTCTTTACTAGATTAATACCATCGGCAGAGACGGCGTCGTGTAATGCATTGTATAACAACAATCCGGGACTTAAGCCGCTGCAGAAGACGTCGTTAGTTAAGAGTGGTAACGATATTGATCGGACTTGTGCTGAAACATCGTTTTTAGATGATCAGGAGAATAAATCTGGATCACGAGACGTTGGGAAGTATATTAAAGTTCCAGAAACGAAAGTAAATTTTCAATTACCCAGCAGTCGTCGATCGTCTATAGTTGCACAGCCTACACTAAGAGAACGAATACGAGGGTCACCAAGATTTCCGCATAGAATAATGCCAACATGCAGCTTGAGTGCTCTGGAAGAGAAACGTGAAGATCCAGATAATCGTGGGAAATTTAGACTAGGACAAGCATCCACGTCAGCCAACTGGAAGTCAATGGAAGTGACAAATACAACATCAACATTCTCACTAGAGGATCGACAACGTACAGTAAGCATCAATGGGAAAAGTAGCTGCAGTCCAGATCAAATCTATGTCCTGCCGGAGACATCCTCATAACATCTTTAGTAAAATTACACAGAATCATATCAAATCTTAATAAAAAAAAGCATATTTCATGGTAACTATAAGATACCAAATTGTCTCTCGATAAACTGGAGGAGTTAATATTGAAATTTGGCAATCATAACATTTAGCTTAGGTGTTTTATAAAATTCTTTAAAAATTGTAAAAAAAATCGCAAAAAAAACTCTAAACAGTATTTAAATAAATGGTTTTCAAAGCAATAAAAAAAAATATAATAAATAAATAAATAAAATTGTTGTTAGATAAAAAAAAATGAAGCAACAAAAAAAATGATCTAAACTTTAGCTCTATACGTGAATGTGATGTATTTTTCCCCTGTAAAAATTGTAGATTTCTTATAGAACATTATTTAACAAAAAACAAACAAAAAAACACTAAATATAAATAAATAAATAACAATTTAATAAACAAATAAAAAAACAATGTGTTAGAAGAAAAACAAAAACTTTCTAAAAAATAAAATAAAAAAAGATAAATTCTTATGAAATTATTGAAGTGAAGAAAAAATGCCAAAATGAAAATTTGTTTAGAAATATTTTTCATATAAAGTATACATAAAAAAAATGAACAAAAAACAGAATAAACAAAATTTAAAAAAACAAAGAAAAAGTGAGCATAAATGTAAAAATGCAGAGAAACACAACAATTGCATAAACTGTGAAGCAATATTTTTAATTTTTAAGACCAAAAAAATGTGAAGAATTATGATGGAGGGGAGTTTTTTGTGCCACCTATGATTTGAATAAAAATTTAGTAAGGAGACTTAAAAGATTTGAGGATTTTTTATTTTTTAGTTTTAAGGCGGTTCATTACACAATCCTTAACGCCATCTACAATATTAAGATTTACTTTTTAAACCCATGCCATCCATAGTTAACTCGTAAAAGTTTTGCAGTATCCAAAATATGCAAGGGAGCTTAACACAAGCTTAAACAGAATGCCTCCCAAATGCAACAATTTCGTTCGCGTTTGCGCATGATATATGTAGGTCGCGATGGTGGCGATCGCAAAGCGCAGCCTCGATAAGATTGAGTTGTGCGCGAACAAATCGATCTGGCAGATTTATCATGGCTGAAAAGCGATGATCTTACGCTTGCGGAGCGCAAGGCAGAAACTGTGCTGATCAAGGAACGGAGGAAGGAAATATCAATAAAGATCAAGATGGAAGAACAGATCATTCACTCACAGCCCGCCCTATGGCATCTAGGGACTAAATTTTAAGGGGCACTGGAAGGGCACAGCGGATAAAGCGTCCGCTATTTATGCAACACTCGCGCGAGTCCTATACTACGTATAACATAGTGAGTTGAGGTTGAGCTGATTCCAAGACAAAAGTGGAATACCATATACTATGGGTGCGTTTGACGATACATACTGTCCAGGTAATCGATAAAGTAATCGATTCTTTCATTGATTCCAGGGAATTGATTCTTTCATTGATTCCAGGGAATCGATTCTTTCATTGATTCCAGGGAATCGATTCTTTCATTGATTCCAGGGAATTGATTCTTTCATTGATTCCAGGGAATCGACTCTTCCATTGATTCCAGGGAATCGATTCTTTCATTGATTCCAGGGAATCGATTCTTTCATTGATTCCAGGGAATCGATTCTTTCATTGATTCCAGGGAATCGACTCTTTCATTGATTCCAGGGAATCGATTCTTTCATTGATTCCAGGGAATCGATTCTTTCATTGATTCCAGGGAATTGATTCTATCATTGATTCCAGGGAATCGATTCTTTCATTGATTCCAGGGAATTGATTCTTTCATTGATTCCAGGGAATCGATTCTTTCATTGATTCCAGGGAATCGATCCTTTCATTGATTCCAGGGAATCGATTCTTTCATTGATTCCAGGGAATCGATTCTTTCATTGATTCCAGGGAATCGATTCTATCATTGATTCCAGGGAATCGATTCTTTCATTGCTTCCAGGGAATCGATTCTTTCATTGATTCCAGGGAATTGATTATTTCATTGATTCCAGGGAATCGATTCTTTCATTGATTCCAGGGAATCGATTCTTTCATTGATTCCAGGGAATCGATTCTTTCATTGATTCCAGGGAATCGATTCCATCATTGATTCCAGGGAATCGATTCTTTCATTGATTCCAGGGAATTGATTCTTTCATTGATTCCAGGGAATCGATTCTTTCATTGATTCCAGGGAATCGACTCTTTCATTGATTCCAGGGAATCGATTCTTTCATTGATTCCAGGGAATCGATTCTTTCATTGATTCCAGGGAATTGATTCTATCATTGATTCCAGGGAATCGATTCTTTCATTGATTCCAGGGAATTGATTCTTTCATTGATTCCAGGGAATCGATTCTTTCATTGATTCCAGGGAATCGATCCTTTCATTGATTCCAGGGAATCGATTCTTTCATTGATTCCAGGGAATCGATTCTTTCATTGATTCCAGGGAATCGATTCTATCATTGATTCCAGGGAATCGATTCTTTCATTGCTTCCAGGGAATCGATTCTTTCATTGATTCCAGGGAATTGATTATTTCATTGATTCCAGGGAATCGATTCTTTCATTGATTCCAGGGAATCGATTCTTTCATTGATTCCAGGGAATCGATTCTTTCATTGATTCCAGGGAATCGATTCCATCATTGATTCCAGGGAATCGATTCTTTCATTGATTCCAGGGAATTGATTATTTCATTGATTCCAGGGAATTGATTATTTCATTGATTCCAGGGAATTGATTCTTTCATTGATTCCAGGGAATCGATTCTATCATTGATTCCAGGGAATCGATTCTTTCATTGATTCCAGGGAATCGATTCTTTCATTGATTCCAGGGAATCGATTCTTTCATTGATTCCAGGGAATTGATTATTTCATTGATTCCAGGGAATCGATTCCATCATTGATTCCAGGGAATCGATTCTTTCATTGATTCCAGGGAATCGACTCTTTCATTGATTCCAGGGAATCGATTCTTTCATTGATTCCAGGGAATCGATTCTTTGAATGAAAGAATCGATTCCCTGGAATCAATGAAAGAATCGATTCCCTGGAATCAATGATAGAATCGATTCCCTGGAATCAATGAAAGAATCAATTCCCTGGAATCAATGAAATAATCAATTCCCTGGAATCAATGAAAGAATCGATTCCCTGGAATCAATGAAAGAATCAATTCCCTGGAATCAATGAAAGAATCGATTCCCTGGAATCAATGAAAGAATCGATTCCCTGGAATCAATGAAAGAATCGATTCCCTGGAATCAATGAAAGAATCGATTCCCTGGAATCAATGAAAGAATCGATTCCCTGGAATCAATGATGGAATCAATTCCCTGGAATCAATGAAAGAATCGATTCCCTGGAATCAATGAAAGAATCGATTCCCTGGAATCAATGAAGGAATCGATTCCCTGGAATCAATGAAAGAATCGATTCCCTGGAAACAATGAAAGAATCGATTCCCTGGAATCAATGAAAGAATCGATTCCCTGGAATCAATGAAAGAATCGATTCCCTGGAATCAATGAAAGAATCGATTACCTGGAATCAATGAAAGAATCGATTCCCTAGAATCTATGATGGAATCAATTCCCTGGAATCAATGAAATAATCAATTCCCTGGAATCAATGAAAGAATCGATTCCCTGGAATCAATGATGGAATCGATTCCCTGGAATCAATGAAAGAATCGATTCCTTGGAATCAATGATGGAATCGATTCCCTGGAATCAATGATAGAATCGATTCCCTGGAATCAATGATAGAATCGATTCCCTGGAATCAATGAAAGAATCGATTCCCTGGAATCAATGAAAGAATCGATTCCCTGGAATCAATGAAAGAATCGATTCCCTGGAATCAATGAAAGAATCGATTACCTGGAATCAATGAAAGAATCGATTCCCTGGAATCAATGATGGAATCAATTCCCTGGAATCAATGAAATAATCAATTCCCTGGAATCAATGAAAGAATCGATTCCCTGGAATCAATGATGGAATCGATTCCCTGGAATCAATGAAAGAATCGATTCCCTGGAATCAATGATGGAATCGATTCCCTGGAATCAATGAAAGAATCGATTCCCTGGAATCAATGATAGAATCGATTCCCTGGAATCAATGAAAGAATCGATTCCCTGGAATCAATGAAAGAATCGATTCCCTGGAATCAATGATAGAATCAATTCCCTGGAATCAATGAAAGAATCGATTCCCTGGAATCAATGAAAGAATCGATTCCCTGGAATCAATGAAAGAATCGATTCCCTGGAATCAATGAAAGAATCGATTCCCTGGAATCAATGAAAGAATCGATTCCCTGGAATCAATGAATGAATCAATTCCCTGGAATCAATGGAAGAATCGATTCCCTTATTACCTACAAAAGGCCCTCTTGTCATTTTTTCGAAAACTTAACTCTTTCGATGTTATTCAAAGTCCAAGTTTGCAAAAATCACACACAAATACCTCGTTTATGACTAGGTTAAAAAGTAAGGCGAGGTTGAGTTAAAATTTCGACCACCGAATATGATGGCGAGTTGAGTTCACATTGGGTTGAAATAGAGTTTAACTGAAATCAAACTCAAATTTTTGTGTGAAATCCTCATTCAGACTTCGCGGATGGTAACGGACAAACAAAATAAATATCCCTTTAACACAATTACAACTCAACTAGCGTATATGAGGCGAAATACCAACTCGACCCAGGTAAGAGAGCTGAATTGGGTTGAGTGGACCCAGTTTCAACTGGACCTCCGTTTATGACTGGGTTGAGTGTGGGTTTAACCTAGTCATAAACGTGGTAAAAGTAAGAATCAACGTAGCTGTTATGTACACACAAATCCACACAAACGAATATTGTCTCTGTTTATCATTCACGGCGTTCGTAGGCTACTCAGCTCTGGGTTGATGCTCACAAAAATATTCAAATTTTGCAACGGCTTTTCCAAATTGGAAAAATTAAAATCGCTGTTACTTTTTTATTCGTCAATCGATTTCTGTCAAATTGCTTATTACACAACTATTCCATAAAAAGAACATTCTATGAAAATTCTGATCACAAAGAAAAGTCTTAGCGTTTACAAACTTCTAATCCTTCTAGCTATCTGCAAGTAATTACAGATTAGTAGTTTCCCTTTTTTTTCAATAGAGAAGCAAAACGGAAGCAATTCAGTTAAGCACTTTACAAAAGCTCTGATTGCATAAGAGCATTTTCACCGTAAAATACCTTTAATTTCTCATTAATTTCAGATGAGCCTTGTGCTTTTAATAAATAAGGAGGCCCTTATACATGGCGCAAAAGGATATGAGCGGACATGACGAGGGTCGAACCATTTAAACGGAATATTTGAGAAACTTTCGCATTTTGTAAGCGATAAGAACTGCTGCCGTAATAAAACCTTTATGAAGATTTACCGATGCTCAATTAAGAAATTTCCTTTATTGCCATTGCTTTATTCGTACTTCGTCGAATTTCGTTCTACTTTCTGAATTTGCAAAGGACCCGGCAGCCAATAATTAGTTCTCGTCCCTTTTTGACTTTGGCCAGGAGGAAACATCACGGGGATGTCTTAAACTAACACAGGAGAAAGGAAACCCTCGGATTCACTTGAATAACATTGATGAACGCGAACGAACGTAGTGAAAAAGTGGGCCAATTACTCTGGCTAGGTAGAAGAATATTGCTTCTTCTGCCTTTATCTCTTGGCCATTAAATATTAACATTGGCGATTTGCGAGAGCTTTGTGTTGGTTAAGAGTGGAAAACGTTTATAAGATATGAAGGTAAGACTCATTGTCCAAAATGTTTTTAATATAGTTGTAGAGAATTGCAATGGTAAGGACGATATAGTAGTTGTAGAAGTATGATTTTAAGTAAGGTGGGTGGAGTTTTAAGGAAATCAAATACACAAAACCCCACAATGTGAAAACATGAGTATTTCACCGATTTTTCAAATTCTGTTGTATATAAGATTCTACTGGGAAAAGGATGTTGACGGATGCTCCAGGTCCCTTATTGATCAGCTGCTGAAGTGCTGGATCATAAAGTCTGGTCTGGAGCTTTCGGCAGAAGCCAGATGAGTTGGAAGAGGCACACAGGGTGGGGTCCTGTCGCCGTTTCTTTGGAACATAACAGTCAACGAAGTGTTGATAACCCTAAGGGATCCTGAGTGCACCATGGTGGTCTAAGCTGATGATATTGTGCTGGTGGTTACCGGCAGGTGCATTTCAACAGAAATTTAATGCAAGGAGCACTGGATACTCTTGTTCATTGGGCTACTACAAAATATCTAGGCGTTAACCCAGCTAATACTGAAGTAGTGCTCTTTACAAGGAAGCATAGACTTCACGATTTTCATTCTCTAAGACTCGGTAATGAAAAACTGCAACTCAAGCAAGATACGAAATTTCTGGGCCCCATACTGAAGAGGGAACAAACGTGTAGGCCGAATCTTTTAGAGAGAGCGAATACAGCTTAAACAGCTCTCTTCTTATGTCAAAGAACGATCAGAGTCAATTGGAGCCTTAAACCCCACATCGTCCGCCAATTGTAAATAAGAAGCCTCGTGGTACCAGGGCGGGTTTTTCCAAACCAATTTTTAATTAATTTTTTTTTTAATTTTCATGCTTCTATCACTTAGCACACTTTAGCTATTCGTTCAGTATTTCTTAAGAATTTTGAAAATTGTTGATTCTCTTTCAGATTGTATATGGTTTGAGTACATTACATGTGTGTACCGTTGGTTGAAGTATATTTATTATACAATTATTTTCCATTACCTTGATTACCTGTCATTGCAGTTTGTAACTGTTAAATGTTCTGTTGTTAAAAGGTGTAATGAATTAAAATACCTGTTGGTTAGAATCTTGCGTTTTTTTTTTTTTTTTTTTTGTGGGAAACCGATGTGATAAAGGAATAGGGTGGATAGGGTGGTACAGCGGCTGAAGATGGTTCCAGGTCAGCTGAACTTTCATCGTTTTCTTCAAGCTTTCTGAGTCCTCTTCCAGTAGAGGGGCTCTAGAACTCCGCCGTCGTCTGGTCTCAAGTCCAGGAGGATGGTCGACCTGCCGAATTGACCAGGATTGAGAAACCGAAGAAACTAGGCAAGACCCCGCATTTTTTTAAAGCGGCACCGATAGCAGCGTATCTGAAATGGGGACGCACCGCCAGCTAACGGATCAAAGAAAAAAGAAGAAAAGAAAAGTAGAGGGGTTCACTCGTTCAGGTAAGTGGTGATGCACGAATATAAAGTGTTTCACTCCTTCCACACGATCCTTCCGCGAGCCAGCTCCCGTCTTGAGGCCTGAAGTACTGCCTTGCAGCTGTTGGGACGACCTGTTTGGGGCACTCAGTCTAGGGTCTGCACAAAACTACACCCGTCTGCCAGATTGCATTGTGTAGGTCCTTTTACTGCTCACCTATATAGAAACGCAACATCGATTTCTTTTTCGTACACAATCTGTGCGAGTAGATCTTCTACCGTCTAGTACTGATTCAGGTTCAGTTGTATGAACTTTATCTTCATCCCCGTTTAACTGTATTCTGGAATAGTAAGCACTTAGTACTGCTTATTACTTTGGGTAGTGTTGCTATTTCTCACTTTTAAGCATATAACGAGCATTTAGGGTCCCAGCTTAATCTTTAGGGATGTGTTGCCCTCCAGCGGACCATGTTTTGCGCAACAGCTCTCAGCTCTGACCAATATCTCCCAATTGTTGCTGCCTCTGCTAATATGGTTCATCTCTACGTTGTTCTAGGTCTACCAACTCGACGGATTCCTTGCGGATTCCAGTCTAGAGCCTGTTTGACTTGATGCAAGTGGTCAATCCAATTACATTTGCTTTGTCCGTTCCCCTTTTCGAAAGACAACCAATTCCCTGTGGACCTTTTCAATTTCTAACGCTTTTTTCGCTAGTTCTACAGGCATGTTTATGGTGTCCATAGGGACGTAGATCCTGATCCTGATCGCTAGCTGGTTGATGCTAGACCTTACCTGAGCTGTTTCTCCTGGCGAGGATTTATTCAGAAGGCCCACCGATTTGCCTTCGGGGCGTCTTGAGCTTGATTAAACGGTTTTCGTCCTTCACTGGGCGCTGCCTCTGCCCGTTTGTCTCTTTTAAGACCATCAACTTCTCCCATTCTCTTCTTTTCCGGACTTTTGTCATAGTTGCACCTGCTCACCCGGCAGTTTAAGGCACTTGCTAACTTCCGGGGTTCTTGTGGGCTTCTGCAACTGCTTTGCAAAAGCCGTGACGGCCTTTTTGGGACTCTTCAACGGGCCAATGAAGGCCTACGTTCGTTGGATGTTTCTGGACGGCTACGAGTTGGGAGCGATCACCAACGAACCTTCGGTGGCCTTCGCAAAGCCGTCTATTCAGAACCAATCAAAGAATGTCAACGAATCCCATCTTTAGTGTTTTCCTTGCTGTGAGAGGCCTAAGGCTTAGCATACTAGTTCAGTCAATCCATTTTCAGGAGGATGATCCCAAAGTTATAGCGCTGGATGCATCCATACCCAATATAACGTCAGAAAGCCCAAAATACAATTCAATATTTATTAAGTTTAACACGAATTGACACCTGACCATTCACAATAACAAAATTTCAAAGTTCATCAAATCTACATAACAGAAATTTTCCCACAATTCTAATTCCTGTGGTCTCCCTACCAATTTCACACAATTCTAGTTTCTGTGGCTCACCAACTAGTTATAGGACCCAATTTTATTAATCTACAATCCGTTTTTCCTAATTTTCGCATTTCAATCAACTTGGTTTGTTTATGCCCACAAAACCGCACCAATTAAATATTTCTAACTAGTAAAACGGATTTTCAATTTTCAGGATAATTAGTTTTTGGAAACTATCTCACCCGTCTGGGTCGGTTTTGATTGTAATTTCAAAAAAAATTCCTATCACTGTCACTCATCCTCCAGAAAATATACACCAGAAAAGTTTTTTCAACACTTTCATGATAGAATACAAAAAAAAACAGTGTAGAACCCAAAATTTTTCGTCCTTGATCCTGTTTCTCGCTCGCCTCAAGCCGTTCACAAATGGCTCGCGTTTAAAGTTATTAATAAAAGTGCGGAATATTTAATTAAAGAAAAGTTCCTTTTTTTCCTGTATATCTCAATTCCATGAAAACCTAAAGGACATACATTTTTGGGTTAACAGTATGAGGGAAATTCAATTTTTTCCCACCCGAACCTCAACCAACCGATTTTCCTCCAAGGGGGATGAAATTTGCCGCTTTTAAAGTTTCCAGGCGATAATGTCTGGGGAAAAAAGGAACTGGTGGTGGACCCACCGTGGATACTCCTATATACACAAGAGCCGCGAAGCTCTAGGTTGGTTCCTGCTTTCTGGGAATCAAATTTAAACTCCCATAAAAAAAGAGGTAGGAAACTTTTTTTTTGCAGCTCGTTTGAGGATAGCCCATCAAAAAATGGGTAAACTTTTAATCTAAAAATGTGAAAAATAACAACAACAAAAAACCACCCCCGCAGGCAAATTCAGCGGAGTCCCACCATGCTCCTTCCAGGACTTGTGCACGTTCGAATCATTTACTAACTTTCCTAGGGGATGGGGGATCGCTCATGAAGTGTGTCTCTACGTACACACTACCCCAACAACAAGATGAATCGAGTTATTGACTGCTGTCGCTTGACAGAAAGTTTGATAAATGGCGGTCCCCTTGAGAAGGGATGAAATTTTCGGGTTCGACCTATTAGGGTTGTGTGTCTACGATGCTAGTGGAAACTATTTCTTAATGTGGCGCTATTGGCCCTGGAGGATATCCCAAGTACTCGGGTAATGGGCGTTCGGGTATAACCATATATTATCAGCTTTTAACTTTTACAAGGCTCATTATTTTTTTCCAGACACAAGTGAGATTTATTAGCTGTTAAATTTCCCCTTTTTAACTGGGCAATCGATTACGATGCGTGATGGATTTATGGTGGTAGTAGTGGTGTGGTGGGTGCTATATATACATTTTTTTAGTGTAATGAGAGTCCTTAAGGGTTTTATGGGGGTTGAAATGGTTTCTATTTTATGGTAAACGGTTAATTAGTGGTGAAGAAGGTAGAGGTGTCATGTTGTATCTTAATGAAAGTGATTATTTATTATTAATTTCGGCAATTTAGGTTAGTTGGACGGACTAATTGGGTACCGAGTAAGTAATATGATCATTTAGTCTTTTGCGGCTACGTTTAGATTACACATTGTATATTTGGTGTACATTTGAAATTGACAAAGACAGACAGATAAATTTTTAGCAGTGCTTCTTACTTACTTACTAGCTTATTCGATTCTGCAATCGAGATCCCTCCAGCTCTTCCAATCTGAAATTCCAGAGCTCGGTGGGCCTGGTTTATGCCCTATTCTTTCAAAGCAGGTTTGGTTTACCTCAGTATCACATCCAATATATCCTTCACAGAGTTTTCAAACAGGTTTCTCATCAGTCCACTGCAAACTCAGGTGTTTAGTTTCTAAACACTTAAAGTGTTTAGACGGTTGTAGTTGTTAATTTATAGTCCATGTGGATATGTGAACAAGAACTGCGGTGTCGAAAGGCTTTTTATTTTGTTCACATTTTTGTCCTCCAAGCGGAAGTATCGTTTGCCCAAGCGGTCCCCCCACTAAGTACGAACACAGTCTTATGCTGCTTGATCTTTGTGATCGAATGAGAAACAGTCTATTGAGTATGCTAAATGACAGCTCCCAAAATAATTGCCTGTTTATTTCCCCTTAAGTGTTTATCACAACTAAGTGCTTACTATCCCAAATGTTTAATGGATAATAAGTGTTTTATTTTTAAACACTTATAACGTTTTTTTTAGAGCGGACATGTTTTTTTTTTATCAGACTTTGCTTTATATAATGAAACTATGTATAGATAATGTCGAAGAACTAACATTGCAGAATCAAGATTGTAATACATATAATACTTCAAATCATGCATAACCAGTGGGAGTGCAGAGGAAGACTTGGCCGCGCGTATGTGTGCGGAGTCCAAAGGTGGGCCGGGCCAGTTATCCTGTCTGCAACATTATAACATGGCTATTACACAGGGGTATAACTAAAACAAGTTCAATAACGACATATTTACCATTGATTGTTAAGATTTACTACATACGTTACGACTTCTATATCTCAACCATAAGGTGGAGGAATCAAAACTTCCAACCGAACTCCCTCATCAAAAAAGGACGTAATCGGGTGTTGCCGTGATGAAAGACAACACCTTTCCTTTTATTAAATTCGCACCGCTTTCACTCAACACTCACTGGACATTATCCCTCTAGTGGTTAACAGAAGAATTGAGAATCAACGGAAGTACCTGGAAGTACCTCAAAGTGAGGTGTTTTCATCAAGTCCCCCAAACACACTCAGCATGGGTAAATAGTTCAAAACACTTGTGTGGACACTATCTAGCAAAAATAATTTCTTCATAGATAAAATAGAGTCCTCGCCAAAAAAGAAGGGAAATGGGCGCGACCTTGCTCATTTGTGGCGACTTCAGATTCTCAATGCACATGGAAACAGCGATTTTGAGACTCACTGTTAGTTGGGTTTAGCCGAAAATTGAAGGAGGGTGACCGAGCATTCTTTGATTACCAAATGTTCATAACGTTTGCAATGTTCGTCTAATGAGTCAACATCGTCTGCATAACCAAGTATTTGAATGGACTTGTTGAGGATAGTGCCTCTTGATGTCACACCTGAATCTCACATTACTTTCTTCAACGCTAGATTGATGAGGAGGCAGGTTAGACGAGTTGGTGTTAGGGCAATACCGCGATAGGCTATTCCATGTGGAGTTTTTAATCATACACCATATTTTAATTTCAAATCAGCCAACGACCAAGCCGCCATCATTTATACTGGGGAAATCCTCTCTGATGTTATCCAAGGAATCACTCTCACTCACAACTGGCACGAGCGTACTCTACATGGAGTTTTTAGTTATGCGCCTTGTTTTAATTTCTTACGTTCGGTAATTAGTTTCATCTGGGGCACACCGGATGATTGGTTTGACTTGATATTAGTTAGGTGAGAGTCAAGTCCAAATTTGATTCCCATGCCCAACCGCCCCAATACCTAGTTAGACCATATCTTTATAGGAGTAGATTTTACTATAATAACAATATAACAGTGATGTTGGAGTGACTTTAGATCCAATCTGCAATATAAGGAATGCGTTATTGCAAAGAGTCAGGATCAGATCCCAATGATCAGATCGACTAAGTAAGTTAGTAGTGATAATGCAAGACATTAGTGTTCTGCTTGTGTCCCCCTTATGACATATTTTAAAATTAGGCTAAAATTCAATATTCAAAATGATTTCCCTTCGTACATGATGATTACTCTTGAGCAACAATTGTCGCTTGTTGAAACTTCACATCCACGCTCTACAAGCTCTCTCCCTTCCCTTCGCCTCTGCTATAACATAATAGTCGCGCAAAACTTTTCCTCCATCGTTCCAACAATGTTCAAACTTGCTTTTCAATTAAAACCTCGTTAAATTATGTCAAACTAAAGGTAAATCTGACACTCGCTGAACGACTTCCTTCTACTCTCAAATGTTCCCGTAAAAATCTTTACACTTAAGATTTTGAATAGCGATAAAACTCTCGAGAGTTTCCCAAAGTTTCCATCGTTTGTGCGCCATCCATCCACCAGGAGGCGAGCCTCGTTCAACTTGAACCCAGGATCCTAGAAACTTTTGTAAGCGGCAGCAATTTTTGGCCACAGGATTATTTCCGCAGGAGTGTATAGAGTCAGTCTGTCAGGATACTTTGTATAGAGTCTTAAATGCGCGCGGGTGGCATGTCAAGGGGGTGCAGAATATTTTGAGTATTGCCACCGACCGCATTCTGAAAAAGCGCATCTATTCCGAATCCTTATTCAGTGGGGGTTGGTTCTTTTGGGTGGGGGCTGTAAGTAGGTCAGATGTTAAAATAACAGTAATTAAAACTAATGAATTCAGCGTCGTCGGGTCCGTGGGTGTAGTGCAGGGTGTTCGGATGGTGGCGGCTACATTTGGAAACAAATCGGATTCCAGATTTGAAGAGCAACATCCCCAACCCATCTACCGAAAATTGTTTCACGCCGCCTTAAGCCAAGCAGCAAGAGCTCCTCCACCGTGGGTGGGTTCTGGAGATTGCTCCATTGGAGAAGCTTGACAGGAGTCACGAGTGACGGAGCGCTAGGGCTGGCTCGGGGAGCTCATCCCATTGGTACGAAGGGAAAAACTTTTTTCGGGATGATAATTACGGTGTGTTCAGCGGATCCGTGTTTCATGTTTCATTATTTAATTGGGTCTTCCTCTCCAGTGACAAGAAATGCCAATTAGCAGTTCCGGGTCCTTTTCATTTCGGTTTGGAGGAATGCCTCCATTCTCGCAGGCAGGACGGGCGGGCGGGCGGGCCTTCGAGCTCAAACCGCGATTTTCTTATTTCGCATCAGGGCTCCATCCCTGGCGACTTGTTCTACCTACAGGGGTGAGTGGGGGGGCTACACCTTTTATTGATTCTGTTTCCTTACCTTTGTTTATCTTCGGCGCATTAATTGTTGAATCGGTAGTTAATAAATTATGAAAACCACCCGCGCTTCTCCCTTTCGCGGATGTTAATAATGGCAGCTTATGCCGTCTTGCCGATGCTGATTGAAATCGATCATTTTGGTGGATCAGCTAGAAGTTAAATGAAATGGGTTCCGCCTTTTCGGATGTTGTTTAGTAAATACAAACGCCAAAGCAATTTCGACTTTGTTACTTTGACTTTTATGCAGCTTCAGTTTCAGTATTGATTTTCTAAAATGGTAAAGTTTGACACCTTTTATGAAAATTGCTTTTGAGTAGTTTTGTGACTGTTGTGGGAGTGTGTAAATTGTCTAGTGAAGGTTTACTGCAATTCTTGTTCAATGTTCATTGAATGTGTGATATTTTATCTGATCTACGTGAACTGGAAATAGTTAAGAACAGTTGGACAGAGTTTTAGAATTTCCGTTGTAACAATGGTGCAAATAGTCACATAAAAGTTTTTGTTCTAAAAAAGTTTGCTTGAGTTATATTTGGTTGTGCACTGTCCGATAAATATGTAGTTGTGTAAAACTGAAACTCATTTATAGAATTTCTTAAATACTGTCGTTCAAATATGCAAGACTAGTTTAAGAATTTTAGTACAAAAATGGGGCTTAGTAGGTAACGCAGCACTTGGGCATGAGAACTATGTCACAACATCGACGATTAAGACCAACGTCAAAGCGGCGTTCTTACTTGCTGTCAGTGGTTATGCGTTACTTTTGTTTTCGATATTATCAAAGTTCAGGTATCAGCAGTCCCAACTTGATTGGAAGAAAGAAACGACGATTTCAACTTCTCAGTCCCAAGTGCCGCGTTACCTACTAAGTAGTAGGTATGGGGTCATATTGGCCTGACAGTCCAATCTCTGATGTCACCAGCTGTTGGACATTCTACTCTAGGTAAATCAGTGTTGCAATGAGGTATAGCCAGATACCTGATATTAATTTAAGTCAAGTAAGACATGGGTGTCACCTAGTCGAAGAATAAGAGACTGTGCCAGAATGACCAGACAGGAAATAGGACGAGAAGTGTGTCCTCCATAACTCTCCGGGGTTTGCTTAGCACAGAAATGTGCTGGAAATAGCGGTCCAGATGCAGCTAACAATTGGAAAGCATTCTGGCTCAGATGATAAGGTGGGAGGATATGTAAAGAATGGCTGAAGTAAAGCTGGAGACCTTACAGTAGCCAGTGAATTGAGTAGCGAGATTCGTTCAAGTTTTCTCTTGCAAACAGTAGGTCCGTCTGTCCCACTGGTTCCGACTCTGGTGAGCACTCTTTCGCATTTTTGTTATATTTGGCAGGCAAGCTGTAATCAGAGCTATAAAATCAAGTAAGATGGTCCTAATTACTTTGGGAATACCAACCCGCCTATGATATGCTACGCACTATCAATCGGGTCACCATTATAGGTTCCGGGCCTTAAGGGCTTCGAAGGCAAAGAAAAAGCGGATGTCTTGATCAGACAGAGCTCTGACACTGTTTTCATTAGTTTGAAGCCAACTACACCTTGGGGAAAGAGTTCCAGAAAATTGCTAAGGCGGACCAGGCAGCTTGTCAGGATATTTTTTTATGTGAAAGACGAGAGTCTTAGGAAAGGCCCTTTATACTGCCGACAATCCATCTTCATTGTATAGAGTGCAATGTCGAACAGCAGCTCTAGTCGGGGAGGAACGAACTGCCATAACCTAACTGCGATCTTTTTTTTTAGTCCACCTACTCCCAACCATTACTATCGAGACTTTGACATTGAGGCATCGACAAACATCACTACTTTGCTTGATCGACGGACATTGAACCCTAAATTATCAGCAATGGAAGATAGAAAAGGCGGAGTGCCTCACTTGCAGGCTGTACAACGAGAGGGTGCTTTTTATGTTCTCTGTCACTATCCAGCGGTATCGAGGACCAGTTTATGGTTGTTCGGCGCGAATCTGTGTAATGTTAACCTTGGGTAGGTTGCCCGTAGAAGTCAACCTCACATCCATATACAAAAAAAAAAAAACAAAAAATTTAACAAAAACAATTCCAAAGCAGCCTGAACCTCGGCGTAACCCCGAACCTCAAGAGTAGGGCTGGATCTCCGGGGGGTTGTGGACTCTGGAGGTACTACCTAAACTACTGCACTACCACTTACCTGTCCGGGAGCGCCCCCATCAAGGCGGCTGCGGACACCTAGGCGAAAATATAAGTATCCTATAAAAATTCCGGGGCTAGGTTTATCGGCCGCTGCTATACCTTCTTCTTAGAGGATCTAGCCCTATTGTAACAACTATTCAAAAACATTAACGCACCGTGTGGCACAAAACGAATAAAGTGTATAGTATAACATACATAGTTATAAGATGATTCTGAACAAACTTACGACCTACAAAGTAAAGACACAAAAAAAACCCGCCCTGGTACCATGACGCGTCTTTTTTTATAATACAATATATGTACAGCTTTACAAATCTGCAGTAGTAGGATTGCTTATGCTATAATAGGCCCATGTTGTGGCCTCCATACTCCATACAATACCGAAAAAAAAATTATATTTACTTTGGTTGTGATCTTACCCACCATTGAATTAAACGAACAATTGTAATATTTTTGTAGCCGTATCCTCAGGCGATTCTTTTCAACCACCGCCGCCCCATAAACAAACGGACACGCAATTTGACAATAAATTACGCCCCCCAATTAAAAAGTTCCACAATAAATCCTTGTTTTTGGCGTGTTTCATTTGTCGTTGAACCTTGGCAACTAAATTAAAAATGATGCAATAAGCAATAATTTCCCATAAAACGTCAACTAAATGGGAAACAATTCCTCTTGTTAAGTCCACAAAAGTGTTTCGATATAAAGCGAAGAGGAGCGCCAGTCATAAATAAGATGCCTCACTTCATTTATCTCAATAATTGAAAAGGAAATAGAAAAATTCGAAAAGAAGGTAAAGAAAGTAAAGAAAGAAGAAAGAAGCAAGATTTCCTTGCGAGAAATTCCTGTTAACTCCTGGACTTGCAGATGGTTGAACCTTTGAGCAAACGAAAATGGGATTTGGAATGGTGTGGTAGAAGAAGTCTCCTTGAAGATGCCATGGAACCACTGACATACCGTCAAGTTGAATTGCTCCATTTACTACCATCGCTGTTCAGTAGCAGCAACTCCTGCCGTCTCGTCCTCCAACCCCGCCATCAAATCAATTTTGCAACAAATGAGTGGAAGTGCAAATAAATTTACGTGGCCTTTGCGTTGTCGGTGGTCCAGCGGGGGTGTGTATGGGGCAGGAAAAACTCAGAGCTCTCAACCCTAGAATGCTTTGTTATTCATCTTCATTCATGCAAACCCGGTTGACCCTCCCTTAGTGGGAGCAGACACAGAGAGCATAACCTGCAAGAATGTACTAAGGATACACCTGTTCCTCGTTTTGTTGTTGTTGTTGTTGTTTTTGTTGTTGCTGTTAGTGCTGGATCATTGTATCTTCCATCCGACGACGTCCTTGCGCCTTCCTTTTATTTTTTTTTTCACTTACGCCCCCAACCCCCGGTGCGGGTTTACTGCGAAGAAATTTCTTTTCTCGCAGAAACAGTGAAAGCGTTCCTTGTTAGTATCCACGCCTTGGGTTGCGGGGTCTCAAAGATTTCTGCCGTGTTTTTTTTCACAAAGCATTTTTTTAGTCAGCCTAGTGACACCACACGTATATCATTCATTTGAAAGGAATCCGAGGGTGCACACGGAATCTTTCTGGCAGACTTGAGGAACTCGAGCCCGGAGACTTGGAAATTTAAGAAGGATGAACGTTGTGGAATCCGTTGATTTGCTCTCTATCGAGCTCTCCGCTATACGGCTCTGTTCTTCGTCCCCGTCTATGATGATCAAAGGGCAAAGCTGAACTTGATAATGAACCAGGACACGCTTCATTGATTGCGAACAAAGATAGGCTTTCACTAGCGACGATATGACGGTTAAGAAAATTCACTTTCTTATTACAAATCAGCACAGGGAGAGAGAAGAGTAGAAGCCCGTCTTCTACTACCTCCTTCGACCTTTCTACATTTTTCACGGAACCGAAGCTACAACGTCAAAGAACCACCACACAGCGCACAGTACTCGTACGCATACTATACACATCCTGTCGCTCCTTGCCACACACACCGGGGGGATGCCTTCACCCTGGCGTTCGACTTCTGAAGATTATTCTCAAAGGTTTCACTGGGGTGTAATTAAATTTCTCTCTAGTCATCGCGAATTTACCATTTTGCTCGCAAGGATTTGCATTTTAAATATGATATGGAGACGGGACTAGGAGGCAAATCGATGTATGCTGAACGGTTGTCCTTAGAGGCCCATTTGTTTTGATAAAATTTACTTTCCTGCGAGCAAGTGAACCTTGTGTATTTCATTTTTTTTATACTGGCTGGTAAAGGACTCCCAGCTCTACTTCACTTTCCTTTTATTTTTTCTTCTTTTAAAGGTATGCCAGTGTGATGGGGGTTGGTGGTTGGGGGAATTTTTCGGCTCAGTTATCGCTTTCTGTTGAACAAGCAGTAGAACATAAATCTCAATTCGTGGAAATATTGCTTCATGTTCAAATAGTCTTCACTTTAAAGCTTGTATAACAGCTCCGCGGCAAGTGGAATTTTCCTTTTTTTTTCTGCGTTTAAGGGAATTTCTTTTTTGACTGTAAAGTGGATGAACATTCACAAAAGTAGACTATGAAAAATTGAGATCCGCATTTTCAATCTTGCCTTTTAGAATTTATTTATAGCGGCGGCGCTTTTTAAGGTGTTTTCACGGTTTTCGTTTTTTTCTTCTTATAAATTTATAATGATGGAATTTGATTTAATAATTGTGTGCTTTTACCGCATTCCTTTGGCTTTAACTTCTCCTCATTGTTATAGAATTTTTTACAAATCATTCACAAGGTTTTTCATTAATATTTAAATGGTTTTTTAGTATGTGTATTCGGTATGATCTGGAGAGAAGGTTAAAAGATCACTGTAATATCCGATGAGCCCCATTGCATCCTTAATGCAAATTGTCACAAAAATCGCTGAAGTAAAGAAGACCTTTCAGCTGGTAAGATTCTCATTTTTTAACCATAGATCGTCATCAACATTGTCCCAGGTCGACCAGTGGTTTACGATTTCCCAGTCACAACCGACCCAATACCTATTTTCATCTTATATGAGTACATGCTGTTTTTGACTAAATGGCTGATCCTTTAAGGGTAATATTCCTGGATATGTTGGAAAAAAAATTGATTTAGACACTTTGAACATATGTGGGCTCAAAATACATAATGCTATACCAAGCACAAACTCACTGCGGCTAGAACATTCTTGTGTAAGAGATCTATTTTTGGTAGTTGTTTGTTTGCTTTAGAAAAGTAAGAAAAAATAGGCTGTCAATAAATTGGAAAAAAGCTGAAAAATTAAGAAACATGCCCCAAACGGTGTCGTGAGCATTCGCATCATATCCAACGATGAGGCTGGCTCCATGACTAGCCACTTCCTTTGCCGCATCAAAGAGACTGGAGCTGTCCAAATTGCCCTCCTATGGCAGGTAGACAGATCTAATCCACGTAGCTATACCACCTTTTCTGCTGTGCAAGCAGGCCATTACATTTTCAACGTTGCTGAGTTTAGACAACATAAAAGCGTTAAGGTAGTTTTTAACAATTAAACAGGTTCTTGGCTTACCTTCAGCATTTCTAGGATGCAGCAACCTGTAGTTAGAAGTCCTGATTCCGCATACAAGGCTTTGGACAATCCAAGGCTCTTATACCAGGACGACATCCTTTCCCTTTGAAAGGCGTAAGCATAAACTGGCAAATGCAGCCTTGCTGTGGTGAAGATTAATCTGCGCTACTCTCAACATCGTGGTTACGAGTAGCGGGACAAATCTCGATCACCGTTATGTCAGAGTAATATCTCCCACCGAAAGAAGTTGGGCAAAGTCCCCCAGTTCGTCCTCCGTTTTAAACGGCGAAGGAACGCCTGAGATATTTGAATCCTCAAAGGATAAGAAAAGAGGTTCATTTGAACCCAGGGTTGGTAGGTGCGTATCCTCAGGAACCTTAGCATCAGCAACTTCTGTACCTGTCACACCCGCAGTTCCCGAGGCCTCACAAACTGTAGCCGCAGGTAGAACAGTTGAAACCGTCCCACTCTGGTTGAGGGGCAACGAATCTTTTGTATTGTAAGGCCTCAGGGTAATGGAAGAGAAGCCGTAGCTTATGACTGTGGGAGGTTGTTGTGTGACATTGCGTAAAGTTGCGTAATTAAACTTTAGGCGGTCACCACATACTCCCCCCCCCGAATCTTTTTGCCACTGTTGAAGCGGAGTTATCTCAAATTGGGTATGCTTCAGGCCATCGCGTGAATCTATCGACTATCCTTAAGATACAAGAGTATCTACGAGATGGGGGTAGGGATCCCACTATATCCATGTGGATATGATCAAATCTATTATTTGGAAGCTTGAAAGCTTCAGTTGGAACACTTCATCGATCACCGAACTCAAAGTTCAGTGATCTAGCCGTCTCCCGTTCTGTCCCGATCGTGTATATCGTGTGGGAGGCTGTTGGGTGACAATGCGTAAAGTTTCGTTTCGGTCACCACATGACGCCTCCAGATTTCGCTAGAGGTCCCAGCGACTCCTCGCTATTTTAGAATGTAACCGCTCGGCCGTCACCTTTCGGATCCTTCAGTTTCGTAATCTTCCACTAGGGCGCCTGTAGCTGTGGATTACTCAACCGAATTATATTCAGAATAGCTTGAGGCTCGGTTGGTTTTGCTGGGATCAAGGAATGCGCTCTTGGCCGATTCGGGATTTCCTCCCTCCTAACGACTTTGAGTTTGGCGGCTGGCCATGCTTCCCCAATTTTGGTTATGGCTATCTTATAGAGTTTGACAGATCTCTGATCGTCACAAGCGATGAGCTGCATGCAGCCCTAATACCATCCGCCGTCGCGACAGTAAGAAGCACTGCCAGGATGCTCCTGAAGGATTGGGAGCAAAAACGTCGCAAGCCTGAAATCAACTTTCCTCCATTTTTCAGGCAGAATGGTGCCATTGGTCGCTTTTGTCGATGACGGCGATCACGATCTGACCTTCCAGCACTTAGCTGTAGGTCTTAGCAGTAGGAGGAAGTAAATTCTCTTTAATGTGGTCATAATTTATTAATACACAAAACAGCCCTCAGGGGTGTAAATAAATGAATATTCCCTTAATTAACAACAAAACGCCATTGAAATTACATTAACAAGGGAATTTTTGGAGCAAAACGATTTCATGAGGTTATTTTTTTAAATTTCACAAACATCCCCTCACTAGGGATGAATGAAATTTCGAACTTGCAGCTACAACGTAACAAAAACACGGAAAAAGGAGATTTTATTTTATTCATAAAATATGCTAAGTGCCGGGAGAAGGATATTTAAAAATATTTTTTCTTAATCGTCTGGGAATAAAAGGGATAAAAAAACAAATTCTGCTTTGGGAATTTCTGGATGAAACAGGATGAAAGGATTGAGTGTTGCTGTTTGAATTTTTGGGGTGGATGATTGTGCTGCTGCTTTTAAATTAACATGTAACCGGAAATATAATTGAAATTATTATGTTTATTTGTTAAATGAAACAAAATTGGATAATTTACTTCCGTTTTACATCCTATACGAGAGTAATATGTAGCTGCCGCACACACACAGCCATACCCAACCCACATACAAAAATTTACATTCAACAAATGTCTCCCCGAAACAAAAATACCCGGGTAATCCCCTTAACAACCTTCCAGTAACCATCATAACTTGTCTCTGAAAATGATTTTTCAAAGGGGATGAAAATCATCCCTTTACACAATCCCTATTTGAATTTGAGATGAGCATGTAACATATGCATGGAACCTGCTGTGATGCCAACTTCTCCCCGGCAGCACTAGGTGTAAAGTGTTTCGACTACACACATACGAGCAGCACTCTGGTTACATTCAACAGAGAGAGCTGCTTTTGGCTGGCACCATATCGACACATTAGTTCTGGATGCTGAAGGATATTATACACAAAGTTTTCAGCACATATGTTTCTGGTTTTTGGGATTTTTTGGGCAACAATATATACATCTATGTATGTGTTGTATATGACTGCAGCAGAATTTGTGTGTGAAATTACACAACATTTCGCAATATTGCGCAACTAAATTTTGTGCAATAGCAATGGTAACACGGACGCTTCTGTGCATCAGAAATTCAAATTGAAATTTATTCAGTTCAACTGGTTTATGGCGATTTCGTTTTTTTTATAGTTCAAGGAGTGATCCTTGTTGTTGTTGCTCCAGCATGAATAAATCATTTTTGTGTTATCGAAGCATTTAAATTTTTTAGTTGTGAATTATTAAAGGACTTTGAAGTATTGAGTAAAGTTTAAACTTTCAACAAAATTTTTCGTCTAGAAGAACTTTGTGTACCAACCGTCCTCTGCCCCTTTAGCACAAATCACTCGGTAATGTGTACCGAAGTTCCATTTTAAGATCATGAAAGAAATTCCCGAACTTCCTTTCGCTCGTGTTTCTTATTTTTTTCTTCATACAACCCATAAAGTCCTCGTTAGACGACAAAACGACAACTACGACGACAAACGATGACGACGATTCCTAAGTTGTCTGTCTGTTCAACGGTGGCAAATATGAAAGTTAACACAATCGCCTTAGGTGACACAGAGAGAGAAAAAGTCAAACAAAAATTGGGTCCCTTTAGACAGCGCGACGGCGGCCATGCCCGGGCAAAAGATGAGAGAGATGCTGGTGGTGCTGATGACAGCATCTATCGTGTCTACCCCTCCAGTACCACCTATATAAAGCTAACAAGGAAGTTAAATAAGTAGGCAGTGAGTGAGTTTTATTCAAGAATGGCATAAAGTGCCCCGGGGTCCTTACTTACTACTATATGTATATACCAACATCGTTTGTGGATGCCCAAAAAACTCGTCGATCCACACTCCACTCATTCTACCCGAATTCACTGAGAGCAAATGATGGGAAAATTTTGACGACGGTACGTCAAGACTCTTTAGTATTCAATTTGACTTTCGTATAAAATTCAAGTGGAGCCTTGCTTGTACCATCAGTTCTCTGGCACGAGTGTTATATTCATTTGAAGGACCTTAGTGTGTAGCATTTGGACGTTCAGCATTTCTTTTTATCGCTTTTACAACCGTTCAGTGCCATTTTTTTGATGTGGTGTAATGCATTTGATGATTGATGAGGTGGTAACGAGGGAAACTTAAAAGGGAGATTTCATTTGAGAAGGAGGCTGGAGGATGTTTGATTTGAGTATTCTGAGTAACGAACGAGATTTCATCTTCAATTGATAGTAGAACAAAAGCACCTTTGTATCATTAGAGTACGTAGAGATTTGATTGAAAAGCATATATTTGTTCTTGTAAAGTTGATTGTATTATTTTTTAATAGCAGCTTCAGTAGTTTGGCGTGAGACTCCATTTTTATCCCACCGCTGCCCCAATTTTATTGTTGCAAGTGATAGTATTAATTATTTTAGTAGCAGCTTCAGTATTCTAGAGAGGAGTAAGACATACGACTCCGGTTTCATCCTACCGCTGCCACCATTTTTTTGAGCAGAAAGTGGTAGTATTTTTTCAGTAGACTAGAACGGGTTAAGGTGACTCCGGTTTATCCCACTCTACAAGCGTTTAAGGCATGTGACTCTCTTTTTATCCCACCGCTGCCACAAATTTTTTGTCGTAAGTGACAGTATTACTTATTTTGATAGGGGCGTCAGTACTCTAGAAGGAGTTATGGCGTGTGACTCCAGTTTTATCCCACCTCTGCCCCCATTTTTTGTCGCAAGTGATAGTTTTATTTATTTTAATAGCAGCTGCAGTATTCTAGAGGGAGTAAGACACGTGACTCAGGTTTTATCCCACCGCTGCCACCAATTTTTTGAGCAAGTGGAAGTACTTTTTTAGTAGTCTAAAAGGGGCTACGGTGACTCCAGCTTTATCCCAGTCTTGAAAGGCTTTAAGCTTGTGACTCCCGTTTTATCTCACCGCTGCCACCAATTTTTTGTCGCAAATGATAATATTATTAACTTCCCAGTTTATATAATAGGGAAGTTATTGTTAATCAGTCCGAAAATCGAAATCGCCATTTTCAACGCAAGGTCCCAATTGCATTTTAGGCATAAATTTGAAAGGAGATAAGTTTGTGTGTGCGTTTTTTCGGATATCGCGCGATCCAACAATAATACCGACTTCGTTTAGTTGTCAATCGTGCCGTGCTTCCGGATTTATAATCTGAAGAGATTTTCATAAAATTCGGTCGAACCGTTTTTTTTTGTTTAAGCGACGTACGTGGCTTTTGTACCTGCACAATATCGTGCGAATCAAAAACGGTATAGACTTCCTTGAGGTGCCAATCGACAAATTTTAACGAAAACATGCTCTGAATAAAATTTCATAAAATTCGTTCAAGACCTTTTTGGTTTAAATAAAAAGACTACGACTAAGTGTAACAAGGACAATTGATAGGTTTTGCTAATATTTAATAAGCTCATTGGAATAAAACCCGTTCTAAATGAAGTTATATTTTCTGGATTGAGCAAAGCGACAGCTTTCCAACACTACATCACTTGTCAGAATCTAGGCACCCTGTAAAAATCGTACGTTACCCTTTACAAATATCACAAATTCTTCAAACTTCATTATCAGCACTTTTTGCCCTGGGAACCGTTTTTCCCGTCCTACGGTTTCTGGAAATTGAAGCTCATCCTGTAATTTCCAGAAGTTACGGAACATTTGGCCATTTCGGTTAAATCTGAGAAATCGATTACATTGATTACTTTTGCTAATATCTCCTGGAATCGTTCGAATTTCCAAACGTAGTCATTTGCTTCCCAGTTTATCAACGTTTAGGAAAAACAAATTCTCTAGAAAAATCTTTTGGAGTTTACCATAATTATAGTTATTTGAACTAGCTTCTCTCAGTATGACTTTGGCATCAGTTCTGGTACTAGTTAATTTCCCACTAGTGTTAAACGTATTACTTATTTTTTTTAGAAGTTAGTTTATTCCGTCTACGTTCATCTTACTGTGAAGTGGATCGTGTGAACCGAAGGGTCAAACCCACGTCCGTATTAATTTATTTTAATAGAAAATTTACTAGTCTAGATAAGATAATGCGTGTGACTTCGGTTTTTTCAAACCGCTGCCCCCAATTTTTTGGCGCAAGAGATAATATTATTTCTTTTAGTAGCCGCAGTCTAAAAAGGTTAAGGCGTGTGACTCCAGTTTTATCTCACCGCTGCCACCAATTTTTATCACAAGAGAAAGAGATTTCGAATGGTAGGAACTGGGTATCTGGCCGCACAGAAGACCTCCAGCAACTACCAGTCTTTCAAAGCACAATTTATGGTGAAGCACTTGATTTAAAACTTTCGCCTTGATACTTTATTGATACTCTGCTGTTCTAGACTTATTAATAATAATTGTGCCTTCGTGTGGAGTTTGACTGGAAAATTTATGCCTCTTTCGATTATTTCTATCAGGTGTAGCGTAAGGGAAAATAAATAACGCTGCGCGGAAATAATAGTTCTTTACTCGCGTATGAACAGGTCTCATGTAGACAGCGCCTTGTGCCAAGCTCTGGGGTTCAGCACTCATTTTTCTTTTTGGAGAATCAATCCATAAGCTTCCTCAGCGGGCAATAATCGAAGCGCTACTAAGAGGAGCAAATTTAGAGCGCTGCTAATATGCTCCGAATGGAGTTTTAAGGAATTGTATGGGGCGAAGTAAACCGACAAACTTAGACCGATTCTCGTTTGTTGTGGTCGTCAAGCAGTATATTGCACATAGTGGGTACTTAGTTGGGGGAGCGCTCAGTAAAAGTGCTGTCGACACTCGCCTTTAGAAGGGCGAAAAGACAATTGTAAAAGGTAAACAAAAACCAAAAATGATAAAAGATTATCTAAGATCATGTATGAGTCACTTTTAAATCATTGCATGATATGATTAATAGAACGAGAGCTGGCAGAAAATATAGACTATAATGATGTCATCGACGCGTTTGCGGAAATGGAGCAAGAAAACCAGGGTTTACTATTCAAATGGGATGAGTAGAAGAATCATATCTATATGCAAACATAACATATATTTTAGCGTGCTGCGTGCTTACTGTTGCGAACGAAGGGATATGGCGGTTTTGAGTAAGCTTATCATACATGAAGCCATTTGGTGCTTGGTTGAAGTTTCTTTTATTCTTCTCTCTACTACTTTTCTGACCAACAGCCGACAGTACAAAAAAGCTTATCTTAGCTCTACTAGTTTCCATAATATTTTTTACCCGACCTGATATCCTTTAATATACTGGAACTCGTAGGGATTCGCCTGAAACGACCTTATGGTAGCATAATAGAAATCGAATTTTTATTTTAAAAATTTTTATAGAAATAATTTAAAGGAGGTAATTGTGTAGAACCATAAAAGATGTCAGGCAATAACCTTGGCTGGGCTAATCACGACATATTTTTTTGGTCTTGAGGTCTTGACCCATCATACAAAAGAAACAGAAGTGACGTCGTGTATAGCCAAAAGAATAATCTTGGTCTATGGCTCCAGGTTTTGTCTATACATTGACGACAAATATGGAGAGATGTAATGGCCTTGGTAGGATACTGACTCAATTTTCAGGAGAACTTTCAAAAACACAAACGAAATCAATGAATAAAAATTTTAAAAAAAAATTAAAACTGAAAACGAATTTTATCTTCAAATTTAAATTTATTTCAGTCAACTACCTCCCTCGGACAAACACCCTCAAAACGCTTCAAACGCTTGCTGTGGCCATACTGACCATCACAAAATTTTGTTAGTAAACTAATGCAAATTTCACCCCAGCATGGCTTCTAGTATGTATAACCGTGTCCTTTTATCTACCGCACAAGCTTTAAAATATGCCGCAACGGATGCACCACATCGATAGCAATCTCCTGCTGATGTAAATTATAAATATACCAGGACCCTTTGCTACCACCAGCAGCGAAACTACAAAAGTTCTCTACCCTTTAAGTATCCTAAATTCAGGATAAAACTTAATCCATGCCTTAATTGAAGTTTTAAGACCGGTAATCCTTCCCACAGATGAGGATATTATATTTAGATCTGCTTTGATAACAGGCACCCACAGATTCGGGTTGACCATGCCACACCAGAGCTTGGTGGTGGTATCTTATAGGCTTAATTTTTAATGAATAGAAGAGGTAAAAACCGGGGGTGGGGAGGGGGATAATCACTTTATAGATACAGAAATAACCCTCAGTTTACCTTATCCCCTCTACTTCTGAATGGAGAGAGGATCGTGACGATTTATTCGCAACACTATGTAGTATATGATAAAAAAAAAGTTACGAATTGAAATCCTGCGGCCCTTGAGCCCCAAAGCTTCTCTCTCTTTGCCTGTGTGGAAATTGAGTTAGCTTCAGGAAAGAGAGATTACGCCCAGTTTGGAATACAAATTAAGAACAAATGTAGGGAAAAAACCTGGCAGCAACAACACACCGAAAAAAAAATTGCACAAATGTCGGGAAAAACCATCCCCTAAATGTGGGGCGGGAGGAGCGCGTCGATAGAGACCAGGTTTTTATTTTACAAAACTTTTCTTTTTCGCTCTCCCCCCTAGCCCCCCCCCCACCTCTTTTTTGCAGTCGAGCACTTTTTCCTTTGAATTCAATTTTCAACTTTTCCTCCCCCAGCGATTTTGTTGTTGTTGTTGTTGTTGCTGTTGTACTAGAGTGGGGATACCATTTGATTATTACGGGGTTATTTCGCTCGATTTCCCTTCAATTTGATGGAAGTTTTCCCAACCATGCAATCTATGAATTTATTATGTTGGAAAATGCTCCGTTTTTGCATTCATGGCGCGCCGGTGTTCACGGAAGGTGTTATTTTTGGGATACCTGTGTTTTTGGTTGTTACAATTTCAAAAAGGGGGGGGGGCTGAAACGCATAATGTTCTGGGGTGCTCCGGAGGATTATAGAAAAATTTGGGTTCATGACTTATACAGAAAAAAATGTATTATATAGTTTGTTTATATTCTTCCAATATGGATTACACTCTTGAGCTTTTGATAGGCCCATCCTCGAACAATATTGTCTAATCAACAGACGAGGCTATTACCCTTTCAATACTTTTTTAACTGTTGCTAACATGATATTGATTTACTAAAAGCGCTCTTTAGAAAGGTTTACTCCAATCTAGCGATTACCTTACAGCAAAAGGTAATGTAAAAGCGAAATTGATGCTAGATAAATACGATATCCATGGAGTGGTTTATTATGTTCTAGGAAATCTATGTTTGGAATACACATACATTTCCCGGAAAGCAATGAAATAGAAATATCTCTAAAAAACGAATATATTCGATACACCAAAAAAATCGGTTTCTATATCGGACATCATAATTCTTTCTAATCGATCTCTATATAGCACAAAGTTTTATCTCTGACGATATATGAAGCCAAAAGCTGAAAAGGGCATGAATGTTGAATTTTTAAAAATCATATACATAGATTGGGAGTTTCAGTTACAGGCTCATTTTTCAATAAAAAAATTTTTCTTTTGTCATAAAAACTAAAATCGGACTTCACGCGGACTTTTTCCCCCAGTATGTAAAGGGCAATTTATATTTGATCAATAACTTTTTCGATTTCTCAAATAGTATAGAAGCCGTATTGGTAAAAATATTTACAATTCAGCTCATTGTTTCATATTACTGGCTAATTCAGCACAATCTATTGTGCAAATATTCTTTAAATAAAACATAATTTTTTCAATCATTCTTCTTCTTCGTTGTGTGGTCAAAACTACTTAAATATTAGATTTAGTTTTGGTAGGAGTGGCGATTGCAATGGCGGTGGCGGTTGGGGTGCCGGTGGCGATCGCAGTGGCGGTGGCGATTGCGGTGGCGATTGGGGTGGCGATTGCTGTAGCGGTGGCGTTTGCGGAGGCGGTGGCGATTGCTGTGGCGGTGACGATTGCGGTGGCGATGGCGATTGCGGTGGCGATTGCGGAAGCGATTGGGGTGGCGGGAGCAGTAACAGTAGCGATAGCGGTTGAGAGAACGAGTAAGAGCAAGCGACTGAGCGAGCACCGCTGCGACGAAGCGAAAGCGATAGAGAAAGTGCGAGCACCGTTCTCACGAAATAAGCGCGACGAGGAAGATTGAGCTGCTGAGAAAGATTGAGCGGCTTAGAAAGAGAGAGCGACCGATAAAGAACGAGTTACGAGAAAGAGAGAGCGACAGAGAAAGAGATACCTAACGAGAAGGAGCGACCGACCGACCCAGCAGGCCCCGTTTCGACGAAGTGAACGCTACAAGCGCTAGACCTTAACCGATCGGACCATTTCCTTTATAGAATCATGTATTTTAACTTTTCAAGCACTTTTATCGGTGTTGTCTTTGTTTGTTGCACTCGCCAAGTATGGCCTTCCTTGATGGTTTTGATAGGTCTTTTAGGATTTGGTCTGCACCACTGAGATGGCGAGTTCCTTTGTACGCTTGTCTAATTCTCCCTTAATTGAAGTCTTCCTGTATCTTAAACATTCTCGTGTTTAGATATTCCCTCTTCTTCTTTCTGCATTTGTCGTTGATGTTGGGCTATTCTGGCATTCGCTGAGGGGACATTTCATGTTTGGCTGGGGGCAGCTGTGGTCATGGACTTTTCTGCCACCGTGACCCTAAGCTGTGTCTAATCAATATTTTAACCAATTTGGCCACCCGTCCATTTCAGCTCATCACTTGACTTTTGGACCACAGGTAAGTCATCTCTGTGAATGCTGGGCGGTACACATTGTATAGTACTCCCCATTCCTACACCCTTAGGGTCGTGTTTTGGACCCCTATTCTTTTCAGCATAATGTCAGTGGAGTCTTCTGCAGCCGCCAGGGAGAACTCAATCGCAACTTGTCCTCGTCTAAAACGACGAGGCTTGGTCCTTCCAAGGCGCGCAGTAACCCGTAGAAACTTGGACTGTTCTGAGCCCTGCCCCAATTCGGCTATCGAGGAGAAGTCTCTCTTGCACGGCAACTAATTGTTCTTCGGATAGTCAGTCGCAAGCACGCCTATTCTGACATTTTCTGCTATTTGGCAAAAGGTCGGCTTTGAAGCTACTCTAGGCTTCGTTATGGGGGCGTCGTATTTCTTTTCTGAAGGCTTTTTCACACGGCTTTTCAAATTGTATGGTCGGAGCCTTCAGCCGCCGGTTATTGTTGCCTGGAGAAGATCTAGAGGATCTAACCCTCTTATTATTAAGAAAATCGGTATCCCTCTCTTCCTAGGAAGCCTATCAGCCTCTTAGCCAGCCTAAAATGTTTTCGTCTTGCGCCATCCCGTCTTCTCGAAGCGGTCTCTTTATCGGGTCACCTTTCGGATGGAGCAGAAGGTTCCCGCACTTTCGCAGGATCGCCTCTAAGGAGATCTTCTATCAAAGAAGGAGTGATCTTAGTGTACTCCACAACCGCTTGCAGGCTTAGACTGATACCGAAAATTCCCCTTTATTGGGGCCACATTCGGCACACTGCTGTATGCGTTCACTGGCCTTGTAGGTCGTCCTGTTGGGGTCTATGGAAGCCCCACAAGGGTTTAGTGTGTTTAAAGGTGCTCCATCAAAAGTTTCTTTGAAGGTGTCTATATTGATCCCACGAGTTGAGTTCATTTAAATCGAGCCTGGTATAAGGGTTACCTCGTTAGTAGTGTGCTCCTCCTCCAAAGGCGTCATAAAAATTGTATTTTAAACTCGAAATTATTTCTCCTCTCCCATTCATATTGGCGCCCCTTACCACCTGGCGCCTAGAGCGACCGCTCCACTCGCTCTACCCTAGGGCCGGCGATGGATCGCAGATGACGTTACCCATGATTTATCTCTTTGATGAACCGGCACCAACAAAGATTCCAGAGGCCGTTACTACCATTTGACCCACATGTTTTGCCTAATAAATTAAATTGAAATTAAAGTAATAATCTACTCCATTTTTCCATTAAATACCAAGAGAATATCTACCTTTAAAGGGTCGATAATAGTATTATTTACAAAACATCACAAATGTCGCCCTTGTTTACTTCTGCTGCAGCAAATAATCAATTCGAGAATAAATACCCGTAAACAAAATGATTCTGAAGTGCTAGCTGAATCTGCTACATCAGAATGCTTTCAACAAACGCATACATACATACATAGTAGTGAAAATAGTGTTGGTTTTTTATTGTTTTAATTTTCACTTTTGTAATTGGATCTATTGAAATATCCCAGCGGGAAAACTAGCGAGGGGTTACTCAGGTATCCCAAGAATTCATTAATGGTTTGTGTAACCGCTTACATGGTAATTGAAAAATTCTACTGCAAATTTAGTAAAATGGAGGTCTTTACATTGTAATGGCTAGGTAAGCGACTAGGTAATGACTTGTGAAATACTTTCGTTGGAAATGTGATGTGCTTTTATTATTCTTTGTCTTGTCGAAGCCTCTCTTCTTGAGTTTATTCCGTCCTCAAAACTCGTTCGGTGTGGATCGTGGCCAAGTGCAGTCAAAAAGATATCTTGCCAGTAAAATTCTCACCAAATGTAGCAGAAATGCAATGGTAATTTTGGATAGTAATGTTTTTAATGCTAAAAAGGGTAGCCAGAAATTTATTCTGCGTGCCTTACATGGTAATCTATGTATTCACTTAATACACTTCACCTCTGAAATAAGTCCTCGTCTGTAATGCCTACAGTAAGTACTTACCGCCCTAGGACATCCCTATGTAAAAGTAAGCTATTATTTCATCGCCAAGGTAACGGGTCCATCTCATTACCACCTCGCTTACCTAGCCATTACATTTCCCGCTGGGATAGTATATGTACGTATAGGGTGCACCTAGGGACTGCATTTTAAAACTCTAAGCCAGTAGCGCAATTATCCCACCAATGTTTGTTTTGTTTTGTCGTAAATAGAATTTGAATTGAATTTATAGTATGCATTGGAAGAATAATTGACTTGATGGCACTATTTATCACAATTTATGTTAATTGCGCTAATGGTTGACCAATTATTTGATGGAATTTCGAAGGACCTAATTACATTATCATTTGGTGTTGCCTGCTGCAATTTGCAGTAGAATTTGAACCCCCGTCAACCCCTTTTACCACAAATCCTACACCCCCTCCGACAAATTATGCAAAATACACACCATTCGCCTTTGGAACGATACTGTAGTTTATCCAGCAATAACAAAACGTCCAATATCTCCCCGCCGCCGTCCCCCCCAACTCCCCGATTCACTTAAGTGCCATTAAAGGACAGGTGGAATATGCTTAATTTGCATTTTCATTATCCCTAAATGTAGTTTAAGGTTAATGGGATTACAGGGGACAATTCCTTTGCACATAATTATGTTGTAAAAAGTTTTAAGATGTGGAACGTGACATGATTTCATCGTATCTTAAATGAAACTTCTCCTTCCACAATAGCCTTCGCTTTTGCCAGTCCTGCCACTCTGTTCGGAGGTGCTAGGCACTGTTCGTTTAGTGTAGCAGAGATGAGGTAGCATCCCCCTGATTATGTGATGGGGTGGCTAAAAATCAGAGCGTAATGTCAACGACTATTAATGGGGATGGATGGCTTGTTCAGAGATCTTCTTCTGGTACTAGTACATAGGCAGAGGACCGATGAGGCCATATTGTATACAGCACTATCTCCTCTTGCTGCTTGCGGTACAGGGCTAATGTCATTATCAAAGCCTCATGGAATTGCTGACAGAACGAAACTCTTTCAAGAGTGAAGGTACAAGGACAATGGAAACTGGGGCTGCGGGCAAAAATTTAGATATATACGAACTCCTCTAGCTCTTCTCGTTAAAATCAGTTTGGAGGACTTTGTTGTGTTTTTTTTGCTGCTGTTGTTGTTGTTGCTGTTGTTGTTGTTGTTCTTATGGTTGCCTGGCCCTGAGCTTGATTTAAAAGTTGTGTGCTCTTCAATTACAATTTTAATTGGCATTCCACTCTATATGCTTGTTGAATACAACGTTTTTACAAAGAGTGGGGGTAGGAAAGCGAAACGTTTTTCTGCATAAATAAAAAAAATATAAACTTTATTTTAGTTTTGTTTGTTTACATTCTCTGATCCTTAAAGTACTTTCCACTTGAAAAACCTCGTGTATATTTGTGTAACTGCATCCATTATGAATCCACAAATTTTTTTTTACTATCATTTGTTTTCTTCATACCAACACAACTTTTTTCCTTTTTCTGTGACAATTTGACAGGACTTTCCAGCAAATATTTAATACAAATTTCCCAAGCATTATTCTAGGAATTCCCAAGCATTATTCTAGGAATTTTATAAAGATAAATACATGAGGTTGTCTGGAGAAATTTAAAACTTAAGTAAAATTTTTGTGTTGTGACTCCACAAGTTTAAATCTGTCTAACTAATTATGCGCTGGTTTAAACAATTTTAAACTTAAGATTAAAATTTCAGTTAATATCCAAGCACTATTCCGGAATTTTCGAAGGTGTTGGGGAATTATAATTCTGGGAATTCCTGGCTTTTGAGGTATTAAATTAAGAATTAAGTTGTTTTGCATGATTTAAAAATGAAAAAGCTTTAACGTGTTTATTTTAAGGTTTCACACGCTCTTTACCTCTAGTTAGAGATCCAAATGGGATTATAATTTCCTTTCTTCTTCTTCTTTCTTTAAGATGGCTTTTTTTGCGGGCACTGCGACCTATTTTATTTGGTGAATTGGGCCAAGGCCGTCGTTAAAAACCTTCCAGGCTAAGGCTTTTGATATACCCTTTAGTTTAGAGTTGAGGCGGTCTTACAAGAGACAGTTCATTTGTCCCGTACACGATAGTAAATTGTACTGAGGCCTCAACTGGGATATGAGCGGGTATCGTGCGATTGTAAATTACGAAGTTCTTACTTCTTTTGCGCAGGAAAATATCCAATTTGAACTGCGCCGAGGTGAGATTGTAAATACGAACTGGAGAGAAATTTCGTATATTTTTGGAGGAAGTGAACTTTTATACTAAAAAGGCAATCCTTAATTTTTTGAGGGAGTGAAGTTTTGTACTCGAGAGACATTTCTTATTTCTGTTTAGGTGAGGTGCGATTGTAAAATAGAAATATACTTTCTGAAGGCACAGCTTTCATACCTAATCTGGATCAGTTAATGCATAAGAGATTCAAACCCGTGATTCTGAAGTCATGCCAATATCTACAACTACAACATTGTCTCCGCTTTCGGAGCTGGAGGCTAGTATTTGGGATGACTTCGATATAAGCAGGTGTGTGACTTAATAAAAACCACAAATCAAACAACTGAAGCCATAGATAAATATACAGCGTCCCTCTTTATACAGAAATTGCAAACGCAATAGATCTACTCGCATCGCAACATTTGAGCCGTTCACTATGTGACGTGCTAGCAATACAATGGCGCCTCGTCTCATTGAAGTGAGACACTGTACTGGTTAAAAAGGAAAAAGAGGCTCCTCTTACAAACTCATTTTATAATCGTGTCCTACTCCACACTAATACCCTTGATGAGATGTCGTAAGATTTGGCTCGACCCCCTCCACCGCCTCCTGATCCCACGTGAGATTTTTCAAATTTTAAAAATTCTATAGGAAGTCGGGCCTTCCGTTAAAATATAGAACTGCAGGAAAGGCCCTCGCGGGTAAAATCCGTGTACATAACCATAGTGAAGTCTGGGTCAGTCGATTATCAAATTGGGTTAGTTGCCTGTCAAATTATATCTGCTTCGTATCCATAAAGAAGAAATGCCATCAGCAGATTAGAAGTGTGTAAAAAGCGCATTTTGAAAGGGGGGGGGGGGTACTGATAATTTGGACCCCTTGCCCTCCTCTATTCCACTCGCTTTTTCCGCTTGTAGTGGACACACAACTACAAAAACGTGAGCGCTCACTCAACAAGAATTTCATTACGCTAAAATTCTGCGCCTTTCTGTAGTTCTATATTGTAAGGGCCGTTTGCAGGTCAATGTTACTTGGCTCGTACGCTGCAGCATTCGTCGATTTACGCGTTTGGCTGGCCGGTGGCGAAACAATCGAGAGGCTACTATCTGGAGTTCGTATAACCGCGTAAAAACTTTTTGTAGAATTTAGCTATATCTTAAGGCTATAAGCTATATCTTACACAGATGGTCGGTAGGCCGTAGCCTGAAAGTTTTCGCCTTGAGGCCAAGTATTATCAAACACGCATCGGCCGCAAACTGTATGGGCCTGTAGTCCAAGAAAACTGACAAAAATCTTTGTGCTTGGGTCTTTATCGTCAGTTCTTGCCTGAAGATCTGAACTTATAATCTTTGTCATTCTATTTAGCTTCAACCAATTGAAATTTGAATGTTTGTTCCTCTTAGTTTTGTCGATTGTAATGAAGCTTTTAGCTTGACGAGCGTCGCGCTGTCTTCATTTATATGACGAAATAGCTGGTCAACCCAATACATGATGGCCAATCTTACGTGATCGCCGCCTGTGAGATAGATGAATCTACCATCCTAGCTCCGTTAATTTATGCTTTGTCCTTACTAGAAACATGTGATCGAGCGTAATAGTGATGAGATATGACACCCTTCCCAATTGTCTAATTCGCGTGTTCGGATTTAATTTTCTGCTCGAAATCAACGTATTTCATTCGTTTCCGCTGATCGACGAGGTTCAGACAGCTGCCCGAGGTCCATAACTGGGTCCGTTTACGGATGGGTGGACACAGCTCCATTACACATCCCACAATGGACCCCGATAATTGCCTTTCTTCTACATCGATAACGTCCGCCATTTGAAACTCTCGCCCGATGGCCAGGTCCCGTAGACACGCCCAATTCTTCTTGGCTGGTGGTGGCGTCGTTTTCTTTTCTCTGGTGGCGTCGTTTTCTGTTTTCTAAGCGCATCATAATTTCCCTCGAGCAAGATAATGGTACGATCCGTAATCGGACCCACGCATTGCACGTACGTCTTTGAGCGACGCTCGGAGTCTTGATCAAATAGTAGTCTAACATCGCCGAGTCGTCGATAGATTTCGCCATGAGAGTTGGTGTTTGAATGAATGGCGGAAGACACTGTTACCAACGATCAAGTTGTTTGACGCTGCTAATAAAAAGAGAGGCGTAAACCATTGTCGTTAATTTCTCCATGTACGAATTTGCTTATATCTGTCCTTCCCAACCGATTCGATCTGCACTTGAATTTGCAATGATATCTCCCGCGAGTAATAGCAATTCGGTTCGAGGTATTGTATCCAGCGTCTGTTGAAGCTGATCGTAAAATTCGTCCTTGTTTGCGTCGAGGCTGGTATCGGTTGGCGAATAAACGGATGCGACCCATAGACCCATGTCTTGATCGTTCCACCGATGGTTATAACCGCCAAACGATCGGACATCGGTTGGAATGCGATAACGCTGCTGGTAGCCCGTCGCCGGTCTCTCCTTTCGCACCACCGTAATAGTAAAGCGTCATCGTTTCGTCGATTGCTGGTGGGACGATCGTCAATGTCCCGGATTCGGTAAGCTGTAGTTCCGATAGCGCAGCAACTGATATTTTGCATTTCAACAATTCCATTGCTACGATTTCCTTTTGACCGACGTGATGATCTGTTCGTACCTTCCCCGCGGCGAATTGAATTTCAATTTTCGGTGTGACTAATTTGGGTTTTGGCCAGTAACCCACTTTACACCAGCATCCCTGGACCCCAGCGCTGGTGCATCCAGGGCTTCCCCAGATGAAGTAGCATTATTTCGTAAATAGTTAGCTCGTATATCCATGCGGTTTCTTGCCTAGTTTCTTGGTCCGATTTTGGCCAATTCGGCAGGTCGACCACCATCCTCCTTTCACACCGTGGACATGGGACCAGACGATGCCGCTACAGAACATTACATACTACAAAACAGTAGGAGTTTATTAAGAAATATTTGTACCTGTCCCATATTTTCGGTTCTGTAGAATCAACAATTGTAAATGCCGCCCCAATTTTTGGTGCCCGGTAACAAATGTCCAGGCGGCCCACCCCTGGATCGGACGCCGCCACATGCTAACTAACAATCATCTCGTCATCTAACTACTTAGTTGCAATTAACTCTTGATTAATGTAAATTTAAGACAACATTCAACCGCTTATAGTCCTACTTTATGGCTACGTAGCCGTAATAATCTCGTATTTCGTTTTGTTAGGCAATAAAACCCGTATCCATCCACCTGTAGTCCACCCGAAAACATCACAGAACACCGAAATGCCACCCCCACCCACCATGTGCACCCCCAAAATATGGAGCCACTGGTTTGGGGCAATATTTGACACACGTCCCAGCCATAAAAGTAGATATTAACAGGCACAAGCAATTGCAGCAACAGCTTAGGTAGCTCATAAATAAAGCACTTAAGACTGGAATAATGAAGAGTAATAACGCGGCACATACGGTCATGAATCTGGGGCCAGGGTCCCGATGCCACCCCCGCCGATTTATCCACCTGAGAGGCGGCTGTCACGTTCATTAACAAGCCACCCATAAAACGAGCCAAATCTTAATCGTTCGCCTTGTCTTATTGAGCGATTACCATGCGAGCGCCCTATGTGTCTCTCTGCCTACTCGCCTACCTGGGCCTGATATTCGTAGCGCTCACACCTGTGGCCGCGCTGGGTTCCAATGTAATTTCTGCGGTGGATTCGCATTAAATGTTAATATGGCGGTATATGTTGGGAATAATATTATTCACCGGCACCCAAAACATCAAAAATTCGGGGAAATGTTTACACACGGAACACCGACGAGAGCCGGCGTGGAGGCGCTCGCCTTTAATCGCATTTGATAACAACCTTTCGCCCTTGGAAATTATTTATCACAGGTAACGATGTAATTTGCTACCTTCTAGGGGTAGCGTGCCAGGAAACAGAGCAGAGCCGTGCCAGCCGTACACCACCGGGCAACCGTTTGTGTTGTGAGCCGGGCCTGTCCTATTGAATCATTCAGGGAATGTGTTGTCAGTAAGAAAAATGGACCAGGGGGTAATGTAGTTGGTCCAGGACTTCAATCTTTTTACTTTTTGGGGGGTTTTTTTGTTGGTCCAGTCGATGAATGCGGGTGGGTGGCCAGAGCGGAGCCAAATGAGCACTTAGGACGCTCGTTTGGAGAATGTCTCATTGGTCATGGTGCAGCATCCCTGGTAACCTACAGCAGCAGCACGTGCACGAGATTTAAAAATTTTATGCTCTGTAATTCCTGTGGG
The DNA here is from genome assembly GCA_949987705.1 of Thereva unica. Lineage (NCBI taxonomy): Eukaryota > Metazoa > Arthropoda > Insecta > Diptera > Therevidae > Thereva > Thereva unica. Next base: position 87,717,003 of record OX465285.1, read on the forward strand.
ATAAATAATACTTTTTTAGGATTTTTGGGGTTGGGACAAGCCTTTAGAGAATGATTTAATTAAAAAAAATAATTAGGAACCCTTCTTTGGAGTTAGAGAACAATATAAGCTGAAGTGAACGAAGGGGTTAAACAGATGTGGGAAATGGACTACCTCAGCGACCTTCCATAAAGTGCCTTTAAACTACTTCTCATAAATTTCCAAATCATGTTCTGATTTACATATTTTTCTACTTGTAAAATTGCTCGAAGACTTCGATGGTTAGGTCATGAAAGTCGTATGTCAGAAGGGAGAACAGTAAGCTCCCAAGCCTGCTCGCTCTAGCTGTTACATCGCCCCAAATAAGAGAACAAATTTAATCACTTTTATCTAATTTCTGGAACTTTCGCCCATTTTCTAGTTCGTGATGGAGTATTCCTTCGTTCCGGCAAGTTTGAGAAGCTTTGTCTTCAATTACGGTCCATTACAATACTAGTCCAATTTTAGTTTAGTACATAAATCGTTAATTCAAACTCCAACCAAATAATAGTTCATTCAACTTCCAACAGATGGCGCATAAATCATCACACTGCCCCCTTCTTAGGATTTTTCGTCCCGAACAGCTGTCCAACCTGGACCCGGCTGATGATATGGGCAGAGCCTGTCTATGTGCACGACCTTCTTCTTTGCTTTGGGTCCTTGTAGAATCCTGTAGACAACATCGTTGATCCATGTGATTTTATAAGGCTCTTCATAATGGCGCGGAATTTTATGAGATTTCCCTTTCCGGGGATTTAAAAACCAAACGATGTCCCCTTCCTTGTATCCACTAATGCTCGCTCGGAGGTAGTACCTTGGTTTCATCCTATCACTGGCCGTCTTAAGATTCTCCCTTACGATTCTCTCAATTGAGGTTCCCACGTCGTCGTCGTCGTCGTATTGTCGTGTTTCTTTTTCTTTCGCTTTTACTCGAGGACCCTTACTGCCGACACAAAACTGTGCATTCACGACACCAATTCGTAACATCCTCCCGCATGTGAAGCCAATAGAATCTCTACTTTATTTTTGCCAGAGTTTTGTTGACACCCAAAAGTCCTCCTGACGGGCTACTATGACACTCCTCGAGAATATCTGTCATTCCAGCAAGGCCTCGGTAGCCTAGAGAGCAAGGTGTCTGGCTATCATCGCAGAGGTCCCGGGTTCAAATCTCAGCAGCGCCACGGTCCTTCGCCTTTTCCATTTTTCCCACCTACATAACTTTCCTTCTTTCTTCTTCCCTCTTTACATTCCTGATTCCTCATGTCATAGCCTTCGTTAGTCCTTCTCTGCTCCACCAAAGCGCATCGGTTGGTTGATGAGACTGAACTCGTTTCAGGAGGCATAACACTCCAGCGAGTTATTTCTCGATGCCCCGATGACAAAGTCGCGATAGTAATGGCTAGGAGTAGGTGGACTAAAAATATCGCGGGTACGTTGTGGCAGTTCCTTCCTTCCCGACTAGAGCTGCTGTTCGACATTGCCCTCTGTACGAAGAAAATAGATTTTCGACAGTATAAAGGGCTTTGTCTGAGCTTCTTAGTCTTCCACATAAAAAAACGAGGGACTGGCACCTGCTTCCGAAAAGAGGTACCATCAGCGGTTTCCCATTTGCGATGCAATACTCCTCCCGGGACGTTCAGTGAATCTCATTGGGCCCAGTAGCTCTTCAGGATTTCGCTTCTCTCTGCGATGTCCTTCCATTTAGGCTTCTCCTCGTATTCTTTTCATGACAAAATCGGAGAAATATCTGGGTCGTCGCGTTGCGCATCTCGGATTCCCTGGTCCTCACATCCTGTACTTGGCTCAACCAACAGTCTCCTCTGACAATTTTCCTCGTTACGCCAACGATATTTAAAACCTGATTCGCATGGTCGGCGGAATAGTGCAATGTCCATTGGAATTTCCTTGTCGCGATATTTCATCATTCCTTTTCCAATATCCAAAAGGAATCTGTGGGTTGTCATAAAGTCCAAACCGAGTATACACTCGTCTACTATGTCAGCTTCCAGGAACGAATGTGTAAACTCAATGTCGCCGAGTACTAAATCCATCATTGTCTTCCGATGTAATTGCACTAGCTCTCTTGTTACAGCTTTCAGAATGTACCGGTCTGAGTTTTTCAGCCACTTTCTACCGACCAAGTCAGCCCGGATGACCGATCTTGAAGTACCTGTATCCAGGGTAATTGTGCATCATTCATCACCGAGTTTCCTCTCTATGACCAAGCTGTTGTTGCTACGCTGCAGTGACGATGACATCAGGGGCTTCAATTTTCCCCACCAAATCCTTCTGATCGCCTTTCTGCCACAGCATGTTGAACCACTCCTTCTCCGAGGAGACTCCGCTCTCCTTCGCTTTCGACAACTCCTTTGTAGATGGCATCTTAGACGACGACGTACTTCCGAAGTGTTGATTCGATGGCAAATCTTCTCAGTTGTATTGACTACCCTGAGGTGGACTGTAACTCCGCCGTCGCCTGGCCCCAAGCCCAGGGTGTGAAATGAGGAAGGTGATCGACCTGCCGAATTGACCAGAATCAGGAAATTGAAGAAACTAAGCAAGACACCGCATTTTTCAAGGCGGGACCGATGAGCAGCGTGTTGGTTGCGAGGACGTCCCGCTCGGACCGCCAGCTAACGGACCAAAGAAGAAGAAGAGTTGGACTGTATTCCTTGTTGCTTGCTTCGTTGCCTCGTATGCCAGCGCCTATACCAAAAGTGCGGCGGTAGTCTTCTTTCGGACAATCTGGCTGCCTGTTGTAAGTCCTGGTCAGCAAAGGAGTTAAGAAGACCCTCTCTATCTATCTCTTGACCGAAACTAGCATATGCCAAATGTGCCAGCCTCTGGATATCGGCACACAATTGCTGTAAAGTTTCTCCTGGCCTTTGAAGTCTATTTCGAAGTTGAAGTCAATAAACTTCTTGAATGTGCTGGTCGCCGTATCGCAACTTCCAGCCGTAATTGTTTCGATGTTCTGCGGGTATGGACTGCAATATTTCTGCTGCTGTGCCCCTTAGTGATAACTTTAAGGACATTGCTTTCTCCTCCTTAGTCCAATAATTACCCGCTGCTGCTGCTTCGAATTGGAGGTTGTAAGTAGGCCATGGACTTTGTCCGTCGAAAGTTTGGAGGCTGAAGTTCCCTAAGTCCAATGACTTCATGAGAAGCCCAATGACTTCTTTACCCTTTCTAGGTCGGCTCGGACAGTTCATTCAACTTCCAACAGATGGCGCATAAATCAGCACAATTATGGGGACTTGACTCCCAATCCTCATAGGAATAATTAGAGAGGAGGGTGTATTGTTTAGTTATTTTATTATTGTTGTTTACCCGAAGGCTGTACAAAGATTACTAATTTCTAATTATAAAACAATCATAAACTAAACGTTAAAATACATCAATGCTTACTTATCCTAAAATTAATATCTAAATTTGGTCTAAAGTAAAGTATTTTTGTTTCGTTTGTGTACAGTGGTTCTTCTGTAACATGTTGTTGTGTATGACCATTTTTAACATGTAGATGGCGCTGAACCACCTTCGCAGTCGGGTCGCCACACAATATTATCCATTAAATTCTACCAGACTTGTACTTGCAACCGGACAAATTTCCTATTATTTTGGTGAAACATTTATTTGCTCTCAGCTTATTGTGATGTGATGTAGATTTGTGAAGTCCTCGCAATTTCGGAGCAGAATTTCTTCTAGCATTTGAAATTTACTTTTATCTGTCAAGCACGCCCAACAACAGTTTACTGTTGAGCCATAAATAAATTTCCTATCTTACTTCCACCTGGAAGTAAAAGCAAGAATCTTTTCTTAGAACTGCTCCAACTTCTCGTTCCGCCAATATTTACATCGTCTACAGGCAAACGTATATTCCTTCCTCAATAGCAGCCCCAGTCCGAATTTCCGATCAACACTGCAGCCTCCCATCTATCTATTTCAACATGCCACATCACTTGAAAAGTGGGGAACACAGCATTGTTCTACACCAAGAACTTCTTAAGCTTAAAACTCGATACAGAAACACCTTAACGATAGGAAGAATCGTCTAGAATTATCTCCTCCTGTTTTCAGGTGTTAAACAAAAAAAAACAAAAAAGGAATTGAATGGAATTATTTAAGTTTGAAGATCGATGTTGCAGCAATGTCTTATTGGATCCGATGCTTGCAGAGGGCGGCCAAGACAGGAGCTCTTGGGTTTTAATTAAATTTTAATAAAATTTAAATTGCTTCCAAATGCTAAAGCAATTAGGAGTTTTAATTAAATTAGAACCTTAAAGAAGAGATATAATGAATTGAGGATAAATACAGGTATAAACGCGTGACCAGTAAAAATTTCCAAATATCTCACGTAAATGTTTTGTTTCAAGGTTTTGCTTCTTAAAGTTAATTTCAGCATCAAGGATCACCAATAACTACAAAAAATGGAGATTTTTCTTATTCTGTAAAAGGAGAGCGTAAAAATTTCCAAGTGACAGTTTGAGAATTGTACATAGGGTCTCTGGGCATTTAATTGTTTTTGTTTTTGTCCTGTTTAGGTTTTTCCTTCTTTTTTCAAGCTTGTTTTATTTTCCCTTTGAGGACACTGATATTTTCTTCCAAGGTTGTTTATATTTTATAAGAAATTTGCTCCTTGAAGGACATCGTGGTACGTGTGATAGGCAGCAGTAAATGCATAATTCAAAATTGATTGATGTTTTTTTTTTCCAGGATTGAATTTGTGTATTTGCCCACAAAAATTAGTTCAAATTCGTCATGTATTTCTCAGGATGTCATTCTTAAATGTCGAGATATTTATGATATCTCTAATACTTAATACAAAAGAAATCACTCAGGGAGAAGTTTCATAACTAAACTAAGCAACCTTCATAGAGAAACCTACCTACCTAGAGGAAATATTTGAGTTGGCTCAACAGATTTAACTTCTTTTATTTTAAAATAGCTGGAATCCGGTGCGCTCCGCTGAACCCATAAGCCAATAGTATGGCGTGCGCCAAAACAATTGGGAATTTCAAAATCGCTTTTTCCATGGGCAGTGAAAGTATCAAATCCCACCACGAAAGTACATTGGAAAAGAAAAGTGTCACTCCGTTCTAGAGCGACAGCTGGCTGCAGAAAACGTGTCCTATCGACTCACAGGATGAAATGTTTTTTAAAATGTTAGTACTCACAGCCGCACAAATTTGAGGTGTGCAATTTCCGGAAAATTTTTATAGCCACTACGTGACCTATTAAATCACAGCTTGGAATTACTTTTAAAATGTAGTACATAGGCAGTAAAGAAAACATGTGCCGCTAATGCCTTGGCATACCACTTTTTGGTTGGTTTTTGGGACCGCAACTAACTGAACTATCGAGTCAGAATTTCAAACTATAACCAAATTAAAGTTTGAACATTTTTATACTGGAAAACACAGCTGTGCCAGGTCTGAGTCGTTGCTAAGTGTCACACCACCTTTTATTTTACTGTTTTTGTACTACTTAAACGTTAGTAACTTTTATACCCCTTACTTTCTTTATTGTAAGAAATTGTATTTGAAATTGTTTTGTTTAGTAAGTCACAAGAAAGCTGTGGACCAATTTTCAGCCATTTCGGAATTTTGTCTCCTTAAAATGCTAATTTCCCCGGACTATTACTAAAGTCGTGCGGTATTTTGATTCTTATATTTTCCTTTCTACTCAGCAATCTGCTATAGGTACTGCAGGTAACGCCTGATCTTCATTTCGCCCTTGATCAAGGTGATATTGCAATACTAGTTCTTCTAGTTTTCTCCAAAGCATTTGACTCTGGGCTTCACTCGCATCTCCTACATAAACTTAGTCAACGGTATCACTCGAGTTTGTAAGATTTGCCTCTTTTTTTTCTTTTGAGCCAGTACAATGTCATACTGCAAATGAGGCCACGTGCTATTGTAATTCCAAAATGACAAAAACAAACAAGTTAAAAAAGAAAGAATAGAAATATCAATAAGGAGTTCGTTTTACTAATTTGATTCTAATATGTCTCAGAGTAGGTAAGAAAGCTATACCTCTACAATATATATTCATTTTTTACAACGTCAGCTCACCTAATTGCAAGTTGGTAATTTTGCTGCCGCAAAGAAGTAAGAAATGTCTCTCCAGTTCGTACTGACAATCACACTTCGTCTTATTTATCTCGATACACCAAAGGATTTTATTTTTGGACCGGGACATTTAAAAAAATTGTGGTCTCAGTACAATTTACCATAGTGTAAGGGACAAATGTATGTACTGCGTCGTGTAAGTCCGGTTCAACTCTTCAGTCGAACAACTTTCCTGGAATTTTTGAAGGATTTTACTAAGAAGAATACAATAAGTGGTTCGACGTCAATCTACATAAAATAAAAGATCGTATCTACACAGATATACACTATCCACAGGACCATAAAAAGGATGGCCCTTTATGTATAACGAAAAAACTTTTACAGATTAATATTGAGAAAACTAATTAAGCAGAGAAAACAGAATTATCCTTTTTACCTTTCATTTATGACCATCCACCCACCCTTGAAGTTTCCATCAAAAATAATTAAAGCTGAGTGGAAAATTTCTGTCCACTTTTCTCCTCTCTTGGCCCACATTTCCCTTTTATTACAAGTAATTTTCCTATGATAAGGATATGAAAATTTAAAAACGTTCATTCTACTTTCAATTATTTTTATTATTACACCCCTTCACCGCCCCCCATGAGGAGCAGAGCATATCACTTTTACATTTCACATTGCATACATGAAATCATCTTCTGCACAGGAAATATTATTCCTCGACTGTGCGACATATTTTATGGCGACACCAGTTTTTAATGGTATTCAAGATTCAACAAAGCGGCCACATTAGACACGGGAACACCCCAATATTACCCTCAATCAAAAATTTTATGTCATTTTAATATTATCCTGTTTGTGTACAGTCTGTATGTATATCATCATCACAGCCGGGTGTGTGGGGGTGGTTTTACAAATCATAAAATGTGAACCTGGTGGGGATGTAATAAAGTCGTCAAGAAACGTGAATGTGATGTAACTCGAACGACTTTCCGTGACAGCGGTTATTATGATGCATGAATAAGGATTACATGGAGCCTTCTCCTGAATTGTTGTGCGGATTATTATAGTGATAAGGATGCATAACGAACTTTTATTATAATTAACAGGAAAAAAATTGATGCAATTGTGTTTTATGTTGAGATATAGTTTAAAGTATGCTTAATTCGTCAACTTTAAGAGTCTATTAGAAAGGATCTTGATTCAGTGGTGTCTTATACCAAGAAAGGACGAGATATGGGTCTCTATTTTATCAAGTTGTTTAACAGATTGACCATTCCAAGAATATCGAATTTCCACATAAAACCTTTTTTGTTTTTTCATATGGAAATCCTTGTAATATCAGTTTATCATCTCTCAATGTCTTGCAGTAACCTTAGCTTGAAGGATGAACCTTTACTTTAAACTTCCAGATTTCGAAGGAGTTTGAAGTACTGACAGCAGAAGATTTTTCAAAAGTTAAGCTATTCTATTTATAAATGAACTTCTAAATCGTAGTGTGAGGCGAAAAGAAGAACTTGAGGTCTAGGAGGACTAGAATCTAAAGATGGCGTCTCATGTAGTGCTTGGGATTCTTGTGGTGGCAACTGCGAGGCATACCAATGGAGGAATTTCGCCGTAGGTTCTTCATTAGGACCCTACAAATAAAATCAGAGATACTGAAGTGAGGTATGCCTTACCTGTTTCTCATAAGAGTCTGATGAGACAATCCTCATTGTAAATGAAACGAGGCAATCCCACCATATGCCTTACGAATTCGGAAAACTTTTTACTCTCAACCATTAGTTTACTCATACAAAGCTTTCATTTTTGTTGTTGCCTTGTTTCAGACCGTTTCTCGATTGATTACGGTGGTGAAGCAGCGCTGGACATGGTTAGTACTAAGTTAGAGGACCGTTTCGTAAAACATGACTCGGGTTTAAAAGAACGAAAGAGCAATTTGTCAGCCTCTGTTTTCCACTCGAAATCGGGTTGCAATCATTTTTCTTCGCAGGCTCACATTCTTAATCCAACCATAATCTATTAAAGCCTGCCCATAGATAGGCTTGAAAGGGACTGGCCCCATCATATTAGCCTATCCTCTCTCATAGCATAGTTACCAGTGGCCACCGCTATTCTGCTGATGCTGAACACCTTCATCTTCCTTTGCTATAAATTGTTATTAGACAATATACCACAATTTGACAAAGGTTATAGGTCAGCAAACACTAATAATTTTTGTTCTCTACCATTATTTTACACTATCACATCGTTATATCATCATACAGAACGACTTCATATATTCCAAGATAACCTAGTTTGGTATATTCTTAACAAATCGCAAACCCAACTTGCTGAGAAAAATTGCAATAAATATCGCCTATTTATTTTTTCCAATGTAAAAACAAACGCATAGGTACCAGGGCGGGTTTTTCTTTTCTTTTCATTTCAATTGATATATGAAGTTGAAAGGCAGTTCACACAATCAGTGAGATAACTGTCTTTTGCAATTTATATAACGTATGTTTGGTTATTTTAGGTAATACTATAATTATTTTAATTAAATTAGTAATTTTGAAGAACAATTCAGTATTTGGTTTTGTTTCAGTAAAATAGATTTTTTTATGATGAAGGGCTAAAGGCCCGTTGATGGCATAATGGCGGCGATGAATCTCGCCTGCGAAATTTCCTTTGCAGGTACCCTCCTAGCTCCAATAAGTACTCAACGTCGGCTCTGTTGGAGCGCCCACGCACAGGTAAGAGGTGATTCATATCAGTAGGTGGTAATCCAGGGTCTCCCAACGTCACAACCCCTAACGAGCAGCCCTTCTGGGAGGGCCTCGGTACCCCTGGTCAAGTTTTGTCTCATTTTGTTTGGAATCAGAGATTCCGCGAACCCGAGGTTGGATCTGGACTACCACCCGCTAACTCAGCGTTAACCCAGTAAAAACGGGATTAAACCCCACCTTTAAGACCACCCGGCTTAACTTTACTCTGGAATGAAAACACAGAAGAGCGCATTAAGAAAACCCCTTTCGCTTGCATTGGGAAGAAATGGGGATTCTTCCCCAACATAGATCGATGGATCGACATAGCGATTGTCGCAGTCTTAGTATGGTGGCCAACCTTGAGTAGGTCCACCGCGCTAAACAAACTACAGAAGGTGCAAAAATGTGCGGAGTTAGGCATAACAGGAACACTTCGCTACCCACCTTTAGACGTCCTCAATGTTAAGTTATACCTCCCTCTTTGAATCTTATGACAAGGGAAAGCGCAACTATCGCAGCCCTTAGAATAAAATAATCAGGATTTTCGACGGGAATCACGCCTACAGGCGGCTCTGAAAGCACTGGGCTCTTGCACAAACAGTTCTAGAACTATCTTTGAATGGGACACTCCTTCTATGGGTGCCAGGTCACCGAAATATAGAGGGAGATTGTAAAGCTGACTAGGAAAAAGGCACGACCGCCACTCTCCTTCCAGAAAAGTGTACTACATCTCCTCTGTCACCGCCCAGCCCTAAGCAGAAGGACACTAACCACATTTGCTGAACCCTTTCTAAGCACGCTTGCGGAAATCTCGAATATTGGGATCCCGCAGCTAAGAAAATTCATTGCGTCCTCGAGATGGTTCAGCGAAGAAACGACACTTTAAGTTCAGGTTTAAAGTGGGATCACCATGGCACCACAATGGGCCTATCTTGTTGACACGAACAGCTCAGCCATATACCTAACCTAACCTACCCAATCCAAACGCCCTAAATGCCCTTTGCAAAAAAAATTCACCCAATTGAAAATTAAGTACTTCTACATTATATTTTGCTAGCTGGAAGACGGTGCGCCTCACTGCCAATGGTATGGCGTGCGCCAAAACAATTGGGAATCTCAAAATCGCTTTTCCATTGGCAGTGAAAGACCCAAATACAACAACGAAAATAAATCCGAAAAGAAAAGTTCGTTTAAAACCCCAAATCACCCCAAATCATTTATATTCCCAATAACAATTCAACAGTCTCACTGGCGCTCTTGTCGTGGTCAGATGGAGGGAGTGTTGTTGCCCGTAAACGAATTTCGCACGACTGTAGGACAACTCATCTGAGACCTACCAGTCACTCACGTAATAAGACAACAACTCGACAAAAATGCATCCTTCATATTTTCAAATGCAGTTTGATTCCAGAATAACTTTCACATAGCACCAATTCAATGCTGTTCTAAATTACTACAGGTAGTTAAGCTGTATTACTACAAGCACAATTTCCAAATTTTGGTAACCCCCCAAATAAAATAAAAACTTCCAAATATCTCTTGTGTTTCTACACGACATATCCTTTATCCCTCCAATATCCATCTAGACAATCCACAAAAGATTATTGTTCCACCTCCAAGAAGTACTTCAACATTCCTGGTGTGAATCTACATGAACCTTTCACATTTTTATCCTGAATGATAAAATTGTTTTTTTTTTTATTTTTTGCATACGATATTCGCCAGAAGGCATTTTCCTTGTCTTTTTCGTCGTTATGATGAAACAAAAATTTCCCTTGAAGAAACATCGAAAAGACAACGAGACAAAAATAAATGAAACTGCGACGAAATAAGATACCGGAAAAGGTGAATGTGACACGTATGCCTCCAACCATAATCCACAGAGAAGATAGAACTGTGGTGAAATTTATCCTCACGACAACAAGGATGTCTCTACTTCAAACGATAGTTTCTGTGTGGCATGTCAGTTCGTCGTACCAAAACCGGATATAAGGTTCATTATTATTATCACATTGAACCTAGTAGAACACGCTACCACACGGCTGTGTTTTAGCAATGTTATTTCGGGAGATACAAGGAGCAATGTTATGATGAGAAAACAAGGAAGTGTTAAGGATGTTTTTTTGTTGTATTTGTTTTTCGTGTCCTTTTTGAAAATGAGTAGGTGAAAAAGAGCAATCAATCTTTTTTGTTGAAGTTGAAGGTTCTTTTTAAATTTTCTTTAATTTCCGGTTAGTGCAAAAAAAATAGCATGAGCTAGACAGACCAACATTTCATCCAGCTGATTCCGTCGATCTATCTTTGATTTTGCTTTTTCTTTATCCTTGAAATAAGCTTTCGCCGCAGAATCCCTGGTCGTCGAATTTCCTTCTCAATCATATTACCAATCAAATAAGACCCTTTTTGGTTTTGATTTATTAGGTTGCCTGGCTGAAGGAGAGAGAGGAGTCCCTTTTCCTGTTCCTTAAATCCCGGTATCATAAACCGAGAAAGAACCATACCAAAAAAAAAAGACGGAAAGGGCATAGCCGAAACAGGATTTAAAATTCAAAGTAATAATTCGCAAAGGAATCAAGCCAAAAAAAAAAGAAAAAGCAAAGGAAAAAATGAAGGATGATCCGAATATCCTTAACAGGAAACAGAAGAACAGTTAAATGCCCAATGAAAGAATGTAGGAGTGACACCTTATCCAAGTTAATATGAAGGGCATCTTTCTTACAAGATTCTCTCCTCTGGGGAAAATTCAATTTTCATGTAATTGCCTTATGGCAAGGCATCTCTCCCAGGATGTTGGGTGTCCTGATGAAGCCACCACACCCCGCGCGCCCTGTCTTCCATCTCTCCCTCTACGCAATCTATGCCCCATGAAAGGTGCCCATTATTTGAGCAATAAATTGAGTTTGAGATTAAATTTACTTTTTACACTCCAATGTTTCAGCCATCAACACTCTGGATTCATCATCTTAAAAATCGTGTTTGCGTTTACCCACCCACTCTCGCCTCGCCTCGCCGCCTCCATCATCTCCTATCCAACTATCTACAGCCAAGGAGTGTATATTTACATCTTCATGACGGAATTAATGAGAAACGAAATAAAAGGATCCTAAAAAGCTGTCTTAGGAATGTCGAAATTATCCTTCTTAAGTAATCGTGACAGCTTTTTCCGCGATCATCGGTCGGGCTCCGACGTCGCGGTGCCAGGGGGGTTTATTAACTTAAACGTTTTGCCAGTACTTTGAAGATGACGGAATTAAAAGTAAGACCGGAATTACAATGTTTTAAAATTTTTTTTTGTTTTGCGCTAAGGGTAGAAGAAAAATTAATTTCAAACAAATTAGCACAAATGACAATTTTATTTAAATAAATGGGAATAGGGGACACGCGGAACGGAATTAAGACATGAATGAAAAAGGGTGTTTATTTTGATGATGAAGAGCAGGAAGGGGGGATGATCCCGGTCATTTTATTATGCGTAAAATTTAATGATGAAAGTTAGAATGATAAACAAAAGAAATCTTGCACTAAATTAATCAACAGGATATGATGTTTATTTGTACAGGGAGGAAAATGAGAGCAGAGGCGGACAAAACTTCATAAAAACTCATGTTTTATGGAATTTAGTTATAAATAAAATCAAACCAATTACAATGATTACAATAGGCTTCAACTAAAACAAAGAACACTTTACATATCTTCTCCTAACTACCAAAATTAAATTGTAGATAGGGCCGCTAGGCTTATCCCAACAACCCCATGTGGATTGCCCTATAAGGCCCACACAAACAATCTAACGCCTTGCCTTATTCGCGCTTTGTCATAAGGAATGCCTCATTTGGCCGACTCCTGGAAGAAATTTGGCCGGCCCCTCGATTCCGGGTTGAAAAAGGGAGACCGAAAAATTTGAAAATTACAGCGTGGATGTGTGAGTAATAACTGTAGAATTGCCGATGTCGAAAACCTTATATTTTTAAACACGAATGTCATTTTACCAATACGGTCTCCCAACTGAGTACTATTTACGTCCAATACTGCTTAACCTCTGAAATCTAACCAGAACCGGTCTTTTCACGGTCACCAATATAATTGCCTAACCACAACAAAAATTAAAGCTTTGTATAGGTTAAACTAAAGCTTTATGCCCCGGCTTCGCCAACCTCAGTTCAATAATGCTCAGTTCAATCCATATAAGTGGCTTCACCGGCACCGGTTCATGTTCAGTTTGTGCTTGAAATTGTTGTTGCTTTTTCGCCAGAAGTCAAAAATGCAAAACTTACTATTCCAGTTGATTACTCTCTTTTGAGCGAGCTTCTACGTTCAAGTTCAGTTCGAAACCAGTTGGGCGAACTGAGGTTTTTTATTCTCAGTTGATTATGTGGAAATTGTATGCGAACTGAGATTATTTTGTTTAAAGTTCAGTTCGCTAATTTGCTGGAACTTGCGCAGTTCGACCGGCGATTATCAAAAACTGATAAGGCATACCTCACTTCAGTATCGCGGATTTTTTTTGAGCGCTGTTCATGAGGAAACTCTTTCGGTGTGTCCTTCGTCCTTTGACAACTTTTGCATTACGAATCTTGCTAGTCTTAATGTTAAATGGACCACAATAGTCCACGCCTTGTCGTAGGTAAATTAACAATTCGTTGCACCAGATTGCATCTATGAATGAATACATTGCCTTAGTTTGTTACTTGCGTCGATGGTCCAAAATCGCTTACGCAATGTATACATAACTTAAACTGAGGACCACCGTGCAATGTCAGATCGTACACCTCGACAAGGCCTGGGCAGCATTGCACAGATATGCGGTAGTGGTTTGTATGAGTTACGTGTTCTAACCTTGCTGGATCGTACACCTCGACATGGTATAGGACAGGAGAAGACGACCTCTCCGGAACGAGTCTGATGAAAGACTGAATTTGGCCTGGTGAACCGGTTTCTTTTATAGCTGGAAAGCTCGTCGGGGTACGAAGCTTTAAAGCTTCGAATTGAAGCTTTCAAAGAGAGAACCACCTGGCCTGTTGGTTGAATATTTATTTTTCTAAAGCTTTTTTGAGAGAGGTATTATTAGTAATAAATCGCGGTTCGTTACAACCAGCTGGATGTTATTTATTTGGAATTAAACGAAATATTAAAACATGTTAAAAGAAGTCGAAGATTTTATCAAAAACTGTATGATTTCGCTAAATATCAAACCCTAGAAAGTATCACAAAATTGAACTTTGCTCATTTCGAGCTTTACTTTACTGTGATTTAGTAGCTTTGGCATTTTATACACAGAAAACGGATTGTGGAAATGGATGCGGAGGTCAAAATAAGTGGCTGTACTTACTTTTGCATTGCTAAATATGGGTATTAAACAATCTCCACTGTACCTTCCAAAAATCATACCCAAAAGTTTAAAAAACTACTTGGAAATAGCTGCATTTTGAATTATCCTGAAAAAATTTGCAAAACTAGATTTATTCTGTTTGTCCTTAAATAAAACGAATTCATAACATAAACAACTTAGATCTAATTTTATCCCTTTAAAAAATGGCAAACGTATCCAAGGATGCCATAAAATAATTTCTCGATAATATTTTCGTTCTTACAGGATTTCTCTTTCATTTTTCATTTCATATTTTATCTTTTAAAATTTCGGGTAAAAAAAATATGTCACCCATTCCAGTTGTTTACTCTTTTTTATCCTCCTCCTTGTATTCATGCCATTTCCAAAATGCTGCGATTAAAAAAACGATTTGTCTAAAAATATATTCAATAAAAACTCGATTCTGGGATCTTCTGCTATCTAACATCATCAATGAAAAGGGTGTTTACCATTCTACAAGACCTTTTGGTATAGAATAAACAAGTCATCTGGTGGTAAAAGGCCTCGTAAATATTGTCGATGTTGTAATAGATCTCAATTTAGTTGTTGTAATCTTTGACAAGTATCTTAAAGCGAAGGGGGAATACAGGACACAGTGTTGGGTGGTTACAAGGAAGAAATGAGGAGGGTGAGTATGTACCATATGACTGATAAATGAAGTTCTCAAATTGTTTTAAAAATGTTTCACATCTTACAAATGGTGTAATCCCTAACAACCTTCATACAATTCTATGAACAGCACGAAATAACTATAATCTAAAAATTTGATGTAAAGATGATAATAGTCCGCACCATAAAAGAAGGGAATTATTAAAATCGCTATTTCTATGACCAATGAGAGTCTTATTTCCCCATAGTGAGCAACCTCTCCAAGTGTGGTTCTTCTTCTTCCACGGCTCTTCAGCCCAATTCGAGCCTTAGCGTCCATCAGCTTCTTCCTCCAGACGTCTCTCTGCCCCACAGCTTGTCTCCAATTTCTTATATTGAGCAGTTTTGCTGCATCGACCTTAACATTGTCCTCCCACCTTGACCGTGTTTGCCAACTGGTCTTCTGTCATCTGGCAATAGGTACAGGGCTTTTTTTGGTATCCTTGAGTCATCCATTCTTTGGGCATGACCGGCCCAACGTAAACGCAGTAGCTTAGCATGTATCGAGAGTTTATACTCTTTGTATAGATCGTACAATCCGTGATTGCCGCGTATTCTCCATGCATTATCTTCATTGATTGGACCGTCGGAAAACCTTCCACTCGAATATATCCATCTTGACTGCGGATATCTGGGAGATACTCCATGCTTCACATCCATATGTAGCTACTGTACCTATGATGGTTTTGTAGACTCTTTTTTTTTGGTTTTTCTGTGGATGTCTCTGGATTTCATTACTGGCAGTAGTGAGAAGTTCTGTTTGCGGCGTTATTCTTCGTTGTACGTCTATCGTTTCATCGTTTTCTTCGCTGACTGTGGACCCCAGCTAGTTAAATTGTTTTACCCGTTCGAAGTTATGTTCCCCCTCAGGTAGTGTTGTGGTTTCTTCTTCTTCTTTCAACCCTTGACTCAATTAGAATTTTTCTTTTTTCTGTATTTATTTGCAGCCTTTGGCTCCTTCTTCTAATTCCGTGAAAATTTCTCTAAGGTATGACAGTAATCTAGCAAGGCAGTTTATATCATCGGCATATCCTGCCAATTGTTTTGATTTGTTAAGCAGGGTTGCGTTCGCATCAATGTTTACTTTGCGAATTACTCCTTCTAGGCTATTTAATAGCAAGGGCGCCAGCTCATCGCCCTCCTTTAGGCCTTGCTTGACTGGGAAGGACTCCGTCAATTCTTCTTGTATTCTGACTGTACACCTTGTGCTTTCCATTGTCATTTTTGTAATTTTTCTATCTTTTGGGGGATATTTAGGTCCAGCATTGTTACATAGATTTGCTCCCTGTCGATGCTGTCGTATGCTGGTTTAAAGTCGATGAAAAGTTGATACACGTCAATGTTGCATTCCCAGAATTTTCGGAGGATTTGCCTTATTGAAAAAAGTTGATTCATTGTTGACCTTTTTCTTCTGAATCCAGCTTGGTGTCCAATTATTGCGGCTTCCTCATAAGGTTCCGCTGGTGTCATTGGTACGTTGTAGACGGGGTTCTGGTACATGTTTGATGCTCTCATTTGCGTTCAGCAGCTCGCTAAAAAATTCCTTCCATCTTTTTTTACATCTTCGCTGCCTGTACTATAGTGCCGTCTTTTGTTCTTCATATACCAGAGGAGGGTTTGAAGCTTTTCTTGAAGAAGTTTACTTCTACTTCAGTCTTGTCCACTGTATCCGCATTATTTATGTTTAACCTTGGACCTATCTTTTCTGCTAGAGTTGCCTGATAACTCCTCAATACGGTCTGTCCTTGGAGCCGATCAACGTCGAATTTCTTTAGTTTTTTGTTTCTTTTTTCTTGAGTGGACAGCCGACATCTGAATCTAGCTTTAACTAGGAAATGGTCCGATTCTCAATTCGCACATCTGCAGGATCTTATTGGAATGATACTGGAAGCTGCCCTTCTGTCTATGAGTATATGGTCTATTGGATTGCAGTATCTTTCACTGGGAGATTGCCATGTGCATTTGTGAATGTCCTTTCTCGGGAAATATGTTGTGTTGACGATCATATTTTTGCTCATCGCAAAATCGATAACACGTTTTTCGTTGTCGTTTGATGTTTCGTGGAGACTTTCCTTTCCAATGATCGGTCTGTGCCAATTCTCTCTTCCAATTTTGGCGTTGAGGTCTCCTATCACCATCATGATGTCATTGGAAGGGGCCGTGTCGTATGTGTGTTCAAGCTATATAATAGAAACGCATGTGCGTTTATGATTGAAAGCTTGAAGAATTTCGTTCGGAGTCGTATTGAACATAGTCGTTCACTGATTGGCTTGAACTCAATCACATTATCTATAATTGACTTGTGTATTACGAAGCCTACTCCTAAGTGATATTCCCTTCCGCAGCCATAGAATATCCTGCAGTTGCCAAGGTCCATTGTCCAATCTCCTATCCATCTGATCTCTTGTAACGCGAGTAGTATTATTTTATATCTGGTCCTTTCGTCTAATAGTGACTTAACTGCTGCAGTTCTGTACATACTTCGCGTGCTCCATGTTCCGAAAATCATTTTCAGGTGCTGTTGCCGTAGTCGTTGCCGTTTTTCTCGTTCCGAGGCTTTCCTTCGGGTTTATAACTGATGTGTTTTTACAGGGTGCCCAACTGATGTGTTTTTACAAGGTGTAGTTAGCCCAACGCCCAACCCCACTACCAGGAGGATCGGATCCGTGAATTATACCCCATCGAATAGGGTGGCCCAGCTATACCCCCGGGCACTGCGTACGTCCGTCGTCGGTTGGTTATCCGGGAGGCACCAGCGAGGAGGTGACGGTACCATTTGCCCCCCTAAGCAACCTTTATGCAATTCTAAAAACATCACAATGTAAAGATGCTATAGTCCGCACCATAAAAGAAAGGAATTATCAAAATCGCTATTTCTATGACCAATGAGAGTCTAAAGTAAGTCAGCAAGTTTGGTTGTTAAAGCATAAAACACCGGATCATTTATATTTTAAACATGCGTTCTCTCATTCCCTTCTTTTATGGTGCGGACTTTACTCAAATTTATTCACATCACAATTTATAATAAATTTTAATTTCAAGCTAATTTACGTTATTTTTCTTTGTATATATATTCTGAAAGGATCCCTTCAATATGGTTTATTTCTCCCGGGTCCTTTTTATGGAAATAAATAAAACCAAACTTTTCTATTTCATCAATTATCATATGAATGTAATACCAATACCACAAATCACATCAAAAACGTGTGTTTGATAAAAAAAAACATAACAGAACTGAACAAAGGTGATATATGTATGTGTGTATATGAATTTTTATTTATTTATATTTCTTATCCAAAAGCAGTTAAACTTTTCAAATAAATGTCTCTCTACCCAGGTAAAGGTGCAGTACACACCATGGAAATATACGACATCCCTGAGATGGTATATGCGTACAGCATCTAGATTTATCACTTGTGCCTTGCACCCTTACATGACAGATAGACTAGACCCTTTCATCCTATATCATATCATAAATTCATGAAATTGAAAACATCGAGAATTAAGGTTCATTCAGGGAAATAAAAATAAAAACGAATGGTTATGACAAGGATGCGAACATTACTAAATTTTTGACGAACACAACAAAAAAAAAAAAACAAATATTTATTTCTGTCTGTCTTCGGACTATGCTTTATGTACTATAAAAAAAGCGAGATAGTAGCCGTTGATGTCAGGATTCAGGACTAATATCGCATTCTTGCACGAAGTTGGAATTTTCCTTCTCGGCTCCTTTTTTTTTAGTATAATATCTTCCGGTAATATTTTTGTAGAGAAAGGGCTCTGTTATTTCTTTCTGCACAAGTTACATGGAGAGTGAAGGACAATCGTGGCCAGGATATTCAGGATATATACATTGGTATATATGTATATTGTACTGGGTTTTGTACTGTCGTGTTATCTACTAAATTGGGTCTTCCATGTCTCCCTTGTGTACAACAACAAAAGCGACCAGGACACAAGAACTTGGGCAGTTCCTTTCTAAATCTACCGTTTAAATTACATCAATGTTGTTCTGCCTCTGTGCTGTGTCTACTGTCCTGGAAAATCGATTGCAATAGTTGTCCTTAATTTATGTAGTAAGGAGGACTATATTGAGTTAATTCAAGAGTGATAGGATAATTTTTTGTCTCTTTTTTGTTATTTTTATGTTTATTTTTAAAATTATTGCTATTCTACAAACTTTTCCACTCAATACTCATAAAATTAAATTCAGTACTCTAGATGCAAACATTAGTCTTTAGTTAATGACAAAGACACTGTTTTTATGAGAACGTTTAGACTGATCAATTAGAATCGTTCTCAAGTGGATTTGGACTCGAGAGATTTTATACGACTCTTCAGGAAATTAGAAACTAAATTAAGTGACTGTGAGAATTCGTTCGAGTTCGAGTTTGATCGGAAATTCAAGTTGGATTTTGTACATTACCATACAAAAACACTGCACTGTATGAATATATAGAGATGGCAGCAAGGAAGAACTTGATTATTCCAAGCTCTAGATTTACGCTTAAAAATACCCACAAATTCATTTGGTTATCTCCTAATGAAAAGTACAACGGAAAGCCGCCCCTTCTCTCACCTTCTTCCCGATAAACCCAGTTAGTTTGTTCGTTTTGTCCGCCTAATTCTACTCTTTCATCAGGGATTCACCGAATTTAGTTCAATAATTTTCAGTTCAATCGACATAATGCCCCAGTTCCACTGCACAAGTTCGAGAAAATAGGTGAACTGAACTTCAGTTCAGACCTTAGTTCCCAGATATTGAAGTGAGGATAAATCAGACCTCAGTTCACTCAACTGGACACCGAACTGAAGTCAGACATAAAAGCTCGCTCAAAAGATGAGGTGGGTAAGTAGGTCAGTCTAGATTTACGCAGTGTTAGTGTGTGCAGAGGGTTTACAAAGAGCTCTAAAGCTGCTGACAGAAATATGCGTGCATGTGGCAATAGATATTGTAGAAGTGTATGCTTTCGACTGCGATCTCAGATATAGTTTCCTGCACAGAACTCATGCAACGCAAAAGTTGGTTTCGCATTGCCGTAATCGATATAGCGTCAAGTGCTCAGACACAAGAACACACACTACATATGGATATCTGTGAAAGACAAGACAAAACGCAAGCACGCAATTATCTGTTTGCCAAAACTTTCCGTATGTTGCGCATGTATACCATATAACAGCAGAAAATGGAGGCCCTCATACAGACTAAAGTTGGAAACAGTTACGTGCATGCGTACAGTGCGTGCGGTATATGCAATGAATTTTCGCTGATAGACAGTTGCGTATTTAGTCTTCTACAAATAACCAAAAAATCCAAGCGGCGAGTCGTAGTTTGGGTATTTGAGATAGTGGCGAATGCGGTATTGGAAGTAGACCAACTTTTCCATTGCGTGCGTTCCGTTTACGTAACTATATGTCAGTTTGGATTTGAATGCACGTACTTCTATTATATCAATCACCTTACGCACCATACGTATGCTTGTATTTGTTTCCAGGTTTAGCGTCTTTCGGGCGTGCTTTGTGTTTAGGATCATATCCAACGATGCGGCGTGCATTATAACGGGAATTACACCCATAGAGATACTGGCGAGAGAAGGTATGGGTCTCTATGATCCAGAATATGTTAGAGGAGAGACAAATGGTGAGCGTTCAATGCTGCCGCCATCTATGTTTTCGACGACATTACTAATTCATATTTTAATCACAAATACCACCACCTCAAAACCGACGAAAGTGTTTCCTAAGTCCAAAAACTTTCAGACAACACCAAGCTCCCTTGAAGGGCTTCTCCCTCGCTGCCACTTAGACTACTCTATATCTCAGAATTTCAATTTACTAGCATGGAAACTGATGCACAAAATAAATCCTTAAAATTACAACAGAGAAAAGGAGTTTACCAGTATCCAGTTGCTTGGCGCAAATATTAATGGTGTAGCAAAAGGACGGAAGGAGTATGGCTGTTCGAGTGGTCGGAGTGAAAATGCCATGGCAAACAGAGAGAGAGAGAGCTGCTCTCGATGTAATTTATTCCCTATTACAAATTAATGTCATAAATACATTTGCCTGTGATGCCCCGAAGGATATTGCTGGCGGCGTTCCTTAAAATCCCATGGCATACAGAGAACCCCTTTTGTACATGATCTCTATATAGTCGAAGACGGATGTGATTGGTTTCGCAAGCAGAACCGATAACGATTGATTGAGCATTGACCGTCAGCCCCAAGGCAAACATTCCGGATGTGGCAGAAGCACTTTGCATAAAATTTTCGCCAAAAGGATGCAAACAACAAAGTGGGTAGAAAGTCCTTCCCTTTCAGGGTTGTGTATTGATTTATGTGTAGCAAGCCCTCAAGCTGGTGCTGGATTGTTACAACCAAAGAGACTAGTGGTAGAGGTTGACGCGCGGTGTTTAGAGAGCTTAGTGTGCTGGAGGAACCTGAAGGCTTCACTAGCAGGATATCCCACCACCGAACATGGCTGATACTTTGTGGGCAAAATGGACGAACAAAATTAAGTAGTTAGCAAAAAAAAATTATAAGTACAAGGTAAAGGCTTCTCGTCGGTAAAGTGGTGCGGTGTATTGGGTCGACATTTTAAATACGCCTTGGGAGCCGAGATCCAATCGCAAGGCACGCATTTCATCCAATTAGGCACTCTGTATTTTTAGCACAAAACATTGTTAATTTAGGATTTTCTGCCTGCTTAAGACATAATCATTTCTGCCGTCAGAAAGAAAGGCAGTTTCTGATGAGTCTCGTAGCTAATTAATCCCTTATGAAAGATTTCAGCCAACACAAAACGGATTATATTCGAAACATAAGCAAAAGTTAGATAAAACCTGCTCTGGCAGGGCAACGTACAATTTGATGAAAATGAAAGGTATGTAAAGTGCGGATGTCCGACGTTTGGGCCACAGTTAATATATACATAAACGTGCAATATACACAATTTGGGGCACAGAGGAAATCTTTTTCTTTTGTGCGGATGGTCCTGTACAGGCAGAGATATACAGATATAATATCCACAGGAGGCGGAGGATACTGTGGTAACGGGTGGCGGACTCTTGGGCTGTACAGCAATGAAGGTGGGAAGGAAGCTTAATTGCAAAGAATAATGGATCCATACTATGCCATTTTTTGTACTGTATGAATTTAGTGACCTGCATATGAGTAATAGTAATGCTACAGAGAAAAATTTAATGCGAGATTTATGTGGAAGGAAATGTGTGTCCTTTTTGAATTATAACAGAGTTCTTAGGGCAGAATTTTGCTGGACAAAAACGAAATGGATAGCAAGAGTTCTTTCTGCACTGCAGAGGGATTTACTACACGGCAAATTTTTAATTTTATTAGACTTGGACTGGTGGTCAATGGTGACGCCATCAAATCCGTAAATCACTTTCACTTCGCATAGTTGAAAAATTAGTAGCAATAAACAAAAGGTAATGGAAAGACAGGACAACAAGATATTGTAGAAGTATTTCAGTGTTAAAATTACAGAGGCACATTGTTTCTATTTAGATGGGTCGTTGGCAACAGCGTCAATCTAGGTTTAGTTTATAACCTTTAAAATCCACGGATCATGTTGATTTCAATGGATTAAAACTTAATATTTTTTTTGCGAAAGATGGTGAAAATATTCATCAGTCGAACAGGATTTTATGTGCTCGACCGCCTGTTACGAGCCCTTTCGTGACAGGAGGCACCTCTTAAGATCCGCACTCAGACGGTAGCGTCAGATTTTTACTGACTAAACTCACCGTCCCTTTCGATGGCGTTCCCGCCCGGCACCGCCGCGAGGCATTACTTCAGGTGGGCACCAACATAACCCTTTACGGGTCCCTCCGGTATGGGCGAGAAGATACCAGGGCTCCATAGAAGCGGAACAGCGATCCCCAGTCTTCGTCTTCTTCGTTTTTAGGATAGCCTGGACTAATCGCCATCCTCGACAATTCCGCTGGGCCTAGAAGCATTATCCCATGCCTCCAAGCTTCCCCTTCAATATGCTTCGCTCTACCTCTCACATATTGCATTCGCAGAATGTATGGTGGACGTCGTCCGAAGCGAAGCCTCGTAGAGGCACGCAGCGTCCGCCACCTGACCCATTTTCCTCGCGTTTACCCATCATACAATAATGCAAGGTAGGCTCGTAAGAAAAAGCTCTGTTTCCATCTTGAAAAGGTTTTACGATTTTTACATTATAAAAGACCTGAGTGACGTCACGAGGCAGCTTTTTCCCTTGTCACCTATAATCTGAGTCTCGGGACCTTTATGAGCTTACCTTGTAATTATTGTACTATGGCGTTTACCCAGCCTGGTCCTCTCTCTGCGGACAGACTGACTCTCGTGAACTAGTAAGTCGAACGGAATGACTCCAGCTACCACTATCACTGAGGGCTCGGAGACCCTCTTCGCTGCACTGAGGCCATGCGTGCGATATTTTATACTCCGCAGTGAGTTGCTCCACGTCTCTGGTCCGTAGAGCAAGATGCACTCAGCAGTGCGCATGAGCGGACATCGGATGCAGGGTCTGAGGCCTTGAACGTGGGCCATGATCCTGCTAAGCTACGCGCTACCTTGCCCGTTGCACGCAGTATATTTACCCCGAAGGATAGTTTGTTATCAAGCGTCACTCCGAGGTAGGTACTTACGGCCTACGTTGATGCGATTGTCGCGCCTCTCATCCCGAAATCCCGAAGAAACTAGGCAAGAAACCGCATCTTTTAAAGCGGCACCGACAGCAGCGTATCCGTTGCGGTGACATCCCGCTCGGACCGCCAGCTAACGGCTCAAAGAAGAGAAGAAGAAGAGCTGCAAGCTCAAGCCAGCGATTGTCCACCCAGGTAGAGATTCTACAAATTGTTTGGTTGAGGCGCATCAGCAGGGCTTCGACATCTCTCGTCCGCGGTACCCAACCAGGAGACACCCTCTGGCATATCCAGACGCTCGAGCCCATTGTAGGAAATGTTACAAATATCGTGTTCCAGAAGGGAGCCTTGGGTGGCGCCAGTTTTTATCTCTCTTCTTTGCAAGCCATCGTTTGTCGCAAGCCATCGTGTGTCGCAAGTCGTCGGTTTTCCGCACCCGCGTGTCGGCAGGGTCGATATTGGTATGGAGCTACGCATTGAGCCTCACCATACGTTTTTACAATCACTCTACGGTCCACAGTCACAACTTATTTTCATCAGGTCGTAATCGTTTTGGTTTGACATGAAAAGTGACAGTTGCTTTTGACAATTCAAATTCACCAGAGTATCGCTTTGACGCTTTGACAGCAAACCGCAGTTGCCGGGACTCAAGACCTCGGAACTAAATTGCAAGAGGGGAAGGGAAAATTTCCCCTCTTTTCCGATATCCCGAGAAAGTAAGAAAACGCAAAATTTCAAATATCCCATTTGTAGTAAACGAACAAAGCTAATGCTAGCTGAAGGTTCGATATTTTTACGCACATGACGCTGATACAAATTCACAAACGGAGTAGTTTTTGACAGATGTCTTGCTTCTAATTTCTGATCTGACACTTTAACTCAGTATTTTTCTACTCGCGCGCAATGGCGCCATCTGTTGGAAAACGGTCGTTTTACATTTTTACTCGTAATATCATGTCACATAATGAGCAGAAATCGATAGTAGATCAATTTTCTTAACACTTTTGGATATTTACTACGATCTAAAATTTCAATTATTGTGTACTTTTTATAAAATCACTTTAAACAACTCTTAAATCACCTACGCACAGCGTAGTTTAACTAAAACTTAAAATCATAATAAAAAGCAACATGCTACTTAAGTAAACAAGCACTACAGGGTGTTTTATAGATTAACAAAGGCATTGCCATAGCAGTATATAAATTAACGTTCACGCTTATCTCAACAAACCTGATTTGGATAAACAAATTCCTTCCCGAAGGCTAAATTAAATTTATCCAATTTTAAAGACCAGCGTCAAAACACAGCAAAAAATTTTCGAGTGAAGTGTTGAAGGTGTGTTTTGACCTCATCCCAAATTGAAAAATGTGTTGGTGATGCTCCTTGTCATTTTTAACAAGGTCATCTTATCCTTTTCCTTTTTTTTAATTGTCTTTCCTAAATTCTTAGCTCATCAAAAAATAAATTCCAATTCAAAGATTGGCCCTTGCTGGCCAAGACACCGCCTGGACCATGATATGAGTCAATTAAAGAATAGCGCTGTAATATGCTCGAGAGGATATCTGAGAGCTATAACGTCTGATTATGGCTCTCCGGGCAGTTACCCTCTTGCTTGTCTGAATCCTTTGGGGAAATATTTTGAAACCCTTCAAATTTAAATGGCCCCCCAATTCTTCAGACCATGAAAGAGTTCTACCATCGAAAACGCCGCTCCCCATCCACCTTCTTGCCGAGCACAGACAGCAGCGCAATGAATACCACAAAAAGAGAGAGATATGTCCACTCATCCCATAATTTTTGAGCTAGCTAGAAAACGTCGAACCATATGTAGTAAGGCGGAGGATGCAAGGACATACATATATGTTCATCCATACATGCTGTGTAGCATCCAGCCCGTCACAGAATGAGGGTACAGTAAATATTTTCCACTCAAGAGGAAACTAACGGTCCATAACCTATTACGTTATTTCACCAACGGTTCTAGCCCCCCACCCCGTTCCCCCCCCCCCCCCCCCCGGTCCCTTAATGATGAAACTGGATAGGGTTTTGTTCGTCTGTTCTTTTTCCACCGTCCTTAGTCAAATCCGTACCAGACTAGGCCCCCCACCACCGATGCTATAGAAAATTAAAGGATGCCAACCGAATGGATGCTAGGATCATTTCTGCTTAGAATATGGCTTTTTCAAGGTGGAACAGAAAGGAAAGTGGGGAGCCCAGAGAAAGTGATATGGACGACGAAAAGTGTGCTCCGGTTGCTTTCTCAGGTGCCATACACTGCAGTGTTTATTGCATGATTTTTTTCTCGTTCGGTGCTGCTTTCTCAGACTTTTTCTTTTATTCCAATTTCTTAAAGAATGTCATTGAGAGAGACTTTGGCGTAGGAAGTTTTCTTGGGTAATACCAAGGATTTTCTTACAATTTCTTGTAGGCACCAGGGGAAAAACGCACACACACACAGGAAATATCGATGGCAAAGAAATCTTCTCTATCGAATTGGAAAGCGATAAATTTCGGGCTGTAAGGATATTAGACAACAATTAATTCTTTTTGCCATTCAGTGGTGTTCTCGTTTGTAGATCCTTAAAGTAGAAAGAATTTAACATTTTATGAAGGAGTTTACGTAACTATATCGAGGGATTTCTGTGTAAAAATATAAAAAATTTAAACTTTGAAAACATCTGTTCCATCAAATCCCTCCAAATGCAACTTTTTTATAATCTTTAAAAAAAGCAATTTTTGTGTGAAAGACTAGATCTAGGAGGTATGCCTCTCTGTACTGTATACTCTGTAGTACTGAAATCACTAACCCGTAACTAATCGTAGAGATAGCAAAGAGTGGACCCCGGTAATCGAGATAGGTGAAAGAGAGCTGAGTTGGGTTGAGTGAGCTCAGATTCAACTCGATCCACGTTTATGACAGGGTTGGACCTGAGCTGAACCTACATAGTCATAAACGGATTATAAATAGAAAGAGCATTTACGAATGTGTCTTTGTATAGAAGTAAAAGACGAAGTTATACTAGGCTGTTGAATTCGACCCTCAGACCTTTGCGATAGCAGTCGATCACCTTAATCCATACCTTCTTCTTCTTCTTTGATCCGTTAGCTGGCGGTCCGAGCGGGACGTCTCCGCAACGGATACGCTGCTGTCGGTGCCGCTGGGTCTCGAACTCTATTCACGATTCGCTTCCATTCTTGCCAGTTTTTGACAATGTCTCGAGCCTCGGTAACTGATAATCGTTGATTCTCACCCTCGCCTCACCCTCGATATTCTTTAGCCAGGTTTTCTTCAGTGCCGATCGCTGGATTCTCCAGCCTGCGGGACGGTCTCGCCAGAGAAGAATAGTCATCATCCATTCGGCAAACATGTCCAAACCACCGTAGTCGACGTTATTGCATTTCTTCTTCTTCTTCAGTGTCTGCTGATCGCATCTTTTTCAAACTGTCTCGTTTCGAAGGCGATCGTGGAGTGTGACACCGAGGATCTACCTCAAGCATCGCATTTGGAAAGCCTCAAGCTTCTTAACGTCCGGTTTGAGCAGTATCCACGTTTCAGATCCATAAAGAAGAATAGGAAGGATCAACGCTCGGTAGGTAAAGACGTACTTTTGTTTTGATGGAAATATTTATGCGTTTCCATATGCACCACTTGAGCGAGGCGAAGGTTGCTGTTGCCTGGCCGATGCGGCTGTGAGCGTCGGCCGCCGATGCCACTTTCGTTTTAGGAATTTAATGACCTTCAGTCAATAATTGCCTAAAATATTACAAGAGAAGATAACTCGGGTGTCTTCTTGTATGGAAAAACAAAGGTCAGTGGACTTAAACTTATTTTACAATATTAACAATTACAATCAAGACTATTAACAGGTATGAACATGGCAGGAAACCCAGACTGAGCTAATGCTTAATCACTGCGAAAAATGATATTCCCCAAAACAGAAATTACCTAAAGAAGTTTGGTCTAACGAGAGCTCCAAGACATCAGAAGGTGTCGGAATAAGGGTCTATATAGAGCACCATAACATTTCACTGTCCTGGCACATTCCATGTTCGTATAGTAACAAACTACAAATTTTAAGAATTGTTGAGAATTTACTACGCGGAAAGCTTTTATGACGTAGGCATAACTATTCAATTCTTAAAGCTTATAAGCTTTTAAGCTTAAAGCTTTAACTGGTGAGCTACTATCTGGCTATCCGGAAGGCCTATCAGACAAGGAGCCTCGATCTACATAGCCAAGCCTGTAAAAAATCTTTATGCTTGGTGGATGTGCTCCAAGATAGTGGAACGATACAGAAAAAAAAAACATAAGGTAACTCTTGCCTAGGTTTCTGAATATAAAAGCATAGATGGAAACGAGAAAGGGCGGCTCGGACCGTGGCTCAGAAATGAAGATGGTAGGCAGCCCAATAGGTGGGGTTAAAAACTCCTTGTTGGACTACTACTATCACCTGCTGGTAGCCAGCCGCTCCAGCGCACATCGTATTCCACAGCACACTGGAAACCTGTATTTTCTTCATCCAATGATCCCAAATATTTGAACCTCGGAACCTGTTCGGTTTGGGTTCCATCGTTTTGAGCACTGGCCCTCGATCCGTCCGTTGTGAGCACTTTGGTTTTTTCCGCATTGATTTTCAACCCATATGACTGGGCGATGCGGGAAATGTCGTATAAGATGTCCATTGCTTCGGCATCCGAGTCGTCGAAGACGGCGCTATCGTTGGCGAACATTAATTCGGTTACGAAGTTGTTGTCGTCGTATCGAAATCCGAGTCGTCTATCGAATGCTTTAAGCATAATCGCGTCGATCACAACATTGAAGAGAAGTGGTGAAGTGACTGCTCCCTGTCGGACACCCGTTTGAATCGGGAACTCCTCGGATAAATCGCTTCGAATACGAACACTGCTGGTTGAGCCATCGTACAACGCTTGGAGAAGTTGGATGATTCTCCACAAGCTGTTCCAATGGATACAATCGAAAGCGGATTTGAAATCGGTTGTACAGCTGGTGAAAGAATACTCTCCACCGCTGCAGGCGTTCTGAAGGGAAGTCACAAAAGTTCCATTCGATTTTTTTATGTTGGCATTTGTTGATGTTGTCTTGTCGCCTAACCGGCGGATTGTCTGGTACAGCGTCCGGTACTCGTGCTTCGACGCCGCTTCTTCCATGTCGGACGCAACGTTATTCCAGTTCGCTTCTCGTTCCAATTTCATTTCCTGTCGAACTAATTTGTTCAATCGTCGGTATCACTCAAAATCGACCTGTTTCAATCACTTCCGCTGATCGACGAGGTCCAGACAGCTGTCCGAGACCCATGGCTGCGTCCGTTTACGGATAGGTGGACACAACTCAATTGCACACTCCACAATAGATTCCGACAATTGCCTTTCTTTTACATCTATATCGTCTAGTATTGCGAGCGCCGCGAATTTGTTAGATAATGCCATTTGAAACTGTCGTCCGCTGGCCGGGTTCCATAGGCACGTCCAATTCTTCTTGAATGGTGGAGGTGCCGTTTTCTTTGCTCTTTGTATTCGCATCTGCAATTTTGCACGAACAAGATAATGGTCCGATCCGCAGTCGGGCCCACGTATTGCACGTACGTCATTGATCGTGGATCGGAATCTTGCGTTGATCAGAACGTAGTCTAACATCGCCGAGTCGTTGCCGGATGGATTCGGCCAGGCAAGTTGGTGTTTGATTGGATGACGGAAAATGCTGTTGCCAACGATCAAGTTGTTTGACGATGCGAATGAAAGCAGGCGTAAGCCGTAGTTGTAGTTAATTACTCCGTCTCCAAATTTGCCCATGGTTCCTTCCCAGCCGGTTCGATCTGCTCCTGAATGTGCATTGAAGTCCCTTTTCTTGTATCTACAAGCACGTTATCCAAACACCTACTTCTTGGACGACCTACTGTTGTTTTTCTTGTTTACCTTTATCAACGATAGACGAAATCCGAGTTAGTATTCTTTTTCCCCCAGACCTACTAGTCTAAGCCTACTTCCACCATCACCGATCATGCAAAAGAACTAGCTCTCAATTACCAACTCTCACCACTTCGGGCATATCTAATACCCAAAGTAGACACAGTATCCTTCACCTTTGTTAAATAAAAACATCCTTAAAGCACCCCTTAAATTTTCTAGTAAACATTTTGACAGGTACACAACAGAAAAAAAAACAAAAGGGGGGAAAACTCTCGTCATGACTTTGTGATTTATTTTTACCTAAACGCGACGGCTGAAGGCACTTCATCCCATCAGGACTCCGCCAACACGCTCTACATCACGTCAATGGATTTAAATTGAGTTGTAATGACTTGAATAAATCTCTTAGGGGGGAATTTTATGAGAAGACTATAAAAAAAATAAATATTTTTTTTTTCTTCTGTGTATAAATTTATTACCTGAATTTTTTGCCGGAGCCCGATTTCACCCGCACAATGATTGGTTAAAACCTCAATAAATACTTAAGGGAGAATAAGAAATATTGACGACGTATACGACAAATCCGTAGGTAACCCCCATGGGTGGGATTATACATAATACATAATATATAATACATAATACATAATATAAGATGTGAGTTTGATTATTATGTCCACATCGATTTATTTTTTCTTCATAAAGACGGGGAGGAAAGCCCCGAACTAAAAACGGAAAATGAATGGTGCATGTTGTGGGCCCCATAGGTGGATAATTGTGGGAGTTTTTGTTAGAAGTGGAGCAAAATGATAACCACATAAGCTAAGCCGCAAAGCAAAATCAATTGCCATAGAGATAAATGAAATTGCGTTTATTCAGCAGCAGACCAAGAGTCCTAGCCATGCCAGATCATCATCGGTTATAGCGGGGCTGCGTACATAGGGTTGTCTATACACTCTATACTGTATCTCTCTGAACTGCCCCTAGGAGGGCCTCTGTTGTATATGGATTTGCGGTCGCTTAAATAATAAAACAGAAAGCGAACTTATCCTCTTAATAGCTCCTTTTTTTGTCGTTATATAGTATGTTGAAGCGATTCTCGGTAGTATGAAATTGTTATGTGATATCCTATCAAGGCGATTATATCCAGATGGAATATACTAATCCTCCAAGCCCTGGAATGCATTGCCGTAATTTTCCCTTGTTCATCCATAAAATTCTGGCTGTAACGACTTTAATTTTGTCGGTCATCTTTCATATTGGAAACGGAATGC
Source organism: Thereva unica (assembly GCA_949987705.1). Classification (NCBI taxonomy): domain Eukaryota; kingdom Metazoa; phylum Arthropoda; class Insecta; order Diptera; family Therevidae; genus Thereva; species Thereva unica. The sequence goes on from OX465285.1 coordinate 87,747,702, forward strand.
TTAAAGAGAGAACGTCACCGACAAAATATCAAGCTGCAAAGGTTTACTTGGGGGTTGGCGCTCGAGTTTAAAATCCCATACATAACTGGGGCGGCGTTCGCGGAGCTCAACTCTTCATCTCCGAGCGCTTTTCTAAGTCTAAAAGTGCTAATGAATGTCAGCTCATTAATCATGTTTGCGGACTATAAAATATGAAGGATCTGAATGAGATTAACAGCAGAGAATAAACGCAGCCAGAGAGTTTAATAGAATCAAGTAGAAGGAGTCAATTAAAATTTCATAAAGTCAGTCCCGGTCCCGGGGACTCCTTTTCTTCCGCGTTTATGTATATACCTACCTATGCATATGTACATACATATATAGAGGGAAGGAAACACGAGACACGTTTTAAAAATTCAAGAACGTAGAGCACTTTTGAAGCACATAAAAGCTATTTAACTTTGCATTTCGTGGCGGCATTCTTACTCTTTGATACAATGTTCACACGAAACAGAACGGGGGCAAAAAGTGGTTGCTTATGTTTATGTATATTTACTTATACATAGTATGTATGTATATATTTTGTTTAAATTTACTGGAAAGGTTAATGGTGGAAAAAGAGTTTAAGAAATTGTTTCATGCTTGTAGAATGATGTAAAATGGGATAATTTAAGGATCTTTCTCGAAGGATTATCGATTGTTTATTGTTAATTTTAATAGCTTATATCGTTGTTATCGTTGTTGAAAATGTGTTATTCTTTGTTGATATTCCCTAGTACCATTAATACACTCATGTTTGTTTTCATATGAATTTGATTAAAGATCACTCATCCTAGAACGATAAGAAAATACAGGCGGTAGCGATTGCGATTGCGGTGGCGATTGTGAATGCGGTGGCGGTGGCAATGGCGATAGCGGTGGCGGTGGCGATTGCGGTGGTGGTTGCGATTCCGGTAGCGGTGGTGAGAGCGGTCAATATCAACGGCTATAGCGGTTGAGAGACCGAGTAAAAGCAAGCGACCAAGAAAGAGCGAACGACTGAGCGAGCACCGTTCCGACGAAGCAAGAGCGCCCGAGAAAGTGCGAGCACCGTTCTCACGAAGTTAGAGCGCCCGAGAAACAGCGAGATACAAAAGAGAGCGACCGAAAAGGATTGAACGGCTGAGAAAGAGAGAGCTACGAGAAATAGAGATCGACCGAGAAAAAACTACCCACCGACTGAGCAGCCCCCGTTCCAACGAAGTGAACCCTACGAGCGCTAGACCTCAACAAATTGCTTGAACCATTTCTTTTATAGAATTTTGAGTCTAACTTCACATATTTTTTTCGCAAGTTTCATCATGTATTTTCATTCACTTTTCAAGCACTTTTATCGGTTTTGTCTTTGTTTGTTGCACTCGCTGAGTACGGTCTTCTTTGTTGGTTTTGGTAGGGTTTTTAGGATTTGGTCTGCACCACTGGTGAACTGGTAAGGTTTTTAGGGCCCCCAAACACGGTCAAACTGGATGTACATCAAAGTTCAGAGGTTTTTCGTTTATTTTGGTTTGCTTCAATGTATAAAGAACTTAAACATATTCAGCTTAATCAGTGAAAACTATCGAATGTAATATAATAAATTGATGATCAAATTTACATAGAATTTTTTATTCTGAAAATTTTATTTTCAAACTATCATTGCATCGTAAATTACCGTAACTATTTTAGAAACATATGTTCGTGTAATAGCAAACTCCAAATTGAAAGAATTGTTGGGAACTCACTACCCGGAAAGCTTTTATGACGTAGGCAGAAATTTTCATTTCTTAAAGCTTTTGAGCTTTAAAGCTTGAAGCTTTTATGATGTAGGCAGAAATATTCAATTCTTAAAGCTTATGAGCTTTAAATGTTGAAGCTTTTATGACGTAGCAGAAATATTCAATTCTGAAAGCTTTAGAGCTTTAAAGCTTAAATCTTGAAGTCTTAAAAAATATAATCAAAATTCTAAAGAAGCAATTTTGTTACTCTCTATCTAAGAGTCAACATTTTTTAATTCTGGTTAGCGAGACGCTAACAAAATTCTCAAAATAATAAAGACACATTTTAATAGCCACAATAATTTCCCGGCATTATTTAACTCCCAGTAAATCACCGGGTATTTTAAAAGGAGCTCAATTTTAATACCGAAAATCTTCCTATGAATCCTTAAACATTATTTTTCCCTTAAGGTCATTAGAATTCAAATTTTATTTATTAACTTGAAGTCTCAACACCCCTAGAAATTCCTGCACTGTCTTTTCCTCTGTCTCTCTTATAGTAGTAGAGCTGTACCTAAAATAGAAATGATATAACCACGAAACGTTTATTAACCGCGCGCACCATTTAATTATGTTGATGACGATCGCCCAGAATGCTTCCAGTATGAAACAGGGCAACCCTCCTTATCCCTTGAAAATATATACGAAAATATGCTAGAGAATCCGGTATCAGCATAATCGCTAAATTGCTAAGATAGATGAAAATGGCCATTAACATAGTCGATGAATTCAATTAGTAAGCCTCGAAATGCGATAATGGAGAAAATTGCATTGGGCAGACCTGCCGCCCCATATACATACCCGCAAAACACAACACAGCCTTAAGCTGTTCGAATTAGGGAACTTACGTAATTGATGGCTCTGTGTGTGCGCTGTGAACTCGGCAGACTGTGCGGATCCTATTTATTTTTTATGCATACAATATTCCGCTTTCTTCATTTGTTGGACAGAAGGAAAAAAACAAGAGCAGAAGGAAAAACGAATACGAAAATTTCCCAGAATGTTTTTTTTTGTTCTTTTCTTCTAACGAGAAAATGCCGGATATTTTCAATTTCCCATTCGCATTATTTGGGTCGAATACGAATTTGTCCAGAAGAACTACCCCCGAAAAAAAATAGGAGCAGAAGGAGATCTCACAGAGACACAGATTTTCGCATATTAGGGAACACACAGAGGCTTTTAGGGCTTCTTTGCCGTAAGTTCCTTTAACTTTTTATCAGTTCGAAATTGTTTAGATGAGAGCCTATTTGAACCGATGTTATCTAAGTTCTAGGACATGTTTGAAATAAAGGGTTTCATAGAGTTCACAAGTCGCCCCGGCCAAAGGGATGGGCTGCCATTGAAAGGAACACACGTTTTGCATAATATATCCGAGAGCGGGCTTTTATTAAAAAGTTTTCCCGAATCCTCAAATTATACCATATGCTGGCTGGGTGTAGGTGGTGGTGGTGGTACTAGCGGTCGGGTCAGAGCGAGAAGATTTTTTGGAGGGTGGTCTGTGAATGTGTTTCGGTCGGGGGGTAGCTCCACCGGCAAAATTGAAAAGATATCCCCAGAGGTTTTGGGATTATGAAAACAAGCATTTTACAATCTCACCCCGGGAAAACTAAAATATTATTTGTGAAGAGAGAGGTCTTTTTTGTTGTTGTTGTTTTTTTTTCTTCCCGGGTCGAATTAATTAGGATCATTCATAATTTTTGCATAAATGAAAAGAATGAGAAAATTAAATCGGGAAAAATTTTCGAGCTTCGAAAATATGCAAATGTCCTGTGAATTGTACGGAATTTCTATATTAAGGATACTTCATATTGAATTTAATTTACGGATATTTTATTCAGTTTTAGTTTATGGCTGAGTATTAATAACACAACCCAGATAGGATGGCCAAGATATCTACATGGGATGATAATGTAATTTGAGGAGTAATTTTTATGAACGATACCTGGATAAAATAAATGACATATTTGGTGATTTTAAGGGAGTTTTTGATCAAAGATAATGGCCTGAAAGAAAGGCCGATATCGATATCACATTAGAGTTTTAGGAATTTAATGACCTTCAGTCAATAAGTGCCTAATATTACAAGAGAAGATAACACGGGTGTCTTCTTGTATGGAAAAACAAAGGTCAGTGGACTCAAACCTATTTTATATTAACAGTTACAATCAAGACTATTAACAGGTATGAACATGGCAGGAAACCCAGACTGAGCTAATGCTTAATCACTGCGAAAAATAATATTCCCCAAAACAGAAATTACCTAAAGAAGTTTGGTCTAACGAGAGCTCCAAGACATCAGAAGGTGTCGGAATAAGGGTCTATATAGAGCACCATAACATTTCACTGTCCTGGCACATTCCATGTTCGTATAGTAACAAACTACAAATTTTAAGAATTGTTGAGAATTTACTACGCGGAAAGCTTTTATGACGTAGGCATAACTATTCAATTCTTAAAGCTTATAAGCTTTTAAGCTTAAAGCTTTAACTGGTGAGCTACTATCTGGCTATCCGGAAGGCCTATCAGACAAGGAGCCTCGATCTACATAGCCAAGCCTGTACAAAATCTTTATGCTTGGTGGATGTGCTCCAAGATAGTGGAACGATACAGAAAAAAAAACATAAGGTAACTCTTGCCTAGATTTCTGAATATAAAAGCATAGATGGAAACGAGAAAGCCGACTTCAGGCGGCTCGGACCGTGGCTCTGAAATGAAGATGGTAGGCAGCCCAATAGGTGGGGTAAAAAACTCCTTGTTGGACTATTACTATCACCTGCTGGTAGCCAGCCGCTCCAGCGCACATCGTATTCCACAGCACACTGGAAACCTGTATTTCCTCTAGGACGATCCGGCCCACTTACAACAATGAACCTCCTAGGCAGATCTCCAAGAGATATTGCCAGAATTGTGGCAACCATCACGGGGGCCACGCTGCCAAGCTGGGTACCTCGCACAACGTCTGTAAAGAAATTTCCAGACTAAAGGTAGTAGCACTGACAAGCGTCCTAAACGCCGTTGTAGGCAGCCCGGCACCTTTTTTTAAAACGAGGGAGTGATGAGAAACTTATATCGGTCTAGCAACAGGGAATGTGAGCGACTGCTTGTGTAAGGCTTCAATGCCTACGACAGGAGACATCGCTGGGGGTGCACACCCAGACGGTAGTGTCACATTCCTTTTTTCGCATGACGTTCAAGACTAGACCGGTACGATCAGTTAAGGCATTACTTCTTAAAAAGGGGATCCCTCAAAGGTGCTCATCAGAGCCGGAACAGTCTAGCCATCTAGCTACCTCTCTCCTTGCATTTCTTTGCCTTTCTCTGTTTCTTTGAACTTTGTAATGCTTGAGCTGCTAGTTCTGTGCTCCGCAAGCCTCAGACATTTATAAAAGACATGATCCACGTCCTCTTTATCGTTCTCACTCGCGAATGTTCCCTTATAACCCACTTCTCCACATTTGGTATGAGCCTATAGATCGATTGCCCCTAGAAGACTGGTCCCGCCTCCTCTGCCATATAGCGATGGACTGATCACGGCAGAAGCCGCAGCACTTCTTTGGGCTCTCCTCTTGCATATCGTCGTTGTCAAATGAATATCTGCTATGTGCACATTTTGGCAATTTCGACATTTTCAGCATTATGATTAGTTTACTAACTAAACTATTGTATAAAAAAACTTCTATGTCAATCTAAGCATTTTACGGTGAACAGCGGTCGGTAAAAAAATATGCTATGTGCATCAGCCAGATATAAAATTTTACGTTTTTCTTTCAATATCTCAAAATTATACTTTTTGCACATAGCTGATTTTCATTTGACAACGACGATATTCTGGGTCGTACAACCTCTTGTCTCCCATTGCAAGAATATCAAATTACACGGCTTATAACTTTCCCATACTCACTTTCCAATCACTTCCAATAAACCGGTTTTTTAAGCAAGGGGTCGCAGGGAAGTGTATGTGTTGGCCTCACTTCTGAACCCTATTTTGCTCCGTTAAACTGTGCAAGTCAGACAGTTTATCGTTCAATTCTCTCAGTGCCGTCCATTTGCCACTTTTTCAAAATATACTCAAGTCAACAAAACTGACGAGATTGACCAAAAAAACTGTACAAACAAACTGACGAACCCACACACTTTCAGTTCAGTTTCTTATACAATTTTTTTACACAGCTCAACTGCGCGGTTAAAACTCAACATATGTTCGCCACTAACGCAAGCATAACTTTGTTCTCTAGGGTTCACGAAAATTTCCCATTCATATTTACATTCATTATCGTTAAGGCCCCCATACACGGTCAAATTTGAGGTACATCGAAGTGCGGATGTACAACCAAAACTATCGATTGTGAGCTGGTCGGCCGATCAAAAATCACTTCGCGCATTGGACTCTTCAACCACCGACCATCCAACTGATTATGGAAGGCCTGGCTTAACTTCTCCCCACAATTTTTTAAAATTTCCGTGGGTATGCCATCTGGACTTGGAGCCTTATGATTTTTCAGTTCATTCATTCCACTTAAAACGGGATATATGTACGTCCTTGTGCCGTACTTGTGCCGTGTGAAATATCTTACAATCAGGGCCGGATTTAAGCAGAAACAACATGGGCGCTCGTCGTCATTTGTCGACCGGACTGTAATTTCACAAAGTTTTGTAAGAATCGATGGAAAAGCGTATTTGAGCCATTTAGCCCCTCCTGTATTCCTATTCCCTAAAAATTTTATCCGGACTAATTGCCGATGCAGTTTACATATCATAACTATGTGTTGTACTTTTCCCCGCCCATAGAGCCATGCTTAGTAGTATAGCTATGTTGGTCTCGGGCCCCCTATTGCACAAGCGAGCTTTTCGGTTGTGCACTGGGAACACTTCCAAAGACACAAACCGCAAAAGCTTTAGCGCACACACAAACGAAAAGCTTGTTTTCGGATGGATGGATTGATTTTTTTGAGTAAAAGGGAGAGGGCCCACACCACAGGTTCTGCCTAGGTGCCTCCAGACCTTTAATCCAGCTCTGCTCACAATGTCCTGTATACCACCCTGTACAACAAATTAATGCTATATTATCACAAAATTATGACGTGACCACGTTAAATACAGTATATAACAAAAAAAAATTATGTTATTATCCCAAACAATAAATATGGCAAGAACAAACCAACCATTATCCTTGTCCTTTATCAAGCAACAAAGAAGTCATTTTATGCTCGTTATCCTTAAGAGATAAAAGATATACAAGAATGGGATTCTATAATGTCCTTTCCAAAAACGATATGAGATTTATTTAGTCTTTATGTCCCAAATCACCTTCAGTATCCCCCTAATTTCTTCGTGTGGTCTTTGTGCCGCAGCGCGACAGAGCTCGGCTAAACGCCCCATCACGTCCATGGAAATTTTTTTATCATAATATAAGGATATTAACATTATTCATAAAATCTTTCTTTCGTCATCTTCATCTCTTCTCACTTATATTCAAAAATTTTGCAATTTAATTTACCAAAATGCTAATTAGGCATGTACGACACTTTTTTTTTTTTTTTTTTTTTTTTTTTTATTTGATGAACTTATAAAATTATACATACATATATACAAACATAATAGCTCAAATACAAATTAAAATCAAAGTGACTATACCTGATTAATACACATGAGTATTCTATTTGAATGATAAAGTTAGCTCTCACATAAGAAGACTTGTGTGTGAGAACTCTAGCAGTTCTAGCTACTGAAAATTTTCTTTGGTTATACTAAATTTTTTAAAAAAGAAAAAAGAAAAAGCTGTGCTATTTTTATGTACAATTTACAAATTTCGAATAATATCAACATTTTGAAAAATGTATAAGTAATAGTTAATTGGACAAATGTTTTAAAAATTCGTTACTGTTCCTACCAATAAGGCATTTAAGTATAAATTTATAATTTGAATCATTCAAAGATTGCCGTGTATCGATAGAGAGTTCGTTGAACATTAACGGACCCAAGTAACTGGAATGTCTTTGAGTTAACGTTTTTTTCCGTTTTTGAATTAAAAGTGGTCGAGTTAGTTGCCTTCTAGTTTGATATCTTGAGAAATGCCGAGAAAATAAATTAAGGTTTTTATAAGTGAATTTAAGCAAATTGAAGCAAAAAATTTGCCTGACAGTGAATACATTGAAAGTAGCTAACGCTTCAGTAGTGGAGAAGAATTTCGGTTTCCTTAAGCACATTTTAACTATTTGAGATTGTAAGTTGGTTAAAGGATTCAGGGCATTTGTATATGTAGGTCCCCAAGCTATAATACCATATTGTATAAGTGATTGAATTAATGCAAAATAAACCGCTCTCAAAGTTGATCTATCCAGGATATTACGGAGCAGAAGAAATTTGTACTTGAGTTTCCTTATCCTTTTGCATATACTAAGAATATGTATATCCCATTTGAGACGGCTATCTATTGTCACCCCTAAGTATTTAGTATATGGAACATTTTGTAAAGGGCAATCCAATAACTTAATACAGTTTTGGTTTAGAGTATCGCTTGTTTGGCCAAACGTGATAAGATGCGTTTTCTCCAGATTTAAAGCAAGCTTGTGCATACATAGCCACTCGTATAATGTTTCAATACCACTATTAGCTAGGTTGATCGTTGTGTTCCAATTATTGCTTTTGAATATAAGAACAGTGTCATCAGCGAAAGCTACAATGTGTCCATTTACAATGTTATGTTGGAGATTGCAAATGTCATTGACATAAATGAGAAATAATAGAGGGCCAAGCACAGTTCCCTGAGGTATACCACAGCGTACTAAACATGGCTCACTTACTGTATTCCCCACTTTAACGAGCTGAGATCGTCCATAAAGGTAGGATTGGAATAGGGCGAGTGTTTTTTGATTTATACCTAGATTTTCCAGTTTCTTGATCAATAGCTGGTGGTTTACGGTATCGAAAGCCTTTTTAAGATCAAGAAAAATAGCCAATACTTTCTCATTTTTATCTACGCCAGCATAGATGAAGGAGGTAAGGTCAAACAAAGCATGGTCTGTAGATGTGTTCGATCTAAATCCATATTGGTTATTTGCTAGGATATTGTTATCATCCAGAAATTTCAACAATCTACTCTTTAGACACTTTTCAAAGATCTTAGCAATATTGGACAGCAGACTTATTGGCCTGTAGTTGTTAGGGTCACATTTATTACCGGACTTATGCAAGGGGATAATAACAGCACATTTCAACTTGTCTGGGAAAATACCCTTTTCCATAGACAAATTGAAAATATGTTGAAGCGGACGTTTGATATAGTTTAATATACCTTTCAGAATTTTTGCAGTAAATCCATCACTTCCGGGCGCTTTACCTGCTTTTAAATTTTGTATGTGAAAACATATTTCATCGCAGTTTATTAGTGGAAACTCCAGAGGATAACGGATCGATCGGTTAGCGATATTAACCATTTCATGAGAATCGGCGGTGGAGCGAACGCTGTTTGCGATTTTCTCGCCAATACTTGCAAAGTGATCATTTAATTCACATGCAATGGCATAATCGTCTTTTGTTATGGTCCCGTCCTTTGTTTTTATTTCACAAATCCCCTCATCTGATCTTCCCCTATATAAAATTTCATTAATTTTACCCCAAAGTTTCTTAGGGTTATCCTTAACATTGTTGATTTCATTACTATAAAAAGCGTATTTGGTTATCTTAATGAGACTGCATAGTTTATTTCTGTAGAGTTTATACTTAGAACGGAGTTGTGGATTGAAAGGTTGTTTTCTTAACTTTTTAGCTAATTTGTCTCTAGTTCTAATAGATGTTAGTAAACCTTTTGTGATCCAAGGCTTTCTTGCTCTCATGTTCGAGCTTGTTTGCAATATACGACAGGTTGTAGACAATGTAACGTATCTATTTAGTATTTTAAAGAATTCGTCAGTCGAAGCATTTGGATCGTCATTATTAACTACTGACAACCAATTTTCATTTTTAATTACCGAAACTAGTTGTCCCATATTTACACATTTAATTTCACGGAAAGGTCTTTCCCCGTCTCCGTCAGAATTCGCACTTGCACTGCGAAAATTAATTTTTGCCACGGTACTGAAATGATCCGTTATGTATGTTTCAAAAATACCTGTATTGAAAGAGGAGTTGTAGTTTTGTTTATAAAACATATGATCAATACAGGAAGACGAACCCTTAGCCACCCTTGTTGCACCCATTAAATGTTCTACAAAACCAAATTTCATAAGTACATTTAAATATTCGTTGCAGTCATTTGATGGCCTTTCATCACTCAAATTTATGTTAATATCACCTAGGATCAAATGGTTGACTATCCCCTTGTTTATTTCTAGATAGGTTTCTAAAGAGTTTATGAAATTTAACGCATTTGTAAAGCTAGGGGATCTGTATAAGGCTGTGACATTAAGTTGTAAATCTTTGCATAAAGTTACACAAAGGTTTAAACCATTGGCTTCAAAAAATTCAAAATCTATAACATCAACAGAAAAAGCATTTTTAACATATACGACCACTCCATCACATTTATTATATTTACTAGGCTTATTATACGAATGATAACCGTCTATTTCGAAACAAAATGAATCATCCATCCAGGTTTCCGTGAGTACGATAATGTCAAAATCGATTTTTATATTATTTAAGAGAATAAGGCAATCGTCAAAGTTTCTATTTAAACTTCTAATGTTCAAATGATAAATTTTTACTTCATTGCCATTGCCACTATCTAGCAGGAAGTCTCTACATTCTTTAATGTTTTTAATCAGTATTGTGTTATTATTTTTATACCTATCTAAACTAGTTAAATAATTATCCATTATAAAAAGAAAAAGAAAAATTCAAAAAAAAATAATAATAAAATTTGAAATAAATATATCAATCAGTACCAAGAAGCTAACAAAGGAGTGAATCGATGTCTTTTTCGGTTCTAACAATAAAAACTTTCCCTTTGTCTACTTTCCTAACTAATATGCGACCTTCGTTTACCCAAACATACTTCACTTTGTCCTTCAATGATGTTTTAGTTTTGGCCAAGAGTTCCGCTGTATACGATGTCAGATGCTCTCTAATATACTTGTGGGTGCACTCCGCAGGACTCTTCTTCTTCTAGTGTACACGACCGCGAAATTTTGAAACGTGAACGCACATTGAAGGATGTCATTTTGCGGAATATCCTTGTTATCATTGCGAACATAAAAATAGGATTCAAGCACCATCGACAAAAGGAGGCGGTTATGCGCAAATGTTTCAGCTGTCTCAAAAGGAACTTGTAGCCGTCGTCGTCTGCCTGCCACTCTTTCTCGTCCCTTCGTCCTGATGCTGGAAGGAAAGTTATAAGAATAAAACTTTGTCAAGAGTTTCCCGAATACCCGGCATGATCCTCCGGAACGATGACTGGGGTAATTACTTGGAGAGTTTTCGTCCTTTTGAAATTTTAATAAAATTTGTCAATTGGTTAAGCAAATTCATACTCCGCCCTGATGACAGTGGGCATATTTTGACTGCCAGCAGAAAGGATTCTCGCTGAGTGGCACGAAATTAAGTAAAGTTTTAGTAAAAATTTTAAATTGCTTCCAATTTCGAAAATGATTTTGTGCTTTTCCCCGAAAAAGGGAGCAAATTCCACTAAAATTGCGTAATATATAATTATTGCTTCCCTTATGAAAATGTTTGTTTAATATAATTATTTCTATTGATGTCTGTGGGAGGGAACTCTCCTTTGTAAATAGATACATAGATCTAGGATTTTTGGTGAAATAGAATTTCTTATTCTTTCAAGATAAGAACTTTAAGGTAGAGATATATAAAATTAAAACTCAGGCCTCTCTCTGCTGGAAGTCGAAGGTTTCTTCTCTGGGGATGATTAACCTCATATAAAATTTTTATTTCCACGAATAAATATTTCATGAATTGGGGTCGTTTCTGATGTGTTTTTTATTTCCTTTTTTTTGTTCTTTGTCAAATTTATATCTAAAAATAAAATGCAAAAATATAAACAGAGAAACCTTGAAATCTTATGGATGAAGATGTTGTTTATCAAGTCTTATCAGGTTTTAGACGTTACTGAATAATATTTTTCCCCAAAAGAAAAAATTCAAATATTTTAAAGAGAATGGGGGTGGAAAGTCTAGTTACTAGACAGATAAGCTGTAAGTCATGTGGGAGTTCAAACAATCGTCAATTTAAAAAAAAATTAATTTGCTATATTGTTACCAGGGGCGACGCTTTCATAGGTGTAAATGGTGCACTTGCACCGGGCGCAATTGATTGGGGGCGCAATTTCAGAAAATAAGGTGCTTAAAAAAATTTATAACTTTCCGATGATTTCGTTTGCATCTATCCATTTTTATTAAACCATATAAGCTCACACAAAGGCAAAAGTAATTCCGATGACTCTGTATTGTGTGTATTGCTGCGCCTAGAACTCAAGTGACGGCTCTGATCGACGGTCACACTAATATTCAAAAATCTTATCAGGACGGATGAGAATTTTGTATGATTAGGTTAAGCAATTCCGTCCCGCATAGTTTGGTAACGGCGGGCCTATGCTCTTATTCAAAATTCACCTTGTGTTAGCCACTATAGAATTTGATTAGGAAATTTGGAGAAATTGGAAAGGGATAGGCGAGAAAAAACAAAAAAAAAAGGAGGAACGAATTCAGTCAGTCTAGTCGATTTTTTTCAAATAGTCAAGTCTGGGTCCCTTTTTTGCAAATAGTTAGTTCGGTTTTTTTTTTTGAAAATAATAAGGAGATAGGGAAGTTCCAAACCGAACCAACAAACTATTAAGAAAACCGAAAAGAAAATAAGGGACCACCCCTGGCATGAATTGTGGAAAACAGCCGAAAAGAAGAACTGCGACCAAAAGGGTTCATAAGTAAGCTACCATAGTCAAACTGGACAAGCAGTACCAAGATTCTTGAACAAGCATCCTAAAAGCTTGCTGGGGAAAAGTTATCGATGGCAGAAAACCGAAGAGTTTTTGAAGAAAAGGGTTAAGATCTGGACCAGTCGAGATAGGTTGTAGGAGCCAGATCGAGCTCTCCAACAGCTTTCCCCAGCTTGGGAGTGGAAAGAATACCAGGACAACACGGGGACATCTCTGGCGAGTCAGATAAGTAGCGTTCGTTGTTGCATTGTTTTTGTAGTAGAGTAGGAGTGCAACCGGCCTAAGCGATAAAGGCCCAGGGCAGCATAGGGATCGGACGTTCTTATTGGGGTCTGGGGTTGGCCGTTCGAGGCCCCATTACACTTTTACTAAAAAAGAAAACTACTCTAAAAAAAGAGGGGGGGGGGGAGAGAGATTACGATTTTAGAATGAGTTTCGATAAAACACCCCTAAATAACACCAAAATGTATAATATTCACTGCGTTCAAAAACTAAAGAGCTTTTGGGCGCTATATGGTATACTGCACCGGGCGCAAAAAACCCAAGCGCCGGCCCTGATTGTTACAGATATAAATGTATTCCAAACGCGAATTCAGCTTTGTCAAGTGGTCCCCCAACTAAGTACAAACCACATCCAATGTTGCTTCACTACAAGAATATGTCTAATGAGTATGCTAATGGCATCCTTTATGGTCTCCAAGAAATATTGTCTGTTTTCTTCCTACTATACAATTTTGTAAAGCCCATATTTTATTCCCTTTATTCTAGAAACGTGTGATCATGCCGTACTTTGTTCGGACTATTCCGTTCGTCTTTTATTGATAAGTGCCTGTAGCGAGCTGCATTTGGAAAAGCAGAATTTTTACTCAGGTATACCGTGCCTGTTTTGGGGCCATGCAAGCATTTTGACTCCGTGGGTGCTTGTTGCAGGCTAGGAACGGGCGAGTCTTATTTTTTCTTGGTGAACGTACATGCTGAAGGTGGACGCAGAGAATTATTCACGTATGCATAAACTTCACTTTTACCCTTCCGTACGCCTGTATTTTGCGAAAGATGTTTTACGTCTGGACATGTACGTCTATGCTAGGTTATTAGAATGTACGATTTGTTTTGGTTAACTTCTAAAATACTCTGTAAACGTAGCTCGCAACTCAGCCTCTCTACTGCCAGTCTATCATGTCGTTCACGTCAATGTCTGGTAGTAAGCTTTGCTTTGCGGTCTGGTAGGTAAAAGGTAGCGATTAGCTTTGAGTTTAAACCCTTGGATATTTTTGGAGTTCGAAAATGCGAAAGGCTGTTCCATAATCGAGTTGCTCTACTTGGGTAAGAAGTCTTAGGCCTTCCGCATACGAGTCGACTGATTAGCAATCCTAGTTGCATACCCAACTGTTTTGTGACCTTGCCAGCGTACGGAAATGGGAATCCACACACAGGGGTAGACAAAAACGAGACCGATTTGAAACTAGTACGCAACTCGCCCCATCTTTTTGGAAGTGTTGAATTCGAATCTTGCAGCCCCAGTCTAGAATAAATTAAATGTCAATAAGTTCGCCACATTAGCTCAGGCACGATCTTAAAGAAAATGAAATGAGGCAATCGCAACCTCCGCCTTAAGTATTCGGAAAGCTTTTTGGAAAGCTTTAAAGCAATACCCTTGAGCTTTAATTTGTTTGTTTTTGCAATTACATATGTTAGGAGCCATGAAGGGTGTCATTTGCCATACTTAATAGACCGGCTTTGATTCGATTACAGAGGTCAATCAGCATTGGACGTGATTAGTACTCAATTGGGAGACCGCATTGATAAACGAGACTCGCGTTTAAAAATATACACCTTACGGCACCGGCGCAATTAATACTTATATATACCCGCCGAAATTCTTAAATTATTCGGCCTCTTTTTTCCACACGTGATCGGATACCAATCATTTTTCCTCAAGGGGCATTCCTTATAATGAAGCGCGAATGAGAAAAGAGTTAGCGTGAGGCTTTTATAGCAATCCACATGGGGTCCCCATGAGGCAATGGGGCACAATACCATAACCAAAGAAGTTAAAGCCTCATAAGTCAAAATCCATCCATCCATCCAATGGCGCTACAGCCCAAATCGAGCCTTGGCCTCCTCTAGGGCATTTCTCCAAGTCTGACGGTTCCTTGCAGCAGTTCTCCAGTTCCGAATGTTCAGCATTGTCTCTGCGTCCGCCGTCACAGAGTCCATCCATCTCCATCCATAAGTCAAAAGGCAGCTGGTAAATTAATTGACCGACTAACCCTTTCTGAACACTGAAAAGAAACACCACTTTTTATTTAAAAATTCAAGCTTTAATCGAAACTACTTTAAACAAAACAATGTTAAATTTAACTCAAACAATTTCTAATTAAAGTCTCAGCAAGAACTATCCGCCCTACTCACATCACCTGTAATCCCTCTCCTCCGGAATTTTCAAACTAACAACACGAGGGCATGTTCGTACCTCAAATATTTTAACCATGTTATTTCGCCACAGAGTGTATAAACTTAAATCTATTTAGCACCTTAACGTTGCTAATGCAGAATGCTGTGTGTGTGAATCTTCGGTGGTAATTTTTGTTTTAAAATTTTACAAAATTCTCCACCCCCTCCCCTCCCCGGCCGGGGCTGCTCGATAAATATGTGTCAGTTCAAATTTTAAGTGGCACAAAATCGCATTAAAACTTAGCAACTCTAAATAAATAAGTGCCGGAAAGTTGATCTTTTTGCGAAAGTATTGAGTTTGTCACCCACCCCCTTTGCGATATGTGAACAAGCTTTTAAGGTGCTTAAGTGAAGTAAGCGGCATACACCCCCCCAAAGTATCTGGCAGGCTTGCGAAATCCTGAAAAGCGGGCGGCTAAATAGTTGCTAACAGCAAACTGAACGCTCTCCGAAATGCACAGAAGGTGTCAGAAGGTGGTGGCACAGGATTCTCCCAGCTAAGCTCACGTGTATATGTGTGTAGTAACAGGTGTGCCTCTCAGTGGAAACCCAATTTTATTTAATAAACCTAAATTAATTACATCGAATAGCTTTCAGGGAGGAAAAGTAATTCTTCTCGCTTGGAAACGGCAGTCCCCTGCTCCCCCGTAGTCTCGCTTCATCCACGCGCTTCTTCCATACTTCTAAGAAGCTTCCTTGCAAGAACGGAAGACACCAGGAGGAGCACCAGGGCGGAGGCACCCTTATACCTCGAGGGCAGGAAGCAATTTCTGGAGGAGCTAAACTGAATAAACAAAGATGATAAGAAAATCAAAATCTTCAAAATGCATCCTGGAAGTGTACGTGCTCGCTCTCCGGGCACACCCCAGCGGACATATTTTAATAGAGCCTCCTTCCCCTAGTGGGACCATCACAGATGATGTTCTCTGCAATTGTGTGTCTGCATAGGGTCTCGTTTTCGGGAAAATTGAAAGGATATAGCCCGAGGATGTGGAAGTAGAGTTCATAATAATGTGGCTATGCTTTTATGCAGGATTATTCGAAAATGTAATGCAGTTGTGCTTGTAGCAGGATGAAGATTCCCGATCCTTCTGTGTATACATATGGTGGGTGAGTCGTCGGGGGGCTGTGGGTGAGAGAATATTCGTGGTTTTGTGGGCTGTTTTGAGGGGTAACGCTGATTTGTTAGGGTTAGGGTTTCAGCTGAAAACTAATGCTGTGAGGGTGGATTATAGTGAGAGAACATTCGATATTCTTGTAATTTAACTTTAACATGGATTTTAGTGTTATTGGAGATGTTAACGAATTGATGATGTATTATTGAAAATTTAATCAGGCAGTCGGTGAAGTACTTGGAAGTGACTTTATCTCTCTAGGCGGAGAATTTGTAGGTCTCTTGTGGATTGGTACATCATAAAACCGATGCCAGTGCGGTAATTAACTAACAACAAACATATCTGGATAAATTAATATTAGGGATAATATAGGGGATGTTTCAATTTGAAACACAAACACATGAAAATTCACAAGAAATGATAATCAGCAGGCAACGTAAATTAGTGCAAAATTTTGTTGACATGGGATGTGGACCTAGGACCTCAGACTGATAAGGTCTCATATGACCAATTCTAAGCTAGTTGAAGATTGCTAAAGTGGCCGTAGTAAGCTAGGTATTCTAAATCAAATTACCTTTTTTAATGTGTAATCTCTAAGCTCAAGAATCGCCCTGTCTGTTATACCTTTGGCTCTCGAGTAAAAATAAAAAATGGCTCTACAACGGGCGAACACCGGCCGCTTGAATTTTTAAGGGACAGAAGATAACCGTAGAGTTTTCAATCATTTTTATCGGAAGCACATACGGCCCGAGGAGAGTTAAAAGATTTAAGTGGTCGAGTACTAAGGTGTACCATATAAAAATATATACCCGTCGTATTCCCGTCGATGTGTGGTGTACGGCCGTACAGACCTGCAAACAACCTTCTGATGTCCGACACATGGCCAAGGACTATGTTTCAATCACGGCCGATGTTCGCCCGTTGTAAGGCCATTTTTTATTTTTACTCGGGTTACGCCATGAAGCAATGTCTAGCAATAAACTTAGTTCCAAAGATAAAAAAGATTTACGAGGAGATAACGATGAATCTTGCTTTTATACTCTGGGATGAGTTCGGACAACGTACAAAGTAAGGGAGTTCCACAGTCGAACTGCTCGAATGAGGAACGAAATCTTTGTCTGCAGGGCGGTGAAAAGGTGGGCTGCAAGCAAAGGGAATGAGCCGAAAGGGTTAATCTGGTGTCGTTTGTATAAGATCGCCATGGCGGCAGGAGAGCCTTTATTTCGATGGAGCAATCACTACGGCAGTAGCGATAGAATTTTGTTAGGGCTGCTACATTCGTGCAGTGGCTCAAAAGGTCGATGGAGCAAATGATGTCGTCTCCGAAAAATTCAAGCGCCTTGAACACTATTTATTCACGCCAAGTTGGTTTTTGAAGCCCAACTCCAAATATGGAAGTTGTATTCGAGCCAAGGTCAAATGTGGGATCTAACTACTAGCATTTCGAAGGGGTACAGATAGGGCAATATAAGGCCCACAAGGGATATCTAACGTCTTGCCATATCCCGAGACACGGCTGCAACAAGATTTTTCTTGGGGGGACTCTAGGAAATTTTGGACTCTTTGGCCTCTCGTTCGATCTTCTCTGTGCTTTTGTTCCTCCTGTGACTCACGAAGGTTGGCTTGATTTTGTACCAGCCGTTTGTTGTGTTCCTCAAGAATCGTCTGGTCGTATCGTATCCGACTGGTCCCACTTATGTACCGTCTTTCTCACTTCTCTGGTAGTAACTTCATTAGCGTACCAAACGACTTCTGCCATCTTGGATTCGGTTTGCCAGCCGATTCAAGAACGAGTGTGCTATGGCTGGGACTCGCTAAATTGGTGGTCGTCTCAATTATCGTCTCCTGGCTGAAGTAGTTCTACCTCTGACCAGGTTGAAGGTAGATTTTGTGCTGGTAAATAGAATCCAAGTTGGAGGCAAGCAATTATTTTTAGCTTTCTTTTTTTATGTTCCAAGTAAGTTCCACGAGTAAAGCGGAAGTGAGACCGTTTTGGCAGAGCAACTTACCAAATCAGAGCACTTATACCTTCCGATTTAGCCCCGGCAATGGAGATAACCGCTTACGACCAGCACTCTTCAGCCATAAGTTGCCGCACAACCATCAGCCTTGGCGTAAAAATGGAGAAGAAATGTGGTCGTGGAGCAGGATATGTGAGAAATAGGAGAGGAGGGAGAAGAGAGAAAATACCTGGTGTCCGTGGGTGTTAGTTCTCAAGCGTACTGTCGTCACCATAGCCCAATGCTACCTTGAGGCACGATGAAGCAAAACACGATTAATGCAATGCTCACAGAAGTGTGATACACTAATCCAAGGGTTCAAGACCGAGTCCAACTCTAACTAACCAATGTTTGTAAGGGACACACAAAAGATCTATTGCGGACTGTACTCAGATTTCGTCAATTAATTCTAGGTAGATTTGATAAAATGCAAAGCTTATATACGCTAAATTTTCAGTTAACTTACAGAGAAGCTTTTAGGTGTTGGTGCATACGTCCGCGCTAATGATGAGTGCTTTGTAGATGCCAATTTTAAAATTCAATTATGTTTCAAATACACTGAAGTATGAAACTCTGACAGAATTTTCCCTTTGTTATATTTCTGTGTTTTCCATTACTCAATTAACAAATTACAAATTCTTTTTCCTTGAAGGTCCTTCCTCTTAACATCGTTACGTTTTTACTATTAAATACGATTACAACCCAAAATCCATGTTAAAAGTGCTGTCAGTAACATCGATCGACTCATTTATTAAGCAAACAAACCCTGTACAGGGATTCAACTTTCAAAATTACCTGAAACCACCTGTAATTCATTGAAAAGCTACACACGAGTAATCTCTATACCCCCAGTAACCTTCAGAAAAAAGTTAATCAAAAATTTTCCCCCTTTTTGCTGTATGCAAATTGAAAGGATAACTTTTCAGTAATCCATTGATTCTGCAACAGATTTAAACTTTTCGCAATGCTCTCCACCGTGATACTCACTTTCCGTGTACATATCTACAGGTGTGCGCTTGGCATATTTTAAAACTTCCATTAAATTCCCGGTAACTTTTCATGGACTCCACAGAGAACAGCGATGATAGGGCTATAATCTTCAAGTGTCCTAAACGTTAATTGAGGTGTCAGGGCGGCTGGGTCGACTTTTGTAGAAGTGTGACAGTAATAGACTGCCCATTGCTGTGATACTCTGCACACGTACAACAAAACAAAAGCTAGTCTACTAGACGAAGTCTGCATTACATTCATCAAGATTCAAGCATTGTTCACCGGGGAGCCCCCATGGCTCCAGGGGCAATCATCTCCTCCACCTTTCATGACCTGCTACTGTGAGAGAGAGACCTGGGCATTAATTTGTCATGCTAGTTAGCTGGATGATGGTAACGTTCCACAGCTGAAAGCCCAGGTCCACTCGAGGTCGAATAGTGAATTAATGCAGGCTGTGCTGACAGCTACAGGACATTCTCCATTTCACTTGCTGACGTCCTCATTCGTTACATGGTGTGTGCCAGCCCGGATGCCTCCGGCTGGAGGAGGGATTTATATATCTCTTGTGAAGAGGATTTTTAATGTGGATATGAATGGTTAAGCAATTGATTAAGCAGTAATCGAGTTAACAGCGACAGCAATGATAATTGGATACGGTAATCAATAGCAGACTTTTGGAACGGATGTCGAGAGATACGTTCTGTCGTTCGTTGCCTGTTGGGACAATGTTTTTACAATGGTCATCAGGGATAAAGCAGGGACATTAATTGGTGATTGAGATTATACTAGATGTCATGAGTTATTAGGTGCCTTGAGATGAAATTGATTCTCATTAAATGTTATGTTTATTGATTCAAAAAGAGCTTCTTGCAGCGTTAACTGACAGATTTCGATTGCTTTAGGTACGGGGAAGAGATGTCTAACATTCATTATTTTATCCTGGGCGTAAAGACAAACCCCAACATCGTAAGCTGTCAAATGCCATTGAGATAGTGCTTTAAGTGAGACTAAAGTGTTTCCTATCAACAATGGTACTCTTAGTTGTTATCATTATCAACAAGTCTTGGGAGGCGTGTTAGGGGTATTACTTGTACAATTCCAGGATGAAAAGGTCGATCAAATGTCATGGGTTAGCCATCATCCAAGCATTAGAGCCCAATGACTTCAACATCTTGGTTAAAGGTTAAACATTAACAATATATTGGTTAAAGGTTAAAATGACCACGAAATAAAACTAAAGATAAGAGCTTGTATTTCAGGGCTTAGCGTGGTTACCGATTCAGAATGTCTTGATTATGTAGACTTGTAGCAAGATTTTTAGTATGTTTTGTTAACCCAGCTTTAACATCTTTTGATGGGGAGATTCAGTCAAAACAATTAATCTAAAGTAACGAATTCGTAGACCAAAGTGTACGTGAACATAAGCACTGTGCTAGAGATTCGATCGGGCTAGTTTTGTATTGCGGGAGAAAAGCCGGAAAAGTAGAAGGAGGTGGAACAGTCGCTGTGATAAAAGCAGTAAAAGTTTACTACAGCTGATACGTTCCTACAGTGTTTCAATAATTCAATTGAAGAGCAACAGTGTGGCTTTATATTTCCCCCGGCCAGGCAGTTTTCAATACCTAAAAGACCGGGTTGAACCCGAGTTAAACTACATGTAGACGCGAGTCGACTGAACTCGACTCAGGTTTGCTACATGGGTTGAGTTGGAATTATGCATATAGATTCGAGTTCAGTGTTGAGTTACTTTATTTTCAACTACTCAACCTCAACTCAACTGTTCAACTCATCACGTATACTCATCACTAATACGTAGTATTAGGTTCAGATAAACGAGTTGAATTGAAAGAGGAAACAAATATAAGGCTTGTAGACTATATCCAAGAATCACGAACTCTTCGCTATTTTAAGACACGAAGAACATGCCAAGCCAACTAGTATGCTGACATCTCTTCCTAATGCGTCGCACGAATTTCATAGCTGCTTTGCGAGACGGCACTGCAAGAAAGCGATTGTTTCGGGCCGATGCCAATTGCATCTCCAGGGTTTGTGTTTAAGAGTTCAATTGGCGAGGCCTTTCTTCATCACACTGAGAGCTGTCCCAAAAGCTCGATTACAGTGTCCGAGCTCTTATCACAGTGTCATTACAGTGTCCGAGCTCGAATCTCTGATGACCCGGAAGCCACACAATTTCTTATGGTGTGCCTTAGGGGTCAATTCTATCACCCGTTCTTTTTACCACCTCTCTGTCCCTTTCAACCCACTTCACAGCTTCACTGATGACGTTACTCAAACGCCTCCGATAATGCAAGACCACCACGTGCACGATCCTATCTTTACCATCGCGATGTCCAATTCAATCAAATAGCCATTGAACTGATCTTCGATTGCGATTGCCAGAATTATTTCAAATTTAATATTTCTAAAAAGAAATGCTATTTTGCTATCAGCAAAACCTGCAGCACTACCCATTAATGAAGCTCTTAAGCACCTACTCGGTGCGTATAAATACATCCCGGATTCTTCTCTCAACACTATTCCCTCTCTTGGCTCGATCCACACATATCCGTAACGGCACGGCTCCGATGCTTTTCGTGTCAGTGGCTTCCGTGATGAATTTTTCACTGACATTCACCCAGCACCGCTTTTCGTAACAGTGATCAATATTCAATGACATCCGACATTTTGGTTTTGAAATTTGGACAGTGATCTCAAGGGCATCAAGAAATTTAGCGTGGGGGAGTGGGTTCGACCCAGGTGGACTCTTCGGTAAGTGGTCGCAGAGGCAGGTTTGAGTGTATTTCAAATAACCTTTGTCTAAATTTCTGTTGAATTCTTATACAATTTTCCGTTGAATTTAAAAAATATTTGTTAGCCGGTGGCAACATATTTTCTGTGTTTTTTACGGTCGCCTGAAGGGTATAGTGTGCGCCAAAACAATTGGGAATCTTAAAATCGCTATTTCCATCTGCAGTGAGATTGTCTACTGGTGCAATAAGAGTCTCGCACAGAGTGATGCTGCGTTTAAAAAACCAAGCCCATCAATCAGTCTCACTGCAACCATTATCGTGGTCAGATGCCATGGGGGTGTATGTTGTTGCCCGTTAACGGATTTCGAGGGTGAAATTACAATGGACGTGAGCTTGTATTTTATCAATACACTAAATGTTAATGTAAGTGGAATTGTCATCCCCCCTCCCCACCTGCGCGTAAAATTCCCAATTGTTTTGGAGCACCCTATACTGAGATCGTCGCGTCTTCCTTAATTTGTTTCGATGGGATTATATCGTACTGATAATTTCTTTTCACTGATGCTGCCGGTACTGCACTGAAGTCACCATCCCGTCACGGATATGAGTGGATCGACCTTAGTAGCAGTACAGCAACTATCTGCTATAGTCATCACCATCATCTTTAGACGCCACTGTAGAAATTTGACTTCTAATCCACCCAGTAAAACACCCCCTATATTACAGTAAACAACTACCCCAAAATTCCTAACATAAAATAACAAATTCCTGAAATGTTTCAACCAGCTTATACCAAGTTAAATAAATGCGCTTGAGAACATCTGTCCACTTTGTGAATACTAATATGTATGTACCAAATTCCTGGATTAGTATGCACAGGAACACTGATCCTTCTTTAACTGAATTTCCACCCCAGCTCAGCCCCTCCTTCACTGCAGATTTAATTCCACAAATAATGTTTTCTATATACTATGCACAGGTATATTTTTAAAGCGTGTGCCTCTCAACCCCTTCGGTGCAGATGCATTTGTAGGCATAAAGTTTGCGCGCCCGGAAGCTGCAACATAATTTACAAAACACAATAAAATCTATTTCTGCAGCGATTTTATCACTTTGGTATTTATTGCAGGTAATTTATTTTGTCTGTTTCCAATGAACTTTCTTTTTTTTCTCATTTTGCAACAAACTTTAATCGTGGCTGGTATTAATTTTATTTAGTGAAAGTTTTAGTCACACAGTGCGGGGGCGGGGTGGTAGGGAAATTCATTTAACGAACTGAATAAAACTATGCAGGAGCAGGGAATTTGTTTCAAAAGTATTTCTTGAGTGGTTTTTGACTGCATTTAAATAAAATCAGGAGAGTTTTTTCTGCTTGGTATTAAGGTTAATCTAAAGAACCTTCAATCACACTCTTTGAACTCGAAAGCATTAAGCTGGAATTTTTTTTGCGCTAGAAATGTATAAAATTAAATTATGAGGACGAAAAACGTTTCTTTAATTTCTTTAATTTTTAAAGGGAAATTTTTAATGAAATGTCAAAGAATCCTTACATGGGGAAAAATTTAATTATGTTTTTCGTCTATAAATAGTTTTCATTTGGTGTGTGGCTTAAGTGTGTCGTTATATTTTCTAGTTAACGAATGAATGATGAAATGGAAGAGTGTATAGGCTTTCATTTAGAGGAGCGGAGTGAGAGGTTTCACAGGATAGAATAAGGTGATAAAGTGAATGATTTGTACTGGAGCATTGCGCTGGGCTAGTTCCGCATTTTTTAAGGGAAGATGGAGACAACTCATATGGTGAGCACCACGACCAAGTTAGGCCTATTGTGTACATATCGCACGTGTACCTACAATGGCCCGTCCACACGACGCGAACTTCATTCAATTTTATCTGTGAAACAAAGAAAAACTGCTGCTAAAAAGGACGCCCCGACATTCCGTCAGCTTCAAAGCTCACCGTCCAGTGGCGTAGCGTGGGGGGTGCCGAGGGGGCCATTGCCCCGGGCGGCGTAGATGTTGGGGGCGGCGCGGCGGCCAAACTGGACAGAGAGGTGCTGCTGGTAACATCAGGCCCTAACCATTGCCACATCCAGCACGATGTCCTGGCTGATGGTGTCTACAGTCCAAACCTAAATGGGAAGGGAAGTGAAGTGAGGTGAAGTTAGATACCATTCCATATAAATGTATGAGAGCAAGGGCGGCGCTTTCATAGGTGAAAATGGTGCACTTGCACCGGGCGCAATTTCAGAAATTAAGATTTAAAAAAAAATTGAAAAAATTGAAAAAGTGATCCCATTGTCATATATTACACGAAATGCACCTTCTGTGCGTTTTACCATTGTCTTCTGCAAGGTGTGGCCAATGCAATTTCATTTAGTTCGCCTGATTTTGTCGTCTATCCTTTCTTGGCTGGCACGGTGCCATAGGTCATGATTTGTAATTCAAATTAGTCGTACTATTATAGATCACTACTTCGGCGAGAAACACCTGGATCGCCTCTGTTCTGAAGGTTTTGAAAGCGGCTTCTACGTCCAGTAAGGCTGTTAAGTGGACTGCTTTGTTATGCAAGACTCTACCGTAGAAACCAATATATGCAGTGCAGTGACCACCTGTTATCCTTCGAAATATAAAGGATTGGAGAACGACATAGAGACCTCCGTTATGGAGATTCGAGTTTATAGTAGTGCTGGAAATAGTTAAGGAAGTGCAGCTTACAATGAAAATCATCGGAGAGCATTAATCAGCATTAGCGGGAGAGTTTTGTGAACTTAAAGCAGCAAAAAAGCAAGATCGCGAAGCAAATCCTGATTGAACAAAGGCAGTGGCGCGCTTTCATAGGTGCAACTGGTGCATTTGCACTGGGTGCAAAAAAGCCAAACGCCGGCCCTGTATGACCAATATGGAAGTAAGTGGATGTTACATCTACTTCAGTGGAAGTTACGTCTACTTTACTTATATTCCTTATGATTAGAGTCCGTGCCATAAGAGAAGGGAAATGAGCGGGCATATGAAACACGATAGGTGTCCATTGGCAGCTGACAGCGAATTGCCAAATTGTGAATAAATCAGTCGGTTAGATTGTGATGAAAAAATGATTCAGTTGTTTATTTTCAGTTGAATTGTAGTTTTGTTGTAAGTTCGTTCGCAATTATATCAAGAAGTGACGTTGCTCTCTTGTATGAGACTCTCAATGTGCATGGAAACAGCGATTTCAAGATTCTCTTCTTTTATGACGCGGGCTGTAAATGCTGAAGTTTGAGAAGGGCTCCAACAGCTGCCGCATTTGTCGGTAAAATCCCTTGTAATAAATAGTATTGGGCTACGATGATGGGAAATGAAACCTCCAGATATTGGACAGAGAAGAGTTTAGCTTAAGTTCGTGCGTGTACGAGGCTTTCTATCTAAAGACATACTAAAATAAATTACAGAGATAATAAATTACTCATTCCAGCTCTCTGGGTTTGTTAAAGTTTATAATTTAGGCCAACCTTGAAGCATGGATATAGCCTGCGCCAAAACAATTGGAAATCTCAAAATCGATTTTTTGATGCGCAGTGAAAATCTCAAATCCTCACAACGAAAGTAGATTCGAAAATAAAAGTGCACCTCGTCATTCCGTTCATTTAAAACTCCAAATCACCCGTACATTTATATTTTCAATCACAATTTAATCCGTCTCACTACGACTCTTGTCCTGGTCAGATACTATGGTGGAGTGTTGTTCCCGGTAAACGATAGTTTCAAAAGTGAAATTAAAATGCATGTGCGCTTGAATTTTTTTCCATACACGGAATGTTAATGTATGTGGAGTTGTCATTTCCTCGCCTGCGCGTAAAATTCCCATTTATTTTGGCGCGCCCTATACGAACATTCATTACGTTTACATGATGCCTTGAATTCTTGTATTGAAAATTACTTGAAATTCAAGTTGGGTTTTCGATTCATTGATTAAAAATTATTGAAAATCTACAATGTCCACGTTGATATTAATCTAGCTCTACAGATCTAATCTAGCTATCTTACCAATAGAACAAGTGGTACCAATTCAATTCGAAAGTAGGGGGCAGCAAATTTATGGTTCGCCCCGGGTGGCAGAAATCCACGCTACGCCACTGTCACCGTCTGTACATAAGCCGACGCGGAGAGCACGACGGACAAAAGCCTGTGTCGTGAGGACCACCGTAAAGGAAGACACGATCTTTTCAGCCCTTTGGACGAAGGCAAGAAAGCCTTTAGTTGAAGAAGACCGGACTTGAGTGAGGCTTATAAGCTCTCTGATAAAACGTCCTTCTTCTAAGCAAATCAGAGCACGACATTCAAATAGAATATGTGGGGCAGTTTTTCCGCTTTCTGTCTTCTGAAACCGTCCAATATTGTGGAGGTGATACCGCAGCTCTACACGGTCAGTCAGACATCTCACCAACAACCCAAGGTCCGCCCTGGATCTGGAACAACGCCAGATGTTTCTGGAGTTGGTGCGAGCGCTGTCGGCATTATTTCAGTCCTCGTGGACCACCAAAAGCCAGCCTGCCCCTTGAAAACCAGCCCTTTTCCCATCGAGGACCAAGGGTTCCGGGCGGTCCGAAGTTTCCTCTTCTGAGCGAACTCTTTTCAGTTCTGTTCAGTCAAAGCTTTTTCAGGGCAATTTACCTGGATAAGCCTATAAACCGCTTTCTTTGGCTATGGGTGAGCTTGACAGCCCAAGTAAAAATAAAACTCGCCGCTCCTAACCGGCAACAGGCATGCACGGCGTCAATACGACTACAATGTGTCTGAACCAGGCACGGTATGCCTAACTAAAAATAACACTCGCCCGCTCTTATGCTGTATGGAACCCAAACAAGGCGATAAACTCACACAATTGCCTAGGTCAAGTAGCATTGGATTTAGTTTGGACTTAGTTGGGGGACTGCTTGGAAAAGCGGCGCTCGCGTTTGGAATGATTTATGCCGATTCGGGTGCATTTATAGATGGTCATACCTGTAGTGGGAGCGTGCATTTATAGTAGGTAGATAGGTGAAGAGCTGCCTCCAGGGCGAACGGGGGCCCAATTAACGCTTGGTACGCTATTTTGTTGCCATAACTCGTGTACCTTGATTGTGGAGTGGTTGTTTGGTCGGGTGTAACGGATGTTCAGTCATCCTCTGGAATTTAGGAAGCTGAACAGTGATCGGATCTCTAGTCTGGAGATCTCTTTTAAGTCTTCCAAAATGTAACTGCCTAAAGTCCGCTGTCTGACTTTAGCTAAATCCGGGCACTTAGACAGGAAGTGAACAAGTGTTTCTCTCCAGTTCCTTTCCCCGCAGCTACAACAGACGTTGTCAGGCTATATAAGAGCTTCTCGAATCGATTCAGTACGTACGTTGTTAAAGGCGCCTTCTATATCTAAGAAAACTGCCAAAATATATTCTTTGTGATATTAGGGCGTTTTCGATAGCTCCCACCACTTCGTGCAGAAATGTCTCGGTGGATCTACCACTGAGATAAGCATGTTGAGCTGGTGACAGTATAGTCACATCTACCGATTGGCGGATGTGGGAGTCGATGACCCTTTCTAATGTCTTAAGCACCAAGGATATCAGGCGATTCGGTCTATAGACCCTCGTGGATTCGTTACCTCTTCTCCCTATCTTTGGGATTAAGAAGTCCCTCGCCCGATCCCAACTTATAGAGACATAGCTGAGCACCACGTAGCTCTTGAACATGACACAAAATTCAAAACTTCTGGTAGATACATGACCTTGCAGGAGTCTGTTTCCGGTCCCTTCCCCCACGAGAAGGGTCGCACTTACAGCAGTGTAGCATTGCTCCGGCTCGAATCACAAAGCAACGTCTTAATCCCCCTGTGTACGGTACCTATTGGGTGGCCAGATCCATTTAACAGGGAGTCAGTCCACCTAGAGATTTGTAGAACAGTGTCTTGTCTATTCGAGACAGATCGGCTTAAACAAGGAAATTGTTATTCTCGATATCGTGGGACTGTGAGGAACAACGTGAAGGCCAAACTCGTCTTCTTTGAAGCAAAACCTTCAGGTATCTATCCTCTACCATACTTGTTAATTCAGAGTGCAGTGTCCGATAATCAAGCCCAACAAATTTCATTACATCTTTTTTACTCCCGACCAGGCATTTCTTCTCCGGCCGCGCTGGGTGGTAGCACGGGAAAAATCGCTTAGAATTAATAAGAACAGGCGCGAAACCAGTATTCCAGAACCTAAGCAGAATGATCCGATTAAGAATACTTAAGGCGAGAATCTTTCTTGTGGTGTGCCTCCATAAAGTCCTACTTCCTAAAACACAACAAATTTATTATAACTTTCAAGAATAATCTCAAACAACAACAATTTATAAAATAACAATGCAATTACCACTTCTATCGTCCTATACACCTTTGCTAGACCAATCCTATTACACTAATCTAGAAAATATATCAAAGTAATCTCTACTACACCAACCACCTACATAGAAGGCGGCATTTTAACAATAAAAATTGAACAAGTAGCTCGCTCGTATTAAACAAATATATCTTTCATAAAGCCCGTCAACACAATCCATCCACATTAATCACATGATAGCGCGTTACTTGTTAACTTAGCCATAAATAGCATCTTTACCCAGAACAATACTAAAGCGATTTCCCCGGAATTCATCTAATTCCCACAACAATGAGAAAAACTTTGCGGAATATTTCGTTGCCATTTATCAAAGTTCTCTTCCGTTTTTTTGCTGTTATTGTTGATGTTGCTTGGGACCCCGGCCGGTTTGTCCATGGCTACCATAAAAATGCAAGACGAGAAAGAAAACACAAAGTGTTGAGAGAGGCAAGAGCCCCATCTTCTGCTAAATGGAGAACAACCAACAGCCAAGAAACAAAAAGCAACCCCCAATTGTCGAGAGTTTTTGCTGAGGCTTGTGTCCTTAAACTTAGTAAAGGAATTCATTAGTTTCTTGTCCCAAGTTCATTTTCGCAATCTTGAATCCCTGCTATTAGAAACCTCAGGAAAAATGCTATTCGAAATAGGAGGATTCTGCGTTGAGAGAATCTGTAAGGCCGAGAAGCATCTGGCACGTGGCTAGAGGAAAATAAGGAATAAATAAAGCAATTAATAGACAAGAAATAAACTCTAATCTGCCTGTTATTAAGAGGATAAACACCCGACGACCCTAAATAGTCCTTAATTTATGTAATATTAAGACTAGCGCTCTCCCTCTGCTCTATAATTCACATTTGACCCACCACCGATAAGAACTTAATAGCCACAATAAACACCAGATTTTACCGCCGTCGCCCCCCCCCCCCCCCCCGTTTGCCGGGGATGTGCCGCGAGGAAGCTTATGTCTTCGATAATCATATCTTATCCTAGCACTGCTGGTGGCAATGGTGGGGCCGGTTTCTGTGGTGTTCATGCTTCTTTAGAATATCTCCCATCCAGTCCTACTCCCGAAGGAATTCGAGACCCCATTTCTAGGACATTAAGGATAATGTCATACAGCGTGAGGATATCGGAGAAGACCATTTTAATTAAGGAAAGAATTTTCACCTAAATTTATACAGAAAGGAAAAGGTCCGCCTTTTGGGATATACATATATATATAAAAAAGATCCTTTCGATGATTTTAGTGGAAAATGAAAAGTTCAATTTACTGAAGTGAAACGGAACTAATCCGCGTTACATCAATTGGAAGAAGTAAAAATTCAAAGTGATTCCTCTTAAATAATTTTTATGAAAAGAAGGATACAAACCTATCCTAGTTGTATGGCAAGATGAAGGTAAATGAGCCGTGAGTTACAAGAAAGATAAGGGTTGTTTAGTGTTGAATGTTCAGGGATTGAATACCATCCATAATTTGCCATTGAAATTATAGTTTGGGTCACTAACCCTGTGGCTAGTAAAACTGATGTTATTACCCTATTATAATCATGAGGCGTAGTAGACATAAAATCAAAGTGTTTTTTTTTTTGTGACAAAATATTATGGGAGTTAAGACTAATAGGACTAGAGAATCATGGAACAAAAAATAGAAGAGAAATGATAAAGGACAAATATGAAATTAGTATTTACTAAGAAAATGTTGGGTGATTTTGTGGAGAAGATTATCAATAGATGTTAGAGCTCTGGTTATAATACTAATACAACAAGTGTTTGTTTAGATATACATACATCCTATAAAAGATTAAGTTATAATAGGAGGATGAGGAGGAATTGAGCCTAGCTCTTGGGCACTTGGATGTTGTATGGGGCTCCTGTGCTTAAAGTCCAGTCGTCACCACCTTAGTTGAAGAAAGTGTCGTTTCAGTCGTATCACCATTTTCAGTGCAGGGGCCTAAACTCAATTTAGGCATTTCCAGTCTAGGCCCCTCTATTGAAAGTCGTCAATCGACTGAAACGTCTCTTTCTTCAACTCAAATGTCTTATCACAAAACACGACTCGACTTTCAGCACAAGTTTCAACTATCGGGGTTAGCGGGAGACAATTTCGTCCGAATGTTATGCCTCCTAAAACAAGTGAATCCCGCTAACCCCAGCTGACAAGGGCTGTGACGCTGGCAATACCAAACTACAAGATGAACAAGAAATGTACCGTCCACTAGGTGAAAGGCCCAACCTAAGTATAGCTTTGGTTCTAAGATACTATGTAAGGAATGGGATAGCTTCTCCCACTGGATCTGGAGACTTATGATTTTTGGGTATCGCTATAGTATTTGCAACTTCTTTTATTATAGGTTCTTACCTGTCGTTTTCTGGGTCATCTGTGCTTTGGTTGTCTGCTTCTGCCTGAATATACAATCTCTTTATACTTCGATTATGTCACCGATACTACCAGCTATAGTACCAACCTCTATTTTTGGCAAGGTGTCTTGTTTACTTCTTTGTAGAAACCAAACACATTTACTTAAAAAACAATTCTTAGAGTTCACTATTACCGCTTGCAGTTTAATATCCCACACTATTAAATTAAATTCATCGGTTTTTAATTCAATTTTCAATCGCCACTTTTCGCTTTAGGTCACTTTTATCACTTTAGAACACTTTAGAATCTTGCTAGTGCACGAAGGACAATTTTGACACTCGCGGCCATTTCTTCGTATATAAACGATTATTTATGGCGGTTAACTACAGTTTGAAGTCAGTTTCAAACAATAGCACACAACGTTATTCTGCCGTTTATCCCATCTACCTAAAAAATTTCATACGAATACACAAAAACCTAACGCTATTGTGAATTTCCTCGACTCTCGAAAAATTCCATTTTGACATATTTACCTGCTGCACAAGAACTAAACATAACCTAAAGTGTCATAATGGATAGAAGATAATTTCCAACAAAAATAGTTAATATCTTAACCAAAATGCTTCGAACAATTACATATTACGCGAAAATAACAAATGCACGCAATTTCACCACTGCAGCAGTAGCTTTAAAGCTCGAAAAATTCCAACGTGTACCTGTAATAACATGTAAAAACACTGGACTCAATTTATACACCGGTGATAAATATGAGGATAACATTAAGTTTGGCGAGATACCTTTAGCTTCAAAAGGCTGGAAACATCGAAAATCAAAAGGAGACTTCTTTATTTTGCATCCTACCGTTCAAGAAGATCAAATATTTGATATAACACAGGACTTATCTCGTCTTAAAGAACACAATATCCACGAGTGCTTGATAGAAAATTTACAAAGTGAGCTAGAAATTAAGAAGTTAACATGCATCCAAAATGATGCAATTGGTAAAATAATGGAGATGAATCATGTATTAATAGCAGCTGAAACTGGTTGTGGGAAAACCCTTGCCTACTTGGTCCCCATCATCCAGCAAATTCTAAATGTAAAGGCACAACTTAGCCAAAGGAATTTGAATACACCCTTAGCTTTAATATTAACCCCTGGCAGGGAATTAGCAACACAAGTGGCTAGTATCGCTGAAAAGTTATGTAAAAACTTAGATGTCTCGGTTCATAGTTTATTAGGAGGAAGCACCAAACAGAAAATGCTAAATCCGGAATTTAATGATATTGACATCCTTGTGGGGACCATCGGTGCTGTGAGTAAACTTACTACAACAGGAATTTACAAAGTCGGACAAATAAGACATGTCGTGTTGGATGAAGCTGATACTCTACTAGATGATAGCTTTTCAGATAAGTTGTGCTACTTTCTTAGGAAGTTTCCTGTAAGTTTATTCAGTAATTCTAATTGTTTATACTAATTAATTTCCATTACAGTTTCACAGAAACCACTTAACCAACATGAACGATGAAATGGTTGGCACTCAGTTAATCCTTGCATCAGCGACAATGCCAACAAATATTTCTGAGCTTCTATACCAAATTGTAGACACTGAAACGATCCACGAAATAGTTAGTCCGAACCTACATAAATTAATGCCTCATATTAAGCAGAAATTCATTCGAATGAACAAATCAGATCGTCCTGGTAATCTTCTAACTCTAGTCAAATCTGAGCTGAAAAAACACCGACCCTTAATCATATTTGGTAACAAGTCCGCAACCAGCGATTTCGTCTCCCTTTTCCTCAACAACAGCGGAGTTAACTGCATTAATCTTAACGGAGATATGCTGATGAAGATTCGAGTTGGTAGATTTGAGAAATTTCAAAACGGTGAAGTTGATGTCCTATCTACTACAGATGTTGGAAGCAGAGGACTAGACACAACAAGAGCTAGACATGTGATTAATTTTGATTTTCCTCTTCATGTTGCTGATTATATTCATCGATGCGGTCGGATAGGGAGAGTTGGTAGCCATGATAAGTGTTTAGTGACGAATTTTGTATCTGGTCGAAATGAAGTTGACGTTGTACAGAAGATTGAGCATACAGCAAGAACAAGAGGGATACTGCCGAATGTAAATGCGAACATTACGAACCTGATACAGAAGAAAATAATTAGTGAATTAAATTTAGCTGGTAGTAACTTAGATTAATGATAAGATAATAAATGTGTTTTTGTTTTATAAATGTTTTTATTATATTTAGTCCAAAAAAGATATTTTATATCCTTGCCAATTCCAAACGAAAGAAAAGATCTCCTGCCTCCACAGCAATTTTATACCCGCAACACAAGATTAGCCCACTCGTCTCATTCCCACCACCGCTCGTCTTTTCGCGCACTCAACAAGTAAGCAATTCGTTTCTAAATAGAACAACTCGACTGTGGAAAAATCTCGCAGTCAGCATTTCCGAACTCCTACAACATCCAATAGCTCAAAGAAGGGTTAATTTTTACCTTCTTCAACACCCTCACCGATCCCTCATAACCCTTAACAAACTCGGGCTCAACTCATCATGTATAATAGTAGTATCAGATAAGTTTAAGGGTCCTTTTTTCACTTTATCTAATGACGCGGTGGTCAGTCATCAGGGGAATAACATGCACGGGCCGCAACTATTTCGGACTGATGGAAGTGCGATCATAACCTCCTAGCGGTGGCCACTGGTAACTATCCTGAGAGGATAGGCTATTATGATCGGGCTAGTCCCTTTCAAGTAAGGTTAGCGGAGGTAATAACCTCAACTGCAAAAATAATTATTACGGAACAAGCAGCATGCCTCGGATTCTGAAATAAATTACCTTTCGTGTGCCAAGCAAATTGAAGTATATCACCCTCAAAAACGTTCACGCACCTGCAAAAGAGTCCCCGGATGATGAAAAAAGAATTCGTAGCTGAACGGGAACATAATGCCCACCCTAGTTATGACGTAAAAATCATACTGGGAGATCTGAATGCCAAAGTAGGCCGGAACCTCGTATACTGGCAATATGTCGGCACCCAAAGCTTGCATGGAAACACTAATGACAAGTTATAGTGATGGCAGCAAGTAAGAACTTGGTCGTTGCAAGATTTGCGCGTAAAGATATCCATAAAGCCACCTGGGTATTTTCTGATGGAGGCACTCGCAACCAAATAGACCCTGTGTTGATAGACCGCCGCCACCTTTCGGGTCTGATGACGGTAGGAACGTACCGAGGTGCCAACTTCGACTCGGATCACTATCTTGTTGGTATGGTGCTCCGAGAGCGCTTTGCAACGCTGAAAAGCTTTATACAGCTGCACTACGCAATGACATGGTCAGAAACAGCTACGTGTACGTTAGAACTCGCGCTCACAAGAATAAATCCCGGGGATCCTGGCCGCACCAGGCGTAGGAGTTCTACAGAAAAGTTCGCAGTATGACACAATTCACACTACTTTGCATATACTGCAAGGACAAAGAATAGTGGTATCTGATCACCGATCCTAAAGGCATCTTGGAGCGATGGGAAAAGTACTTTCATGAATTGCTAAATGACGAGCTGACTGAGGATTCGGAAGCTCCAACAAACATCTGATGAAAATGCTATGCTGCCGCCACCAAGATTGGAAGAAGTTAGCAGAGCCATAACCCGGCTCAAAAACAGCAAGGACTCGGGTGCAGACGGTAGCTCAGCGGAGCTAGTTACATATGGAGGCCCTACATTACAGGACCGGATCTGGAAGAAGATCTAACGACGCCAAGGGGTTTTTCGAAACCCAACCGAAAATAAGGGAGTTGTAGTCGAGGTGAAACCGTTGACGTTGTTAGTTCGTTCATTCTTCTTTTTAGTATATTTTCGAATTTCAATGAATAGAGCCGTCGACAGTACAAAGGAGGCTTTATTCTTAGCGCTAGTTTTCCACATAACAAATCAGTCTATTGGAGCACCCAGCAGAAAGGTGAAGAAAGCTATTGACGATCTGACTCGCCAGGTTTGACCAACTTTAAGTGATTTTTTCCTATACCTTGTTCTCGCAACGTGACCAGAGAATTATTGGGGCGCAGTAGAAAATATGTCACGACACTGATTGTCTTGATTACCGAATACAGTGCCCTAGCATTATGGACGTTAGGAAAAGCGAAGGACATAGTAAACTGGCAGGCTTTGCCTAGAGGAGGATAAGTTTGCCCCTCATGTTCTTCATTGCTATCCTGCAAAAGTGTGGAGCAAGGTTTTACTATTTGACGTGATCTTGATTGAGGAGCTGCAAATCTCTAGTCGGAGTGCTAAGCCATGTGGCCTTCAAATTTAAGGTATAAGGGTTTTTAGACTTCAATAAGTCCAAATGGTAGCAACGATACTTTTTGGGCCTGAAACCTCATTAAAAAAAAGAGAGACCTCTGCTGCTTCAACATTGCATGTGCATAAAAGCTGATTGTGTATAGGACAGGCCCGAAGCTTGAATCATTAAACAACCCTTTAATATAAGTACGAGTAATAGAGCTCTCGATGAATTTTTGTTCGAGCTGCACAGCCATGAGATGTAAAAGAGATTTTAATTAATTCTCTTATTCTATAAATGATTAGTACGACTTTATGAGGTAAACATATGCATTTGGTAAGCTATAATCAACTAATTCGAAATAAATCCTTTATATTATTCCCCATTTTATAAAACAATTTATAAAATTATCCTTAAATCGTCTTACCATTTAAGACCATTAACCCCAGCAACCCACCCACATGAATATTCCGCATAAAAATTACACACTTTCATGACTTAGAACTATATCTTAATAAAACAAAATCGACATAGCACCTCCTCCACCTAACAATTTCCCCATTAAGTATGGTCATAAACATCGAACGAGCTGAACAAAGTTCTTTAATAACTTTCACGCAAAGCAATCAATATGCCATAAAATTTATGGATTCCACTATAAAATCCGAGTAATTTTCCCTCGATTGACCAGAAGGGCAACGTCCGTCGCGCGCTCTCACTCTGTATTTAACATAAAATTTCGTGAATAAACAAATTTATTCGTCGCAGGATATACAGGAGCAAACAACTTAATAAAATCTTTCCAAATGGAGGAGATTGAAACGAGCACAACAACAACAACATCTCAACATGAAAGTTATGTTAAGTTTATTCAACGAGGACAAAACTACTGGGGTCCTCTGAAAGGGACTTTCACAAGATGCCATTTAAAAATTTTAGAACTGTTTGATTTTGTTGATCAAGAGCCAACGTACACTGAAACTGTAATAAAATTTATGATTCGATACTTATTTTCGATATTGAAACGGAGCTCTATGCATGGCACTCATCATGCTACTGAACTGAAGAGACATCCATGTGAAGTGTAAGTTAAGATGTTATAATAGATAAAAAAAAATGTATTACTAATAAAATTCTAGATTTTTTTGGCTATTCCTTCTGTGCACCGCAGGATTAAGCAGTTTTCTTGCAGTTAACATATTTTGGTTTCGATATTACTTTCATCCTATGGTCGTGTCCATCGAAAGGGACTACATGAACTGGAATGTGACTTTCCCAAGCTTGACTCTATGCGAAACAAAGAAGTTAAATAAAACAGCTCTGTATGACTATGTTTTTGATAGTCCAATTCAAGACCGAAAAGGATTAGTCAATTTCATACAACAACTTTCAAATCTAACTTATGATACTATGGATAAACTGCCCGAATTTCCAGAAATTAGCCCCAATGAATATGTAGATGTATTGAATGAAGTTACTAACAGAAACACAGTAACAGAAGTATTAACAGGAAACAACGAGACCATATCATTTCAAAGAGTCCTTACAGAAATGGGAATGTGTTACACATTCAACTCAAAAATCGCTAAGTATATAACACCAGAATATCTTCAAGGATATGACATACCATTCTCAAACAGAGAGTATACTGTAACAATTTTCGATGCAGATAAGGTGGCTTTTTTGCGAGATCTTAAGGATTGTTGTGAGGTGATACCAATATAACTTATATACATATGTAACTAACATTCATCACATCATTCATTTTGCAGATCTACATCCACAATCCCGCAGATGTCCCAAGTTTGGGCAGGAAACTTAAACTAGATAAGGAGCAAAATTCATTTACGATAATCAAGTTTAGCGCAACTCCGATAGCTGCTGGAAATCCTGTTCGAGTTCTATTTATTAATCAAAGAAAGTGTAGATTTATGGACGAATCTAATTTGCCACATTTTCCAGTTTATTCAAAGAGTTTGTGCTATGTCGAGTGTAAGATTCAAGCGATGCTAGATATTTGCCGATGCTTGCCGTTTTTTTATAAGAAGCTAGAGGGGGAGATATACTGCAGTGTTAAGGGGTTGAGATGTATCGGACATAATATAAGTAAGTACATCTCTACATTTTTATACATAACAATGCTGTCGATGCTTAAATCGTTTCCAATTGGTGTCTTGTGTATGTGCATTGGTCGCTGGTGTATGGAGCCTTTAGAGGCATTCAAATTTTTATTTGAGTTTTAAATAGAAACTATAGCTACAGAAAATACGCTAAAGTACTCAGAGAAACATTTTAAAGTCCAGTGACAGAAACTTGCTCTAGAGCAGTCAGATTTCAAGCTCGTCAAGGTCTGCTAATCACGAGCCGTCGGATTTAAGCTTGAGTCTTCCCCGTAATGTGTGTAAAGACCTTTGGCCGCATCTAGGAATGGAAAAGTTTACGTCCCCTCCTTTTGACGCTACAGTACATTTATTTATCCCCGCCAGCTCTCTCATTTCTTCCGACCTAGCATGTTACTTCTCCAATTTAATTCTTTATTTGGGTAAGATCTTCTTAGACCAATATTTTTGAATCCAGATAAACAAATGCCTCTGGAGGAATAAAGCCGCATTCACAACTTGAATTAAGGTATCGCGCGTTCGAGTACAACGCTTCCCTCGTGAGAGGATTGTTGCTCTCCATCGCTCTAGCAATGTGGCCTCGAATCAACTTTATTATCAAGTTGTCGACCCTATAAACTTATCATAGAGAACATTGGTGGCGTGAAACTTAGTGAAGCCTGATTTGGGTGTTCGACCTTAAGCATTGTCTTTCGAAAACCCGAAGCTTTTCAATATAAAAACGGGATATGCTGAATCATACTGGGAAACCATAAATTAAAATCGGTTTGACCAAGGCTTGGTAGCAGATCAACTTGACCCGTGGGCTTAGGTGTCTGCTATAAAACCGCCTTTTGGTTTCGAAATTTTATGGGTTTTCCAGTTCCCCAGCCTCGCTAGAAGCTCTGTTTAAAAGAGTACGGAAAAGGATCGATTCGCATTTGCTAAAATTGATTTTCAACTTCCATTCATTACTATAGCGTTCGATTGTCTCAAAGTCACGTTGCAGGAGCGTCTGGATCACTCCAATCTTCGGACCCGTCCTATACACAATCAGGTCATCCGCGTATGCTAATGCAGAGCGGAGTAAACGTGTTAGGTCACTCGTAAAGATATTAAACAAGAGCGGCGAATTCACTGCGCCCTGCTGCGCCTCTACTTCATGTGAAGCTGCCACTTTTGACGACGAACTTCTTCTTGGAAATCATATTATAAATCGTGTATAGCTGAAGTCCGATCATTCCGAGTCTGACCAGTTTGTAGAGAAAACCTTCGATCTATACTGTATCGAATGCCTTCTCAAAATCGTTCAGGCATCCTCCGGTACACTGATCTTTCATGAAGTTCCAGTGTATGTTTGATACTAATTTCGACACGGCATGAATAGTGTAATGCCCTGTCCAGAATCCAAATTGGTTATGAGGAATTACTTTTTTTTCTTCATCCCATTTAGATAATGATCTATTAACCACTATTTCAAACACCCTACTGATATTCGGAAGAAGACTTATGTATTGACCAAAGATTAACAAGGTTACTTTTATCTTTACCCTTCTTGGGTATTGGGTACACCACTGTCGTCTTTCAGTGTCCTCGAAAATGGGCATTTTTTAACGCATTGTTAAACAATGTTGTGTATGTGTTTAGCCACCAGGGGCAAATCCTTTAAGAAGATGTTCGGAATATCATCGGCCCCAGACGACTTCTTATTGTTTAGATGGCGAAATATTAATAGGAGATCGATTTTTCCAATAAAAGTAGAATATAGTTGGGCCGCGGGAATGCCATTCTTCACTGAACTCGATGATTGATCGATTCTCGGGTTTCCAAATTTCAATCTCATTAGATAATCTTTCATGGTTCACTAAGGCCCTATTCTCAAGGTCAAAATTCGCCCGAACACTGGTATTCACCGAATAGATTCCCTGATAGTAAGCACCCACAAAATCTATCCTTTCCTGCTCGTTCTCTATACTATGATTGTCATCTGTGCGACTGATTTCTTCCGGATCCATGCCAGCATACCTCAGTAGCTCTTCGTTTGGCCGAGTCCTTGTCTAATCGGTTATGTTACCCCTAAAAATTTTATTTATCTCTGGGAACATGCTCGCGCGATTTGTTTGTATAGCACGAATTTTGTTGTTCCAATACAGACTGAATATTGTTGTTTTAAAAGATGTTGGAGATTTTTCATGACCGATTTAAGAGTTACAATCTCCGGACTCGTTCGGTCTCAAAAACAAACAACAATTTGCGCATCCTTTTCCTCGTCGCTGGCTCCTGGTTGCTCGCAAGTTACTAGACAATTATAGTTTTATTGAATTGTTTAATATGTTGAATGGTTACTTTCATTAAGAAATTTAAAAAAATTCATAATTACAGAGAAAATTAATCAGATTACTTCGCAATGTAACTGCTACAACAATTGCGAAGACATCAAATTTACCTTAGAAGAATCAACCTCAGTTTATTTTCCAATGCACAGTGCCATTCGTTGGGAGTTAGCTAACACAAAAATACGCTTAAGGAGAAATGTGATCTTCGGTTATTTGGATGCGATAAGTATTGCAATCATTTAATTTTTAATAGTTCTAAATATGATAACAAAACTTTCCATTCTTTTGCTTAGTTGGAACTGGAAACGTATGCAGCCTATTTCTAGGAATAAGCGTCCTATCTGTAGTTGAAGCATTCTTTGTATTCCTTATTCATATGCCAATAAAATGTTTGGAAAAACGCACAAAACCACAAGAAAAATAAATAATCAAAACACAATCATAAAAAAATATTGCTTACATAATAGATTTTTATATACTTAAATAGCAAAAATTACTTACACTAACAATTCTTCTTTCATCTGATAAAGGTTTTAATAATCTACGTTTACCTACAACAATTTTACTTTGAAAATTGATTAAGGGATATTTTTCAAATTTTATTTCATTTTTAAAACTTTTCTGTTTTAATGGTACAGGCTGACATCCGGCAAACAAGAAACCAATTTTTCTTGATGGTTTCTTTAACGGTATTGCATCTGGAAATGCTTCTTCATAGCTTATTGTTTTTTCTAAATGTTTATTGAGTGTTTTAAGCACAACTTTGGGATAAATTTTATATGTTGAATTGTGTCGACAATTGTAATGTTTTGTTGTTAATGTTTGATGATATTCTGTAATAAATATATAAAATATTATGTGTGTGTTAATCTATTCCAAAATATCATGAAAACTTACTATAGTAATATAACATATAAGGTTGAAGCTTATGTCCACATAAATCTTCAAGCCATTCGTACAGGAATATATCATCTTTTCCAGATAAAAATATAGCTCCCGGCTAGAAATTGGAATTATTTAATAATTAATTCAAATAAGGGGTCGTCCATTATTTACGTGAGGCGTTTAGGGGGGAGGGGGTCGAGCCTAATCTGACCCAATCTCACGTGAGGGAGAGAGGGGTCTCGGTAAATATCACGTAATTATTTTTTTAAAGAAACAGTGTAAAATTGCGAGAAAACTGGGTTAAATTATATAAAACATGTTTCTCCACTAAAGATCCCTATTCACTTACAGGCCGCCAGGCAGTGGCCTGTCAGACCAGGGCCTGTACTCCCGAGACGATAAAGAAACGAAACGAAATAACGAGACGAGACGAAAATGTATTGCTTACTAATGGAAACGATATGACGTTTAGACGAAAATTAGACGATATCTTCTTGCCAGGTAGCGTTTTAACAAAACGGTTTCGTTTTCGTTTCGTTTCGGCTTCGAGGGTACAGGCCCAAGTCGGCCGGCACAACTAAGCTTGACTCAGTCTTACTGAGGGATGATACTTCAGGTATTCGCCTGACAGGCCGTGGCATGCAGGCGAACGCGAGTATGGATGGTTTTCACGCCTAGCTCGTTCCTTGCCGTTCGTTCCCAGGGGATACGGCATGATTTCTTACTTACCGTAAATTAACGGCTCGAGAGTGAATAGAAGTTCAGATCTTCAGGCACGAACTGACGATAAATGCGATATTTGTCAGCTTTCTTTAACTGCAGGCCTAATACAGTTAGCTGCCGGTGAGTGTATGGTGATACTTGGCCTTAAGACGAAAACTTTCAGGTCACGGCCTGCCAGCGACCTGTGTGTAAATTGGGCCATTAAAATGTGGGTAACTCCTATACAATCATTTTTACTCGATTGTTTAGTCTCCACCGGCTAGCCAAACGCGCTAACGGGCGAATGCTGCAGAGTACGAGCCAAGTAACACTGACCCGCGACCCCTGCATACTGACCCGTGTGTCCACTACAAGCCGAAAAGCGAGTGGAATAGAGGAGGGCAAGGAGTCCAAATTATTGGTTATCTCAAATCATCGCAATCGCAAAAATCACCTCACGTAATTCATGGACCACTCCTAACTAGTTTTAATTAATAAAATACTTACAGCAAAATCGTTACAAACCCATTCTGGGCATTCCTGTGGATCTACTTTATGCATAAATGGTATAAATTCCCTAAAAGCAAATTCGCCTAACACTAGAAGTCCCTTAATACAGCGGCTTATAAATTCATAATCTGTAGGTAATTATGTGTTAAAAGTTAAGAGAAAATCAAACTCTAATCGAATGAAAATTGAACATACCAGTCTGCTGCATCGATAGCCTCATATCAAAGAATTTCTCCAATCTCTTTTGTAATAAAAACGTGCATTCATTTTGAAAATATCCAAATTGCGCCCCTAAACAACCTATTGTACTACATAACATTTCAATATTCTTATACTCAAGCATCTCCGCTTGATAGGGTGAATACTTCAATTTAACCGGCTCCGGTTTTACTTTTACTTCTTGCTTAATAATCTCACGAACTTCAGTGCTTGGTCCAACAATATCTGGCTTTATTTCTACATCCATTTTCTCTTCTAAAACCGGTGGTGTAACCTTAATTTCTTCAACGCTCGGCGCTTCATTATTGTCCCTCTCCTGAAAGCCATCACGCTCCATCATTTGAAATAATGCTTCATATTCACTTCGAATATCATCAACATCCATTTGATTTAAGCTCTCAACTTCCTTCTTGATTTCCTGATCAGAATTCTCTAAGAAATTCTTGACCAGCTCAAATGATTCTTCTTTTCTTTCAATTATTGGTGGCGGCTTTATCGAGTCTAATGTATCAATTAACATACAAATCATTATTTCAGATAGATGAAAAAGTTGCTCCCTACATTCAACATCACGAGAATAAGGATTAAAACTTAATGCACGTAAGAAACGTAAGCAACGTTCTATTGTTTCGATTTTTTGTTCAAATGCAAGCATTTCAATGCATTTTCTTAATAATATTTTAAAGGCGCAACCAATTTGTGGAGCAAATGCTGCCGATTCAATGGCGTAATTGTAGGATTCCTCATCTCCGAGGAAGAGCGCTGAAATAATTTATGAAATCAATTCAAAACCCCATTATACTATCTGGGAACAATAAAACCAACCATTGCAAAGACATGACACAAACTCCAAAAGATTTTTCGAATATTTACGATCCATAACCCATGACGATGTTATTTCGGGTGAAATTACTGTAGATGTTTGAGATTCCTTTAAGTATTCATCACGAAGTAGCAGAATTTTATCCTGGATTTAGTTATAATATAAGAATTATTCATAAAATACAAATTATAAAAACAAACAGTATTAAAGAAGAAATTTCCATCATATTCAATTTTATCCCAGTCGGTATCTCCTGATCCAAGAACTGGCGGCACATCCGAGTCTTTTAAGACTTCATTAACCAAGTCACATGTTACGTTTCCTCCTGAGTGGCGTGCATACGTTTTTATATTCTAAATTCATTAAACAAGATTTATTAATTTTTAACTTCTTAATAAAATGTCGGTTACATACATTAACGAGCTCCCACATTTTATATGTTAAATCTTCAGCTAAGCGAGGATAAACCTCGGAAGTAACTTCAGTGTCGCTAGTGTCATGTTGCTCCCATATTACCTTAACGCTTTTGGCACCGAATCCCGCAAAAATACGGCTGTGTGGCTGAAAAGAATATTATAATATAAATAAAGGAATATCACAAAGGGTTTAAATGGAATCATTAGCAAGTACATCTGCTAGCGAATACCTGTACTGGTAGCTCAATTAACTTACTGTGAAAGAATACTTTTATACCTGCAAAAAATAGGGGGCGAACGGCTAACAAAGTCCTCGGAAGGTGGTTGTACCAGATTTATCACGTCTACCAAACCCCGAGGTCACTGCAGACGAACACCTAGCAGTTCTATTGACCTAATCCCACCTCTTCGTGGTGCCCTTTGGGATACTTCTTCGGGAGGAGCTAACGGGAAACAGTCGAAGGGCGAGTTCTCGGCGCCATAAAACAAAGTTTTAAGTCGGTTGGGCTGAGGGTTAGCAACCCACTCCCATAAAAAACACCATTGCTACAAATCGGCAAACAATGCCTCGGAACCGGATGGACAAAACGACGAAGACCTTTGCTTTTCAAACAAGGACACGAATGGAATCAGGGAATGTGAGAACACTGCTTGCTGATGGACGGCTGGATGAAGTCCTCAACGAGATAAACCGATATGAAATCAAGGTCATGGGACGCAGCGAGACCAGATAGCCTTTGCGGGGGAACATATCTGCCCAACGATGAGTCATTCTTATATTCCGGCAGAAATGAAACTGAAAGCCGTAGAAGTGGCGTTGGCGGTACACTCACCAAGGAAGCCCAAGGCCAGCCTTATTAGCTAGTTACCAGTTTCTGAGAGGATTATTACCGTACGCCTGTGTATCAGACTAAGAAGTACTACACTAGTTCAATGCTACGCTCCAACTGAAGTGGCAGACGGAATGTAGGATTTGTAGATTGTAGACAGGGCGGCTGGCTGGAGGCCAGAGAACTTGCATCTCTTGATAATTTCAAAGCATCCCTGTTTGGCGATTTCATCATTTCATCGCAGATCCTCCGTTAAAG
Source organism: Thereva unica (assembly GCA_949987705.1). Taxonomy (NCBI): domain Eukaryota; kingdom Metazoa; phylum Arthropoda; class Insecta; order Diptera; family Therevidae; genus Thereva; species Thereva unica. The sequence continues at coordinate 87,791,794 of OX465285.1, forward strand.
TTACCGCTATGATGTTGAGAATTGAGACAGACGTTAGAATCTCTTTCTGTTGAGAATTGAGACAGCCGTTAGAATCGCTTTACCCACAGAGATAGGAGGAAGGTCGGTACAATTTTTGTTGGGGATCAGACTATACCTCGTTTTGGTGGCGTTAAATTCAACACGATTCATGTCGCCTCAATCAAGAATCGATTCGATATCCCTGTTGATCGAGGTAGACATCAGTTCACGGTGGTAAAGACAAGGGCCTGTACTCCCGAAGACGAAACGAAACGAAAACGAAACCGTTTTGTCAAAATGCTACCTTGGAAGACGATATGGTCTCGTTTTCGTCTAAACAAACGATGACATATTTGTAATCGTCTTCGTTTAGACGTAAGTGCTAAACATACAATTTGTTGGGATTGTTAATTATTTTGATAGTTTTAATTTGTTTCGCATAATAGGTCAAAATTTACAATACCAAGGCAATACGAGATTATCGTCTCCAGGAGTAGGAAATATATTTTCGTCTCGTTTCGTTATTTCGTTTCGTTTCCTCATCGTCTCGTCTTCGGGAGAACAGGCCAATATCTTGCACGTGCTGTTCTTATATAGTCGAAGGAGTGAGAAATGCAAAGTACCGTCATCAGCGAAACAGATTTGAGGGAATTGAGAGCAAATCATTAATGAAGATTAGGAAAAGTGCGGATGATAGAATTGACCCCTGGGGAACTCCGGCCGAAATGGGGTGGGGGTTGGATTCGACGCCATCCAATATTTCCTTGATTGAACGGCCTGAAAGAAAGCTCTTAATCCAGTTCATTAGAACTAGGTTTATACCAATAGCTTGGAGTTTGGTCAACAGAGCAGAGTGCCATACTTTGTCAAAAGTCTTTGAAATATCTAGACCAACCAGACCAGACTCGCCAAAGCTGTGAATACTTTGGTTGGATCGCTCGGTTAAACACACAAGCAAGTATAATTTGGTTGGATTCTAGATATTTCATCAGCTTTTTATTGGTCATTGTCTCCATGATTTTGGACAGAAGTAATTTCTATTGGGCGGTAGTTTCAGGGGTCGCACATGTTAAACAATTTGGTAACAGAAAGTAGTTCAGCAGGTCTAAGGCTAAATCCGCCGAAAAGTAAAGAAATGCGGATAAATGCAAACACTTTTTTACGCACGTGGAACTTGTAGATAAATGCGATGCTATGAAGGCCCTCCAACGTTGGAGGCTTGATGGTAGGACGCATCGTGTGGCCGATGCTCGAACTACGAGTGTCCAATGTCAAGGTCCAACGTGGGTGTTTGGACACGTTCGGGATCGGTATTGAATCAAATTTTGGAAGCCAACATTCGCATGAAAGTTCACCGCACCGGCTTTAGCAGAGGCCGCAACAACTGGACTTCCAAGAAAAGGCTGTCGACCTACTAGGCCCGATCCCCTACCAGGGCTACCGGTTTCCGAAATACTTGGGTTCACTTGATTATCTAGTTATACTTCCAGACACTAGTTTTAGAGATTAAGCGAGGAATAGGAACCGGCAGTATATCGAATAGGGAGCGAGGAATAGGAACCGGCATAATATGTGTACGAAAACTAAAAAACTAAATACTTCCTCGAATACCAAAAAAGTAAACAATTGGCACTGAATTGAAATACGATCGACAGAAAAAAAAGTTTTCTCTTTTGTATCACTTTTTCAATATAATTCCACATAAACAAATAATTCTAGATTTTAACCTACAACATTTTATTCCATTGTAAAATAAATTTATAATCAACACTTACGTCCACCTTCGAATGATTTGCAACACATTCCGGGAATATCCCAAAGGACGAGGATGCATCCGAATTATTCCACGCCATTGTTTTTAAGAAAACTTAAATTTAATTGCGAACTTCATATCAAAACACAGTAATTACTACGGAAAACCCATCCGACACGACTCAGCTAAAATTCAAAACTAATTAGCTGCTAGATCTGCTACAGCTTCCCATCTCCAAACTGATAATAATCCACAATCCGCAGCTTCCATGCTGATAAGTATTCTCTTATCGAATTGTGAACGTGCGGGAGTTACTGGAGGGAGATGATGATAATGTTTTTGGGAGTTCTCGATTGGTTGCGTTTATTATAAAACAGACCGAAATTTTTTAAAGTAAACAGTGCATGTAGCCGGGTATAGATTGAACTGTTGGAATATTGAATGAGTGTGAATAACAGCTGAAACAATAATATTTCTATAACTGAACACAGAGAGAAATTTTTGTTTATAAACGGAAAACAGCTGCAAAATTTTAGTGTGACTACTGGTGTAGAGGCGGTAAAACATACTCAAGGTTTTTGGATAGGAAGTTTTCATAGAATTTTGCGATGTTGATGGAGATTTAAGAATAGAAATTGGAGGAAGATTGAATCGTGCACAGTATACAGGTTGTTAAAATTTTATTGCAGCTCCTGCAAATTAGTGTACCCGTTGATTTATCTTCAGATATGCACGACCATTGATTTATAGATTTTTAAGCTCATATAAGAGTTTTTAAACGCTAAATTAAATTTTTTCCAAGCCAAATTCAATTTGACCATGGCCAAAATAATTACGCACGCAAAATTAATTTTCTAACATAGGAGAGTGTAGTGGAAGATTTAAATTTTGCCAGCAATTTTATCATGCATCATTTGCGTTTTGTATATTTTTGCACTGTATAAAACCAACCATGCTCTTATGATGTTAGATTCAGATAATTTCTGAAATATTTCTTCAAGAAAATATATTGGTATTTTTTTCTTAATTTGTTCATTGAATAGCGTACTTTAACCTTCCGAAAAGTTATCATTCACCGGTTGGGTAGAACCAACCCCCAAAAAAACATCCATAAAAAAAATCCGCAACTTATGACGCCACTAGATATCGCCAAAGGTCTTAGCGACTCCTTGCGAATAACGAGTGTAACCGCTCGGCCGTCCCCTTTCGCATTCTCCAGTTTCGTAATCTTACGCGATGACGCATGTAGCCGTGGATTATTCAACCGTGCAATATCCAGAATAGCTTGAGGCTCGGTTGGTTTGGCTGGGATCCAGCAACACGTTCTCGATCCACTCGGGATCTCCTTCCTTATATCGACCTTGAGTTTAGCGCCTGGCCATGCCCGAATCTAGATATGGCTAATTTATACAAATCGACAGATCTCCGATCAGCACATGTGATAAGCTTCACGCGGCTCTGATGCCATCCGCCATCGCGGCAGTAAGGACCAGTACCAGGATGCTCCTGAATAATTGGGAGGAAATCGTCGCTTGTCTGACCTAAATTTTCTTCCAGTTATCAGGCAGAATAGTGCAACCGGGATCGCTTTCGCCAAAAACGGTCACAATCTGACTTTCAGCACTAGGTCTTAATAGTAGGAGGAAGTAGATTGCTTAGCCTCAGGGTGATTCGGTTCCGCAAGGGCCCTTTGACGCTTTGGTGTTGGGTTGCCAGTTTACGAAGTATGATCGGTAACAACATGCGTCGCTCACCTTATTGAAGCCTGTTGCCTTTCGGTGATTTCACCCTTCGCAACTCCCTGGAATTCCTTGCTAGTGGAGCGCCTTTAGAGCCCGAAGGCATGGTGGTTGGCCTATTTTCAGTCTTTTGAGGCACTGGGATCTGCACGGATGCAGTTGAGGGGCCTGTTTCTGTCGAAGCAACAGGCTTAGAGGGATTGACGGGCTTCGGAATAGAGTCTGAAGCAGCTTTTTTCCCTTTACTAATCTTACTGCCTTTTAAAAACGCAGGTTTGGTTTCCTGAGCCTCTACACTGGAGACAAGGCAAGGCACTTATACAGTCCGACCTTGTCCGGGCGTTGGAGGGAACGCAGTCATCAGCACGGCAAAAACCTTGGCTTAGAAGTGGAGAAAGAGAAAGGGGGGAAGGAAAAAGAAAAAATAGAGGGCGAAGAGGATGTACCTAGCTTTGTCTGGCCTCCTCGCAATTAGCCTGTTCGGCATTGGTGTCCCAGCTAACCACCGCCGACCATGTCCATCGAAAACAAGTCTAAAGAAGAATCTAGCCATTTAACGGGAATCTTGACTGGAACCGGCAAGAATCTTAGAATAGCTGTCACGCAAAACAGAGTCCGCTGGAGGGCAACTGTTTCCGCCCTATGTTTCATGAGGAATTAAAGGAGCATAAGTAAAAAAGTTTGGAATAGCTGCTCTCAGCTAGACAATACAAACAACAACAACAAAAGAATAGCTCAAAGTCCGATGGCGAAGATTTGTGGAAGCCCTTTTCTTCCAAGAGGGGTAACGAAGCATAATAGCATACGATCTGTTAAAGATGATCAACCTATTGAACGTTTCTTAACTTTTATAAAAATTAATTCCCCTACTGGAGATAGTATAGTCACTACAATATCTGATTCTTTGTGAATAAATGATTCCATCTCTTCTTTGGAATGAATAATCTAACAACAAAACGAGAAAAACTAGGGCATCGTTCACTATAAAAACCTAGAACACCAATAAGTTAAACTCAGCGCTAAATACCTAAAAAAAATCACTGTGTCTGGATCACAGTAAGTGTAGTTGAAATTTTAAGAGTGTTGTTTGAATCATTAAACTTAATAGTCTACCACAACACCATTTCCAGCAGACGTAGATGTAACTAAAAGCTGTTTAAAATCTAGTTAAATAGTGCTACCAAAAGGAGTCCAATCACCTCTTTTACCTTATCCCGTGAAGCTTCTGCACTAGCTGAGGTTGATTGATTATGGGCTTCTGAGTGATTAACCTGTACTGGTGCTGCATTTTGTACAGCAGATTTCGATAACCTAGATCGGGATTTTGATGATTTCTTAAGCGATTTACTTAAAGAACTTTTCGGGGTCGTTTCACTTGAATTATTCGTAGGCTTCATTGTCAATCAATTAATAAATATTATCATGAAATGAATAACCAATTAACTAACTCAGAATTTCGATCATTAAAATTCCGATTTATAATTGTATATTTTTGAAGTAAAATCACTTAAATCTTATAAAGAAAATCCAAGATATTCCATTAAAAGAAATTTTGCACTTTAAGCGCAAGTAAACAAATAAAAATGTCACAAATCAGATTATTCGAGCCTCGATAAATGCAATCACAGCAACCATATTCACAATTGTTACTGTAAATAAATGAATACGAAATTTTTTATTGCATACACATATTTCTGAACAGCTTACACATTTCTGCTTAGTCTCGTGAACTCTTACCAATTAGATTAGTGACATTTCTTTAATCTTCAAGTAAAATATAGATAGCCAAAGAAAAACTAGCAACAATCAACGAAAATGGCCAGTTTAAAATTGTTTGCCCCGCTAGTTAGAAATGTTCGATATACAAAATTTAAGTGAAAACATTTTACAATATATAAATAAAATGTTACCATCATATGAGCGATTAGATCCGCCGAAACCTCTTATACAGGTTCCAAGCGGAAAATTTGCCATCACCGTTGTGGCTCTACCGTTTTTTAGTTTTATATTTTGTGTCGTTTGGTCGCTATTATTTTATGCCGCCGATTCAACATGGACACACTGTGATGTAGATAATTATCTTCCGTCAATATCAGCAGCTATTGGTAACTATCCGCTACAGCGTTTCGTTTGGCAAGTTGCGATATCGTTGCATTTTATACCACGTCTTATAGTAGCCAGAGCTTACTTTCAATATTACAATGAACATCTGCGTGTTAACTTTAAGCCAGCTGCATATCTAGCATGCTGGTTGAGTTTTATCGAGAATTTCGCCCTGTTAACGTTATCTTTATGGACATCGGGGGACAACTTCGAAATTCATAAGTATTCCTTCGTTATATTCGTAATTGCAAGTGAGGCATATATGGCGATAACTTATCTATTAAATAAAAACGCTAAGAAGCTAAGAACTTTAAGTAATACCGAACTGATATCGGTAAGATATAAAAGGAACTTGTTCATTATCAATGTTACATCATTTTGCATTGCGATTTATTTTTACTTGAGACATAATTCGTACTGTGAGACTGGTGGTAAGAGAACACAATGAAATGATAACCAATAAAAAACATATATTAATCAATATTTATTTTTTCAGTCTACACAATATTTGCCTTCTTCGAATACATCGTGGTCTTGACCAACATGGCATATCACATGACCGGTTATTTTGATTTTTATGGTACAAGCTTAGCATTCGATTGGTACAGGGGATTTTATTATTTTCGTGATTGAGATAGAAAAGAGAATATTATAAATTAAATTAATTTTTAAGACTGGGCAATAAGATAGCGATACCTGAACACGCTTGTTATGTTTTTAATTAAAGCAAAAAAAAAATTGTATATGAAATTTTTACATCAACTTAGAAAGTGCTTATATTAACAATTTACTTAATATTACAGTATATATAAAAATTATGTTTAAATAAACGGTTTGCATAGAGCCATTGTATGATCGACACCACAACTAACTTTCAGAACTTTACCATTTACTGCTGCTTTAAATGGAAAATATTGGTCCTTCTTATGACCCAAGCCCAGGCAGCCAAATCTATTTTTGCCCCACATAAACAAATCTCCCTCGGAATTTACAGCTCCCATGTGAAAAACGCCACAATAGATCGATTCAACTTTACTATTTGGACTAAAATCAGTTCTACCAAACAGCGCAGGAAGTACTTGCTGTGGCATCCTTGAATGTTCTACATTTGGGCCAAACCCCAAAATGCCATACCCCCATGTGAATACATCACCAGCATCGTTAAGTACCATACAAAACGATCCTCCAGCAGCGATGTCTACAATTTTTCCTAAACCTTTGGTTATATCTAATAAACGAGGGACATTTACTTGCGGTGGTGAATTCTCCGATACAAACAATTGCCCATATTCAGAATTCCCCCATCCAAAAACATCACCTTTATCATTCAATGCTAACACACAATCTCCTCTCGAAGATACTTTAATGATTCTTTCACCTTCTATATCTCCATCAGCTACATCTACATGACCAGTCGACTCATAATTGCCACGCCCTGTTTGTCCATCAGATCCCCAGCCGCAAGTGAAAACCTTTCCCGCTTTTGAAACAAAAATCGTGTGATCCTGGCCGCATTCAACAGAAACAACTTCATCATCCAAACCACATAAATTATCTATCCTATGAATAAATCCACTACTTTTATAAAGTTCCTTCTCAATAATGGGTCGACCACATTGACCGTATGCATTATTCCCTAACGATATCACGGCCCCAGAGTTTGTTACTATAACTAAGTGCGCTCGTCCTGCACCCATGCACTTCACTTGCATATCTTCATCGGTTTCCTCTGCTCGTTTAGGTAACGATATAGCCGTAGGATATATTACAAGCTCAAGAGATTTTGTCATATCTTTAGCCCCAATTTCCTGAAGTCCTAACTGGCAATCGGTGTTTAGTCCAGAACCAAACAATTTCTCTCCATCGGATCTTTGAACTGCGAATGCCGTGAATCCGTATCCAGCTGCAACATCTTTTATATCACAGTTCTCTGCGAATTGCAATCTAGTAGGATGCTGGACAACAGCTGTATATCGCTCTGAGTGTTTTTTGGTAGAAGTTTGCATTCCTAGAGCTCCGGTTTCTGAAAATCCCCATGCATACACTCTTTTCTTATCAGAACTACTTCTTGGGAACTCATGAACTGCAATTTTTTAATATAGATTCTTAATTTAATTAAATGCACACCCAATTTAAATAGGATTATACCTGGGAGGGAGTCGGTATCTTGACGTAATACGTGACGCCTTGATCTTGATGTGTACTTTCTTGTACTATTAACAAGAACTCTGCGCAATGCCTTTTGCATTTTATAATTCTTTTTTAAACGAGTTATTTATGAAATATTTACTACAGTTAATGAAACGTCAACACAAATAAGTAAACAAATTCATAACCTTAAATTAATTTTCAATACCACACGAGAGTAGAGACATCTACTTGAAATTTTAAAAAGTTTAAGTGCAGACAAATATACCTCAATGCAGGTAAAAAAAAATTAACTGCAGTTTTAAAGTTATAAAAATTACGAAATTCTAAATCAATTAATTAAGTTTAAAGGTATGCAAGTTTCTCTTGCAATCAGAAATTTGGTCTATTATGTCGTCCTCTGTAATCCGCTCGACTCCAGAGGTTTGTGGTTCGAACCCTCTTTGTGCTTGAGCCTTCGTCTTTTCACTTAATCCGTCTAGACATAAGTTTCCTTCTTTCTTGACTTACCCCCTTCAATTAATCGTCTTTCTCCTGCCATCGCATATAAGCCTAATAAAGAAGAAAGCTCCTGTTCGATCACCGAAGTCAGCGCGTTCTGCCCTGTTAGTGTTGGATGGGAGTTGGTAGAATAAAACCGCGTTTTAGCTTGGGTAGTTCTTTATCTCTCCTTTGTGGCTAGACGACAATACAAACAGGCAGTATAAGGGGTCTCTCACAAGTGTTTCGAAAACCTGCCTAGCGAGACATGGACATTGAGGATAGCATCATTTGCTCTCTCGAAGACATCAAAGAACAACATCTTTTTGAAAAGCTATTGCGACGAGCAGTGTTTTCCAGCAGTGTTTTCCCCGAGACTAACTCGATCGGCTTTTGTGAAAGGCAAATCCGAGGTTGGCCCTTTGAGGCACCCAACCTAGGGTCTGCACACGACTTCAACTTGACCAACCCAACTAACAAACTCTCCAGAGAAAAACTCTTGGAAATTGTGAAATTATCTCATAAGACTCTCTTAACACTCTTCGATACCCTCAAGAAGATAGCTCTTGTAATAAGAATTAAATTAACACTCATAGTAGTATTATTATGAGATAATAAGTCTACTAGAGTTACTAAGCCTTTCATTCTCATAATGAGATAATGTTTATACTCTTATATTGAGTGCAAGAAAACCTCTATTCTTATTGTGTCTTTTTTATTAAAGCTTTACTCTCAAAGGCTTTAACTGTCAAAAAATGTCCTTATGAGTGTTATGACACTTATAAGAAAGTTCTTACAAGACTTCAAGTATATCCCTTCTTATATAAATGCTCTTATGAGACGAAAAATGTTAAAACATTTATAAGAAGACTTTTATTAGTGCAAAAAGACTACCATCTCATAACCAGAATTTTGTTCTAATAAAAAAACGTAAACCATCGAGCGGCCATACTTTCGTTTAATATAGAATTTTATACTGAAACGAAATTCCACAAATCAAGCTAATTTACCTAATTGAATATGCGCAAAGTATACAAAGTTATTTCTTTCAGATGATAAATCAATTTAAAATAAATTATTGAGCGTTACTAAAGCTTTTATTTTTTTCTTAAGAAATAAAATTTCAAAAAATATGTTAAAGTTTGATTATTTTTAAGGCGCTTTGATTTTTATCGAGGTAGAATGGTTGTTATTATCGGGAAAGTTTCAATCGCAATAAAATTGCGACTTATATTTTCGTTAAAAATCGAATTCTAAAGTTTATTATCATACATAATAAATATTAAATTCTTAAGTGTTATATTTTTCGAATAGATTTTTATGACAGTTATTTAGAGCAAATAACTCTCATAAAAATTATTTTATTCTAAACAACATCGCCTTTCCATATATTGCTCCCTTTCTAACAGTTCTGTTAAGGAGAGTATAGCTCTTACAGCGCCCTTATAGTTACCCTTGCAAAGAGAGCTAAGGTATTTTTATAAGACAAACTAACTCTCATAATTGTGCCATTTAATTCTCACACCGCACTCATAAAGCACTTGTAGTGTTCTATAAGAGTAAGTTATGAGAGTGATACTCTCTTAAAAAAGTCGAATATCCTCTCATAAGACACTAGTAGAGTCTTATGAGACGAATTTTGTTACTTGGGAACTGAACTATGCTATTATTCAATCCAACCTCTTCATCTTAATATATCATACTAATTCTGATCAATATAAGCCGAATCCTTTTTTTATGTAAAAGACTAGCGTTCAGAGGGAGAGCCCCTTTGCATACTGCCGATGGTATTCGGAAAAATAGGTCCCTGTGATCTAAGTCAAGTCGTCACGAGAGAAGAAAGTGAAGTTTGTGTCGAATCACGATTTTCAGTACAGGGACCTAAACTTACCCCGCGATTCTAGATCACAGAAATATGAGTATAAACAGAAAACGGAGAAAGAGCTCAAAGCTCTTAAGCCTGCAATTGAAACATCTCCTTCTCAAAGACTCCTCCACAAAATCCAAAACTGGGACAACAAAACCCAATATACAGGGTGCATTGCTGAAACTAACAAAACGTTGTCGAAATATTTGTAGACAATACCAAAAAGAAAACTAATCGATACGATCGACTCCGTTAGCAGGTACACCCTATGTATATTTTGGTTGCACAGGGGCCTTATTATCTATTACAATATTGTGAGAATTTTTCTCGAAACTGACGAAGACAGTTTTATTTAAAATAAGAGGTAACTACTGGAAGTACCCGGAAGACTTAAAAAACACCTATGTGTAAATATTTGTACCAGAAAACGGTATTTAGTCCAGAACCAATAGTGGTGAAGGGCGCGAAGGGGGTGGGGGTTTGCACACAAGTTATTCAGCTGTTAGAAAAAGATAGTTGCCTTGAATTAACATTCGACTTTTTGTTTTTTTTTTCGACTTTTGGCCACGTTTTTGGTGTAAATACTGCTTTTTGCGTCGTTTCGAACTGTGTCGGCTTTCTTTTGGTCCCAATTGACGACGCAAATCAAAGTCTCGGCGTAATCAATAGCGTGGTTACTGCCTTATATATGAAGATTTACTAACTAACAACTGCCCACTATCAAGTTCTCCCACATAAAATCAAATAAATTTATTTAAAATAAGTGAGTTTTATTTTAATATCAACACTAAATACGTTATTTAAATTGAATTTTTTAATTTAAATCTATGTAAACTAAAAAAAAAACACTCAGGACAAAAAATAGTAATAGAAATTTGCCAACACATTCTCCTCTTCCTTCCTTCTACTAAGATCATTTTTTTTTTCTTCTAAATAACAAAAAAATAAAAACACTAAAAATAATTTTTTGTTTTAATACTTAATAGAATAATAATTGCTACCATATTTTAAATCTTATTAATTTTCTTCGTTTTATATATTTTTTCCTTTCCTCTTTAATATTTTTGTTTTTCATTTTTTTTTTTTTTTTTTGAGAAAATGCGAATATTATTTTTCAATTATTCCGTAATTAAGGCTACAAAAATATTTTTGAATTTGGTTCTCTTCTTCCTTTACACAATTTTTTTCACTTTTAAGAAGTAGGAATAAATATTTAATTTTTTTTTTTAATTTTCAGCTATTTTGTTTTTTTTATATATAAGTAACAGCAAAAATAATAACCAAATATTCTCATGCGCATACGCACGAGAAACGGAGCCGTTCGGTATTTTTTTTTAATTTATTTTAATTATTATTTTTTCAAAGGTTTGTTTTTTATACATACGAGTGTAGGTATATATTTATATAATATATATTTACATAGCTTGAAAGAAACAGCTATGAATTTACTTACAATCTATACACATTTTTAATAACGGTAAAATACAGTTAATTATTGTAAGACTTTGTTTTTTTTTTTGACATCAGTAATTTTTTATTTTGAAAAATATATGTAGAATTATTTTTTTTTGTTGTTTTTAAATCTGAGCAAAGTAGTGATGTAATAATAATCATGTAAGTATAAACCAAAAAAAAAAAAAATTAACAAAATTAAAGAAACAAAACATAATAGTTAGCTCTCTTTTTTCCAGATATGTATATAAATTATAACTAAAAATGATTTCGCAACAAGTTAATACGGCAAATCATTGTAAAGGCTTATACTACACCTAGGCATTACCATCTATCTTCTTTTCTAGGTCGTTTATATCATCAATATTAACCAAGTTAAATTCAACAATATGTTTCCCAGAAAATTCAGCAAACTTTCCATCATTGCTTATATGCGCACTTCGTTTAAATACTGCAAAAAACAAATTATTTAATTGATAAACTTGAGAATGTAAATTGCATTTACCTCCGGAAGTGTATTTTTCTAAAAAGTATATATTCATGCCTATACATTCTTTGGCGATCTTTGGTGAAAATATAGTCATATCAGTCAGAGCAGGTGTTACAACTCGCATATTCTTGCGTACACGTTTCGTATCGATATCATAGTAACCAGCATACATTTTATTAAGTAAATCCACTAGACTTTTTGGCGGAAGAACTGTCTCCCTATCTAGTGGCATAATAAAGCAACGGTTAGCATCGGAATCAATAATAGCAGATTGATTTTCCTTAAAATCATGTATAAAACGTCCAGATCTTCCATCCTTGAAGTCTGGTACAGTTATTTTAGCATAGCTTTCTTCATCGCTTACGCTAACCTCGAATTCTTCAACAAAATGGTTGCTACTATCTAAATCATCGTTGAATAGCTTCCTAAAAGAACTAAGAGTAAAATCAAGTTTGCTTTTTTTATAAAATATTTATAATATAATATGTATATTTTTCTACTAAATTACTTGAGTGTTCCTCTTGTTGCATTTCTCATTGCATCCCAGAATGATATTTGGTCCATATTGTCATTATATCTCATTGCCTGGTCACGTGGATCCGGTTGATTGTCGAATAGGGCTTGGCTATCATAGGGAATTTCAAAATATCTCCGGAAATGTAATCGATCTTGGGATGGTGCGTATAGACGGTAGATTGCAACTCCACCCAAAATGCCCATGCACATGACGGCTATTGCAGACAGAAATAGGAAAATGGTTGTCGCCGAAGACATCCGACGACGATGGAAAATGATGGATTCAGTATCATGTTCTCCATTTACGGATGCCTTTAAAGATAAGAAGTAAAAAATGATTTGAGCTTTTAAGTGAAATAAGTTTACAATTTTCTCTCTTTATTTTTTGTGACTTAATTTAACGAAATACGAAATACAGACACACATTCTTGCGATCGATTGCACTCTGATCATTGTTTAGTAAAGTTACCTCGATACCTCACCTGTAGTAATTATTTGCTTTAGAGATTGCCACACTTTATCTATTCTCCCCAATATTGGAAAAGTTACACCCCGAGAGTACCTGTACTACTGATCTCCAAATCTGGTCCGATTTGCAAGCCAGAGATGGTTGTAACTTCATCGCATCGAAGTCATCCAGTTCCTGGAGGTATCTTCTACAACCAGCACTATCTTTACGGAAGAGCCTGCCAATTTGGTTGATCAATGTGTGATCATTTTCCTTCAAGTCCTAACTTCTGGCATCAATGCAAAGTGACCACCAAATTTAAAGCAATTAATTTTAACTTTTCATAAGTTTCAAGATAAACATGCACAAAACTAAAAGCCTACGAATCGACGTTCTATTTCGACTATTCTATATAAAGAACAATGTGGAATACGATTGTATACGATATTGTGTTTATACTAAAAATATGACAGATTTACTTCTTTTTAATTATGCCATAAAGAAAGAAAAAGTTATTGAACTTTATTAAGTACATACAGTTAAAAGCGAATTCATTATCACGAATTTTCATTGTTCATTATTATAACTGGGTTACAATAAGTGAACGTATATATAAGCTACAAGCCGGCGAGTTTTGAAGCCGGCGAGTCAGCTAGTGCGATAGTGACGATCCAACTAGCTATTGCGAACTAATTCCGTCACTTTGTAAACAATGAAATAAAAAAAAATGAACTACTCGCAGCTAGTTCACTAGCAACCATGATGGCACACGGCTAGTTTACTAGCCAACAAGCCGATAAGCCAGAGAGTAGCCAGTAAATTAGCCCGGCTTTCAACTTTCTTGGCAGATTGTTTACAATCTGCTCGTTAGCTAGCGAACATGATGACACTGGGTTAGTTTACTAACAGCTAGTGAATTCGCCGGCTAGTAGCTTGTAAACTCGTTCAATGTCATTGAGCCTTAAAGCAGCCCGGCTTTCAACTTTCTCTAGTTTATTAGTAGCTAATGAGTTCGCGGGTAGTAGCTTGTCAACTGAGTCAGTGTAATCGAGCGTTAACCTAATCTGCTTGCCATTCACCTACTGGACCGGCGGCTACAGAAACATCATGGGTCTAATTACCTAGACATAATCCTGGATCAAACACTCTTCTGGAAACCCCAGATTGAGAGAATCTGGAGCTGGGCCCTCTAACCAAGACTTATGTCTTGGCTATAGAGAACAGTCATAAGGCACATGCGTCTGTTACATGGTGGATCAATTCCAAACAAAAGGGTGACGTTGATTAAGCTGGCACCCATTAGTCTCCCGCTATGGAAGCCCTACTGAACCACCCTCCACTCCACCTAGTAGTAAAGAAGGAGGCCCTGGCAAGGGTGCTTCGTCTCTAGGGACTTGCTTCTTTAAACCGCAAGACCTTGTGGATCAACTTTCGATTCTCGCCACGATCGCATTGTTCGATTCCATGGTCCGAATGGCAAGCTATAAGGACGGTTCAAAAAAAATAATAGGGTAGGGTTGGGCGTATATCATTTGCTATCCAGACGTAAGCTCAGATTTGTATTGATAAGAGCTCCAAATAGGTCTAACATTTTCATTTTCTCGGACAATCAAGCTGCCCTATTGGCAATTAAATCACACAGGGAGTCATGAAAGACTGCCCTGGATTATCTTCTATCTCCTATTTCAGTGGGATTTAGCGGCTGACTTAAATCTTAACATCTTGGGGGTAACTTTAACGGAGGATCTACGGTGGAATGACCAAATATTCTTTGCCTCGATAAGGTTCCAAATCGTGCCATCAAACATATTGGTGATGGCACTTTTGCGCCTCTATAGACTCTTTAAGCCGCTGTATGAATGTAGCAGCCCTCTCTACACTTTATCTGTCTTCGTTGACTGTGGACCCCAGGTAGTTAAATTGGTGCACCCGTTCGAAGTTATACACATTTCCCTCAGGTGGTGTTGTGATTTCTTCTTCTTCTTTCCACCCTTGACTGAACTAGTATCTTACTCTTGTCTGCATTTATTTGCAGCCCTATAGGTTTAGCTCAATTTTCTAATTCTGTGAATATTTCTCTAAGGTATGACAGTGATCTGGCAAGGTAGTTTAGTTCGTCGGCATATCCTGCCAATTGTTTTGATTTGTTAAGCAGGGTTGCGTTCGCATCAATGTTTACTTTACGAATAACTCCTTCTAAGCAGAGATTAAATAGCATGGGTGCCAGCCCATCGCCCTGCTTTAAGCCTTGCTTGACTGGAAAGGATTACATAAATTCTTCTTGTATTCCGACTATACACCTTGTATTTCCCATTGTCATTTTCGTTAGCTTCACTATCTTTAGGGTACGTTTAGGTTCAGCATTGTCGCATACATTTTTTCCCTGTTGATGCTGCTTGTTTGAAGACGATGAAAAGTTGATACACGTTAGATTCACAGCATTTTCGGACGCTTAGCCTTATTGAAAAAAGTTGGTCCATTGTTGCCCTATTTCCTCTGAATCCAGCTTAGTATCCACTTTTTGTGGGTTCTGCATAAGGTTCCAGTCTGGCTTCAATTATGTTTGTCATTATTTTATATATTGTGCTTAAAAGAGATATGCCTCTATAGTTTCCACAGTGGAATTTGTCCCCTTTCTTGTATATTGGGCAGATAATACTATGCTCTCAATCTTCAGGTATTTTTTCATTGCTCTATATGCAGCATAGTAATTCATGTATAGCTGCTGACAACGATTCGCCTGCTAGTTTGATCAACTCGGCCGCGTTGTTATCAATTTCTGCAGATATTTTTTAAGGATTGTATGGCACTCTGTAATTTTTCCAGGATTGAAATATTTGTTTTTTTGGTGTCATCGTTATGTTATAGACGGGAATCTGGTACATGTCTGGTGCTCTCATTTGCGTTCAGCAACTCGCGAAAAAATTTCTTCCGCTATTCCTTTACATCTTCGCTGCCTGTGACTATATCGCGCAATTATTATCTCAATAAAATAAGACTGCCAGTTGATTGTGGCCGTCTAAGTAGTTCCCTAAACAGCGAAGCAATCGCTGAGCGACCATGAGAGGATTGAATCTACTCCATCGTGGCTCTCCTGGGTTAGAAATATTTTAACGGCCGGGGTGGCACAATAGACCAAATAAAATAGGTTACAATACCCAGCAAAAGCACCTCCTCGAAGAAGTAAGCATTACTCTTTGTGAAACTCAGACCAAGGAGATTTATTTGTTTAGCCTTCGATAATGGTAGTCCAAACAAAACTGCATCTTAATAAGAAAAATACTGTTTATTAGAGCAGAAATTAAGATTATTACAAGTTGACTCTACCAGGCCAAAAGGTTATTTTTTAGTTCGTCAAATCTTCTAGAAAAAATCTTATCTTTCAAAGAGTAGACATATAATAAACAATTTATAGGGGGAAGTCCAAAGCAGTTAAAATAAAGCTATAATACTATTTACCATGACGTAGGATGACCATAGGGTTCTTCACCGTGTAAATTTAGCATATTTATTAGTTGAGAAATACCCGGTTCACGGTCAAAACAGCAGAAATTATTACTGCATGATTTTCATATGTTTATAGTTATTCTAATTTGCCTACTTATTAAATTTCTCTACAATTCTTTTCTTTTTATAAAGCTTGACTAATATTTAGCTGATTTTAACTAAATTTTATTTTGTTTTTTAACTGACATACAAATGTTATCAAAATCAGCAAGTCTAAAACAGCAAGTTATGCTCTTTTTGTTTTGTTTTTAACTTTAATTGTATTACGCACTTTATCAAGTAAATAATGAGTTGTTATTTTCTATCTACAGCAACACAAAAAAAAAACATAATCTGAGGTAGTCTAGCCTTATATATTAGTCATATTAAGGGCGTTTTATTCTTTTATGTTCTTTTTATCGATTGTAGAGTTCAAAATATAAATAAAAAACACTTGGGACCGAGCTTTTTTTTTATCAAATAACACGCAATTTCCTGTAATAGATATGAAAAAGTCAAATTCTATTCAAGTGTACTTTTGCGTAAAACGTTTTTGAAATAAGCTTACCCCTTTTTTTACCTATATTATGGTTTAGTTGTTATATAAAGAAATGGAACATGCTAATCGCTTTAATTATGTATGGTAATAAGAATCACGACAAGATTTTCCACATGAAATATAAAAGACTAAAATCTCTGCTGCTAAAATCGCATAACGTTTTTATCAGTAAAAAAATCCCCCAAGGTGCACAGACATTCTAGTATATTAAAAGACATGATGTTTAAATAAATGCGGCAGTGCTCTAGAAAATTACACAAAAGCAGCCCCATAAATGTATAAAATTTCAGTACCGATAATTGGCTTCAAGTTCCATAACATCAGCAGTATTTTTTTGTGTAAATATTTACAATTAAGTGACGATATGCTTTTGTCTGGCCATTTTTTAAGAAATAGAAGAAATAAACCACGGAATTTCCAGAATATACTTTTGCTTGTTTTTGTGTAACGAGTTTGATAAGAAAACCATTTCTTTTTTCCTACTTTTGTTAAAGGGTTCATACTTTAGTAAAAAAAAGATACCTAAACGCGCATTCTTGACCTTCAATCAAAAATTGTTGTGGCACAATAAATCTTTTTAAATTGTTATGAAATTACCTGCAATAATCAAGTTTTATTGAGACAATTGCATACACAAGGGAAATGGATGACTAAAAACGCAATTATTTTCCTCTGATAACACACCCTTACGTGCAAAAGAACAATAGTTAACATAAAAACTCTACAAATGACACTTGATTGTGCATTTTATAATTAAAAGAAAAGAAAAAATCAATATTATTTTGTATATAGAGAACATCATTTCCATTAAAATCGATTAATGCAATCAAATATAAATGTCAAAAAAAAATTTTTTTTTTGTTCGCAACTTACTAGTGGAGCACTAGGTGTATGCCCGTCTGTAACGAGTGGAAATACAGATTTCTCTGAATTCTTTTCGTTTAGAGGCTTTGTTAAAATTGTCATTTTCACTTCTCTGATAACTAAATTTCGCCTATTTACTAAAAAAAAATTACTTAAATTTTAGAAAAATATATTTTTTTTTTGAATGTCCTTTCAATAAAACAACACACAGTTAAATGGCGACCCCGATTGCGCTGCTCTGTCGATTATTTGTGACTGAACTAGGCGGCGATTCATTTGTAAATTCGTGTTCTCTTTGTTTTGTTGAGGAAAAGGAAGTACGTGAGTTTAGTACAATATTGCACTGATAAGAGTTAAAGAACTTTGTTGTTACTAGCACTACGCCGAAATGAAATTTGAAATAAAAAAAGTCGCTAAATTGTCTATAAACACAATTAAATTATCCCTTAATTAAGATTCCATTAAAAAATAATCATAAATATTTAAAAATTCAGTAAGTAATAGACTCTGTTAGGTTGACGTAACAGTTTTCAAATAATTGGCAAATGAACACCAACGGCAACTTCAACTTTCAGTTTTTTCAATATTTAAGGCTCAAACAGAGTCAATCTGCTTCGATCGTGTTTTCTTTGTTTTTCTTTAACGTTCCATCCGCTTGAATGTGGGTACCGCTCCGTTCGTATCATGGAAAGTTTTCGAAAATAACAATTTTCCAACTTTTAAAAACGGACGGAACGGTTTGGTTCTGTGTGACACTTTAACCTAAGAAATGGGCGGGGCGTCGTATGTGGAGCGATGTACAAGATTATGGCGGATCCTCGACATGATCGCATCTGTCTCGTTTCGAGGGCGATCGCGGAGTGATACACCGAGAATCTGTCTCAAACTGTCGAAGAGATATCAGGATTCTTGTTGATTTGATTACGGGACCATGCGCCCTAAATTACTCCTTTTGGAGGATAAAAATGGCGGAGGACCCCACATACAGGCTTTACTTTGACGAGGATAAGTTTGCTGTTCATGTTCTCTGTGAGTTCCCGGTGATAGCAAAGGGCAGGGCCTCGGTGGTTGTTTGGTCGGGTGTGTCTAACGCCATCCAGTTGAATTTACGAAGCTTTTAAGTGATCTATTCTCCAATCTGGATATCTCTTTTGAAGGCCCATACAGAAGCAATCCGCTCATTGAAAATATATGGAAATGTCCAATTTCCAACTTTAAAAAAGGAACGGATCGGATTGGTTTTGTAAGTTTTCCATAACCTAACTGGCTAGTGTACCCTACCTGACTTTAGCTAAAGCCGGAAATTTACACCAGGAAGTGAGTAAATGTTTCTCTCTCGTTCGTCTCCCTGCAGTTACGGTCACAGACGAAGAATAGGATCCGTAATTTGCTACCTTGGTCTGCTATGGGCCGATGTCCCATGATGATTGCTGTGTTTCTATGATTGCAGGGCCTCGTCTGGATCTGTTTAAGAGGCCCATTGTTTTTCTTTGTTGTAAGATTCTCCCGATCCTAGGATTGAAAAGTGCACTTTCTGATACGCTCAAAACTTTTTTTGATCCTTTAACTTGCCTTTTCTGTGTTTTATTTTAAAACGGCTCACAAATTATTTGAAATCATTTCAAGGCCACTAAGAACCTGGCCCATTACTAATGAGGGGTCATTATTCAGCGCTTGTCTATGTATCCCGCCGATACCGTTCATGGCCTCAACGTAAACTTCAAGGTGGCTCCAAACTCACGCCGTGAACAAGCGCGAACACGAGTGTGGATGGTTTTCGCACCTAGCTTGCGCCTTGCTTTCCATTACAAGTGGATACCGCGTGAACCCTTGCCGTAACTTCACTGCCCAAACACAAAGATTTTTGTCTGTTTTCTTGGACTGCAGGCCCCAGACAGTTAGCCGCCATAGTGATTGTGTGGTGATACCTGGCCTCAAAACGAACACTTTCAGCCAGGCCATTGCTTGCCGGCGACCTGTGTGTAAATGGACATGAATAGATATGGTTAAATCCTACACAAAAATTTTATGCGGTTATGCGAGCTCCAGAAAGTAGCATAGTAGCCCCGCGATTGTTTAGCCGCCACCGACCAGCCAAACGTGCGACTCGGCGAATGCTGCAGCGTACGAGCCAATTTTAAAGTTCTAAATCCAATTGGAATATTCAAAATGCTTGCTTTTATTGCCTTAATGTAAAATCCGTATTGCATGAACTGCTGCTAATGTTTTCTCAGTAAATTGAATTTTTCAGCCAGAGACCTCTAATATGATACCTAACGCTTTAATCGCTCGATGGCCACAAGGGTCCATTAAGAAATCGAATCTTATTTTTGTAATTTGAACCTCTTAATGAAAATAGTTTATTTATTTGTTATACATATCTCATAAGCTAACTTACGACCATTTTTACCATTATCTGCGTTTTATTAAAATTTCTTACTGATCATTATTACTTTGTTTTTTAGCTAGCAACTAAATAAATATTGTGGCCTATGTGGCATCCTTGGTTTTTAAAGCATTCCATTTTTTACTAGCAGATATTTATTTTCTATTCACATAACTATCCATAATTAATTTTATGTATTACCAAATAATTTTTAATTTAATTAAATAAATAATATTTTATAACTTCATCAAAATGCATTTTATTAAGAACGAACTAAAGCACAATTCATATGATGTATAATAAACATTCAACACAAAAACTACACCTAACTTCATGTCATTTACGATGAACCACAAAAATGAATAAAAATGAACTATTGATGTATTCGCTAGTTGAGTGAAAAGGAAAAGGGTAGGAGAGAGCAAGGAAAGTGTCTCTACGAAAGTCGCCGATATAAATTATAATTCCTTTTTTTTAATTCAATATTAATGTAAAAATCAAATCATTAAAAATAGTGTAAAAATAAGGGATTCAGTGTTGCTCGTTGTTGCGAATATAAAGTGAGTAAAGTTTGCAATATTCCAAGTGAAAAGCATATTGGACGAAAAAAAATTTTAACATACAGAAGAAAAAAATTATTGGTCATAGTGAAAAATTTTCTCAGCGGTTTTAGGGGCTGGGGCTGATTTTTGCATTTCCCCCAACACACATACACATAGAGAAAAATCAACCCCTATTTCATTTTTTATAAGTCCTGTCAGCCTAGAAATTTTAATCAGCGCACGCTCCAGAAAGCACTTTTTATATATATGTATATACACAAATCTCTATGCAAGCGCATATATTCAGTCAGAGGACGTGTGTTTGAGATTGTGTGCGTGCTGGGTTTTCTCCCTCAAAGGAAACTGGGGGACTAGTATCTAGGGTGGAAACAAATAATAGAGAAATCATAAAATACTAATAAAAAAATTAATAACAAGTTATTTGTGTGCCGTGAAAAGAGTGCATTTAACAGAACTGTTTACTTAATTGTTTATCATGTAAGAAATTTGCAGAATTGTGACATTCTTTTCGCCCCCAAAAGACTTTCCTTTCAATATCCAGATTTATTCGCTCCGTGGATTCGCGACATTTTCCTTTTGGCAGAAAAAAAAATTTTTTTTTAGTTAGGTGTGAGCATGAACATCCAGTGGAGACGCTCGCGGAATACAGATATCCTAGTCTCTTCCATTTGCGAAAATTGTAAGATTGGTTGTTTTCTGTGTGGTATCAATTCAATAATTTCAAAGTTCATTGGCCACTCGGGCGCAAATGTCAGCCTCCTTGACCCTCTTTAGTTTTTTTTTGTCTTTCCTCCCGATTGGATTCAATAGGTGAGGAGGAAAATCTCGCCTAGAAAGCCACATACTTCCGGGACCAATATTAATCTACAAGTTCCTATTAAAGCAATTTAAACAAACATAGTTTAGTTTTGTAGCTAAAAGTTGTGGCCAAGTATTATATATATATAAAGATTGCCAAGCTGTCGGCGATATTAAGTGCTTTTTTTTACAGCCTGACATTTCCACTAGTTAATGACTCTTGTAATAGCCAGAAGACTGCGCTTGCAAATCACTAGACTCATATGGAACTCTCTATGTTGGATTGCTTTAAGATTGATTAGAATTCACTAGTACTGCATTGTGAGACTGCTGCTGTCGGTGTTGTTTAGCATTCAGTACCAAATCCAATGACGATTGTAGTGAGAATTGTGAGTACCTTCTACCTTGATTACAGGGAAAGCAGTTTTTAATTTAAACGGGAGTTTGCATTATTGATGGTAGTACCGAGAGTGCATTAAAATATTGATTAATTCCGTATTTGATTGAGCCGTGGATGCATGTGGATGCCGTTTTGACCTGAATAGATGGATTGAGGAAGTGTAAAGGTCTATATTGATTAAATACTGGTAATGAGGACTTTAATTTGGTTTTAACGTACTTGATATATTACTTTAATGTTTTAAGGCATATTTAAACTAATATTTAATATTGTTTACATATTTTCTATTTTCTAGAATAAGAAATGATGCCGTAGTTTGTTTCATGAGGCATTCTTTCCAATTTTCTTTGTCGCTGCCTCGACAGCCTAGTTCTAGCCTTGGGCTCCTTTAGTTTCTTCCTCCAGATGTTGTTTTGCTCCTCAACTTGCCTCCAGTTTCTTGTGTTGATGAGTTTCGCTGCAACAATCTGAACACTGTCCTCCCACCTTGACCGTGGCTTGTCAACTGGGCTTTTCCCATCTGTTAGTAGATTTAAGGCTTTTCCGGCGCCCTCGAGACATCCATTCATTGAACATGACCGGTCCTAGTTGAACGCAGTACCTTCGGATGTGTTGATAGCTTACACTCTTTTTAACATCACTGATGCTACAGGCCTCTGTGAGCCTTGGCCCCAAGTGTCTTCCTCCATCGTACTCTGCCTTGCGTTTTATCCTCCCAATTGTACGTATGTGACGAAAGAATTTGTTGCGGCACACGAACTGTCGTCGTTTTCAAATCCGCTTTCGATTGCATCGACTGGAGCAGCTTGTGGAGAGCCTTGGAAACCGAACGTCGTGATCGGCGCGATTGTGAGTAAAGCATTCAATGGACGACTTGGAGTTCGATACGACGACAACAACTTCGTAACCGACTTGATGTTAGTCGTCGATAGCGCTGTATTCGCTGACACGGATACCGAAGCAAAGGATATCTTAGTTTCCAAACTGTTGGAGGGGGGGCGCTTATAACGCAAAAGGGGGGTTTATACATTTTTTATTATACATCTCGTCTACTGAAACGCCATTCAGTACCATTTTAGCTATGATTCTATTCACATCGAAAAAACTCGATGAAATTGTAGCGCTTCACAATGAAAACAATCGTTCAATTTTGAAGGTTATGCGCCCTTGTCGTAAAAAACAGACAACACTATTCGTAGTTTGGCCAGCGTCCCATTTGACGGCATCTGCGACACTCCAATGTTGAAGCGTGAACGTGAGGGTGACTTCATGATTCCCTACATACACACAGGCGTGGCAGGTTGGTAATTTAGGTGAAAACTAACTAACCATTCAGTTAGCGGACGGTGATTCTCGGCCTCAAGGCGAAAAACTTTCAGGCCACGGCCTGCCGTCGGCCTGTATGTGAAAGACTACATAGGAAATCTTAATATGAACGTTTGAATGAATCGTGCCGGCAGCTGGCGGTAGCGCATATTCCGTATGTAGTGTGTACGTCTGTGAACTCTGATACATATATAACAAAGTAGCAAGGACGTATGCCTCTATAACAGTCGCGCATGAATATGAAAGGGCATGCCGACGCGATTGTCAAATGTGGCTTGACATCACAGTTTTCTCTCGCGTGTCACCATGTGGGCACGCGTGCCATAGGTTACCGACCGCAGAGTTAGACCACTTTCATAATTATGGGTTCTTTGAAGATTTAGTACAATTCCTGGTTGTATCTTCTTCTCCATAAATCCTCTCAAACTCAAACAGTTTTATTCAGTCAATAACATAGTAACACATTTTCTAGTTACCCTTCGTCATTGTCTGCAGCATTTATTTCATCACAATCAGACTTTGTAGATTATCACATTTTTATTTTATTCATCAACATAACTATTTCAAATACAATATAGCTTCTGTTATGGGAGATTCGAGCCCATATAATGGGCATGGGAATATTGTAAGTAGTGAAAATATATGTTATAATGCATATATGGAAGTGAAATATTGTAATACCGGTCAAATTCATCTTCATCTTGCACAAAGATTTCTAGTGTTAAAAGCATAAATGGAATATGGAATAGCATGAATGCATGAAAGTACGGAACCAAATCCACATGATAAAGTTTACAGATTTTTCACACTATTTTTATGCTTTCTTATCTAATCTAGTGTATAATGGATGTACATACCTTCGTCGCTCAATATACCAAGATATTACTAAACAAACAATGCGCTAAGCAATTAGTTAACATAATTTGCATTTTTAGGTTTCTTATTTCCCATCAACAATTGAATAAAAACATAAATTTACATGAGGTCCGTTTACATAGTACTAATTGTAATTTACGAGTTCTCTTCGTAGCTGCTCAATTAAGTCATTCGCTAGCTAGCTTTCCTCAACTTAACTACCTTCTCTTTTCTTTCATTTAATGAATGATCTACTTTGTTTTCTTGATTTCCCTAGACAACTCTGCCGATGACGATATATATTTCTCGAATTTGTTAACTTTGTTATCGATCACTAGAGTAATCCAATTAGTCAATGAGATTCTTTTTTTTATGCAGAAAACTTTAGCTGTTCTGCTATAGAAGACAATGATCGCGTTTAGTGTAGAGCTACTATATCTAAGCTAAAAGAGATTAGCTACGGAATATATTTTGATAGATTCGGTAACAATTTTTGGTATTACTCCCTAGGCTACCGAGGTCCCATATAGTGTTCTACTATTTCGCTGGGGTTCCTCGGCCTTGAGTACCTACCAGTTGTCCATAGGGATATCCCTGTTGTGGCGCCGAAGATACTCGGGTAATTTGTCTGGCTCTGCTTCCATTGTTGGTGTTATCCTTCTCCGGCGGCCTTATTCGGCGAAGGCTCGATGGACGCTCGTGATCTCTACCTCACAGATGTGCTATTGTCACTGTGGCTGGTGACTCCTGGTTACGTTGCCTGACTTGAAGTACTGTGGTTGGTACTCGCAAAGCCAGAACTGGCGATTGCCCCACTTGGAGCAAGCAGAGGAGCTCGAAGTTCTTGGTCCTGGATCTTGTACGTTGCTGGGTTGTCTGTGCTGCTTTTTTTGGTTTCAACGAAGAATGCTGGAAAGTTTTCCCTATTTATGCAGCATATCCAAGAATGCTACCCAATGTGGAGGCCAAATCGTCTTCTCCTGATAGCGAGGGTAGTTAGCTTAGTTAGTCTCAGTGCCAGCTGCCAGTGTGGACAAGAGCGTTGGGCAAGAGGGCTAACAACAGAAAATGAAGGGCCCCATACTAACCGGCTACTATTTCCGCCCTGTGTCCTTGATCTCTGTGAGGGATCAAAGAGGAATAAGTAAATAATACGGTCTAAAGTTGGAAACAGATGCGTGCGTGCAGTGCGTGAGGTGTATGCGGCGAATTTCCGCTGACGGATAGTTGCGTGCTTGAGTTCTGTCTAGTCTTTTACATATAACCAAAAAATTCGAAGCGACGAATGCACGTGTCTGTTGTGTTATTATGGCAAATGCGGAATGCGAATAAGTTTGAAGTAGGCCAACTCTTGGGTTGCGTGTGTTCTGTTTACGTACCTATGTACGCATGTATCGGACTCCAGCTTAAACGACTTTCGCGCGTGCTACGCACACAGGACCATATCCAACGATGCGGAGTGCGTGATAGCGGGAATTATACCCACAGAGATACTGGCGAGAGAAACCATGCGTCTTTATGATCAAGAATTCAGTGTGGCGAAACATGACGCACTGCAAATCTGTAACGTAACGGTAAGGCAAGTGAGGCGAGTCTGTTAAGTGTCGGTGGACCCTTAGACTTTTCAACGTGGATAAATGCGTTACGAGGGATTGTGCGGAAATGAATTACGACCTTACGCAGTTCTTGAGTGGAAATGGAGGTTATAGAAAATACCTTCCAATGCACCAGTGTTACGAGAAAGAAATTGTACGACGTGTGTCCTTGAACTTAGACATTCAATGAAAACTTGATATACCAAATTCAACCTCGATTGAACGAACTTATATTCTCATAATGAACCACTTTCTTAATAAGGCATGATGTATGAACTTCATCTTGGTGTTATATCATTTCTAGTAAACACATTGTACCAATGATACATATTAGATGGTAGATGACAAGTCATAGTATAGTCAAGTGTTTTATTTAAGAACAAACTCAACAGAGAGTCAGTCCGACAGACGATCATCTTACTGTTATAGATCAACCTATTAATGAAAAAAATATAAAGAATTCACACATTGTAAAAAAACCGACAAAGTTGAAGAGTATGATTCACTTTCGGTTTCTTAAGTGAAAGTCAAATTAAAAAAATCCAACCACTACATGATATCAATAACGGTGTGACTTGACTTAAACGTACTTAAGCATGACTAACTCTAATAAATTAGTATTACCACAAAAAAAGAAATTTCATAACATTTTTACCTTTCCACACCATTTCTCACTAGTTCCAATTGACGAGTTTTATTAGTAATGACATATTTCTGAAATGTTACTTCGTCTTTATGTAACATATGGTCAACCATTTCACGTGTGGATGTTGGCTTAAAATTAAAGCAGTCATCATTCGCGCAAGACAACTAAAAATAATAACAAAAAAAGAAGCAAGATCTAATTTTCTCTGATAACATTTCCAGCAACATTTGCTAGTGAGATAGATAGTTTTTTTTATGCTGCTGACTTGATAACATTTGTCGTCATGAAAAATTCATTGACCAATTTCATATTGTCAAATGGAGCACATCTGTGTGCTCTCGTCGTCAAGTAGTGACCAAGTAAATAAGTCAGATTTTTTTTTTACTTTTCTATTGCACTTAAAAGGAAACTTGAATTAGAGTTTTATTTCAAATAATAAATTAATTGCTGGGTGGTGTTTGTGTGATATCATTATTTTCTTTCCCTTACAAACAATAAATCTGATTTACTATTACTTATAATCTATAATGTTAATTGTTTAAATATATAACTGAAAACTGTGGCAAAAAATTAACGTGTTTATGTTAATATTTATCTTGACACCATAATAAATCAGGCATAACATCGAAACCTATTCTCAGCCGCCGCGTACTATACATGTTTATCTGTTGGACATTTGTTTTGTGCTTATACACTAAAAAGATGCAAATTGGTTAAAAAATTTCGTGGGCTTTTTATGTAACTTTGTGTAGGTGCTTTTCAGATTTACTTTTATTAAGTATAATACATTTCATAAGAATTAAGTGAGTATAGTGTGGTGGTGATAATAATTGAAAGAGACTTGAACTCGAGCTGCATGGCCACGGTACATACGATGGGTGGCAATGATTCCCAATCATTAAGCCGAATTTGACATTGTTTTTGATATTAATTATCCTCGTGAAATATGCAGTGAAATAGGCAATGTGTTTTTAGCAAAATTTACTTTTGCATATGTTTAAAACAATCGTGCAAAGTGTATAAATTTATAAATAAAGTTGTTGGCCTTCTGTCTAATTATCGAATGTGTTCTAGTTACAATAATGTACTTAATACTTAATTCCATCCAATGACGCTACAGCTCAAATAAATCCTTAGACTCCTCTAGGGCATTACTCCGAGTTTGACGGTCTTTGGCAGCATATCTTTAGTTCGGAATGATGAGCATTGCCTATACCTCAGCCCGCCATATACCCCATTTATGACTAGGTTCAACCCAGGCTCAGCCTAGGTTCAACCCAGTCATAAACGGGGATCGAGTTGAAACTGAGTCCACTCAACCCAACTTAGCGTTGCCACCTGAGTTGATATTTCGCCTTATATACGTGGGTTGAGTTGTAATTTGGGTGAAGAGACATTTATTTTGTTTTATTTGTTTACCATCCGTGAATTCCGCCTTCGGCATTAGTTTTGTGTTCGGTGGTTTTCCTTGCACAGGAATAAAAAAATTATTTCGTTTTGAATTTTTACATCTTTTACAATTTCACACAAAATTTTCATTTCAGTTCAAATCTATTTCAACCAAAACTGAACTCAACTCGACATCATATACGGTGGTTGAAATTTCTACTCAACCAAGACTCAACTTTTCAGCCTAGTCATAAACGGGGTAATAGAGTCTACCCATCTCCTCCTGTATGTGCCTACTGCTTCTGGTCCTGCTACCAAGAGCCATTTAGGTGTACGGCTGCCCCCATCCTGATTACTTGGCCAGCTAGTCCTAGTCTGTTAATTTTTTATATAATGTAGGTTGAGAACTCGCCCAAAATTTCATACAATTCGCTGTTCTATATCCTTCGCCACATTCCATCCTCTCGATTCGGTTACTATGTTCCTTTTTTGATCTCCATATGCGGAACAGGCGTGCATATGCGCTTCGTGCTTTATTTATTCTGGAACTGGCATCTTCTGCCCCGCCATTTTCGGTAATAATACTATCGAGGTAGTAGAATTTATCTACCAGTTCCAGGTCGGGGTTATTTAGCGCTGTCAGTTGAAGGGTGTTGGTATTTATCCGCAATTCTTTAGTTTCCGTCGAATTTCGCCTAAAGCCTGTGGAACTACTTTCTGTTGCCAAATTATTTAACATGTTTTTGAGGTCCTGGTGTCTGTGAGCGAGCAAACAGATATCATTCACGTAGTCGAGATTCTTAAGGCGATAAATAGTAATGGCGAAAGCACGCACTCTTGTCGTACTCCTAACTCAAAGCTCTCGGATAATATTGCATTGTGAAGAACTCTGAATTTGGAATTGTTGTATAGGGCTTTTATCAATTCTATTATTCAGTAGACTGCTCCACTATGATTCTCAAGGTGTTAATATGGTCTCTGCAGGAGTGGCCCTTTGTGAATCCGCCTGCTGTCTTCTAAGCGTTCGCTCAACTGCCTTTCTTATCCTTGATAATAATATGTGGGGCAGAATTTTATCCACAGGAGATATTACAAAGATAGATGCCTCTCCAGTTGTGACATATTGATTGGTCTCCCTTTTTTGGCATTTTGACTATGATACTTTCCGTCCAATCCTCCGGCAAGGTACAGTTGCTCCATGCTTTTTCCAGGACTGGCTGTAGTGCATCTGCTTGAGTCGGGTTTCAACAATTCTGTCGGGATGTGTCCTCTTGAAATAGAGCGAAAAACCTCATTCTGTCGCATATAGAACTCGTCGTTGATGTCGTCTGCGTCTTCAGTTGGAGCATAGAATAAATTGGACTAGCCTAGTACTTCTTAGTCTGGTACGCAGGTGCATGGTAATAATCCTCTCAGAAACTGGTGACCAGCGAATGAGGATAGACTTGGTGTTCTAACATCCCATGCCCCAATTCGCATCCTTGTTCGATAAGCAATGGTCGTCGTCCGGTTCCGAGACATTGTTTGCCGATTCGTAGCAATGGTTTTTTATGGGTGCATGAGGATTGATGCAATTCATCTTCATTTGGCTTTGATTGTGGCTTTCAAATGATAGAGTTAAGTTGGATAAATGGCGCTGTTGACGTTTACTTTTCATCGTCTATAACAGATGACGTGGCTATAAGGAGGATCACTATCGTATATGGAGCAACATAACAAATTTTAAGTTGAACTTGACCATTTGTTCACAAAGCCCAAATTTGGGTTGTGGATAGTAAATATAACTTATAGAATTTAAGAAATCAATTAACTCGATTTACAGGTCTTACGGATTTTATGAAAAATAACATTAATAAAAAATCCAAGGAAATTTTATTTAGCATACAACAAGTTTGACATCCCTAGGCTATTATAATCTACAGTAAATAATATGATATTTTCTTTTTTCATCAGCTCACTCCCCCCCAATTATAGCTTAAATTTAAGGGACTTTTCCATGAATAAAAATATTTGAAAAGGCAAAGCATAAAACTTTTGAAGTACCTTAAAGCAACCCATTTTGCTTTTAGTATTCCAACCAGGCAAGGAATATATCCAAGAGGCTTATCCAATTATATTTATTATTCAAATGTCACGAATTACTTGCGCATTTACCCCTCAAGGCTTCTTTTAAATGTTTGAAGTATGCTAAAAATAAAACAACAACACCATTTTTTATCGATTTAACAAAGCTAACCGATGGATGTAGAAAAAAAGGAAATCTTCGTCAAGTTCTTATGCCACTGCCATGAATTCGCCCAGAAATGCGCCCCCAATGTATATTATACTCTCTCGTATCTTACCTACCTAAATGTATCAGACATTCCTTTCATTCACGGCCGCAAACAAGTCTCTATAGACCATGAAAATAAAACTATTTTTAATTTTACTCTAATGCAGCATTGCCGGTTCATTCATATAGATGAATCCCCCCCGGCCCCAACCCATCGGTTGTTCTCCTCTTGTAGGGCCGGCAAAAAGAATACAGGAGGAAGGTGGATTTTCAATTTTTGCTTCTTTTTTTTCGAGTTTTCATTGCTTGAAAATTCTTTCTGGCATTGTTGCAATTACCAGCCAGAAAAACTTAAGGTGCATTCTTGCAATCTCTCAACCCCCATTCGAGGTTTGTGTTTTTTTTTAAATCTGACTTGTATTCTGTACGTTTACAATTGCAAGTGGTTGCTAAAACAGAAGTTCTGTGATTTAGGGGCTCTTTTATGTTTTACCAATTTTCATGGTTGAAATGAAACCGTACATATGTATTTGAGAGGAATACGGGGTTTCATTTTGTTGAGTTTAATTTACTGTTAAAAGTAAATGAGAGGATTTGGATTTGTTTTGTTAAAAAAAGGGGTTTTGTTAATATTATGTAACAATGCAAGGAAAAGGGCAAGCTATAAGAATTTCAGGTGGAAATATTATAAGTATCCATATTTTACTTGATCGTAAACCTCATTGCCATATATCTTTACTTTCCATTACTTAACTATACCTAGAACTGCGACAGTCATTTACAAAATTAACCCAAATCATAATAAATTAACTCGTTCAGCACGTCAGATATAATTAAAATTTTGTGAGAAGCTTTAATGCAAAGTATAAATCCAAATTTGACACTATTATCGACCTTAAATTTTACAACTGGCTTAACATTATTCCTTAACGCCATTATGTGAACGATACCATTTTATCCAAAACATTCATTTTCAGAGACCATTGATCATTATTGTACCACAAATGATGCTAGAGTTTAAGTGAAGAGGTTAATTCCTTTTCATTCCATTTGCATGATATATCCTATTATGTAGATAGATGATATTAACTGGAAAATAATTTGTAACAGTGTAGCAATGTGTTAAAATTTTTTATATAACTAAAAAAATTTAATTTATTGATCATATTGTGCAATGTTTACCAGCAGGCTTAAGTCGAAAGACAAGAGAAGCTTTACACATCGTCACAGTAGGTGGCTCCCCACCCAAGGGCTGTGTGGCAATTTCTGCATGTTTGCTGCAAAGGAAGAGATAATTATAAATATGTATCAAAGGGAGAATAGTGGCAAGGCAAAGGACTATAAATAGACAAGAATTTGAACCCATGACCTCTGTGGTGGCAGAACCTCTAGACTACCAAGGCCATTGGTATATACACTTTTTCTTCGTTGTTTGATATTTGTTAATCAATGTTATCGATTAAAACATGCAGCCTTGGACTGTAATGGCAACGTCTATTGTTTAAGAAGTTTTGCTAGCTTCATCTTTCTTGAAATTTAGAAGCTGGGAAGATGTAATCAACAATACAGCTGAAGTACATATATTATCGATTAATTGCAATTGATTTTAGTTATACAATAAACGTTTCAAAATTTCATAAAAAACGACATGAAATTATTACAGTAGTAGTGGAACAATTTCGAAAGCGGACTACTTGCCTGTTAAGATCTCAAACTTTGAATCATCTTCCCTGCATCTACAAGATAGGCTATACTCGATTTTTTCTAAAGAACTGCAAGGTGGACTACAGATGGCTCCAAAACCGAGATCTGAAGTGATAGGCCCAGATTCAATAGAGAGATAACCCTAGGCACCCTAACGACAGTCGCTCAAGTAGAGGTGTACGCCATACTGGCATGCGCTCATGTAAACTTAAGAAAGACCTACAAAAACATACGGATTTTTATCTTCTCCAAAAGCTACGTGGAAATCAGAGCGTTAAGGTCTTGCAGGTTGAAGTCAAAACTAGCCTGAGACTACTAACGCCCCCCTGGGGTGCTGGGTGTTCTCAATCTAGTTACCCTTTTATTGGGTTCCGAGTCATCGGGGTTTTTTAACACGGGAGTGGTGAGAATCTTACATCGATCTAGCAGCACAGAATATGCACGACCGACCGACAGAAATGTCTTTTTCTGAACTCATTTCATGTTAGAAATTTCACTTCTTCAAAAAAAGTATGAAATGTCTCTCCAGTACAAAACTTCTCTGCCTCAAAAAAGAAAAGAAATGTCTCTCCAGTTTGCATTTACAATCACACCTCGCCTCATTTATTTCGATACATTCTCATATACCAGTAGGCCCTTATTTTTGAACAGAGACATTTTAAAAAATTGTAGCCTCAGTACAATTTATCATCGTGTAAGGGACAAATGTACTGGCTTGTGTAAGTTCGACTTAACTCTAGCAGCAACTATCATAGTGTGATACTATCATAGTTCCATCAAAGTAAACTCTCTCCTGCCTCCAAGGCAATCTTATAGCCGCAACAGAAGATTAGCTCACTCGTCTCACTCACACCACCTGCAGCCCCTATTTTCGCGCACTCAACAAGATAGCAATTAGTTTTTAAATAGAACAACTCGCCTATGGAATAATCTATCGCAATCAGTATTTCCGAGCTCCTACAACATCCAAGAGTTCAAATGCAGGGTACATCGTCATCTTCTTCAAAACCCCCCAATCCTCTTAACCCTTAACCTATTCCCCCGTAACCACAACGGATTGGTAGTACAAAGAGTGATTCCTGAACTTAGCACTGCCACATAAAAAAAGTCCAGGACGGTACGAGCCGTAAGGCCGTTACCTCAGGCTGGCGCAGCATGACTCTTAAAAAGGGATCCCTCGAAGGTGCTCACCAGAGCCGGAATAGTCGAGCCATCTAGCTGCTTCTCCCCTTGCACTTCTTTGTCTATCTCCTAGGGTCATCGGAGCTTTCAAATGAAAAGGCCGATGCATTGGCTAGACAAGGCAAGCCTCTGACACTGTATTCATCGGTTCGGAATCGGCTATTGAGGCATCCACATTGGTGAATGAAGAGGGATCTTGCCGAACGGACTTTGATAGAGCACACCCGATGCTGCAGATTGGCGCCCGGATTGCTCAACTCTAAGCGGTTCCTTCTCTTGCGCGGCAAAGGAATTTTTAGGGCGTAGAAAGAAGGAAGTCAGGATACTTGTTGTCTTGATTACCAGACAATGAGCTCTGAATTACCATTTATGGAGAATGAGGATCCTACCGGTAGGCTTCACCTTGAGAAGGACGAGTCTTTCATATTCCTTGTGAATGCCCCGCAATAGCGAGGATAACGAGACCCTGCTCGAACCGTCAAGCCTAAGCGGCAAGCCACTAGGCAAACCTTTTCAAGCGTTTTGGCCTACTAGATGTAAAGAAGTGTAGTACAATAGACCAAGCGAAGAGGCCGCGGTTCTTTTAGTCCCAATCATATGAGTTGAGTAATCTGGTATAAAGGATGTACCAGGATATCATAGGCTAAGTCGTCATATATTCTTAATCCAGGCGTTAAGAAAGATCGATGAACGGTACCCCTTGCAACACACATGAGGTCAATACAATCTTTTTGTCATTCAGAGATAGCTTTGGGGACAGATTTCTCTCTTTCTTGCAGTTTTTTGCTGATGTCTTGCGATTGCGTTTATCGAGTTTGCTTATTAGCTAGACAGTGATATTTTTGCTAATTTATAAATTGTATATAAAATGTGCTCAACAACACAGACCAGAAAATTAGAAGGCATATCCAAACAATGAATAAAATTCTGCCCAATCCCAAAAATACCACAGGAAAACTTATGACAATGGTAAAGCAAAGCACAAGTCACACAATTCTACAAATTGTTGCTAATGAAAATAGTCCACATTTTATATTACCAACAATCATCCCAAAATGTCATCCTCGACGCGTTTCATAATATTTTACACACAAAACCATGATAAATAATCCCATCATTACATTCATAAATTTTATCTATTCATAATTTCCCGCTAATTAAATAACGTTGAGCAAAAATGAATTTGCGCCTAATAAGAAGAAAATTACTTGCCAGTGGAAAATTTGCCAGTGAAATTAATTCCAGCCAAAAATCTCGACTGACGACGATGGGGCTTCGCCCTTTAGGGTAAACTCTCATAATGACTACGTCTACTGGATACTTAATTCCAGACTCTAGTCGATGCACGTTTCATTAATAAACCTGCCCTGACAGATTTATAAATAATCAAAAAATAAGTGTATAAGGCCGACGCGCGGTCTTTGAGGAAAATGGATTAAATAAAGCAAAATCACAAGTGAAGATACCACAAAAAAACATCTTCAAACAAAATAAATAAATAAATAAATAAAAGAAATGAAAATTCTTCACAGTTTACCGAAATAAGATCTTTGGTTCCAAAACGCAAGAAGATAGATTGTCTTGAGCAGAAGCGGGGCGGTAGAAGGAGTCGAGTGCTTTATTTATGGCGCGGAAAAAAAGTCGCAAAATAAATTGAAATTTGGAATATTTTTAGAATTCTATATTTGAGTGATTGTGGATTTCGCTTTCATTATGATTGAGATTGACATTTCAGGCCGTTCTCCTGCTGCTGGGGTCGTTGCATAATGATGATGAGCCGAAATCAAACTTCGCCGAAAATTAATGAATTTCATTTTTTTGCGGTAGACGATTCGAACTCAAGTTGAAATTTCGATTTTATGTGAGAAGAAATAAAATTGAATTGCTTCCAATTGTTGTTTGGAGGTGGGGGAGCAAAGGTCCTTCAATTTTTATTATAAATGTCTGAACATTAATTTTTAGAGGCCGGAATGTTTTTTTTTAGTTTTTTTAAGATAGATTTGTAGTTCTACTAGGGAACGGTCTGGTTGGTTTACTTCCAAGGGAAATACGTACAAATACGCTAGAAAAATATAATTTTCTATAATAAATAACATATTTTCTAGAGTGTGGATGCTCCGTGAGCTTCTTAGTTATTTAGTTAATAGATCGTCAGCTAGTGACAGATATAGGTGCCCCATTTTCTCATGCTAGCCTCGAAGAGGGTTGAAAGGTTGGAGTGTAATTTATTGATCAAGTCGTTCGGGTGATTGCCAATGCTAGCTAGTCGTTTCTTTATTTATTCGGTTAGGTACTGCTTTATAGGAGTTATCTTAGCTTTCTCGAAGAGGACTTGTTTCGACTTGATTTTTCCTTCATATAAAGCGAGGTACAGTGTCGTAATATTTTCCTTTCAAGGACCTGGATTTCCTTAGCCGCCACACGAGAACAGGCATACCAAATTGTAAAGGCGTATGCAATAGTTGGCCTAAGCATTGCTTTGTAAAGTAGTAGTTTAGTCCAAAGAAAGCAGAGAGAGTTGGAGTTGATGAGCGGCCTTACAGCCTCCGATGCAGCCTTAACTTTGTTGATTTTCAACAAATATCTCGTGATGCAAGTCAGCTGTGTCTGAAGTTCGGTTGCCGCCGCAGCTAGGGACCTATTGGCAGCCCATATCAGAGTATCATCGGCGTACTGAATGCATGAAGTGCCCAGTTCGTTGTTATGTGGAAATTCGTGGACAAAGATGTTGAACAGTTTTGGGTCCAGTATAGACCCCTGTGGTACGCCCGAGTTGATCGCGAATTCAACGGACATCGTCTCACCCAAATGTATTGTTGCAGTTCTATTTGAAAGGACGCTGTATACTATCTTGGAGATGTTATAGAGGATGTCCAATCTGCTCATTTTATATTATAAGGCCTTTGTGCCAAATTTTTGATGACACTCTCCAGAAGAAGAAGCAGGGCGGGCTCAGTAGAGTGCAGTTTCTTGAAGTCGAACTGACGCTTTGGAATAATCTTATTAACCGTGCAGAAATCGTCTAAGTTTCTTAGGATGACCTTTTCGAGAAGTTTTCCTACGTTAAATAGTAGGGAAATAGGCCTGAAATCATCTGGAGTTTGGACTCTTCCGACTTTGGGTATGGGAACAGTCTTGGCCTCCTTCCAAACACTAGGGAAGAAGCTGTTGCATAAGAAGTTGATGATGATGGCGAGATGCCTAGATA
Organism: Thereva unica; assembly: GCA_949987705.1. NCBI lineage: Eukaryota > Metazoa > Arthropoda > Insecta > Diptera > Therevidae > Thereva > Thereva unica. The sequence continues at coordinate 87,828,023 of OX465285.1, forward strand.
CCGTGCTTCCACATTTTCATAGAAAGTTAGGAATGTTATCAGTTCAAGCGGATCTCTTGAGTTTGAGTCCCCCGACCATTCAATTTCTGATTGGGATGTAAATTAACTCCCTTTTGACCGTTGGACTGTCCGCATTGTTAGCAGTTGAGAAGGGAAGCAGGGATGAGGAACCTTGACATAACCTCTTCCTCGTTCGCATTTATGGCTACGATACGTGAACTCCTATTGCAGTTGAGCGACCTCAAAGATGTTCCGAATTTCCACCACCTTCATTATCCCGAAAATTTAAAGATACAATTTCTTTAGTATGAACGATAATAGGTTCGGCTCATTTTCATTGGAGTACACGTACGCCGACGTAGTTGTGCGCACATCGTCGTAGATGCTGCTACACCACAGTATGTGTTATTGAAGGCCATCCGACATTATAGGTCGTATTATAGGAGTAAACGATAGATTTATGCTAATGCAGTGTGGTCCAAAAGGTCTTGTTTAGAAAACATGATAAACAAACATAAACATGACACAAAATATATTTCGCAGTGAAAGTTAGATGACGTCTGAAAGGATTATCGGTCTATACTTCTTGCAAAATAACACTAAAGGAGTAACAACTGGATTTAGCGATTAATATCGTTTTATACTTAAACACTTTTGTAGACAACAGTTCTCAATACTAATCTTACATTGTGATTCCACCAGGATAAGTCATGAGGTTGTTTATGTGTCGGTTTTAAGTAGAGAAATAACGTTTGTCCTACTATTCGGTAATGATTTTGTCACGTCAATAGAAGCTTAGCCCGAAGGAAATGCCGGGGTTGGATTAGATTCTGAAAAGTGCTAAAGGCTATGGCAATGAATACTGCTTTGGAACTCTATCATGTTCTACATTCGAGTTCTACTTGTGACCGAATTTCTTGTTCGTGAAAACGACACTTTTCTTATGTGGAAAAAAGTCAGTGTAACAGAATATTGTTTGTAGATATTGCAATTATCCTTCGTTTATCTAATTCCTAAGGAGCACGTATAAGCTCTACAATTTTGTCTTCTTTAAGATTAAGATCGATCTTAATTCAAATCATAGATATATTATGTTTAGTGTTTTAAATCTTAAACTGCCTTTCATTAGTATTTATTATAAATTATAATTTCTCTTTCAGAAATGCTTGGCCTAAAAATTATTTTCGTCACCTCTTACACTCACAAAATCCCTTCAATGTAAGTGGATTTAGTGCGTGCATTAAGGAGACGAAAAATAAAAAATCGGCCCATTTTGTTATAATAAAATCAGCGTTAAACCAAAAAACAAAAAAAAAAAACAAACAAAAAACAACAACAAACACAACCGTAAAGGATAAGACTTATTGTCTTCCTTTCCGTTGGAATGTTGGAACATCCCCAACGATTTACGCGCAGCATCCCCGATTCCTCCTCTTCAGCAGCATCTAATCGCACGCCAACAAACGCGAATTATTCATCGTCCTATGGTTCAAGTTGTGGCGGTGGTGGTATAGTAAGCAGTTCATGGCAGCAATCACATCATCCAGCACCTGGTTCACCAGCACATCACCGTAATTTATCAACATCATCAAATTATAGTACACAAAAAAGTGTTACATTCAGTAGTAGTACGAATAATTCAAACGGCGATTGTAGTAACGGTTGTGGGGCTCAACTAATGGCGGGCAATATGAAACACGGTTAGTTAACAACTTTTTTTTGCTAATATTATTGATTGCATTTAATTTGTTCTTGCTTTTAGGTAAATCACAGGAAGATGTCTGCTACGTTGTAGCCAAATACGATTACGCAGCACAAAGCGCACACGAACTAGATTTAAGAAAAAATGAAAGATATCTTTTGCTTGATGATTCCAAACATTGGTGGCGTGTTCAGAATAGTAGGAACCAATCAGGTTACGTCCCTAGCAATTATGTTAAGAAGGAAAAGCCATCCCTGTTCGATAGGTAAAGTATATTCTGTAGAAGCATATTTTATTTCATTAGTTTTTAATCATTTTCATCATTTTGTATAAGTAATTTTTATTTTATCGAAAAATTTAAAGTCTTTTATATGCTGTAATTGAGTTATCGCTGCCTACTTTCTTCTTCTTCTTCTTTGATCCGTTAGCTGCTGTCGGTGCCGCTGGGTCTCTCTATTGAATGATTTCCAATGGTACGTGTTCGGTTTCCAAGGCTCTCAACAAGCTGTTCCAATCGACGCAATCGAAAGCGGATTTGAAATCGATGAAAACGACGACCCGCTTATTCTTTCCGGTTCGTTTGCTCTCGATGTTTCTGTAGCCTCGATTGTATAATTTTCGTAAATACTATGTCGACGATCGAAAGGAGTCGATAATTCTTGCATTCCTGACGGTCGCCTTTCTTCAAAATTGGCACAACGATCGCTTTCTTCCACGCTGCAGGGACACGATTCGAATGCCATATGTGTGTTATGAGGACATGAAGTCGTTGTGATAAGACATCACCTCCGGCTTTGATAATCTCGGCGGTTACTTGATCTATTCCTGGCGCTTTTCCATTTTTCAGTCATTTTATTACCGTCTTCACCTCGATAATTGTCGGTTCGAGAAACTGATTCGCCGGCTGTTTGATAATCGGCGGTTCAAGTGCTTGCCCTTGCGGGGGGTCCTGGTTGTACAGCTGGTGGAAGAATTCTCTCCAGCGCTGTATGCGTTCATGGGAAAAAGTCACAAAAACTCCATCCGATTTTTTGATGTTGTCGTTTGTTGATGTTGTTTTGCCGGTCCGATATTGCGAGCGCCGCGAATTTGTTGGATAATGCCATTTGAAACTTTCGCCCGATGACCGGGTTCCGTAGGCAAGTCCAATTCTTCTTAGCTGGTGGAGGTGCTGTTTTCTCTGGTCTTCGTAATCGCATCTGCAATTTCGCTCGAACAAGATAATAATCCGATCCGTAATCGGGCATTGCACGTACGTCGTTGATCGTCGATCGGAATCTTGGGTTGATCAGAACGGAGTCTAACATCGCCCGGTCGTTGCCGAATGGATTTCGCCGGGTGAGTTGGTGTTTGAATGGATGGCGGAAAATGCTGTTGCCAAGATCAAGTTGTTTAACGCTGCAAATGGAAGCAGGCCTTAGCCGCTGTCGCTAACTACTCCGTGTCCGAATTTGCCCATCGTTCCTTCCCAGTCGGCTCGATTTGCTCCTGAATGTGCATTGAAGTCCCCCGCGAGACTTATTAATTCGGTTCGAGGTATCAAATCCAGCGTCTGTTGAAGCTGATCGTAAAATTCGTCTTTGTTCTCGTCCGGGCTGGTATCGGTTGGCGCATAAACGGATACGATATGGGTCTTCATCGTTCCCACAGCTGGTTATAACCGCCAAACGCTCGGATATCGCTTGGAAAGCGATTACGTTTCTGGCAGCCCGTCAATCAACCATAAATTCGGCGCCGGCCTCTCGTCTCTCAAAACCGAAATAATAAAGCGTCATCGTTTCGTCGTGTTGGAGGGATGATCGTCAATGTCCGGATCCGGTAAGCCCGTAGTTCCGGATGCAGTAGCATTATTTCAGCCAGTAACCCACTTCACACCAGCATCCCGTAGCATTATTTCGTGAACAGTTAGTTGGTGTATCCATGCGGTTTTTTACCTAGTTTCTTTGGTCTATTCGGCAGATTGACCACCCCCTCCTTTCACACCCTGGGCTTGGGACCAGACGAAGGCGCAATTAGTTTTGTGGCTAACACCGTCCTTAACACTGTATGCCATTAATGTTTCCTTGTTCTTTTCCTGAAAATAAATGCTATGATTGTATTCAGAATATACATAAATTAAATCCCCTACGTGCTTCAAATCTTTTTCAAAAAATGGGAAAAAACGTCGGTCTTCGAATAATGAAGCCAAGACTTATTTTATAGACTGCACAAAGAATATTGATTACTCGCTGTGTTGTGGAATTCACACTTTCCATAACGATGTGTCTTCTACGGAAAAGCAGCATAACGAATAACCATAATCCAAAAATAGCTGGTGATTCAGCAACTAGTATCGTCTCATTGCGGCTGAAATTGCCACAAAATTTTGAGTTGTGTTTCTTTCAGCTGCTTTTTAAATTAACAAAAAAACAAAACAATCAAACAATTAAAATTTTATTCGAAGTTTTATTTTCTGATTTAAAAATTTTTTACGTTCTTAGTATTAAGAAAAAAGTGAAAAAGGGCTCTGGCTCAAAAACTTTACCAAATTGTTCACCATCAAGGCAAATTGAAAGCCCAACAATGTCCCGAAGACTGCCACCCGATCCATCGGAAGCGATCGGCACAGCCATTGTTAAATACAATTATCAGGCACAGCAACCAGATGAGCTATCATTAACAAAAGGTACACGCATATTAATACTTGAAAAATCGAACGACGGATGGTGGCGTGGACAGAGTGGAAATGCTGTTGGCTGGTTTCCAAGCAATTACACAACTGAAGAATGTGATAACGATGAACAGTTACACACTTATGCAATGGCAGAGAATGTATTAGATATTGTGGTATGTGTTAGTATCTCTAAAAAATTAATTTTAACATTTTATATTAATATATTGATTAAATACTCTAGGTTGCATTGTACAGTTTCGTTTCAAATAATGATCAAGAGCTGTCCTTTGAGAAGGGTGATCGGTTAGAGATTATTGATCGGCCGTCTTCAGATCCAGATTGGTATAAGGCGCGCAATCAAGCTGGTCAAATCGGTTTAGTTCCACGCAACTACTTACAAGAATTATCAGAATATTTGGCTCAACCATATCGTGGCGTACCCGGTGGCGGTGGTGGCGGCGGCGGAGGAGGAGGAGGAAGTGGTGGCAGCGCCGGCGGAGACTCAATTGATCGACGTAATGATGGTATGTCAACGTCGATGCAGCAACAATCTACACTTCCAATGCAACAGGAAAGACCTAATTTGGCTGGTAAAAGCTGGTATTATGGAGCAATAACAAGGAATCAATGTGATACTGTTCTAAACCAGCATGGCCATGATGGAGATTTCTTAATTAGGGACAGTGAAACAAATGTAAGTATGGCATTCTTTCTAGATTCTTCATAATGGACTTCCTTTAATTAAGCGTTTGAAAGGTTCAATTCTTAAAAATTTTCATCAAACTAAAAGTCCAAAGAAATGTTCGTAATAGCATACTGATGACCGAGTAAACCTTTTTAATATCATCCTAAAGTTAATAAACAATATCATCCTCATAATCTTACTATTTTTACCTTCCACTATATATTTCGCAAGCTATTTTTGAAGCTTTCAAAGCCCTTAGTGGATCAAACTCCCCATAATAATAATATTTCACCATTTACCACAGTTTCATTAATGGATATTGTTTTTCACATGCCTTCCTGATTTCCGGTCAGCAGCTGCCTAATTGCAATATTTGTTGCTGCTGTTGAATGTATGGTCTCGCAATTTCCATTTATAATGTTTATATTTTCCTTCTACTTTAGCGCAAGATCAAAGCTCAGTATTTAATGAGAAATTTTACACGGTGGGTTAGCTTTAATGCCTCTCCATCAATATAAAAGCCTTGAACATTTTTTATTGCTAAAGAACAGTTTTTATTGCTTTGAGAGTCCTTTTCCATAAATGGATGTGTTTTTTATGAGTTTTATTTTATTTTAAAGCTTAAAGCTTGTTGCGTAGTAAAGCAAAATCTTTGATGTCTTTCGTATTTGATTCTTTGGTGACCTCCATTATAAGTTAAAGGTATTGCATTGGGTATTATATGAATGACAATTCTTTCAGAGGTCTGTCCCCACGACAAAGGCTTTTGTCCATCGTGTTTTCCGAGGCAGCTTCTCTGCAGACCGTGAAGCTTGAATGAAACGGCTGACGCAATGTGCACAATGTCGACGGAATGTTTGTGTGTACCTTTTCCAGCGCTTGCAGCTATTACAGTCAGGTGCTTTTCAGGTTGCCATTCGGGTTTTAATGATTCATTCCGAATGCTGGATATTTGAGCCTAGGTTGCCTACTCTAAGCGGTTCTTTCTTGTGCCGTGGCTTAGCGCGGCAAGGAATTGTTGGGACGCAGAAGAAAGGATGTCAGAACACCTGTTGGCTTGATTAGCTGACACTGTGCCCTGAATTATCCCTTATGGAGGATAAGAAGGGTAAAGGGCCCCACCTGTAGGCTTTACCGTAAGTAGGATAGGAGGAGCAAGGTTTTGTTGTTCGATGACACCCTGCTGAACTCTAAGCGACAAGCCTGCTAGACCTGTTAAAGCGGTATGGCCTACAAATATGAGGCATAGGAGTGTAATATATGATGAGTGAGTGATATAATCAGGCAATTACTCTTTTTACTACTAGTTCGTCATGTTCTTCAAGTCATGTAGTATTGTAGTAGTGTAGTATTTGTAGTTTGTTGCCATTTCTTAAGGTATCCTAGGTAATGATATGCTTGTTTGTTGATTTGGAATATATGATTATTCAATCACAGATCTGCCGTTAAAGTTGCTCATAGGATGTTAAGAGATGGGTCAGCCGTTTGATTCACACACTACTATCGATAGAAGGAAAGTCGGTGCAAGTTTTTTTTCCAGATAAGACAGTATTTAACATTGTTCTTTCGGCCCCAATCAATAAAATGAGTTCGATGTCCCTGTTGATTTTGTTGATAGGACCTAAATTCACGATCGCTCGTCGCTGCTTCCTGTTTTCGTGTTTCGTCTTTTTATATGTATTTTAGCAGCTGGTCATACCGCCCGCACAACACTGACAATACAAAAATGTGAAAGAAAAAGATAATCCGCCATTTTTTGTTGGTCGCCATTTTGATTTTGGAATGACACCATACAGCTAATTGCGCCATCTTGTTTTTTACAAAATGGGTCGATTACATTGTCACGCGAACTATGCATATGTGGAAATTTGTCCAGTTCATAGGATGTATTTTCTACTTTCTATTCTATTTTATGTTCCGCCATCTTGTATTAGCTACCATTTTGAATCTGCCACGCGGCTAATTGTATTCTACTCGTAATACCCTTTCATGGTTGCACAATTGCAAAATTCCGGGCAGAGGTTAAGCCAAAGTGACTTCCATATATATTGGCGCTCATCTTAAATTAATTACTTTACTTCTGTCTTATTTCTCTAGTTTTAATTTTGATACAAGTTTATTGGATGGTTAATATTAATATATAATTTTCTAATTTCTTTCTCCCCTATTTCTTTCAGATGGGTGATTACTCCGTTTCACTGAAAGCACCCGGACGTAATAAACATTTCCGTGTACATGTTGAAAATAATATGTACTGTATCGGCCAACGTAAATTTCATACTCTAGATCAGTTAGTGGATCATTACCAAAGAGCACCAATTTACACAAATAAACAAGGTGAAAAATTATATCTAGTTCGTTCATTGCCAAAAGCCAATGGGACGTAAATATTATAAATAAAAATATATATATATAAAAAAAAAACAGAAACACATTTATATAAATAATATAAAACATTTTTTTATTTATATATATAAACTTAATTAATTTATAATGAAATTATAAAAAAAATGAAAAAAAAAACAAGCGGAAATATTTCTACTCGAACGTGCAACACAATTAATATAAAAATGAAACAACAACAAAATAACATAACAGAAAACCACAACACAACAAAATATTAATGCTAAAAATAAATAAAATTACACATATAAAAACCTACAAAACAAAAAACAAAAAATATTTAAAAATAGTCGCGAGCAAAGCAGACATTTTTTTAAGGTCTTTATTTTTTATTAAAATATATTTTTTTTAAATATAAAAAAATAAATAAAAAATAAAACAGATGTGAAAACAGAAATCGTAAATCCATAAACAAACAAAAAAAAACACTACATCGCTCATATTTTTTAATTTAATATAATAGCAAACACTTACAATGTATTTTCTAAGAGATAGAAAGATGGAAAAGTAAAAATAAAAAAACTCTAAATGAATTAAAAAACAAAATAGTCATATTATATCTATAATACAAGAAATAAATAAAAAAAACAATGTAAATGCTTACTTTCAAACAATATTACATTATTAAGAAAAAGAAAAGAAAAGGTAAAATAAATCTCAGTTTTTTATATTTAATTTATAGATAAAATACGTCTCGATTTAAGAAATAAAATAAAGAAAATTAAATAAGTTAATTTTAAAATAATAAATTCTTAGTAATATATTTTATACAAATTTTCTTACTTTTTAAGAATAGGACATTTTTTCTTTCTTAATTAATTAATTTCAAAAAAATATAAAATTGAATTGATGATTGTAAATATTTTTGAGTAGGATGTGTTTAAAATTTAGTTTTTCAGTTTATATTTTTATTTTATTTTTTATAGTAAGCAAAGCCATGTTTATAGGAGAATTTTGAGAATTTTTATCTTAAAAATAATTATTATGAACAGGTATACTGTGTGCTTGAGCTTAGAATAAATAAAATAAACTACAAAAGTAAAATGAATAAAACAAAAAACAAAAAAACAAATATCGTTTGAAATATACTTTCCAATTTACAACAAACAACAACATTCTACAGTATTATATATTTAATATAAATTATTAAATATTTGTTTCCGTGGTGAAGAAAATTTAAGGAATTTTATTGACTACTAAAATAATAACAAACAACAAATCGCAATACAAATATAGTGTATCAAATTTCATTTAATAATGTTTAGAAATATTTTGAATATGTAAATGTATATCAAATCTTCAATATTTATGAAGATTTCTTCTAACTACACTTTTGTGATGAATTTGGTGTATTTAATTTATGCCTTAAATATTATTTAAGGAAACCCCTTGCTTCTGAGGCCTGAGTTTATCTGTGGATAGTGTCAATTAACTCTTATTAATAAGCAACCATTTCCTTTAAACGACACATTTACATTAGTTCAACAAACTTTCAAACTAAAATATATGTATGTGTTATTATATGTAGTGATCAACTCTCGGCTAAACAGTGTGTAGTCTTGTATAATTTTTCTATTGGAGAAAAACAACAACATATCTTTTTTTTGTAGAGTAAAAATATCGAAATGTAAGTTGTTGAAACTTTTCATATTCTTTGAATATCGTCTCTAATTTCTAAAGATTTCTGTAGACCAGCGGTTTCCAAACTGAGGGGCGCGACCCTCAAGGGGACGCTTATAGCTCAAAGGGGGGCGTGGATGATTTTATCTTTTTGACTTACTGGCTCACTGTTTAATTTCTACTTAAAGATTGTGTCTTTTTGTCATTCAGTACCATTTTAGCTATGGGTTTACTCACATCGAGAAAACTCGTTAAGCGTAGCGTTGTAGCATTTTACATTGAAAACAATCGTTCACTTTACATTGAAAACAGTCTTCACATGTGCGTGCTTTTTTTTTATGTGATAGTCTAAGCTCAGGTGTCACCCTTTGTACTACTAGTACGTCATGTCGTTTAGGTCATGGGGCAATGTCCAGTAGTAAGCTTAGCTCGAAAGATAGAGAGAAGGACATAATAGGTTAGGGGGAGTCAAGGGGGTGTTGCAGGGAGTCAAGGGGGTGCTTATCGTAAAAAATATGCGCCTTCAGACAGTGCGTAGTTTGGTGACGAATTTCTTTCAGTACTTTCAATGAAGTCGCTGAAGCGGAAATAGAGAGTGTTGCAGATAATCTAAATGTGTCGCATCGCCACCGATCTCAGGAGTCAAACGTGATTCGAACGATACTAAAGAGGATAATGAAGTAAGATCTTCATCTCGTCCCAAAGGTTAATTTAATGATTGTTGCCTGGAAATGTCGCAAGAATGGGACAAAATGTTGATGACCAACAAAGCTCATTTTACACTTTCTGGCGGAGTAGATAAACAAAACTGTCGACAAAGTAACACCACTGCACGACAAGAAAGTCACTACTTCGGTCGAAGTGTGCTCAAAAATCATCATCGGACCATTTTTCTTCAAAGCTCGAGAAACCCTCGACGACGCATGGTGCTGGTGCACTTCTTGTGCCCGAAAAATCGTGAAAAAGGTATGTCGAACCTTTTTTCAAACAACCGCGCACCTTGCCATACCGCAGCCTTTACAATAAAGTTCTTCCAAAAGTAAAGTTTATGCCAACAGGCCGAAGAACATACGAGCCGTAGAAGATGCTATAACGCCCGAAACAGCCGCTTTTTGCGTATCGAATGGAGGTCATTTAATCGACATTATATTCAAAAAAATTGATTTGAAATAAATGGTACTAAATATCCTAAATAAATCTTGCTCATTTGTCAAAATAGACTAAAAAATACCGGAGTTATTCAATGTTGAAATACCGAAGGTCTAGATGTCATAAACATTGGAAACCACTGCTGTAGACCCTTTGTTGAAACTACTATCAGTTCACTTTTCGATAATTTGTGCAAAAAATACTCAAATGCGTATATTTTTCTTACAAATATTTTACTTTCGGTAACTGTGGTTAGCTACCTATACTGAGCGATCGGATACTTTAACGTCCTTCTTTCTACACAGATTTCTCCACGCTAACCCTCCTCTGCATGGATTTATAGCAAGGGCAACCCGGTCTAAAACGCAAATCGCAGTGTTGGCTTTCCCTAATGGATGTTAGTTGCGTAATTACTCTGGTTATCTACTCCTCTGTAAGAGGAGGAGCAGTTACAAGTAACCCAGACTATTCGTAGTTTATCTTCGATCTAAGCATTCTTTCGTTAAGCGAGATATCAAGTCAAGGAACTATACTCTTAGTAGGAGGGTAAATCGATGGAGCTGAACAAACAGACCCTGCTCCTCGCTAACGCGGGAGATTGTAAAATCTAGATGTGGAATCTAGAGAGCAATCTCGCCTTCTTTGAGATAGAGCCCGCAAGTAGAGTTCTTCACGCTTCTGACTCCAAAGCTGGTCATTTAGGGCACAGTGTTCTGTTGTGCTGTTATCTGGGCGCGTTGTAAAACGCCCCTAGAAGTAGAGTTCAGCAGACCCTCCGGGGCCTCGGTAATCTAAAGAGTAAGGCGCCTGGCTAACATCCCAGAGTTTCCGGATTTTAATCCCGGCCAGTCCCACGGCCCTTCGCCTTTTCCACTTTCTCACGTATATAACTTTCCTTCTTTCTTCTTCCCTCTTTACATTCCTGATTCCTCCTGTAATAGCCTCCGGTAGCCTTTCCCCGCCCAACCAAGCGCATGCCATCGGTTGGTTGATGAGATTCAACTCGTTTCAGGCGGCATAACACTCCAGCAAGTTGTTTCTCGATGCCCTGTTATCAGAGTCGCGATAAAAATGTTTGGGAGTAGGTAAGTAGTAGTCACTTCTCTCTCTCTCTCTCTTTTCACTATCTTCCGACTAGGGCTTGCGGTTCGACATTGCACTCTATACGAAAGAAAAAAATAGATTGTCGACAGTAGAAAGGGGCTTTCCCTGAGCCTCTAGCGTTACACCTAAAAATAGACCCCCAGGTATGGTGTCCCAAGCCGGTTCCGTACCGGCTCTGCGCAACGCTCTGATGGTAAGCGCCGATATAGAGGTGCCCCGTTTGTGAGTATATATCAACGACACATTGGCATTAGTGAGTGTCAGTATCAACGACACATTGGCAGTCCTGAAAAAATCGGATGCATATGTAAATGCCGATAAGATCGATTAGGTTTTTCCCGGACTCGGCTTTTTCCTGCCAATACTCAAGCAATTACGTTAGCTGCGACATACATAAGGTTAAAACCGAATCGGTCTCAGAACCGAAAAGGAATCGTAACCATCCCCGGTTTGGCAACGGCTGGTTGCACGGGTTTGCAACCGAAAGCTTTGAAAAACTCACTGAGCTAAATGTGTTGCGACATACGATTAGGGTTTTCCCGGACGATCAGGCATTCGACCATCTAAATGTAATCGTAAACAACTGTCATCGACTGCAATCAACTCGGTTCACTACAATCGAGAATAGGACTATTTTACTTTTTCGATTTGACATGCGTTCGACTGTTTGACGAGAATCGGAGTAGGGTCTTAGGTTTTAAAGTAACGACGTCGTAAATTAAAATTATTAAATTTCCGTAAAACTCCTCTCAGATATTATGTATCTATGTAAAATCCTTTTTTAAGTTAATGAAGTATTGACTGAATTCAGATTTTTCATTCTTACCAATTTCGCTCGATTCACCAATAAGTTTGATAGAAAACAAAGATAACAAGAATATGGAAACTACAAATAGATTCACCATCAAAACTATTATGGGACTTCCTTTCAGTTAAACGTTAAAGTAATTCCACAAGCAACACGACAACAAAACTCCAGTAAATTACGAGCATTATCTTCATCGGATCTTTCGTCGTGAGCCTTTTATGAGGGCATTTGAGCTCTTTGGTAATCAGTGCTTTTATTGTTCCCCAAATCAAACAGGGAGATTCAAACTTTATCGCTGGTTACAATCCAGTTTGGGTAAAGGATTTAGTACAAAAGACTAAACTTACTTGAAAATTGACGGACGGATAAGATGATAGACGATGAACCCTTTCCGGGATTAACTTTATCGTTTAGAATCTTTTCACTCGATTTCGTGGAAATGCCTCAGTTGTTATAAATGCGGCTTTGTGTTCGTGGATAATAAATACTCTCGAGGAAATTTTTAACTTTTCAACTATAATTAATATCAGGAACAATGTGTAGCCTTGAAAAATGAAAGTAGAATTGAAGTTTTAATATGGTCTGAATGCAAATCGATGATTGTTATGTTGCAAAAGAAATTATCGGTTATGTATGGCTTAATCATACTGCAAGTAATTTTAACATGCTAAACTAGTGTTATTGTTTACATTAACTGACCTTTTCCTTATCACCCATTCTAGGCCAGGTTGAAAAGCATGGGGGCCAATCCATGTCCTTGTCTAAGTCCTTATCGTACATCGAACTCCTCTGGTATAACATTTTGGATCCTTACTTTCGCTAGTGAGCTATTTGTTGCGCCTTTGATCAGTTAGACCAGCTTTGAGGGGACTCCTAATTCCGATAAGATCTCGTATAGCCTCTCTCTGTTTATTGAGTCATGTGCCTGTTGAAAGTCGTTGCGCATCTACAATCCTTTCCCAGGTTTTCTTTAAGGTCAACAGTTGGTCCGATGTTTGCCTGTTTGTTCTAAAACCAGCTTGATATTCTCCTATAAGGCCTTCCGCTATAGGTTCTAGTTTTTGTTTCACAAGGATTGTGAAGGTTTTGTAGCTGGTACTGAGGAGTGAAATGCCTCGGTAGTTTTTGCAGGTTATTTTATCTCCTTTTTTTGTATATTGGAGATATAATCGCTATCCTCCAGTCCTCTGGTATAACTTCTTCGTCCCAGATGGTGCATATGAGTTCGTGTAAGGTTCGTAATAGTTGCGGTCCTCCTTCTTTTAGCAGCTCAGCTGCTATTCCATCGGAGCCTGGCGATTTGTTGCTGTTTTGCCTTTTTACAGCTTCTCGTACCTCATCGAGTGTTGGTGGTTCTATTGAGATGTTATCTTGGGGGAATTACAAATGCCTCTGTCTGTGCATTCTCGTTTAGTATTTAGGATTCAGTAGATTCTAAAAATACTCTCTCCACCTTTCTTTTATCCTATCAGGATCTGCCAACAAGTTACCATCTATGTCTTTGCAGATGTCCGTTCTTGGCTGAAACTTATTGGTGATCTGGCGAGTTCCTTTGTATGCTTGTCGAATTCTCTCTTCATTGAAGTCTTCCTGTATCTGTAAGATTCTCCTATTTAGATATTCCCTCTTCAATAAGGACCCCTGGGCTGAAAGCCGAGCCGTGTGTCGCGACAAGTCGTTTGAGCTGAAGAAAATGACATCAGTCGAATTACGACTTTCAGCACACAGGCCTAAACTCAACTTAGAACTTCTACTATAGGGATTTTTGCTGAAAATCGTAGTTTGACTGTAAGGTCACTTTCTTCAGCTCATGTCACCACACACGACTCGACATTCAGCACAGGGGCCAAGATCTTTACCGTTAAAACTGTGACTAACTAAGAAAACAGACAGAAATTAAATCATTTCAAGGATTTTTATAGGTGAATTAACAAAACGTACATCCAGTACATATATTAAGCTATATAAGCGCATGTACATGACCAAAATAAATGATTTTTACTATAAATCATCAATTCAATTTCTTTATACTCAAAGTGATTAAAAAAATGTTGTTAGTAATTTCTATAAAAGACAAAGTATAATTACTTACTATAGCTGGTATCGTCAGGTTTAATTTTTCTGTTCCATATTATCGTTTTAAATACATACTTTTCATTTTATTATTTTTCTATTCATAAATTTTAACAACTCCACACAACCAACACACACAAAAAAAAGCATTCTAAGTATTTTAAAATAAATAAATAGCAGCAATGGACCCAGCACATTAAAATAACAATTTTTTATACATGAATAAAGAAAACAACAATTCAATTTTTTAATCGATATGTAAGTAATAAAGAGAGAAAGAACTAAAGAAAAACAGAAAATAGATTTATTATTTATGAGAATAAAAATCGCTGCAAATATAATGAAAAATAAATAAATGTGAAAAACAAGATGGATATTTTGTTTATATTTTTTTGTGTGGTGTTAAATCGAAGGTTGATGGTTGAATAGTGAAAGTTGGAGAAGGGATTGAGAGATACATACTAGAATGGCATTCTGATTTGTGCACACCTTATTATGTAAAAGACTAGAACTCAGGGGTTGTACCCTTTGTACTACCGATTAGGCTGCCGCCAGTGCAACCGGAGGCCCAATTAGCGCTTTAGAGTGCCATTTTGATAACTGCGGACGATACCATTATAAAATTTAATATGTGTATATCACCAAACAAGCTCTAGTCGGAAAGGAATGAACGAATGCCAAGGCTGACACATGGTTTTACTTCATCTGCTCCCATCCGATACTACTGTGGCAGAACGCTGACACCAAGGATCAAGGAAGAGAGGCTTTTCTTGCTACAGTTTAAGCTTCAAGGGCAGAGAGAAAGGGCGAATTTCCGCAAAAAGGAAGATAAGTAAGATTCTTCAAGTAGAAAAAGCAGAAAGGCGAACGATTATGTCGCTGCTAGGAACTCGAACGCTGACTTCAGTCATGCTAGTTGCCTTATTGCAGTCCATATTAGTGATTTGACAAGTGGATGTCCTGTCGTGCTTACCATATAACGTAGCCCGAAATAACAAGGGGTTCGGGAGTTATGCCCTCTTTTGTGAATGGCCAAAGGAGGGTACAAAATTGCCATTATCTCGGGAAATACTGGTCAGCCCGGCGTGGGATTGAATTCACAGACTCCCTGGGAGGTCCCTAACAATTTCCCATCCAAAAAAAGGGCCACTCCAAAATTTCCCCAAAACCGGAAATTTTCAAAGGGGTACCCCTTGGGATATTTTTGGTCGATTTCACGAAAGTGCTGGGATCTTAATGAATGGGGTATCGCTGGAGAGGGCTCGCTCCCCCGAGTTCAGCGCACTTTATTTGGTCCCGAAATAGCAAGGGGTTCGGGAGTTATGCCCTCTTTTGTGAATGGCCAAAGGAGGGTACAAAATGGCCATTATCTCGGGAAATACTGGTCAGCCCAAGGTGGGATTGAATTCACAGACTCCCTGGGAGGTCCCTAACAATTTCCCATCCAAAAAAGGGGCACTCCAAAATTTCCCCAAAACCGGAAATTTTCAAAGGGGTACCCCTTGGGATATTTTTGGTCGATTTCACGAAAGTGCTGGGATCTTAATGAATGGGGTATCGCTGGAAAGGGCTCGCTCCCCCGCGTTCAGCGCACTTTATTTGGTCCCGAAATAACAAGGGGTTCGGGAGTTATGCCCTCTTTTGTGAATGGCCAAAGGAGGGTACAAAATGGCCATTATCTCGGGAAATACTGGTCAGCCCGGGGTGGGATTGAATTCACAGACTCCCTGGGAGGTCCCTAACAATTTCCCATCCAAAAAAGGGCCACTCCAAAATTTCCCCAAAACCGGAAATTTTCAAAGGGGTACCCCTTGGGATATTTTTGGTCGATTTCACGAAAGTGCTGGGATCTTAATGAATGGGGTATCGCTGGAGAGGGCTCGCTCCCCCGAGTTCAGCGCACTTTATTTGGTCCCGAAATAGCAAGGGGTTCGGGAGTTATGCCCTCTTTTGTGAATGGCCAAAGGAGGGTACAAAATGGCCATTATCTCGGGAAAAACTGGTCAGCCCGGGGTGGGATTGAATTCACAGACTCCCTGGGAGGTCCCTAACAATTTCCCATCCAAAAAAGGGCCACTCCAAAATTTCCCCAAAACCGGAAATTTTCAAAGGGGTACCCCTTGGGATATTTTTGGTCGATTTCACGAAAGTGCTGGGATCTTAATGAATGGGGTATCGCTGGAGAGGGCTCGCTCCCCCGAGTTCAGCGCACTTTATTTGGTCCCGAAATAGCAAGGGGTTCGGGAGTTATGCCCTCTTTTGTGAATGGCCAAAGGAGGGTACAAAATGGCCATTATCTCGGGAAATACTGGTCAGCCCGGGGTGGGATCGAATTCACAGAATCCCTGGGAGGTCCCTAACAATTTCCCATCCAAAAAAGGGCCACTCCAAAATTTCCCCAAAACCGGAAATTTTCAAAGGGATATTTGGGGTCGATATTGGGATATTTTTGGTCGATTTCACGAAAGTGCTGGGATCTTAATGAATGGGGTATCGTTGGAAAGGGCTCGCTCCCGCGAGTTCAGCGCACTTTATTTGGTCCCGAAATAACAAGGGGTTCGGGAGTTATGCCCTCTTTTGTGAATGGCCAAAGGAGGGTACAAAATGGCCATTATCTCGGGAAATACTGGTCAGCCCGGGGTGGGATTGAATTCACAGACTCCCTGGGAGGTCCCTAACAATTTCCCATCCAAAAAAGGGCCACTCCAAAATTTCCCCAAAACCGGAAATTTTCAAAGAGGTACCCCTTGGGATATTTTTGGTCGATTTCACGAAAGTGCTGGGATCTTAATGAATGGGGTATCGTTGGAAAGGGCTCGCTCCCGCGAGTTCAGCGCACTTTATTTGGTCCCGAAATAACAAGGGGTTCGGGAGTTATGCCCTCTTTTGTGAATGGCCAAATGAGGGTACAAAATGGCCATTATCTCGGGAAATACTGGTCAGCCCGGGGTGGGATCGAATTCACAGAATCCCTGGGAGGTCCCTAACAATTTCCCATCCAAAAAAGGGCCACTCCAAAATTTCCCCAAAACCGGAAATTTTCAAAGGGGTACCCCTTGGGATATTTTTGGTCGATTTCACGAAAATGCTGGGATCTTAATGAATGGGGTATCGGTAAGGAGGGTACAAAATGGCCATTATCTCGGGAAATACTGGTCAGCCCAAGGTGGGATTGAATTCACAGACTCCCAGGGAGGTCCCTAACAATTTCCCATCCAAAAAAGGGGCACTCCAAAATTTCCCCAAAACCGGAAATTTTCAAAGGGGTACCCCTTGGGATATTTTTGGTCGATTTCACGAAAGTGCTGGGATCTTAATGAATGGGGTATCGCTGGAGAGGGCTCGCTCCCCCGAGTTCAGCGTACTTTATTTGGTCCCGAAATAGCAAGGGGTTCGGGAGTTATGCCCTCTTTTGTGAATGGCCAAAGGAGGGTACAAAATGGCCATTATCTCGGGAAATACTGGTCAGCCCGGGGTGGGATCGAATTCACAGAATCCCTGGGAGGTCCCTAACAATTTCCCATCCAAAAAAGGGCCACTCCAAAATTTCCCCAAAACCGGAAATTTTCAAAGGGATATTTGGGGTCGATATTGGGATATTTTTGGTCGATTTCACGAAAGTGCTGGGATCTTAATGAATGGGGTATCGTTGGAAAGGGCTCGCTCCCGCGAGTTCAGCGCACTTTATTTGGTCCCGAAATAACAAGGGGTTCGGGAGTTATGCCCTCTTTTGTGAATGGCCAAATGAGGGTACAAAATGGCCATTATCTCGGGAAATACTGGTCAGCCCGGGGTGGGATTGAATTCACAGACTCCCTGGGAGGTCCCTAACAATTTCCCATCCAAAAAAGGGCCACTCCAAAATTTCCCCAAAACCGGAAATTTTCAAAGGGGTACCCCTTGGGATATTTTTGGTCGATTTCACGAAAGTGCTGGGATCTTAATGAATGGGGTATCGTTGGAAAGGGCTCGCTCCCGCGAGTTCAGCGCACTTTATTTGGTCCCGAAATAACAAGGGGTTCGGGAGTTATGCCCTCTTTTGTGAATGGCCAAAGGAGGGTACAAAATGGCCATTATCTCGGGAAATACTGGTCAGCCCGGGGTGGGATCGAATTCACAGAATCCCTGGGAGGTCCCTAACAATTTCCCATCCAAAAAAGGGCCACTCCAAAATTTCCCCAAAACCGGAAATTTTCAAAGGGGTACCCCTTGGGATATTTTTGGTCGATTTCACGAAAATGCTGGGATCTTAATGAATGGGGTATCGTTGGAAAGGGCTCGCTCCCCCGCGTTCAGCGCACTTTATTTGGTCCCGAAATAACAAGGGGTTCGGGAGTTATGCCCTCTTTTGTGAATGGCCAAAGGAGGGTACAAAATGGCCATTATCTCGGGAAATACTGGTCAGCCCGGGGTGGGATCGAATTCACAGAATCCCTGGGAGGTCCCTAACAATTTCCCATCCAAAAAAGGGCCACTCCAAAATTTCCCCAAAACCGGAAATTTTCAAAGGGGTACCCCTTGGGATATTTTTGGTCGATTTCACGAAAGTGCTGGGATCTTAATGAATGGGGTATCGCTGGAAAGGGCTCGCTCCCCCGCGTTCAGCGCACTTTATTTGGTCCCGAAATAACAAGGGGTTCGGGAGTTATGCCCTCTTTTGTGAATGGCCAAAGGAGGGTACAAAATGGCCATTATCTCGGGAAATACTGGTCAGCCCGGGGTGGGATTGAATTCACAGACTCCCTGGGAGGTCCCTAACAATTTCCCATCCAAAAACGGGTCACTCCAAAATTTCCCCAAAACCGGAAATTTTCAAAGGGTACCCCTTGGGATATTTTTGGTCGATTTCACGAAAGTGCTGGGATCTTAATGAATGGGGTATCGTTGGAAAGGACTCGCTCCCCCGAGTTCAGCGCACTTTATTTGGTCCCAAAATAACAAGGGGTTCGGGAGCTATGCCCTCTTTTGTGAATGGTTAAAGGAGGGTACAAAATGGCCATTATCTCGGGAAATACTGGTCAGCCCGGGGTGGGATTGAATTCACAGACTCCCTGGGAGGTCCCTAACAATTTCCCATCCAAAAAAGGGCCACTCCAAAATTTCCCCAAAACCGGAAATTTTCAAAGGGGTACCCCTTGGGATATTTTTGGTCGATTTCACGAAAATTCTGGGATCTTAATGAATGGGGTATCGTTGGAAAGGGCTCGCTCCCGCGAGTTTAGCGCACTTTATTTGGTCCCGAAATAACAAGGGGTTCGGGAGTTATGCATTCTTTTGTGAATGGCCAAAGGAGGGTACAAAATGGCCATTATCTCGGGAAATACTGGTCAGCCCGGGGTGGGATTGAATTCACAGACTCCCTGGGAGGTCCCTAACAATTTCCCATCCAAAAACGGGCCACTCCAAAATTTCCCCAAAACCGGAAATTTTCAAAGGGTACCCCTTGGGATATTTTTGGTCGATTTCACGAAAGTGCTGGGATCTTAATGAATGGGGTATCGCTGGAAAGGGCTCGCTCCCCCGAGTTCAGCGCACTTTATTTGGTCCCGAAATAACAAGGGGTTCGGGAGTTATGCCCTCTTTTGTGAATGGCCAAAGGAGGGTACAAAATGGCCATTATCTCGGGAAATACTGGTCAGCCCGGGGTGGGATTGAATTCACAGACTCCCTGGCAGGTCCCTAACAATTTCCCATCCAAAAAAGGGCCACTCCAAAATTTCCCCAAAACCGGAAATTTTCAAAGGGGTACCCCTTGGGATATTTTTGGTCGATTTCACGAAAGTGCTGGGATCTTAATGAATGGGGTATCGTTGGAAAGGGCTCGCTCCCCTGAGTTCAGCGCACTTTATTTGGTCCCGAAATAACAAGGGGTTCGGGAGTTATGCCCTCTTTTGTGAATGGTCAAAGGAGGGTACAAAATGGCCATTATCTCGGGAAATACTGGTCAGCCCGGGGTGGGATTGAATTCACAAAAGAAAAGGGCTCGCTCCCCCGAGTTCAGCGCACTTTATTTGGTCCCGAAATAACAAGGGGTTCGGGAGTTATGCCCTCTTTTGTGAATGGCCAAAGGAGGGTACAAAATGGCCATTATCTCGGGAAATACTGGTCAGCCCGGGGTGGGATTGAATTCACAGACTCCCTGGGAGGTCCCTAACAATTTCCCATCCAAAAAAGGGCCACTCCAAAATTTCCCCAAAACCGGAAATTTTCAAAGGGGTACCCCTTGGGATATTTTTGGTCGATTTCACGAAAGTGCTGGGATCTTAATGAATGGGGTATCGTTGGAAAGGGCTCGCTCCCCTGAGTTCAGCGCACTTTATTTGGTCCCGAAATAACAAGGGGTTCGGGAGTTATGCCCTCTTTTGTGAATGGTCAAAGGAGGGTACAAAATGGCCATTATCTCGGGAAATACTGGTCAGCCCGGGGTGGGATTGAATTCACAAAAGAAAAGGGCTCGCTCCCCCGAGTTCAGCGCGCTTTATTTGGTCCCAAAATAACAAGGGGCTCGGGAGTTATGCCCTCTTTTGTGAATGGCCAAAGGAGGGTACAAAATGGCCATTATCTCGGGAAATACTGGTCAGCCCGGGGTGGGATTGAATTCACAAAAGAAAAGGGCTCGCTCCCACGAGTTCAGCGCACTTTATTTGGTCCCGAAATAACAAGGGGTTCGGGAGTTATGCCCTCTTTTGTGAATGGTTAAAGGAGGGTACAAAATGGCCATTATCTCGGGAAATACTGGTCAGCCCGGGGTGGGATTGAATTCACAGACTCCCTGGGAGGTCCCTAACAATTTCCCATCCAAAAAAGGGCCACTCCAAAATTTCCCCAAAACCGGAAATTTTCAAAGGGGTACCCCTTGGGATATTTTTGGTCGATTTCACGAAAGTGCTGGGATCTTAATGAATGTGGTATCGCTGGAAAGGACTCGCTCCCCCGAGTTCAGCGCACTTTATTTGGTCCCGAAATAACAAGGGGTTCGGGAGTTATGCCCTCTTTTGTGAATGGCCAAAGGAGGGTACAAAATGGCCATTATCTCGGGAAATACTGGGGCCGTATTTGGTTTCTCGAGTCGACATTGTCGTCTGTCGATAAATAAAAATTGGCATTTGGCGACACGATATCGTCTCTTTACGTGTCGATAAAAACGTTTGACGATTATTAAAAAGCTCAATTTATGCATGCAATAAACTTTTAACAATTTCTATTTTAATTAAATATACGTTGTTTGCTGCCTTGAAGTACAGTCGAGAAGCTTTTTTTGTCGAGTCGATCCATCGTGTCGAGAAACCAAATACGGCCCCTGGATGACATCGGCTCAGAATCGGGACCGGTGGAGAGAACAGTTGCGAGAGGCCAGGACCGGAGCCCGGTTGTAGAGCCGTTAAAGAAGAAGAAGATCCTGTATCCTAGTTAAAAGGTACATCAAAGCCGACCTTGGCTGAACTTCAGTTCAACGGACTTAATGGTATGTAGTTAGATTGTAGCTTGGAGTTTGGATAGGAGTTTGGTTGTCTGGCTACCCACCCGGGCCTAACATGATCCTCGGCGCTGGTTATGTATAATGTACTCAAACCTGTAAATTAAAAGCGAAAGAATTAATTAATATGGGGTGCTTTCAGTAATGCATCCTTGCATACGCAAAATGTGCAAGTTGGACTCGCATCCACCTGCGGAAAAATCATTTGCGCATGCATGCAAGTATGCCTTAATGAACTTGTTTCGACAATATGGCGCTGATTGTCATCTTGGATGTTTTTTTTAATATATTTACGGCACGCTATCAATACTCTCCGTACCCATTTTATATTGTCAACCAATATTTTGACATTTGATATCGAAGTGCCTTCTCTTCTGCTTTGAAATTTGTCCGCAGGGCTACTGAAAAACTTGCAAAGCTTGCGCATAATTGTTTCGCATGTCTGCATTTATGAACCTGGTGTAAACGCATGCTTGCTTTAACGATACTAATGCAAAAGCAAATATGCGCAAACTGCATTACTTAAAGCACCCATGCTGCATCTGCCCTAACCCTAATGGAATTTTCAAAATTCTTTTATCTTCTACAAATGATCTAAAGAAAAAAAATCAAAAAACAATAGGTAAAAATGGGTATCTTTTTTATTTATAATAAAACACAACATAAGTAAATATTTTTAATACTTTGATCCTCATCAGAACAGTTCAAATATTTTTAAATATATAACAGTTTCATTTATAGTTTTTTTTTATTTCATTATCAACCATTTTCAAAAAAATGTATCCTTCTAGTTTTTTTTTTAATTTATTTTTTGTTTTATCATCAGTTAGCATTCGTCATTATATACAAAGCGTAGTCAATATTTTTTTTGTTTAAAAATGAGAAAATAAGTTGATTAAAGTAAAATGATAATAAAAAATAAAATAATGAAAAGAAAAATAAACGATATTACATATGTATGTGTAAAACCATCACTTGCAATTAGAATGAAATTAATTTTTTTTTCTTTATTAGGAATTGTTCGTGGGCTCTTTTCTCACTCTTTTTGTTTTTTCTTTTTCGTTAAAAAAAATTTTGAAATTTAAGTTACTTGAAAATTGCTAAAATGATGTTTTTTTAATAATTATTAATTCTTTTTACATTATAGATTTCTAGTAGACTGCATCAAATTGTTGCTCTAATTCATCTTAATTTTGTAAAAATATTTTTATGAAATTTACCATTGCTGAGCGGTTTTGTTTTTTGATTTTTAAATTTTTGTTTAGCAATTTAAAGTTTTTAGGTTCATTTTTTTGTTTTGTTTTATAAGTATTTTTTCTTTAGTATTTTCCTAATTTTTTTTTAGTCTCATTTTCAAATATAAGGCCACAAGCAATAAAACCGTAAAAGAACTTTTGAATTTTTTTTGTCATTTGTTTTTTAGATTTTTGTAAGTTTATTTTTTAGCGAAAACGTATTTGGATTTTATTCTGTGGATAATTATGGTTTTAGTATTAGTTTTTTGTTAGAAACAGGTTTTTTTGGAAGTTAAACAATTCGATTTCGTTACTATCTTGAGTTTTTTAGGCTAGATACTATTAATAGTACTCAGTTTCACTTATCTGTTAAATTCTTCGTCACTTACGTTTATCACAAAATAATGATTTAGGCATTAACCAAGTACCTTCCTAGAACGAACTTATTTTGATTGCGATCCATTAGGACTGGTAAAATACACAAAACTGCTGCTAGCTACTCACATCTACCCATGCTCTTATTTTTGGGCAGTTTCTTATAAAATTTCCACCAGGTTTTGCAAAACTTTAACTACTTAAAAATAGATGGCTTTTTCTTTTTGAAGGTTAAGTTTTATATTTTATTCTTTTTATAAAGAAAATAAATAAAATACATAAATTCATTTCCATATTTCATTGTATAAAATATATGCAATACATTATACCAGTTTTATTTCAAAACAAACTCTAAAAATACACATTGATCCTCTCTGTTAAAATAAACAATTACTTTGAGGTTATATTTTACTGGTAATTTGCAAAAATCATGTTCCATTTGTGATGTACTCGAGAGTACTTGCGAGTAGAAAAAATCGCCCAATGGATCGCAGCTAATGTTGGTCACTTTTGGATCTAGTTTTTAGTATTTCTCCTTTACAGAATATTCTTACTTAGTTTTCAATATTAAAGCTCAGTTCTAGGGATGCCCTAGTGCAGTGAGCACGAATTTTTGTATGCAATTGGTACTTTATATCATCAAACTGCTTCGTGTAACAATATTAGGCAAATGGTCAACATGGTAGAACTTGGCCAACATAAAAAACTTTGCTGAAGTAGAAAAACTAGAATTAAACTAGTTTTATGCATTGGTAAAATTACTTACACAAAATATCTAAAATCGACCATTCAAACACAGAGTAAAGTTCAATAAATCAGGTGTCGAGGGAGGTTGAATATGCATTGTAAGTTCATAAGATTTGCTCGGTTCAGAAATGTTAAGAGTTAGCAGGTTTTGATGTTAAGAGTTTACAATTTCTTTCTTGAGTTGAGTTTTGAGTTTGACTCCATGCAGGAACATACAAAAGAAGCTATCTTAAGTTTTCCCTAAGATATAACAGCGTGGAATAGTATGATACACGGATATTTACAAGACAGGTATTTGTGCCTAGATTTAGGACGAAAGCTCGGACCCAGGGCCGGAGTTTGGTTTTTTGCGCCCTGAGCAGTAAGCCATATTGCGCCCCCATGAGCTGTTTATTTTATGATCGCAGTAACGGCAATGGAAAAAGGCACAAACACTCTGTGGAGTTCTTTTCACATATGAAAATGAAGATCCGTAAACACTTTTCTGAAATTTCGCCCCGTTCAATTGCGCCCGGTGCAAAGACACCAATTGCACTTATGAAATCGCCACCCCTGCCTTTGTCCAATCAGGATTTGTCTCGCGATCTTGCTTTTGTGCTGAGTTTTCTTGTACTTTAAGGCTTCAGGATGATGTTCGGTGTTAGCTGCACTTCCTACACTATTTCCAGCACAATACTAGCATCCGAAAATCG
This sequence comes from Thereva unica, assembly GCA_949987705.1. Lineage (NCBI taxonomy): Eukaryota > Metazoa > Arthropoda > Insecta > Diptera > Therevidae > Thereva > Thereva unica. The sequence continues at coordinate 87,852,746 of OX465285.1, forward strand.
ATAGTACCATATACTCGAATCTCCATAATAAATGGTTTTATGTCGTTCACCAAGCCTTCATATTTCAAGGGAAAATAAGGGGGCACTGCACTGCAGGTATTAATTTCTACTCTAGAATCTTGCATAGAAAAAAAAACAGTTCGCATCAACAGCCTTCCTGGACATAGAAGGCACTTTCCACAACTTCAGAACAGAGGCGATCCAGGTATTTCTTGCCAAATTAGGGTTCTGTAATAGTACGACTAGTATGAATTACAAATCAACAACTATGTGCCAGACAAGAAAGGATAGACGATAAAATCAGGCGAATGGAAGAATTGGATTGGCCGCACCTTACAGAAGACAATGGAAAAAGGTACAGACACTCTGTGCAGTTCCTTTAATATATAACAATGAAGACACGCGAACACCTTTTTTATATTTTTTTTTCGACGTGTTAAATGGCGCCCGGTGCAAGTGCATCATTTGCACCTATTAAAGCGCCGCCCCCGCTCGGGCTCTTTTCGTAATTGTACGATTGTGCAAATCGATTATATTCATATTATTCAAAAAAGCAATTTGCAAGCATCAGTTGTCAAATTTGCAACCTGCTTGGCAAGTCTGCGCAAATCTTGCAACTATTTTTGTATAATTAAAGAAAAAGAAGAATTAGTATGCGGTTTGCAGATGTTTGCAACGTTTTGGTGTATACTTCCCTTATTCGAACGCCAAGATTTTGCCTATACCTTTCTCGGTCGGACCCTGGAATTCAATTCTGGAATTATAGGGAGCTCGTGTGGCCAGCCATGGTTTAAATTGAAGCATTAACTACAACCAGATTGAAAAGGTATATCTTGAGGATATATCATGCAAAGGACTACTTTTATTTAACTAAAATGTAATAACAGTAACTATAACGAAGCAATATTACAATCCTTTGCTTTACAGCTCGTCTTCCATATTATAAGATTTCCTTGAAAGATCGAAAAAATTGTGTAAACTATTTTTAATATTTTCTTTTGATACATGCAGCTTCACCAAAGCGATTTGCATAAATATGCACAAGAGGAGATTTCTAAGAGAGAAAATCAAAAGGTCTTCCTTTCTTTGATCTCAGAAACGAAAGGCAATTTCCTTAGCTTTGAATTTTGCTTTCATATGCAAAGTCAGTACACAAAATTGGAACTAGCAACGAGGACATAAATAAGAAAAAAAATGAGATGTAGTTGTCCTTGTGTGCATAAAATGCAGTTTTGATATGAGGAAAATCTGTCAATATGAGAAGTTATATGATTTTAGTTTATATTAACATAGGGGTCGTCCATGAATTACGTGAGGCCTTTAGGGGGGGTGCAGGGGGTCGACACGAATCTCACCCAATCTCAGGTGATAATTGATGTAATAATCTCATTATTTTGATATCCATTAATCATTATTGATGGAATTGATTGACGCTTGCGTGAACGTGTAATGGGCACCTCAAAATTACCCCTAGGATGTTAAGAGTTGAGTCAGCGGTTGAGCCTGATCCAGACTCACGCTGTCAACAACCACAAGCACCAGCGAACTCGAATGTGGATGGTTTTCTCACCTAGTTCGCTCGTTGTTTTCCGTTCTGAGTGGATACGACGTAAATTCTCGCCGTGAATTCACGCCGTGAGTGTGTGTGGAGCCGCTTTAACATTATCTTTTCTTACTGAGACAGGAGGTATATCGGTGTTACTGAGAAAACTGGAGGTTTTATAAAATTTTAAAAGTCTCACGTAAGATTATAGGGGAGGGAGGGGGTCGAGCCAAATCTCATGACATCTCACCAAGGGTAGTGGGGGAGTCGAAAAATCGCCAAAATCACCTCATGTAATTAATGGACGACCCCTTACAGAAATACACAAACATATATATTTTTTCAGAAAAATGATATGCAATAAAATATTTTTATTTATATAATAAAGAAATCAATTTTCTAATTGAATACAAACAAGAATCTGCACAACTCCACATTTATTTATCTTGAACAATCACTGTCTGTTTCCTGTACGCGGATATAAAAACAGAAAGGTAATAAATCTGTTTATCCTGACAACAATTCTATGTATACGAATGTTATCGATTTGTATGATTGGTCTCTACATACGAAAAAAGTCGGATGCCAACAAGGATAACAAAAACTTTGTTATAAAATAACATGCTGCTTTGGCATAAATATAGTTTCAGTATGGTCCCTGATATATTTGATGTATAGGTATATAATAAAACCTGTATAACATTTGTATTTATAAAAAAAACATATGTATACACAATATACATAGGTATATGTACATATGTATCCACAGAATAAAGCATTTTCGTTTAAATTTTTTTTTGACATTTTTTAATTTAAACTCACAAAGGCCTTTTTACTTATATTATACATTTTTTTTATTATTTATACATTTTCTACATTAAAATTATAATTTTTAAAATTTACATAAAAAATAGAATATTAGGACGCACAGAACATGTTTTTTTTTGTTTTTTTATTAATAATAATAATAATAATTTTATTTTTTCACATTTAAATTTTTGTTTCACCGCCATTGAGATTTTCGTTACATTTTATAAAATAACATGAAACTTTACTTTTCGTTTTTATTTTTATTTTTTTACTTTACTTAAATCAGATTCACTCCTTACATTCTCCATTATTATATTATAGGCCACTATATAAATCAATTCCCCCATTGTATGTGTATGTGTGTGTGTCTTCTATTTGATATAGTATAACAAAAACGCTAGTAACAGAGATGAATATAGTTAAAAACAAATAAATATAAAGCGATAAAAAGCAATAATTGTAATAAAAATAGAAGTAACACAAAAAATTAAAAATCATTTTTAATTTGTTTTTTTTTTCTTTCTCTTTTAAACTTAATTTTAAGATTAATGATGCTTAAGGATTTTGTCCTTAAATTTAAAAAATAAAAATAATATTAATAAAAAATATGAAAAATAAAAACCGATGGATTGTGGACAACGTTGTCTCGCTACAAATAAAAAAATGAAAAATCTATTAAAATTACCGAATTCTAAATTATAATTTTATGAATTTTTTGTTTTGTTTTTATTCACAATATCATCTTCATAAAAAAGGGTTGTTCGAGTTTAGAGAGCTTGCCTGGAATGAATAATTAGAAAAAAATGCATTCTACCTTATAGGAACAATAATAAATAAAGCAAAACTTGATCCTTACCGCAAAAGGATTCTTGAGATTCGTACTTCCGACAATTTGTTGAGCTCCAAATCCAAGGCCACAACCGTTCGTTCCGTTTGTTACTAGTGCTGCTTGCGCTGTATAACCATTAAAATTTGGTAAGGGCTGCTGTACATTAAAGGCGGTACTTGAACCGAAGGCATTTGTTGTTTGTTGTTGTTGTTGTTGATGTTGTTGTTGGTGGTGGTGATGGTGTGTTGTCGGTGATCCAAACATTGATGGTGTTGCTGTTGTTGCTTGACTAAAATTTGTTTGGAAGGGATTCGCAATCGGTTGAGGCTGTGTGGGCGGATTCGTTTTAAATGGATTTGCACTGGATGGTTGTTGAGCTAAAAATAGAGATAACAATATTTTTTGGTTTTTAATTGTTAAAGTAATATATAATATTCAAGATGTAAAAAAAGGTATCCTATTTACAGTCATTCTACATACTCGAATTAAGAGAGACAGGGCAAGTACTTAATCGTTAGATGGAACATTTCAGTAAAACGGCTGCGTCAAGATAGTATCGCAAGAACCAGGAATGCCGAATCAGTGCCTATGATGCCATAGTGATCCCACTTTAAACCTGATGTTAAGGTGTCGTTTCTTCGCTAAACCATCTCGAGGAAGTAATGAATTTCCAAGTTGCGCGATCCCATTCTTCGAGATATCCGCAAGCGTACTTAGAAAGGGTTCACCAAATGTGGTTAGTCTCCTTCTGCTTAGGGCTGAGCAGTGACAGAGGAGATGTAGCACACTTTCCTCCTCGTCCGGATTCTTACAGCTTGTGCAAAAATCGTAGGTCTCAAAACAGCATGCGTCCCTATCGGACTGTCCGGTTAGCACTCCCACTACAGTTGAGAGCTCTTATCTCCCGAGGCGCAGTAGTGAAGTGGTCCGACTGAGATCATAAGAGGTCCAGGTTAATATGGCCAAGGTGCCACCCTTCCTTTTCTGGAAGGATAGTGGCTGTCGTGCCTTTCCTAGAGAGTTCGTCAGTTTTATAATTTCCCTCTATATTTCGATGACCGGACACCCATAAAAGGAGAGTCCTTAACTGCTGAGCCATCTCGTTAAGAGATCTGCGACATTCAGCGATAGTTCTAGAGCTGTTTGCGCAAGAGCGCAGGGCTTTCAGAGCCGCCTGCTACCTGAGAAGATACAGTCCGATTCCTAACGCCTTGCTGGTTGATTAGTAGAACAGCTTCTTGTATGGCTAGAACCAACTTCCGCTTGGTATACACTGCAGTGATTGGGTAGTCGAAAGGAGATTACCCTAAGCTCGGGGAGAAAACTCCTTCTCCTACTCGACTCTCGAGCTTAGAGCTATCAGTAAAGAAGTTTATGGCATCCTGAAAACTGTGTGATCTATTTCTCCATTCACGACGTGAAGGGATGTGACTCCGTAGTTTTTCGTGAAGGTATTCTCGGGTATGCAGAAGTGGGTGTTTGTGGGGACTTTTTTGCTGGGTCCAGCTTTAGAGGGTTTATAACGCCGCCTCCATGAGATCACAGAGGACTTGAGGAAATTTTCCTTTTGGGATGATAACAAGCTGTTCGCGTACGCTGTAAATAAGCTTAAAAATAACAAGTCACTAGGGGGCCAGTTCACGCAATTCGGCGACGACTGAAGACGACACGGAGCGCCTTCAAAAACTTTTGAGTATCGTCGTGGAGTGATATGTGTTGTTTTTACTTGCATTTGAAGCAGTTGAACTTTCAGGTATAGTCGGTATGGGAGTGGTTGTTAGAAAGAGAGGCACTGATGGTGTTGAGTTTTGTTTGCGGACTCATCTGCTTGTAGACAGGACAGGTGTGATTCCAGGTTGAGTAACAATGTTCTAGTCTATCAATGTTGTTTTAGATAACGTAAAATCTCAACTTCACTGTATATCACCTAGTCCACTTCAATATATTACACCACTTTTCAGATGACAATGCCACAATCAATTGGATGGCAGCTTCAGAGACGACATGTAGCATTATTCTTTGGTATTGCCTGTAAGAACAATAAGCAGAAAAGCCATCTCCTCTTCTATCGCCGAGATCAGTTTTTGAACACATGTTGGTGCTAGCATTACTTTCATTATTCTCTCTAGTATCTGATCGTATACAGCTTGTTGTTCGATATTGCATACTAGATAGAATCATTGACAATACCTATGTGGATCCAGTCTTTCACATTAAAAAAATACCCTGGAAAAGCTACTATTTTTTTAGTTTTAAGTGCATATCTTTACTTTGTAAAAATAAATATTGTGTTTCTTAATAAATCTTACAAGGAGGTTACTTTTTAAAAGCAAGAGTTAACTGATGACATTCTTTAACTACATCAATTAAAAATACTTGCTTTAAAGTAAAAACTTTTTCGTACTTGACTCAAAAAGATTTCTTAGTAATCCGCAAATAAAATTACATCTGCCCACCTAGAAAAAACAAATTTAACATCTTCCTTACAAAAGGTGGGTGGTGAAAACCCATCATCTAAGCAATTCTGGAAATCTATTTAGTTCGTCTATAGCCGTGATATTGATTTCTTAGGAATCGGAGACCGAGTAACAACTAAGCGACAATGTGCAAATTTTGTTCTAGGGTTTCTAAATATCGTTGATAGTAGGCATTGAAATCGTCATTGAAGAAGCAAATTAAGCTTGATTGGTATCCAATTTAAAAGGTAAGGCAATAATTTGAATTTTTTTTTGGATTAAGGATTTACCAAAACTTGATTTAATGGAAACTCACTTGAATTATTTTAAAAATCTTTAAAGCTGCTCTTCTACGTTTTTAGTGGAATCGTCCGTGAAGGTAGTCTAGTACTGCATTTGGCGGTTGGTTAGCGAAATTCACTTGTTTTAGTGGACATAACACTTCGACGAGGCTGTCTCGCGGTTCCTCGGACTGTTACGTCTCTACCTCAGCTGGATGTTATTGAGGATAACAACTTTTCGAAATTGAATCCCCATTACAAAAATTTTTGTTTTGATTTTTGTAGGCTTCATGCAAATTTCATCTCTTTGGTGTGAACTCCTACAAAATCCAGAAATTCATACGCCAAGTCCGCACTCTGCAGGCGGGGAAAAGGCGAAGGACCGTGGGGCTGGCCGGGATTCGAACCCGGGACCTCTGGGATGGTAGCCAGACGCCTTACAACATTTATTCAGCGGTTGTTTCTAATTTGATTAAACAACAGAAACAAAATTCACTAGAGAAACCTAAAGATTTCAATTACACTGCGCAAAATCACTTCAAAATAATTGAATCTCCTCACAACAATAACAATTAATATTTATTCATCCTCGTAACAAAATAATTGACATATAAATATTACAAAACCGCAATGGCAGATAACCGATTATGTGTTATGCTGATGTAATTGAAAATACAATCACGTCTATACTCGAACGAGTATAATAAAACCCGAGTCCCGCATTGCTTTTAATAATGAAAGGCTTGAATCCCTTTTGGGGTTTACATTAGGGAATTCATCTGTGTGTTGTCAGGATTATAATTAAGAAAGTTCCACATATCACAGAGACTGAATATATGTCATCATACGAGAAAAGCACCGAGCGGATCGACGACGACGACGACCATCGAAAACGATTAGTTATGACCTAATTTACAGATGAGAATATGCTTACATAACAGATTTTAGGAAGTGACAATAATTCCCAGAAGGCATCACACATAAGCTAAAAGGATAAAATCCGTCTGTCTTGCGATTTATATATATATTGTATGTAGGTTATACCCTTATCCTTTTCCGCAAGAATAATTCTAGCTTTGTTGACATTGGGTCCTGTGCCAATATTTTTGCCCCGGATAAAGCACCTTCGAGGTTATCCTCATCTGCATCCAAGACACGACTTCAATTTTCGTTACCTTAATGTCGATGTGGAAATGGTTTACGGGTTCCAGTGGTGGGCCCCAAAACTATGAATTTTCTTCTTGCTTAATCGGAAGATGAATGTTAAGGAAAACCCTTAATTTCCCCACACACATACACATTCTACCCCAACTTGTGCCATTTACCTTTTGGGTTTGTTATTTGTGTAGATAGCAACAACCCATGGCAATATGAGAGTTTAATATCTTTTGGGTTTGTTATTTGTGTAGATAGCAACAACCCATGGCAATATGAGAGTTTAATATCCATATTTTCAAACTAATTTAGCACTGTTAAGATGTCGGTCGATAGCGCAAACTATCTGTGTGGATGCTGAACTTAATACTTAACAGGGACAGGGTAAACGTTGTAGGATAACCTTTTAATAACTCAGGCAAACATTAATGTACTACTTACCATGGATGTTTGAGAAGGTGTCAACAGCTGCTGCAGCTGCTTTACTTTCCCTAATTTGTTCATCAAGATCTTTTAATGCTGCATACCGATCTGCAGGTGGAGTTGAGTTTAATGATGAGTTTGAGTTGAATGTGGCACTCGATGACATGGAATTACTAGTAGAAATCGACATTGGAAGACCTGTGATGGAATTACGAGTTTCAATTAATTAATGCAATGCATGTAAAATAATTTATAAATTAAATTAATAAGGCATTTAGCAAAACTATGTTCCTTTTTTAAATTGTTTTCTCACTCAAGAACAGCAACAACTCTTTTAGTGTTTTACATAAATCTAGCAATTGCCATGCTTTAAAATCTATGAACAACATTGAAATTTATAAGTCAATCACATAAAATACTATTTACTACTAATTTTTAATGTTGATGGTTTTGTAATTATTGTTTTAAAGTATTGTTGATACAAAATAATGCAGGGTCTGTATTTTATGTTTCAAATGTAATGATTATGTTCAAATACAAACTTACAGATTATTCATACACTATATTTCGAACACTTTTTGAATTGTGGCTTACCTTAATATGTATTAGTAAATGTCGAAATTATTTTATAAATAAATATATAAAAGTCAATTTTATTATCTTTCAAAAATGTGTAGGTGTTCATGAGATTAATGGTTAAAACGATAAAATTTTAAAAAGTTTTACATTGGCCCGCCCCTGTTTTGAAAGTCGAGTCGTATTTCGTGACAAGTCGCTTGAGTTGAAGGAAGTGACGCTTCAGTCGAATTACGATTTTCAGCAATGGGGCCTAGAGTGGAAATACTAAGTTGGGTTTAAGCCCCTATACTGAAAATCGGGATTCTACTGAAAAGTTACTTTCTTCAACTCAAACGATTTGTCGTGTCGTGACGACTCGACTTTCAGCATAGGGACTATTGCTTTATGAGAGCGTACAAATTCTGAACTTCTGACAGTCACATACTAGGAATCAATATAGTATTGTGTTATGATTTAAAGACATCCGAATGTTTCAGTTCCGGTTTCTGTCTGTGTATAATTATGTAGAGTTAACGAAAATACAATCACTCTGCTGTAGTTAGGAGAAGATCAAACTTTCGATAACACACAGAAATGTTAATAGAAGCAGTTTGGTGAAATACTGTAGCTAAACCCACAGGTTACGATTTTCGATATCTCTATAGATGACGATCACATATGCAATCCTCAGTCTTTTTACACCACGAATGTACGTGCGTGATCATAAAGGTAAGATCTGACACGTCCTTTTCTTGCATTATCGAAAGCTGAAGAATATCGCCAAGTACCATCATCAGTGAAGCTGTGAAGTGATTGCGAAGGGACAGAGGTTATCTATAAAGATTAGGATTTGTGCAGAATATAGCATTAAACCCTGTGGGATATACAGGGCCGTGCATGGCCAGCGTTCATTGCGTGCACAGCACTCCGACGGCAAAAATTAAAGATGGCTAAATCGCCAAAGAAAATACGTCAAATACGTAAAAGTGCACAATATTCAGGGGTGGTAGCATATAAGTCGTTTCTATCGCCCTCTTCATACAAAAATTTTGAATTGAATGATATGAAGAGGTCGATTGAAACAGCTTACATGATACCACCCCAGGCTTTTATTCAGTGGTATTGCTCTTCCAGCCTTGGTTATGGTCTTGGTTTGTATAAAAGAGATGATTTGGTGTCAGGAATTGATTTGTATAAAAGAAAATATTTGGAAAATACATAGAAAAAGTCGAAGATTTGGATGGAGTCGAAAGTTTAATTTCATAAATCGAAATCAGATTCGAAAATTGAACTTTCTGATCCCCAATGCGAAATGACTCTCCTCAGATCAGTACAAAATAAAATAACAGTCGAGTTCGACTCGTTCAGTTGGTGATAACGTGTTAAATAATTTGGAAAGTAGACAGAACAGTCAGCCAAATAAATGCAAGAATTTGCCATGAACGTTTAGCGTCACAAGGTGAAATAGCGCTGGCCGTAGCATCGTTGGAAATCGCTGCCACATTGTTAGAAGAAGGACTAACAGCTCATTCAGCCCTCAAACTGCCTTTGAATTTGCAAACGATAGATTATGCAGGTTGCAGGTCGGACATTGCAAAAAAATCAGCAACGGCCAAGATACTACAGAATTTCAGAAATCATTTTGGATAAGCCTACGATGGCACAATAACGGGTATTGGAGGCACTCTATCGAATGTTGAAAGAATTGCGCAATAATCAGGATCAGGAGAAACGATGGTTTCGTTGGCCGGCGGTTTTCGGCAAACGCTGAAAGTCATTTCAAGATCAATAGCTGCTGATAAAATAAACGCTTGCTTAAAGACATCAAATTTATGGATTAAAGTTAACAACGTATATGCGAGTGGCGATACAAAATGACGAATCGGCAGAAGTGTTTTCCACAAAATTATAAATGCGGATCTACACGTTGGAAAATTGTAGACGCATCGCATTGTCAATGCCCAAATTAAGTGTGCCAATGTCAAGCGTTCAATGTGACTGAATCATTGGAAGCCAACATTTGAATGAAGCGTTCACCGTTCACAGTGTCGTATTACCAATCGGCCCCCCAAATAAGTACTAACCACGTCCAATGATGCTTGACCTGCGAAATCGATTGAGAACCGGTCTACTGAGTAAGCTTAATTGCATCCCTTATTTTTTAAAGTTCCAATTTTGCTCCGTTTATATAAAAAAGTGGGAGCGTACCGTGCTCCTTTTGAACTGTTCCGTTCGTGCCTGTAGAGGGCTGGATTTGGAAAAGTAGAAAAATAGAACGGATTTACTCGGGATGGGATATAAATTCAAACCTACAAAAGCCCGTTTCCACTGCAAAACGCAAATTGGAATTCTTTTATCGCACAGAAATTTGTATGTATCTCTCTGTCTGGAATCCACGTTCGTGCAAAGTCACACAACAATCTCCCACACGATGAAAACGACCAGTCGAAGCACTTCATCGATCAACGAACTCAAAATTCAGTGATCTAGCCGTTTTCTATATATGTATAAATTTAGTTGTAACTTGGACTGGGAATCGTAGCAGGACACGAGGAAAAAGAGGAGATGAAGGAAATTGGGTTCCTCGGTAGACACGATAGAGGCGGAACGGAAAACGGTTAGTTCACTGAACTTTGAGTTCGGTGAACGACGAAGTATTCCGACTGGTAGTGTTTATCGTGTGGGAAACGGGCTTGACGGGTGGGTCTTTGCCGACCCAATTCTTGTTGGCCGATTTACGTGTGAGCTGGGTAAGCTGCAGAAAGGTTCCAGATCAACAAGTGAGGAAACTACTGCTCTTTCACCTGATCCTGCTCGCTTTATGACCGACCTCTGATAATCGTAAAAAACGGCTTGTCTCGAAGTCTAGGATGGTGGTAATCCTATCGTACAACGAATGCACTGGCTTTAGTTTTAATTCGTTGAAATAGGTGATCCACAAAGGTCTCCCGTGTTTAGAGACAACGACAGTGTTTGTCTCAGGATTATAGGAAGATATTTCGCCTCCTTGCCATTTAGGAAAGAGGCTTTTCAATTTAGCTTTTTTTTATTTGTAAATGGTACAATAACCCATGTTTTTTGCTCCGAAACCACATTATTTTATTCAAGGTAGTTTATTGATATACATACATATGTATATAATTGCAGAACAGCTGTTGTATCATTACGACTCGACCGTATACTATCCATAACCTCTAGACGGCCACTAATGTCAAATTGTTGTTTACCCAAAATATTGAACAAGGATATCTTTCAGCGACCCACCTGAGAAGAATTTGTTAAATCAACTCCAACCTCATATACCAGATTAAGACTACCTCTTATCACGTCTGGAAATTGTGTGATCAAATCACCTTTTTCCTTTTTTTCGATTGTATACTAAATTGAGTTTATATGACGAAAAAAGTTTCAAACCAATAAAAAAGTTTGATTGTTATGAATTGCCGCCTCTGTATTTTCTCTCTACAAGAAAAAAAAAAAACTTCAATAAATAAATCCAATAAAATTACCAATTTATCAAATGACGCAGAAAAAAAGTTTTCCTGTTTTATATTGTGCTAAAAATAAATTGTTTTATTTATCCAATCCCCACCCCAATCTTCTGTATTAACAACATAGCACTTCTGTATGTATTTATCATAAATCCGGAACAAATTGACAACGATCAGAAATGATTGTTGACAATTTTGTACAAACGAACAACAAATTGTTAAAACAAGAAAGTTTATCCAATTATTTATTGAATGGAAAATAAAAAAAAGAAACGACATTTTGCAACCCCTAAAAAGTAAATAAAAGTAAAATTTTAAAGTGTTCAAACAAAGATAGATGAGAGAGAGAGATTTGCTTGCTTTCTACAACGATAAACTCAACAACAACGAAACAAAGGTAAGTATTTTTATTTTTGGAAGAAAGCAAAAGAAAAAAAAAATAATAAAGTGCTCTCTTAACGCTAAGTTCTAAAATAACGGTTAAATTTCCATTAGCCAACATTTAATTAAATCAACATAAAGGGATTAGGAGGAAAACTAAGGGACGATAAAAGTGCTAAAGCAACGAACGAAATGGCAACACAGGAAAAAAATATACGCAAGCCGAACTCAATAAAAAATAAACACCTTTTAACAACACAGCAGGAAAGCACAGCGCACAAAGCAAAAGCAGGGCTTTCAGTAGCACACTCTCCAAGGGACGGCGGCGCCCCACACCAATTGGGGATTGGATACACTTTGGAGCGGCAAGGAGCAACAACAACAAAAAAGTATTGAAGGAATCACACAAAATCAACAACAAGCTTAATAGGCAACATTCCAAAAGGTAATTAAAAAAAAGTAAGACGGAAGGGATGGATGGGGAGGAGGGGGGGGGGGGGCATGGAGACAGGATGGGGCTGACATAGGGCAGAAGCTATCGGAGAAAGAGTCAATCTCAAACTACAAACAAAGCATAACCAGTTAGCACTTAATTGAAAGTTCGGAGTCGTTCAACAACAACATTCGACGGAGGAGGAGACAAAACGAGTCTACAAGTCTCCGGCATATTCTACAACCTCTACTATTTGTCGTCTCCCCGACAGACTACACTTACTCCAACGATTCTGGTTCTGTGCTATGGGTTGGGGCTGCTGTTCACTACTAGTAGTACTGGCGGACGTTGTTGTCGAGCAGGTGGGAAACGGTGGCCACTGGAATTGCTGCCAAACGTTCCATTGCAGATTGTTTAAGCTGGAGCTCGTTAGGCTACTGCTATTGCAGATGCTATTGTTATTGGTGTTGTTGCTTCCGGTGGTACTGCTGCTGCTGCTGTTGTTGCTGCTGTTGGTACTACTGCTAGGCGCAATGACATCATTGTAATTATTGTTGAAAATCGTATTGAAATTGTTGCTAAAGGATTGGACGGTTTGACTGTAGTCAGTGATCCCGGAATTCGGGGGTAGATAGTTGCAGTTCGTTGCGAAGTTAATGTTGTTGTTGCAACTACTTGGTTGATACGCTGCTGGATTTAGAGAGGTAAAGGTGAAATCATCGATTTTATTATACAATATTTTGTGAGTACTTAGTTCGATACGAAACAAATGTGGCTATAGTTACAACTATTAGTGGGAGAGATACTTTAATGGCACATATACGCAAAAACACATCCATGTTTCTAAACACATACATCCTATATTCCAAAAAGGGATAAAACTGTCCTGGGAATACTATACCAGAACAAAATCATGAATATGTTTTTTGAAAATTTCATAAGTCCCTTCTGTTAGTTAGATTCCATAAATTTTATAGGTCAAGCCTACATAAACCTCCTTTCACAATCCCCTGTGGATTTCGGCAAAATTAATTACCCACAGGATTTTATGTTCAGTAACTAAACGACATATGCCTTGCCGATTCGATGTTATGTTTGAAGGAAGAAAAATCGTGTTCGGTTTAATTCCAACTGTTGTATGTTTTCATTTGTCCTATATGTCAGCATTTACCAGATTGAGATCAAGACGTACGAGCACTTAGTTGGCACTGGGTTTGGCCAATTTTTCAAGTGGTGTAGACGATGCCCTAGGGCGATTTTTTGCTGTTGTTGTTGGGGACATTCACCAATCCATACAAAAATTTGTGAACTTTCGGGTATGTCTGGATTAGGCTATTTTATTTAAAGCTAAAGGACCTCAGATTTTTGGCTGTTTACCAAGAATTTTTGTACATAATTTAGCATTTTTTTGTAATTACGTATGGCTAAGCTGTAAGTGGGAATAGTGCCAAATTTTCAAGAAAGACAGATTTGGTAATGTTTTCAATTTGCAAAAGAGGGGGTATAGCACTTGTTGTAGCTGCTGCTCGAGACATATTCTAATGGTAGTAAATAGACATACATACATACATATAGAGTCTTCAATAAATATACGATTTCTTTCTAACGGCTTCACTATACTGATCCAAATTTTAGCAACTATACTTTCTTTAAACTAGTAAAATCTGGTAGGTAACATTTATATAATGGACTACAGCGACAGTAAAGGTAGATCTCGTTGTATTACCTTTGTCTTTGGTCAAATCCACATAAAGAAAAAAGAGTAACAGATGCTCGCGGACGGTATGTTGTTTTCGTAAGAGAAACCAAACAGAGATACTACTGCGTCAGCAGAATTGGCAACTTTGAATTAAAGTCGATTGCGCAATATGATACCGTCGTTGACATAGCCAAAGCAATAAAGAATACATGATAACTAGGTAGAAAAATTGGAAAAATTATATCTTTAGGTGAGATTCAAACCCACGAACTCTTCGATGGCAGTCGGATAAAGTTACCCTCCTCTTTCGTATTGCCCTCTCTTCTAAAAAAAATCGGTTTTACCAAAGGTAAAGAATCAACGTGGATATATTCCATTCAAGGCAGGCTTGGCGACCGACTTTATTTGTCCAAGTCCGTAGTTTCACAGGATCAACAGTTACGATCAACTACCAGCCCTATTCTACTTGGATGATAGTTTAGCGAACAGTAAACGGTCAAGAACAATGCTTAATGATTTACGCAAAGAAAATGGCGATTGGACTGACTCAAGCAGAAAATCCCTGATACCCACTTTCCGAGTAGTACTACGGCTGAGACAGCTATCACGATAAACCTTTCAGCCTCATCACAGCTGGTCAAAACAAGTAGAGCAAGAATTAAACACCTTCTAGCAATATAAACCACCTGAAAGAGAAAGAGAATCGAGGCATCGCTGAAGTCTCTCATTCACCAAATGCTTACTGGTAGGATGGTGAACTTAATCCTAGGTGACAGCTCGGTCCGAAGGGCTGTAAATAGAGGCACCCCGCAAGGAGTACTTTCCACGTTCCTATGGATTGTAACTATGAACCAGCTGTTGCGACGCATGGAAGCAGAGGGGCATGACGTCCTGGTGTGGTGTGGATGACGTTATCATCACAATAGGAAAATTTCCTCAAGGCGTCTCACGTAAGCGACCCTATGTATGTCTCACGTAGGCGACCCTACAAACCCTTTCAAAGTGGACTGCCACCCGCGAACTCAGGGTTAACCTAGTAAAAACAGATGGTTTATTCACATTAATTTTGAATTTATTGAAACACCAAAAATGCAATAAATAAAACCTGATGATATCCCCAAAAATGACAAAATGTTAAAATTTTCACTGCATTCGGCCGAATGAACTATCTTCTTGATGTTCCCGCTACGATACGGGTTGCAACTTTCCAAGCGAACGCAATCGAACCTTCGTTGGCTTTTACTAAGCCGTCTATTTAGAACCAACCAATGTCAAAGAATCCCAATCGTTGGCCTTCGTTCGCCCGGTGTGTTCTCGGTTTAACAGGAGCACTTCGCTCCATAACTACAGATGCCCTAAATGTTATCTTATACCTCTCTCCTTTGACTCTTGTGAAAAGGAAAAAGCGCAACCATCGCAGCCCTTAGAATAAAAGAATCTGGTTTTGTACCGGAATTACGAGAGGTCACACGAAGGTGCTGAACTTTGTTATCGTCTCCACAAAAACCGAATTTTACATACCCGAGATTATCTTCACAACAAACTACGGAGTCCACAACCCTTCACGTCGTAAATGGAGAAATAGACCCCACAGTTTTCAGGATGCTGTAAGCTCGATGGTGAGGTAGAAGGAGGAGTTTTCCCCCAAGTGTATACGAAGTGGGGGTTCTAGCCATACATTAAGCTGTTCTATTAATCAACCAGCAAGGCGATATGAATCGGGCTGCCCACATCTTCTCAGATAGTCAAGTGGCTGTGAAAACACCGCACTCTAGAACTACTTCTGAATGTCGCAGATCTTTTAACGGTACGCGTGCAACCCGCTTAGGTCTTAACACCTACAATTTTTACAGAAGCTGTAAGAATCCGGTCAAGGAGGAAAGTGTTTTCTGTTTATTTTCGTCACTGCCCAGCCCTAAGCAGAAGGAGACTAACCACATTTGGTGAACCCTTTCTAAACGCGCTTGCGGAAATCTCGAAGATTGGGATCCCACAACTTAGATGATTCATTACCTCCTCGAGATGATTTAGCAAAGAAACGACACTTTAACATCAGGTTTAAAGTGGCCTAAATATAAGAGCTGAAAACCAACAGCTCAGCCATATCTAACCTAACCGGTTAGCAACTCTGTTATTGTTTTAAGCTCCTGCCCTTTGAAATTTAAAAGTTTGTCGGTTTAGTTTTGTCGATTTTAATGAATCTTTTAGCTTGACAGGGCGCTCAATTTCTTATCTAGCTATGACCAAAAGCTATTCAACCCAGTTTCTGATGACTCATCTTACTTGGCTGCTAGCTAAGATGCAGAAACAAATAATGAAACCATATAATACAAGATACAATTGATGGCAATGGAAAGCGGTTTGCTACCACGGCAAACGCTGTTTGACTACGGCGTCTGAACTAGATCTGACCGGTCTATTCAATATTCTAACACCACCCCTCGAAGTATGGTTAATACAAGTCGTTTGAAATTTAACAACGTGCGAGACTTGAGATACCCTTATTAAGGTTATATTTTATGCATTGTGAGAAGAACTAGAAGATTTAATTAAAAGTTAGTGACATTCCTTTTGAAAAACCGTTGCAATAACTTACTGCCGTGTTTAAACCAATTCTGCAGGGCGTACAAACAAAACAAACCCCCAAATTAACCCCCAGTAATTCAAGCTACCTTATTAGCCACTTTAAATATAGTTCACTAAATCATCATTAATTCACTTTTTAAAGTGTCACAACGATTAATACAGGTTCAAGCCTCCTTTAAGTAATAGCAGCATAAAAATCCTCCTTCAACAATAACAACAACAAAAAAGCAAAAATTCACGCCAGAAGATTCCATTGTTGAATGGGGGAGAAAGTTTTCTGAAGGCCGAAACCCGCATAAAAAAAATACTTGTATAAATATAACAACAACAAAAAAGAAATTTAATGCCCTTTCTTATCGCTGGAAAAATTCTTTATATCTTTTTATAGTACGAATTTTATTTTGCTAAAAAGCCCCTGAATGGGAGCCATAAAAATTGAATGAAACGCGCGTCATTAAGGAGCCCGCGAGCTCCGCCAACTTTCCTTATTCATTTTTTATTTACCGAAATTTTGATTAAAATTAAGCAAAGTTAAGCATTTCCCATTCGGCGCGGTACTTGCCCGGTGTGCACGGGGGTTAAGCAAAGTTAAGAGAGCAATTGTGCTGTTGAATCGTAAAACTTCCATTAATGAAAACGGATGCAGCGCACTTGAGAAAAGCTGAAGTCGGGATGAAAGAAAGTTAAAAGATCTTTTTCGGTGAAAAGTAAGAGAGCAGAGAAATTGGTTGCAGGAAAAATATTGTAGTTTGTGCGGCCTTTTGTTATTTGCTATAAAGGAGGGTGGATGAAAGCAGAATGTTTGGTTTTTTGCTGAAAAAGATAAGCGAACAAAATATAAAATATAAAAGCAGTAAAAAGATTATTTTATATTCTCTTATTTAAGAACCAAAGACGGGGAAATTGTTGTGGAAAAGTCATTGATGGCTGAGGCAGAGTAAGTTATAATAAGCTTCCCTCGATGTGTACTTAAAGAAACTTAAACTTAAATGCAGAGCCTAGAGCTGGAGACGTCATCAGTTGAGTTGGTAGCCAATTATATTCCATAAGTATACTTCACAAACCTATAAATTTAACTAGGCAAAACTTTGCCGGGTATAAAGTATATTGTGCAGAATTTTAAATATGATTTTGAATACCACACACAAAATATGTCAAGTCTACTTTACTTGTCCTGGAATCTCAACAGAAGCCTTGCAACCTAGAGACTCAACGGCAACGATTACGACAACGAAACATGGACTATTGGTTCATGGAACGTCAGAGACCTACGCACTGCCAGCGCCCTATATTCGCTATTAATTAAATCGTCATTACAGCAACACAAGAAACTAGATGGAACGACAGCTGTATAATGGAGCTCATTACAGAGGCAATTTTTAGGTGCGATAGGTAAGGATGACTTTACCAATGACAATGGCAACGATTTCGCTAGTTCCAATACATTGGTCATTAGCTCCAAAAACTTCTTACATAAGGGAATCCACAAATTCACCTGGAAATTACCGAAAGGAGTCACTAACCAAAAAATTAAACATGTTAAGAATATGAGAACAATGAGGGCATGCTGCTGGTCGGACCACTACTTTCTAAAAGCAGCATTCAGAATGAGAGTTTCAGAACGATACCCTAATAGGCAAGCAAGTGTAAAACCCAGAAATTAAAAATAAACAAAATAAAAGCAGTGTTTGAAAATACAATAAGCAGAAGGAAGAAGAAAGAACCATACTACGCGACAAAAGTTTGACCTCAGGCAGAAATATGACAAAAGTTTGACCTCACCAGTTGTAAAACACTTCTTTTAAGACTTAGAGCGAAGGTGAAGTTGTAATTTAACTTTTTAGTATTCTTTTTTAAATAAATCGATACACATATGGGCAGTGGAAAGTGCTTATCACGTGAATAGATCGAGCGAATCAAAACGTTGAAAGAATAAAGGTATTCTAACAGGAAAATCACCTTTAGATTGGGTAGAAGCCCCCGAATCATCAATAACTTGTTTAAGGACATCGAAAATTACGGTAGGAAGCTGATACCAGAGAGACTAAAGGCCATAACAGAGAGAGAAAGGAGTAGGATCCTGCGGACAGGGTCAAATTCATCTATGACTGCCGGGGGGGGGGGGGGGGGATTGAAACAGATGTCGGAGCAAATACAAGTTCATGCACTCTGCAGAAAATTTTAAAGCGCTCAACGCCGCCAACTCAAGAAAAAGCTGCTATTATTACCTAGACCCAAGGAAAGCCGCCAAATATTCCAAATTCCAAACTTATGATTTTATATACAGAAGAAAATTCATAGAAATTCTAATGGATCTAAGAATACTCTCAAAACGAACAGGATTGATAAAAGGCACGGTATAAAGGTCGACCTTGTGAAAAGTGAATGAAAATAAGCGGAAGGCTTAGCTCCCATACTATTTGACGCTAGATTCTTCTTCTTATTCTTTGATCCGTTAGCTGGTGGTCCGAGCGGGACGTCCCCGCAACGAATACGCTGCTGTCGGTGGGCTGAGGCGGCTGAGCAACAGATGCAACCAATAGCTTGAGACAGCCTCGTCCGAGTGTTAGGCCTACTGAAACAAGGTAATCCCGCTAACCAGCTGACCAAGGTTACGTCGCCGGCAGTAACAGACTACCAACTGAACAAGGCACGCCCATTATGTAAAGGCCCGACCTTAGCTGGACTATGGTAACCTAATATTAACAGGTTAAGTCGGCGAGATGCCTTATTAGGGCTACTTTGGTGTTAAGCTTCAATTCCTTGAAATTAAGCCATATTTTAAACCAATGTAAAAATGTTGAAATGGCGATCAATAGACTCTTGCCCAAATAGGCTGAGTACGGCTGAATTTTTATCAATTTAGAATCTTTAAGGCCGCTATATACCTGCGCCCCAATGTGCCAGTCCATTGGACCCGGTCCAAAATTTGGACACGAGAGCGCCTGAGTCAGTAAGCAGATTGCAGTAAGTTACGACGACCATAGTAATTAAATTTTGTTTTCAAAAAGCTTGCATCTCCCTCCGACAAAGGGATAAAGGCTACAAGGGCTAGCAGAAGCTAGAATCAGGAGGCTAGAATCATAAGAAGAACAAATATGGAAAGGAGTGGCGTTAACCGGGTAAAATGAGAAAGAAATGGAATAGAAGGACGCAGTAACAGCAGATGCCTGCAGGATCCTAGGAAACCGTAACGGTAAACAATCTGCTAGAAATTGTACGAACTGGAGGAAATCTAAAGAGGATGCCAAGGTTTGATATTTGCTGTAACGCTATAGAAAGGGTGGAAAGATTGTATATAAGGTAATCTCCGAAATTTTATTTTTTCTGGATTATTCTGCATTACTAAATATCAAAGAGTAGGAAATTAAATGGGTGAGAATTAAACACATATTAGTTAAATGAATAATCACCGTTATAAGAATCTACAAACACGAATTCCCTTTGAACCCACACAGAAAATCCTTCTTAAGCCCGCATATTACAAGTACACCACATTGGTACTCCCAGAATCCAAACAAAACTACCATCAAAGTTTACATACAGTAATTTAATCCCTGGTAAATAGTTGAAAGCAAAACCCAGGTCAAGGTCTAGTCCTTTTTATCATCCTAAATTTTAATTTAACCTCCTCCACAATTCCATAAACGGAAATCCTTTTTAGCAAAACTTTCTGTGGAAAAATAAACATTTTCCCGCGCATTTTAGCACGAAAATAGTTGTTGTGAAATTTTCATTGCCGCACAGGACTACGGTAGGTGTGCGGTAGAAGAAAACCTCAACACTCAAAGGAATGCAAATCGGCATCCTCATGAATGATTCAAGCCGAAAAAATATAGGTGAAACCACTTACAAAAATTGAAATCTAGTCAAGCTATAAAGTGAGTACATGAGAAATTTAACAGGTGGCACCACAGGGGTTACCATATAATCCACTTTTCACCATTGGGGAGTTGCAAACAAGGTATGTTTTCTCCACTCTGTCGCGCGAGTAGAATTGAATATTTTATAATGTTTTGTCAAGGATCTTTAGTATCCTTGCGAAAACTTAATGCTGGGCGCATATATAATGTTTTCTTACCTGCAGAATTATAGATTGGAGCGTGATCAAAATCAGCGAAATTTTCGTTTAAGTTTGTTGCGCTTGTTGTGGTATTGCCAGATATCACACGATTCGGGGTGCCGCCATTAACGAAATTCTTCTGCTGTAGATTGTTCACGCCGTTCTGATGGTGCATCTTGGAGCCATTAATTAAAGTTGGATTTGTTGTCGTTGCATTGAAGATATTCGCTGAGCTAAAATCAGCAACAAACTCTGAGTCCGGCGTAAATCCATGATGACTGTGATTCTCTGATGTATTATTCCCTGATGATGATGAATTTTTATTGCCACCAGATTGACGACCATTGAAACCATTCATTAGTCCACCATTTGTCGTGCTATTCGAGTTGCTGTCACTTTGGTAATTGTACCTATTTTGCCTACTATGACTACTAGAACTACTATTAACAATGCCATTTGCAGTTATACGAAGTGAAGACGGCGGCGTCAGTGCGATATTCTTAAAATTGTTATCCGTTGATGATGTTGTTGTTGTTATTGAGCTTTTATTGTTGCTAATATTGTTGGTGATGCTGATGTTGCTGCTGCTGCTACTACTGTTGTTGTTTTGATTGTTACTGATACTGTTGTTGCTCGAGCTTAAACTTGATACTTTTGTAGCATTTGTTAATGATTTTAGCGGACTAGCTGGCTCTAGATAGTATCTTTTTCTTTCATACTTATCTATCATTAATTCTCTTTGATCTTGATGGATGATACGTTTGGGATCCCATAATCCTAGCCATGTTTTGGCACAAAAATCATTGCCATGTGATTTTAAGAATTCTATTTCGTCTGGTGTAAATGTTGCCATTGAAATTGATTTAACGCGATGCGGTGGTGTTAAGCCACGCCTAAAAAGAGATGAAGAGATTTATTTTAATAAAATTTTAATATTTTTTTAAATAATTCTAATTAAATTTTAGAAATCTACAGCCAGAATTGATTTCTTAGGATTACTGCATTAAGGACTTAAATATTAGGCTCAGCAGGAATATCACGGGGAAGCTAATTCTTCAGGAACCAATCAGCCAGGTTGGACGGGTAACAGGTCAATGAGTGATGTAGTAAGGGGCCACCTACTAGTGGCATTAACTGATGCCAATTCTAGTACCAGCAAAGACTACCAGACTATCCCTGGGTTGACATCTAGACCAGAAAGTCGGTGTGAACAAGTGCCTTACTCAGGTAAGCGACCCTGCCAAGGCGGACTTTATTTCCGGCTTTACTCGTGGGAACAACATGAACAAAAATAAAAATAATACTGAAAAGAAATCGAAACAAACAGGTGCACTGACGCCCCGACCCAGTAACGAACAAGGACTAGGACCAACGATTACGAATCTTTCCCCCTTGGGGGAGTCTCAACTTGCTCCAAATGGGGCAATTGCCAGCTCTGGCTTTGCGAGTACCAACCACATTACTTCAAAGTCAGACAACATAACCACAGGCGTGCGAGAAGTCGCCAGCCACAGTGACTGACAATGGCATATCTGAGAAACAGACATCGCGAGCGTCCAACCACAAGAGAAGATACAATTGCACTCTCTTCGTTCTCAGCAGAATTGCACAGAATGAGGCCGCCAGTACCATCTTGGGGAAAGACATAACCAACAAAGCAAAATTTCAAGCAGTCGTTGAGGAGTGGAAAGCGCTCCAGAACGGAGCGGTAACTTCCTGCATTGGAAGGGAGAGATCCCGGGAAGATAGCTCCGCGCCTACAAATAATGACAAAAAAGGAAAAACTCTCAAGACCAACCATAGTCGGGAAGCTTCTGCTTCAGGAGCCCAATAATCAGGCTCAACGAGTAACAGGCCAATGAGCGAAGTAGTGAAGTACAAGCTTCTAGTGACACTATCGGATGCCAATTCTAGTACCTTCAGACTCCCGGACCTTCTTTGGGCCGACATGAAGGCCAAAATATCAGAGATGGTCATAGAGTTCATGACGGGGCAAATTGATCGAGTATCTTCGGCGCCACAACAGGAACGTCCAACTGGAAGGTGCTCAAGGCCGAATACAGCTAGAAAGAGTTGACTATAAAGTCCATTTTAGATAAAGGATGATTCCGATAAAGAGACTGACTCCGATGAATAGCTCAGTGAGCGCTTGGATGAGCTAACAGTCATCGAGGTTGAGAAGGAGTTAGCATCGACTCAACCCAACTCAGCTTTCGTACCTGGGTCAATTTGATATTTCGCCTCATATACACTGGTTGAGTTTTATTTGGGTTGAAGTGATATTTGTTTTGTTTGTTTACCATCCGTAAAGTCCGCCTTTGGCGTTATGTTTATCTTCGTTGTTTTTGCTTGCACAGGAATAAAAACTTATTTCGTTCTGAGTTTTTACATATCTATAAATGAGAATTTCACACAAAAATTGGAGGTTTTGATTTCGGTTCAACTCTATTTTAACCCAAAGTGAACTCAACTCGACGTTATATACGGTGGTCGAAATTTCCACTTAACCTCGACTCAACTTTTCAACCTAGTCGTAAACGGGGCAATTGTAGATATCTTTGCCCAAAGTTTCCTAAGTTTCTATCCTGTCCGAGGTTGTGTGGTAGGTTTCATAGCAAGAACTTAATGCCAGAAAGGGTTGCTAGCCCTTTGCCCTTGTGCCTTGTTGCTAGCCCTTGTCCGGCCCGGCAATTTAGACGATGGCAGTTCTAGCTTAACTGGACTAGCTTCGTTGAGTTTACTTCGATTTAACGAAACTAATCCCGGTTCCCATGGGCGCTGCTTAATCTGAGTAAACTCAGGGTAAACTCTGCATGGAAACTCAGTACATGAGGCTCGCAAGCCGCAGTCTGCCGACCACAGTTCTAGCTTAAGTAAAATTATCCTCCACAAGATGCTAGGTTCACAATGTACCAATTGTATTATGTTAGAGCGGAAGGTCCTCCTATTGTTTTTCCAATACATAACTTTTATTTCATGGGTTAAAAAATTCCGTTCCGTAGTTGTCGGCTAAGATAAGTGCAATAGATTAAATTTTCACAAGATTACCTCCGATTCTGATGCTTACACACATACCATCAATGCCACTAAAACTGTCAGATCCTTATTCGAAATGTACTTTTTTCCCTTCTACATCATTAAAAATTTATTCCTTGAAAAAATCTCCGTAAAACCAAACAAATTCAACAAAAATTCCACAACGAATTTAATTTCGTTGTAATTTGTTTGTTTGAATATTTCATACCAAACGAAAAAAGGGGGTGAAAAAAAAGGAAAAAAGAAAAGGATTTCCACGCTATTGATTTTATTAAAACGGTTAAAAAGGATGTTGGGTAGCATTCCATGAATAATCCAGGAATTCCCTGAGAGCGTTTTGCTCTCACACCCGAAATCTTAATATTTACAAGGAAAAGTTTTTTGAGTTCTTTTAGAGAAATTAAGGATTTCGAGATTAAAGCAGTGGCTTAATCCTGGTATGTAAGTATTTTTTGGGATATTAAGCCTGACTCACAAGTAATTTTCTACTCCTTCTCGAGAAAAATCGTTAAGTTCACCATGAAGCACAAATCACGGGAAAAAATCAATAGTGAAGTCTAAAACTGCAATTTGTGCTTGCTATTCACCGGAGCGGATTCTCAACGTTGACTTCGATTTTGTTTATTTTGTAGCCAAGGTAAATTCTGTGTTTTTTTCCGTGCCAGCTTTCAAAAGGACGAAGCGCTTCTGATTTAAAGAATGGAAAGGAGTTCATGGCAGATTACTATAAAGAAGCGAGGAGACCTGGATGAGAGAGATTTAGTAGTAAAGTCAAGTTTCAAATGAACTTTCGTTTTATTTATTCTTCAGTGGATGATATCTGAAGCCTTCCTCCTTTGCAAATATGTAATTTAAACACCAGAGGAAAACGTAAGGAGGAATAGAGATATAACGAAAAAATGTAATCTCGTTAGAAGGAGTAACTCTATACGAAAAGCAGAGGCTATGTTTAAGCTCCAACGCAACCTCCACTACTACCACATGCACTGAAACTTTTGAGGCGAGAAAAACATAGATATAACAAGAATTTCCCTTAATAAAACCTCAGATTTATTTTCATCAGTGGCAAGTCAACATACACATACAGTATGTGCAGATTCGAAGAGTAGACTTTCCGTTCCACCTTTTCATCTTCATCTTGCTTTTTTACACTACAGATTCCTCCACTCGACGATACGAATCCAACCATAGAACATAGCACCACAAAAAAAAACATAGAAACCGTCTATCACATGACCTTGACAAGGTTATGAAAGAGTAAATTCTGCAGCCTCTGATGCGTGTACCCAGAAAAGATTAAAGGGAAGATTGCCTTTTGTTGATATATGATGGGATGGAGATGAGCGTAACATGAACACATAATGGGTGTGGAAAAAAAATAAAATGCGTCAGAATAATTAATGCCAGACATTGGCCTTGTTCTAAATTACATAGAAGCCCATCTAATATAGAAAAGTCAGTTAGAGAAAGTGCTAGATGATCGTTGTGTGTGGGTGTGTGGTTGAATCTGAAAAGGATGTGGTTGCCCTGCCATATACTAAATAAAAAAGAATGGAATTAATCCATTTGGTAGATTTATTCTAGCGCAAGTTTTACACACACCGGATTGGATTTATGTGCACTTGGATAACATATAAATCACGATAAATTGAAACTGTTACTATGTATTTGTAATGTTCGGATGGTTAAATGTGATTTGAAGCAACAGATTGATGTAACTGGGTAAACCTAATATATTTTTACTGTAGATTTATGGCGGATATGGTAGCATCTGTGATAAATGGTAAGAGCTATAAAAAGGTTTGTAAGTGGATACTTTAAAAGGAACTTAGTAAATTGGTTTATAGATATAAAAAGTCGACTACAGGTGTCCCAACACTTCTTTCAAGGCTATTCTAAGATTGTAGTTTGGCTGGGAAATAAGGACTAAGTCTACTAAGTGCACGAGCCAAACAAAGGAAGATACTAGGCGAGTCTCGCAAATACTTTGAAATTTGAACTTCCTGATACCTACGCGACTCCTGAGTTGGTAAAGCGAAGATATCTTCAAGAAATTAAAGAAGCCAAAATTGCTCACAAACAATAGCAGAGGCGT
The DNA here is from genome assembly GCA_949987705.1 of Thereva unica. Classification (NCBI taxonomy): domain Eukaryota; kingdom Metazoa; phylum Arthropoda; class Insecta; order Diptera; family Therevidae; genus Thereva; species Thereva unica. The sequence continues at coordinate 87,878,585 of OX465285.1, forward strand.
GTGGCTCGACCCACGACCCAAACAGGCTGTGAATGTGTGCTTTTTAAAAAAATTAGATTAGTGCCCGCGTTTTTTTGTGAATAAGTGGTAAGAATCTTTCATCAGTCGATCATCAGCATGTGTGCTTGACTCACGCTAACGCCCAAGACATGCTGGGGATTGTTCGCATTCAGACGGTAGTGTAATATTAGTTATATTTTCTTGAACGAGCTCTACAACCTTCATTTTCTCCCTTTTTAAAAAATCAGATGAGTGCCCCCATTTTTTTTCATCAGTCGATCATCAGCAGGCGCGTGTGCTTGACCCACGACCAAAACAGGGTGGGGATGTGCGCAATCAGACGATAGTATCACTTTTACTTCACTTAAATGGCTCTACAACAAGAATAGAGTACTGGCCTCTTTGATTCTAGGCCAAAATCATCCGTTTTGGCGTTTCTAAGCGACATTTTTTTATGTGAAAGACCAGAGTCTCAGGAAAAGGCCCTTTATACTGTCGACAATCTATTTTCTTCGTATAGAGTGCAATGTCGAACAGCAGCTCTAGTCGGGAAAGAAGGAACTGCCACAACCTACCCGCGATATTTTTAGTCCACCTACTCCCAACCATTACTATCGCGACTTTGACATCGGGCCATTGAGAAACAACTCGCTGGAGTGTTATGCTTCCTGAAACGAGTTGAATCTCATCAACAAACCGATGACATGCGCTTTTGTGGAGCAGGGAGGGGCTAAGAAAGGCTATGACAGGAGGAATCAGTAATGTAAAGAGGGAAGAAGAAAGAAGGAAAGTTATGCAGGTGGGAAAGCGGAAAAGGCGAAGGACCGTGGGGCTGGCCATGATTCGAACCCGGGACCTCTGTTATGGTAGCCAAACGTCTTACTCCCTAGGCTACCGAGGCCCCCTGCTACATGTCGAGTATGTAATGGCTCGAGAAGAATGAAGAATGGCAAACGGACGGCCGATAAGGGCCACTCCACATTATCGTGCCATTCCGGGTCCACTCCCATGCCAGTCTGGGTCAAGTCAAATATTTTTATAGGAAAAGAAATCGGCATATTTACACTTCGAGCTCTGTGCCAGTCACACTCGAAAGTGTGAATACGCCGATTGCTTTTCCTGTAAAAAAAATTTGACTGGACCGAGAGTGGCATAAGACTGAACCAAGAACAGCATCATAGTGTGGAGCGGGCCTAAGACTTCGTTAGGGATTAACGCGCCCGACTGCCATTCCAGAGGTCCATGGTTTGATTCCACACAGCGAAATGGTTCGTCGTGTTTAGTTTTCTTCTATCTACATACAGCAGCAATTCCCTACCCTCTCACAGTCTATCGCCTTTAAGCATAAAGGCCTCCATACACAGTCAAATTGGATGTACCTCGAAGTGGGGATGTACAACCAAAACTATCTATTGTGAGCCGATCGGTCGATCAAAACTCGTTGCGCACATGAATTTGATGATAATCTGGATGTACATAAATGAGGAAGCAATCTTTCTGCTTTGTTCATATGTTTTCACCACCCAGTGGTCCGTTTCTAGCAGCCTCAGGGCCACGAAGACCACCTGCTAACTGATATATATTTAGATCAGGTGGCAATAGATCGAGAATGGATCATAAAGACGATGATGGAACGAAATCATCCACAACAAAATTGGCCATCCAATATTTACAAAATCAAAGCGTGGGTCATCCTAGAAAACTTAACGCCAATAACACCACAAATTCAACATTCCCCACACCGCACAAAAGCATAAAATTAGCAAATATTCAATTAACACGAACACCAATTCGGCATAATTACACAAAATCATCCCCAAAATTAATAATAGAAATTCCCTAACTGATTCTGTCCTTCAAATATGAAAATGTTGCCCTTAAGTATTTGATGAAAATTCCCGCGGTGCCCAGCATGCTGCTAAAGATCCTCCGTGCAATCCCCCCGGCAACCATTTATCAATCAACATCTTTGCAATTAAAATTGTTATGGTGTCAGAAGACAGCTACAGCTGTGCCTCGGCGAGGGATTGTTACAGCGATAGAACTGCTGCTCGGCAACCCGGGCGGTGGTGGTGTGGTGGATGGTCGATGCAAGGGGGTGCCCTTTTCCAAGTGGCACGGCAAGCAGCTCCCCAAAGTGCGCACCCACCACACTTGGCATTTTCTTCTTTCGTATGACATAATTAGCGCTCAAATTGAACAGAACTAAGGAGAGCCTCCTGGTGACGGTGAATGATTTTGTAATTAAATTCCGGCATGGCATTAGGCGAACGACGGTTGTCGGTCGGGCGGCGACGGCGGCACATCCAGGGCTGTAATTAACGCCAACTAAAACCGACATTTATAAGCCGATGAAAAGTAGTTTGAAAACGTCGGAATTGTCATGTGAGCAATTCACCAATCCCCGATACGACTCGACTCCCCGAAACGAAATCCGCTTAAATGTAGCGAAAATGTAAAGCGCCGATATTTATTTCCCGATTCCCGAACTGAGGAAAGTTTCTCTCTCTGTTAACTAGAATTAATTTACCTGTTGTGCACATATTAATTTACAAACAGGTAAATACTTGTTTGTAATTCACAGTCACTGTTTGTAATTCTCATATTTCTTCTGCTGGTATTGTGGAACTGTAACTTTGGGGGCAGGGGGAGCTGTAATGCTCCCTGTTTCTGTACTGCTACTGATGCTGAGGCGTGTAGCATCTTGTAACCATATCCGGCATTAAGTGGCTCGGAGCTTAATTGTCTAATGAAAATACAACGATGCCTCGGAGAGATTGTTATCATGATTTAGGAGTTTACTTTAGTTCCTCCTGTACATTCCCGAACCACTTGGCTTGGTGTGGCACCTAAAATGGGAATCCTCTAAATAAATCGAGGATTAGCTTCTTGTTTATTTTATGAAAGTTTTCTGCTGGTGAAATTTTGGTGAAATTCCTTTTGTTAGGAAAATTTGTACCAAAATAATTTTGGATAATTTTTTTCTGGAGTAAAAGCAATGGAAGAATTTTATTGTATGCGCGGGGGTGGAAGGAAATTGAAGCAAGTTGAAAATTTGCTTTTACATATTTTTATTACTGGCATAATTCAGACGATTTTATACGGAAGCAAAAGTGACTCAGTGGTGAAATATCAGTGGAGAAGACTGCCCCAAATTAAAATTAACACCAAGCACTTCCGTTGTGAGCTTTGAATTTCTTTCCGAGAATCTAGTCTTGAATCATATACCTAGTGAATGAGCATAATACAATAGAAACTGGATGGTTAACTGCAAGTAATTTTAGTCGATCAGAAAACTTCAGAACCAATTGAAAATGTAATCGAATTCCTTTAAAAACCCCGCGATCGAAAAATATTAAGGCTCTTGAAATAAAGCACAAACGGCTTATAAGCCTTCAAAATTCCTCCCCGTAAAAATAATCCCCTCCAGATAAAAAACACTTATGTTATCTCGACTAAAGCATGTATCGCTTCGGTGAGTCTGGTGTTGTTCCTTTAGATATCTCCAAAACTTTTGACAGTGTACCCATGGCACCCAAGGTATACAGAAACAAAGAGCTCTCTAAAAGAGACTGACAGCTTCAAATAATCTTCTCGTTAACAGTTTCGTTGATGATGGTACTCTGACAAACACGTGCCAGACGTGCACCTTCTCCAGCCACCCAAACCGGGTTTCGAGGCGCCAGTCCAGATAAATGAGTTATACTCGAGGCGGGGCCGAACGTTGGATTACTAGACTGTAGCTCTGGCTGTTGATGGAAGAAGAAACTTGCATCTCTTAAGAAATCCTAGGTATTGGAATGCTCGTTTAGCGATTTGGAATATCTGATCATTCCATCGTAAGACCTCAAATAAAGTTATACACAAGATGTTGAGAGCAGTATCAGCTGCTCCCAGTCCGGGGGCTTGAAAGAAGTGGGCAAGCCTCAGCCAGTTGGCTTTCCCATAGTGCCTAATGGTTCGTTTAGGAACTCCGATGATTGGGCAGGTGTTGGATATAGGAAATAAGCACTTACTAGATTGTGATCCGAGCTTCCCAGGGGAGAGTCAACGTCGACAGAGTATCGGTAAGCAATAGGTCAAGGAGATCCTTCACACATGCTTGGCCTGCAAGTTCAGTGGCCCTAGTAGGACGATGAACAATCTCATGTTAGTTGTTAGTGTCTGCAAAGAGCTCAGCGTCCTTGACCAGATTGAGTTATGGACGTTGAAATCACCCGCAACAATGCTCTCGGATTCCGGGTGTGAAGATAAAAACCCGGAGTTTCGTTCAAGAGAGGGTTTATTACTAATACTAGGGCTTCTGTATAGGAAACCGAAGAATGTTTTTTTTTTTATGTGACAGACTAGAGGCTTAGGGAAAGTCCCTTTGTACTGTTGACAATCTATTTTTTTTTTTTTTTTGTTTAGACTGAATGTCGAACAGCAGCTCTAGCCGGAAGATAGAGAGAAGAGAAGGAAGTAACTGTCACAACCTAGCCGCGATATTTTTATTCCACCTACTCACAACCATTTCGCGACTCTGACATCGGGGCGTCGAGAACAACTTCGCTGGAGTGTTATGCCTCCTGAAACGAGTTGAATCTCATCAACCAACCGATGGCATGCGCTTGGTGGAGCGGGGAAGGACTAGGGAAGGCTATGACAGGGGAATCAGGAATGTAAAGAGGGAAGAAGAAAGAAGGAAAGTTAGGTGGAAAGGCGAAGGACCGTGGCGCCGCCGGGATTCGAACCCGGGACCTCTGGGGATAGCAGTCAGGCGCCTTACCTCTAGACTACCGAGGCCCCCCTTGGGGGCTATGAAGAATTAATTTAATCTAGATATAATTGAAATCTGGAGATGTAGTATTGTACACCCTCTAGAATGCTACATCATTCCTAATATAATTGACTATTCTCCTGTGAGCAGAAAAAATGTGCACTAAGCTATACCTGCCATCTGAAAACTATCTAAATCGAGATCCGGTAAGACCGAGTTTCACTAAATGCAAGCCTATTCATTTGTTTGACATGCTTGCTTCGGACTGGGTTCATTTTTGGCACGATATTCGCTTCCACGTAAAACAAATAGAAGTTTTCCTATATCTTATAGCACATCATCCGTCTACATATTTCTTGGTCGTTCCTATATTGACTTCGTCATACATTTCTTCAACTTTTTCGTTCGTTCTCCAATATTACATAATGTAATAAATGGTCGACTAGTTTATGCTAAAATAAAAAATGGTTTTTAATTTTAACAAAATTTACTTTTAAATAAAAAATGTGTACACCTTCCCGTAGAACATCCTGTATTTGTTTATATGAATCCTTTCTGCTCCTTTTTTCCACTATCGCAAAGTCATATTACACAACTTTATTCTGTTTAGTAGTAATTTCCCACTTTCAGGTTGGTATTAAATTTTTATTACTGCAGCTTTATTGCGTATTAGCATATCGTTAAGGAAAAATTGCATACACCTTCAACATACAACTCGTCGCTTGTAGGTAGCTGTTAGTCCCGGCTGCTGTAGATTACCATACACATAGTTTTACCAAGGACACAAGATTGTAAACAGAATCTTGTCTTGCATATACATATATGTATGTAAAAAGTTGGACTATCTTAAGTGGATTTTAAAACAAAATTTTCCTCGAAAGTAGTTTCTATGCTAATCCATTACAGGGAATACCCATGGCTTGACAAAAAACCAATCTGCATTTGCTTAGCTGCACATGGGTATAGAATTTCACTTCCCGTTTTCTGCATCTTTAATCAGTACTATTACTAAAATGAAAAGAACCATAAATCACCTAAAGTGTAATAATAATAATAATAAAAATTAAGGTAAAAATCAGTTATCAGTTCAAACAAAAAAATACATTATTGTTGTTGATAACGTTTTACAAAAGTCGAATTTGCACACCTGAAGATAATTTTAACTGCAGTTTTCCTTATGCCTTCTGCATATTAAAATTGAATTTTTTTTTACTTTTGAGTAACTATTGTTTGCCGTCCAAGAGTGCAATTTTCTACAACTTTCAATATGAATGTCGGCCGATTGTGCTGGGGAAATTGCATTTTCGAAATGGTTTATGACTTTTTAACAACTTTCCCTGCACTACTGCAGAAAATTTAAATTGATTATTATTTTTTGCCAGGAAAATTGCCGTGGCAAGGAGCTGAGGTTAAACGAGGGAGAAACTTCATTCATAAAATATGCAAGGAAATAATAAATCTGGGTTATTTTTTATGTAATAATTTTAAGTTTTTTAAGTTTGAAGAGTTTTAAAAAAGTTTGTGTAGAAACTCTTTTACTATTTGAATTGCGCAGGTTTGTCCAAATGAGGATGCAGGGGCTCTAAGTGAAATCTGTGTCAAACTTCAGGCCAATATTTTCAGTAGTTAATGAGATACCCTTGCCCATTAAGCAAAGCAAAGAAGTTGCATTAAATGCTGCTTCAAAAATGGATTGGTGACAATGCACTGCCCAGAATGTTTTCGATTGGTATACGTTGTTCAAAGATGGCAGAAAATTCGTCGAAGACTATCAACGCATGGCTGGCACTCGACGTGTTTCTGCTTGTTAGAATAAGCCTTTTTGAATTTTCCACTATGCCAATATAGCACACACCTCTGAGTGAAAGCAGCAGCTTTGGTCACTTAGAGGTTAAGGCGTCCGATTGCCATCTCGTAGGTCTGTGGTCCACCCCACAATCTTCATATTACAAAAACTCGGCTTTTTCTTCTGCCTCCTGTAAGAATATTAAGCGAGGACCCTTCTCTCTGCTATCTATCCAACTAAACCTAGCTGTCTGACATTGTACCTAATGATAGAATCGTAGTCAGTACAGAGAGGATTTGCATGAGAGCATAAAATACATACTATGAACTCACAATGATTCAACAGTCTAAGCTCAGGAATTACCCTTTTGAAACCCCTCTTCAAATAAGGGAGTTGTATTCGAGAAGGGAGTTGGTTGGAGGACGAACTTGTACTTCTTAAGAAAGATGCTTGTTTGGCGATTTGGAATATGTGGTCATTCCATTGCAGGTCTTTGGGTAATGTCACACCCAATATGTTAAGGAATGGGATGTTCTACACTCTCCACTGACACGAGTGAATGTTCTATTGGAAAAAAGACAGTAATTCGTTTTGGAATCATTGAATTTGACATTGAATATTCACAACCTCCATAAAAACCAAGCTGAAACCTATCTCGGAAAGTTTCCTAAGCGAATATCAAGACGGCTTTCGGAGATTAAGGTCAACCACAAACCAACTCGTCACACTAAAACAACTAGAAAAATGGTAGAAGAGGAATGTTAACGTATTCCAGATACTTGTAGACTTCAAGCAGACATACGACTCCATCCAGAGAAATATAAGAGCGAGTTATATCAAATCTATGACAACATAGACTTAGTGAAGTTCATAAGACTCAATAGACTTCGTTGTGCTGGACACGCCAAAGGCATACCGTTGGACAAAGCAGCAAAGAAGGTCTTCACTGTCATCTTCGATTGAAGGAAAGATTAAAGGAGGCCAAGGCTCGAGTTGGGTGTGTCATTGGAAGAAGAAGAATTCGACATGATTCTGGCGCCCCATGATGATGTTCCTGTTGATTAAGTTCGTGGCGTCCGTGATGGTAGGTATTATGGAAGGCGGATGAGTAACGTACAGTACCGAAAAAGGGCGGGTGAAAAAATTAACCCCTGAGGGACACCGGCAGAGATGGTGTCGGGCTGACATTTGATGACATCCAATAATGCTCTTTGAGGCACCTATATAATAATAATAATAATTTATTGGAAAGGAACACAAGATCATACATCGTTAAGGGAATAATATATTTTCAAACAGGTAATCTAACCCAAACTAAATAAATATAGTGAGTGGGATAAAGAGGACACGGTGATAGTTACAGAAGTAGGTATGAAAATAAGTGGATAGAAAAATTAGAAAATACTAAGAAGAAGAAGAAGGCGAGGAAGAAAGAACAAGAGATTCTTTTCTTCTGACAGCCGTGGCTAAGCTCATTCTTTGAATCAGACTAGGAAATTTGGTTGAACGCAAGGATCGAAGGGGATAATAGAAGCAGAAAGGGTAGGAAGAGCTTTTAAGTATAATACCTTATTTCAGAGGAGTAAAGCTATGACATGACGAAAGAGGTCACAACCTAAGAACCCCACTCATTTATTTAGGATAGCGTACTATTGAGTTGAGAAATACAGGATTCAATCGGATTTGGAGAACATGAGGTGTATAGCTGGAGATCATCAGCATACAGATGAAAGGAGCAGCGATGAATTATAGAGGGAAATTCATTAATATACAATGAGAAAAGGAGAGGGCCAAGAATTGAGCCTTGTGGCACTCCCAAAGGCACGGGAAGAAAAGAGGATATAGCGCTATTATGCCGGCGAACTCATTGAAGCCTATTATTAAGAAAGGAAGAGATAAGTCGCCGCCGTAGCAGAAGAAGAAAAGTGGTTGACTAAGTTTGGAAAGCAGAAGCGAGTACACCACAGAATCGAAAGCCTTAGAAAAATCAATAAGAGCTAATATCTCAAAATCGCCCTGGTCTAACGCAGTACGAACCTTTAATACAGCAGTCTCACACCTATATTTACGGAAGCCAGATTGGAATTTAGAAAGGAAGTTATTGAATTTATGATATTGGAGGACTTGGCTAAAGAGAGTTTTCTCACAGGCTTTAGCAAGAAATGGAAGAATATTGATGGGACGAAAATCTGATAAATCCTAGGGTGAGGACTTTTTGGATGAAGGTATCACTATGGCTTTTTTCCAGACCGAAGGAACTTGGGAAGTGGTCAGGCAGTAATTGAATATATTTGCACAATTAAGGGGGATTTAAGAAAACGGGAAAACATTTATCACAGCCAATGGGAAATATTAAAATATGAAAATATTTCAAGAGCTTTGAATGCGTAGTGAGTTTAATGAGTCGCACATGAGTGAGGATTTTCGTACCCTGTAATATATTCCAAATTAAAAGAGAGATGGTTTACGTATGTTTCACCTTTTCTGTACCAGAATGAGATAAAAGCCATCTACTCCACTCCACTTCATTTCTACAGTTTAAACACCGAATTGTCTCCCTTATAGCTTCATGCTTGGAAGCTGCGTTTGCTTCTCTCCCCCATCAGTTTTTGTCGCACCAACAAGTGGTATTGTGACTAATGTCTTATGACTAAAGTTTTCGCCCAAAATGACTGGATTAAATGCGCTCTTGCTAAGTTCAATCGATTCTGTATAAACTATAAAAGTGGAGATATAATATACCCCTATAAAATCATTTACTAGATGATTGAAAACTGATGAAAGATACAATTCAATTGTTAATTCTTAAAATTATTATAAACATTAAACTATGCAGGAACCAGTCTTCTGGTCTTAAACTGGTCTTAAACTCTGTACTTTAACAACCCACTAAAAATTATCTCTAACGCTTGAGAGAAAAATTTTAATATTTAACACTATTGTCTGTAAAACAAAATAACAAGAAAAATGTCCGTGATACTCATTCCAATAATTCTCATTCTGCTCGTGCTTGTGCTTCTCCATAACAATGAATTTAAGTAGCAAAACAAGAATCTTAATGACCAAGCTTAATTTAAGCACCGTCTAAAAAGCAGCAGAATCAGTTAAATTAGTATCTGCAGAAAACTTCACACAATTGTAAATCTTCCTGCTGCTGGTTTCACAAAGCGGGATAGATAGAAAAAAAATCATCCAGCTAATTGCAATTACTACTATAGCGAAAACGCTAACGAAACACGCGAGCATTTTATTTTTTTTTTTTAAATTTTCGTTCTATTTTTTATTGGAGTCTTAAATTCAATTAAGCAAATTCTAGAGAGAGCAGCATCACCACCACCAATAATATATAGAAAGACGCCAGTCCCATGGCCTTCACCTTTGGCCAAGCACCTCGTGGTAGGTTGCCAAAAAATTCATTGGGGCGCAAAACATAGAGAGAGAAAAACAAAACCAATTCTCGAAATTATGTTATGGTTTCGTGGCTGCAGTCTTGCTTCTAGATGGGATAAATAAGAGCTAGGAACGACCCGAAATCAAGCATTATTAAACCTGACTTAAGACGCCGCATAAAGGCAAGAAGAAATGTCTTTATCGTTTTAGAGCTAGAGCTCGAGCTAGGAGCTCCACAGAGAGAGATTTCGCTGACAGCAGCACAACGTAGTGGGTCGGGCTCGGGATTATGTTGCCACATTCAGAACGAGTATTCCGCTTTTTTGTGCTGTTATATGCACATCGACTTGACACTGACTGGTGAGCAGCTAGCCACTAGCCAGAGCATGCTGATCTGCAAAGTCAGTAGGTCAAATCTAAAAATAACATCTTGGCTAATAAAACCACTTCACTATGGGTATCCCTTGCGTCTTTAGTGGATTTCAAGAATGTAGATCTGTGGGATCTGTTTACATTGCACTGTGCAGAGATTTGTGCATGGCTTAGTAGTTTCTGTTTCTCTTGAGTCTGTTTTTTTTTTTTTCAGAGTTAGTTATGTTGATACCATAGGACTCAACTAATTCCGTCGTCCATCGTCATAAGGTCAGAGATTTTGTGTAGTGTTTGTTTTGTGCTGTTGCAGTTGCTGCGTTTCTTTACATCGTGAACTCCCCTCCGGGCTCTGTGCTCGTCGGGTATGCACTATGGAAGGAAATATAATATCACGACAATGTTGCTTGATACACCACCGATGGCTATCTTTAGTAAATGCAAGGGACAAACTCTTTGGAGATGCCCTTCAGGAAGACAAAAATAAAACAAGATGAAAAAAAAACATCGTAAATATCCGCGAGCAAACTGTCCCCATTTAATGCCTGAGGTAGATTGTGGAGCTTCCACCAAACGAACGTTATACAATATCATCTCGCATGTGCACCTCTGCTGCTGGATGGTTCTGCATCAGCATCTGAATTTTAGCACCTTAACAGCATTTTGTGAGTAGGTCAACGACTAATTAGCACAATAATAACAAGTACTTCCACCCCTCACCTGTACCAACAACAAGCATATACATACATTAAAATTTTTATGAACTTACTTTTAGTTGTATGTTGCTGTAATTAAGCCGCAGAGTTTTAAGATATACTTTTGTGAAGAGGAGGGAAGAGTGGGACCGAATTTTAATTTAACAACTTTAAAATTGCCGGTTTTCAAGCTTTGTGTTTCAAAGTTTCAAACAAAGTTGAAAATGCGCTTTTGAATATAATACATATGTACGTACATATATGTCTTTCATGTCCCTTTTATATGGAAGAGAGTGTGTTGAATTCAAAAATTCTACAAATAGTTGTATAGTCTAGATTTCATTTACATACACACATGCATTATTATTGTGTAATGAGATGCGAAAATTGATATGGTGGAAAACTAGGGACTGAAATTTCCGTATATTTAAATTGTTCACAAAATGCATTTTAAATGCAATAAAAACTTTGGGAAATGTAATATGGTAAATTGTTTGGAAAATTGCTCTGTATTTATCCTTGACGTTATAATAAACCCTTCAGGCATCCTTTAGGACTCAACGGGTATAATAGAGATTAAAGTCGAATTGGTTTGGGTTAAGCTGGAATTAACTAAATTCAACGTTTATGTAAATTTTGTTTGCTTTTAGAATAGCGAAATCGAAGTGACAAATTAAGATATTAGAAGAGATTAAGGATGGTTTGACAATCATAGCCTTTTAACGTGGAGATGCAATCTTTGAAATTCTTTCTTAGGTGAAAGTCAAAGCCTAGGAGTCACCCCCTTTATACTTTATTTATACTAGCAGTCCCCCATGTCGTAATCTTCATGATGGAATGTCTAGTATAGTAAGCTTGGTACTAACGAGTTTAGGGAGTCTGGAAGCGTTGAAGGAGGAGACGATGGATCTTGCATTTGAGCTCTGGAATGTTGAAGAATTCACACCAAAAAGAAGAAATTGGTACGGAGACAACGGATGTAACCAAAATAAAAAAAAATATTTTTGAAACGGGGACTCGATTTCATAAATTCGAAATTCTCAATAGCAACCGCTAAGCCAGAGACGCAACGCACCGGTCGGGTTTAGGAGGATACAGCCTCTGTGGAGTGCCTCCTAAAACAAGCAAATTTCGTTAAGAAGACAAAAACAGACTCGTAACACCGCAAATAGTAGGTCTTCCCGAGTAAAAATAAAAAATGGGCATACAGCGGGCGAACACCGGCCGCTTGGCTTTTTAAGGGTGATATAATGGCCGTCGAATTTTTAACCATTTTTAAAGGAAGTACCTACGGCAAAGCTTTATGGGAACTCGATAATTTTCGTTATGCGCAATGAAAGGTGGTGGTCAGTCATTAGCGGAATAAGGGGAATAACATGTAGCATAAAATGCACGTGATGCACCTATTTCGGACTGATGGACGTGCGATTATAAGCTCCTAGCGGTGGCTACTGGTAAAGTATCCTGTAAGAGAACATAGGCTAATATGATCGGGCTAGTCCCTTCCAAGTAAGTTTGGCGTGACCTTACCCGGAAAAAAGAATTATTACGGAACGAACAACATTTGTGTCGTTCAATGTAAAACTGGTGTGGCTCCGTATTTTACAGTATTGGATTTTGATTAGCTTTGGAGACGCATTTTGTCATATCTTTCGTTGAGATGGTGGAGCGGGAATGTGACTCCAAAGGGGGTCAACCTCTAGTGTTTTGAAGTGTGGAGTTGCACCGCTTTTACAATGAATGACACATGTGTTGCCAGAGGCCAGGATCAGATCCCGTTGTAGAGTCTTTCAAGAAGAAGAAGGTTTGGAGACCTAAATGCTCCAGCTACGCTGATGACATCGTGATAATGATGGGGCGCTAGTATGGTTAAGTCCTTTTGGAAACTATCTTTAACTATCGTTTTGCCGTTAGCAGTTCTTTTAAACCTCTTCTGTACAATTTTTCCGGCTAGAACTTGCTGTCTTACTTATTTTTTAATCTCTCATGAGACATACGGGGAAACAGTTACCCTTCAGCGGATTCTGTTTTGTGCGACAGCTCTCCGACCAGGATCTTCCAGTTGTTGCCTCTGCTACTGAAGAGAACTTGCTGTCAGCGATACAAAAAGCGCTTTACCTCTGAGCACTGGAAGGGAAGATAAGGAGTTTCTTTAGGCCGAGTTACAGAGCCACAGAACGATAGGATAGGATTTCCTGATAGAAATCTACCCACCTTCCGGCGCAGCCATGACCACTTCTGTAGCCAATGAATTGGGTAGCAAGTTTCGTCGAAGTAACCTTTCTCGCAAGGAAAGTAGATCAGTCTGCCCTACTCTTCTGCCTGTAGTCAGTACCCGTTCTAGCGAGCCTTTGACGCAAGGCCAAAGTAATTATGCCTATGCGGCTTGTGCCGGTCTGGACTCAAACCTCCATGAAAAGGTTTGGTGAGTTTGGTAGGATTCGAACAATATTGTCTGAGGGCAGATTTCCGGCGGTGTCACCGGTTACTGCAGCCATAGAGACTATATTGGTCCTACGCCTTTAACATCGATATCAAAGGCTGAGGCATTGCGGCTGCAAAGAGGCAAATCATTGGAGTCAGGCGACCTGGTTGGTCAGTTTAACGTCCTAAGCTATTCGAACTTTGAATGGATAATTCATTGATAGCATAAGAATTACTGTTATGGAAGAGATCAGAACTTAGAAACATCGTCGCCGTGATGTGTAAATGTAGATTTAAACACATCGGCTATATCTTCCTAACACTGAAATATGTGAACCCGAAATTCGATCTCACAACAAAACTTGCAATGTTATCTAAGAACTCCTCGGTCCTGTCGCTATCTAATTTGAATCTCATGTAAAATCCCCGAGGACATGTTTCGAGCTACTTCAGCAAGATGGTCCTTCACCTTTGCACTTCTTCTGTCTTGTTATTATTCATATCATACTTGTCCCCCTTGTTTAACAGAAATTATTTTGTTTTCTCCCTTCTGCTATCGCCACTAAACTTAAAAAGGAAACTATCTCAATTTCGATGACCGCGACCAGAGTTTTATCCTGATGGATATATCTCCGTGTTTGCGCAGGCAATTCTATCATTGTTGACCCATTGTGACCAAATCACTCTCATTATCATATCTCAAAACATATGGGATTCTGCCGAAACTTAGATGCCATTGTGGATTGTTCAGAAATGCTTACTCCAATTAAAGTAAGTAAAATTGTTTTAAATACAGGCGAATATGAACCAACAATCATCTATTATAAAAAAACACCACAAAAAACCAACAAAGATTAAAGAGAATTGATAAATAATTTTGTGCTACAACGCTCATAAATAACAATTGTTAAAGCTGTTATAGCAACTGTTTCACCCCCAAATTCATTTGTTATCCTAAATCCTTATCAAAAGCATAAGCAGCACTCCCACAACCACCTAAAGCGACCCTCTCCAACCACCTAAAAATAAAAGTAAGGACTTTCCATCAAACGTTTTTGATTGTTAACAGTTTTGCAACCCCATTATATAAATCGAAAAATCATTCTTGGGAAATCCTCTCAAAAACATCGCCCTAAGCTACCGCAAAAGAAAATGCTTATCGGGGGTTGATATAGAGAAAAGGAAGGAAGGAAAAGCGCTCTCTCGATACAAGTTTCCCACCCATCGACCCCCCGTTCCTTGCCCCACAAAATAAACCAGCTACATTGAAAAAGTATTTGGTAAACAAAACAAACAAACAGAACAAGAAAAATGATCCATTCCCTCTCGATCGAGGAGGAACTTAAGGGTGTTTGAGGATGTTGAGAGGATAAAAAGCATCCCTTAGTGTCTGTCTGTGAGTTGGTGTTTCATAGAGAGCAGATTTCTCTCGGGGGGGAATGTTTCAAGTTGATTTTAAAATCGTTTTTTAAATATTTTACAGAAATTATGGCACTTTCGCTTTTTTTTTAGGTTTTTTAGGGGTCTTCTATTGAGCTTTTGTTAAAAATCATACCGCAATCACCCATCATCAATAAACGACCCCCGGTGCGGCACTTCTTCTTATCTCGATGAATTTCGCATGAATTCACAAAAAATATTTTTGCTTCGTTTTTTTTTTGAGTAACAAAAAAAAGGAAGCGACAATTTTTATCTTTTTTATCTTGCAAGTCACTCTAAATGCTGAATGGAAGCAGTCCTTGCAGAAAATGTAGAAAAAATAAATAAAGAACGGAACGAAATAAAAAGCGAAGCATTAAATTGGTCCTTGCTTTAGAGAGAGAGAGAGTCTGAGAGGCCGAGCTGGGAATTGCTACTTAGACCCATAAATTATTGAGCAAGAAGCCAGCAATTTCTTGCCCGATATTTGTCGTTAATAAAATATATTTTATGGCAAACAGTCGTGGGCTTTTCCCTTTAGGCAATCCTCCCTTCAAAGTCGCAATGTCGTCCTTGAAAATTATATGCCTTAAGAGCACGAGGAGCGTGTATCTAAATTTGTCACCAGAGCTGCGCTAAGAGCAGGGGAGGGATGTATTAAGCGTTTATATGGTCTGTAAATTATTACGCTTGACTTGTTGGGGGGAGAAGAAGGGACTTAAAGTAACTTGGACAATTGATAAATGCCATTATTATTTGCTTTGTTTGCTGAGATGATAAAAAAATAAAATCCATGATAAACTGGATTTGGTTTAGTTGATTTGATGAACTGGAGTCGAAGTCCAAAGAGTGTATTGACCGAACATTTATTAGATACTTCTGGACTGAGAACTCCCTAAATAACAAAAAATAAAGGAAATATTTAGAAGAATATATAAAAAAATTAAGAAAAAAATCTTGCGAACGCCTCACTATAATATTGATTGAAAGATAACAACCCAAGCATATGGAACGAGTTTCTTGGTAAGAAACCAAAAAATGAGTAGAGACGGCAGGAAAAACACACATGTTTGATAGGATTACATCTTCCTCCGTCAAATTGGACGAAAAATTGAGTTATTAAGTTCGATCCACACATATCCGTGTCAGTACAGCACAGATGCTTTCCGTATCAGTGCCTTCCGTGATGAATTTTTTACTGACATTCAAACAATACCCCGTTTCCATATCAGTACCCAATGTTCAATTGTTTCTGTAAATATGCGAACTCGGAAAGGAAGTTAATGCATCAGAAACATAAAGAGTACAGAATGCCAATGGATTGCATGGCGGGGTATACCCAGAAAGAAATCACATGCCTCGACTTCGCCAAAAATCGCTTAAACGTTTTGGGAAAATGGGTTTTTCACCCAGAAGATCAAGCAAGAGATATTTGGTCAAAAATATACGGAAAAGGCCTGGAAATTAACCAACCACGAGCTCTTTTCGCCATACCATAAAACATGACAAAAGTTCAATGATGTTTTGGTGGGGATGCATGTCGACAACGGAGTCTACAATGAAAAGCAATATTTGGAAAAACGTTCTTATATATTAGGTCCTAGACCTTCCAACAAGATAATGACCCAAAACATATAGTGAAGTAGTGATGAGCAAGACTGGTCTTGCATTTTTCCCTTTCTTTGCACATTTAGCAAAACTAAAGCTAGTCCAAGACAAGCCAGGACTACAGAAAAGTGAAAGATCAAGATAGCAAGACTTTTGGATCAGTGCCAAAAGACTTGCAGTGATGAGCAAAAGGTCCTGCAAAAAGTCTTGCAAGAATTCTTGCAAAAAGTCTTGCAGAAAGTCTTGCAGTCTTGTGTTAGTCTTGCTAAATGTACAAGACAAGACTTTTCGCTAATCACTGTAAGACTTTTGGCCCTTAGTGATGAGCAAAAAGTCTTGCTAAGTTCATTTTGCAGTCTTGTCTTGCCGTTGTCCTGTATTGTCTTGGTCTTGTTTTTCTTGCTTCCATTCTTGCTCATCACTACAGCGAAGATTGTGAGAGAATGGCTACTCTACAAGGTCCTTAAGCGACTTGACTCTCTTCTACCATCTTCGTATTTTAATCCCATAGAACTTCTATGTTAATTTTGAAAGGAGTTCTCGAAACCCGTTACCTCCATGGAAAGGCGATTTGATGTCGTCATAAACCCAAAAGGGGGTCTAAAAAACCACTAGAAACTCATTTCTAAAACTTACCAGCTCCTTAACTTAAAAAATACTCATTTATTCAATAAGATATTCTTATTTCAACTACAACGAATTCACTCACCCCAGAGCGAAGAAATCCTTGCTCGAAAATAATTTCAATATCCTCTTATGTACAAGGATGTTCCGGTTGCCAGCAGTGCAGCCACACTGCACGCTACCACTTCACATTTCCATTCTAGTTTCACGACCTTTGAATTGATAATTTGCAAATTTGGCAACAATTCAAGATTATTCACTAACAGGAAATTTTCCAGATGCTCTTGCATTGTGATGAGTTATTTATTGGTGAAATTTAATTTGTTTGTTATTCACAGAAAGAAAAATTTATTTTTATGTTAGATTTAAATTTTTAATTGGAGGGGTTTTATTTGAATAATCTTCAGACAGGCACTTATATTCATCTTAATTTAATATTTGGTATATTTTTTTCCTAGTATTTATGTACATGTGAACACGGCTCTTTGCTACAACATAAAATACCAGACCTCAAAAAATAATTAGAAAAATTCTTTTTACAGACGGATTTTCGACGAGTCATTATTCTCGAAACTGGTTAGTCCTTCTGTTGTTAAAACCCTCTTCTTTCTTCTTATAAAAATAATCATCTACTACCTCTGAGAAATTTTTTAGAAAAAATAAATCCTTTTTCCTTTATTTTTTTTGTAAAGATCTTCTTAAGAGGTGTTAATCCGTTCATACCAGGCATCATGAATGTATTAAAGAGTTTCCATAAGCGAAACCGTTGTTTTTACTGGTGATTTCGTTACAAGCATCTTTTTAGTCAACTATTGCGATTTTTTAATGTTCTGCTGTAATACCTTTCTATCTATGACAGTGGGAGATGTAGAACAAATGACTAACCCATCTTTTAGCATTTGGCATTAACCAAAAGATCTGAGATGTAATAGACACCACCACCAATGACAATTGTATGTTGACTGTTCAAAAATGGCGCGCAATTTAAAATGACATCTCTTGTTGAAAGACTATATTGTCGAACAATCTTTATAACTGATCCAGCGTGATCGAAAATATTTTTAAAAAATTTGGAGGAACTTTGGAGGCAATTTAAATTTAGCATACATAACTGGAAACTGAGCAATTTTGTCAGCTCTTGGGAGCCACAATTTGCCCAGCACTGCTCTAGAACAGAATAGGGAACTCGACGTCTATCGAGATCGTAGGTTTTGTTAAATGGTTGTTTTCACAGAAATTCACGTTTCCTGTATTGGGAGGAAGGCGATTTCATACTCGATAATCGTTTCTTTCTGTGTATGTTACATCAGTATTAGAGTACGCCTCATGGTACCAAATTTCGCGTTCTTACATGCAACTCTCTTCTATCTTACGACTAGAACGTTCTTGTTCCTTCTAAGAGGTTATTGGGTTCAAAAGCACCACAACCGCCACTTGGGAAGGGATTTATAAGCTGGTAGCGTTCACAAAGCTCGACAGTGTTCAATGCAATCAGTTTCCAAAGAACTTTTGCTAAAAACGGTATGATACTAATAGGACTTGATTTTATCATTAACGTCGATTTTCCTAGGGTAAACGTTCACAACATTCAACTAGACTACGACGATCAGTGTTAGTAAAGTTACGGTAAGTAATTATTTTGGCAGGTTGAGATCCAACTGGAATATTATAGGAGACATAATATATCATGGTCTAGGAAATTTTCCGTATTACACAAGCCAGGCGGGCAAAAGACAGATAATAAGGAGTTCTAGGCGTCTTCTACCTAACAGAAGACACACTCCATGCATAAAAACGGCTAAATTTTAATTGGTAAAATCTATGCAAATCAGGGATCAACATTTTGTTGTCACCAATATTATCACACTAGCGTTAATTTTAAATCCTCTTTAAAAATTCATTCACAGCTTAAATAAAGCCATTTAGGCTGCCAAAACGACTCCCTCTACGCTCCTGCTCCCCACCTTAATACAGCCATAAAAACCCCCCCCCCCCCCAGTATTTCACAATTACTTTTAACCAACCACAAAATCCACCGCAACATAATTAACTTCCCCAAAAAGTCCTTAACCCAGTTTTTTGTTATGAAGATGAAAAAACCGCATTGAGAAAAAATACGATAGCATCACATCACATATAGCTGGATGTCATCATATGGTAGCCAGGCCCCCACCCACCCAGCCCCAAGGCGAGATCTCGCCCTCCGCCCCCATCCAGGGAGTCTCTCCGACACATATCCATTAAACGTCTACAATTTGTATCTTTGTATCTTTCTATTACAGCAAAACAGCGATGAATAACAGATATCCTTGAAAATTTGCCCTTTTTGCATTAGAATTTGTGAATATTACACATAAGCAGCATCCCGGCACAGGATTCGAAAATGGCGGTGGTAGGGGCGCGAATGGAGCCGTCGGGGGCGGCGGCGTCTACCCATCTTCCGGCAGGGGATTCGTACGGCGCTCATGTATGGCACAGAAGAAAAGGGTCTTATGGCGGCGAAAGCTTTGAATAAAAAATTGGGATAAACCTTTCAGAAGATTAGCCTACATATAAAAATGATAAATCATGTGTAAAACATCGCCATATACATTCCGGGACGACGCAGTGGAGTCAGTGGCGGCCTCCGTTTTTCCTCTGTTTATTATTGATTAGGCCCCATCGCACTTTGGATTGTTTTTTGCGCCATTTCACATTCAAATGTGTTTTT
The DNA here is from genome assembly GCA_949987705.1 of Thereva unica. NCBI lineage: Eukaryota > Metazoa > Arthropoda > Insecta > Diptera > Therevidae > Thereva > Thereva unica. Next base: position 87,898,369 of record OX465285.1, read on the forward strand.
GGGGAAAACAATCTCGGATTTGAGCTCGAGAAAAATTGAGGTTAATATAAAAATGATTTCGTTCCTTCCGTTCTGCCACGAGAACACCACGTGCGAGGGCGGAGGGGACAAGATGTATTTTTGGCCAAAAGGTGTCGAATAAATGGATTTAGAGTAAGTTCTGATAGCGAATGGTTAAGTGAATCAATCGATTTATTTTCGAGATTTTATTTGGGCTTGGGATGACGATAAAAATATACTGCCACTTTCTGTTGTTGTTGTGCATATGGGAGAACAGAGCCACCTTCGCCCATAAATTTGATTGTTTTAGGCTCAATTCACTTTAAGCCAAAGCCGTATAAATTCTTTTTAGATTAAGTTAATAATTTTTGGTAATAAATCAAATAAGGTGGATTTAGGTGCTTTTGTGAAAGATGAGTTGTAACCGAAAATAGTATCGTGACAATATGAGATTATTTTTAGACAAAAAAAAAAAAATTCATTTTTTGATGGGGGGCTAAATTACATTAGGCAGCTTCATTTTCTTCCTAGAAATTTTTACCAATGCAAAGACCACAAAGGTCTCAATATACGACCGATCCAAAATGCCAAGTCCATTGGCTCGAGTCGAACATTAGAGAACCACTCACGATCATTGCTGGACCCAGTCAGTCAATTCCAGTCCAATGAGCTTCGGCTTTATTTGTGAGCTTCAGCTTAATTTCAAGTCTGTAGCTTGCGCTCCTTTAATGGACAAGATTATACATAAATGACTCGGCGAGCAAATAAATGGCTCAATATTTCGGCCACATAAATTTCGCAGCTATTGAAAATCCAACGTGGCTCTAGACCACGAGTCCATCCGAGTTTCCCCAAAACAAGGCGAAGTTCGTTTCATATAGTGCATTCTTGTCGTAGTTGTGACGGGTTAAATATCATAAACAATTATGACAACATTAATCTTGAGTACGACCGGAGCGTCGTTTTGTTGCAACTCATGTACCTTGATTGTGCATTGGTTGTTTGGACAAGTGTGAAGGATGCTTAAAGCCATTCTGTGGAATTTAGGAAGCTTAACAGTGATCTGATCTCCATTCTGAAGATCTCTTTTAAGTCTTCCAAAACGTAACTGCCTGAAGTGGGCTTCCTGGCTTTAGCTAAAGCCGAGCACTTACACAGGAAATGAACAAGTGTTTCTCTCTCGTTCGTCTCCCCGCAGCTACGACAACAGACGTTGAATGGAATGTCCAACTTGGCAGCATGGTCTCCTATGACCCAATGTCCCATGATCATCGATGGCGTTGCAATATCTCGTCGGGGTGAATTTAAGAAGCTCTTTCTTTTTTCTTTGTTATAAGTCGGCCAAGTCGCCCTAGAGATAATGCAGGCCTTATAGCGTCTTTGACTCCACCAATTAGGCTGCTAACCATCTCGGTCTCCGAGCTCTGGAGAGAGACTCCCTGCTTGGCTAAGTAGTTGGATTTCTCATTCCCCTCAATATCCTATGACCGGACACCTCGATGAGAGTCACGTTGTGCTTTCTACCAAGCCTTTCTACCCAAGCTCTATATCTGTGTAATATAGTTTAAGCATGCCTTGTTTGGCGTAAATAAATAAATAAATAAATAAATAAATAAATAAATAAATATCGTTCCACTAACTTCGAGCACATCATAACTGAATCCAGAACTTTTATAGAGGCTTGGCTGTCTATGAAAATTCCAATACTACATCCTTGTATAGGTTCTAAGTTCATTGTCTGGCAGGTCTTCAGTACCGCCAGCACTTCAGCTTGAAAGACACTAGCGTTCACCGGGAAGTGCCAGCACAGTGAACTATTAGTGGTCTCTAGATAAACCCCTGCTGTTGCGCCCTCGTTTTGGAGTCGTCGGTGAATATTCGTACATCTAACTTTCGCAGGGCTTGACGTTTCTCCTCTCTCTTCTTGAGGGCAGATCGACGAAGAATTCCTTCTAGGGAGAAGGTAGTTTGTGATTGTAGCAACCATACCCTCGCTACACGAGGCTAGATCTATCATGTGAACGTCGAGAGCTTTCGTAGGGCATGTCCTCATGGCCTCTGTTGTCCCTTCTGTTATCGTTCTCTGGACCCTTCCCAACTTTATGAGGTTATAGGCAATGCTTAGCGCTGCCACCATATTAGCGACCCATACGTGAGATTGGGCGTACCACAGCTGTGTACGTCCAAAGGACCATCTTTGGCTTGAGACCCCATTTTTTGCCAAAAACCTTTTTATAGGCGTAGAATGCTATATAGGCTTTCTTTACCCTTTCGTCGATGTTCGTCTTCCAGTTGAGTTTAGAATCCAGTGCTAGACCTAGAAATTTCACTCTGGAGGACAAGGTGAGAATATGACCCTCCAACCTGGGGAGATTGAAGGTGGGAGTTTTAGTTTTCCCTGTAAAAAGCATGACCTCAGTTATTCGCGGATTGACTGCCAGACCGCAGCACTGCTGCCCAGCTGCCAACATTATGTAGGCATTCTTGGGTCAACCCAGGTTCAGCTTAGGTTCAATCCAGGTGAGGGTCGAGTTGAAACTCGAGTTGTGTTAGGGTTGACTGAACTCGATTTAGCTCTGCTACGTGGGTTGATGCGAGTTCAGCAGTTGAATTTAATTGACACCATTCACACAAATCACAAACAAAACACAGAGATTGTTTGTGATTTGTGTGACTGAAAATTAAACCCAACCTTAGCTCAACTTTTCAACTCATCATGTATTCGCAGTAATGGTGGTTGCAATTTCAGCTCAACCACGACTCAACTTTTCAACCTAGACATAAACGGGATAATTGTTAAAGGCCCCCATACACGGTCCAATTGGTTGTACAGCGAAGTGCGGTTGTACAACCAAAACTATCGATTGTGGGCCGGTCGGCCGATCAAAATACATTGCGCTTATAGGTTTGATGAAAATCTGGTTGTACAGCCAATTTGACCGTGTATGGGGGCCTTTAGTTGAGAAATGAGTTTCTAGAATATTGAGGTCATTTCTACGAAAAACAATATATTCACAAAAATCCCTGCAAACGTCAACAAGATGGTAAAGGCCCCCATACACGGTCAAATTGGCTGTACAACCAGATTTTCATCAAACCTATAAGCGCAATGTATTTTGATCGGCCGACCGGCCCACAATCGATAGTTTTGGTTGTACAACCGCACTTCGCTGTACAACCAATTGGACCGTGTATGGGGGCCTTAAGTTACACGGTCCAATTGGTTGTACAGCGAAGTGCGGTTGTACAACCAAAACTATCGATTGTGGGCCGGTCGGCCGATCAAAATACATTGCGCTTATAGGTTTGATGAAAATCTGGTTGTACAGCCAATTTGACCGTGTATGGGGGCCTTTAGGTTGACTATGAAACAACATAAAATATTAAGTGACAACTGAAAATTCTAAAATGCTTCTACACTATATCTTTTTAACCCTACAAAAAAATGCAAATGAAGACACATTATTTGAAGAGAAATATAACCTTTCCCCAATTTCTTGTACACATACCACTCTCGCTCTACCCTTTTTAGAAGAAGATGCTCTCAAAATCAACAAAACATAAGACGTAATGGGGACATCCATTTCATTGATTGATCTACGTGACAACAACTCCACAATAAATCTGTTCTAGCAAATATGGTAAGTAAGCACGTGATTTACGAGGTGAACCCGTAAAACCCTTCTTGGGGGATTTTGTTACCACTACCACCACAGCCAAAAAAAAAACGAGAAAAATACAAGTATAGCAAGAAAAAAGAGCACGAATCTAGGATTCCACAGAAAACATCTCAGGTAGGTATAGAAACAATTTCCCTTGTTTGCCTCGCCTAAAATCCATATTTACACAGCTCCAAGAAAATAACTTCGGAATCCACTGAAAGAGCCAAATTACACGACCTATCACTTTCCCAGACTCACTTTCCAATCACTTCCAATAAACCGGTTTTTTAGACAAGGGGGCGCAGGGAAGTGCATGTGTTGGTCTCACTTGTGAATCCAAGAAAAATTTCGGTCTCACAGCATATTACACTAACACAAGCATAACTTTCTTCGCTGGGACTGCGATAATTATAAGAATTTTTGTTGTTTTGTGCACAACCACATAGACAATAGAATTGTTACACGGAAAAGAGGCAGAAATTTAAATGCACCGTGTAATACTCAAATTTTACTCAGACAGGTTTGACGTGAGTCCCAAGTGAATGGCCGTGTAATTTCACTCAAAGACACTCCGACATAGTTTCTGAGTACACCGGATGTAATCCAGGTAGGTATGTTAAGCGTGCGCTACTTACTTTAATTTCCTGCATTCTGTTCTGGTCGTTCTCAATCGTGTGCCTCTTAACCTGAGGCTCCCCCTGCCGTCGGTCGTCGACATCGGGCGGCGGAGGCATCAGGTACGGATAAAAATCCATAATTCAATTTCCCTTCTTTCTTTGAGGGTTAAAAACAACACGAAAGAAGGGGCATGGTGCTGTGCGCTGTGGTATGTATGTTGTTGGCGCGCAAAAACGACAGGTGATACCATGATACCTTTAGCATTCGGGGCAACAACAGGAGGCGGCGGCGGCAGCAGCAGGCAATCATCTAATTCCCCGTTCCGTCGCGCAAAAAACCCCCATAATTCAGCCTCAGGGCCCGGTGCAGCCACGAAGCATGTGGTTGTTATTGTTGTGTGTTCTCTCTTCTTGAAAAAAGGTTTGCAAGCCCTGGCTATGCTAATTCTCTGTTTCCTGGAATTCCTTACTCTTTTTTGTGCTTGGAATTCCGACGTAAAAACCTTTCTTTTCGCCGAGCAGATGTTATGTTCACGGTTAAGTCCTTTTTTGCATTTTTTTGCCATATTCAGGACCTCTTCCTGCACCCTGCGAGTCCTCGTTCACTTGCGACGCTACAAGTTGGTGGGACCATATAATTTCGTCGGGGTCTTATTTGTCATAATTCAGATGCTATTTGGCAAATTGCTAGCCATTCTCGAAACCCAGCAAGGACGATGCTCTAAGTGTGATCTAAGCCGCCATGCATAGTTGAAGGACAATTTCAAGGAAATTCATCCTTATGTAAATAGCCGACAATAAGTCAACCTTTCACAGCATATTTTTTGGGTATTACTTTCCCATTCTTCTCCGCTACGCCGGTGATGGACCTACAAGGACCAGCAGCCGGGCGAGGGGAATGTAATTTCATCCTTGTATGTTCATTCGGGCATGGTGGTCCTGTTGCTCTCTCTACCTTCCATAGTACAAACGTCCGCCCTCCCGCAAGGCCAAATTCATAAGGATCTGGTGTAGAAGTGCCATCGGTGGAAGCCTCTCTCGAGATTTATTACCGATTTGGGCTAAGATGATGATATATATCAGACGGGCCAAAGAGAGGTGCGATGACCATGATAAGGGTGAAATTATTTATTATTTATTTATTTCAAGGATCTATCTAGGACGAGGTTGTGCTCTTATGTTGTGTGTGGCTCTTTCGGTATATGAAGAAAAATTTGTGGGATTCGTGGAAAAAAAACGGAGCAGAGAGTGAGTGAGAGTCGAAATTTATTTACGATTGGAAGGGATTTGTTACGATTTTTTTTATTACTTTTTCTGGCGATGCGGAAGTCCTCGAGAGAATTGAATGACTGGATTGGGACTGCAAGGAATTTATGGCTTTATTAGAAAGGGCAATGGTAATTATTCTTGAGATTTATTGGATTTTATTAAATATTAGTGCAAATATTTGATTGGAAGGTCAAGGACACTTCTCATTCATCTAGTGCAGCACTAAGGATCAATATGTAAGCTTTAATATGGATTACAAACAAAAATATACAATACTCCATCTATGGTACCAGATAAGTAACCTGGTTTGTATTTACTTTCCAAATTTGTCTATCTACTCAGAGCATATCGATCTGTTACTTATTGAAAGCTTAGAACAGTATAGGTAACAAAATACAACCTTTACGTAACCCATTTCAAATGTTGCTCCAAACGAATTCGTTCGATATTTTAGCGAAAAACTGCAAAAAATTGGACTCGATATCATTGATAACTGTTGTTATATGGCGTCTGGGATTTATGTACCCATATACCGTGTGATTTAACATAGTCCCACACGAAAACATCGAATGGCGTTAAACCATACAATCTCAATGGCTAGTTGACCTCCCCGAAAGGAAAATAATTATGCCGTCAAATTTTTCGCGCAGAAGTACCATTGTTGGATGCGTAATATGGCATATAACGAAATCTTGTTGAAACTTAGGTGGCGGTGAAATGGGCCTCATCGCTGAAGATGATTTTCTGCTCGAAATCGGAATCCCCATTTCAACTTCTCCAGATCGCTCTCGGCAATGCTCAACCCTGAATATGGTCGTTTACCTTCAATTTCTGGCTCAATTGAATTTTGTATGGGTGCAGATCCAAGTACCGACGCAAAACATACCAAGTTTAGATTTGCGAAATACCAAATTCGAGGAATTGACTGCCTCGGCTTGTATTGTATAATCTCGTTCACTTGCACCAATGTGTTCTATGTTCCTCACTTTACGACAAAATACGGGATTGTTTCATGAGCCGGTTGATTCAAATTTTTCCACCAAACGACGAATGAATAGAGTCGACCCAACATCCACCCATCGGGCCGTGCTGTAAGATACAAATCCTACATCTGCTCTCTTTTGGCCACGACTTTGGTATGGTTAGGTCAAGTTCAAAAAGGCCTCCATCAAACTTATCGCAGAAGACGAGTGAAGAGAGGTTCGACCCTTGGAACCATCGTAGGAACGTGACGCGCCTTGACAAAATTGGATCGCTACTATCATACCGATTACTCCACCGAAATAAAAGCACTCCTGCATTTACAACAGTTACCCCGTTTATGACTAAGTTCAACCCAGCTTGGACCCAGGTTGGACCCAGTCATAAAGGGCGGTCGAGTTTAAAACATTTTACCTATTTAATTTGAGGTTATGTTTTGATGTGAGTTCAACTCTATTTCAACCCAAACTGAAGTCAACTCGATATCATCTACGGTAGTCAAAATTTCAACCCAACCTCGACTCAACTTTTCAACCTGGTCATAAACGGAGTAAGTATTACGCCGGAAAAACCAGATTGGCCCACTCGACTCATTCCCTCTGCCTACACCCCCTTTACTCACACAAGCTAAGATCTCATTCATAAATAGACTAACCCCACTGTGGAACAGCTTCACACAGTCTGTATTGCGAACTCCTACAACATCCACGAGTTCAAATGCAGGGTTCTTCTCAATCTCCATAAAAACCCTCCTGGACCCCTCTAACCCCAAACCTATTCTATTCTTCGAACTAAGCTTACTACTAGACATTGGCACCATGATGTGACGGACCGGTAGAACAAAAGGGAATATCTGAGTTTAGAACTGCAAAGGAACCAGAAGTCAGATAAAAGCTCAACAGATATAACATTTAACTGGTTCTATTTTGTAAATTAGTAGTTTTGACCTCCATAGTCGATAGGGGATACGACGTACGACTGGCATCCCAGTGATGCAGATTCAAGTCCCTCTCAATGACATAGTTCTTAGTCCATGGTCCATTTATCATGTCTTATTATTTCTTGGTTTCTTTCTTCTACCATTGTGTCCAAGCATACCCAGAAAAATATCTCCTGTGCGATCACCAAAGTCAGCATTCTAACGCGATAGTATTGGATGGGCGTCAGTGAAGAAAAACCTATTTCAATTCTTCTGCCTACTGTCTGTACAACTAGAGCTTGCTATTCGTCATTGGACTCTCCGACAGAATCGTCGATAGTGCAAATACGCTTGTCTTTCAGCTTTAGTCTTCCCCATGAATATTTTCAAGTTTCGGGTTAGACCAAATATGGCATCTCGCCGGCTCAACTGGTTAATAATGGGACACCAAAGCTCCGCTTATGTCGGGTCTGAACCTTTGCTGGTTAGTTGAATTCACTTGTTTCAGGAGCCATAACACTCCAACTAGGGTTTCTCCCGCTAAACCCGACGTTTGCGTCTCTGGCTCAGCCGGCAGAGGGTAACGAAATTGCGAAACGAAGCCCCGTTACAAAATGTTGTTGTTTTGATTTTTGTTCTGTGAAAAGAGTGTATTTCTTCGCCGATATCAATCAACAAATTTTCTGTGTTCCAAATGTGGTTTGCATGCAAATCTTTCTCCAATATTCACCACAACTGAGCTAGAAAATCCTAATTACAGAAAAACGACTTCGACATCAGCCACACTTTCACGAACAGCATCATTATTTGTATTCAAACGAACACTTTTTGTTCGGGCTGACCTTGGTGGATCAAGAACAGAACCAGTTTCTTGAGATTTTTTCACTAATCTTTCAAACGTCGATTCATTGAAAGAAAAAGTCACGAATTTTGCGATAGGCATTTTTTAATGATTGCAAAATTTCGTCATAAGTTTCGATTATGTCTATCAGTTGGCCGTCCATAGTTCAAATTTCCCAACCCAGTGTTATCTTGCCGGTAGTTATTGATCTACCCTTTACAATCTAAAAAAAACTCCTATTTGTTTATATTCAAACCACAATCCCATAACTTTTTCACCTTAAATCAAAACTAAACTAATATTTTCCAACGATAAACAAAAAAATTAAGACATAATTGTCTTTTTGCCCCTCAGAATCTATTTTTATAATCATCAAACGCGGCGTCGTCATCGTCAGCAGCTATTAAAGCATATGAAAAAAAATTAGAAAATAAAATCAAAAACAAAATCTGATCCCATCTGACATCGATTTACGTCAGATTTTCACTGATAATTGTCTTTAGTTAATTGCTTCATCAATGATTTCCCGCTGAACTCGTCAATGTCGCCAATATCACTGATCTTCCCGCAATTCTGCTTAGCAGAAAAATCGACATTTCTAAGCAGCTGCAATCAGCCGCAAATTTCCTTATGATCGTGATCATATCAAAAGCTCAATGATCATTTCAAATGATGCAAACAAAATGCTTTTGAGAAAAAAATAAACTAAAGAAGCTTGGCGCTGGCAATAATTAAGTTTTTGTAAAAATAGACAAGACTCCGAGGCGGAAGCTTTCTTTGTTTTTGATCGTTGTTTTGGGGTCAGTATTGCAAAAAGGACACAGACGAATCAGAATTTGCGCACGTGATCAGTGATTTCTGTTTTTGTTTTTTTGTTTTCTGAATTTGTAACGTAGCAAACTCGTTCTAGGTTTAAACTGGATTTCTTTTTCGGGGAACGATGATAAATGAAAGAAATCGAGTGATCGTACGAACGCACCTATTTTGTTTGGGGATTTAAAATACAGGCGTGTTACGTAGAGTCTTAGGAGGTTTTTGTTATAATTTCCCAGAAACTGATCTTGCATTCAAAAACAAAACTAAAGAGGAATTAAACAAGTTTCGAAGATCATTTCGTTGATCGTTTATTACTTCAAAGTATTCACCTAGCCTCAACTCAAAACTAATTATTTTATTCTAATTTTAACACACCCACACCAAAACATTGGCCGTAAGCATACAATCTAAAGTAAGTCAGCACGTGCCTCAATAATAACAAATATCATTTGAATTTTGCGACATATTTTACCATTTGACATATTCCTGAAATTTGGCATACTCATATGTCATCTGGACACATGCAAACTTAATCATGGAACGTTTCACAGGAAAGAGCGCGTAGAAATCATGCAATTTGTTTTTAAGACATTTTTTCGCATTTTTCTATTACGGAAGACACGTCGAAAATTACTTTGAAAAATTCCCTGAAAATCGCGTGCTGGCACCTGAGACAACAATTCGTAACGTAATCGGTTATTTTGTTGCGACTGTAGTTTAGTTTGTAATTGGAAAAGAAGTGGAAGGCTTCAGGTAGAGAAAGTCTTGAGTAACAGTCGAAAACATCGATTAGACAGCGATCGCCACACATGGGCTTCAATAGAAGCAATATACAATGAATAAGCAATGTCAATAAGCAAATATTTGTCGAATTTGAGATTCAATAAATCCGAGTGAGAGAGTATTCTCAAAGTGTAAAAGTGATCGAGTGATAAATCGAGTGATCCAGGAGCATCTTCTGTTTGATCAGAAAACGTCATTGAGTGTTATTTGTGTGAAAATGACGAACTGAGGACCGTCTCCTTCAATAGATAACGTTATCGAGCCGTTTTTTCGACCTTTCTGGTGGAGTAAACTGGACGACTCATGGCCGAAGTCGAACAATGAATTCACTTCATACGAATTTTTGAGACGCCTCGAAGGGGTTATGTGAATTAGCCATTGAAATCTTACGATTTAACCATTTGGACTCGAGGTTAAGTCAAGTGATGTTCTACGTTAATAATCTGTAGCCTTAGCGTAGTTCCTAAACTTAAAGAGGGCCAAATTCTGTGTTTCTAAGAATGTTAGAGAACAAAGAATATGTTCTCCGCATGATAATTGGCTCATAAAAAGAGGAAACTCCTGCTAAACCTATGAAACCCCTACTGTTACTGCTGAAAAAAATGAACTCCTACAACATCCAAGAGTTCAAATGTAAGGTTTAACGTCCCATCTTCATGCATCCTCCAGACTCCCTTGACCTATCATATCTTTTTTCTATCTTCGAGCTACCATTAAGCTTGCAATGGCCAGAGGTATTGTGCCTGCATGGCCAGAGGTATTGTTGATGAAGAGCGCAATGATGACTATAACATCTGCGAATGGTTGAATATCGCTTGTGAAGATACTATTCTCTCTATTAATATCTGCTCACAGTTCATTAACTTTTTTGGAAACTTATTTCTCTCGAGTAAGCTATTTTTTATAAAGCAAGTCTGCAAAAGGAAGGTGTACATATATCAATTCTTTCTTTCCAACACTTTTCAACTATTTGTCTTGTCTCATTATGAAAATCTGGCCTGTTGTCGGTTTGTTCTTTCTAAATACTGCTTGGTTTTAGTCTCCTTAAGGGGGTCAACCTGTGTAAAAGCGGTATTTCGAACGCTTTTTTGGGAATTTTTATTAGGAGAAATAATTTGAATATTGGAATAAGTTTAATGTTATTTTAAAGGTTTATGTTTTTATTATAACTGTAAATTTTTCCAAAAGTGTAAACCGAAGGCTTATATTTATTGAGGCCATTGAAAGTGACGTCCTCAAAATAGAATACCGAAATTGCGTGCAAGATTCCGCTCGAACCACTCATCTGAAACACAAAAAGTAAAAAGGATTTTATTTGTGTTTCTGTTGTCGAGGTACTGACGTAGGATTTTGACGAAATTCAAAAAATTGAATAAATGGCAGTACATTTCATAAAAATTTAGCATTTTTTTGCCTTTTTTCCATAAAAAAAAGGCTGTAAAATAAACAAATAAAAAGATATCGAAAAACCCCTACGTGGGTACCTTCATTTATCTCTATTTATGATTCTGTCAAAATTTCAAGTTGATCTGTTGAGTAGATAATCTTTAATCCTGCACGCAAATTTCAAAAACATGGTTTCGAGAAAAACGCGTTCAAAGTTTGGAGACAACAGAACTTAGTATTCTAGACTCAGCGCCCTGTCACGTTTGAAATAAGTCGAATTCGGGAGAAAATTTTTGGGACATCATTCTTCACATCTTCAAGATGCAAAAAAAGTAAAAAAAAAGATTTTTCGAAAATTTTACACAGGTTGACCCCCTTAACAAAATATGTGAAAGTACTGCGCAAGATGTGTTCAACAACGTGATTAGTCTGTAGCATTTGCAGATTTTCCATTCTCCTTTTTGGTGACCTGGGACAATTGTACCTAGAAGCAATTTTTTCGACATTTTTTTGCTTCTATATAGTTTGAAAATCACACTATATGTAATGAATGCATGGTATTTACTTATTACCACAATTTTTCAATATTTCTGTGGGTATACCATCGGAACCTGGAGCCTTATGATTTGCGAGTTTCGCAAGTTTGAATTTTCTTCTATTTTAGGTTCTGGTGCATCGTTTTCTCAGTCATCTATACTTAGGTTATCTGCTTGTCCCTGTATAGGATTATGTTCTCTTTGAAGTAGTCTCTAAAGTGTTTCTCCCTTAGCTCAGAGGTGCTTTACTGCAAATTGCCGTATTTTTTTGCAGATTTTCGCAAAGAACGCGATTGCCTGAACTTGGATTGAAGTAACTTCGGCTGTATCTGTCAAATTCGAATGCAGAATGAGATTGCACTTGCAGTGAAATCATCGGGAATTGCATCAAAGTTACTTGATGGGGACGTACAGAGCATTCATTACCCAAGCTCCCATCGAATTTGAACCAGATTTGACTCCCCTATTGCCACAGTCCTTAAAACATGCAAAATTATAATTTGGGACGAATGCACTATGGCCCATAAAAATCGCCAATTAATTGGAAGCGCTCTGACGCTACTTGCAAGGGATTTTCGCTCAACTTTACCTCGATTAACGTCTGCAAACGGAGTGGCACTTTTCTTTTCGAATGTATCCATGGATGCTTATGACAAAAGCGATTTTGAGATTCCCAATTGTTCTGGCGCACGCTGTTCTATTGGCTTATGAGTACAGCTATTGGCTTATGAGTCGCACCGGGTTCCAGCTAGTCCTTAAAAACTTTTTCGTATCCCTTCGTTGTTTTGTGTACATAACACATTGTCGCTTGCTTCTGTAATTTTTTGTTTTATCGAGTTTCACATCAGTATTCATTTCCACACTCCTTGTTATTTCCTGATAATATTCTTTCATATTCTTGTATTGTATTTTTTCATATATTAATTTTTCTATGTCCCAATGTGTCGGTTTATATTTTTCATATGTCTCCCTAATAATCCTTGAAAATATAGTCAATATACCTACAAAATAGAGAAGTTTAGAATATTACATATGAAATAGATATATTTCAACCAATAACTTGTAGCATTTCGATATTATCATTAAGTTCAGTTATGTAATCCACCATTTAATCGAGATCCACGTTGGTTTAGGAATTCAGACGTCATTCTACCATTCCAAAGGTATGTGATTCGATTCCAGAGGGCGCTATAGTCTTTTGCCTTTTCATTTTTAACATCTTGATAATAATTCTCTTTCCGTGTCTTCAGTATATAAAGAAATTCCATCATTGTTCGCATGGACATAAATACACTAAATAAGGTAGACATCTCCTATTGGATCGTTACGTCAGCGTTCTGATGGTATATGATATTTGATAGCAGCAAGTGTGATATAAAACTGCATGTTGACGTTAACAGCTAGGACATTCTATTCTCGACTATATCTTGCATGATGTTCGACATTGCACTTGGAACAAATTGCATTGCAGTTAGAACAATCGACAATACAAAGGAGTTCACCTCTAAGCTTTAGTCTTTCACATAGACGGAGCTCTAGTCTAGTCATTTTCTTACAGTAGACGTTCATAATCGTCAACTTTTATAATTTTAGTGAACTCGTTCGGTGTCGATTATGACATGCACTACGTTGTCTTAATTATAATTGCACATTTCGTAATGATTTTCTTCCTCGACAGTTTCACATGTTTCGCTGGTATAACACTTGTGTGTTTTTTGCTTTATTCTCGTTTTAATTGAGCCATTTAGAAAACTTTCATGTTTAACTTCCTCTGTAAGTGCACATTTATTAGTCTAAAATAAAATTGTTTGAGTTAAGTAAATTTCTTAAATAAAATTTGGTCAAGCAACAAATTACAATTACAAATTTGCAATTTACTTAAAGAGATTTTTTTTTTAAATTTAAAGCAATTTAAATGTGACTATAAAATTTTAATGTGGTTTTCGTGTGTGCCAATTGTGGTACTTTCGTACAAAACATTTTTAGCGTGGGAAATTCCAAATTTGCACAAACTTTTCGATCAAATTCCCGCAAGTCAACAAGGAGTGCCCGAATGGCCCCGATCCATAACAGCAACAACTAAGGAGCAGCAGAGCTACACATTAAATAGGATTGACTTATCTCTGAAATATAGTAGCCCACATAATGTCTGAAGGAAGCCAGAAACACTAATTGTAATGTGGCATTAAATCTGCGTTCAAGGCCCCACCATCGCAGACTAATCTGGAAACAATCAAATTAAGTTCCCCCATTTATGCTGGTCAATAAACCACAAGACACTCTGCCCAAGAATCTTGTAAGCAGAGCCCAGCAACGACACTCTGTGTAATGCCATTATGCTGTGTGCTTCGTCCACCATAGCCAACGGCCGGGCAGTAACTCTCTTGAAGCTCATAACCAACCATCGAGCTGCTGGTCAATAATAGCCATAAAAATCAGTAGACAAAAAGAAATTTACTTCAAGTGCACACACAGGTAACACCAGGTAGAGGAGGCACCACCGCCATTCGTGGGGCTCCTTTTCATTCAGAAGAAAAACACTGCGGAGCTCTCAGGTCGCGGCTAGCACGGAGGAGCATGGCAGTCGCGCCGAGGTAAATTTTTTAAATATCTCCCCAACAATGAGACCGGATGAATGGAATCAAGTACGGCAGGTGATTCTTTGGCTTCTTTTATTTACGGTTTGCTGATTCCGAATGTTTCGGTCTAATTGGAGCTCCACATCGCTCCGCGGAGCCCCAAAGCGAGTCTTTAAAAAAAAAATTTTTCTCTGTATTTTTTTTGTTCATCTTTTGCCGAAGTAATTTTTTTTCGAAATGCTGTGATATCTGGCATTTATACACTTTTTTGAGGTACCTTGAAGAGCGTGTGATGCGCTTACGATTACGAAATGTGTGGAGTCTCAGGGAAGACCCTCCAGTGGAGCTGAGAGCTGTATGTGGATGGGATGTGGTGTTTTTCATGTTAAGCCATTGAGAAAGATTTCAAGATTTTTGGCCGAAATCCACTAAATTAACTTTTGTTTATGTTCAATTATCTTGGGGGGCTTTTGTTCTTGCGACAGATTTTTACAGGTGGATAACTTAATTTGAAGGAAATGAGTTTGATTTGATGTCAGACGCACATGCAGAGGTACAAAGGATGAAGCCACAGACAACAAAAGCGAAAGTTGGGGCATCACATCTGCGGATATACAATAAAAGGTATTTCAATTTTTTTGAAGGGATTTAATTATTGTGAATATCCTCTAAACCTTTTTTAAGGAGTGAGGGGACAACCCACATGGTGAACACTGCGGCCAAGCTAGGCCTATTGTGTACGTATCCCACTAGCGGAACACACTATCAGCTTTCCGGACGAAAGCAAGAAGGTCTTTAATTGACGAAGACCGGACTTGAGCAGGGCTCTAAAACTCTCTAACAGGGTTTCGAACCCAAACCGAACCTGAACCCGCTCCGGTTCAAAATTTCTTTTTAAATAATGTGAACCCCAACCCGTACCTGAACCCAATCAAAAATTTGGTTCAGTTTCCTTATTTAACTCGATACCCAAGTAACCGAACACAAAGCAGAGCGAGACCTCATTTTTTCTGGTCAGGCTCTGGAGTACGTCAAAACACCCAGCAACTATTTTGGAAGAAAACTTCCACGTTGAGAATGCCTTGATGGCCGCTTGGCTGTTTTGATTTTAATGTTGACACCTTTCAGGCCTTTCTCAAGGTTGAGCCTAGCACAGGTCTCAATGGCATGCAATTCAGTCTGGAAAACACAGGGCCACTTACTCATTGCACACCTTGGAGTTGGGTCCTGCGACACCAGCCCCTGTGCCATGTTCCATCTTTGGCCCGTCGGTAAACCAGTGGAGATGTTTTGGATCCTCAGGAAAATAAATTCCGGTCCGGGATAATCGCCCTGAATTTCTTTTGGAGTCGCAGTTCACCAACCATATGATCGGATACTCGGCAAATGAAATTTTTGGGATCGTGTTATGGATATCCATGAGTAGTGCCAGTTGGATGAGATCTGAAGTCTCAAGGCACTTATGGCGGTCTCCATAGCAGCTGTGGGGTAGGTCCGCATAGCTCCGATCTAATTCCAAATATTTGACTGAGTCTGAGTACTCAAATGTGGCATCCTGGATGCAAATAGGACCTAGGTCCATTTTTTTAGCGTTGTAGGTCCACTTTTGTAGCCAATTTAACCTTGTCACGGTCGAAGATGTTCCCAGAAAGTCTACGGGAACAACGGTCTGCTACACTCAGGATAAGCGGTCTGCAGGATTGACCCACAAGTCCCTGGAACTTAGACCAGTTGGTTTTCTTAAGAACCAAAGAAGAGGTGCGGCTATGTGGGAGGCCCACAATGTCGAATTTAATGTGCAGATGATCCGACAGAGAGACCCCGTCCACAACACGCCAATATTCAGTTCTATTGGAGAGAAGCCTTGTAGTAAAGGTGAGTTCAAGCACCTGCTCTCTACTAGCAGTGACAAAAGTGGGTTTGCATCCCCTTTATGCAATATCTATTTTATTCATAACGAAAAAATTCTAGAAGACCTCCCCCTTTTCGTTTACATCGGTACTCCCTCAAATGGATTGGTGAGAATTTGCGTCACAGCCGATGGCGAATTGCTGGTTCGTCTTGCGACAGAACTCAATCAGTTCATGAACCTCCTGGGGTGGTACTATTGCTACATCTCCCGGAAAGTAGGCGGACGCAAGAGCGATTTCTTGGAACCACCGAGATCGCCACTAGATTTTTAGAAATAAAGTTGGTAATGGAGAGATGAGTGACTCGATTATCAATTAAAAAGGTAGCGCGAGGTGCCCCGCATCTCCGATCATATACTAGTTGACGTGAACCGGTGGTAAGTCCTCTGACTTTGCCATCGATTACCCAAGTTAAATAAGAACAAGGGTAAGATGACACTCCACAAAAGTCTTGCACACGGTGGAGGCTGTCCTTTCGTTCGCATGGTGCAAGTTTACTTGGAATGCCCTTCTCTAAATCTTTGTAAAAATAAATGTTACACTCCACTTTCATAATTTTCAAATTTGGGTTAATCTCTCCCTGAATAGAAATCCACCATCTAATATTAGAACGTTCATTCTAACTTCCCACTCCAACTAATACTATATACCATCGCTACAGAATGACGAAACACATACCCTCCTCTACAATCCCCACAAAAGTAATGATTTCTTTTTTAATAAACCCAACAGAAGTACACATTCCTTAAGAAATATAGACCTACATAAATAAATATTCCTTAAAAGGTTTATTAACGAGAAAATACTGCACAGAGTTCGGGTTCAATGGTATTTGATTGATTATTCAGATTAGACTACGCATTTTCGTAATCGTAATGAGTCCTTTTTTAGCAACATGCGTGACATTCTCTACCCAGATTTACCCAGTGACGTGGAATCTTATGACAAATTTGATTTGTGCATGACGACGATTACGACGAGAGGTATTCAGGTGAAAAAATTTGTTGTTTGATCAATGGTGGAATGAAGCATCACAATTTTTTTTAAATATTGTGAAATGTAATCGGCAAAGTGTACGTACATGGACAAATTAAGTGAGAAGATGAGTTTCAGTATGAAGAAGTAAGTTCATTGAAGGTATTGCGTTTGGCAAAATTTTCATTGATTATAGAGCATGGGAAATAGTTCTATGAGACCTTGTAGAAAGACATAAAAAGTCTTAAAAATTTCAAAATTGGTGCTATACAGGGTGAGTATTAATGTTGCCATATGCTTTGTATTAATTCCTTGGGCTGTCGTAATAAATATAACAAAACGGTCCGTCCATCCCTTTATAATTTTTAATAATAGTGCTGAGTTTAAGTGCTGCTCCATACTATAGTAGTCCACCGTTACAGGGTTACGATGATATTTTTATCTAATTTTTAAGAGACTCATAATAACTCGAATTGAGAAGGAGAAGTTTTCAAGTGTAGACTTAGCTGCCATAAAAGACTAGACTTTCTACGGTAAAAGCAAGGTATACTTCTATCCAAATAGTATGACGCCTCCAACTCCGCAAACAAAATATCCTCGTCAAAATATCCATAAAAGCATCAGAGTTGAACAATATAGGAAGCCAAAAAGAAATCAATATTCGAAATGTATCGACACAACTGATTTGGATGATGTCGACTAGGGAACCCAATCCTACACCATTTTGCGGCATCAGTAATACGAGACCAGACATGCGGGATCCGTGGAATTCGCGGGATTTAGGCAGTAGAATCATCTATTATAAGAACCCGAATAGAGAAATACTAGCAATATTGCAAAGTATTAATAAAAATAGATTTTGGCCCTCCGAACACGAGTCGACTGATTTGCAATTCCGGTTGCACACGTAACTGTTTCGTGAGCTTGCCTGTGTACGGAAGTTGGAATCCATACACGAGTCGACAGAAACGAAACCGATTTGAAACTACATAATTTGAACTGCTCGCGTGCGACTCTTCTTGCCGGTCGGAAGCGATTTTAGTTGATTTGGGATTGGAATTCAAGATCATAACAAGGGCTTGTATGAAATTAGATATAAACTTTTAAACGGCATTCCTGTAAATTCATTTGTTTTTGAGCTGTGTCACTATTCTTGCGAGCCGATGGCTCAATTACTGAGTTTCCATTCAGAGTTTACCTTGGGTTAACTCAGAGTAAACGACCTTGGAAACGGAGGTTAAGTAAAATGGTTGTTAAATCGAAGAAAACTCCACAAAACACGTCGGATTAAGCCGGGTTTTGCAAATGGGTTTCTTTAAGTGAAGTGTAAATGTCTAGTTACGCTAGATTCCCAACGTGCACTACTGTGTATGAGTCGAAGTAGAGTTTTCGTTGAGTAAAGAGAAAGTGTTTTTCCTCAAGTTGACTCGATGCTGTTTCCATGACAGTTATGGGTTAAAGTGACAGATAAATAATTTTACATTGCGTCGCCGTTGGTTTATGTGAAACACACGCAAAACTCGGCTTAACCGGACTGGTTTCGTTGAGTTGACTTGAATTTAACGAAACCTGAGTCAACCCTCGGTTCCATGGGTGTCTACTCTGAGAAAAACCAGGGTAGATTCTGCATGGAAACAGTACATATGAGTGTACGGAGTTAACTCTCGCGGCTAATTGTATTGTATGTCAAACGAACTACTGAGTCAGTCAAACAACATATTTAGGCCAATTCTAAACTACGCTGGAATTGATTCCGCTGGAAATTTCTTACATTGGTAACATAAACTGCCTACGAACAATACTACCTACTAACTACTACGAACAAGGCGATACTGCTTAGATGAAGTGAAAAGTAAAGCGTTAATTAATTCGCAAAGAAATTTTTAGCGATGAACGGAAGGCTGGAAGGCCTCTGAGACAGCTTGTTCTCTGTTTTTCTTCTTGCATGTGGCTAAATTCGAAAGTACTACGCCCAACACTTGAACTTATTCTACCACAGCGAATATACGTCAGATTTGCAGGCCAGACCAGTTGAACAAGTTCAGCAGTTTGTCAAATGTCTTTCCTCGGACCCGTCTGTTCGAGATATGCTGTGCTAAACGAAACCCTACTCCTGACTATCACGAGACAGAGGCAAAAACTTTTTTGTAACGGGGCTTCGATTTCGCAAAGTTGATATCCTCTCAATTTAGGAATTGATTGACCAATTAATTCACTAGATTTAAACCTAGAAGAACATTTTTAGACATATGTATATCAAAAACATATTAAGGAAACAAGACAAAATTTGGTATTGGTGTCATGACTCGATGTCGAAATATATAAATATTTGTGCAAATCTGGTTGCTTTAATCGCAAAGACGAAAATCTGTTTAAATAATTTTTTTGAGGAGAATACAAAGAATTTAGCAAGCAATTAAAAGTAATCAAATGAGAGCACCCAATTGAAACAGGCGCAGATGCGTTAATAAACCACTTAAAAACTGGTATGGATACAGATAAAGCGCAAATATTTATTCAATTTCGAAACTGAATAGACTTAAACCATTCACATTAAAATTACAACAACATCCCTAAAAACGCCAAAATATTTTCAAGAATGCTTCATAAAATTTTAATGAGGAAAATGTGAAATGAATTGGGAATTGGAAAAAAAACATATAAATATGAATATCGACATTTCAATTGAAAATGATTTATTTATTGAAAACATTTCGAACCAAAGAAAAATATTTGAAAGCCTCATTTTTTATTTCTGTGAAGAAGTATACTCCAAGGCAAAAGTTTTAAAATTCATGATGGAGCCCCCAAGTCTGTTTTGGTTTCAGTTGAAATTTTGCTTGAAATTTTAATCAGTGCATAGATTGAGATTATTCGCCTCAACAATTGCAGAAACGAGTCCTGGTTTATCGTGATTGGGTTTTCTTCATCGGTTTTAATTATGAATTTTTGTCATTCGGTTTGGAATGCGAAATTAGTGGGTATCTTGTTTGATGTGGCACTCATAGATCTTATCATAGTACAGAAGAGTATCCGGAATCGTCCTCCCGCACATATGGCCATTATATCCCCGTGAAAAACCAAGCGGCCGCTGTTCTCCCGCTGTAAGCACAATTTTTATTTTTACTCGGGTCTTCAAAAAGAGCACCATGATCAATTTTTTCAGACATACCGACTTGTGCCAATTCTGAACCCACAAAGGGTACACATTTAAGTGCCAAAATAAATCAATAATTAAACGTCAACCCACACTGAACTCGGCTACTTGGCACATGGCTTATCACACCCAAACTATCTCAAATGACCTCGACCGACTCTTCAAAAATAGAATCAATAAAAAACCCCTATATTAACTAAGCAGACAAAACCCCCACTTTCAATCCCCACAAAGCCCATAAAAACTTATGTAAAGCAATCGAATCCCGGGACAAAATCCCATAAATAATAGCATAAAAACATTACAACAACAAAACTAGAAAAAAGCCGTCCTCCGGCATGATAAGAAACCGCTAAAAAAGTGAACCTCCAAAACATGAAGAGGATAAAAAGTGATGTACTTGAATTCCACGCTCGATTTGTACAATTGCGATTTTCATTCCGAACACGCACTGTGGACACCAAGGATTTCGCCGTCGTGATAGACTTTATCGAGGCCGGGGAGCGGGGGTGGCCGAGGTGCCGCAGCGGCACTGAAAAGTCGTGCTTTAGATAAGTGTCAAGGCGCACTTAACTTTTGCCTATCTAGATCCTAGATACATATCGCCCCGCGTACCACATACACACTCACTCACATTATATAAATTCTTTGCTAGCTGGAGTAAAATCCTGGATATTGCTCTCTGAACAGGAGCACGCATTTTTCTCAGGTATTCCCCATAAATCCTGGGCCAGTCGCACAGCAACATTGGGTGGATGTGTGTTCTGATATTTTATGATTTCTTTTTTCGCCTTCTTTTTTTGATAAGGAAATGGTGGACATGGCAGGCAGGGGACACTTTTTCTTGGAAGTTTTTATGTAAGACCTTAAAAGTTTGTTCATATAAAAAAAGGACTTTTGATGTATGGCTTTACTGAGATTTTTTTTAATAGGGAAGTGTGCTCCTTAAATGTTGTGGAATTTTGTGGCACTTTATTTCGTTTCATAAAAATAGGCTTACATATTTTAAGAATAACTTCCGCTATACTTAAATGGCCTAAGTTATTGCTGGATTTTGGCAAAATTTTCTTGTCAATGTTCTTAAATCAAAAAATCCATCTTTGTAGATCATACTCTAACTCGAAGAGTATCGGGTTGATTGATGCCGCCACACCCGAATTAAAATAAAAAATGGCCTTACAATGGGCGAACACCGGCCGCTTGGGTTTTTCAAGGGCATAAGATGACCGAAGAGGTTTTAACCGTTTTTAACGGCTGCACAGACAGCTTTACAGGAGGTGGTGGCATCTAGCGAATGGCCCTGTAATAAAAACAATATACCCTGACAGCCATAGGAGTAGTACTAAACAAAGGAGTTGCGCTGACGGCCTGCCTTGATATCGAGGAAGCCTTCGACTAATTGAAACATAGATCGACTAACAATACCAGTAACGTGGGTATGGATAAATTGACGTACAGAACTAGCTAGGGTCCTAAGTAGACGTAGTCTAAGTAGCACTTTCTGCAACTGGATCGACTCTATGCTGAGAACGAATGGTCTTTTATGTTGAGGGGTCTCTGGAGGACACTATAGCAAAAGGTCTAGGTTCGGAACCTGCACTCGCAGCCAGGACTATAAGCTTTGCACACCAAGCCAAATATTTAGGTGTGACGCTAGATGCCAAACTCATCTGGAAGTAGCACATGGACACTCTAATGAGCAGGACGTGCAGATCCCTGAGGGCTTGCCGCAGAGTTTGTGGTTCCACATGGAGTTTGCAATCGAAAACCTTGTACTGGATATACACCACCATCATTAGGCCCGTAAAAACATATGCAGCTTTAGTTTGGTGGCACAGAACGGCACTTAAGGGTTTCATAACCAATTTAGGCAAAATGGAAGAATAGGAAAAAATGGCATGCCTTTCCATCACTGGGCCATCCGCACTTCTCCGACGGCAGCACTGGAGACTCCTCTCAATCTGGTACACCTCCACCTTGAGGTAGAGAGGCTCCGCATAAACATGGCTGAAAGTGAATGGTCACTTGGGCACATACAGAATAAGCGAACCTAAACTTTTCCTAAAGTATTGTCGGGTGGGCTTGTAAGGTACACGGATGGCTTCAAAGCAGAAACATGTGTGGGCGCCGGAATCTGGAGTTAAAGCCCCTAATTGAACACGGCGATAGTCTAGGCATCCTAGCAACTGCCTTTCAAGCAGATATTTAAGCTATACTGGCTTGCACTCATGAGAACTTAAGAAGGTCCTACCATAAAAAACGGATCTTTATCTTCTCTGATAGCCAAGCGGTAATTAGGCCTTTAGAGCTAAGTCGAAATTAGTTTGGGGCTGCTAACGTGCTCTTGGTGAGCTGGGCGTTCTCAATCAAGTTACTCTTGTCTGGGTCCCGGGTCACCGAAGCTTCAAAAGTAACGAAAGAGCGGATGCCCTGGCTAAACAGGGCTCTGCTATTGCATTCATCGGTCCGGAGCCTGCTATTGGGGCTCCCGCAAGCTGCAAATGGGCCCTGGCCGATGGGAAATTAATGAAACATACTGAACCCTGGAGGTCCGCGTCTGGACTGGCCAAGTCTAAGCGGTTCCTTCCTGTGTCGTGCTCTAAGACCGCCAAGGAATTGTTAGGGCGCAGTAGAAATGTCAGGACACTAGTTGGCTTGTTTACCGGACTTCTTTGCTTATGGATGATAGAAAGGGCGGGGGACCCACCTGCAGGCTTTGCTACAAGCTATTAGGCAGACTGCTGAGCCTGTTCAAGCAGACTGCCCTACAAATATAAGGTATAGGGGTGTAGTACAATAGGCCAAATGAATAGTACATTTGGACTCAATACCTTATACAGGAAAAAAAATGTAGTAGAGTCCGCACCATAAAAGAAGGAAAATGAACGCGCATGTTAAGAGTACAAATGAGCCGGTAATTTGCGTTTTTAAACAAACAGAGTGATGTGGCTCGCTTGCGGGGACTTTGAGACTCTCACTGACATGGAAACAGTGATTTTGAGATTCCCTTCTTTTATTGTGTGGACTCTACCTACAAGTGATCTGGCACTCAAATCTGAGGAGTAGGAGTTGTTCTATAGTTCAATAGGTCAACAGTACTTGTAAGTCAGACAATAAGATTAGCTTGAACCACAATTACTTTGTTTTGATCTACATATTAAATTGCTTCAAGCTTGACACACTATAGTTTTACAAATGAGAATATTTAAGATAGTTGAAAAGTCTGAGTTTCCTTGTATACATCTATAATCTGTTTTTAAATTGAAAGTTTGCCTTTTGATAGATAGATAGATCGACAGCTGTTGTCATTATTATTCCTCAAGATAAAAGAGCTGTTTGAGAGATTTATAGAACATCACAGACAGAATTTCTAAACGAATTACGGACCAAGATAGTGGGTCCTAGATTTACATAAATGGCGTCTCTTCTAATACTGTAAATGATAATAAACCGTACATTTTTGGTTACAACTAATTAAGATATAAAAAGATTTCCAGCCAGCCCAAAAAACAAATACACACCCTCCCACTTATCTCCGCGATTTCCTTGTTATATCTCCTCTTACTAATACAGCACAAACAAAGTGCCCATTATTAATTACCCAATCCACATAACAAATCCATCTGTAATTCCAAACAATAACAATTCATCTATCGCGCCGAGCAGGGAATATTTAAATATTTATCTCGAATGTAATGTCTTAAGAATGCCGAAATGGCAGCCATTCCATACCTCGCCCATGAGACAGACAATTGATATTCCTCGCATGCAGCCAATTTGGGCAGAAATGCCTCAAACTTCCGACTGATATTTGCCCACTAGCTCGGCTGGCTGGCACTCTTCTCCAGCCTCGGGTACGTTGTTTCTATTTTTATCGGCTGTTTGGAGTCTTATAATAAAAATAAAAAAATAAAATGGCGATAATTAAATTTCTTATGTCAACAGATAACAGTCACAATCGTCGGGGCGAGTGTTATGACGTTTCTTGAGCCCAGAAATCAATCGGTTCGGATCCGTCTTGTTGTAGCTTCGAACAAAGACTCCAATCGCTGCTGCACAGTAAATCCGGAGCTGATTGTTGGGTGTTGTTGAATGGATCAAGGAAGTTGTAGACTTGTAATGATGTCGTCTTGTGGGCGATAATTTTATCTTAAATATATCTCAGCTAAGCAGCCACCACCCACCCGTTGCTAGAGCTGCGCTAGCGAGTCTGGCGACGGCGGCGCATTCACTTAATTCCAAATTGTCATTATTGAGTTTGAGTGAAAGACTGTCAACACTGAGTGCTCACTCACTTGCCAAAAGGCAACCCTCGCGTCTCGCATGCCTAAACGCGCAAAGGCTGATGACTTTTTACGATTTCGAAATTAACATCGAAATTTAATTGGAAAATTTCGTTACTCTTTTTTTAATTTTATTTAATTTAATTTCCCTTCGCACATAAAATTGAATTCGTGAAACATTCGCGCGACTCGCCACCGCCTCACTACCACACACCAAATCTCTGGCATTCTTCCATTGGACTAGTGACCTCGACATTGTGGATGAATTTTTAATTAACTCACCGCTGCCGCCGTGTGTCGACATAGGGTGAACGGAATTTTTAAATGTTTTTGATTGCGCATTTTTATGTATGTATGCATGTACTCTACATTTTCAACCCAGTACCGAATCCCACTATTAGTCATTCCCGGGAAGCATTTTGTAAGCATTAGAAAAAAAAACACGAGAATTAAAAGTGAAAATTCAAATTTATGCTAAAAAATTCTCACCCCTTTTGATGATTTCATCCACCTTTTTCTGTACACTAAATCTCATAATCAAATATTTATTTATCCAAACAGTTTTTTTTATTTTGTTGGTTTCAATTAGTCATCACCGGCACAGGTGTGTGTATTTTGGCGTGCTTTTTTATTTTGTTTTGAATTTATTTTTTGTTATTTTCGTTGAATATGTTTACAATGTTGCACAGCACACGAAATCATGCTTTTCTCAGCATAATTTTTTTTTTTTTCGTAAATTTAATTACATAAAAATATTTCGATGTTGAAAGCCGAACACCGAAAAAAAAGTGTGTTCCTTATTTTTTTTACCTTTACCTACCTACACCCAAACACTTCCGATTTTCCTTTCTTAAAGCCGCAAAGAATCTGTTCTTTTTGGATTTAAGTATTTTTATGGTGATTATCCCGATCCCGACCCTTTTTTTTGAAATTCTGGAATTTCTTCAAGTCCCTTTTTTCCAAGATGGATTTCTAAGACCACCGATGATAACATGTGAGAAGTGGACGAAAAATGCATCTTCATTTTTTTGGTTGTGGTTATTTTAAGATTATTTCTGGTGTTTTTTTAGAAGGAAAAGAATTTGTGTCTTTTTCGATCACAATTTTTCATGGAGTTGTTTTAGTTATTGGACACGAAATATAGAATTTTGTTAGATGTTTACATTATTCATTATCACATTTACTAGCTGCGGTGTAAATTAGAAGATAGGAAAATATGTTTTCATATATTTTATGTTTCACCATAAACTAGGGGGAGCACTGATGTATAAGTTACTATAAATCGAGAATTTATATTTTGAGAAAAGCACATTTATCATTAAAACATGCAATAATAGGATTCGAAGTGATAAGCGAAACAATCTGGAAGATACAAATTAAAGGCAAATTGCACACTTACTCCCTTATTAATATACATACTCCACAGAAGACAAATCTCATGAAAAAATTTGAGAGAAAACTCAGAAAATGCCCCGGGTACGTTGTAAAACTAATTATAGGAGCCGCTAACTCATAATTGGGGCAGGAACGAAACTACTACCCGAGTAAAATAAAAAAAAGCTTACAGCGGGCGAACACCCACCGCTTGACTTTTTAAGGGGCATATGATGGCCGTAGAGTTTTTAACCACTGCAACAAATGTTTGAATGTGCTTTATGGGCCGCACAGTGTTGCAAACAACCTTTTAATGCCTGTCACAGGGGGGGCGGGCATTAAAATGGAGGACTATGTTTCAATCACGGTCGGTATTCGCCCATTGTAAAGCCATATTTTATTTTTACTCGAGCAACCATTGCAAATCTAAGTATACATTCTGAATGCAATCATATTGATCGTACACTGGCCCTTCTACACCTCAAACGCAAAGTAGAAACCCAAAATGGAACTCTTTTATGGCACAGAAATTTATATGCTTTTTTGCCTGTAGATTCCAGCTGAGAATTTCTATACGATAAAATACATGCTCCAATTTCCGTTTTGAGATGTAAACGGACCTTTATAGGTTTGAATTTATATCTCATCCCGAGTAAAAATCAGACTCATCAAAACGCCCAAAACAGGAACGATACGTCTGAGTAAAAAATCTACTTTTCCATATGCAGCACGCTACAGGCACAAATGGAATAATCGAAACGAAGCACGAAATTTTACACTAAAAAGAGCAACTTTAGGGCTTCAAAAAATTGTATAAGACGAAGAAAACGGAGGCATTTATCTTGGTGCTATTAGCATGACCGGTAGACCGGTTCTCGTTCGATTGCGTAGCTCAAGCAGCATTGGAAGTAGTTAGTACTTAGTGGGGGACCACCTCCACCAATTCCGTATTCCTTCTCACGAAAACGATAGTGATACTGGTAATGCTTATGAAATGAGGTGTCGCCAATGGACGACGTACAAGACTGCTATGGCGAACCTTGAATTGGAACGAAAATGGAAAAAAATGAATCACCGAAACCAAGGAAAGGCTTGGCAAATACTATGTGAACCCTGCAACATACATTTCAATGGTTAAGAAGTGGTCGTCACGCCAGAAATCGATAAAATCCATGGAATTGGACTATCGAGGAATGAAAGTGTGTGAGATGGCTGATGCTGCAAACATCTCAACTGTGTGAGTACATCATATCTTACATGAATATTTGACGGTGCGTACGTGTCTAGTCACCGTGGTAAAAATCCATAAATTGGGATACGAACTGCTACTCCATCCATCATATTCTCCAGATTTAGCAAGATTTAGCTGCGACTATTTTCTGTTTCCAAACCTGAAGAAAAGGCTGAGCGGTAAAATATTTGGATCGAATGGAGACGTCATCCCTGAATCAAACGTCTATTTTGAGGGCCTCGAGAAAACCTAATTTTTGAAGAATTACAAAATTTTCGTAAACGCTGGACTAAAAGAAGAAGTTGAGAAAGAAATTAAACGTTTATTTACCGAAAAAAATATCTTTTATTCAAAAATTCACTGACTTATGAAACTGCCCGCGTAACATAGCAACTGAGATGTGTAAAGATGCGAGCCAAGAATTAACGAATGAGATACATGAGCTTGTAGAATTGAACTGGTGTTAGAAAAATATCCCACTTGAAACGACGGGAGGTGTAATAAGGTCGTTGCATAAAAAATTAGATCAACTCTTATCGGAGAACTATAGAGGTACAACCTTCCTCAATTCAACGAATAAAATACTGTCCACTATTTTGTACAAAAAAATCTTCTACCCACCGCAGAAGGCATAATAGGTAGTTTCCATCTATAGTTTATTACCTTCAATCAATAACATGGCAGCACGGAGGTTGAGGAGCTATTCCATGCTATGGAATACTTCCGATTTCCAAAACACATAATCGAAGTAACAAAAGCTAAAATCCCACGGATCTTGTCTAGCTGAATGAAGTCTACATACCACGTTAATCAAGCTCGTCCCTCTCTAAGAATCCGCGACATGGACTTTGAAAATGGCATGGACTCTTCTACAATATTTGGCGATATTTGTGAAAACGGTCAATGGAGAAGGAGATATATAGGCCTATTCTGAGCTCCGATGGAATCGATTCCGCTGGAATTTTGTTACAATCGTATGCTACCAATGTAAAAAAATCCAGCTAAGTTCAGAAAAGGCCTGATAATCATACCAACTGCACAGGAGTCAGAAATTGACAAAAGTATACGTATGTATATTAAGTAGATTAACGATAGCGGTTCTGCTAAAATAGCGATAAATTGATCCCTGATGGAAAGAGACATTCAGGACGACCAAAGAAACGATATATGGACTCCTTATAGGAAGACTTAGCTAAGATAGGCGTGCATAATTAGAGGGCATTAGCCAAGAGCCGAACTGCATGGAGAGAAATGCCGAACGAAGCCAAGGTCAATAATAGGCTGTAGTGCTGGAGATAATGATAATGATAGTAGGTGAAATCATTGTATCCTTAGTTGATCTAATGTTCTATGGCTAATGAAATTGTGCAGTGAGTTTTCGAATATGATAGAAACCATTATTTTAGTCTGCTTAAACGCCTCATAAATTCCTCTTAATTTCCTCAACTAATATGAATAGCCGAAAATAAAGAATTTAATCGTATACACCCCTGCTGAAAGCCAGAAAGCGAAACAAAAAAAATACTGTCACGTAATAATTATATCATGGGACGCCTTCCAAAATAGATTCGCTTAGATTTTTCGGACATGATAAGTCCAGAGTCAACACTATCCCAAAGTGACAAACAGCACTACTAAAAGCCGTTAACTCCACACGGTTAGTCCTCAAACTTCTAGCAATTAACGCTTTCTAGCATAAAATTTGAGCCAGGGTCACGCAAAATGTTATATCCGTGCTCGTCCAGGGACGAAATTACGGAATTTACATTGCCACATTTATATGGAACGTAGCAGTGTACATGTGTATGTGAGTGTATAGTCAGTCGTCCTATCCCCGAAAAGGATATGAACTATGGCAACTGAAATTGTTTGAGGTTTGACAGTTTCAGCATGGTAAGCATGGATTTCTATATGTTATACCCCCGAAGTACAGACAGGTACATGCTACATCCCCGTGTGTATATCCTTGTCATCGTGCTGACGCGTGTGGGGAGCTGTGGGGTGCTTTCGGGTGCTGTGCGGTGGTGGGTAAGGGGTGGGAAAAAAGGTTTTCGGATATAAGGGAAAAAATCTATAAAAAGCCCTAGTATTTTAGTCAGAAATGCAATATGTGTCTAGCTCAAGGTGAGAGCTTCTGTTTTTACTGGGGTGTATTCAGCATTCGTGCTGCTCCTGCTACGGCCACTATGTTATCGTTAGGATATTCTAAATAGCAGTTCTCTCTGCGGCCGGGCAGGAATGCGGGCGGGGTGTTGAGAACTTTATCGATTGCTGTTAAGTTTCGCTGTTTTATGGGCTCTAATTAATGGTTTCCAGTCATTCTGGGGGAAGGCCCAACACCAGCAAGCGCTCGATAGGAGAGATACAAAAATTAAATTGTGTCCCCGGAGTCGGGTTTCAGTGAGGAGTATATAGCGCAAAGTATAGCGCGGTATAGCCATAGAGAGTATTGCGATATCAAAAGGTTAAAATACTCGGAAAAGTCCTTGCTGTATGCCGCCTCCTGGTAGAGCTTGTGCAGTGAAACTGCCTCTCGAGTTTCTGTAATAAAACTGACACTCCACTTTCCGGGTGGGTATCAGCTGCGCTTTGTCCTATACTCGTCCTGATTTTTTTAATTTAATAATAATCCCAACCACACCGATAAAAGGACCCTTGATATTTTTTTAATTCAATTCCAATTTACTTTCCTTCCTGTCATTCTTCTGTCGAGGGTGATCCTCCCTGATACCAAAATCCATTCTTGACTGATACTAACCCCACTGTTATTTACCTGGGAATACCTTTAATGAATAATTGATCGCCGGTAATTTCTGTTAGTGTATATAAGTATCACTTAATTAGGACCTTGCCTGTCAGGAAATTAATTAGGGCTCAACATACATAAGTAATGAGTAAGGGCCTTAAGAAACCGTAAGAGATTTTAATTGAAAAGAGAAAAGGGATTTTCAAGGTGAACGAAGAACATCTTCCCTGGGCCTTGTGCTGTGCTCATTTTGTATTTTACCTTTTACAAAAGGATTAATCAAGTTGAAACTGAAGAATTTATCAATTATTTTGTTTTGGGATGATAGAAGGTAATTCATTAAGATTTTGGACAGTTTGAGGATTGTAATCTATGAAAAAGGAAGTGAGACGCTCCTCATTTTTGTTTTTTAATTGAAAAGGTCCTGAATGGGTTCTGGGTTTTATTATTACTATGCTAAATCTGTGGTTAACATGAAAAGGATTCGGTTATGTAATATTGCGCTTCTGGTTGATGGGGTTATGTTATTTCTGTGATAATGACAACGGATTATCTACGTTTAATTTCGCTTTTGAAGATTCAGGTTGGGATTTGTCTTGTGGGTATTAGTGTAGGTGGGATATCAATCTCTTTGTTGCCTTAATTTAGATCTGGAAAATGAATTTTAGTGATTAATAATGGGTTTAACTATTAAACAAAGATTAATGTAAGCTTGTGGGTTTTGATTGGATGTTCAGCAAAACTAAACTAATATCTAAGTGGTTTTAGGGATATCTTAGGTTCTCGATCTATTTTAACGATAAAATCTCATAGAATGACTTTGAACTTTGCTGTAGGCGTTTTTCTGGGTCTCTCTTTGTACCCACCCAGGTGAATATTTATGTCAAACTTGAGCAAAAGATTTAAATGGCCAAGTACTGAACTGTATAAACGGGCATACAGCGGCAAATTTGAGCCATTTGGGTGGGGTTTTTAATCGCATTATAAACAAACGCAAACGCGTTGGTGTATGTATGTGTTGTACGGCCGTACAGTCCTGCAAACAGCCTTCTGATGCGCGTCAGATGGCCGAGGACTATGTTTTAATTACGGTCGGTGTTCGCCCGTTGCATGGCCATATAGTATTTCTACTTGGGATGATTTAAATCAGTCAATCAGACTAGTTACGAATTGATATTTCACGAATACAGCGGGTTACTCAAAGCAAGCCTACTCTTCACATGTACTCCTGCACTAAAACCGCTAAATATTGTATAAAACATTATAAGCGCTTAATCTCACCCATAGCTTAGGTTAGGCTAGATATGGCTGAGCTTCTGGTGTACAGCTGAAACACTTAGGCCCAAGGTGCATTTATTAAGATCCCTCCAATGCTCCTCTGATCGTTGCATTGTGTGCTGTTTCCATCGAAGTTTAAAAGTGGCCCAAGGCACACCAACCCTTTTCTTTCCAGGAAGGAGAGTGGTGGTCGTGCTTTTCCCAGCCAGTTCTTCAGCTTTACAGTTTCCCTCTATATGTCGGTAACCGAGCACCCATCCGAGGAGGGCCCTGAACTGCTGAGCCATCTCGTTAAGAGATCTGCGCCATTCATGCATAGTTCTAGAGTTGTTAGTACAAGAACGCAGGGCCGCCAGACTATCCGAAAAAATGTAAACAGTCCGATTCCTATCGCCTTGCTGGTTGATTTGCATAATGGCCTCTTGTATGGCTAGAATCTCCGCTTGGTATACACTGCAGTTATCAAGTAGTCGGAAGGAGACTTCAAACATAAGCTCCGAGGAATAGACTGCTCCTCCGACTCGACCCTAGTATTGAAGTGCTCTGTTCGCTTTTTTAATGGTATTTTCCTTCCAGGGGAGCTTCTTGTCCAGGATAGCTCCCAGATATTTAGCAGTGTTGCTAAATTTGAGACTAACATTGTTAAGCCGAAGAGGAGTTAGGGATGCGGTTTGATACCTCCTAGTAAAGAGGCATAATTCTGTTTTTACTGGGTTAACGCTTAATCCGTGAGTGGCAGCTCAATTTAAAAGGGTTTTTAACGTCGCCTCCAATGAAATTAAAGAGAACTTGAGAAAATGTTTCCTTTTGTGATGATAGCAATGTTATCCACGTAAGCCAGGACGCCATAGAAACGGGTCGAACTCGCCATCCTGCGGGTAAGCATTTGATGGACGAGAGAAACCAGCGAGGCTTCGATCCCCAGTTTCGTCAAGGCCAGGATAATGGCGTCTGGGAGAGTTCTGTTAAACGCTCCCTTTATGTCAAGGAAAGCTACTAATGTATACACCTTGACCTCGAACGATTTTTTTTTTTTTTGGTTAAAACCAATGAATGAATCCTGAGTAGAAATAAAACTCGCACGCAGCTGGCATACATAGTAGAATGGTTCTTGTTCGATTGCGTAGGTCAAGCAGCTTTGGACGGGGTTGGTGATTAGCTAGGGGACCGCTTGGTAAAACAACACTCGCGGTAGGGTTAGCACGAAAATTTTTAGATTTTCGTGCCTGTGGCGGAAGCATACGTACTTTTGCTGCATGCCTATTTGTTGATTGACCTGAAGTCTTTGGCTGTTGCATGGGAGACTTTTCCTGCCTTAAGTATAACAACTGCTTTTACTTCTTTTCAGAGGAAATGCAGTTAATTTGAAGGCCAAACATGGGTTACAACCAGGGCATGATGTAACTACTTTTACCCATAACATAAAATGATACATAAAACGAAACGCTCTTCTTATTATGACCACTTCACACCAAGAAAGCCACTCTAATCATACTTGAAAACGCTAACTAGTTCTCTCCTCCACTTTAAACTAAGAATTACGTCGCGATAACCTTTAAGATAAAACACAAGTACCCAAGTATCATCAGCAGCGGATCTTACAAATTACTTCCAGTATTTTGCATCTGGTTTTGATGCTTTAAACACAGAAAAAAAAACTCAAGAAATTCCAAAACATATCTCAAAACTTCCAGCACACCACTGTTGACAATTACCATTCCCTTCCTCTCAGCAGAAACAATTCAACCATTAATCACCATCGCCCGGTTCCATTCCTTGTCTATTTTACACTTCCCACCAACATTCAACAAGCCAGCAATGAACTCTTTCTTCTTCCACCATCTACAACACCAAGTCACACCATAAGAAACTCCACCGGAAGTTTCCAGACATTGTGGTGATTTTTAATAATTCTTCGTATTTTTTTATCTTCCTAAAAAACGGTCGTGAATTTCTTTTCTTCTTCCTCGTGGCTAGAGTTAGAGTCATGAGGAAAAGTTTTTTATTGCATGGAGTTTACTTTTAGTGAATATAATAATAAAAAAAATATTCGCAACACTGGTAACTGGGTTGATCAGATGGAGGTTTATATAAGTAAAGTTGCGTTAACAGTTAAAAAATTCGCACATCTTAAAGTGAAATTAGTTTTTCAGCAAACAGCCCCACAATATGGAGGCCCCCATTAAAATTTCCACATCGCCTACTTTAAAACATTTCGCCCCGAAAACCATCGCTGGAAAAAATATGTAACAAAACTCATCGGGGATTCCCCCGGAGCGCAGCACCAGCAGCGTAACAACACATTCCTCCCGTTCGGAGTGAACAGAGAGAAAAAGTGTGCCCCAAAACAGCCCTAATTAGCCCCCTTAACTCGGGCGTAAATACCCTGATAAAAACGTGTAAAAATGCTCCCCCTTCCGCCGGTTGATTTTTTTTTGTTAAGTGGTCTCCAATGTTCAACGGCCCGCATTAAGAGGTCATTGCCATAAGTCACGCAGATGCCCCTCCGCGCGGTGGACATGGGCCCCCAAAGTGACTGACCATCGACCAGCATGTGACAGAAGAGAGTCGACGACGACGGCGGCAGGGCGACAATTTTAAAAATTCTCATTTCGTAGTGGCGTTTATGAACTCTACGTGCGACGGCTACTAAGCCACCACCACCCGACGTCGTCTAAAGTGTTGATTTGTTTTTTTTTTTCGTTTTTTGGGGGGGAGAAATTGTAGATTTAGACATTTTCGTCATAAGGCACGCATGCAATAAAAAGTTATCGTGGAGCAGAACGTGGGTGAATCTTTATTGATGTACTTTAAAACAAACAACCACGATTTTAAACGGTTCTCATATATTCATAGTGTTTACCATTTCATATTGTTTATACCATACTGATTTCAATCATCGCGGACACTTATAAGCAAAAGTCTCACGTTTACGCTACCGTTGCAGCGCGTCGATCGGCAATAAAAATTCTCATTTGTCAACGACTTCGCCGCAAATTCACAAATCTACATTTTCATAAGAGCCCCCTCCCCCCACCACCGATTCACAGTAGTCCAACTGTATTTCTTTATTTATTAACCTGAAATATGGTTTTTTGTAGCACGGCACAGGAAAAGTGATGAATCAGAGTCGAGGGTGGCCTTCAAGCCTTTACCTGCTTGCAGCGCTACGCTGAAGCGCCCGCGTAATTAAGGCTCAGGTGACATCACACCGGATAGAAGTCTTACTTAGCATTTTATGATCGCATAAATGGATTAAAAGTCTTCTTACCGCATGCAATGGGTGTATAATTCAATACCGCGACGGGCCGTTAAGTTCTCAGGTGTAGATTTAAACGCCACCGATTGTTGGGTATGTGTGATAAGAGGTGATTGCGACTTCTCAGGTGAAGACGTTATTGTGAATATGTAGTTTGATGGGAAAATAGTTTTGGAACTTTATTAAAATATTCCCAAGAGATGGTTTCCTGGTGTGAGATGTGGAATGGTTTTGTTAAAAGTTTAAAATGTTCAATGGAACATGCACTAGAAGGAGTAGGAATGGTTCTTGACATAAGTAATGGGTTATATGAGGTGTAGAGCTGCCTCCAATAAAACCAGAGCCCTACTCAGCGGGAAATGAAGTTCTATAATAGCCATGTTTGAGCACTCCTGAAAAAGCTTGCAGCGCTCGCTAAATTCTAACCACTCCCAAAGCTGCTTGTTTTCCGAATCGAACGAGAGCCGGTGCCTTTATGGTCACGAAGATCGCCCGTTTTCTTTGGTCTATAAAATTTATGAAAGCTCCAATAATGCACCCTCGGAAGCATATTTAACAACGCTCAAAATAAACTCCATTGAGCAGCATTCCCAATTTTTCCCAATGGGTAAGGCTTTGAGGCGCAGTTTTGAAACTCCAGAAACTCGTGTATATAAGGTTACGTGCACTTGCCTAAAACCATCCTGCGGAGATATCCAGTCTGAAGGCCTATTTTAAATCTTCCAGAATTTAGTTTCCTAGAGTGCGCTGCCTGGGTTTTCCTAGAGCTGGGCATTTACACAGGAAGTGAACGACTGTTTTCCTTTTGTTTATCTTCCCGCAGCTCCCGGAACAAAGCTCGGACGAGAAGTCCAGCTAGCTAGAGTGGATCCCCATGTTCCATGATTATTACCGCAATTCTGACAGCATCTCGGGATTCTGTTTAGGCGACCCATTGTTGTCTCGAATAAAAATGAAACTCGCCCGCACCTAGCATGCAGCAGGCTTGCACGAGCAGCGTCAATAGACATGGGGGAGTCTTAATTTTAATCAAGCGTGCATGCTAACTATGAGTGCCGTGCGGTCTAGTATGTGCCTGCTGCATGCTAGGTGCGGGCGGGTTTGAATCACGTGCGTGGCTTGGCCTCAAGGCCCCTATTGCTGTTATCTGAACCCTTCCCAACTTTATGACATTATAGGTCCTGCTCCACACTCGTCAGCATGCGAATCGAACGTGATGATTGGGCGTACCTCGGCTGTGTACATAGACTGGGGCATTTTGGGCTTAAGATTCCTTCCCAAGTTCTTTTATATCCTTGTAAGGCTATGCAGGCTTCCTTTACTCTTTGAGCTTTCGGTCTATGGTTAGATCCAGAAATTTGACCTTGAAGAATAAAACGAGGATGTGCCCATTCAACCTAGGGAGATTGATGGTGTAAATTTCTTCAAGCTTGTTGTGCATAGCCTACAAGGTTCTATGAAGAAGCATCTCTCATGATGATTCCCATTGATATTCCGGCAGCTTCTGCGATCTCGAATATGCAAGGGGGAGTGAACTTCCTAATTTCCATAGATATAGTCTTTTTGGGTGCAGTGCCTTGTAAGTGACCCAATAAGCGACTTGACAAGAACGTCTACAACGAACCCAAAAATTCTCTAGCCGCTTTGGCGTCTGGCAAGACCATTGTTGATCGTCACTAAATAAAACCCTGAATGTGATTCGCTTAAGGTCGATCCGCCCTTATCCGTGACATGACGGCAACTTCAGTGCTGTACCAGTGGAGCATCAGTGAAAAGACTCTTTCGATACGATATAATCCCATGCAAACATATTAACCCTTAGCTGGCCCACCTCGATTTTGTAACATAACTGGCCTATGGGGTGTCTACGCACCCCACGCGAAAAAATCATTTCCATGGAAAATATGCAATATTGACCGTTAAAAAAATCAAGGGGGGGTCTTTGACAACCCTTTTTTATGTACTAATAGTTGAGAGATATTTTTATTACAACGACAGAAAAAAATTAAAGGTGCGAAAAAACATGATAACACGACATTTTGCTTCAAAAAATCAAAACTACCTATATTTTTTGATTCTGTGGACTCCCGCACCCGCGTAAAAGCAATGTAGATAGCTCCATCTAACACAAAACCTTCAAGATAGTGTACTTCTGTGGTCCCGCATATATTATTTTCAAGATTTATATCATGAAAAACGGTTTTTTTAGATCTGGGGTGTCCCTGCACCCCCAGGTCCAGCTAAGGGTTAAGAAAGGCGCAACATGTTCATCGACATCCGATGCAGCGGGGCACCGACGATCTTAGTACCCTTCATGCCGCAGTCCGGTATTTTATAAACTTTATATTAACTTCGTTGTCTATGTAGGAGGAAACTTGCGATGCACTTGAGATCACTGTTCAAATTTCAAAACTAAAATGTCAGATGTCATTGAGCAACGATACGGAAAAAGACGGTGCTGTATGAATGTCCGTGAAAAATTAATCACGGAAGTCACTGACACGCCGTGCCGTTACGGATATGTATGGATCCGTATTCGACGCATTTTCCTTGGCGGTTTAGCCGCCTTTTATTTTGGCCGCCTGCGTGCTGCGCATGCATTGAACGCTGGCCAGGCACGACCCCTGACTGGGACCTCTTTATATATCTCGATCTCCAATAAATGGATGTATATTGAAAATACTACTAATCCAAGAGCTTACAGTATCGGTTTCTAGAAGACATGTCTGTGTATCAATTTAAGCCAAGATCTTGAGATGTTATCCAGCAGGAACATGTCCTGAAAAAAGGGGTGTTAAGACTCTGACTTCGTATCTATTAAGCTCGAGGATTTTTTGCTTGAGCTGGGGTAATGAATTTCTTGGCTTGCCTTAGATTATGAGCACCATAGTGAGACAGCGATTATCTCCTCATGTCCGACAAGTTTCTTTCGTCTGAGTAGTGGATGATGTCCCATCTGAAAGACTCATGGAGGCTTAGGATTCATCTTTGTCATATCAGTCACTGTTGTCGTTCAGTTCATAATGCAATGTATAGCAGTAAGGTTGTTCGAATAGAATAGTGTTGAACTTTACGTTTAAACTATGAGATGTTATACGAGTTCGGAAATACTGACTACGAATAAACGGAGTACAGACGCGCCAGACTACTTTAAACTTAGTTGTTTGAGACCAGCACCCTCATCCAGTATCTAGGATAAACCCAAGTATTTGGGTTGTTTTGAAAGATCTATAACGCGTTCTGAAACGACCGGTTCTATCAATTTCAGGAGTTTTTATTTGGTATCTCATTGAGCACAGTCGGGACATTGGAAATAAAGGATAAATGGCAAAAAAGGATTACCTAAAAAAGCATTTGCGGTACTCTTTGCATCCCACTAATATTGCAATCTTGATCCAACAACGCCATTTCATATATTAAACAATCCCAA
Source organism: Thereva unica (assembly GCA_949987705.1). Lineage (NCBI taxonomy): Eukaryota > Metazoa > Arthropoda > Insecta > Diptera > Therevidae > Thereva > Thereva unica. Next base: position 87,936,401 of record OX465285.1, read on the forward strand.
AGCGTTCGACCATTCCAAATCGAATTTGTCAACCAATGACAGCAAGAACAACCGTACAACAATAAATCACAGCATAGATTAACATGCTGATGTGCACGTACGTTCCCACTCTACTCTAGAGCAACAAACAACTAATCCAAACGTAAATGTAAATCTTGTATTTATGTGTCTCCTATCCGCACAACAAAGCACAGTACAGCACAAATGTGCCCCTCATGTACGACGACGTGTATCATCCATTCAATAAAGCATGTGTAAGAAAGCATCTCCAGCCTCAAGCAGCAAAATCTCTTTATTAATGTTCATCCCAAATTTAGTTCAGATGGAGGAAAAAATGAGAGGAGAGAGGAAAGAATGAAATGTGTGCTTCGCCCCAGAATTTTCCCAATTTAGGATTATTACGTAAAGGCGCAAAACTTCTCCACTTTACATAGTACTTGAAAAAGGCGTAAATATCGTCCATAGTATATCATAAATTTTGGCACAAAAGTACTGCACTGCTGTTAAAAATGTCTCGGAGATCGGGCGGCACAAAATGCTGTGCGAGGATGTGAACGGGAAGCTTTCTGTATAAAGTATGGTGCCAAAAAGCCGAGAGCAATATAGTTGAGGGAAAAAATGTTTAGGAGACCTAGTAGAGAAATCGAAGTCTCTATATTCTGCTTGTATACTTCGAAGTGGTTGATGGGGGGTGGGGGACCTAAAAACAACAACAAAAAGTTAAAAATAATATCGGCCAGAGTTTGTACCCGGAGGAGTATAATGAGGAACAAGAGGTTATCACGAAGTTAGTCCTTCCTTGAGCTCCCTCTTTCATGTTCTAGCTGCTGCACACTTATCAACTTGAATTTTTACCCTCTAAAGTACCCTCTACTCCCCCTCATCCCCCTTCCCACAACCCCCCCACACACTTTATGAAGGAAAACAACCTCCAGAACACAATATCGACACGAGGAAAAACATTGAACGACGACGTTCCGGCACAGCTTCAGAAGCTTTTAGAGTAGTTTTGCCGCGCGCGGCGGATATTGTGTGGCGTGGCGGCTTTCAAGGTGCCTTTTTAGCGCTCTTAGAGCCCGCTTTGAGATATCTCAAGTGTGGCTCTGTACAGCCGAGGAGACCTGATGTTCTTCTATACCCTAAACTTAAGTGGTTGTAAGTTGTAAGGTAAATGGCGCTTTCTTAAATCGCTCCCGGTTCTATTCTTGGCACAATACTCGTAATCGTGGCTAAGAGTTGTCGCGTCTCAAGGGGGCAAAATGAATTTATAGAACACATTTAACTTAATATTATCGTGCAAACACGCTCTTCAACTCCTTCTCTATATGCTGCACAGCTTAAGTACCCGTAATATACATTAAAATGCACTCCGGCTCCCATAACACTACAGCGTGTACTCGATATCCCTTCACTGCTGCTGTTGCTGCTGTGTTATCCACCCATTGACTATCGAAATTCATAAATCCTCCACGAGGATATAACTTAAACGAAAAATGTCTAACTAAATTTATACTCGCTTTCCACGCTCCATGGCGACGACATATACTCTCTCGGTTCAGTGAGCTTTTGTTATGGGTCAGTAGTTTATCTGATAAATAAATAAAGGCTAGTCGAGAAGTTAAAAGGAGGAGGCAGCCGTATATATACCCACTATCGCCATCAGCCAAGTGTACCCTATTTAATAGAAACTGACTTTAATTGCGGCCAACTGATTAAGTTTTGAGAGAGGCGAATGTTTACGGAAGAGATAACCAAGGAATGATGGCGGAGGAGGAGGAGACCGAGCAGAGGAGAGGGTGATAAGTGATTTTAATATTTTATAGAACGACTTGTAAAGTGCCTTGTTTTTGTGTGATGTTAATAAGTTGGAAAAAAGGGATTTGGGACAATGAATTTTTGAATTACAAGGTGGTTAATCCTTTTGTCAGTTTTGTGTGTTTGTGTGGGTAGAAGTAGGTTATTAGGGTCAGAGGGAATGGTAATGGGTTATTGGGCTGCTGTGACTTCTGTGTGGCCCCATGATTACAAGTTGACAAACAAGTTTAAACATATTTTTTCTTAACTATGTAACGGTCGGTCGGAAAATTTATTTTGATTGGGGAATTTAGTGTGGGAATCACCCTGTAGGCAAGGGGAAATTTACTGTAAATTACTTGGGATGAAAGGGAAAATTTAAAGAGGATAGGCGAGAAAAATAAAAAAGGGAGTCACGAAAAATATTTGAAAAGGAAAGTTTTGTTTTGGGAAAAAAGTCAGTCGTTTTTTTTTGGAAAAAGAAAGAAAAAATTAATTAAGGAATATTTTTTTAAAAAAAGTCGAAGGAAATTATTTGGAAAAAGTTTATCAGGCTTTGGGAAGATTAAATCAATAATTTTGAGAGGGAAGATCAAGTTTTTTTGAGAAGAGGAAGAAGATTGCGGGAGTGACTTTACCAAGAATTTGACGAAAAAGGCAACTTTTTGAGGTAATCGATAACGTGGGGTTTTGGTGAAGGCAATCATCTTGTCCGCAATTATACTTTGATAATTCGGCAATTTCAAGTAAGAGTGGCCGGTCGGATTTCGTGAACACATAGTTGACAAGCACTATTTGCGAAATTTTCATTAGTCTTTTTTCTTTAAAACATAAATAAAGAAAAAAAGTAAGTCATAAATTCCCCTGGCTGTGGAAAAACTTTCTTGTCTTCTGAAGTTCTATGGTCTCGGTACTGGAGGTCCCCTTAACTGGTAAAATATTTTAATTCAGACCAGGCTCTGAAGTGGCTGTGCCTATTTGATCCATGTGTTCCCCTGGAGGACGTTTGGGCCAGCGGCACACGCCTGAAAATTGGGAATTGCCTGGACGAGTATAACTCCTGTTGGCGTCGATAAAGAATCCATTTGACTGTCACTAGCGAAGAGCGACCTACCGGATTTTGAACCAGAGGTGATATAATATTGCAACGCTTGTTATTTAGAGGTAGCAAATCGACATTTTGATTATTTTCTTTATATTTTATTTTTGTGGTTCGATGTATTGTTTTTTTGGTAACTGTTAATATTGAAGTTTTTGAATTGTATGTGACGTATTTACCTTTAAGGGTAGCTAATTTTTTATTGTTGGTAACATACTAACCATTGTGCAAAGACACCGCTTTGGCCGAAGCGACGTTTTTTTGTTGTTTTTTTGTAAAATTATCGAGTACTTGGTTTTTGGTGCGGTCAATACTCTACTCCACTTTCAGTAATTTTTGCCAAACAAACTCATCGTGATAATCTAGTAAAATATTTGAGGCAGAAAGAACCACTGTATTATATTGTTATATTGAATATTGCTATTAACTCTTTTTGTTCTGGTGTTGATAATAATTGTATTGCAAATAAACCAGAAAATATTAAAGGATTAAAATGATAATTGTCACGTATTAAATTTCTTTGGTGGAATGGTTGGGACGGATGGCTTCCTTTTCAGGGTTGACGCGGCTCGGGCGACGAGCGGAGAATGATGGCGGAATTTAAGTTACATAGTCACAGGTAAGTGGTGAACCAGCCTCGGTAAGTCCCGGCCACACACCCCACGACCCCGCCGGCGAGCTAGATGACTCCGTGTGGCCGGCGTAGGAGTTCCGAATTGGTTTTGTAATTCTTATGTATGGTGTTGGCTCCTTGGCCATTCTCTTCAGGGCTTATGGCTAAGGGGGGTAACACCGCGCATAAGTGGCGCCCAATAAATGGTCGCGCCATTATGCTGTTACAACTAGACAGAAACCAGATAAAAATTTAATTTAAATTCTCGCTTTAGTCCTTTAATGAATTTGACCAAAAAGGGTCTTCTGTGAGATATCATGTCCAAAATTAACGCGAGGGGCGCTATTGAACTACAACCCATAGGACCATTTTACGCGATGAAACACGAAACGAAACAAAGTTTCCTGCAACCTCTAATTCACTTTTAGAGTTTCCTTAAAAAATTTCATAATACGACAAAATTTGTTGCTCATTAATTACTCTTTTTACTTCATTCCCTACGAAAGAGGAAACCAGAGAAATCAGAGAAACAACAACAACAAACCTAAAGTTATTTAAACTGTTTCCTGCAAAGTTGCTTCAAAAGTTTCATGGCATTGTTTCGTGTTTCCTCATGCCCTCTCTCACCTCTCTTCCAAGTTTGCAGGCAGCTTTTTGTTTCGTGTTTCATCGTGTAAAATGGGCCAAATACCTCAAGATCGGAAACAGATCCAAGCGTGCGTGCGATGCTTGGGAGCATGCAGCTACTTTTTACTTTCACTTTCTTTTTGGGCATTTTAGGCTATGTCAGATACGACAACGCGGAAGAAGTTAAAAAGTAGACAACTTGTGCATTATTCTTGACGCGTTCAGATAACAATTTGTTAGGACCCATTTCAATATATGATACACTCACTTCTATACTATCTGCCACTGGCCGCATCGCAAGCGCACGTGTATATGTTTCTAGCTTCAGAGTTGGCCGTTTGAATGGGTTCAGCAGTTTGCCTAGTAATTTATCGTTTAGGCTTGTTTTTTCGAGCTAAGCAACGTTAAACAATAAGATTCTTCTTCAAACGAGACATTTACAGATAACATTAACAATATAGGGTATCCTCTAGGCAAAGTTTGCAGTTCGGGTCCTCTTCTCGTCCGATCCTCTATGGATGATATAACATAGGACGCAATGTCAAGTATCCCGCCACAACTATTTTCTTTCGTGTTTCAAAACGACCCAAGAGAAGATCCATCTGTGCCTGGTAAGTTTCATTCGAGTCCGATTGTCAAGCGCCTTTTTCACGAAGCTGGTTGATATGTCAGATCCTACATATTTCAGTACAAGCCAACACTTCAATGTTTAGCTCAAACTTGCTAATAGTGTCTTATTTGTACCGTTGAGGCTGATGACAACATATTTCCAAAACGCTTGATGATTTCGATGAGCTTTCGTACTTGGAAGTTCTAAAGGTTTTAGTACCGAAATCGTTCCTAGGAAAAGACATTGGCGCAGTTCCCCCAGTCACCTAAGCATCTACTAGGGTCTCATTCTGCAGCTAAAGATGAATTGGAGGCTTAATGTCAAAGAAAGGCCAATATAGCTTTCTATGCATGTAAGCCGAACTTCGTCAAAAATGGGGCTTAAAGCTGCATGTAGTGCTAAAAACTAAGGTGATTAGACCAGTGCTGACATATGGCTTCGCAGAATAGTGACTCATTCTTACCAAAGAGTATAACAAATTCAGATTGGGTCAAACCCAAAAAATGGCTTGCTTTGGGATAACAAGCGCCATGTCCACAATCCCTACGGAAGAGCTTAAATTAGTTCTCGACCTGCTGCCATCTGATTTGTACATCAGACAACAGGCGGCCCTGAGGCTGTGAGAAAACCTAGGTCAAGAAGATCAATTGGGACAGCGCTCTATACCACAGGAAGTGGTAGAAAGGCCTAAAGACTTCATAGTCGCAAAATTAAATTTCGGCAGTTGTGTTGTACTTCTCTCCATCCATCGAGCCATGCTTAGTAGTATAGCTATGTTGCTCCGGTGCCACCTATTGTGCAATACACCTTTTTGTTTGAGTCTTGGGCTGAAGATTTGGTGTGTGTCTTTGGAAGGGTTTGCGGTTTAGTGAACTTATAATGGTTCGCATACAAATGGGATTTTGAAGGTAAGCCAAATAATTTTTTTTATAATAGTTTTACACACAAAACACACAGCTTCAACTTAACAAGATAGTCTAGACAATTAGGCAGCCAGACCAGACAGCCGGTGGTTCAGACAGAGAGAGCACATAGACAGAACAAACAGAGAGAGCAGATAGATATACCGGACAGATTGACCGATCTGGCAGACCAGAGAGACCAACTAGTCTAGCCGTGGAGCTACCTGCCTGGTCTATCTGTATAGTTGCCTCAATTTGTATACAAAACATTATAAATTAAATTAAAGCTCTCAGGTAGACAGCTACACAGGCAGCCAGACAGACAGAGAGGCTGGTCTGCCTAGTAGACTACCTCAGCATGAAAGTCCACCCAATACACACTACAGTGAAGTTCAACTAGTTTCACACATGTTGTGCAAAAGTTCATCAAAAAAGCTCACCAAACCGCAAAAGGTTCCCAATACACAAACCGCAAAAGTTTGATTGCGCAATATTATGAAATTAGTGGCCCGAATCAACATAGCTATACTATTATCGTTTTTCACTTTAAGTGTGGGTATGCGCCGTATCGAAGGTTGGAAAGAAAGCTCGGTGTATGTATGGTTCCGTCTAGGGGCCTCCAGGTCCTTAATCAGCCTCTGGTGTGACATCAACAATAGTCTAAGGAAGTTGATGACATGTTTAAAGCCAGAAATTTGCATTATTTGATACTGTATGTATATAGGTCAAATTGATTTTAATTTCAATTATAACAAATCTCACTTGTGTATTGATTATAAAATACAAACTTTCCCTACCTCTGCAACAAATATATTTACAAGACCAACCTTGCTGTTTAAGAAGTTCCAATCAAAATCAATAATACAAAAACAATTGGAAACTATGGCAAACAATTCCTACCTGCTTACCCCATGCTTTCTTAAGCATGTATGTAAATTCCAACAAGCCCCAGTTGTGACAGAATAAAATATTTAGTTCACGACACAAGAAAATTAAAATTCAGAAAATTCCTCCCTTGATAAAGCAAACAAGAAAAATTACCTTTTTTTATAATATGATTTATGTAAAAACAAAGTATGAAAGAAAATCTTATAAGAACTGTGACTTGTTGACTGGAGGAATAATGTCAACGCTTTCAAGTCAAGTCAACAACTTGACACCCTTCTCAAAGTCCTCCTCATTCAAGAGACGCGCAGCAACATTATTTAACGTCAATAAATTCCACATACTATTTTTTTTTTCGAAATTGACGCAATAAATACTAAACGAGAAAACAAAGCCCTATTGTATGTGTTCACCACCCTCCACCAGTCTTCCTTCAGACACAAACTGTATGGTACAATTTGGAGAAGGCTTAATCCAAGAAAACAGCAACAAAAAGTGAGATTTCCATTGGTATGGTCGTTGCAATAATGACAACAACAACGACCTTTGTTATGTGAGGCGACAGTTGTGACCTAATGACTTATGCACATAATAATGCACCTTTTCTGAGGGTTTCTCTCTCGCTGCTCAAGTGGAGTGTCATTCTTGTCTCGTCCCAGATACGCCATGGGCACACCAGAGGGGGTCGGGGATAGTAGTGCATGCACCAGAACACAATACTATATATGCCTGCGCCTTAAGGCCCCCATACACGGTCCAATTGGTTGTACAGCGAAGTGCGGTTGTACAACCAAAACTATCGATTGTGGGCCGGTCGGCCGATCAAAATACATTGCGCTTATAGGTTTGATGAAAATCTGGTTGTACAGCCAATTTGACCGTGTATGGGGGCCTTTAGTACAATCGTCTAAACTACACGAGGCTTGAGCAGAGATTCAACAGCTTCAAAGTCAGACTTTTTTGGTTGCACACACACACATAAGGAGAAGACCGGTCCTGACTTTTCATCTTCCCCCAAAAAAGAAGATACTTTATGCCTTCTTATTGTGTGCTCAGTGCGCAACGATGACAACAAACGGAGCTCCTTTTCTTCTTCTTCGGTATTTTCTTAAAAGATTCTCGGCGTGTTTTGTTGTTGATATTGTCGTTGTCGTCGTTGTCGTTGTCGTTGCTGTTGCTGTTGTGTCGTTGTCGTTGATGATATTGTTGCCTGCTCGCATCATAAAAAATTGAAAGTGAACCATGGAGCATAGAACGTGACTTTGAGGCCGCTCTCTCTCAGCCCCAGTAATGTATGAATTTGAAAACGAGAAAAGTTTTGAATGCAAAAGCAAAAAAAAATAAATAAAAAGGAAAAGGGGGAGTGGGGGTAGGACGAGAATAAGAAGGCTGCCTTAAGTTATCTTTTGAATCTAGAAAGGATTTGTAAACACGTTTTCATATCAACAGAACCAAGGGGATGAATTTTAAATTTAAGAAAGCGTGGAGCTTCGTCAGGGTCGTAAATAAGTAAATAACTTTAGCGGGGGTGTGCTTGGATATGATTGGGTTATAAAAATTTTAAATACAGATTTTATTGCGTATTTAGATCATAGACTTATAGGATTGAATTTGGACTAGAGGTGAGTGTGATCGGCATGAGTGCTTAAATATATTTTATAACAAAAAATCCTTTCATTTAAGCTGTAGCTGAATCGGATCAAACTTAACCCTCAAATGGAGACCTTCGGGGTAAATGGTACACCATCGAAGTTATGAAGTCACTTAGTACGTATACATGATGAGTTGAATTCAGGTTGAACCCGATTCCAACTACATGTAGACGCGAGTCGAGTTGAGGTATGGTCGACTGAACTCTTCTCAGCTCTGCTACCTGGGTTGAGTTGAAATTATGCAAATAGACGCGAGTTCAGTAATAATTGCGTAGTTCAATTTAGTTGTCCAGGCTTGATCGGGTTTAGCGTCGTTGAAGTATCACATAAGGTAGTTTTTAAAAATATTTGACCCACACCCTCCCTATAACTAGCTGTTTACGTTTCACTTTACGTCTTAGTTTAGATGACTATCACGCGCCCGCTCAGGGTTTGTAGGATTGCACAAGGTTGTGACACGGAGATATCCGATAGGACACACTTGAATCCATACCAAGAGCGGGTACGGCAGGAATCATCCGCGGATTTAACCGCCTTCAGGAAATATTGCGATTCACAGACGTGAGCACTATACAAAGCTAGATTTGGTTTCTCTTGGACCAACTAAGTTGCCCACCTTTCGTGTTGTGTGCGAGGCGTTTAGGCAACAATCGATTTCGGCAAGCACGCCTCTATCTGTCTGAAGTTTAACAGTCCTATCATTGGACTCTAGCATTTCGATGATTGAATCATAGAATTTGTGCTGTGAGCCTCGGCTTGGATTTCCGAAAAGACCAACCTCAGATTCCCATACAACAAACTACAAATTTAAACAAAGGAAAATTCAAAATGAGACAAAACTTTATCAAGCGGTACCAAGGGCCTCCAGAAGGGCTGCTCTTCGGAGAGTCCTGGCGTGGGGAGACCCTGGATTACCATCTACAGATAGGCATCACTTGTTACCTATGCCCAATCAGGGGGGGCACCGAGTACTTATTGGAGCTAGGAGGGTACATGCAAAAGAAAGTTCGGAGTGAGATTCATCGCCGCCACTATACCATCAATTGGGGCCTTTAACCCTTCATCCATTTTACTGAAACAAAACCAAACACATTGTCTTTCAACTTCAAACATCAATTGAAAAGAAAAGAAAAAAACCCGCCCTGGTACCATGACGCTTTTGTTTCAAAAAGTGAAAAATTGTGCCTGCCGTATGTACGCTTCCACAACAGGCAACAAATTCTAAAAATGCGCCCGCCAAAGATATGCACGCCTCTTTTACAGATATAAATGAATTCGTAATCGACCATTCCAAACGCGAGTGTCCCTTTACTAAGTGGTCCCCCAACTAAATACTCACTACGTGCAGTGCTGCCTACGCAGTCGAACGAGAACAGGTCTACTAAAAATGTTTAATGGCATCCTTAATTTTTTTAACCCCAATTTCGCTCCGTACCACCTCCGCTCCACACTGTACCGTGTTTCGTTTGGACTATTCCGTTCATGCTTGTAGAGAAGTACAATTTTTACTTAGGCGTAGGAACTGAAGAGCTCCAATTTGCGTTTGGGACGTACTTTTCTGAATCAATTAGGGAGTCAAATGCTAATATGAGAAAAGAACCGAGTACTGATTTCGTATCCCTACGCTCAAGGTGGGAAGAAAGTGTTAAGGCTGAAGCAGCTGCCGGGCAGAGAGACGTCTGTAGAGAGAAGGTGATGGAGACTTTATCGATTCATAACGTACTTGTCTTCATCTAATACAAAACCGATACTTTAATATTACAACAATATGTAACAGTGATATATAACATTTCCTTGCCGATTGAAAACTCTTCACAAGATTAATATCAATATTTTGTATAGAGCTTCGAGATAATCTGATTTATAAAACTTATTTCCTTTCTTCTAATTCTATTCAACAAAAATAGATTTTTTCCATAAAACAACAAAACCCTACAACAAAAATCAATAAAGCAAAAATATTCCGCATTGCATAATACTTGTTCTGCTTCCACCGCAACGCAACTTAGAGAGAAATCAATAGATTACAGCCAACCAGTCCATCATAATCTTTCGCCCATTTTTTATTTGTGCATTTTTTAATTTTTTAACTCATTTTATTGATAAGGCACAAAAAACGAGATTGTAGTGACTGATAACAAATTGCTAAAATACTAGAAAAAACTTCATAAGAAAAAAATAAGAAACGTGACCTTTTTTGACGTAAGTTGGCCTGCGTTAAATTTAGAAATTATTTAACACTTTTTTTTGTATTTGTTTAAATAATTTTGATTTTTCACAGATTTTGTTTTGGTGTTGTTGTTGTTTTTCTCACTTTTCTCCAGGTGCTTTCTTAACACCTTGGTGTTAGAATTTTGGGATTTTTGTTAAGAATTTTGTTTGATTTAAGAAATTCTATTTGGTGTAGAAATTCTTTAAACGCTTTATCCCATTGGGGAACTTTCAATGACTCAAACTCGACCAACTTGTTTTCGAAATCACTACCAAAATTTGAAATCAATATTTCTCCCAAATTCCTCCAATTCACCAGAAATTCTTCATTGATGCAAACCCAATAATAAGAATATTTTAATTAATTTTCGAATCATTAAGAAAATCAGAGGAAATAGCTTGGGTCTTTCGTAGAATTTACTTATCTCCCAAATATTTAGCAGCATTAAATTTTTTTCACAAGAATAACCAGAAGAAAAAAGAAAGGTTTTTAATTGTGTTTTTTAAGTACAATACAAATATAAAAATTAATTAGAAAGACCACAACGTTTGGGTGATATTAAAAAGTTTTAAGAACTCATTAACTGAACCAGTTTGGAAAAAAACTCTAGGAATTTGATAACACTTTCAAGTAATTAAGATCATTTAATTTTTCTTTGATGTCAATACAATTTTAACAATTAAATTTTTTTTTACAGATCTTCAAGTAATTATGACACTATGGTATTACAGCGAAAGCAACTCAGCTGGCAGCTGGTTGTTTTAGATAAGGTAAACTTCCAGTACTGGAAGTTTTATTCCCATTATTTACAATATTAACTCGAGGAAATTAACATCAGTGATTTTTTGGCCGAAAAATTAGCTAATTTGCCCGGGCTCAGCAGACAATTTACACATATTCAACTGAGGTTAAAATAAACCAACTGAACTCCAACTGAAGTTGAACGTAAAAACTCGCTAAAAAGAGAGTAATCAAATGGAATAGTGGAATGTCATACCAGTGGACTTTTGCCTTTCTGACTTCTGGCGAAGGGGCAACAACAATTTCAAGAACGAACTGCACATGAACTGGGCTTTAGCCGGTGAAACCACTGATTTTGATTGAACTGAACTGAGGTCGGGGCATAATAAACTTGTGTTAACTCTACAAAACCTTCACATAAGCTGGTGGATTTATAATTATGTAACAATACAAAATTTTTACAAAATCGCTTATAGATTGGCTAGATTCTAAGGATTGTAAACATCATCGTGCATTGATCATTGGAAGAAAGAATTCGTTACGGCAAACAAACTGTCGTCATTTTCACCGATTTCAAATCCGATTTGATTGCATCGATTTGAACAGCTTGTAGAGAGCCTTGAAAAGCGAACACGGGCCATTGAAAGCCATGCAACTTCTTTAAACGTACAATGGTTTACCCAGCAGCGTTCGTATTCGAAGCGACTTATCTGAGGAATTCCCTATTCAAACAGGTGTCCGACAAGGAGACGTCGCTTCGCGACTTCTTTTAAACAATGTGATCTACGCGATAATGTGTGAAGCATTCGATGGAGGGCGCGGAGTTCGATAAGACGACAACAACTTCGTAACCGACTTGATGTTCGCCGACGATAGCGTCGTCTTCGCCGACATGGATGCCGAAACGATGGACATCTTATACGGCATTTTCCGCATCGTCCGATCATACGGGTCAAAAATCAATGGGAAAACAACGGACGATCGAACCTAAATCGAACAGGTTACGATATTCAAATATTAGGGATCATTGGTTGAGGAAAAGAAAGTGGCATTGAAAGCACGCCTTTACCGAACATTGATTTTTTTCGATTCTTCTTTATGGATCGGAAACGTGAACACTGCTCAAGCCGGACGTCAGCAAGCTCGAGGTCTTCCCAATGCGATGCTTGAGGCAGATTCTCGGTGTGATCGCGATCGCATTTAAAACGAGACAGTTAGACAAAGATGCGATCAACAGGCACTGATCGAAGAAGAAATACAAAACGTCGACTACGGTGATTTGGACATTTTTGCCGAATGGATGATAACCGCTTGCCCCGTCAACTTCTCTGTCGAGACCGTCCGGTAGCCTCAGCGATCGGCTCCAATAAAAACCAGGCTAAAGAATATCGAGGACAACTTAAAGAATGAACGATTATCAGTTATCGAGGCTCGAGACGTCGCCAAAAATCATCAAGAATGGAAACGAATCGTGTATGGAATTCGACAACCAGCGACACCAACAGTAGCGTATCCGTTGTGGAGACGTCCGGCTAGGACCGCCAGTTAACGGATCAAAGAAGAAGAAGAAGAAACATCATCGCAAAATACCTTTAAGTGAGAATCGAAGACTACGTTTTTCTGCAATCGGTGTTATGATTCGAGGATTGGCAATGCTTTTCGAACATTGATTGAAATTTTGAACGATCCAGTTTTTGGTAGTTCATGGTGGTTGGGCTAGCAGATTTGACATCCGTATACCTTGAAGTTCATGGCAAGGGTGGCGAGGTGTAAAGTCATTATTTTAGACTTAACCCTAGATTTTATCTGAGATAATCTTGCTTGATATTTCTGGTTATTAAGGATTAACTTTGTTGGTATATACGGCCTTTAGAAAGTAAAAACGATATCCCTCGAGCTAACTTATTCTGTTTTTTGTTTCCAGTAATCTACTTATCTAGTAACTCTGAGAAAACTGTTTGCATAGCAATGGCATAAGTTCATGACTAAATAATAGGACGTCATCATAAATCTTCAATCGAAGCGAAATTCTGCAACATAACAAGATGGAAAGTGCGAAATTATACTATAATACAAAATTATTTATCTCGAAAGTTTCAGACTTATATTTGAGATTTTTCCTGCCATATATGATAAAAGGCTATAAATTAGAAAACCTCTATAATTTTTGAAAATCGATCGATAACCACATAATCTGACCTAAATCTCTCTTGTTTTTCCTCGATATAAATATGCGATTTTTTCATGTTTTTCTCTATTTCCATCTTTATGTGCTCTATGACAACTAACATCGCCCTGAAATAACTTGATACTCTTCACAAAGCAGCAGGGAATCATAACAAGCCTTAAATACGACCTAATACAAAAATCTCATTAAAAACAAATTTATATTTCTCCAGAAACCTTATCACTTCCTTATTTCACTGCAGCTACATTAAGGCACAAATATGAGCCACTAACCAAAGCCATTGAGGGGGACACACCGAGAGAACTAGGCCTCCATCATATCCAATATAGCCTCGACTATAAAGCTGACACAAACGCATGCAGTGATAAAGTCCGAAGATATAGCCATATCATCAGCAAGCATGGTCTTCCTTCTTCTAGCCCGACTCTAGCCAAACAACCGTCGCCTTCTCAGAAGACCCTCACGACAGGAATGACGCACTTTAATTTCGAGTGAATGGAATTGCAAATATTGTGATAAGCGCCGCCCTGCTGTACTGTATCGGCTCAGACTAAACAGAGAATCGCCTTTAATACTACGCGTTGATAGCGGCCGGAGATCATGGAATTAATTAAATAAGAGATGAGGAATTGTGCCCAGAGAAAAAATGTCCATTCATATTTTTTTTTTCAATAACCGAGAGAAAGATTAATCGAAAAAATTGTGCGGTTTTCATTATTTGTTTATTGATATTTTTGTGCGCATTTATCGCAGCGCTGCGAGAGTGCTGTGGGTGTTGCGAGATAAGAGCTTCTACGTCCACGTTTCGTTTATAATATTTTTTTATTTATTTTTTGCTTTATGTTTATACTTTTGCATAAACCGAGTTCTATGGAATTATTTTCTTGCGCTATCGCAATAACCCTGGGGAATTTGAACTGTTTCGCCTTGAATATTCTCTACCGTGACGTAGTGAGCTCTCGTTCTGTTGTGGAGCTTAGTGCTGGCTACTGTTTTCTAGTGATAAGCAGCCCCATTTGAGAATTCTCCTGTGAGTCATTGAACTTTCTTGGACATGTAACAGGATGTTGGTTTGCAATTCGTTTTTAGTATTATAGTTTCAGTTCTAGTAGTTTATGTGTTCTTGGAACTTCGTTTTTACTTTAATTAAATTTGTTTATCACCAAGTCCAGTCACAAATTTCATTTTCTTAGAAATACGCTTATCCACCTGAACACGTGACACTACCAGACACTACCCTATCTTCTGGCATGGCATACACCCAACCATTTACACATCAAGAAAAGAAAAAAACCATACTCTAAGTAAAACACCATTGTCCCTAAACTACCTCTAAAAGTTTAGGTCTCATTTGTTACGTTGGATACGTGTTGCATGTGCTTAAGGTGCTTCTGTATAAATATATAGAAAAAATCATCGTATCATGAATTGTAGCATGGAAAAAATTGGGGTCGTGACAAGAGCTTCAGGGCACCACAATTGAATGTCAACTAATGGCGTTCTACAGTGAGATAAATGAAGTTTCGTAAATTGTAGTAATATGGACACATTTCCTGCGCTCCCCTCCCTCTTCTGGGATTGATATTTTTTTATTAGGTTGTAACCGAGTTTGAATTTTGGCCAGTCTCTATGTATATCACCATATATGAACGTAGGTCAATGAACAGATGATAATAATAAACGAAATCTTGTTGTGCCTTTTGAGATATTGTTGTTTGGAATTATTATTTTTGTCCAATTTTTGGGGGATTTTTTGCTGTGCAGTATGCAACTGCGTATATGAATTTTGAGATAGGAGTGTGTTAACCCTTTTGAAATGAATTTGGTTTTATTTTTAAGCACGCAGTTTGATTTGGAAAGACTGGGGTGATATCTTTTGCGTTTTACATCTAAGGGTATACATACTAGTGCTTTGAACTCGCCTTGAACGATTAACTCTGAAGTACAGGGGAAACGTATATAAAAGGACAACGAATAACAGAATCAGGTAAGAGAGGATTTCAGTTGAATTTAGTAGGTTTGTTGTCGGTCGGTGGTGGTCGCTTACGTGCAGTTTATGTCGCAATCCCTAATAATTGATTGGTCAGAATACACAAGCAATAGACTGGAACTGAGCTGTTTCCTCGTTCATTTATTATTCGCTTTGGGCAATCTATCCTTGTTCAGAGTAATAGAACCGCTTTCAATTTATTATTCTCAGAACACGTTGTAGAAGCAGCTTGCTTTATTCTTTCTAGTTTGGGGAGATGCTGCATTTTTGGCAAAGGACATTCTAAATGCTACTAAGCTATAGAGCATTTTCCTTGTTTTCACGCTTTAAAATCGATCCGTGATATCCGTGACGTGACGGTGACTTCAGTGCAGTACCGTGAGCATCAGTGAAAAAATAAATATAGAAACGATATAATTCTTGGGAATCAAACTAGAGATGCTCTCACACCACGCATTGAAGTTCTAAGTACCCTTCAAGCGTCCGTGAAAAACACAAAAATATACGTTGTAATTTATCCCGGACGTGAAACAAATTTTCAATGAAAAATTTTATAAGAACTCAACAGAAATTTAGGTCAAGTTTATTTGAAAGACATTCCAACGTGGATCTTTGCAGTTTTACCACAAATCACTAAATGAGTTTTGGCTCATTCTAAATTATTCGTGTAGAATTTAGTTTTGTGGTCCATCAATCCTCTATATAAAGTTGCGAACTCTCCTTCCACTTCTCGAAGGCTCAACGTGTGATGAGCACAATCTTCATTTGCTGTCCTGCGAAACCTCGAAGTACTAACCGAAAGATTTCGTCATGGAACAATGATCTCTGTAGGCAAAGGAGAGAAGTCAGAAAACTATTTAATAGGGCTAAGGTCTCGGACAACTGGGACCTCTACAAGAAAGCCCTCACCAATTAGTTATAACGAAGATTTGAGAAGATCCAAACGAAAGTCATGGAAAGCCTTCTGAGAAGAAAATACAAGTTTCCATCCTCCACGAGGTTACACGAAGTCTGTCTTAGGAACACTCTAATGGCATTGCCTCTCTCAAGACTCCTGAAGGATCCTTTACAGAGAACACCAGGAATACTATAGATACCTATAATGAGCACTCATTTCTCGGGCTCTAAGGCAGCTGATCCTAGAATGGCCTTAGAACCTTACATTGGATCGGAGGTAATACTTGCCGATCCTATAATAGGAACAATGGCCTAGCAAACAGGATTTTCACTACGGGTAAGAATGAGTGGGCCATTGGCATCTTCAAGCCTTTCAACGCTGCTGGAAAGAACCACCTCTTCCCGGCTCTCCATCAGACAGGCTTGGAAGAGATCTTACCAATCCGCTGCCACTATTTCGGGGTAGCTTTGCGTTTGCCCATATTCCAAGGTGATGGAGGGAGGCTAAGGAAGTTCTTTTCTCTAAAACAGAGAGGAGATCGTATAGTGAAGCAAAATCCTATAGACCTATCCGCCTCTCCTCCTTTCTCCTGAAAACGATGGAGAAGGTTCTAGACAGGCATATTAGAGAGGGTCTTACAGCGAACTCACTTCACTGCCTGCAATTTGCCTACCGGCCAGGCAGATCTATAGAGACTGCTATGCTAGTGAGAGATATTGAGATTTCAAAATTCGATTTCAAAACGAAAAAGTAATTTCAGATGCCATTGCACATTGAGCACTGAAAAAGGCGGTACTGTGGGAATGTCAGTGAAAAATTCGCCACGGAAGCCACTGATACGGAAAGCATCGGTGTGGTGCAGTGACGATAATGTGTGGATCAAGCTAGCTTTCAACTTCCAACTGCTATTTTCACGTTTGGAAGGTTTATTAAACCTACATATATATATAGAGCACACCCTGCAGTTTCCGAGAGCATCCGATTTTATCACCAGCCCTAACCAATCACTATCACATAACCATGTTTTTCATGTGCATCGTATTTTTTCAAAAGGGGGCAACTGATCAGAAATCATTGTTCATCCCCAAGTCACCACTATTTCCGTTAAATCACATGAAAAGTCTTTACTCTTATATCCGATGGCGAATGTCAGTTCAAATTGAAAATGTCACAAAAGTAGAAATATCCAGGATTACTTTGAGAGTCTGACTGTCGACATAAAAAACATACCCTCAACCCTAATTGACTTTCCCCAATTTCACTTTGAAACATCCGACTTCCACAAGGACTTACTGTCATATCTCATGTCGTTTTATCTTGTGAATAACATATCTTAAAAAAAATCTGTCATATCTCACAAAACATAAATATCTCAAATTTTATCATCAGGAACTCTTTAAGATATCGATTTCTGTGCCAAAGGAAGAACAAAAATCTCAAACTCACAAAAGAACGAGAACGCACACACCCACAGGAAAAATAACACGAGGGCATCATAATTAGATAAAGTGCGATAAAATTAAGGAAATTTGAAATTAATAGAGAAGGCCCCACTACTACACCCAAAGAATGCTTTCCCTAATGTCTGGTTAGGAGAAAACAAATTTTTTTCTTGTTCCTTGGAGTAACTTAAGAAGTTAATGGGAATAATCATCGCGTTTACGACCGGTTCGTGTTTAAGCGAAATCCGATAACGTGATCCTGGATATGCCCTGGGCCGGAGGGGGAGGGAATTGATAAAACTCAAGAAAAATTTTCACCCAAAAGAAACTTTAAGAAGGATTTGCAGAGATTATGTGTGGCAGAAAGATCCTTGTTTGCTTGAAGTTTGCTTTTTTAAGAAAAAGAAGATTAGTGGTGGTGGTGATGGTGGGGGTATGCGGATAAGAAGGATTTATAATGCATATAAGGGTAGGGCTAGGAAAATTTTTGTTGATAAAAATCGGTTACAAGCAAGCAACTTTTAAGGAACAATAACCTTTTCAAGACCTCTTAATGTGCTCACACCATCAAAGCCCCTCAATCCCAAAGGAAATATGATCAAGAGTCATAATGTGTCATAATTAATTCAGGATTATAAACAATTTTGGTTTTTTGGAAAATCGATAGAAAAACTCCTAGGATCCGTTCTAATCTTCACATTTTACAAGCCATTGAGCAGATTTATTTGGCAGTCTGTGGGCTATCACGATGGCTTCTGCCAAATAAACTCCTTTCGTGGATGTGATTTTAATATGGTGATTTATGAAGAGATAAAGGGAGAAAATGTCATAATTTCGAATGACGTTACTTTTATATAATTCGCAGAGATATGAGCCACATGAGTTTATTAGAGTGGTTTTGTCTGTCTGAACTAATGAAGTGTTAACTATGAAATGGCATATGTTTTTGTTGTTGAATATAAACATTTTGAAGGAGGTTTCGAGAGAACAAATAGCAAGGGGGTTAGCAACGACTAAGAAAAAATGGCATTTTTCATTGAGAAGAGGAAACTACAAGGTTGTCTTCCTTTATACAGCTGATATCTTTTATATCTTATCTACTTTCTCTAATACCATACCGATTGAAATTTAACAGAAAGGCGCAAATCTCCAGCTTTTTTTATATTTCTCAAACAGATTTCGATCGTCAGGAGCCCTCTTCTCCGATTCCGGATAGTAAGCTGAGAGCTAGCCGATAGGAGCTGAGAGCAGCTGAGTTTCTATTGCTTTCGTGTTCCAATCTGATCGTTTCAAAAAACCCGGGGCTTTAGCTTTAAATTCAAGTGAATGGATCCTGGACAACCTCAAGCTGAAAAGAGAGGTGAGGTAGCAGTAGGTGTGAGGTAGCATATACCCTTCATCAAAGCCTACCAAGCCAAGTTATAAAGTTATCGTGTCGAGCGGGTAGTTTTTGGGCAGCGCGCATGCAGTTCTGTAATGGCTTATCCTGCTATGGAGGCTATGTAAGGATGAACCACTCTCCTACCATATTCATGCGACTTTTATGAACCATTTTCATTATATTCATCAATCCGGACCAACTATTGGGCCACCCACCTGTTTGGCGAAGATGGCTATGGACGATCGGACCCTCTTTCTGCAGGCTTCGACTTGAGGAGGCTGAGTCTGACATTCATGTACTGTTTGAGTGTCCGCGATAGCTCAGTCATGTGAAAGCGACAAACCACTAGGTAGACTGCTGAACCTGACTAAGCTGTCTGCCCTGGTAGTACTATAAGGCAATTTTGGGCCAAATAAATCATCAAATAAGAAGATTTTTCGCTAGAAGGCTTAAACTTTGAAATTGTCACGAACATGCAATCCGATAACATTCCAGTTTCGGGAATATCCTTCTTCAACAATAATTGTAAAATGTTCCCGTTGAAGACTATCGGCCAGGGAAACCATTCCTTCTCAATCACAGAACAGCGCTCATGGCGGATTTCTCTACCTCACATTCGTACCACATTAAGTAGAGTATTCCACTTGATTCGGCGGGTTGCAAATAGCCCCTGTAATAGAAAAGAACTTATTTCTTAAATTCTGTTTTTTTATGTGGCAGTCTAAGCTCACGATGTGTCACCCTATGTGCTACCAGTCCGACAAGTCGTATACACCATGGTACAATTTCTAGTAGTAAGCTTAGCTCGAAGGATAGAGAGGGGGATAGGATAAATTAGGGGCAGTGAGGGGTGGCGATGAATTTTACGTTTGAACTCTGGCGGGTTGTGTGAGTTCGGAAATACTGATTGTAGAAGGTTGTCCCACAGTCGAGTTGTTTTTGTTGTAACTGAATTTCTGAACCGGAATGTGCGCAAAAATAAGGGCTGTAAACTGTGAGAGTGAGCTGAGCCGGAAAGTCTTGTATTGCAGTAGAAATATTGCCGGGGAGGCAAAAGGTTACATGTTTCAGTGGAGCAGTCATTGTGGTAAAAATTTTGCCAGAGTTGCAACATTCCTACGCTGGCTTAATGAGTCAATTGAAGAGCAAATGGCGCTATCACCACTAACTTTGGGAGCGTGGTTTTGCACCTTATCCAGTGAAGCTAAGGTGGTTCTCTGTAGTGTGGCGACTACGATGCGTTCACCGCGACATCCACATGTCAAACATAAAGACACAAAAACAACGAGTTTTTGTATTCTTAAATAAAATCTAATTTACAAAAATCCCATTCTAATCCTCATCTACCCAGAACTTCAAAACCCAGCAAGAACCATAACAAATCTCATTTCCAAACACTTATTATTTTCATATTTAGAATCAATCTAGAGTCTCGATTGTTTTTTTTTGTTTAATCTTAGCTCACAGCTGAAAACATACTAAACAAAAACACAAAACTAATACTGACCACTGAAACCGGTTAAAAACTGTTTTTATATCTTTCTCTTTTTTCATTATTTTTTGTTATTGTGTCTATCAATAAATTTGCACATTGACATTGAAATAAAGTCTTAACATTTGACTCCAAGGCCATTTACAATTTCAATCTGTCTCCGTCGAGCGTGTCAATTTTAATTGATTCAAAAAAATAAAAGGAAAACGTTTGTCCCACGTTCCATTGGGGGATAGGAGTCAAGATTATACATAGTACAAGGGGGTATCTGTGGAGCAGCTTGAGAATAATTTGATAAAAAATAGAAACAGCACAACCAGAAGCAAAAAAAAACATAGAGAGTGAAAAAGAAGATGGCTTTGTATATCTAATTTTCTCTTGAATTATTTTTTGTTCGTTCCAAACAATCTTGGCGTTATATCACCAAATTGGCACTAAACGAGGAAAGTTTCCCTCTGCAGACCATTTAAAATTATTCAAAGCCCAAAGTTGGGGCGGCCCTCATTGTGTTTAAAATCAGCGCTGATTTATGTGTGACATCATAAAATATGCATGGAAAGTGGGCCACTGATGGCTGGGGGGACACACACTACACCCTGGAGGGCAGAGCCCCAGACAAATGAACTCTCTCAAGTTTGAAGAAATGCTCTAGGGGTCAAAGCTGAAATTCGCGCGACGGCGGTTTCTTTTTAAAGAAGTCCCATCAAAGCTCTCACACGGCTACCCTCATTTAAAAGTGATGACTTCAATTTGAAAGACTGAAGTGTGGGTGGACGTTCGTTCGGTGTGTTCGGGGTATAAATATATATTTTTCTTATTTTCTAAACATTTCCAACTTTGCATGCTGTATTTACCCCCCCAAAAACTTCAAGACTTTCAAAGCAAAGAGAAAGGAAACGAAGTTTGCAAAATTGAAAGAAAAAAAAAATATCGTGTTTGTTTGTGTATTTTTGCCAAAGCTACAGCAGCAGCAGCAACAAGGCGCACATACAGAGCTCAACGTGTAATACGACTTTTTGTGGTCTTATAAATATATATATGTATATATACATCTATATAAATATATACTAAAAAGAAAAATTCCCAGCATCATGACTCACCTGGTTTCTAGGTATGCAATGGCGTGCCGACGAGCGAGCCACACTGGAAACTGGTTTAAAATGAACTACTTGAGAGATTTCTGATGATGGTGTATGCCTTTTGGTGGGTAAGCACCTATATATAGAGAGAATCTGGATATAAATCCATTTCCTACCTGACAATGCAGTCATCTGTCAATGACGAAATCTTTCTTGAAATCTCTCTTCTTCGTGGTGAAGCATCTTTTCTAGCTCACCCGGAAAAAATTCAAAATTTTTATATTTTTTTTTGGAAAGTTTCTAGTTTGTCCTCCAATTATTTATTATTTTTGGATTTGGTGATGACTACTATTATTTCTTCGGTATTTTGCGGTTAGCTATCGTCCATAAATGACGTGAGGTAATTTTTGCGATATTTTGAACACCCCTTCCCTTGGCGAGATGTCGTGAGATTTGGCTCGACCCCTCCCTCCTCCCCTAATCTCACGTGAGATTTTTAAAATTTACACAAAAAATACGTATTTACGGTCGTAACCACAGCAACGTGAGCCTTTCCTTAGAATATAGAACTGCAGGAAAGGCCCTCGCGTATAAAATCCGTGTACGTAACCGTAGTGAAATCTGGGTCAGTCGACTGTCAAATTGGGTTAGTTGAGTGTCAAATTATATATGCTTTGTTTACATATTAAGATCAGCCATCAGCTGATTAGAATTCGTAGTAAAAGGCGTGTAAAAAGTTCATTTGTAAGAAGGGAGGGGTGGGGGGGGGGGGGGTGTTTGGAGCAAGATTTTATTTGAGGTAACTAATAATTTTGACTCTTTGCCCCCCCCCCCCCCCTATTCCACTCGATTTTCGCTGGTAGTGGACACACAACTACCAAAACGTGAGTACTCAATTAACAAGCATCTCATTACGCTAAAATACGGTGTGTGTCCTCTTGTAGTTCTAAATTTTAAGAGCTAAGAGAATTAGCCGAGTCGCGCGTTTGGCTATCCGTTAGAGGCTACACAATTCAGTAAACAAAATTGTATAGAATTTACCCATATCTTAAGGCCCCAATTTACCCACAGGTCGCCGGTGATGCGAAACTTTTCGCGTTGAGGCCAAGGCTTGCAGTCCAAGAAAGCTGGCAAAAATCAAATCAATCGTCAGTTCGTGACTGAAGATCTGGGTCAGGGCCTGTACTCCCGAGGACGAGACGATCAAGAAACGAAACGAAATAACGAGCCGAAACGAAAATATATTTCCTACTCCTGACAACGATAATCTCGCCGTGCCTTGCGTTTGTGTAACTAGACGAATACTACTGGCTAATAGGGCTTTCTATGCCCAAAAACAAATCCTGCACTCAAGATTTGTGCACAGAAAAACGAAACTTTCACTCTACAAAACAGTAATACGACCAGTACTGTGAAAACCTTCCACACCCACGTTCGCGCTTGTTCGCGGGTGTTCACCGCGTGAGTCTGGAGCTGCCTTGAAGCTTTCGTTCAAGCCACGAACATTATCAGGCGGATACCTGAAGTAACATCCTTCAGTTAGACTGAGTCAAGCTTAGTTGCGCCGGCCGGCCTGATCCTACCGGCCGGCGGCCTGTAAGTGAATGGGATCTTTAGTGGAGAAACATGATTTTCTTAATTGAACCCAATTTTCTCGCAATATTACACTGTTTCTTTAAAAAAACAATAATTACGTGATATTTTCCGAGACCCTCTCTCTCCCCGGGTGAGATTGGGTGAGATTCGGCTCGGTCCCTCCCCCCCTAAACGTCTCACGTAATTAATGGACGACCCCTTATCTATTATCACTTTCCAGAAATTGCAACTATTTAAATAACAAGACATTTTGGAGGGAGAAAATCTAATTTAAAACATGAAAGATATTTTTCTTCTCCTTATAATTTATTTCATCGCCTTCATTATCATATCAAAATCTGTTTTTCGTACAAGTCGAACTACTTGTTTTTCAACATGAAAGCTTCCGGTTATTTTTTTCAAATTTTGTATTTTGGTTTTATTTTTCTCCACACCATTTTTATATTCTCCTCGTAATATTAAAAGATTTGCATTTGGCACGTGTCTCTTTTTATTTTTTAATCGCATCTGCATTTAGGTCGTAAAATGTGAGATATGCTCTATCTGTTGTGTTCACGTGAGACATTTTGGAAACAGTGTATTGAAGAGATTCTTTCAGTTTCAAAATAAACCGGAAGATGATTAGAAGAAAAACAACTTTTATTTATATTGTGCCTGCTCATCCCCCTGTGACGTAATCTCGATTTATTTTTGTAGTGTGGACTTATCTTTGAAACTCGAAAATGATCATAGATAGATATGAGTTTGTGTTGTGTTCTGTATTCCGGTTCTATGTTTCTGGGAAAAATACATAAGGTTATAAAGATAGGTTTTAAATTTAACCTTACAGGCAAAGGTTGATAATAGTAGAAAAGTGTAACCTTCGGACAGTTCATTTGGCAGAAGAGTTTTATGTAAACAAAAAGTTGTTTTCCTTTTGTTATGAATTATGCAAGAAAACCGATCCTCATTGATTAATTTTGACCGGTCTTTGAACAGATGTTTCATTTATAACTCTAATTTGAACATGAACTACATCTGTACATGTGTAGTCCTCCTAAAATACTCAAAATCAAAAAGTATGTAAACGACTCCTTTGAAAATAATTTTAATCCAACTATAAAAGGCAAAAATTTTACTTGATCATTACCCAAAATCATCTCCCACAATGCTTCGCCTATTGTTTATCAAGCGTTCTTTCTACTTCTCGATGGTAACTGCATAATCTTTTTCTTAAGATACGTTTAACATTCCTTACTTAAAACTTTTAATCCAAGTAATCATTCCAATCCTACAAACACGTAAACTTTTTAGTTCAGTCAATCTGGCGAAAAAAAGGCGTCTGCTTGCAAAATCAAACAATTGGATGAAACTTGGTGGAGTAGGTAGGAAGTGATGTTAGAAAGTGACCTTGCTGAAGGCCGCCTGATACTCGTGTGCGTTTTTGAAAAAACTCAAAAAAACTTCAAAAAATATTTTGAAATGGATTTATCTCGAAAACTAAGGATCTTACAAACAAATGTTTCAAATAAAAAATGTAGAGGACATCGTTATCTACATTTTTTGTCATTGGTGCAACATTGTACAACAAAAAGTGTGCGCAGTAGGTGGCGCTAAAGTGCTCAAAAAAGGGTTTTTCACCCTTTTCACCCTTAAATTTTATTTTTTCAGCTACAATCCAAATGGGAAAATTGTTCCTTTCAAAATTACGAACAACTTTTATTTAAACATTTTTTTCATACGACTTACCGTTTCAGAGCAGCAGCTTGATGAAGTATGGAAATCCCAATATTATGCTTGCACAAAGTATAAAGACAAGCAAAGTGCATATAAAAGATGTAAATTTTTGTTTATAACAAATAAATATTAGTTTGAAGTATTAAAATTAGACATTTATAATACGTTTTCTATCATTTACGTTTCAAAGTTATAGTGTAGTGAAATGCTGCGTGAACAGCGCACAGGTATACAATGAAATGCATAACGGTATATGTGAGTGGTCCCATTGGGACTTTCTCTGGCAGTTTCGGCATAGTTCTAACAAAAGGGCCGATTTAGTTAGCTGCCCTATTCTTCGAGAAACGTACATTTTTCAGTTGCAACGTGACTTTCGGACAGTTTTCTATTTGCTGACACAATTTGAGGTTAGATAGATGACGCTTGCAGCAGCAACAGCAGAGAGTTAACACTTGTTCCTAGAATAGCATAGGTGTTTGTATATTGTCACATAAAATGAATACATGTACATTATAAAAGAAATGTAAGCTTATTTACCAATACAATTGTGGACCTCCATTAGATTATTTTGTCGACCTAATCCAAATTTCTCAAAGACTTGATGGCAATTTGTAACTGTAAAATTTTCAATGCATTATTTTATACTATACTTTCTTTGTAAAAAATAATAATTTCACAAAAGATTCAACTACTTTGAATATTTCATATAAAAGTATAAAAAATACGGATTATACATTTCTAATTTTGATAATTATTAAAAAAATTATTTGTTATAAACATTATTAATTGTTACATTCAAAGTTAAACAAAAATGACATCTTTTATATGCACTTTGCTTGTCTTTATACTTTGTGCAAGCGTAATATTGGGATTTCCATACTTCATCAAGCTGCTGCTCTGAAACGGTAAGTCGTATGAAAAAAATGTTTAAATAAAAGTTGTTCGTAATGAACAAGGAACAATTTTCCCATTTGGATTGTAGCTGAAAAAATAAAATTTAAGGGTGAAAAGGGTGAAAAACCCTTTTTTGAGCACTTTAGCGCCACCTACTGCGCACACTTTTTGTTGTACAATGTTGCACCAATGACAAAAAATGTAGATAACGATGTCCTCTACATTTTTTATTTGAAACATTTGTTTGTAAGATCCTTAGTTTTCGAGATAAATCCATTTCAAAATATTTTTTGAAGTTTTTTTGAGTTTTTTCAAAAACGCACACGAGTATCAGGCGGCCTTCAGCAAGGTCACTTTCTAACATCACTTCCTACCTACTCCACCAAGTTTCATCCAATTGTTTGATTTTGCAAGATCCATTTGCCAGATTGACTGAACTATTTTACTATTTACACTGCTTTGAGTCGTACCTATAAGGTATAAAAACTTTCGAACGTATGAAGAGTACGATGAATGTACAACAAAAACTTTCCAACCAAGTTATAAAAACTTGTATCGTTTGGGGAAAGAAATGTATGACTTAACTTTGCTGTGCAGCAACGAGAACGTCTTTTCGTTTTAGCTATTTGATTGCTTATTTTCGAATACTCGCTTTAAGCTACTTAGTGGCAGACAAGCAGGACTTTTAACAATTAAATATACAATTTTTAGAAACACACTTTTACCTTGCAATTAATTACCACAAAACTTGGCTCATGGACTGAAGTCGGTTTCGGCTTGGCTGAGTCGAATTTGAAGAAATGTCGGTAGGCAAGGCATGTGATATTGCCATTCTCTTACGACTAAGATAGGTAGGTAAGTAGGGGCGATGTCCCGTCCAAGTCGTAGGCTGGGACACAATTGGCGCTAAGGTGCGCCGTTTTGTAGCCCCATTAGTGAAAAATTGTTGTGTGAAAGGAACAGCAAGCTAGGGATTTACATCCATTCCGTCAAATTTAGATACCGGATCAAATCTCCTATTCAGAGAAAATGTTCGATAGTCTTATTAGTCTGATCCTCTCCGCAGCTGCGACAGTGGATATTACGCGGAATTCTCAATCTGACTGCATGTTGTCCAATTGGCCAGTGACCCTCTGGCAAAAATGTGCCCATATGTCTTCTCGACCCAGTAACCCGCTTCATGTAGCCGGTGAGTGCTACGAGCCCCATACTGCACTGGCAACCGATGAATCTGAGCTTGTAGATGGTAACTCCCTCTCAACCTCGATCACAGTTAGTTCGTCCAGGCGTTGACTGAGCTCTTCATCGGAGTCAACCTCTGCCTTAGCTGAGACCGTTTTAAAAACTTTTATCCATGCCTACCTTAGCCCAAAATGGAGTTTATAGCCAACTAGCTCAAGCCCCTCTAGGCACTCGTCGTTGATTACCAGTACCAGGGTTCTACTATTTCGCTGGGGTTCCGCGGCCTGGAGCACCATTTAGTTGTCCATAGGGATATCCCTGTTGTGGCGCCGAAGATACTCGAGCAATTTACCTCATCGCGAACTCCATGACCATCTCTGATATTTTGGTCTCGATGTCGGCCCAGAGGAGGTCCGGGAGTCTGGCGGTACTAGAATTGGCATCGGTTAGTGTCACTAGAATTGGCATCGGTTTGGTCACTACTTCGCCCATTAGCCTGTTACTCGTTGAGCCTGATTGTGGGGCTCCTGAAGTCGAAGAGAAGCTTCCCCGATTATGGTTGGTCTTAAGAGGTTTTGTCATATTCCCAACTCCTGTGGTCGCTTCGAAATGGCAAGCCGCTGTTTTCAGGCACATGAAAGAGGAGTAAATGGTGCCACTTCTGATGAGTTTGATGGTGTGGTTTTAGACTTCCCCAGCCATATTAAAGAGATTTTCGAGGACCCAGATAGATAAACAAGGTGTATTCAAAGAGAGATTGAATGTAGGACTTATAAATTGTAGTTCAGGCTGCAGTTTTAGGAGGGAAATATGACCACTCAAGAATCATGGATGGAGGAATGCTTATTTATCGTATATTGTTACTTCTAGGAGCTCTTTTGTTCAAAAACTAAACAAACTATATTTAACATAAACCCACCGCATATTTTAACTCAGTTACTTGAAATCTGAACAGTTGGCTCCCCGCAAGAAATGTTTGCTAAATATTCCATTTCTGAGTAGACGAAGAGTTTTATAAAAAAATTGTAATAAGTATTGTTGTTTATCGAACTGATAAGATCTTTAGAGCTCCTCCTTTACTACTTTGTAGCAGCCATTCACTCTAATTTATGTTGTATATCTTTTGTTTATCTGTTATGAATCAGTTGTTAAATAAATATTAGTCTACTTAAAAAAATTATCATCTTATTATAAAACCTCAAGCCGTCTTCAAAAAGAAACCCCCCGAAAACTTTCTGAACAGCAGCAATTGTTAAAATCGCTTACCATTAATTAAAATCGATTCAATGTAGATCGATCCAACATTAAACAATTAATCAAGCTTGACTGACGCGTATAAATTTTCCCTTTTATTTCCTATCGAAAACAAAAGCCGACTTAGTGACTACTACCCATAAAGATTAACCAAAAGAATCTTCTTGAAAACTCTCAACCATGACGCATAATATCCCACACAATATATACTCCAGAAGGATTAGTCACAGCTGAATGAAGGAAAAATATAATAATGTTTCTTTTTTCTCTGAGACAACATTACATGCCGCTGAAAATATGGGACACAACAAAGCCGCCACAATGGCTTCGAAAATGGTGTCGAAATACAACATTACCCATTTACCAAAACAGGAGCCCATATAATTGATCTATTGACAAGAAGTCAATAGTAATCATCAAAACGGTCAATGAAATGTGTAGAAATAATAAGTATGTGTGTCAGTTAGCAATTATTGTTAGATTTTGGGGAGAGATTCGATCATCTTGCCCCCGAGCTGCAACCTTACCCTTTGACCTAAATGCATCGATTGTGGAAGCTGTAAATTGATTTATATACGCACTGGTAACTAGCACTCAGCCTCATTCTGATCGGGCGGGACATAGAGAAAAAAGAGGCTTTCGGTCGTGATTTCTTTTTCACACTCTAGTATTCTACACTAGCCCTCGGTCGTTGTGGCATGATGACTCCAGTGGGGCTAGACTGTGTGTAAAAGTTTGCTGTAGTATCTTCCTCTCTAGAAGCGCAAAGAATCTGAATTGTTTAATTAAGTTAGACATTGAGAACTGGTTAAAGGCAGCTGTTTCCGCACACAGTCGTGTCTATTCACTAGAAATAATCAAAACCTGGCTGAGATTTCAAGATCAGAAATAAGGAAGATGTTGAAATGGCTAGTTTAGAAAATAAAATAAGTATAAAGAAAAAACTTACAGTACTCCGGAACATCGGGTGCATACAAATGAGCCAATTGTCATGTTGACGTATGTTGGCCCCTTTTGGCCGCAATCGAAGCACTGGCGATTTCCACCGCCACTGGTGACCAGCTCCCTAAGAATTTTTAAATTTGTATCATCCTGCCTCTTACGTACTACAGCCATGGTATCTCTCTGCTGAAATTTTATACTTATTACACCGCGAAACGATTTCCCTTTATTAAACTTAATGAATTGCCTTTACTTTAATCGCGCTGTTTTCTAAATAATTTTCTTTTATTTTCTGTGTCACACTTGCACTAACTGCACTTTTTCCTCCTTCTTTGAAATTCACCTTTTATATATTTTTTTTGTTCCTTTTTAACACCACACAACTGACTTTTCTGAAGCACTTTCTTTTGGTATAACCGTCGGGTTTCACTCGTTTTAAACCATTTTTTAGTTGTATTCGATTTGAAATTCAATAAAAATTAAATCAACTACAAATGGGTTAACTTTATTTAAAAAGTCTACAAAAAAAATCGCAAATTTCCTCGAGATTTTCTAGCTGTGCACCCGAATTGACGTCCCCTCTATTCACGGAATTTCGCTCGACTGAATTTTTGTGGAATAAAATATTTTCGCTTCAGTTTTCTACTAGGTCAGAGTGCTGCCATATATGTGGGGTTAGATGCAAGGCGAATTGATTGTTGGTTGTTTTATTTTTAATTTTTAAATAATTTTTTTAGTTGAATTTTGTGTTTTTAAATGTAACTTAACTGTTTAGGTTTAAGAATTATTAAATTACTTTGAAATGTAATTTTAGTTGTGTCTTTATACTATTCAGTTTTAGTGCAAACTATAGAGCTCTACTAACACAAGACATTTAAATTGTCCGTTTCTAAATTTAGGTCTGTTCCCGTACTTGCAGAAAGTACAGAATCTGTCAGTTAACAGAATTCTGTTCCCGTACTTTTACTGCAGCCTCCATACTCATTTCCCCACCCTACAGTAAGACGAAGAAGCAACGAGCTGCTGCGGCTGATTCAGAACATCATGCAGCGCTGCAATCACAAGTGTTTAGACCCATTCAGAAACGGCAGCAGCAGTGGCAGCAAATTTGCTTTTACTAGCAATCGCTGCTGCTTTTGTTGTCATATGCCCACCATTAGCCAATAGGAACAGTTTACTGCCGCTGCTGCTGCCGTTTCTGAATGGGCCTTTTCTATTGGCTGAGGCTGCTAAAATGACAAGCAAAGCAGCACCAGAGCAGCGTGATGCATGTTCATCTCATAATGCAATGTAAAAGAGAATGACAGCTTCGAATACCGTGGAAAAGGGTCGCCTAGTGACGTCACCACTCTATGCCGGTTTCTCTATGCCGTGAGTGGTATGAGATGACAAAAAGTGCTGCATTGTAATGCAGCAAAATTAGGATTTAATGCAGGGCAGTAACCGCAAGTTCTTACATAACACTTTTTTTCAATGCCTTGGCTATTAGTTTTCGGATTTAGTTTTCAGATCCTCCCTCCTGTACACCGATTTTGTTTTATCGTACAATATAGTGTGCCTTCGAATCAGTTTTCTTAATTAAGATTACTACATAACCACAATGAATGCAGCACGCTGCTCTGGTGCTGCTTTGCTTCTCATTTACCAGCCTCAGCCAATAGAAACCCTTGTGATTGCAGCGCTGCAAAAGGTTCTGATACAGCCTTTAGCTAATAGGAACAGTTTGCTGCCGTACTTCTGAATTGGGCTATAGAAACAGTTTGCTGCGCTGCTTTGGATCTGATACAGCCTTTTCAATGGTTGTCATACTAATATTAATTGTGAATTTTTTAATGTTAGAAAAACATGCTCAAGCTGCCACAATAATATTAATTTACAATAAATACTGGAAAAATTGTATGCAGGAACCCTATTTAGATTTTTTTATTTTATTATGATATTATATAAACTAAACGTTTCATTTATTGTGTACTTTAAGAACACTTGCTATTCGCAAATAAACAAAAACAAACAAAATTCCAATCATATAACTGGAAAGAAATGTCAAATCATCAACTTGTTTGAAAACTAACCTCACATTTCCGCAAAAAATTCGTTTGTAAAAAGTATAACAACAATGGGAGAGGAAAACAAAGAGGCGTTTCAGACGATTTCTACATCAAAAATAAATGGCATCCCAACTGAATTCTTGTTTCATCGTTTCGCTAACAAATATTTCATTCTAATAACACAATATCAGAAGATGTCCAACCTGTTCACCGTGAAATTTGATTTGCCAACTGCAGCTGCCGCCGCATGTGGATTACCAGAACAAGCTGGCTTCTCGCAGCCCCTAACTATCACAGCAATCTTTGGGAAAGATGATGACGAGACAAGAGGCGCCATACAGTTCCTAGTTACCAACACAAAGCTCAAGATGTGCCCAAACGAGATACTTTTCAGTCTAGGCCTTAAGGAAATCAACAGAAACATTCTCAAAGAAATTGCAACAATTGTCGATAATTTAGTGAAATAAGAAACTTTTTTTCTAAAAATTAAAATTTTAGTTTTATTCGTACATTAAAACTGTACACAGAATGTGCTTCAGGTTTAGTCAAAGAGACCGAAGCCCATGTCTTCGTCCGACTCTTCTGGCTCCTCTTCCTTCTTCTTTTCCTCCTTTTTAGCCTCGGCGGGTGCTGCGGCTGCTGGTGCAGCTTCTGAGGCAGCAGCTGGGGCGGCTCCAACACCGGATCCGATGTTTGTGATTAGATCCTTAACATTGATTCCTTCCAAAGCCTTGGCGAAAAGACCTGGCCAGTATGGCTCCACCTCAACATTGGCGGCCTTTAAGATTGTTGAAATTTTTTCACCCTAAAATAAAAAAATTGATGAAATCTTCACTTGATATTGTCAATGCACAAGCAACAAACTAATTCGAAATGGAATATTGCACAGATGACTTGAAAATTAATTAGTTTTATTGGGATGTGGAACAACACATTTGGAACTCCATTAATACTTACAGTTACGGCGACATCGTCATCAACAAGGATGAGGGCAGAGTAGACGCAAGCAAGCTCGGCTTTGGTAGACATGTTTAGTTGTTGTTTTAATTAATTAAAATAGGTGCAAGTCGCCAAATTAATTTTAAAAAGGCCTTAGCTCGGTTGTGAGAACAAGCACACTTGTCAAAAGTTTAAACCGGAAAGAGAAGTGTTGTCTTACTTGTTGTTTTATATTAAGTTAGCTGCGGTTTAAAATGGTATTGGCTGGTGTCATCTATACGTTCAGTGTGTCAACTGATAGGGTTTTAATAAATTTAAAGTAAAAAGATTAAAAACAAAAACATATTAGCATAAAAAGTTTGTAATTACAATATTTGAAAATAACTAAACAGTTTTTTCACTTTTAATAATATTTTTAATCAAAAACAAATATTTTTTGCTATAAAAATTTAGATCTGCCTTGTATTCAGTTGCTGTCAAAGCCGAGCTGTGCCAGGTATTAAATTATAAGAGGAAGAATGAGAAATTTGTTTTCGTCCTTCCTGCCATTAAAAATCTTCGATGCGGCTTGTCGTTGTTTAGTTCTTAATTTTGGTTAAATTCTATAAAAAACATAGAAGAGTAGTATTAAATACTCTATAAATTAATACAAAATGAGTTTCTCTAGTGATGAAGTAAACTTTCTAGTTTACAGATATTTACAAGAATCGGGTATAATACAAAACATTTTCTCCCCTTTAATGTCAATAAACAAATTACATTTTTCATAGGTTTTCATCACTCTGCATATACATTTGGTATTGAATCGCATATTTCTCAAAGCAATATAAATGGAGCACTTGTCCCACCAGCCGCACTACTAACAATACTACAAAAAGGCCTCCAATATACAGAAGTAGAGCTGAGCGTTGGCGAGGATGGAGAATCGCCACGTCCTGTGGAAGGATTAAGCTTAATAGATGCTGTTATGCCTGAAATAAAATGTCAAAAACTGCCAATAAAATCGGAAACAATCAAAACAGAACCAATGAAGCCAGAAGCAATTAAAACAGAGCCAGCGCCTGAAGCGAATGGCGAGGAACAGACTGTTACACCGTCACAGCCAGCAACGACTACTACTGCCCCAGAAACTATGGATGTTGATCAAAATATTGAAATACCAGCATCAAAGGCAACAGTTCTGCGTGGACATGAAAGTGAAGTGTTCATTTGTGCGTGGAATCCTAGCACTGATCTGTTAGCTAGTGGTTCTGGAGACTCGACCGCAAGAATTTGGGATATGTCCGACAATACAACAAGTCCAAATCAACTTGTGCTACGGCATTGTATACAGAAAGGTGGGGCGGAGGTGCCGAGTAATAAAGATGTAACTTCGTTGGATTGGAATGTATGTATTTATATAAAGTATCTTCTTACATTTTATATTATTTAATGATATATTTCAGTGTGATGGATCATTACTTGCGACAGGCAGCTACG
This sequence comes from Thereva unica, assembly GCA_949987705.1. Taxonomy (NCBI): domain Eukaryota; kingdom Metazoa; phylum Arthropoda; class Insecta; order Diptera; family Therevidae; genus Thereva; species Thereva unica. The sequence continues at coordinate 87,970,056 of OX465285.1, forward strand.
ATGGTTATGCTCGCATATGGACAACAAGTGGTACATTGGCTTCAACTCTAGGACAACATAAGGGACCAATCTTTGCTCTAAAATGGAACAAACGCGGTAATTACATCCTGTCAGCAGGTGTAGATAAAACCACGATTATTTGGGATGCATCCACTGGTCTCTGCACTCAACAATTTTCATTTCACAATGCCCCTGCACTGGATGTAGACTGGCAAACCAATGTTTCCTTTGCCAGTTGCAGTACTGATCAAAGGATTCACGTTTGTAAATTGGGTATAGAGAAGCCAATAAAATCTTTTCAAGGACATACAGTAAGCTCTTCTACATTGCATATTTAAATCTATTTAACCTAAATTTTCCAGAACGAAGTGAATGCTATTAAATGGGACCCACAAGGTCAATTATTAGCATCATGTTCGGACGATATGACACTAAAAATTTGGTCAATGAAGCACGATACTTGTGTTCATGACTTGCAGGCGCATTCAAAAGAAATATACACTATCAAATGGTCACCGACTGGTCCCGGCACGCAAAATCCAAATACAAACTTAATTTTGGCCAGTGCATCATTCGATTCTACTGTTAGATTGTGGGATGTTGAACGGGGCGTTTGTATTCATACTTTGACAAAGCATACAGAACCCGTTTATTCAGTTGCCTTTAGTCCAGACGGGAAACATTTAGCCTCTGGCAGCTTCGATAAGTGCGTTCACATTTGGAGCACTCAAACTGGACAACTTGTTCATAGCTACAAAGGTACTGGTGGAATCTTTGAGGTATGCTGGAACTCAAAGGGAACAAAGGTGGGCGCTAGTGCCTCAGATGGCAGCGTTTTTGTGCTTGACTTACGGAAGTTTTAATTTCTAATTTTTTTTATTGTATTTTAAGATTTCAATTTTATTTAGACAGATTAATGATCGTTCTTCTATTAAATATTACGCTATCGGTTGATTATAGTAAGATTAAAAAAGTATAAAAAAAAATTCTTGGGGTTTTCTTTAATAATCATAGGTTAAAAACAGGGCTGCGGAGTCGGGTCCCAAAATTTGCGACTCCGACTTCATCATTTTAAATTTTAAATTCGACTCCGACTCCAAGTTCGACCCCGGAAAAAATTCAAATTTTGTTTTTAAAACAAAGTTTTATAAAATCATGGAAACAAGACAGGATTTATGACAATAGATTATTTATTATTTCATTAGTAAGTAAAAAAACAATAGATAATATATTGTATGACATGCACGCATCTCAATGCCTAGGATTTCTTAATAGAATCAAATTTCTTCTTCCACCAGCAGCCAAGGCTACAATTTACAAATCCTACATTCGGCACCGCTTCGAGTATAACTGATTTATCTAGGCTATCGCACACAACTACCGTCTAAAATTGCGTTTATAAAGAAAACAATTTGGTTGTGGAATAATCTCTTGCAATTTTCCTATTTTCCTCTTGCAAATTTCCAATTTTCCTTTTCCTAGAAAAAAGAAAACAAAAAAGGAGTCGGAGTCGACAAATTTTTTGATTTTTTTCCGACTCCGACTCCAATAACTAGAAAATTCCTTCCGACTCCGACTCCGCAGCCCTGGTTAAAAATCTATATATGTTGCCGTAATAAGCGTTCTATTTTCATTTCCACAAGAAAGGAGTTGAGCTGTTACAAAACTCTAGTAGAGTCTAGAGACTTCTTCATCTTTAAAGGCTCTACACCCGAGATTCGGTCCTGGCCGCTCGCAGCCTAGGCTAACTCCGTGAAAAGGCTTCCAACTACAATAAAACATTTTGTAATTTATATTTTTTATTTAATATTGAACAGTTACAAAATGCTTAAAAAATCTACTAAACCTATACGATGCTACTTAAAGATCATTTGCCGATCCTAAAAATCGTTCTTTAAAGAACTCGTCCATTTCCTTGACTGGCTTTCCATCCTTATCCTGGCTCTTGAAGAACTTCTTGATTTGTCCTCCGGCATAGCCTGGTTTTACTGTTGGATCTTCAAAAATCACATCATATGCCTTTCCTTGAAGCGCCGTCTCAGCTGTTGACCAACTAAATCTTACTAATCTTGGAAATCCAAAAACAAGATCTATATTGTCCACAAGAAATGATTTTGTAACCGGATCTCCAGGATAACCACTGCCAAATCCATCTTGACCTATATCTAAACCTTCTCTAAATTTCCACACCTTTAACGCATGATCACGAGTAACTTTCGCGCATATACTAGCTGCCGAAACAATTGGATAAGTTGAATCAGCTTTTTTCGCCACTGTTATCTTAAAATATGGAAACAAAGCCGAAAGTTTTGCTTGATATTTCTCTGGTGGTCCAACAGTATCAACATAAACTTCTTCTATATGTACACCAGCTTCTACAGCTTTATTAATTAATCCAATTGCTGAATCCATTGATACTTCATTTAGAGAACATTTGGTTCTTCTGTTCATCGATGAACTTATATTGTTTGGAGAAATCACTTCAACAGCCCAGCCCAGATTTGTTTTTGCATACTCTTTTTGGTTTATATCATCGAATATTTCATCACGTTTATCTTCTGTTAGGGATTTTGAGTCAGCACATCCGAGATCAACTAAAATTTCCTTTTTTTCAATTGGACAAAATGCAATTCCATAAACCATTGGGCCTAATACAGGACCGCGACCGGCCTCGTCAACTCCTAGCATGCATGGCTGATCTTTACATATTTGGGGAATATCTGATAAGTACACAGTGTTTGTTGCATTGTTTTTTGATTCAAGGAATGGCCCTAAACTTTTTAAGGAATCAATTTTATCACAATCACTTACTGACATTTTCGATTAGTTTTTGACTGTTCCCCGTCTATTAATTTTTAGTACCAGTGATTTGGCGCCAAACTGTTTACAGTCGAGCTCTTAAATAAAGCTCGGGACAATTTTTGTGATTACAGGATCGGATTTTTTAGTTCGGATTTATTATAAAAATTTAATAGGTTTGTTCCCCGTACTTTCTGCATTCTGTCACTGACTGCAAATTCTCTTCCACATCCCTATTGCCAATTAGTGCTGTTATTTTATTATAATGGAAGATGAAATCATATAGACATTCTGCTTCTAATTAAAATAATTTGAAATAACGTAGTATATCCTGCAGAAGAAACGACATCTGTTGGCAGATAAAAGTATCTCGGGTAATATATGTTTATATCCATATTCCAATTAACGTTTTTCTAAAGGATGTATTTATTTATTCAAAAATTTATTTAAATCAATTAAAAATCTCAAAATATATGTCAAAAGTTGTGAATACGTGTCATCGAACGTTTAGTACTAAAATCGAACAGAAGTTCAAATTTTTTAAGACAGAACTGTAAAATTAATTTTGAAATGTTTCTTCACCTGCAGGTCCACCATTTTCACTTTTCCTTTGTAGATGTATAAATTTGTATACGCAACCTGTCATTCTGTTTTCCTCTTTTTTCCTAATTCCTGTACATTTTACAATACATTTGCCTTGGATTACAAAATAAAGGCAGCCAGTCGCGGAAAAAATCAATAAAATTTTTGGAAAGTAGAACATCAGTTTCCGGAAATTAAAGCAACGAGCTTTCCGAACATAAAAGAAAAGTGAGTAAAGTTTGCGGTGTTATGTGGTTTTCTAGGTACGGTTTAGTGGGCGAAAATTTTGTCAAAACGCCGGCAATTTCTCTATTAAAAGTCCAATAGGCCAATCGGAATATACACTAGCATTTGGCAAATACGAAAAAAATCTCTGCTGCTACCACAATTTGCCAGTGGCAGTGACTAAAAAAAGCGTTCTTAACCAGCAAGGGAGTGCCATCCCACCATATCGCCGTCGTGTAGGCCCTTGTTGGTGCAATTATTTAATCAAGAAAAGTGAAATTCATCAAGAAAAATCAATGAACTCGCCCCTTAAAGTTTTTTTCTTATCGTCAGTGATTGAACTTGAATGCGCCCATTACACGGGAATCATACTCAATTAGTGTGAATTTTAAAGGAGGAAGGTGAAGATAGAGACTGTGTGAAATTTTGACATTCTTGTCTTGCGTCCAAGTTACAATTTAAAGTGGTTTCTTGATGGTTAAAATATGTTTTATTCCTCAATAAGAAAATTGATTTAATATATAAAATTTTTTTGGGTTGTTGGATTTTGTTCCTGTGATTAAAAAAATCCCCCTCTCACTTTCTCCACAGCGGACGTTGGACAAAAAAATATATATACAAGAAAAAAACGAAGAACTTATCAACTCAACTGCTAAGACTCTGTGTCGTTTACGGCAAGATTTTTCATAAATCAAAATGCCACCTGCTAGAGGGGATGGAATGCGGGGACTGGCTGTCTTCATATCGGACATTAGAAACTGTAAGTAAAATTTTCTGTATAGATGATGATTATCCGTTTTTACTATATATATAATATAATCAAAAAGTTATCCACCCATCAACTTGGGACTATTTAAGCAATTGTGTCATTATGCAAATAAGTGCGGCATATACCAGGGTCAAAGACTTTTCTGATTTGTGCTTTGCGCCATCAATTACTACTCATTTACACAATTAACTTCTAGACGCTGCATCTCTTAAATGCATTGGGGAATCTAGCAAGTGGCTATAGAATATAATATATATTATAATATACATATTCATATTCAAGAAAAAGATTAACATTGTAGAAGAGGCGGGCAGAAGGACAAGTTTTATCGTAACTTCCTTATCGGGGGTATGCTCTCTCTGCTTGTGCTGTTTCATAACGTAAAAATTCTGCATTGAAACAAGAAGAAAAAATTTTATATATATATATTTTTTTCAGATGCTCTCTATTCTGTGTAAAAATTTATCTTGAAGTGCGTTGTTTGTTCAGAATATGACGGCTTATCTGGTGTGTGTTATGCCCTGTGATAACATTCAACTAAATATTTCTTAAGAATTATAAATACAGATCTTTAAATGCTATTTTCAAAACAAAAATCGTTATTTCTAAATGAAAAATTTGTTTTTAACTTAAAATGTTTTTAAAAACTTGATGCGCTTATGACGATTTTGTCAATGATTCATCGTTGAAATTGTTGAGTGAGCGACGAGCAACGTGCAAAGTGGGTTAATGATGCCAACAATTTTTAATTCACTTCTCTTATGAATGATTTAAATATTCTCGACATGCTTTTGACGTTTTTGTATCTTATATACTTTCTATAATAAATCATGTATGTGAGACATTGAGTCAATATGTTATCGGATAGATTTCACAGTATGGGTTGACTGTAATATGTAAAATATTGAGGTATACTTAGTGTTACGTCCAAGTTAATTATTATTAAGTTAATTTCATTTAAATGGCTTGTAATATTGCTTGCACAGTATCTAAAAAGTAGAATGGCTTCAAGGTTCAATTCCCTGATGGCGCCCGTCTCTTGCACTTTTGATATGTGTGCTGCATGTATCGCTTAATTCTTAGGTGATCTTTGGCTCTACGGTTTAAGTCATAATACAAACCTCTTGCAGATAATTGAACAAGACTGCACAAATTTATAATGATATACTTGAAGTTTAGGCCATTTATGATATGGGGATTTATGACGGAAACTAGTGTAATTTAATTAAAAAAACGCTAAGTAGTTTTCCTTCTTTATTTCTTTCTTTTGATGAATTGGGGCCAAAAGTACCTCGGCCACCTGCTTGGCCCATTGTACTTCGCTATTAAAGCTCACTTTTGTAGACCAACCTGCTTGAACAGGCTCAGTAGTCTGCTAGTGAATTATGGCTTAGGTTTGACTGTTCGAGCAGAGTATCGTCAAACAAGGAGATCCTGGCCCCTGTGCAGAAAGTCGAGTCTTAACGATACGACAAGTCGTTTGAGTTAAAGAAAGTGATGTTCCAGCCGAATCGCGACTTGTGGAGTTTATGCGATTTTACTTGTGGAGTTTATGCGATCCAGTAAAATCCCCAAAAAAACAGTCATAGTCGTTGCAAGACGTTACAGTTTCAAACGAATACCTCTCGTTTCCCATAAAACGGCTCTCTTCTGGTGTGTGTCATTTTCAATAGAACTAACGTTCTATAGATTTCATTCCACAATTCGCGAAAACTTATGCATGCGTCTGCATGAGCTGACCAACGAATCGTTGATAGACTTTTGACGGTGGAATGGGCTTGAAGGAGTTGCCAACGGAAGAGTTTACAACTCTTGTAGTAGAGAAATGAACGAGCCAGCCTGCTGCACATTCACCTACTAATTTGAGCAAGGAGTTGCTTCGATCATTCGTATGCAGGACAGATAATTTGTGAGTAGGCGAGTTCTCATAAGTTGATAGTCGATGATAGGAATTTTTCCAGTCATTAAACCTTCTTTTTCGTCGAACCGACTCTCCCGCCATTAAAATGGCAGAATTCAGCAATTTGAAGTCTAGCAGAATTCTGCAGTTACACCGCAGTGATGCATTTTGGAATCACTCAAGGTCCAAAAAAATCTAGCGCTTAATTCGTGAACTAATGCTCGTAGAAAGTTGAATTCTCTTTACCAAGCGATTTAGAAAAACCACCTATTTGTTTAAATAAATCCTCAATCGCAATTATTGTCGAAGGGGGGCGCGGATGGCGTGATAGCGTTCACGGAAAAACAGGAGCACGAGACCAGTGCGACGAGCAACGACGTATTTCCTGAGTACGCCCATATAGCCAACGAGCGCGCGTGTTTAGCACAGAATGTAATATTTACTTTGAGTCATCTCTTTTATCATCAGTGTATTTGTTGCCACGATTGGCCGCCTCTAATATCTAGCCGCCCTAGGCTCGGGCCCACTGGGCCTTAGGGGAAATCCGCCACTGTACAGGGGCCTAAACTCAACTTAGCATTTCCACTTTAGACCCGAAAGTCTTAATTCGACTGAAACTTTACTTTCTTCAACTCAAACGACTTGTCACGAAACACGACTCGACTTTCAGCACAGAGGTCTCATTCTCTTGCTATCGTAGGGCACTCACCAAGATCATGAAGAGCACTCTCACTCTCCTTAAAACGAAGCCTACAAGTGGTGTGGGGTGGTGGGTCTTGCTTTCTTACATAAGTGATAATTCCGGGCTTAGTGTCCGCTAATTAAGGCAGCAAGGGTCTTGACATCCCTTCTATTGTGCCCCAACAATTCCTTGGCTGCGTTAGTTGTCCAGCTCAGGCACACACCACCAGCGTTCGGTGTGTTTCATCAACGTTCGATCAGCAAGAGTCCTCTTCAACAAAAAGGTTCTTATTCCACAATGTTGAACATGAATTGCTACAAATCTTTCGTTTTACCTTCCTCACTTGGATTTAGGACACACATTTACTGAAGGACAATTTTTGTCTTAAAATAGTTCATACTTTATATAAATAACTTTTCTTCTCAGGAAATATGGTAGTAAACATAATTTTCAGATGTCTTTATTGATTTTGCGATTAAAGCCTTGCACATTACGTAATAAACTTGTTTTCTTAGAACAAAAACGGATAAACATAATATTGCTGTATGCAAATTAATTACTTTCAAACACACTTGAATCCCCACAAAAAAAAATGTAACAATTATATCCATTTTTTTCCACAGGCAAAAGTAAAGAAGCTGAAATAAAACGAATAAACAAAGAGCTCGCTAATATTCGGAGTAAATTTAAAGGTGATAAAACTCTCGATGGTTACCAAAAAAAGAAGTACGTGTGTAAGCTTCTATTTATATTCCTGCTTGGCCATGACATTGATTTTGGACATATGGAGGCAGTTAATCTGCTTTCATCTAATAAGTACTCAGAAAAACAAATTGTATGTGAATTTTTCCTCTTGTTTAAACAAATTGTGTATAAATATTAACAAAATGTTTTTTTTCATTTATAGGGATATTTGTTTATTTCAGTTTTAGTTAATACAAATAGTGATTTAATAAAGCTTATCATTCAATCTATTAAAAATGATCTTCAATCAAGGAATCCTATACACGTTAACTTGGCTCTGCAGTGCATTGCCAATATTGGCAGTCGAGATATGGCCGAAGCGTTTTCGAATGAAATACCAAAACTTTTGGTATCAGGGTAAGATTATAACATAAATTAATTGTTCGACAATAATTTCTAATTTCCAGCGATACAATGGACGTAGTTAAACAATCAGCTGCTCTCTGTTTGCTTCGACTTTTCCGTACATGTCCTGAAATAATCCCTGGCGGTGAATGGACAAGCCGTATAATACATTTGCTCAATGATCAACATATGGGTGTTGTAACAGCAGCGACATCTTTAATAGATGCATTAGTTAAGAAAAATCCAGAAGAATATAAGGGTTGCGTAACTTTGGCTGTTTCACGTTTATCTCGAATAGTAACGGCAAGCTATACCGATTTACAAGATTATACATATTATTTTGTTCCCGCACCATGGCTATCTGTTAAATTGTTACGTCTTTTACAAAATTATAATCCGGTAACAGAAGAGCCAGGTGTGCGGGCTCGCTTAAATGAAACGCTTGAGACAATTCTTAATAAGGCACAAGAACCACCGAAAAGCAAGAAAGTTCAACATTCGAATGCGAAAAATGCGGTTCTATTTGAAGCCATTAATCTTATTATACATAGTGATAGTGAGCCAAACTTGTTAGTAAGAGCATGTAATCAACTTGGCCAATTTTTGAGCAATAGAGAAACTAATTTACGTTATTTGGCTTTGGAATCAATGTGTCATTTGGCTACATCAGAATTTTCACATGAGGAAGTTAAGAAGCATCAGGAAGTTGTTATTTTATCGATGAAGGTAAATCAATTTGTTATCAAAGATTATCAGTAAAGAAATGTTGTTTTGTTTATTAGATGGAAAAAGATGTATCAGTACGTCAGCAAGCTGTGGATTTACTTTATGCAATGTGTGATCGTAGCAACGCAGAGGAGATAGTTCAAGAGATGCTTAACTATTTAGAGACAGCTGATTATTCTATAAGAGAAGAAATGGTGCTGAAAGTTGCCATCTTAGCAGAAAAATATGCGACAGACTATACATGGTAATTTATGCCTTAAAATACTAGCTGTTTACCCTTTTATAAATTTCTCATAAACACTTAAGGTATGTCGATGTTATATTGAATCTCATCCGAATTGCTGGTGATTATGTATCAGAAGAAGTATGGTATCGTGTTATACAAATTGTAATTAATCGCGAAGAAGTACAGGGATATGCAGCTAAAACCGTATTTGAAGCCCTTCAGGCACCAGCATGCCATGAAAATATGGTTAAAGTTGGTGGCTATATATTAGGTGAATTTGGTAACTTAATAGCTGGTGACTCAAGATCCGCACCAATAGTTCAGTTCAAGCTATTACATTCGAAATACCATTTGTGCTCACCAATGACACGCGCTCTTCTACTTTCAACATACATTAAATTCATAAATTTATTCCCTGAAATTCGCACGAATATACAAGATGTATTTAAGCAGCACAGTAACTTGAGATCAGCTGATGCTGAGCTACAGCAAAGAGCTAGTGAATATCTTCAGCTAAGCATAGTTGCATCTACTGATGTATTGGCCACAGTTCTCGAAGAAATGCCATCTTTTCCAGAGCGTGAAAGTTCGATTTTAGCTGTTTTGAAGAAGAAAAAGCCAGGTCGTGTACCTGAGAATGAAATTAGGGAAGCTAAGAGTCCACAGCCAGCGGCACAAAATAACACACAAATCAACCATAAGTAGTTTTATACATTTTTAGGCTGGATTAGTAAAATTAATTTTATATATTGATTTTAGGCAAAATAGTACTGCAAATGCTGATCTTTTGGGCTTAAGTACACCGCCATCAGCCACAACAAATAATATCTCTGCATCGGGAACACTTATAGATGTATTAGGAGACATTTATGGCGCTAACAATTCCACCGCTGCAGTATACAACTCAAAGAAATTCCTATTTAAAAATAATGGCGTTCTTTTTGAAAATGATTTAATTCAAATCGGTGTTAAAAGCGAATTTCGGCAGAATTTGGGACGTTTAGGATTATTTTACGGGAATAAGACACAAGTTCCTTTGCAGGTTATTTTCCCTCATTTCTTTTAAAACGAAGAAAAACCGTTTAAATAATAATTTTTGATAGAATTTCTCACCTGTTCTTCAATGGCCACCGGAAAGTGCTTTGAAATTAAATGTACAGATAAAACCAGTCGAACCGACTCTGGAAGCTGGTGCACAAATTCAACAATTGCTCACAGCGGAATGTGTAGATGATTATGCTGATACACCATCAATTGATATTTCTTTCCGATATAATGGTGTTCAGCAGAAGGTTAATGTAAAGCTACCTTTAACATTAAATAAATTCTTTGAGCCAACGGAAATGAATGGTGAATCATTCTTTGCTAGGTGGAAAAATTTAGGAGGGTAGGGTTTATTACTTTGTATATTTTTGCGTTGAGATAGTAATTTATTGCGATTTTTTTAGAGATCAACAACGAGCACAAAAAGTTTTCAAGGCACAAATACCACTAGATTTACCTGGTGCTAAGAACAAACTTATGGGATTTGGTATGCAGTTATTGGATGGTATCGATCCCAATCCAGACAATATGGTTTGCGCTGGAATAATTCATACTCAGACGCAACAAGTTGGCTGTTTGTTGCGCTTAGAACCAAATAAACAGGCTCAGGTAAGATATTACTATGCTGAAGTTTAAGATAGATTAGGTTTCTCGGACTTGTTGAGTTTGCGTCTACTAGTTTCCGGTAAAATTGCGTTCTAAGCTTTTTTGCTGGGGATTGAAAAGAAAATCATCATACAATTGTGGGGAAATAAACGGGAGCGCGTGTTATAAGTCTGTTCGGCGACCTGCTCCAGCTCAATCTGAAATATGTACAAGGGTGATGATACACGACTCAATTGACCTTCGTAGAGTGGTTGTATGGTGCTCCAATGCTCTAAGAGCTACTGGTGATCGCCATCGTGACATCTTGAAAAACTTTCTTGCAGCCGAATTGAATCATTAACCCCATCGACGCCTACTTATACTAAGCATCATCTCCGGGCGCCTAAAATCAATCTTTGTAACATTGCTACAGTGTCTTATTCAGGGCTCGCGAGGTCTATATTTGTCTGTAAGGGCTTGATGTCAACAAATCTACTGGATCTGACGCTATATACCCCTTATTCTTATAAAGAAAAACGCGTCTTGGTTAAACTTTTGTACATATACGGTGTGCCCCAGGGCTAAATTCTGTCGCCTGATCTATTTGTAATCTAGCTTTATTGATGATGGTGACGCTCCTTGGATAATGTAAGACAATCATGCTCTATACCTTGTGGCTGGCAAAAATCGTCGAATCGATGACGCTATACTATTCCAGGGTTGAAAACGAGAGGCCGGCGTCAGGTTAATGTTCGATCGACGGGCTGCCAGCATTCTAACCGATAACGTTAGGTGAAAAGATCAAGACCCATATCGTACCCGTTTATGTGCCAACAGAGACCAGCCTGGACGCGAACAAGGACGAATTTTACAATCTGCTTCAACACGCTGGATACGATAGCTCGAATCGAATTAATCATACTCGCGAAGGACTTTAATGCACATTCCGGTGCAGATCGAACCGGCTGAAAAGGAAGGATGGGCAAATTCGAGGAGAAATTAACGACCACGGTTTACGCCTCCTTTCATTCGCAGCGTCAAACAATTTGATCGTTGGCAACAGCATCTTCCGCCATCTACTCAAACACCAATTCTCTTGGCGAAATCCATCCGGCAACGACTCGTCGATGTTAGACTACGTTTTGATCAACGCAAGATTTCGTGGATCGGACCATTATCGATCGAGGCGAGAGTTTCAAATGGCATTATTCAACAAATTCCCGGCGCTCGTACTATCGGACGATTTAGATGTAAAAGAAAGGCGATTATCGAAGTCCAACTTGGGATGTGCATTGGAGTTGTGCCAACCTATCCATAAACGGACGCAGCCATGGATCTTGGAAAGCTGTCTGGACCTCGTCGATCAGCGGAACGAATGAAACATGTCGACTTTGAGCAACACCGAAGATTGAACAAAGAAGTTCGGCAGAAAATGAAATGGGAACGAGAAGCGTACTGGAATAACGTTGCGGCCGATATGGAAGAAGCGGCGTCGAGGCACCGAACCGACAATTAACGAGGTGAAGACAGCAATAAAATCGGTGAAAAATAGGGAAAGCGCCGGGAATGGATCAAGTAACCGCCGTGATGATCAAAGTCAGATGATGATCGTGAACTAATGTTCAACTCTATTAATAACGACATTGAACTTATTATAGAGTGGGGAAAAAAGAATCGTGTCGAATTCAACCCCTCCAAAACCAAGTACTGTCTTATTTCAAAGAAAAAGATCAACACATCACCATCCTTGACAGTGGATGGCGTGGAAGTAAAGGCGGACCCATCCCTTCACATCTTAGGCGTGACATTAGCCAAAGACTTGCGATGGAATGACCATATATTCCAAATCGCCAAACAAGCATCCCAGTGCTTGGGATTTCTTAAGAGGTGCAGGTTCCTCCTCCAGCCATCGGCCCGTGCTGTTATTTATAAATCCTACATTCGGCCTCTTCTCGAATACAACTCCCTCATTTGGGGCGGCGCTCCAATAACAACCTTAGCATGGTTAGATAAGGTCCAAAAAAAGGCCCTTAAGTTAATTAATGACGATACCGCTTGCTCCACCATCGACCCCCTAAGCCACCGTAGGAATGTAGCAGCACTGACAAAATTTTATCGCTACTATCATAGTGACTGTTCCTTCGAGTTAAACGCTCTTTTGCCTCCACGGCAATCTTATACCCGCAACACCAGATTAGCCCACTCGTCCCATTCCCTGCACCTGCAACTACCCTTTTCACGCACTCAACAAGATATGAATTCGTTTGTAAATAGAACAACTCGACTGTGGAATAATCTCTCGCAGTCGGTATTTCCGAGCTCCTACAACATCCAAGAGTTCAAACGCAGGGTTCATCACCACCTTCTTCAATACCCTCCCGTACCTTCATAATCCCTAACCTCTTCCCCCCACTCCTCCACGGTACTAAGCTTACTGCTAGACATTGCACCATGACGTGACAAATGACATGACGGACTAGTAATACAAAGGGTGATTCCTGAGCTTAGCACTGCCACATAAAAAAAAAAAAGAGGCGATGTCTTATCACAACGCATCTCGTAAGATTTTGGCGCAATATTAGCTAAAGATTTTCGGTGAAATGAGGTTAACTTTATCGCTCCTATAACAGCGCTTGTTTCAGCGAAATCAACGGTCTCCTGCCTCAACGGCCTACCCGCAACTTCAGATTGGTTCGCTCGGTTATTTCCACTGTTCATAGTTCCGGTTTTAGTGTACACTTTAGATAAGGAATTCATTCTTAAACAGAACTCATCGTAAGGCATGTTTCCTAAGAAGATTGATAAGATTAATATTAAAAACACTGCTATAAACCATCTCAATAAAAAAAAATAAAACATAATTACCTTTCTTCCTTTCAGATGTTCCGCTTAACAATTCGTGCTAGTAAAGAAACTGTAACACGCGAGGTATGCGAACTACTTGTTGACCAATTTTAAGTAAAACATTTAAAAAAAGAGGAATTACGTTTAAAGCTATCAAGAAATATACATTGTTTATAAATTCATACATGCTATACAAAGAAATAAAAAAAAATAACACACAAAATCTAAGCAGTCTGTAAAAAGATAAAATTATTTACCGATATTATTATTAAAAACAAAAAAAACTTTATTAAAAAATTTATTTCCTAAAAAAAATGAAAAACTCATGAATATATAGAAAAGACAGAAAAGAAATTTAAATAAAACGAGAAAATAATGAAAAAAAAATAATTTTAAGGTGAAAAATCTGTATGAGAATTTACATTGTAGCAAAATGTTATTGAAGTTAAAAAAAAATAAATAAATAAATAAAATTAAAAAAAAATCTCACTAAATAAGAGTAAAAAAATTTGTTGAATAAAATTGAACATATACACATTATATATATAAATAAATATAAATATATTTAAAGATTAAGTAAAAAATGAGAAAATGAAGTTTTTAAAAAACTTATAAAAAAACAAAATAAACTTTGAAATAAAAGTATTACTCATTTTTGGAGCTTTCGATATATGAGCAAATTTATGGAAATTATCAACAAAATGGAGTTATATATACAATATGTAATTATAGCTAAATAAAATGGAAATTTAAAAGTTATTTTATATATTTTTCATTAACTCATTGTTAGTCTCAATTGGACAAATGTTTCACAAATATTGATATCAACAAATTCACTGAACACGAAAGGGTATATGCTACTGCACTTACGCTTTAACTATATGTTTTTTTATTAGCGAGACTAGGGAGAGCCGAGAAATCTAGTTGAAAGGAAGTGGAGAGTGAATAAAAAAAGACACCAAACGTCAGCCACGGGTTTTCGTAACTGGTACACATTCAATGCTACCACGAAAGCGACTGAAGATCTAAATCAAAGCATGTGCCTTGTTGTAAGTAAGGTTTGGATGCTCCAAAATTTTTGATAGAGCATGGAACTGGAGGCCCAAGTAGCAGTTTGTCCCGCTATTTTGATGCCTGAAGTCTGAAGAACACTTTTAAGCCTTCCCGAATGTGCTAGTGCAGCGGTCGGCAATCCAAATGCATTGGCGTGCCACTAAATAGATAATTAAAAGAACTGCACATTAAGCGTGCCATTGTATATGAAAATAATTTTATTTGTGTAGTAAAAACATTTCACAAAGCACCTTCAAAGGCCCCCATTCACATACAGGCCGCCGGCAGGTCGTGGCCTCAAAGATCAGGTCGGCAGGTACGACCCTATCAAGGCCACTCAGTTGGACTGAGGGATGAAGACTTGAAACATCCGTCTGATAGGCCATGGACTGCAGGTGACCTCATGATTCCCTACACATATAAGCGAAGACGACGGGCGCTTTCAGTAATGCAGGATGCGTGCGCAATTGACTTATTCAGTCATTGAAAGCTTACACTTTCAATTGCTGAATAAGTCATTTGCGCACGCATCCTGCATTACTGAAAGCGCCCGACAGTTTAGCGTGGCAGGTTGTTAATTGAAGTGAAAAATGTTCATGGCTTCAACGAAAACTTCAGATTGAATAGAAGTTCGGATCTTTAGGCCCGGACTAACGATAAATACCCACATGCATAAAGATTTTTGTCAGTTTGCCTGGGCTACAGGCGTCATCCAGTTGATACTTGGTTTCAAGGTGATAAACCTTTAGGCCACGGCCTGCCGGCGGCCTATTTATGAATGACTGGATGGGGCCTTTATTTCAACGCTCGAGAGAACTGTGCCCGCGGCCTCTATAACAGCCACGTACGGATATGAAAGGGGATGCTTACGCGATTGTCGAGTCTGGCGTGCCATCACAGATCTTCTGGCGTGTTACCTAGTGGCTACGACCTGATTTTGGCTACAGTCGGGCATTTCCCTCTCGTTCGTCTTCCTGTAGCAACGGCAACAAACGTTGTGCCCGGAACCCACCTTGGCAGCGTAGTGGTAGTGGAATAACCTGATTGCCGTAGTTTTGGTAATTGTTTGGAGTCTGTTCAGGAGGCCTAACTTAGAGACCACCTTTAGCTGGCTAACAACAGGTGCTAGTCAAAAATACTGGGGTGGAAGCACGAAGTTGTTTAAATCGACCTCTCCATATAAAAAATTTGAATTTTTGTATGAAAAAGTCGATTGAAACAACTTACATGCTACAACCCCTGTTTTGATCCCGCCTATTGCGCTGCCGGACATCTTGATTTCCGAGCCTTGGGAGAGACTGTTGGGCTAGTTATTCGGCATTCTTGTTCCCATCGATGTTCTAGCCTAGCTAGCTCAGCTGTGCTGCGCTCCACTAGGTTGGAGGGCCTCATCACTGAATCTAGACATTATGCAAGACAATATCTATAGAGCAAACTTCTGCAGCACGTCTCCGTTTCTTCGCTGTATTCTTGATGGTATTTCAACGAAGAAGTTCTACCTGACGAGCAATCTAGGTAGTAGAGAGTCTGTGATTGTGATGATCATACTCTCGGATACCAAATCCAAGTTGTCATTATCCCAAAGATGTGCGGTTCAGACCCGGTATTCCCTAAACCTAAGAGCGCTGCACGAGGCTAGATGTTTTGTGTGAAGGTTGGAAAGGAGAAGTTAGTCGTTCAGTTGTCTTACCGTTACAAGACTTTGCAATTAAATTTCGACTTTAGATTCTGAGATGGATGCATTTTCTGGATAGCGCTTCTTTTTAGAAACCTAACCTCGTCTGATGTGAAACTAGTATACTTGTCAGATGTATTGAGTAGTGTTTTCACAGCAAGAGTCATCTACTTGAGATAGCAGTGCCACTCGACTAATTCTGTTGTTGCAGCCCCTACTAATAGGGTGCTCTTCCATTGTCAAGGATAGGATATTAAAAACATTGTGTGGGACAAAGTCAATACAACACGAACACATTGTAAGCTTACATTCTAAATTTGCTTACTATATAGCTTTTTTACTCCAATAAAGAAAAAACATCATTAACTATACTAAAAATTATTAATTAAATTGTTTCTAGTTTAAATCTTGCATTAATATTAACAGATGATAGTTCTGTCACCAAATACTTGTACGCATATGGAACTTCAATATGACCAATTTGTGAATCATCCTCGCATAGTCTACATGTGTCTGGAACAGCGGTTAGGCCTTCTTCTGACTTCTTAACAATTCGTTTCAGAGGAGCTAATATACTACCGCATTTACTGCATACAAGTGTAGATGTCTTATCTGAACTATGAAATAGACGATCTTGCAGAAGATATGGGGCTCCATGTGATATTAAAGCATCTCTTTCCATTTCACCAAAACGAACTCCACCACCTCTTTTACGTCCCTTAATTGGTTGCTGAATTACAGCATCGACTGGACCAGTTGAACGGACCTTGTTAAAATTTACAATTGTACAAAAACAATGTAATAAGAGTTGCTAATATAAAATTACCTGCCATTTATCGAAAACCATGTGCCTCAATCTTTGATAATGTACAACACCGAAGAATATATCTGCAGTCATTTCACGTCCATCAACACCGCTATACATCTTTTCTGTTCCGTAATAATTGTATCCTCCTTTTTCCAGCAGTTTACCAAAGTAATCGACAGCGGTGTGTTTTTCTGAAAATCTAAACGGCGTAGCATCATGAACTAATCCGTGAATTGATGCGCTCTTTCCGGCCATAGTTTCTATCATCATAGCAATTGTCATACGGGAAGGGAATCCATGTGGATTGAATACAATGTCGGGTATTAGACCAGTTTCTGTGAATGGTAGATCTTCAGCTGGATATTTTTGAGAGCAAATGCCCTTTTGTCCAGCTCTTGATGCGAATTTGTCGCCTATTGTTGCTTTTCTCTGAAAGGTATATCGAATATAATTGTGTTGACTCTACTCTTAAACGATTTTAATTTAATTACGGGAATTCTTGTGGTTATACAAATCATCTTCGGAGCATTAGGCTTGAAGTTTCCGCAATATTTAACACTATCGATAATAGCTTTCTCTTTCTCTTCATTTCTTACTAGCTTGTATATGGATTCTTCCGTGTCGAAATAACTAAAATCAAATTAAAATAAAATACGAATATATAATAACAAAACTAAACAAACTCCTTTTACCAATAAAGATACGATTTATAAGATATCTTCGACCCCGGATGCGGCAGACCATCATTATCTAAATAGTTAACAAGATCAGGATTGTGTGGATCACGTGCAAAGTAACTAGTTCCTCGAAGTTCAACAAAATGTGACTTATAGATGCTACCATAAGCAAATCCTCGATCATGTGCAGCTTTATTTATAATCATTGCATCTTCCATGTCGTATCCAGTATAGGAGATTACAGCAACAATCGCATTTGTTCCCATTGCAAAATCATCCAAGTCTATGTTGTCATGATGAACAGGACGAAATAGTGGAGTAGCTGGAGTTTGTAGACGATATAATTTGTTTTGAGCTTGCAGCTGATAGTTGTGACAAGGTGTTCCCATTGTTTGTTTACCCATTTGGCACTGGTACATGTTTCTAGAAGTGATTAGTTTTATGGTTTAACATAGAATAGTAAGAAAAAGTTAAGAATTTTAATAAGATTGTGAGCACGGGCCGATGGCTGGAGAAGGAGCTTCACCTCTTAAGGAATCCCAATCATTGGGTTGCTTGTTGGCGATTTGGAGTGTGTGCTCATTCCATCGTAGGTCTTTGAATAATGTAAGGACGTCCCACTCGAACCGCCAGCTAACGGATCACAGAAAAAGAAGAAATGTGTAGGTTAGTTTAACTTCACCCACTGTCACGGATGGAGAGGTGTTGCACTTTTTATTGGAAATAAGACAGTATTTGGGTTTGGTGGGTTTTAGTTCGACACGATTCTTGCTTCCCCAATCTAGAATGAGTTTAATGTTTTTATTTATAGAATTGGACATAAGCTCGCGGTAATCAAGACAGGGTCATACTTGTCCTATATTGTCGAGGACGTAAGAGTAGCGCAGAGTACCGTCGTCAGCGAAGCTGAGAAGTGGGTTCGAGGGGATTGAAAGGAAGCCATTTATAAATACAAGAAATCGAGTAGGTGATAAAATTGATCCCTGGGTGCCTCGGTATAGATGGGGTGAGTTCCAGATTTGACGCCTTAATTGAACGGTCGGAAAGGAAATTCTCAATCCACTTCTGTAGAAGCGAGTCGATTCCAATAGCTTTGAGTTTGGCTAACAGGACTGAGTGCCAAACTCTATTGAAAACCTTGGAGATATCTAGAGCAACCAGACTAGACTCACCAGATCCATGCAGACTTCGGTTGAGGTTCTGTCAGGCAAACTAAAAGATCGCCAGTGGATGTTTTTTTGTCGGAAGACGCACTGCTTGTCGTTTATAAGTCCATTGGATTCTAGATGTTCCATAAGCTTTTTGTTGATTATTGTCTCCATAGTTTTGGAGAGAATAGAAGTAATTGCTATTGGGCGGTACTTGGAGGGTAGGCTGGAATCACATTTTTTCGGTATGGGCTGAACATGTGCAAGTTTTCAAGAGTCTGGGTAAACTCCGGAGAAGCATGGAAGGGCAAAAAGTTTGCGTAGAAATTTAGCCAAAGGTGAGGCGAACAGAACATTGAAATCACCCGCAAGGATGATTTTACAATCAGGATTGGACGACAAAGCTCCCGAGATTTGTTCGGAAATAATATCAAATGATGAGTTTTCGTTACCTATGTGAGGAAGCAAAAGAACATGACGTGACGGGACTTAGCGCGGGCTCAATCGCCACATTTTCAGGGATATTTTCCGAAATTACATTTACTGCAACCATCAGAGTCAATAAAATTTGTCTGCATCAAAGTGATTTGCCTTCTGGCCGCACAGATCTACGGAGACTGCTTAGAATCCTAAATCTATTTTAGGCTATAGAAAAAGCTTTCACCTCGAAAGTTTTTAATTGCAGTGGCTGCAAAGAAGCCCCTTAAAAGAAAGAACAAACAAAATAAGCTAAACACCAATACTTACCTCGGTGACTGATTATAATCTGGCATCGGAATAAGATTAGCTAAATTGCTCAAAAAATTCGTCTTCGATAGTTCCATATGGCTAGTAAATCCCGGATAAGTTACCCGTCCATCAATAGCAATATCCATATAAACTTGCTCAAACGAACCGATATATTCAATTTTTCCCAAAGCTAAATTACGAACTGGCCTCATCATTCTTGCTGGTCCAACAAATAAAAACAATCCTGGATATTGTCCATTCTTCTTATATGGCACAAAAGCGATCTCTGTCATTTTCGGTATCTTTCCTTCACATTTCGACCATCGCAACTTATCCACAATCCGCGAAGCGTCACTCTGCCTGATATGACCTAAAATGTTTCCTTCTAGCATGACAACATAAGTTTTAGCTTTACTATCAAATATCGGCGAATCAAGTGGAATCATTCCTAATTCTGTTAGCATTTTAGGTAATTGAGAATAAACTTTTTTGTCAGGTGCCTCGGAAATAACACAGCTTACTGTTAAGTGATTTAGCAGACCACAAGGTGCTCCGTCAGGTGTATGAACAGGACAAATAAATCCCCAAGCATCTGGTAGTAATTGACGAGCTTCAGTTGTTCTCATTGTAGTAAAGAACGAGCCACGATGTACTGCACGAAAATGTGACATGTATCGCATTCTGTTGATGTTCTCCGCCATTACGACTAAACCAGAACTTTGCATTAATCCAAGACCTGATCTTGAGTTAGCATTTCCTGTGGCTAGAAATGATTCCATTGCCCTGCCAACTCCTCCAGCCATTTTAAAGCAAGCTGATAGAAGAGTGGATGTAACAGAATCTGAATCAGTGAGTTTCTTTTGTAGGGATTTTTTAACATATGTTAGCCATAGATCAATACGATCTGCTAGATATATTTGGTATAAATGCCCGCTGAGTAAGACTTCCTGCATCATGACTCCATCTACGTTCTCAATCTAGGAATAATCAGATATAAAGGAACAGAAATTTTAACTTTTGATAGATTTTTTACCTTACATTGGTCCTGAGCACACTTAAAAAGCTTCTGTACCATAAATACCAAAAGATTAAACTTGTCCTCATGTGATTTTAGATGAATCAGCACTCTGTTGTTAAGTATATGATCCGTAACAGCTGAATTATCCACCCATGGTGGAAGTTCAAGAAAACGTTGCCGAAACACTTCGCCAAGATAATTTTTACATTCGGCCTGTGTATGCAAGCCCTCGTCGTGAACTCCTCTTAGCATGTTTTGTACACAAGACAAAAAATATTGATCACTTTCATTACCCTTTGTCAGTTTCTTGTAGATTGTTTCGTCTGTATAATCTACTAGACACTTAAGCAGCAAGCAAATTGGAACGAATGACATCATTTTCATATTAGCAAACATAAGCTTAACTGTTCCGTTACTTAAGTAGTGAAGAACATTATTGTAGGAAGTTTCATCTTCACGTACTGATCGAAGGAGGATACCAAGTTCAGTAAATAATTGACCACGATCTTTCCATGTCGAACGTCTTATAGCAATTGGATAGTTTCTGCGGGTCATGAGAAGCATACGAATGATTTTTTCATTTCCTTTGATTATAAAGTAACCACCCCATTCATTCTCGTGTTCACCTTTAGCGACCATCTGATTTGGGGGTAGATTTTTCAGATTGCATGCGTCCGACTGGAAATTTAGTTAAAGAAATAATGAATCTCGTGAAATGAATGCACTACAAACCTTCAACATGATTGGAACCTCTCCCAAATCAACATCAATCGGTGATTTTTCCAAGCCATTTACGCTCCATCCAATACTCACGCTGCACATTCCCTTGTAGGTATGAGATCGCTGCCGGCATTCTGATGGATAAACTCTTCTATTTCTGACATCGATAACATCTAGAGGGACCGCCGGCGCAGAGATTGATATTTCATTAACTTTAATCTTTATTTTTTCACCCAACGGAGTTTCAAGGTAGACTGGATTTATGTATTTAGTACATTCCGGCAGCCCAGTCTTAAGCATGTGATTGAAAGATTCTAAGTGAGGAGCACCCAAATTGTAGAGATGCTTGAATGGGAAAATTAGCAACAACCAAGTTATATATTCAACAGGTCTTCTTACCTCGTTCAATTTAGTCTTGAATTTGCAGAATTCCGGTCGGGAATTTGTTAAACTCGGGTAGGTCTTCATTATTTTAACTTTGCTTGACCGGCAGAAAGGAACTGTCAAATGTAGCACGTGTGTTTTGATAATTACGTTGTAAACAGCTGAAGCAGAGATAACAAAGAGCTTTTCATGGGGAACTTTTTTCGTAAAAGTTTGGGTCTAGGGTAAAAGTCTCCTACTACGTTTACGCGACGTTTTGAATTTCTGGACTTGAAATAATTTTATTTGAATTGTTTGAATTTTAGGCCCTCCGCACACGGGTCGACTGATTAGCAATCCCAGTTGCATACGCAACTGTTTAGTGACCTTGCCTGTGTACGCAAATGGGAATCCACACACGGGTCGACAGAAACAAGACTGATTTGAAACTAGTTTGCAACTGGTCTTGGGCGACTGGGCTTGCCGGTCGAAAGCGATTCCAGTTGCGTGGTTGCACTTGTAGCTGTCAAATTTTATAGGTTAGATTCAAAGTTCATAAAGTTTATAAAGTGTTTATAAAGAGTTCGGAAATAAAATGTGCGAGCAAAAACTTAATATTGAATTTGTGTTTGAAGTCGAAAAGCATGAAGTTTTATATAATTATAAACTTGCCGGATATTCTAGGAAAGATGTGGTGTAGGTTACATATGAACACCGATTGATCAAAAATCGGTTGCGCTCGTGTGTGGACAAGAGTCTCGTTTTGGTTGCAAACTGGTTGCAAACGTCATTATTGTAAAACCAGTTGCAAATTGGGATTGCTAATCAGTCGACTCGTGTGCGGAGGGCCTTACTTGTACTGTCATTTGACTCTTCTTTATTACTATGATTACATGCATACTTGAAGTCGGCTTCAAATAGACTTGAAAATCATGTGACCCCAGATCGACTTCAAATCAAGAGCATTTAACTGTCAGTTCAAGTTCAAGTCAAGTCCTCAGTCCGGCATGTAATCGTAGTATTATGTTGAAATTATTTGTGAAATTGTGAAAGTGAAATTGTTTATCCTCTTATCGAGACTTTGCACTTCGAAAGAATGCTGGGAAAGCCCCAGCGAAAAGGAAAGCAAGTAGGTGAGAGGAAGCACACCGTACCAAGCCAAGATGTAAAGTTATAGTTGTCGAGGGATGCATGGAGGTTAGTAATTTTTGCACTATTGTTTTAACGATCTCTTCTGAGTACCGGGAGTACCCAGCTGAATAATACCTTATCTTGATACGGAGGCTCCGTCAGGATGGCCTTTTCCCTTTCCTATCATACTCATAGGCCTTTTTTTGCTTTGTATGGGTTCAGAACTGGGTATTGGAGCATCTACTAGTTTCGTGAACAGGGCACTTGCCCGACGGACTTGAATGATAAACACCGAACCCTTGAGGCGCGCGCCTGGATTGGCCAGCTCTAAACGGTTCCTTCTTGTGCCATCTCTTCCAGGTAGTACGCTTAGGTGGTATACTTAGATCAGTGGTGGCTCCAGGGTCTCAACTCTCAACACACCACGACCCCCCTCCCTGACCAGCAGTCCTATTAGTGAGTCCCTGGGTACTACCTTGCTGGTGATTATTTGGTGGATTTTTTTTTGTTAAATTAGAGTTTATTGTGAGTGAATCTGAGGTTGGTCTATTCGGGCAACCAACCTGAGGTTCACGGCACAAAACTTTTCCCGACCCGCTCTAAATGACCCCCAACCCAGTCGACAGCTTCGCTGATGTCGATACTTTTACGCTTTCGACATCGAGAGCAAACGTGCCGGAAAGAACAAGCGGGATTCCGACCACATCGAGGATGCATTGATCAAATATTCGCACTCCGTCAGCTAATGGAATAAAGAATTCGTTGTGGCAAACGAACTGTCGTCGTTTTCATCGATTTCAAATCCGTTTTCGATTGCATCGATTGGAACAGCTTGTGGAGAGTCTTGGAAACCGAACACGTGCCATTGAGAATCATCCAACTTCTCCAAGCGTCGTGCGATGGCTCAACCAGCAGCGTTCGTAATCGAAGCGACTTATCCGAAGAGTTCCCGATTCAAATGGGTGTCCGATAGGGAGACCTCGCTTCGACACTTCTCTTCAATGTTGTGATCGACGCGATTGTGCGTGAAGCATTCGATGGACGACTGGGAGTTCGATACGACGACAACAACTTCGTAATGGGCTTAAAGTTCGCCGACGATATCGCCGTTAAAAATCAATGCGGAAAAGACCAAAGTGCTCACAACGGATGGATCAAGGGCCAGTGTTCACCTCGATGGAACCTAAATCGAACAGCTTCCGGGGTTCAAATATTTGGGATCATTGGTTGAGGAAACGAAAGTAGCATCGACGTCCGACGTTCACAGCCGCATTGCCCAGCAAACTTCGCCTCGCTCAAGTGCTGCATATGGAAACGAACAAATATTTTCATCAAAACAAAAATACGCCTTTACCGAACGTTGATCCTTCCGATTCTTCTTTACGGATCTGAAACGTGGACACTGCTCAAACCGGACGTTAAGAAGCTCGAAGTCTTCCAAATGCGATGCCTGAAGCAGATCCTCGGTGTCTCACTACGCGATCTCCTCCGGAACGAGACAGTCAGACAAAGATGCGATCAGCAAACACTGATCGAAGAAGAAATTCAAAAACGTCGACTACGGTGGTTTGCACATGTTTGCCTAATGGATGATGACCGCTTTTGCCATGTAAAGTTCTCTGGCGAGACCGTCCCACAGGTTGGAGAATCCAGCGATCGGCACCGAAGAAAACCTGGTTAAAGAATATCGAGGGTGACCTAAAGAATCAACGGTTATCAGTTACCGTGGCTCGAGACGTCGCCAAAAACCGGCAAGAATGGAAACGAATCGTGAATAGGGTTCGAGACCTAGCGGCACCGACAGCAGCGTATCCGTTGCGGAAACGTCCCACTTGGACCGCCAGCTAACGGAACAAAGAAGAAGAAGAGACGTTTTCGACAATAATAAGACAAACACGTAGAGAACCTTGTCTTCATTATCGTGAACTAATGTCTAATTCGATTAACCGGGATATTGATCTCATTCTGGATTGGTGTCGCAACAATCATGTCGAATTTTACGACTCCAAAACGAAGTACTGTCTCACCTCTAACTTGCATCGGTCTTCATTCTGTTTCAATGGACCGTGTGAATCTAGCGGTTGACCTACCCATCTCTTAATATCCTAGGCGTAACTTGAACCGAAGATTTGAAATCTGGTACTGCCAGCCAGGTATTGCCGGTCTCCCGCTTATTCTGATGGTTGCATCTCTGGCTCAGCCGCTATTATGTATTCTGACTTTTAGGGTTTTGAACCTTTTCTATCATGTAAGAATTTTAAGTCACATTGAAAAATGACACTCGTTGGAACTCTATCTTTTATGAGATACCTACCAAGCATTTTCCTCCCAAAAAATTTTCCTACACTTTAACCTTTATGTAAGACCACCAGACTAAAAGCGTATTGCTTTGATGAAGGTATCAATTTTCAACTTGCTCTGATGAATTATCACAATAGTCTCGCATATATGATGATCATAACAGAAGCGCTATAAGAATTGTGAAAGATAAAAGTCACATATAAGTAAGAATAAAGGGCATCCTGTAGCATGGGGGAATATAAGCTCTCGTCATAATATTTTTTCTCTACCTTAAACACGATTAATGGCACACCTGGATTGCGATGATGAAAAACATCAAAGATGTATTTATCAGTTGGTTAACCAAGGCATTAAGCTGTCAGCCGGCAAAGTGTCACACTCAGACAAGAAAATGAAATGCCACCCACCATTACGATGGGTGTTGCATCAAGCACCCACCAGAAAGGAGATGAACATTATTAACCATGAAGGTGCAGACACCACCCATTATCCATCCAGTCACCTATGACACTTCGCGCTGTTACGAAACCAGCTCACCCTAGCTCATCCTGTGTATCTGCTGGTACACCTTGCATACACGGGGGGGCATCCCCACTGTTGTCTTATAGCAGGGCTTGCTTGCCTAACATGATATCGCAGCGCGGCAATGCTATATGCAAGGGCGCATACTAAAAAGCTTAATTAAAACCAACATCCACAAAAGTGCAAAGAAATTAACTGATTTGCATTCCAGTGTAGCAGAAAAACGGCCACGGGGCTTTATGCTCTGTATTTAGATACACATACACTGTTATATACTTAAGGACGAGCTGTATAGATGAAGCTGGCTCAGGTCAAAGGGAGAAAGGGTCGTGTTGTGATCTGCTTAAGAAGGGTTGCGAAGTGCAATTTTTCAACCGTGCATTTTTTAATTATGCACCAACCTAGTCGCATTTGCTTCCTTCTAAATATGGTCGGGCCTTGGAATGACAGGTTGTTTATGCCAGATGGAACGGGCTAGGAAGCGAGCTGCATCCTGTTAAAGCGCTCCTGATGCTTATAATAGAGGGGTTTTTTCCATGTTGGTTTTCTCTGTAGATCGCCATTAACAAATCACTGTAGCAGATGGACTGTGTAGCCTAGGTCTTGGGTAGTTGCATTTCCTTTTTTTTGAAATTTCTTGTCGGTGACATTGAATTAATGTCGTCCACGTTCCAGATATTGGACGTTGGGAAATAATGTTTATGGAGGATGTTATTGAAACAAATTAGCAGTGGTACGTTTAAAGGGATGCTTTTCTTGTTTACAAGAAATATACTGGGCTTAAGCGAACTTTAAGGTCTTTATATCTGGCTAATTCAGTTAGTAGTTCATAATTTGTTTTCTTAAGTTCTTTTTTAGGGCTTTTTGATCTTAAATAACGCATTTAGAAGAAGAACAAAATGCGCTTTATGTTTCAGGCCAATTTTGTTAGGCCGCCATTTTGGTTGTCATTTGTCACTGTCAGTTCATATTTGATAGTTGATAACAATTTATTATGGAGCATCCAACGCCGGGTTTTATATTAGACGAGCAATATTTTTGGAAAAACATGCGTGTCGAGGCGCATTTCGACTTGGCTGGCTTAGTTAATAAAAGGAATATCCGGTATCGCGGCATTGAAAATTCTCATTTAATAAGACTTGTTCCACAATTCGAGTGGAATGAAATCGAATCGGAATTCAATTTCACTCCAACTAAATATTTGTCACATAACTGGAATTGGTCGAAATGTGCAACATCTAATTTCGAATATATGTATATTCGACAAAAATCGTATTGTGGGTGGGACACCCGCGAATACTCTACATCTCTATACTTTGGGTCCGAATTGAATCATTTGTACCCACAGCACATGTGGCTCCAATAGGACGATACCTACTACATAACCCACAACTTGTGCTACAATAAAAATTTTGCGAAAAACTCGTCTCTGCCGAATAACAATGAATAATTTGGCAGTTGTTCCAGAACAAATAAAAAACGTGGACGTAAAGTAAAGTTGCGTGATATAGTTGACAACTTAAAGATATTAGAAGGCAGTGTATTCATTGTTTTGCATGAAGATTTGTCTATGAAAAAGGTCTGTTTGAAGTGGGTTTGCTCACTGTTGACGAAAAACAACAACGTGTTAATGATTCAGAAGATTGTTTGGAGCTGCTTATGCGAAATTAAAAGGTGTTTTTTCATGTGATATGTGACAATGGATAAAACAAGGATCCATTACTATCACTGACATATAGGAATGAACTTCTGATTGACAATTTTCAATGGAACCATTTTTCTCCAGAAATAGAAAACCTTTTTTATGTAAACAAAACAGTTGAACAGTTTTTATATTTAAAAATCGATTGAAGCTCATAGGAATTTGACGTGGGAGGGATATAACAATAGTTTTTGGTGCCATTTTTTTGTATGGGATTTTGCTCATTAAGCAGTCCATTTCTATATGTCAGTACTATCCTCCAGAGTCAAATCGGCTGTCAGATGAATTGACAGCGATCGGAGTAAGTTGTCCAAAGAGATAAAAAAGCAAAATTCGGCTGGGGACGTTATATCGCCCGTAATTTGGGATGCGAACGGTAAAATATGTGTTCTCTTTGCAAAAAGGGTACTCCTCCACGTTGTTCCAGGTCCTCCGGCTTGACGGGATCCTTGCGGGTCCCAGTCAAGGGACTGTTTGGCTAGATTCTCGTTTTTGCGTCGCAAAGTGTGGCCAATCTAGTTCCATTTCCTTCGCCTGATTTGGTCGTCTATCCTTTCTTGGTCGGCACAACGCCATAGCTCTTTATTTGGAATTCTACCTTGCCAGCGGATTTTTAGGTTACGACATTTGTTGATGTTGATGACGTTTGTCCGTGTCGCTTGCACAGCTCACGTTATTTACGAGAGCCTTTCTGCGTTCTATTTTTTGCCAGGTTGTGTCCGAAATCCAATGTTGCTGGTTTCTTTGAACATAACCGATGCTTGTTTCCGCCGCTGTTATGAGAGCGCCCTTTTGTAGTAAGGTCTCGCGGAAGGTATACGTTAAACCGTCTACGGTTTATGGCGTCGCATTGGACGTTTCTGATTGCGACAATTTTGAGGCGAATAGTTGCTACTATCATATGGTGGTCACTTCCAGTGTCTGCTCCCCTAAAGCTCCTGACAGTCTGGTACGCATGCGCACGGTAATAATCTTCTCAGAAACTGATGACCAGCTAATGAGGCTGGACCTGGCTTCTTTGGTGAGTATTACGCCATTCCTACAGCTTTCAGTTTCGTATCTCCTAGAATATAAGAAGGACTCATCTGATATGTTCCCTCGCGTTGGGCCATCTGGTCTCGCTGAGCCCCATGACCTTGATTTTATATCGAATCATCT
Organism: Thereva unica; assembly: GCA_949987705.1. Taxonomy (NCBI): domain Eukaryota; kingdom Metazoa; phylum Arthropoda; class Insecta; order Diptera; family Therevidae; genus Thereva; species Thereva unica. Next base: position 87,998,532 of record OX465285.1, read on the forward strand.
CACAGTATTCTCACATTCCATGATCCGATTCGTCTCCTGGTTCGAAAAGCAAAGGTCGTCGTTGTGTTGTCTATCTGGTTCCAAGGCATTGTTTGCCGATTCGTAGCAATGGTAATGTGATGATTTATGCGCCATCTCTTAGAAGTTTGAAACAACGGTTATTTATAACGACTTTGTTAGGATTTGAATTACCGATTTATATACAAAGCTAACTTGGCGCCATCTATTAGAATGAAAACGAACGAACAAAGCTTCAAATTTTCTAGAACTACTTTAAAGAATTTCCTAGTAGGTTCTAGTATATGATGGAAAGCTCTGAAACTTGGCTTGGATATATAAAAGGGACTTGCAACTGCGTTTGAGATGTCAGTTTGGTTTGAAAAACGATGAAACGAGGAAAGTGGTAATTGAAAAGTGAATTAAAAAGCAATAAATTGAATTTAAAAGTGTGAGATATTAAATTACAAGTGATAATAACTCCCCACATTGCTTTTTGCAAATCTTTAACAGAATTTATATGTGGATTGAAAGGCTGTAGATAAAATCTTAACTACTATAACGATAAAATCTTGAAAGATTGGCGTTTTCGGCCTTTAGAATATACTTAAATACAAGAAAGTTGATTTTTTACTTTCCCTAAGACTAGGACACTACCTTAAGGTACGTTAAACTTTTTCGCTTATACATGTCTTCTAAAAAAATAAAAATTACCTCAAGCACTCTATACCAAAGTCAAATTATTACATTAGTTTTAGTCCATAATTACGGTTAAGTTTAAGCTAAAATTGAAGAGTTTTCCAGGTTCTCAAAATTTTCTACCGCGGAAGCGCGACTATTACAAAACTTATTCAGTTATTCAAATCCATTATAGCAGCGCAAGCACCTATGCTCTAGCAAGGATATAATGGGCAAATGCTTACAGGAATTTGTATGACGAACTTTTACAATTACGAGCAGAGGCAATGCCTGATTGCTGATTGCAATGCGTTTGTTACCTGGGTATGGCGCGATGTCGCATTAATGCACAATTTCACACGGGAAGCCACAATACTGTACCTCCGTAATTTGAATAGAACTGCTCCTCACTGCTGATATAACAGAAAACACACAGTGGCAATTGCGCGGATGAAATTAACCAGGCTATGTATATGCCACCGTGTGTATGTGCTATTCATTCACGCCACGAGAAACAGGTGAAACTTTTTGGGAAGCCATTTCAATTATTTATGCTTGTTGCAATATAAAACAGGGCGTTCAGTTGAGAGTGCGCTTTTTGAAGCTTTGTTAGCTTTTATAGTATGTGGGGGGTACTAAAATTTGATTACCGTTGGATCAGAAATTTATACGGGGATAAAGAAGTGTGAGAATAGCGGGGTGACAGAGGAGGAAATGCGTTTTTTAATGGTAGTTAAATTTATTATAGGGTTTTGTGCCAAATGTTTAGTTTAAGAGTTTTTTTTTTGTATAAGGTTGGATTCATGTAAAATGAATTTGATTTCATGGTTCATGCTTAAAAAATATTTTTATGACTTTATTTTTCTATTTAGTAGTCTGGTAATGGCTTCAGTAGAATGCAGGAAAGGCGTATGACCGTCGTAAACAAGAATAATTATATTTCGTCATGCTGTTAAACTGGTTGATACATTCATTTGTAGTTTTAACTGCTTGGGATTGATAGTTTAGTAGTGATTCTGCAGTTTTGATTGATGGTAAAGATATTATTTTGGTTGTTTATGGACTATAAGGCATTGCTATATTTAGGGCGTATGCATGATGAGTTGAACTCAGCTTGAGCCCGAGTCCAACTACATGTAGACATGAGTCGAGTTGAGTTAGGGTCCTTTGAACTTGACTCAGCTCTTCTACCTTCTGGGTTGAGTTGAAATTATGCATATAGACGCGAGTTCAGTAGTGGAGTAGTTGAATTTAGTTGACAGCTACATCTCTGTGCTGTGTTTGTGTTTTGTGACGCGAGTCGAAAATTCAACTCAATCTCAACTGAACTCCGCATACACAGTCAAATTGGGTGTACATCCAGATTTTCATCAAACCCATTCGCGCAACAAGTTTTGATCTTACGACCGGCTCACAATCGATTGATTTGGTTGTACATCCGCACTTTGATGTATATCCAGTTTGACCGTGTATATGGGGGCCTTAAAAATCTTACCAGCTCATCCAGTGGTGCAGACCAAATCCTAACAACCCTCTTTCTTTCTCAGCCGCTCAATCTTTCTCGGTCGCTCTCTGTTGTAGCTCGCTCTTTCTCGGTCGCTCTATCTTCGTGGGAACGGTGCCACCGCAATCGCCACTGCAACCGCCACCGCCCCCGCAACCGCCACCGCAATCGCCACCGCCACCGCAAAGAAGAGCCCTACATTACCAACAATCTTTCTATCTCTGAGGCCATATAGTGGGTAACGAACCTCGGTTGAGTCGCCATGAATAAGGCGTGTTTTACGTTCGCAGCCTGTATAGAGTTCAAGAAGATTGGTTTAGTTGTGGTAATGCTGTTGACATGTTTTGCGGAAAAACTCACCAATATTGGTCTTTTTTCGACATCCGTATTAGTATGAGTATGGATTGATCGGTAGTAGTATGAGATTATCGGAATCTCGGTGATGTTATGGTCAAGTATATGGCCAACACTAATTTTGCATACTTTCCTCTTTCCAAAAAAACCCACTAGTCACTAGATGCGATTTTTTCCACTAAACGCAAGTCTAAACCACCAGTTCTAGTGGTAAAAACACTAAGTTGGCAACGCTGACTGCAGCAGCTTAGATTCTAGGGTTTGATGCTTCGTTTTCAAGAGCCTTGACAGCGACAGAGAACGGGAACAACCGATTGGCTCTACTCAAGACAAAGGTTGGGGGTTTTAGTCTGTCTCTCTGGTATCGCATGTGTGGTAATTGAGGGCGCGAGGTCCGGTGACCAAGGCGTGTCCTGACATCCTTCTACTGTGTTGTGACATGGGCAAAACAAACCAATTCAAGTTCATCAGGTCAGGTATGGACCTCCAGGGCTCGGTGTATTCCATCAGACTCCGATCGTTTACGGACCTGTACCAGAATGGTGGATTGCCCTAATAACTGGTTCCGGACCGATGTAAACAGTGCCAGAGTCCTGCTGTTCAAGGTGTTCGCCTTTTCATTGGATTCTAAGCCCGGATAGCCTGGAACCTACAAAAAGCTGACACAATTGATAGTAACAAGGTCACTTTGGCGGTCGGTCGGTGGTTAATAAACAACCTTGGATTTAAATAAATACAACATTACATCAAACAAGATCCCTCAAGCATAGTTTTCATAAATCTACTACACTAACCCTGCCAAAAACTTGTATTTAGTACACTAAGATTCCTCACATTTAGAACGTTCTTATTTAAATTTTATGCGGTACTTCAAGTTGTCCACTTATCCCTGGAAGTTTTTATTTGAATCTCTTAATTTTTATTCCAGCAAAAGGACAACCCCAAATGAATTAAAACGTTCTAGCAGTTAGGGTTAAAAATGAATTCTGCGGCAAAGGCACAAGGAATGAAATGAGAAGTAAAAAAAAATACGAAGAGAAAGAAAAAAAAAAGTAAGAAAGTAAGAAAACCCACCCTGAAACTTTATAAAAGATGAGAATCTTTTTAAATCCCTTACAATTCAGTGTGATCTTCTCAACTTTCAACCCTTGAAGCCTCTTCTACTGTTCTTGCTTATAAAGCACCCAATTACCATATAAAAAGGTCACTTGTTCACGCCCCATCCCACATGGTATATGGAATAGAGGGGGGTTTTTACAACAAAAAAAAAAGAGGGGGATACCGAAATGGAGGTGAGGATGATACTTACCCTGTTGTCATCAACTGTCACCAAGATTTGTCCTCCACTTCTTTTAAGGACAAGCGAGTTGTTACTGCCAACGAAGATGGTAACTAGGCTACCCTTCAACTCAAAGTCGAGGACTGCCCTTACTTATAAACTCTTCTACTTAGCGATTAGTCTCTATTTAGCATAAAATTGTAATTATGGTAATTTTCTAACTATTATAGCGAAGTGTTTTTATCTCAGCTGCTGGTCCTTAGTCGGTGTTGGAGAGATCGCGCACTTTATTATACATCCCTTTGCCAGCAGATACCCTACCCCCACAGCAGTGTATATATTCCATAGTATGTGGAGGAGAGGTTCGCTTATTTTTTTTTTGGGTAGCCTGATGAGAAGCAATTTGGCCAGCCTGAAGGGATGAAATACCCAGACGATATTCGTGTCCGAGATTAACCAATGTCATAGTTTGTTAGCTAAAGAGAGATGTTTTTCAACGATGGAAACGGCAAATGGTGGGTTGGGGAGAATATTCGAAAGCTACCACAAGTAAAATGTTATAAGTTCAACAGTGAACGACATTACACCGTACTGATGTGCTCACGACTGGTAGTATAATTAACTCGGCTTTTGGTTCAACTTTTATTATAATTTTGCTGGCTTTCCAACTGTGATTAAATGCAATGAAAGTGATTGTTAAGGAAATTAGGGGAACTAAGCTATTAGGGTCAATTAATTAAGAGCTTCAGTTTTTTTTCGCTGTTAACCCTTTTTTGGAGATTATCTTTTGCTTCTGCCATTGAAGGTCCTTTCAGTTTAAAATAGAAACAGTTTACTAACCGGCAAACATTGGGCTTTTAAGACTTTCTAAATTAATTTTTGGAAATTGAAAGAGGATAGTGTGAGCAAGGTAGGTTTTGTTTTCATATTGTTTTCAAAAATATAATATCCTAAGTTATTGACTCGTACAACATATTTGAATAAGCGGTATGGCACATGTAAGTGTAGTCCCTACCATAAACAATGGTCACCCGGTGGTATAGTACCTGGCCAGTGGTTGTTAGTAACTTGAATACTTGTAGTTAGTCGTGTTTCTTTTTGCTAGTGTAAATACATCGTTGTACTTTGGAGTAGTTCCAACTAACCCAGCTCTTATATTGGAGTAGATGATTAGATTAGTTACGATTTTTTTGCACGAGATGGCGCCTTCAAAATTTTGTGATTATGTTATTCATCTTTTCGGTTATATCAATCATTAACCGCGTTTTTTGAAGTTGTTATTAAATGATACCATTGATAAAACCGAAATTATAGTCCAAATGTGGGGTGGCACGCGGAGACTCAACAAGTACGAAAAAACCGGTTTTATAGAAAAGAAACGAAAGAAGGTAGGGAAAGAAGGACACACTTGACGAAACTTTAACGAAAGAATTTTCATTAAAAAATTCTCTGGGTGAAAACTAACTCATACACACATTTCTTTCATTTCTCCCTTCTCAGATGTAAACAACGTGGGTACACACACAATCAAAGTTTCCATGTAGGATAAAGAATTATTCAAAGTTGAAGGCAACTTCGAGAATCTGTTTTCAACCGTATCACTTGCAATTTAATATCTCACACTATTAAATTCTATTTATCGCTCTTTAATTCACTTTTCGCTTTAGGTCATTTTTATGACTTTAGAATACTTTCATCGCTTTTCAAACCAAACTGCCTTTTAATGCCGTTGCAACTGCTTTTATATATCCAACCCCTCCCTTATCCAAGTTTCAAGCTGGATTTACATGTCTGACATATTTCCGCCGCGCCGTATCAGAGCTGATCATTCATGTCGCAGATTTTAATACCCGTTTTACATTTGTGACGAATTATGTCGCAGCTAAAAACAATCGGGATTTTTGAATTTAATGAATTTGGTGAATTTCATCATTCATTATCAAACAAAGCAACAACAACTAAACTAACAAAACAACAAATTTTTATAAAACCTCTTTTTACGTCCGTGCAAAACCAAACAAAATCAAATAAATAAAAGATTCAATTACCCATAACCTCAAATTGTACTTACAATCAGCTGTTTCTATCACCCTGCCACAGAAAAGGTGGCGGTAAGATGTCGCTCTCTGCCGTAACGGTAAGATGTCGCAGAGATTGTTTCCTATTGGTCGAAATTGTAAAAAAGAGCGGCGCGACAGACAGGATATGTAAATCCACCTTAAGAGCTTTCCACCATAGACTGGAGCCTACTAGAACATTTTCTTTAAAGTATTTCGAAAAAAATCGAAGCTTTGTCCGTTGGTTCTCACCCTAATCTAATAGATGACGCCATGTTAGGTTAGTACATAAATCGTTAATTCAAATCCTAACTAAGTCAGTACAAATAACAGTTGTTTCAAACTTCTAATAGATGGCGCATAAATCATCACAATAGGCTCTATTGGCAACAAAAGTAGTCGACAAGGTCATGCACATTGTGATTAGTTATGAAGGCTTGAACCGTGTTGTCTGCGCTGTGCCTAGTCCCTCCGACAGTGGCTCTAATTGGGCAGGGCTGAACCTCATTTGCTGGTAAAGTGAATTTCCTTGAATCGTTTCGTCCTGCAGTGATGTGTGGTATTTTTGCTTTCATTTGAAGCACTTGAATTTTCTCGCGTAAAGTAGGTATGCAGACTCATCTGCTTGTAGACATGACACCTTTCAACATAACACTTCATTCCGCTGGAACTGGAAGGATATCTGTCTCTTCTCATTGTCTGCAACGGATTTCTTGTGACTTTAAAGTAGGTCATCCTCTAGTATTCTGAAATGTGGAGTTGCACCGCTTTTACAGTGAACGATACATTTGTTGCGAGAGGCCAGGACCGGATCCCGGTTGTAGAGCCTTTAAAGAAAAAGAAGAATGCAGGGTCAGCGATTGTTTGAGTGAGTATTGATTAGAAAAAGCGATAAAATACTTAGTTGTAAGAGAAATAATAAATAGCAAAGGTTAATTAGTAAACTGTTAGAAGTATGTTTGGATTCATTAAATTGTTAATAAAGAACTGTTACTTAATTTATCATAACAATATCCGAAAAACAGATGATTCAACATCATAATTGAAAAACATTTTCCTTCTAATATTCTTAACGAAGCGAATTCTGATCTAATTATACATTTTTTTTGTGCCGATTTCATTTGGGTTCTTAAATTACGCTTAATAAATTAATTAATATACTCTATTTTGTAAGCCAAAAACCGCTACTATTTTGTATAAATATTCATAATATTTACCTTACCCCCAGAGCAAAATTCACCACAAATATTACCAGGAATGAAAAAAAACGAAACTGCTAAAAAAAACCATTTTCATTTGGGAATTTTCTCAAAATAATTCCAGTATAATCAAGCGAAAAGCTTTTAAAAACAATTCCTATTAGTTATAAAAAAAAAGTTTACCTTTTCAGGCAGCAGCATTTAAATTAGCTATCCACCGCCCCTGCAGTAGCAGAGAATTATTTGTAAAACCCCCCCATTTTGATGGGGATCGTTCTCATTAAAAATGGAGCCACTAGAACGTGACTGGCACTTGTAATAACCTCCGGTTAAAATGTTTTTCTCATAAATAATTATTATTCAAGGGCGCCAGAGAAACCCGTAAATATTTCCACTTAGAGCCACTTTCAAATGGTTTTGACATAAATCAGGGACAAAAAAGGGTTACCAAAAATCCTTTTTCCTTCCTTCCTCAGCCCCCCGGAAAAAAGAGAATATAATAATAATAATAATAAAAAACAAAAACTCTAACTCCCAAGGCTTTTTCTATGCAGTAGTAGTTAACTAGAATGAGACATAGAGGGAGAGTTTGCCTGGCTGGCTGGGCAAGCTGTTTGGTTGTTTATGATGATGATGGCGCACTCTAGATTTACTCATTGAAAATACAAACCAAAAGAATTAAGATCAAAAGAAGCCAAAAACGACTGGCCCTCTACCCGAATATGAATCTAAAAGTTTCTACCGAAAACTCATTACAATATCTAATGATTTCAAAATAGCTCGCGGCATCTAAACTTGGTTCAAATAAGTTTTAACAGGAAAGAGGTTTGTGTGGCTTGTGCCTTCCATGTTATAAGGGTAGATGAAGAATGAGAAATGATGGCAGACAAAAAAATTTGTTATTGAAGTTGTTTACAACGTTTTCTTTTCTCCCCATTGGCTATAGGCACGCGAAAACAAAAATTTTTGTTCATAAGAGCCTTCAGCCGTCGCAACAGTATAACCTTAGGCTATCGGAAAGTTAGAAATAAGAGTCAATAAGCTATAGACAGACATCATCAACTAATTGAATTATTTCAAGCAGCTTCTACATGTAATTGAGAGGGAGAGAGAATGTCAGGCTGGTGAGGTTATCTTGAAAATAATTTTTAGCAAAAAACCCACCTTATTATAAAAAATAAATAGTTTAAAAAAAAAACTAAAAAATACGCTTTTATTTTGAAATGAACCAAAAAGTAAAAAATAATTTTGAAGTTAAATTTTTTATTGGCTGCAGCTACTTACTTAAATGTTAAAAAGCGTGGAGCGCTCTTTACCTATATTCTTATTTTAGTAATACTAGAACTTTTCGTTAGCGCCCCACGTTTTTTTAGATTTAAGTAAGTGGTTGCAATCAATAAAAACTTTAACTTCAAAATTATTTTTTAATTTTTCGTTCATATGGTACAGAGTTACTTACATGGAGAAAGATTGTCTTCGCGGAACGTAATTACTACCGAATAGCGATTACTTCTAAGTTCTTCAAAATGATGAAGAGAATCTACATTAATATGTGTGCGTTATAGCGGGCGCACCAGTCATCGCAGAGCTTCGAAATTTTGCATTGGGGTCGTGCGTCGGGGGTGCGTCTCCTAAAGCCCGATTTTCGAAATTCAAAATGGCCGCCCAAATTTGAATTTGCTAATTGTGTTCCTATTTCCATGAAAATATATATGGGGTTTTTTAATGTAGCAAATAACTTACAAATTCAAGATGGCCGCGCCAATATGGCGGACGAATTTTTCCAATTGTATTCCGATTTCTATGAGAGAAGAAATGTTACAATATTTTTGGTAACTCTAAATTTTTATATGATTTTCATTATTTCCAGATTTGTTGTTTTTTTTTTTTCATTATACATTTTTCTTACCGTGGACAATGTAAACATTTTTTTTTTATTTAAAGACGTTGCATTGCACACGGGTTTTTTTTCTAGTAACCAATAAAAAGCTTATTTAGAAACCAACCAAATATAAGACGCTAAGACTCGATTCTACACGAGCGTAAACACAACACGATAAAAGTCGGCTGTAAAGTGATATATTGACAAGAATGTGAAAGAGAATGATGGGGAAGGCTCACAAATTTGAGCGATCTTTTCAATAAATTTTTGATCGAGCACTTTGACAGCTCCTTCATTGTTGTTGTTTTTTTCTGCAAATCCCCTTTGCTCGCAAAGAGATGGTCTAAACCAACAACAAAGCCAGTATGGTTTGTATCCTGCAAGTTGTTCCCTTGTGTAGAAGCTCATACGATTTTTCACCAAAAAGAATTGACGATTGCAGACGATTTAATCTGTCCGTCGTTTGTTCACGAGCGTATATACGACACGACAAGAGTCGAGTATAAAGGTAGTAAGATCCATGGCGGCCGTCCCAAGAGGGCGGAATATCACTTTCTTCACAACTCTCTCTACATGGGTATTAAATGAAGGGGTGTTATAAGTAGAAAACAATAACCTATATAGTACACTCAATATACCATTAGATCCATGGCGGCCGTCTTAAGAGGCTTCACAAACCTCTCAACATGGGTATTAAATGAAAGGGTATGATAAGTAGACTACAATAAGCAATGTAGTATACTTAGTATACCGTTAGATCCATGGTGGCCGCCTCAAGACCCATGTCCTTTGAGGCACTTCATCTGTGTAAAATTCATATATCGACAAATACCAAGTCAATGGAGAGTTTTTATTGGCTACTATTGGCTTATGGGTGCAGCGAGGCGTACCGGGTCTCAGTTTGTTATTTTATAATATTTATTTAGTTTTTTAAAAATAATATTTTTATTTAAATTAAAAACTGTTCAGCTGTTCCTTCATTAAATATTGTCAAGAATTGTCAAAAACCGATTCGGTCCGATTGCTATCATATTGGAATTCGCTTCGGTTACATGTTCTGGCCTTAAGGCTGCTGGTTAACGGCTGTTTTTTACCGGGTATCTGGCCGATGCAAAAGGGATGTCCTTGTTGATTGTTCGTTAAAGCAAAAAGGAGACTTCCGTTGTCTATAATCTCATCAGGTCTAAACAAGAAGTGAGTGAGTCTCCACGTTTCCGATGTTCACTAGGGTGAAAAAGCTCAGACAGTTCGAAATTTTCTTTTAAAACTATACAAATTTCCTTCCATGTCCTAAAATTAAGCACATTTTCCCCTAGAGTAATCAATAAATCCATAACATATTACAATCCATAATTTCCTACAAATCGGTGAATGTTCGGTTCATACTCTCTAAGAACACTGAGAGACGGACGACGGACGGTGAAAAAATCGGACCGTGGCCCGTTGTCGTTAACAAGCGGACTAAAGGCTCAAACAGAACCAATACGCTCCGTCCGTTTTTAAAAGTTGGAAATTTGACACTTCCATAAACTTTCCATGAGACGAACGGAGCGGTAGCCACAATCAAGTGGACGGGATGTCAAAAAGAACAAAGGAAAAACGTGCGAAGTGGATGGAACGGATTGGTTCTGTTTGAGCCTTAAGTCTAAATTTTTTGTTTCGACTTCAGTTGAACTAGTTTTGAGATATACGAGAATCCGCCTATGACTGTCATTTTTTTGTAGTTGACAATACGTGCGTTTAAAACGTTCAAACTAATTTTACTACTATAGATTGCACCATGAAACGAACGACATGACAGACTGGTAGTACGAAAGATGATTACTAAGCTTGTTGTTTTTGATTCTGGAAAAGAAAGGTAGAAATTAGTGGACTGTTTAAAATATAATTTGATGATTTAGTAGTCTCCTACAAAGTTAGTGACATTTTGAGAGAAGGTTTCATATTTGTTTGGATCCAATCAATTTTCAATATATAAAAATATAGTTTGGACTGATTCATCAATCTTGATACATCTCTCGTCTCCTTCCAAAAAAAAACACCCATAGTGAATCCTTGAGAATTTTTTTATATCAATCAATTTTTCGTGTACTTGCTTAAGCCAATGGCAGCACACCGCTGAAGCAACGTATACCTGAGGAGGGGAGGACGAGCATATGTACATTTCGGCTTTACGATTTTGCATGATAAAACTTTATCTCTTCGATCAAAAAGTTATAAAAATTTATAAGCTTTCATCCACCGTTCACCCAGTTTCAGTATTTCACACTTTTTTCTTTTTAAAGTTTTGTTGCTCCGCTGTTGTGTGATGTTGTGTCGTTGTCGTACTTACCATTGCCTTGGTTTACGTGAGCTACACACCTTTTGGACGAGCATAAAGGTGCCTTCATTTCATGCTTTTTAGGGGGCAGCAGCACCACCAGCAGCACAGAATAAGAAAGACAAAAAAAAACATACAGGATGACAGTATGGCGGGTGGGTGGATAAAAGGAGTATTCTGTTATGCTTTCGACGCTGACGAGCACATTTAAGCTAAGGCATAACGACAAAGACATTACACTAAAATCTGCGGCAAAAGACAAATAAAATATCGAATAAATTGAATATGTTAACGCTAAAAAGATTTTATGTGTGTGGCAGCAAAATATTCTGAGGCAAAAATAAGGGTGGCGTTTTATTTCGAGGATAAGGACATAAGTGAAGTATTCCTTTTTTGGTGCTGTTGCTGTTTTGTTGGTTCACTGTATTATGTATGCGCTGATGGTTGTTCTCTTCTGAGAATGGTTTTTCTTTTACGTTTCTTGATTTTGGCTGAGACGATGCTAAAAATAGTCATGAAATTTCGCCTTAATTCGAAGTACAATATTTGTTGTCGTGAAACCTCTGAGCAGACGATGTGCAAAAACCACAGCATTTATTAATAATTATGAAATTTAATTGAGATGTATTTTGGTGGAAATTAATACATTAATTTCGCTTCTTGGGTAAGCTCTTTTGGCGGGTCGTAGCCCTTATTAATCAGAATGTGCATGTTGACACGAAATTTCAGCACATTTTAGTCATTCTATAGATTAAATTTTGTTTCTTCACCTTCAAACCGTAAATATATTCGACAATACCGAATTGTACATCTCTATAGGGGCAATTTTACGAAGGGATATATTAAGGGTATTTCTTTCTAACCTTAGCTTTATTCAAATATATGGTTCTTCAAAACACCGAAAAAGATCGACACAATATGGATTGAGGGTTTTGTCTAGATAAGCTTGTCAGATGATGTATAATATGATTGGAAGAACAACCCACAAGTTGATTTCAAAGAATAATTCTTCAGGTAGGTCCTTCGACATTATCATTGGCCAGAAACAGGATGTTCGGGCTAGCCAAATGATATCTACAGCGTGACTTCGAAACAATTGAACGTTATAGTGATTGGAAGTTGATAAACAATTTAATCAAAAGTTAATATATCTTTTAAATTTGTCTGACTAATAGATGGCGCAATGTTAACTGACTGCATAAATCGTTCGTTCAAATTCTTCTAAGAGATGGCGCACAAATCATCACAAAATCAAAGTACAGTTTATGGCAGGGAATTGCTGGAAAGAGGGAAAACAAGAAAAAAATACCGAATTTGATTTCGCTGGTGCAAGTGCAAAGACGAAGAACCATGACACGGCATGGGTTTAACCACGGACCTCTGGCATGGCAGTTAGACGCCTTTAATTCATTGGCTACTAAGGACTCTGACATAAACCCAATTTATTTAAAGTAACAAACCTTATAAACTTGGATTATGTTCCAATGATTTTTTACTCCAAACATGTTCTCAATTGCTATTAATGAAAGAGCTTTAATTTGAAGAATTTGATTTTTCACTAGCTCGTCTAAGTGCAAATTTACTGTTTTTACATGCAGATTAACCGTTTTTGGTCGAATGTGGGCAGAGCCAGTGCTTAGGTTTTTTGCGCCCGGTGCAGTATGCCATTAGCTCTTCATTTTTTGATTGCAATGAAGGAAAATGGAAAAAGACAATATTCCTTTAACAGATGAAAATGAAGTCATGGGAACACCTTTTCACTTTTTTTAGTTTTTTTTGAAATTGCGCCCTCATCCGATTGCCGCATTGTCGCATTGTCGCATTGTCGCATTGCCGCATTGTCGCATTGTCGCATTGCCGCATTGTCGTATTGCCGCATTGCCGCATTGTCGCATTGTCGCATTGGCGCATTGCCGCATTGTCGCATTGCCGCATTGTCGCATTGCCGCATTGTCGCATTGCCGCATTGCCGCATTGTCGCATTGTCGCATTGCCGCATTGTCGCATTGCCGCATTGTCGCATTGTCGCATTGCCGCATTGTCGTATTGCCGCATTGCCGCATTGTCGCATTGTCGCATTGGCGCATTGCCGCATTGTCGCATTGCCGCATTGTCGCATTGTCGCATTGGCGCATTGCCGCATTGTCGCATTGCCGCATTGTCGCATTGCCGCATTGTCGCATTGCCGCATTGCCGCATTGCCGCATTGTCGCATTGTCGCATTGTCGCATTGTCGCATTGTCGCATTGCCGCATTGTCGCATTGCCGCATTGCCGCATTGTCGCATTGCCGCATTGTCGCATTGCCGCATTGTCGCATTGCCGCATTGCCGCATTGCCGCATTGCCGCATTGTCGCATTGCCGCATTGCCGCATTGTCGCATTGCCGCATTGCCGCATTGTCGCATTGCCGCATTGCCGCATTGTCGCATTGCCGCATTGCCGCATTGTCGCATTGCCGAATTGTCGCATTGCCGCATTGTCGCATTGCCGCATTGTCGCATTGTCGCATTATCGCATTGCCGCATTGCCGCATTGTCGCATTGCCGCATTGTCGCATTATCGCATTGCCGCATTGCCGCATTGTCGCATTGCCGCATTGCCGCATTGTCGCATTGCCGCATTGTCGCATTGCCGCATTGCCGCATTGCCGCATTGTCGCATTGCCGCATTGTCGCATTGCCGCATTGCCGCATTGTCGCATTGTCGCATTGCCGCATTGCCGCATTGCCGCATTGTCGCATTGTCGCATTGTCGCATTGTCGCATTGCCGCATTGTCGCATTGCCGCATTGTCGCATTGCCGCATTGTCGCATTGTCGCATTGCCGCATTGTCGCATTGCCGCATTGCCGCATTGTCGCATTGTCGCATTGTCGCATTGTCGCATTGTCGCATTGCCGCATTGTCGCATTGCCGCATTGTCGCATTGCCGCATTGTCGCATTGTCGCATTGCCGCATTGTCGCATTGCCGCATTGTCGCATTGTCGCATTGCCGCATTGTCGCATTGTCGCATTGCCGCATTGTCGCATTGCCGCATTGCCGCATTGCCGCATTGTCGCATTGCCGCATTGTCGCATTGCCGCATTGTCGCATTGTCGCATTGTCGCATTGCCGCATTGCCGCATTGTCGCATTGCCGCATTGTCGCATTGCCGCATTGCCGCATTGTCGCATTGCCGCATTGTCGCATTGCCGCATTGTCGCATTGTCGCATTGCCGCATTGCCGCATTGCCGCATTGTCGCATTGTCGCATTGCCGCATTGTCGCATTGCCGCATTGTCGCATTGTCGCATTGCCGCATTGCCGCATTGTCGCATTGTCGCATTGTCGCATTGTCGCATTGTCGCATTGTCGCATTGTCGCATTGTCGCATTGCCGCATTGTCGCATTGCCGCATTGTCGCATTGCCGCATTGTCGCATTGCCGCATTGCCGCATTGTCGCATTGCCGCATTGTCGCATTGCCGCATTGTCGCATTGTCGCATTGCCGCATTGTCGCATTGCCGCATTGCCGCATTGTCGCATTGTCGCATTGCCGCATTGCCGCATTGTCGCATTGTCGCATTGCCGCATTGTCGCATTGTCGCATTGCCGCATTGTCGCATTGTTGCATTGCCGCATTGTCGCATTGTCGCATTGTCGCATTGTCGCATTGTCGCATTGTCGCATTGCCGCATTGTCGCATTGCCGCATTGCCGCATTGTCGCATTGTCGCATTGTCGCATTGTCGCATTGTCGCATTGCCGCATTGTCGCATTGCCGCATTGTCGCATTGCCGCATTGTCGCATTGTCGCATTGCCGCATTGTCGCATTGCCGCATTGTCGCATTGTCGCATTGCCGCATTGTCGCATTGTCGCATTGCCGCATTGTCGCATTGCCGCATTGCCGCATTGCCGCATTGTCGCATTGCCGCATTGTCGCATTGCCGCATTGTCGCATTGTCGCATTGTCGCATTGCCGCATTGCCGCATTGTCGCATTGCCGCATTGTCGCATTGCCGCATTGCCGCATTGTCGCATTGCCGCATTGTCGCATTGCCGCATTGTCGCATTGTCGCATTGCCGCATTGCCGCATTGCCGCATTGTCGCATTGTCGCATTGCCGCATTGTCGCATTGCCGCATTGTCGCATTGTCGCATTGCCGCATTGCCGCATTGTCGCATTGTCGCATTGTCGCATTGTCGCATTGTCGCATTGTCGCATTGTCGCATTGTCGCATTGCCGCATTGTCGCATTGCCGCATTGTCGCATTGCCGCATTGTCGCATTGCCGCATTGCCGCATTGTCGCATTGCCGCATTGTCGCATTGCCGCATTGTCGCATTGTCGCATTGCCGCATTGTCGCATTGCCGCATTGCCGCATTGTCGCATTGTCGCATTGCCGCATTGCCGCATTGTCGCATTGTCGCATTGCCGCATTGTCGCATTGTCGCATTGCCGCATTGTCGCATTGTTGCATTGCCGCATTGTCGCATTGTCGCATTGTCGCATTGTCGCATTGCCGCATTGTCGCATTGCCGCATTGTCGCATTGCCGCATTGTCGCATTGCCGCATTGCCGCATTGTCGCATTGCCGCATTGTCGCATTGCCGCATTGCCGCATTGTCGCATTGCCGCATTGTCGCATTGTCGCATTGCCGCATTGTCGCATTGTCGCATTGCCGCATTGTCGCATTGCCGCATTGCCGCATTGTCGCATTGCCGCATTGTCGCATTGCCGCATTGTCGCATTGTCGCATTGCCGCATTGTCGCATTGCCGCATTGCCGCATTGCCGCATTGTCGCATTGCCGCATTGTCGCATTGCCGCATTGTCGCATTGTCGCATTGTCGCATTGTCGCATTGCCGCATTGTCGCATTGCCGCATGGCCGCATTGTCGCATTGTCGCATTGTCGCATTGTCGCATTGCCGCATTGTCGTATTGTCGCATTGTCGCATTGTCGCATTGTCGCATTGTCGTATTGTCGCATTGTCGCATTGTCGCATTGTCGCATTGTCGCATTGCCGCATTGTCGCATTGTCGCATTGTCGCATTGTCGCATTGCCGCATTGTCGCATTGTCGCATTGTCGCATTGCCGCATTGTCGCATTGCCGCATTGCCGCATTGTCGCATTGTCGCATTGTCGCATTGCCGCATTGCCGCATTGTCGCATTGTCGCATTGCCGCATTGTCGCATTGTCGCATGGCCGCATTGTCGCATTGCCGCATTGTCGCATTGTCGCATTGCCGCATTGTCGCATTGCCGCATTGCCGCATTGTCGCATTGCCGCATTGTCGCATTGCCGCATTGTCGCATTGCCGCATTGCCGCATTGCCGCATTGCCGCATTGCCGCATTGTCGCATTGCCGAATTGTCGCATTGCCGCATTGTCGCATTGCCGCATTGTCGCATTGTCGCATTATCGCATTGCCGCATTGCCGCATTGTCGCATTGCCGCATTGTCGCATTGTCGCATTATCGCATTGCCGCATTGCCGCATTGTCGCATTGCCGCATTGCCGCATTGTCGCATTGCCGCATTGTCGCATTGCCGCATTGCCGCATTGCCGCATTGTCGCATTGCCGCATTGTCGCATTGCCGCATTGCCGCATTGTCGCATTGTCGCATTGCCGCATTGCCGCATTGCCGCATTGTCGCATTGTCGCATTGTCGCATTGTCGCATTGCCGCATTGTCGCATTGCCGCATTGTCGCATTGCCGCATTGTCGCATTGTCGCATTGCCGCATTGTCGCATTGCCGCATTGTCGCATTGTCGCATTGTCGCATTGTCGCATTGTCGCATTGCCGCATTGTCGCATTGCCGCATTGTCGCATTGCCGCATTGTCGCATTGTCGCATTGCCGCATTGTCGCATTGCCGCATTGTCGCATTGTCGCATTGCCGCATTGTCGCATTGTCGCATTGCCGCATTGTCGCATTGCCGCATTGTCGCATTGTCGCATTGTCGCATTGCCGCATTGCCGCATTGTCGCATTGCCGCATTGTCGCATTGCCGCATTGCCGCATTGTCGCATTGCCGCATTGTCGCATTGCCGCATTGTCGCATTGTCGCATTGTCGCATTGCCGCATTGCCGCATTGTCGCATTGTCGCATTGCCGCATTGTCGCATTGCCGCATTGTCGCATTGTCGCATTGCCGCATTGCCGCATTGTCGCATTGTCGCATTGTCGCATTGTCGCATTGTCGCATTGTCGCATTGTCGCATTGTCGCATTGCCGCATTGTCGCATTGCCGCATTGTCGCATTGCCGCATTGTCGCATTGCCGCATTGCCGCATTGTCGCATTGCCGCATTGTCGCATTGCCGCATTGTCGCATTGTCGCATTGCCGCATTGTCGCATTGCCGCATTGCCGCATTGTCGCATTGTCGCATTGCCGCATTGCCGCATTGTCGCATTGTCGCATTGCCGCATTGTCGCATTGTCGCATTGCCGCATTGTCGCATTGTTGCATTGCCGCATTGTCGCATTGTCGCATTGTCGCATTGTCGCATTGCCGCATTGTCGCATTGCCGCATTGTCGCATTGCCGCATTGTCGCATTGCCGCATTGCCGCATTGTCGCATTGCCGCATTGCCGCATTGTCGCATTGCCGCATTGTCGCATTGCCGCATTGCCGCATTGTCGCATTGCCGCATTGTCGCATTGTCGCATTGCCGCATTGTCGCATTGTCGCATTGCCGCATTGTCGCATTGCCGCATTGCCGCATTGTCGCATTGCCGCATTGTCGCATTGCCGCATTGTCGCATTGTCGCATTGCCGCATTGTCGCATTGCCGCATTGCCGCATTGCCGCATTGTCGCATTGCCGCATTGTCGCATTGCCGCATTGTCGCATTGTCGCATTGTCGCATTGTCGCATTGCCGCATTGTCGCATTGCCGCATGGCCGCATTGTCGCATTGTCGCATTGTCGCATTGTCGCATTGCCGCATTGTCGTATTGTCGCATTGTCGCATTGTCGCATTGTCGCATTGTCGTATTGTCGCATTGTCGCATTGTCGCATTGTCGCATTGTCGCATTGCCGCATTGTCGCATTGTCGCATTGTCGCATTGTCGCATTGCCGCATTGTCGCATTGTCGCATTGTCGCATTGCCGCATTGTCGCATTGCCGCATTGCCGCATTGTCGCATTGTCGCATTGTCGCATTGCCGCATTGTCGCATTGTCGCATTGCCGCATTGTCGCATTGTCGCATGGCCGCATTGTCGCATTGTCGCATTGTCGCATTGCCGCATTGTCGTATTGTCGCATTGTCGCATTGCCGCATTGTCGCATTGTCGCATTGCCGCATTGTCGCATTGTCGCATTGTCGCATTGTCGCATGGCCGCATTGTCGCATTGTCGCATTGTCGCATTGTCGTATTGTCGCATTGTCGCATTGCCGCATTGTCGCATTGTCGCATTGCCGCATTGTCGCATTGTCGCATTGTCGCATTGCCGCATTGTCGCATTGTCGCATTGTCGCATTGCCGCCTCTCTTTTATATACTAGGACAATTTAAAGCACGGGTATCTGCTTTACCTTTTTTGGTAGAAGAACTTTGGACAAGTACTCCGTTTATGACTAAGTTCAACACATGTTCAACCCAGGTTCAACCCAGGTTCAACTTAGGTTCAACCCAGTTAATCGGGGTCAACTTGAAAATGGGTCCACTCAACTCAATTTACCTTTCCTACCTGGGTGAAGTTGATATTTCGCCTCATATACGCGGGTTGAGTTGTAATAGGATTTAAGTACATGCAAGTTTTGTTTTTTTACCATCCGTGAAGTCTGCTTTAAGCATAGTTTGTACAGGAGTATAAAGTTATTTCGATTCTGATTACCTTCAATTTTTTGAAAAGAATTTTACGTATCTATAAATGACAGTTTCACACAAAAAATTGAGGTTAGGTTTGGATGTCAGTTCAACTATATTGAAACTTAAAGTGAACTCAACTCAACATGGTGGTCGAAAGTTCAACTCAACCTAGATTCAACTTTTCAACCTAGTCATAAACGTCATCAAGATTTTCAGCTTTACATTTTTTGACAGCTGCTCTATTGTGAGCTGCTTTGAGTCGCTTTGCCTTTTTTTCGGATTTGTTATATATACATAGCTAAGATGTATTACAGAAAATTGTAGAATTTTAAGTCTTTTCACGTAAAAAAGTACATTGTCAATACGACTGTAAACTTTGACAGATAGATGTCAAAGACAGGTGCACCAACAGTCTTAAATTGAAATAACTTTGTGATCAAACTTTTTTCTTGAATACTTTACTAAGAAAACAAGTCTATGGTGATACTTTTATCTAACTATTGTTAGTCTTTGTTGCTGGACTCATTGTAGTATTATTTATATTCCAATTAAAAAGAGGGATATAGTTTGGGGTTATACTAGTGTAATGAACTAATATCTAGAAACTTACCTTTGTGTACTAAGAATTTTAATCAAGGATCGTCGATGAATCCGACCAACTTCCACTATATTTTCTCATAGTTAATTTAACTTTTCCCTCCAAGTATTTCCATGGCTTCTTCCTTCGTCTAAAATTTATAACTAAACTTCATTGTTCACCACACCTGTTCAACGAAAAAATATACCTTCCCCAACTTTATAAAACTACTCAATTTTCTATTGCATACAAATGAACTTAGCTTAAGGATACAAGCGCATAGAATGTGTAAACCCTAAGTGGGGACCTATCTACCACTCCCTTCTTACTCTGGGCAGCAAATTACACCAAATCTAAATCAACCTCACCTCAGGGCAGCAAGTAAAGAGCTCTTATGTCTGTGAATAATGTTCGAAATCCCTTTTTTAAATCTTAAATAGGCACGTTCACTCCCAGAGTTGTTCGACTTGAAATAGGTTTCTAATATACCGCAAAATGGTTACGTGATAGACCAAGCATCATAGCATGGCACCAAAGCAGTTACCCTTCGGGCACAACATCTCGTTCTATGTGCCTGGTGGTACTGGTGTAACCTATTCGAGTGTCAGGCATACACCAAGGCAAGGCCGAGGCCACAACAAAAGGACTACAGGAAGGAGAGAAGTTGTTTTTTTTCTGCCAAGAGAACGGCCATACACTAAAGCCTTTTAGCATATCTCTGATCTAAATGCTCAAATAAACACCATGTTTCGGGCTTGTTACAAACCCATAAATTCCGGAATTTACTCCCAGTTAACCTTGCGCCTGTGTATGTGTGTGTCCCTAGACGTATATGGGGGGGAGGTTTTAAAATGTGGCGCTCCCATAACCGGTGGCTCCTCCAAAGTGTACAAAAATCCTGTTACGCTACTTTTTGCTTTTCTGGCCACAAAACTGATATTTGAATTTTCCTCCGTTTTTTCCCTTCTTTTCCTGGAAATTTTTTCCTTCCTGTTTTGGCGTTTTTTTCCGGTGGCCCCGGGGGGAGGGGCGAGTGGAGGAGGAAATGGCGGAAAGAAATTCTGCAGTCTGGACATTCATGAGGAGAAATCTGTAAATTTATCTGCAAATTGAAATGTCACAAGCAAAAGAAGTCCAGTTTTTTATAGGCTCTTGGGAAATGTGTGGAACAGGGCAGGAATCATTTCAGATAAGAGGAAACGACTTTTTTGTGGCAAGGAAACGATTTAACAAAAAAAGGGGTTTCAACTATAATAAGGGTCTTCCAATTTTTGTTTATCTGTTGCATGCATACTGAGGGCATGCTGTGGAGCCAGCCATCTGGGGACCTGGGAATTGAGTTTTAAAATTACAGTCTGGATGGATTTTTCTTTTACAGAAAAAACGAGGGAAATTATGTCACAATTAGGCACGGCTTTTATGTATTAACTCCAAAATAGTATCTATTTTAGCGACTGAAGCGCCTCTACCTGTGAACCTGTGAACTAAGCTTAAATTCTATGGCAATAACATGATTGGAGTTAGGATTGACTGTGCCAATGCCAAGCCCATCACAACTACAGGCCGGGAAGTCGATGAGCCTACCAACACTAACGCAGCTGTTGGTATGTCCAAAATTTGTAGTTCCAAGAACAAATTATATCGCGCAGTGAAGTTTTCGAGTGTTTAAGAGTGTTTTAAGTGTTTTAAGGTAACCATTTTTTATATTCGCGATGGTTTCTTCGTGTTTATGTAGTGAAAAAATGTTGAATTTGTGTGATAAAATTGATTTTAAAGTGATTATAGATTATTATGGAATAATTCTTAAATATATAAGTGCAGAAAAATGTGTAGGAAAAAGTGCAAAGGTTATTGTTATTCATGTTGTCACTCTTCTTAGTCACTTGAGTATCTCCTGATAGAGCCACTCGCAACCAAATAGACCATATGTGCTGATAGACCACCGCTACTTTTCGGGTCTGTTGAACGTACCGAAGTGCCAACTTCGAGCACATTACAATACTGAAAAGCTTTGTATCTGCTAATCAGGCTCGAATTAACACAGCTGCACTACGCAATGAAATAGTCAGAAACAGCTACGGCCATGCACTACAACTCGCGCGCTCGGAAGAGTAAGTCATGGGAATGAGATGCCGGGCATAGACGAGAGCTAGACCCTACTTAAAAATACTATCAGTAGTACTGTTGATTGGTCCAAAGAATAGCTGAGCTGTGTATTAGTGGTGAAAAACCCCCACAGTTTCGCGTCCTATTGCATCTTATTCTTTTGGGCATAGAAGTCGAGCAAATGGTAGCTTGGAAGGCCATCAGGACGAAGGCTTCTCTTGGATGGGCTCCATATTCATATGACCATATGATTCATCCATCCTTAGGAGGTTCGCTACGGCTGTGGACAACCTAGCTTACTCTACAACTACGTGGACCATGGAGAAAGGTTTCAATACCATTTTTCCGACCAGAGACGACTGGGCAGATGGGGTAATCCCGACTGGGTTATTATGTATCTATACAGATGGCTCAAAAATTGGTAACAGTGTAGGCTCTGGTATTTTTCCCGAGGCATTGAATATAAACACCTCTCGTCTTCGACCACTGCAGCCTCTTCCAGGCGGAAATCACTGTAATCGAATGGCTGAATATAAATAATATATCTCATAAGAATACAATCCTATCGGATAGCCAAGCGGTTCTCAAGGCTCTTAATTTTGTCGTCACAGCATATACGACTATTCTGAACTGCCGCAGGTCTCTGTGTGAGACTGTCATTCAGTTTGATATAACTCTGTGTTATGTTCCTGGACACAGGCGGATTAAGGGGAACGGTAGTGGAAAGGACACCCCACTTAACTCAGATAGGAATGCCCCTAGCCACCTATAAACTAACTGTGAGAAAAAACAGCTTAGTTCGAGCTGGGCTAAGATGGACCACAGCAACATTGTGTCGCACTATTCACACTTTGGACCCAAAGCGTTCAAAATCTCATGTTCAGTTCTACAAAAACAAGATAAGCCATATGCTGGCCGGTCATTCTCCCTTTGGCCCGCACGCCGAAAGATTGGGACTTCCCCACAACGACTTATGAAGAAGTTGTGGCAATGAAGATGAGGAAAAACAGTCTCCTATCTTTCTGTATATGTTCCGCCCTTGAAAAGAAAAGAGGGACTTTCCTGGACCATCTTTCCTTGATGGATTGAGCGAGCTGCAAAATACTGAGTTCCTGACCTTTGTCGCTTTATCAAAAGCTCCAAATGGGTTGAAATGGTCTTAACTCTGTCCCAAAACTAAAATGGCATCACAATGGGCCCAATGGTGTGCTCAAGTGGCCCCTAGTGGGGGAGCAGCCATTTCAACCTAACCTAAAACCTAGCACTGCTGATTCCCTGTTAGGCAGAAGCGGTAGAGATCAGAACGACTGGTTCGAAAATGCATGCAATTGAGTAACTGAACGTAAGAATGTTGTGCTGCAGTCTCAGAGAATACGAGCACGCGAAGAGAAATATAAAGAGCTCAGAAAAGAAGAACAGAGGATTCACAGACGAAAATAGAAAGTCTGGGAGAAAAATCTCATCTTCGAAGTAGAGTAGTACCGAGTACAGTGACGAAGACGAAGACCCACCAGGCGCGGGAGTGCTACCATAGAGTCCGCAGTATCTTATCTTTTAAAAATCGCTCTTTTAAAAATGTTTTCAAAATGTCACTTAGGACAATGTAAGATATATGTATATTTATTGTAATTGTAAAAGTCTATCTATTCAATCCTTGTGGCACACAGTAGTTTTGTATCTTGTATCATTCGTCGGTAAGCTAGTATATTATATTATCTAAGTAGGAAGCGTTTAGGATATATATTGTTGTTTTTAATTTGTATTTTTAATCTTATAATCTATGCTTTCTGCAATATATATCTGTTGTTTCTTCAGTAAATAAAATAAAAATAAAAAATAAAATAGTATAACGCATTTCACACCACGTTGCACATACTGCAAGGCCAAAGAAGGGAATCTGATCATCAATTCTAAAGGCATCTTGGAGCGATGAGAAGAGCTTTTTCATAAATTGCTAAATGGCGAGCTAACTTACGATTTGGAGGCCCCACCAACATCTGATGAAAATGCTATGCTGCCGTCACCAAGCTTGGAAGAAATTAGCAGAGCTATAACCTAGTTTCAAAAACAACAGGGCCTGGGGTGCTGACGGCATCCCAGCGGAGCTGGCAAGAGTATATAACTATAAAAAGCCAGTAAGATTGAGCTTATTCTGGCGAGCGGTCGTGGTCAACGCTTCCAAAATGTACTACTGTATGTTCTCCAAAAGCCTTCAATTAATTAAATCAACGATATTGAAACTAAAACTCACCTTACCATAAAATCTGGAATTCCCCCGTTAAATATTCAATAATATATTTCCCATAATATTAAAAAGTTTTATTTTTCCATAACCAGGGCAGGAAATTTCCCATTTGTATCAAAAACCATTTAAGATCCTTCAAGGCATGATTAATTGGGGGAAAGCTTCGGATGGCATCACTCATCATAGCAAAATACGCATCCTTTTACGAAATATATATGCCTTTGTATGTGTATGTGTATAGTATAACCGAAAAGCCTCGGATTCGTGATCTCCGACAGATATTTATAACAATAACTCGTCTGTCGCGGGAATTTTCATTTATCTTCCGTCATTGCGTTGTCCTCGTTCCAGTTACATACATTTTCCGACGTGTTGATTTTCCCATTAGCATGTCCCTGAAAAAAGAGAACCGAGCATAAAAAATTGCCTCCAACGGTGTGTCGGCAGGAAAACAACTCATCATTTCCGGTCATGTGTTTTCTGGTTAGGTTAGAGGATAGGAGTACATATATGTGTGTATAGATGGATACCCATGCTGGAGCTGGAGCTGGAGCTGGAGGAGCATCAGCCAACACAATAATATGTATAAAAGACATGTAACAGGAGAGATTCTGTCATGACTGACTCGAGCAGCCTTCGCCCTCTAAGCTTCTATCCAACATTAACCAACAACTACAGCGACAACAGCGCGGCAGCAGAAGCAGCAGCGACAACAACAACAACAGCAACAACAAAAAATAATGTAGCCCAGGGCGCCCCCAGATTCCTTGAGGGCAGCTCCACCAGCACACAGCCAGAGAGGAGACGCCTTCGCCACTGAGGATGGATATTTGCCTAGGAAAATTCATTCTCTCCAAGGACTTAAAATGTTGAAATGGTGCTCCTCTTCTACAGCGGTTGCGATGGTGGCTGGGTGCAAATAAATACCACTAGAGCCCCTTGTAAGACACCACCAGCCAGCGGAGCGCCCGGCACTTGTAGCAGGCATGAAGGAAACTGGGGCTGGATGCGCCCCGATCATTAGTAACGGAACTCGAGACCAAGGAACAAAATTTTGTGAGAAATTACCTGACGCCTTCGTTTATGAAAGCTGCATGTCATGTGGTTTTAGACTTAAGCCAGCGTATAAATTTGATTAATTTTCGTGTTGTTTAAGTTGACGATGACGAATGGGTGACATCAATGGTTTTAGAGAAGAACATTTGGGGTGTTTTCCTCCATCGATTTGCAAGGGCTTTTCTCTCAGGCACTGTTTTTTTGCTACCCCAATTCTCGGTAGTCCTTGCGATAATTGAGTCCTCCCGTGGGAACTCTTTCTTATTGCGGCCATCGAAACGTTCGCTGTGTACCCATCCATCCATCCATTTGTACTCGCTATAATATTTTGCATTTTATAAAACGTTACAAAACACTTCTCTCACCCAAGCACCACCCATCCAGCACTTATCAAACAAAATCAACAGGACCAGGTTGAGAGAGAGGGTCACCAACAGCCAGCACAACCAGCAGGAATCAATGGCGATGATAATAATATTGCGAGGTTGAAAAGGTAGAAAGGCGCCAGGCTTCACCTTTAGCTGGGGGTTCCCCTTTGAACTTTTAATTATTTTGTTTGCACTTGTTATCGCCGGGGATCTCGAGCGTCGTTTTGACAAATCGTCCTCGCCATGGCGCGCGCTTCATCGTTTACTTTTAGTATTAAATTGTCCTCCGTTCCAATTTAACGTGGCGTTGACTTTTGAGATCTCAGTGGACTTATGTCACCTTAGGGAGAAATATGGGGGGCAGTAAATTTTCTCGGCTTTCAGGCATTTGGCGTTGTAATGACCCGATCTTAAATTTATGGCAACTGAAACGATTTTGCAGAAATATTTTTGCTCTCTAGAACGACAATAACAACAACAACAACCAAGGGAGGGAAAAGGCGATTTTAAACGTTTTCAATTAAAATAAGCAAAAATATTTACAATAAGATAAATTAATGGTGCTTAAATTGAATTAAAATTTTCCTTTAATTATGCCCTCTTCAAGTGATTATTTATCAGCGGCGCAATTCAATGGTTGATTAAATACTTGTAGATGTTCTTGCTCCATTGTTTTTTGTGGTAAATATATTTGGCAGTAATATTTCGTAAAATGGACCAAATGAAGAGGAGTTTAACAACAAAATAACGAAAATAAAACAAAAAAAATTGGTTCAGCATTAACAAGACAAGAACGATATACAAGACAAGATTGATATTCGGTCCTCTATAGGAACCCTTTCATCAGACCGTTGGGTACCCCAATAGCCAGTTCCGGATCTCTGCCCTATTAAACCTGAAGCTTTCGCCTCAAATTTCAGTCAGCCCTACGTCTGTCTTTGCCTTAAAGCCATCTGATTACAATACGAGTCCACCTTGCAGTAGGTCTTAATGAAAACCCAAAGGTTAGACTCAAGACACAAGATTTAAACTGTTAGATTGTCGAGCGTAGAATAAGATAGCATTGCCGATTCTGAGAACTCTTCCATAAGGCAGACAAGTTTTGAATGTACCCAATGGAAACTATCGCTCAAGATGGCGATCTCAGTCTCAGTTCAGCGTTTATAGCAGATTTCTCTACTTTAAGACGCAGCGGTACTCAAGTTAAGTAGAGTCTCCAGCGATATGATCGGCGATGTCCAAGATGCAGGCCATTCTTTGAATCATTTGAATTGTATATTAATGCCACATTTCCGCTTCTCCTTGCCATCTTTCCAAAAAAAACTTGTTGATCAATTCTTAACCGATTGCTTGGAGAGCTTCAGGATAATATAATGTTCAATGTTTTTCCATATGTAGATGGCTGGTAAAAATTTTCCAAATTGCCAACTCTTGAGCAACTTACAAATGACCGAGAAATGACACTTATTTTGCAAAATTCGTCCGCCATATTGGCTCCGCAATTTTGTATTTTGAACTTTCGATCATAAACTAATCATTTGCTACCTTAAAAACTCCCATATGCCGATTTTCATTGGAATCGGACTACAATTGGTGCGGCCATTTTGAATTTAAATTTTGATCATAAATTCGTTATTGCGACCTTAGAAAACCCCAAATATCCACTTTCATTGGAATCGGAACAAAATTAGCAAATTCAGCCATTTTGAATTTCCGCGGCCATTTTGAATTTAGGCGGCCATTTTGAATTTTTAAAAACCGGGCTTCGAGGTGCATCATCATGGGGAGAAAGCACGGAACTTCATGCAAAACTTCGAAGCTCTGCGATGATTTTCAACGAAACTTTCCACTACAGCGCTATCTATGAGTGACCTTAGAAAGGAATGTAAAATCGGTAAAGCCGTTCTCGAGTTATGGCGTGACCAAAGGAAATGGGGACTCATTTTTATACATATATATAGATTAAAGAAATTCTAAATAATTTTTGGATTACAAATTTAGGCAACTTTTTTAATGAATTTCCTTTTCAAATTTCTGTACATAAAAGTGTAAGGTTTCGTAGACTATCTTGTCTCGATGAAGCACAGCCAAAATTTGGAACTTGGACAACATCCCCTCAAAAGATCCTACCCAAGACCGCCAATTACGACCCTAGATTCACCCTATCATAAAACCTCACCCAAGACACCCTAACCCACCCCAGCGAAGTGCAACTAGTTTCACACAGGGGGCGCTCATGCCTAAAGTTCACCACAATAAAGCTCATGGCACAGGTTCTTGTCCCGAATAAGTCTCACACCCGGGCCCACAACCGATGACTTTACTGATCTCGTAACCGCTTTGCTATACTACTGAATTCGTTCATAAATGGAACAGTTCGTCGGTGCAACAATCATTCGCAGTCATTATTTCGCAGTAATTATTTCCGAACTTCTATAACATACAAGAGTTCAAACTAGGCCATCTCCTTCAACGTCCTCCTGCCTTTTCATAACCCAAAATCTGATTTATTCTCCGTACTAAGGTTACTTTGCACCATGACACGAGTAATGACATAAGTGGTAGTACAAAAACGTTTCGCGAATATGAGTTAGCTTCCAATAATCTGGAAAAATTCCGGAGAAATTCAATAGCACTAAAGTTCGTTTAGACGTTTATTTAAAGGTAAAGTACATTTTTAATTGGCCATAGGAGGAGCTATAATGTCCGACACAGTAAATTTATTGACGTCAAGTTCTTTGAGACATTTATACATAAGTCTTCAAGAAACCCCTATCCATTAAGTGAATGGCACACTCGAGAACAGGGGGGAGACATAGCAGTGTCGGGTAAAGAAGAATTTGAATCGAACAGAGATGCTAATGAGTCCTCCTTGGATTTGCACTCTGTTATCACCTCCCCTTATAAATAAAAGAAAGGGCTGTGAATGTTCCACTTGATTGCTTGCAGTAACCAAGGACCGCAAGTTTTTAATGCCAGTAGGAGTGCTTGGGAATTTACTTATCAAGCTGATGATGATGAGATTTGTTAATTTAAAAAATAAAATGTTTTTAAGCTCCAATTTGAAGTCACCACCTGGGACCAATATGTACAGTATATGTTTTGTATAGTTGATGAACGAAGCATTTAAACTCTTCCATATTCATTGATATTGCATATAGAATCCTTGAGTACCCACTCCAATGTATTCATCATACCCCCTCAGTCATATATCTTGATACAAAATCCAAAAAAAAACATAAATATTGAATTTCAAAATAAAAATACCTTAAAATATGGAACGTGTCCAAACAGTACCAAGTCATTTATTTAACCATCTTATGCAGACACAATCTGCGTCCCAACCAAAAAAGAAAAAGAAAAAAATAAGGAAGACGTCGAATACCAAACATCCTATACTGATACACCAAATAACTTTCTTACTATCATCTATACCGACAAGCATAAAGGCGGTACACAGGATTTCGATACGGAAAACTCTGTCAAAAACGAGAAGCAACCTGCGATACAGAAAACCAGAATCGACATGGAGACAAATTTCCTTTCGTTTTAGATTTTGCAAAAAACTTTTCTCATTCTACAGCCACAGTTCAACTATAGAAAAGTTTACTATCAAGATTGCAGCTGCCGCAAAGCTACGTTATTTTATATATCTCGGCCAGCACCAGATGCATCCCCGAAGCCATTCAACCTGTTTAGTAGATGCTGCTGCAGGAACTGTAGATAGCATAGAAAAAATAAAACATACATATACTTAGTATAACCGACGGAAGGAATTTGAAAGTAAGGACGAATTCTATTTGTGAGTATGTGTGTTGGTATTGGTTAGGGCAATTCATGGCCTACTTCTTTCACCATATAAGTGTGTGTGTACAAATAACCATAGTTTCTCTTTGCGGCAAAGGAAACTTTTCTTTTTTGTCGGTGTATGGGTGTTTGTATGTATTAAAGTTTAAAGGGTGTACAAGTAGCGGCTGCAAATTGAATATTTCTGTAGTTAAAAGTTGAAGAGTATCCTTTTGAAAGGCACTTGGTAATATTCAAAGAATTTGTCTGAGGATTTGGCTATGAGGATTTGGCGATTTGGCAATCTGATTATGGATGTATATTAAGAAGGAAATTAGTCCTTTAGTAGTTTGTGTTGTTTGGAGTGTTTTTTTTGTAGTTTGTTTAAAAAAAGGGCGTATTTTAATTTGAATAAAAGAAAGTCTTCTTTAAAAATAATGTGGTCCTGGGAAAAAGTTCGTGGCGTTCGTTCGCCATTTCTTAGGTACAATCGTGATGTCGACTTCTGTGGTTTCTGATTGAACAACTGATTCTATTAGTTCTCCTGAAGTCAACTTAATTCTTATGAGGGAGTTCTGCATAGATTGGAACAAGTAATAATTAGAGGAAATATGAATGAATCAAAACTTCCAAACCAAGCACTCACGGATCTACGATCTTTGATCTTGTCTACGATCTTTGACTCTTTCGCTTGTCGTACGTGCCCTTATTTTTCATCACTACGACTATTACCTCGTTTATGACTAGGTTGAAAAGTTGAGTCGAGGTTAAGATGAAAAACACCGTTCGATGTCGAGTTGAGTTTACTTTTTATGTTGAAATAGAGTTAAACTGCAATCAAAACATAACCTCAAATTTGCGTCCGATCATCTAATGCGTATACGAATAAAAGCTGATGGTTTCCCAACGCAAAAGCAGTCCACATTAAGTTGGCCGTGTGAGAAGAACAGGTACACTGAATTGATTCCGCAAATTTTCAATGACTGGCCTTGTCATTGAAAAGCCACGGAAAATCGGAAATTGAAGGCGCTAAAATTCAGGCAAAGGTATATTATTCTGAATCATTATAAAACTTCTTCGCCTTGGTAGATACTTTCCTATGATAATGTTATCTTCTATCAAATTGTTCATTATCTTTTTCAATCACAAACCAGGCAGTTCGAGAAACCTCAAAAATTCAGTTGGATAATTAACCACTTCGTCTTGATTCATAACTGTGTCCACCGATTTGTGCGAAATCAACTTGACCAGGAATTGAATTTTGAATGGTTGAATTGAGATCATTGCATGCTCACTCAGTGATTTCCGTAGTCTATAAAACATTCTCACACAGACAAATTTTCACTTTTATATACATACTAACTGGAACCCGTGCGCTTCGCTGCACCCATAAGCCAATATTTTGATGGCGTGCGCCAAAACAATTGGGAACCTCAAAATCGCCTTTTCCAAGGGCATTAAGAGTTCAAATCGCACCAAGAAAATACATTCGAAAACAACAGTGTCACTCCGTTCGTTTAAAAACCCAAATCACCTAGAATTCAATGGGAGCTTGGGGGCTGAATGAGCTGTACTTCCACCGTTCTTGCAATTCCCGGTGATGTTACTGAAAGTCCAATCTAATTATGGATTCGAATCGACGCTAAAATCAAATTGATAAGAAAAGTTTTGCCTGTACCGCCTGGAATATCTAGAAAAAGTCCCGCTTTTCCTTTGATTTTGTCGTAGGATTTTTTTTTATCAGAAACTAATTCTCTTGTTTGAGTTTCCACGAAAAATTTTAGCTGATTGCAAATTTTAGCTGATTCACGTTGAATTGCTGTTTTCGCACCAAGTCTCTGTCATGCACAGCGTTTCTGCCCAGTGTGGATTTTGTATTTTGTTGTTGATTTATATCATATCCTCAATCAGTATTAAAGCTTCATTGAAAATTTCGTCAGAATAATCACAGTTGCGTATATACATATGCTCCAGCGGGCAAGTTATCTATCTTTCTAGATATGAGCGAAAAGAAATGTGATTAGGAAGCGTTCTGTATTTGGACTTCTGCTTTAGCTAGGTAAAACAAGCCTACCAAATCAGGTAGCATTCACGAAGACTTAGGATCGAAGTAAAAGTATGATCTAACAGTCGAAAGTCCCAAGCTCGAAATATTTCAGCAGAGAGATCAAAAAAACCGAAGCCAAATCACTGTGCTTATGTGTGCTGCTATTCTCTTGTTCTGAACAAATGATAAGCATAAATGAGGTCTATCAGCTTAAGCTAGGCTATTAACTGTTTCAATTTGATAATTAAAAATACACTTTATATTTGATTTTATTGCGTTGAGTATAATTAAAACTCCGCTGAATATGATCTAAACGCGCCTAAGATGTGTTAAATTCGATAAATATGATTTAAACCGCGCTGAATATGATTTAAGTGCGCTGAATTTGGAAGAATAGTCCGGAATATGATTCTGTTAGACTGTATGATTAAGCTGTTAAAATTATTCATTTGTAAATATGATTTAAACCGCGCTGAATATGTTTTAAATTCGATAAATATGATTTAAACTGCGCTGAATATGATTTACATGCGCTAAATATGGATTAATAGTCCGGAATATGATTCTGTTGGACTGTATGATTATGATGTGGAAATTATTTAATTCTAAATATGATTTAAGCCGCGCTGAATATGTTTTAAATTCGCTGAATATGGTATAAAATGCACTGAATACGATTTAAATGTGCTGAATATGGATATATAATGCGGAATATCATTTTATTTAGGCCACATGATTATGCTTTTGATATTTTTTATTTCAATATGAAATATTTATAAGTGAATCAAAATAGCATATAAAAAAAATCAACGAAAGCAACCAAAAAAATCCTTCAGGTTATCCTTCAATTTCTATTTTGATTTCTACTCTCCTTCCTTAATACAGCTGAACCTGTACAATCGAAAGTAAACCGAAATGTTGTTTAATACCTTGAATTTTAACCTTAAATATTTCTTATCATGAAATTCTCACAAAACCCATTTAAGATTCATGTCCTCTCCAATTCATCCTTTACACTTGCAAATCCATAAATATTAATTGCTTGGTAAACAAAAACAAGCCAATTCCGAATTTTATTGCTACCTTGAATAAATAATAATTAATGAGGAAAATGGCAAAAATGAAATCTCTTAAAATATCATTGATGTACCTACAAAAAGGTGATTACTCACACCAGCCGCGCGCTGAATAGTATAATTTCTATTCCATTTTCACCAGATTTTTTTTGATGAATTTCGAAATCGTTGTGGAATGGTTTGTACACACTACCAGACCATATAGTATAGTCGTATATATAGATATACCTTTTGTAGGATTCCACGTTTAAGGCATTAATTTTCTGTCGATCTTTATTGCAAAAGAAGCACTTGAAACCGAATCTTGGTAATCATCATCGTTTCCACAGGACTTCTCCTATGACGATAAGAATCGTGGGCGAGATGAAATCGAATTGTAAGAGTATGGAGGATGTGAAATTGTGGGGGTGGGTCGGTCGGTATTTTTTATTTTTTTTGGAGGAAGGTAGCATAGGAAAGTTTTTTCTCCATTTTTTATTTCTCTCTCTCTAACTTTCATTCATCGCGTCGCAAAAAAAAGCAGCAGCAAAAAAAATACTTGAAAAATTCATAGAATGGACTCAAAGTAGGTTATTATATGATAGACATCTCTTAGATACTACTTGCAAGGTACACATTTTCCATTTTCCAGGTCTTTTAAGGATGCCTACCTTTGGCTCCCTGCTTCATCTGCACTATACGTATGTATATATGTGTGCTGCTGGGACACGAAAAATATGAAGAATGTATGGAATTTGAAATAACGTAAGAGGAAAAGCTTCTCGAGTGTAGTTTGGCTTCGTTCGTGGAAAATCAGAGGGCAACATCATATATATATACCGGGAGTTAAATCTGAAATTGATTTGCTATCTTGCTTTTATGTATTTACCAATTGGTGAAAGTAGATTTTATTTGTGACTTCTTCCTCGGGATTTAGTTCTTAGACTACTAGAGTTCTATTTCATTCTTATTTTTTATTTTTTCCATTTTTTGTATTTTTGAAATACGATCGTTGAAACTAAATTGTGTATGAGAATGAATATAATCTTGAAATTGGTTTCTGAGATCAATTCGTA
Source organism: Thereva unica (assembly GCA_949987705.1). Classification (NCBI taxonomy): domain Eukaryota; kingdom Metazoa; phylum Arthropoda; class Insecta; order Diptera; family Therevidae; genus Thereva; species Thereva unica. Next base: position 88,031,928 of record OX465285.1, read on the forward strand.
CAATTTATTTTTTTATTATTTGACTATTTTCGTTTTTTTTATTACAATTACCAATCGGAGTATAAATGTTTCATAAAGTGAACAATTGGGAAGAGATTGTAGTGGAAGATTGTTACCATCTTGTAACTGCACCAGAGCTACAAACAAAAGTTATATTTTATGAGTTTGGTGACCTTGCTACACTACAGCGAAGGAGCTGAACCGCCCGTTCGAAATCAGCATACCATCAAATATAGCACTGCTGTATTATGTCCACTATGTATGTGCTTCTTCTTGATTGTGAGCCTATGAGGAAGTAGGATTTTGTCACATTACTGGTGTTTCCACGTGTGGCGACAATTGTGAATTCATTGCAGACACAGGCCAGAAATCGTATCTAATGTTGACTACCGCTACATATTCGCTACATATTCTGCGGTTCCAGATTCACGCCGTGAACACCCGCGAACAAGCGCGAACATGAGTGTGGGTGGTTTTCGCGCATTTCTTTCCGTTCCGATTGGATTCAGCGTGAATTCTTGCTGTAAATTTACGGGGTTAGAACCGAATAGAAGTTCAGATCTTCAAACACGAACTGACGATAAATGCCCACACACATTAAGATTTTTATCATTTTTCTTGGACCTGGTGAATGTGTGTTGATACTTGGCTTTAAGGCGAAAACTTTCAGGCCTGTTGGCGACCTATGTATGAATGTGTGTGGGCCTTAAGATATGGCTAAATTCCACACAAAGACTTTTACGCGGTTATGCGAATGCTAGAAAGTACCATAGTAGCCTCTCGATTGTTTAGTCACCATCGGCCAGCCAAACGCGCGACTCGGCGAATACTGCGGCGTACCAGCCAAGTAACACTGACCCGAGAATAGGCCCTTACAATTTAGAACTACAGGAAAGGCCCTCGCCGATTTTTAGCGTAATGAAATTCTTGTAAGAGTTCACGTTTTAGTAGCTGTGTGTCCAGCGGAAAAAGCAAGTGGAATAGAAGATTTGAGAAAGATCGATTTTGAGACTCCCAATTGACTTGGCGCACGCCATACTATTGGCTTATGGGCGCATCAGGTTCCAGCTAGTTAAATATGGATATCTAATGGTTTTAATATTTGCGTTTATAAACCTGGAAGTACTGTAACCTAAACCCAAACAGTGTGCTTTTCCCCGAAAGATGCCTTACTTCGATGTGGTTAGACCCACGTGCCGGTAAAGACGAAATCTGCTGTCCAGGAGCTTTGCCTTTTATTAGTTACTTTTACTTTTAGTTAACCCCGATGACTGATGTCAAAGTAGAAAAAAGACAAAAATAGCAGCGATCTCCAAAAACACTTTTCTCCCCAACTTTGCTCTAAATTCCGTTTTTAAAGGTTAGATACGATCCAAGTAGAAATTTTGACTCGAAACTCGCTATGTTGTAACTGGCAAGTTTTTCTCTTCTACCTGCAAGATGAGAAAACTCGACAGATAGATTAAAAGACGACGACTGCAATATCCAGTAATCTTAGTGAACATTCTGCAGGAGCCATTTTGCTAGGAGATGAGGGTTATGGCCTGACACCATTTCCAATAATGAATTCTATAGGAAGATTGTTCACCTAAAGGGTTCCTAAAATAGTTATGGCGTCTTGCGGGCTGCACAATGTAGAAAAACGCAACCAACCCAAATTTTACAAGTATTTACTCAGAGGCAAACGTTAAAACCTTGTTTTATTCACATCCAAATGAAGTGTTTGTTCACTCTATATGACAAAATCACAGAGTGAAGTATTTAATGAAACCTAACGAAGGTTATTTTTATTCAGGCCAAACTAAGTGTTCACTTAAAAAAAATGGAGTGAACACTTACACTAAATTTTTATTCTATTTTATGGCGCATTCACAATATGATATTACTGTTACCCCAACTTTGACAACTTGTTTTATTGATTCAAAGTCCAAATTTGATTTTTAATTTATAATCCAAACTGAATATCTGATTTAAATTAGGCAAATTTACCAAAACTATCGTATTTGCTCAGCTGCGAATTTAAGTAAAACTGTATTTAATCTACTTTAAGGTATTAATATTTCCTCTATCCAATTCTGTTTCGGAAGACGTGACTTTCCCCTGACACACTCATCACTCATTCAGCATATTAAGTACATAGGCAAGGTCCCTCAAGGATTAGCATCCCATTAAAAATAATTAAAACAGATTAAAGCCAACTTCAGCAACCGATTCAGCGATTACTTTCTTAAATTTTTGATTGCTATCAAAAAAAAAATAAAATTGTTTACCATATCCAAAATCCAAAAACACAAAAAATCGTTTTATTTCCGCATTTGGAGCAGATCCAATATCACAGGTATGTGAATAAACTAAAATTCCAATTTAAGGAAAGTCCTAACACTGCAAAAATGACCTTCTAACTAGAATCTCGAAAGTTTTTAAAGATCTGTAAAACTGCCATAGAATTTCCATATTTACAGTAAAACCGTATTCACAGGGTTGTCGTTAGGGAATTGGAAAACCTGTTTCGGTTTCATTTCTTTAAATTTTATCATTCTAAGAAGCTTTTATTGGAAAGGCAGAGGAGATAGCAAAAGGTTAAAGGGGTCTCCTCCCTGGCCTGCTTCATTCTAGGGAATGATAGACGAAAAGAGTAAATAGTGCCAGGATACTATGGAGGAGAAGATGGCATAGAGGGGAGGGGGTAAAAATGTCAAAAATGGTGTCCTAGAAATGACCAAATTACCCATGTTGAACGTGCTGTCATAAAATCGGTCATCAAGAGTTTGTTCCCTTCATTTCCTTGAAATTCTTTCTTTTCGGAGGCTCCTCTTTTTTTAAGGCGATCCTCGGTCCCAAGTCCATAAAATTAGATAAGAAAATTATATCAAAAAAAAGGAAGAGCACAACACAGAAAGTATCTAGGGTATGTTGATGTAGAAATACATGTCAAGGTAGTGAATTTGAAGCATACTATATATGTATGTATGTATGTATGTATGTATGTATGTATGTATGTATGTATGTGCAAAAAGGATAGATAACTTCAATTATTCCATCCACAATCCACAGTATTTGGAATAGATCACGTTTTTACCTGGCCATCATAATTTGAATAAAATCTCCTTCCACAGTTAATTAAAAACCTTTTAAAAAAGACTATCGCTGAGATATTTTTTAAGTCCTACCTTGGGTCTCGGATAGATATAAACAACATGAAAACATTTTTGTTGTTGTTGTTTTTGTTAAAGCTTGAAAAATTACTTAGAAGAAAAAAAAAATACACTGGCTTCGGAAGCGTGAAAAACCTTCAAGGACGCGGATAAAAAGACATAAATTTACGAGCAGGCATTGCGTGCATGAAAAATGAGTGAATCTCCTCCTCCTACATTGCTAGAGAGAGATAGAGAGAGAGAGTGAGGAGAGTAAAAACGAGGAGGAGAAATCAATCAATCCTTGCTAGTCGTCAAAAGGTATTAAATTTAGATTGCGACAAATAATCGGGGAGATTTTTTATTGGGGAATCAGTAGGGATTGTAGATGGATGATTAAAAACGGACAGTTTTGCTGAATATGCGCTGAATAATATTTTGGATTGAGATTATGGTGTGGTGTTTTAAGTTTTTTGATTTGGAAATGATGGGCTGTAAGAAAGTGTCCATAAGTTGTCTTTGGGATTTTGTTTGCTGTTAGAAAGACCCTTTTATGTTTTTGTAGGTATTTATTTTTTGGATGTTGTAGGAGTTCCAAATTACAGACTGCAAAAGTTTGTTACACAGTCGAATATTGTTCTATTTATTTGTTTGTATCGTGCACGAAAAGAGGGATTAGTAGGCAGAACGAAAGATCCGATTAAGGTGAGAAGTTCAAATCGGAATTACGGCCGGGCTCACGATGTTTTGAATCAAAGCACTTTTAATGTGTCAGTAGTATAGTTATCGAGTATTGCAACAGCGATGTCATCGGTTGTGGGCTCGGGTGTAAGCTTTATCTGGGACAAGAATCTTCGTGGAAAGCTTTTTGCGATGACCTTTGACGCCACCTGTGTGAAACTAGTTGAAATTCGGTGTAGAGGGTCTTGGGTGAGATTTCATGCTGGGGGAGTGCGATCTCGTGGGGGAAGTTGATCCAGGGTCTTATTCTTGGCTTGCGCCTCGGTTGAGCTCCCAAACTCGATGAGCTTTTGGACTGGGGTTCAAATTAGTAGTAAATCTTGTGGAGCTTCGAGATTAGTGAGTCTTGGGGCTATCATGCAGGGGGAATCTTGGGTAGTGTTCTTGTGGAGGCTTTGACTTTTGCTTTTCCACAGTGAAAATGCTACGTAAAAGAGTATTATACCGTTTGATGGGAAATATCGCAAGCTTTAATTTTGTCTATTATCGCTGGCCTCGAAAAATCAACGGTGTCCAATGAATCGCGAAAAACCGCGAAAAACTGATACTTTCATCCTTTTAACCAAAGTAGCGTCTAAATATGGCCCTTAGAATAAAAGAATCTAAATCTTGGATCGGAAAGGTGGAGGGCATTTTAAGATGCTGGACTTTCACAGCAACACCACAGAATCCGATTTTCGCATATCCGAGGTCACCTTTACGAAGAACTACGAGGTCCACATACCGCATCCCTCCACGTCGTGAATGGAGTAATAGACCCATAGTATTCAGGATGCCATAAACTTCTTCACTGATGGCTCTAAGCTTGAGGGTTGAGTAGGAAGAGGGGTCTTCTCAGCGGAACTTGGAAATTGAAGTCGTCGTCCGACTACCCGATCACTGCAGTGTATACAAGCGGAGATTATAGACATACATGAGGCTGTTCTGCAAATCAACCAGCAATGCGACAGGAACCGAACAGTCTACATCTTCTAAGATAGTCAGGCGGCTCTGAAGGCCCTGCGCTCTTGCACTAACAGCTCTAGAACTATCTCGGAATGCCTCAGATTTCTTAACGAGGCTGCTTAGCAGTTCACGTCCCTCCTCGTATGGGTCTCCGGTCACCGAAATATAAAGGGAAAAAGCTGACGAGCTGGCTAGGAAAGGTACGACCGCCAATCTCCCATAAACTCCAATGTAAACAGCACACTTTGCAACTAACAGAGAAGCAACGGAGGGATCTTAACAGATGCACCTTGGCCAAAATGATTTGGCCCTCCTACCATCTTAGGCGGACCACTTCATTGCTGAGCCTCGGTAGACGAGACTTCTCAGTTACAGTGGAAGTGCTGACCGGAAACTGTCTGATAGGGACGCAAGCGACCCGCTTAGGTTTCCAGACCTACTATTCTGTAGAAGCTTTAAGAATCTGGACGAGGGGGAAAGTGTAAAACACCACTGCCCAGCCCTAAGTAGAAGGAGACTTACCATTCTTGGTGCACTCTTCCTAAACACGCTTGCGGAAATCTTGATGTTTGTGATCCCGCAACTAAAATATTCACTACGTCCTCGAAGTGGTTTAGCGAAGAAACGACACTTTAACATCAGGTTAAAGTAGGAACACTATAGCATAACAATGGGCCTATCCCTTTGGCCTAAGTGTTTGGCTGTGCACCAGCAGCTCAACCATATCTAACTTAGCCTAACCTAACCTGTCCCTCTGGTCTGTCAGTCTGGTCTGTCTGTCTCATCTGTCTGTTTGGTTAAAGATGGGATCAAAATTCACTTCAGTTGAGTTTAATTGATTTGTAAGAGTTGCGTTAAAGATTGAGTTAGGAGTTGAATTGTTTTAAGATGAGTTAAAGTGAGTTAAATGAAGAATTGCTATAAGTTAAAAGATCCGTTAAGATATACGTTCAGTTATTTTGGAGTTAAGAGCTGAGTTAAGTTAAAAGTTGAGTCGAGTTAAGATTTGATTGAGTAACCTTTCCTGTATACTTTGAGTTTGCACAACGTATTGGTTGTGTCCAAACAAACAAAAAAGTGTATGGGTGCGCGGTGGAATCGTAACGGGTTAGCCGCTTCGTTAGAGTTTTACATATCACCTTGTATTTTCGTAACCCATTTACATGAATAACAGCTGTACGAAGAACACTCCCACCTATTTATTGTTCTGAAAGTGAGACTGGAATAGAATCACTTAGGCTAATATTAATTTTTTCGATTAGCTAAAGTCATTGAACATTAAATTGTGGCTCTTTCAACAAGTAATTGCAACAACTTCAACAATCAAATGGTACCACGACCCACCCCCCTTTTAAAATATTTCCACTCCTAATAAAGAACATGATGGCTAACATCCCTTTGATCATCAATTATGACCCTACTCACATTACCTAACTGCCAATTATGACCCAGTTAACCCACAGTGAAAATCACTAATTAAAATGAAATGGAAGACTCACCGCTCACCACATAGCTGCCCCTGCGCTTCCATCCCTCTCTCGGAAATTTATTGCTTTATCTACATTTATTTATAAATAAATAAAATCATGATTGGAAAATATGAAATTTTTTTACGACATTCATTTTCGGTAACAAATTCGAAGTTATGCAGGGAAATTTCGCAATGCTGCTGCTGCTTGTTGAATATCAACTGAAAGAATGCTTCTCCACCGAGAGAGAGCTGTGGAACAATGTCAATGGGAATGGGCAGGTTGGGCAGGTATAGGTGGTAGGACATACCGGAAGAGGTTGGGGTAGGATAAGGTGGCTGGTGGCAGCCAGCACTGGGGTAGGGTCACACAGTAAAATTTTCACAAAATCAGGATATAAAGTGGAGGAGTACGGGCGTGTATCAGGTAGCGTGTATCCATATCGAAATTGTTGCTCCAAACTTGAATTGTACTGGGGGGCTCGGGCTCGTCTCGTGGCAGGTGTATCGTAAAGGAACACGACAAGGCGGAGGATAGACATCAAATAACAAAAACTTTTTGTTATTGAGTTTCGTTTCGATCAGGTAACGCAATTTATTGCTTTTCATTCGATTTTGAGCTTCTCTGTCTCTGTGTTGTGTGTTGTGTATAGTTTGGATGAAACAGGAGGACCAAAGAGTTGACAAACAAGAGAAATTCCATAAAAAGGGACTCAACAGAATGAAAATTGAATCAATCCTGTAGTTTGGGTTTTTTTTATATTTTGTTTTATATTTATACATATATAACATATACACGTTTTTTTCGGATATTTGTCATTTGCTTCTCCCATCTTTTGATGGATCCTACGCCGCGCGCACACAGGTTGTCTTTCATTGATTTATTTTATAAAATTTGATTTTGCTTACAGTATTATCCTTGTTAGTCCAATATATCTAGGCAACTTGTTGGTAATCGTTTTAAGAGACTGAAAAAAAATCGAATTAAAGATGATTTTCAAAAATTTCGTGTGTTTTTCGTTATCGCTAAATTGATTGTCCTTTTAGTTGCGACATATTTTCTTTTCGGTTTGTCTCTGTAATGGAATTAGGTCGTTACCTTACCTTAACTAGAAGTATAATTACTAATTTCGCATTGAAGACAAAAATCGAGCTTTGATGACGTACACATTTGTTGACATTTCACGGGATTTAAGTGAAATTTATATTTTTTTGGTGGCAGCGGTGGGATTGCATCCCTTAAGCTTTGCGTAGCCTTTGCACAAAACCAATGATACTTCAATTAAGTAGTACAGTCAATGAACCATTAAGCTCTTGCGAAAAGCTTTTCCGTAATTGAAGACAAAAATCGAGCTTTGATGACGTACATTTCTTGACATATCACGGGACTATAGAGAAATTAATATTTTTCTGGTGGCAGCGGTGGGATTGCATCCCTTATGACGATGACCCAGAATTAGTGCTGGCGGAGTAAACATTTTATGAAAATGTTTTATGAATTTTGGAGCAAATTTAAGCTTTGTGTAGTCTTTGCACAAAACCATTGACTATTCAATTAAGTAGTGCAGCTAAGTACCATAAAGCTCTTGTAAAAAGTTCTTTCGTAATTGAAGACAAAAAACGAGATTTGATGACGTACATTTTTTCTTAACATGTCACGAAATTAAAGTGAAATTAGCATTTTTCTGGTGGCAGCGGTGGGATTCCAAGTCTTATGGGGGCAACTCAGAGACAGGGCAGGTGGAGAAAGCATTTTATGATATTGTTTTATGCACCTTGGAGCAGAATTTGGTGTAGTCTTCAAGCTTTGTGTAGTCTTTGCACAAAACCGTTGACCATTCAATTGAATAGTGCAGTCAAAAACCATTAAGCTCTTGCGAAAAGCTTTTTCGTAATTGAAGACAAAAATCGAGCTTTCATGACGTAAATTTCTTAACATTTCACGAAATTAAAGTGAAATTAACATTTTTCTGGTGGCAGCGGTGGGATTCCAAGTCTTATGCCGGCGACTCAGAGACGGGGTAGGGGGAGAAAGCATTTTATGATATTGTTTTATACATTTTAAAGCAAATTTAAAAACGTATGGCGTAATAGATATTAGATAGTCGTGAAAGTGCTGGTTTCACAGTGTTCTCTCTAAAACCAATTAAAATATTTCCCTACAATCCCCCAACAACCAAAAAAAAAAAACACTTTATTTTATATAACAAACTTTTAACACAACTCTTAACCAGGAAATTCTGCAGTTTAAACCTTTTTATCATAAAACCTGTTTACACAAAACATAAGCATCACGAAGAAGTTGTAATTCCGGAAATATGGATATGAAAAGTTTTCCCATAATCCCAACAACTCGCGGGCAAAACTTCTGATAGGGTATAACGCAAATGAAGCGCGCCTCACGCAAAAAGAGTACCAAAAATAAGGACAAACATTTCACAGGCATTCACACTATCATCGCTGTTAGCTGGAGCTCTAGAGTTTAGCTAGAGCTAAAAGGCAAACAAAACTACAGTCTATTCATAACATAGCCCCAAAACTTGTCTAACGTCGCAAATGTACAAATTATTATGGTCAAGATAACGATAAAACTCTCGCGTTTTTGGGGTCTGATGCTCTAGAGCGAGGAGCTGAGTCGTGATGGTTCTAGAGATTTTAACTTGTGCTTCAAGGGTTGTTAGTTTAGTGTTATCAAAAATTTTCGTCGCATACATCATCCCTGTGCCCTCTCTCTCTCTCGTGGTGTACGGGGTTCATTTTAGAGTATAGTCAGAAACCTTATAGCACGCGCCTCCTCCATTTTTGCCCTGCCGCGTCCCGCACCTACCCCTGATGATGCTGCTGTGGGTCTATTCCTGCTTCCGGGTGTGCTCAACTGAATGAACATATCATCTAGAGTACCTCGTACTATAGTAAAATTGCTCTGTAAACATAATCTCGAACGCTGCTTTCATGGTTCGAACGGGGCCGCATATATAGCTTAAAGCCAGTGCTAAAGTAACAACTTTAGGAACTGGAGGTAACGACATGGCAAAAATAAACATAATTTTGCTTAACGGCCAGTATGTGACTTGGTTTTATCTTAATTAAACTTCATATACAAGAGCACCGGGGTACCTGTGCCACTGTTCTGGCACTGACACTTCAGGACGAGCGCTTCAGAGTGCCATTGAGAATATGAGAACTCTATGGAACCGCGAGACTGAAGTGAAGCCTGCCATGTAATAATATTTTCTAACACTACGTGAGCTCAACATCTCACCTTGCTACAACCCGCACCCGCGCGCCGCCCCCGTCCCCACCACAGCTTGCACGGCCCAACGTCAAATCACAAAACGAGGACATGAATATCAAATGCAGTTTTTTTTGCTAGAAAAATGTTTTTTTTCCTGTCCGCACAGTCATCACACGTGAATCTAGTACATCTAGGTAATGTCCTTAAATTATTAAGCGAGGATAGTCTAAAAGTGATGTATGCAAGTCGTATAGCGTGGTGTTCTGGTAATTGGTAGCATAAAACATATACTATTAATGTTTGAACGAGGCTCTGTTAATGCACAATTTTTCTGGAATCATGAATGGATAATTTTTCAATTCTAAATGGATTGAAATTGAAATGTTGCTCATGTCTGGAGTGGAGACTTTCTTCATTTGTTATCAGCTCGGCGTAATCTTAGACCTGATTCACCAGCTTAACAAAAAAATACTAACGTAAGAGGAGGTAGGAGAAAGCTCAAAAGCAAATCACATGAGTAAGTGCAAGCGATATGAAAATCTCCCTTTATCAAAATTTCACCTGCAAAAAGCTTTCATCATAGCGAAGACAGGAACCCTATGAAAATTCTGCACACAAAAAGCTGTCATCCCAGCCACCGTCCTCCGCCGTTTGTCTAATCAAAACTTATCAACACCCGGCCGCTTTGTAGACTTAGCAAATACACCCTCTATATTATTATTTCATTTCTTACATGACGTCTGTTTTTTCGAATCTACTTTGGGTCTTGCAGTTAAGATCTTAGACTACCAACCATCTCAGAAGTCAGGGGTTCGATTCCCCGTTCTTTCGTATTGAAGACAACAATTAGGCTTTGATGAAGAACATTTTTTGTCATTTCACGGGATTAAAATGATTCTTTTTTCTGTGCGGCAGCGGTGGGATAGCAACCCTTATGACGGCGACCCACAGATAGGGTAGATGGGGAAAGCATTTTATGAGATTATTTTATGCATTTTAGAGCAAATTTAAGCTTGGTGTAGTCTTTACAGCCAGGGGTGGCCAAACTGAGGTCCGCGGGCCGCATGCGGCCCTTCGCGAGAAATTGTGTGGCCTGCGAGATTCAAAAAGGTTTAACGAAATATGTTGTACTAGAAGGTTCCAACATGTGCAAGAGAAAAAAATAACCAGCTATGAACCGACTTCTGTCTAAACTTCCTTATCATTGTAACTTGTTAAAAAAGGCTGTGCATATGAATTTGCCTAAAGCGTACCTCTCCTAATGCATAGCTTCTCCACATAACCCACTATCGATTCTTTTGCGCCCATAAACTTGAAGTAGCGTTTAACCATTGTGTATGTCGTTTTGACCGAATTTAACCCTACTCGAACTCCATATTGGGCTCTTTTCTAAAGGTTCGATTAAATTGAACGAGTTTACAAGCTACTAGCCGGCGAATTCACTAGCTACTAATAAGCGAGTCCAGAGCCATCAGGTTCACTAGTTAACTAGCAGATTGTAAACAATCTTCCGAGAACGTTGAAAACCGGGCCACTTTACTCGGTACTCCCAGGCGTCTGGTCTTCTTAGCTAGTAAACTAGCCGTGTCTCATCATAGTTGCTAGCGAACTAGGTGCGAGTATCTTGGTTTCATTGACTACAAAATGACGGAAATTAGTTCGCACTAGCTTGATGGCTACTGAGCGAGTGCAAAGTTTTTAGTGTCATCGTCACTATTGTACCAGCTGACTAGCCGGCTTCTTAATTTGCCGGCTAGTAGCTTGTAATTTCGGTCAATGTAATCGAGCCTTTAGTGACTGTCGTGAACATAGGTTCCGCGACTGTTTCACGATATTCTACAGGTTCGCAAACCGGTTTGTGCAGCTTTCGCAATTCAATAATTTAATAATTTCGCGTTTCCGTACGTCAATTGGTCATCGTTATTTCTTTGTCTTCGCAGCACTACTTTGGAACTCTCTCCCTAAATTATATTAAATTTAATTTGGATAACTCTGGCCCGCGGAATTGTAATGCATTTTCAAAGTGGCCCGCGATGCCATTTGGGTTGGCCACCCTGGTGTAGAGCCTGCAAGAATCATTAAGCTTTTACGAGAAATTTTTTCGAATTGACGATAAAAATTGAGCTTTCATGACGTACATTTGTCCATTTCACGGAATTAAAGGAAAATTCGTATTTTTCTGGTGGAAGCGGTGGGATACAAACCGCTATGACAGCGTTGAAGAATCAGGGCTGGTGAAGAAAGCTTTTTATGAGATTGCTTTATGGATTTTAGAGCAAATTTAAGCTTGGCGTAGCCTTAGCAAAAAGTCATTGGCATTTCAATTAACTAGTGCAGGCAAGAACCATTAAGCTTTTACGAAAAGCTCTTTCTCAATTAAAGCTTTGATGACGTAACTACATTTGACATTCTCCAATGAATTAATTTGTGGAAAGACCAGATTATTTTATTGGTTTAATAATTTTTGGAGTTTGTTGATTTTAGAGTGGATGGAGTTTCGACAAAATGCTGCTTTTGGAATGTCGTTTTGTAATTGTTGGTTTCAGTTGATTCTTGATTTTTTTAAAGAATATGTTTAGTTTTTACTGGGAGGTATTTTGACTATGATTTGATGACTATCCTGAAATAAATATTCCAATTCATACTAACTGAATTACCAATTATAATTTTCCCCCATAGAAAACTTCTCTCACTAAAACAAATAAAATCCACTTGTTGAGATAAAATCCTCCATTCATGTAATTTTTCCGAACTAATACTTAGCATATAAAATCAATTCTTTTTTCTTTCTATCTCTCTCTCTTACACACACTTTCTCTCTGTTAACACAACAACTTAACAGCTTTATCCTAATTATCCTCAAGGATAATCCTCATTCTGAATTTTCTATTGAATATTTTACGCTTATTGAGTAAAGTGCTGCTGCTGTGCTGATATCAATTCAAAACTTTCTTTTTCCCGATTTGGAGAAATGTTCGCCCCTTTATCTGTTAATATACGTCGGATTGACATGACTGAAATGTCCTTTCATAACTTGAAGAAAACAGGAAAGTTTTTTTGTTCGGCAGAAGAAGTCAGAAATAAACAAGGAAGTTTTTTTTGTGCTGCTAAGATGGAGAAAAAAAATATAAGCAATGTTAAGAGGAAAAGAACGTCGCAAGTGAACAGTTAAAAAAATGTTTTAGGGAAAAGATTTTTGCTTTCTTCATTGGAGAAGGAAAAGTTGTTTTGTATGGAATTTTATTTTTTGGGGATTATCTTTATTTTTGTTTTGACTTTTTTTCTTCTTGGGAGTGTTTTTTCTGTTGAAAAAGACATGTAGAATTATTTGGATTAGAGCTGGGGTTTTGATGGTGCAGATTGCTGTTGTTGAGGCGGTTTTTTAAATAGAATCTGTTATTTTGGCTTGTATTAATCATGGTTTCGCTGACATTCATGCGTTTTTTGGTTTCAAATTGGCAAGTTAAAAAAGGAATGCCAAGTACCGATATTACTGATATTATTGGCATAGCCGGCGGGTAATGTGGGTATGGTGGGTAGCAGGTACCCACCCGGAAAATTTTGGGTGGGTAAAATACCCACCCGGAATTTAAAAATAACTGAGTGTGTGACATGGTTCCCGGCCATATTCGCCGAATCTCACACAGAAAGGAAGACGTGCTCTGAGTTATCCTAGGATATCTAGTCATACCAATCATAGCGCTGAGCCATCGTGCTCGAAACAATGAAGGTATTTTTTACATCCTCCATTTCCACTCAAGAATTGCATGAGATCGTAACTCACTTGCGCACTCTCGGTCGTAACCAATCTATCCACGTTTTCGATGAGTCTGAGGGTATACTGACTCTTAATAGGGTCCACTGACTCCACTGACTCTTAACCTTACTTGCCTAGCCATTACGTTACACACTCGCAGTGCGTTATCTGTCCCCGCACTGCATGGGTCTCCCCTCTAACATATGCTGGATCATAGCGATACATGCCTTCTCTCAATAGTATTTCTATGGGTATAATTCCCGCAATCATGTACGCCACATCGTTGGATATGGTGTGGCATGCGCAATACGGGCCGCTTAATCTGAGGAGACAGGTATATAGGCGTACGTTGGTGCGTGCGGTGATTGAATTGATAATTATATTATAATAGAAGTCCGTGAATTGAAATGCAAACTGACATATAGTTGCGTAAACGGAACGTCATAGTTTCAAATACCCAAACAAAAGCACACACAGCAGGCACATGTACTCGTCGCATAGATTTTTTGGTAATTTGTAAATGACTAAACGGAACGCAAGTACGCAACTATTTGTCAGCGAAAAGTCGCTACATACTACCTTATCTGTTTCTAACTTTAGTCTATTTTCTGTTGTTAAGCTGAAACAGATGCATGCATGCGGGCGGTGCGGCGGCCGCTAACAGACAATTACGTGCTTGCGTTTTGTCTTGTCTTTCACTGTTATCCAAAAAATCTAAACGACAAGTGCATATTTTTTGTAGTGTGAGTGTGTGCTTGTGTCTGAGCACTTGAGGCTATGTCGATTACGACAATGCGGAAAAAGTTGAAAGTAAACCAACTTTTGCGTTACATACCTTCTGTTCATCAAACAATATCTGAGATCACACTTGAATGCATACACTTCTACAATATCTATAGTCACACGCACGCACGCATCTTTCTATCTCCCTCTTAGCTCTCTTGTTCAACACTGCTGATACCACTGGCAGTATGTAAAGCTAAACTGAGCTACCTATCCTCACCATCAGAAGGATCAGAAGGCAGATTAGTTTGACCCCCCATGAGAATATTCTAGGAAAGGTTGCGCAAATGGTGAATATTTTACCCGCCATGCCCTCCAAGAATGTTTTAAAAATATACCTCTGGTCGATCATCACTCCCAGATACTTCAAGCGAGCTGTGAGTAAATGATCTGCTCCTATCCCACGCTTTAAACATGAGTATACATTGTGATCGATAGGAGAGATCCCAGGATACCACATGTTTTTCTGTTGTAGTAGAAAACCGAAATGATACAAGAAATTTTTACAAAAGGTAATCAGCCACGTAAAGAATTTAAACCCAGAGTGACGATCTTGCAAGTATAAAAATGGGTATGTACTAATAGACCAAGAGCTGGCTGCAAAAAACGTGCCTATCGAGTAAGAGGATAAAATGGTTTTCAAATGTTAGTACTGCCAGCGATTCAAGTGAAATTAATATTTTTCTGGTGGCAACGGTGGGATAGTATGACAACGTCGCAGAATCAGGGCCTGTGGATAAAGCATCTTTTGAGATTGTTCTATGCATTTTAGAACAAATTTAATTCTTGGTGTAGTCTTTACAAAAAATCATTGCCGATTCTGTTAAGTAGCAGAGGCAAGAACCGTTTCGTTTTTGTGAAACGATCTTTCGTAATTGAAGACCAAAATTGAGCTTAAGTAAAATTAGTATTTTTCTGGCGGCAGCGGTGGGATAGTAACCCAAATGACAACGTCCCAGAATCAGGGCCGGCGGAGAAAGCATCTTATGAGATTGTTTTATGCATTTTAGAGTAAATTTAATTCTTGGCGTAGTCTTTACAAAAAATCATTGACGATTCTATTTAGTAGCACAGGCAAGAACCATTTCGCTTTTGTGAAACTATCTTTCGTAATTGAAGATACAAATTTAGTTTTGATGACGTAAATTTCTTGACATTTCGCGATATTAAAGTGAAATCAGTATTTTTCTGGTGGCAGCGGTGAGATTCCAACTTTTATCACGGTGACCGAGAATTCGGGTAGGTAGGGAAAGCTTTTATGAGATTGTTTTATGCATTTTAAAGCAAACTTAAGCTTGGCGTAGTCTTTACACAAAACTTAATTTTAATTTTTCGTGCTATAGTGTCAGAGCTGTTTCAGAGTTCGGTACACTTTGCAATCGAACCTTCAATGCTCTGGCTATGATTCGTTATAAAACATTGCTAAGGTAGAACGTCACTAACGATTTTGATGAACGGAAATAAAATAATCAATATACCAATCAGCATTACAAGCAAGTGTTTAAACCAATCGATAGAAGCAGTTGTTATCATTGAATAATTTCAAGTTCATTTCCGATGTAAGCTTGTAGCTTATCCGCTACCCCTTTTGGCAACATAATTTTTCGCTAGTCACGGTTGTTCTAATCAAATTAGTTCTTTTTCCGTTATAAATGTATCCACCAATCAGTTGCAATCGAAATGAATTCACACAATAAGAAAACTCCCATTTGATAAAACGATAAACTATTCTAATTTAATTAAGAACTTCAATTAATGAATCTTTTAAGGGGTTTAAAGCCATACAGAAACAGATTACCACCCTTCCCCAGCTGCTAGCACTAAACAACAGTTAACACAATTCCCAAGGGGGCCTGGGGGCAGAGAGTGAGAGAGAAGTCACAGAGAGAGAGACAGTGAAATGAAGAGTAGTATACCATGGAAAATCACGTTCAAGCTGTGCAAATAAATTTGAGCCACTTTAAATAAGAGGATACTTTGGAGAGGTTATTAGCCAAGGAGTGGATGTGCAGACAATTGAACATAATAAATACCACCTCCCTTAGCAGAGTAATCCGAGCGCCTCCCATGTGACACAACTATTTCCATTCGGAATTTCCCATTTTCATCCCAGCATGAGACTCCATTATCCAGAACAGTAGCGAGCATCCCCCAGTCAAAGTTTTAATTTTCAACAAGAGAACAAGAAAAGAAAAAAAATATATATAACACAAAGTAAAATAAAATAAAACAAGAAAGGACTACTACTACTACGTCGAGGTCCTGGAGAATATCTTTGCTGACAGTATAAACATTCACCTGGGCAGATGATGTTGTATTTTTTTTCAAAGACAACAAACTTTCATCCCTACACACCACCCCTCGGTCCCCTACCTACTCTTTTTCAATTTAACACCGACAAAAGTCGTAAAGCTTAATGAGGCTTGGTGGGCGAACAAGGTGATGTTTAATAAAACAAGGTTGGAACACCAGTTCGTGACCTGAATTTTTTTCCGGAATCTGTACTGGTTTTCCTGTTTTACTCTTTTGTCACTTTTCCGGTGTAGCATCATCAGCAGCTCCTCTGCCCGGAGTCAGATACTCTGATATAGAGCCAGCAGGTGGGAAATTAACTCTAACTACTGATGAAAAGTGGGCAATTTTTCGTTGCTTTTTATTTGTTAGTTGTCAGTTTTGATATAATGAAAATATTTCATTGTTTGGCCTTTGTTGCTGCTCTTTGTCTCTTTGTTATCTGGGAAAATTGTTGTTGTTCGTCCAATTCAGACGTACTTTAACTGAAGTGTAAACATTTTCCCCATTTTGGGGAGAAACTTTTCAACGTTGAATGCACAGAGCATATCCAGTTGCATCTGGGGTTCTTTGGGACTTACAAACAATTTCTGAAGTGGAATATCAACAAATTATTTTTTTGGGTCAAAATTGTCATAATTCGTAAAATGGTAAATATTGTACTTGTTATTCCGCAAAAGAACTGAGCTGGTTGAAAAACTTTAAATTACTTATCATCGAGCTGACCTCCGAAGAGACGGCAATCGAATCAACAAGTGGCCTGACAACAAGCCAAAAAGTGTCCCAACATCTTTTCTAAAACGCGTCAACAATTCCTGAGTTACGTTAAGAGACCACACAGGAAGAAATCGCTTAAATTTGGCCAATCCAGGCATGGACCTTCAGCCTTTGGTGTGTTTTATCTAAGCCCGACCGGCAAGAGCAAGCTGGTGGGTACCCCAATTAATACAAGGTTCCGGATCGATGAATGCAATATAATTGATGGATAGAAGTAATAGAAACGAGAAGGGCCATCCTGAAAGAGCCTGAGTGCGCTCGCTGCCCACAGAAGATCATTAAACGACAATGCAAAAAGTACTCACTGCCATATAGCCCTCGACACAATTGCTTTACATCTTCGCTTGGTAGGGTGTGCTCTCTTTGTTTGTGAAAAGTTGGCTAATCTTGTATTGCGTACCAAATATTGCAGTAGAGATAAGATAGTATTAATATCAGCAGAACAATCATTATAATTCTATCAGAGTTTCTGCATTCCTAGGACAATTAATGGTATGTACAATACATTGGTATAGAGTTTGAGGCGATTTTTATGACCTCATGCTTAAAAGTGTTAGATCCAAGGAGGGTTCGACTTTCAGAGTTAGATTACGGCCCTGGCAACTGACTGAACTTTAAAATCCCGTAAGCCGCGTAAAAGAAGGTAACTTATTTACACATTTGTTAAGTAAGCCCTATATCAAGGGTTTGATCCTTTCTTCTCACAACTAGTATCCCTACCTGCTCCTTCTTCTGAGTCGCCGCCATAAGGGTTGGCATCCCAGGCAATCCCATCGCTGCCACCAGTTTTTTGTAAAAGGGATTTATCTTCTACTATAGAGACTTTTGCGTGATAGCGTATGTCTCATCCTGACTTACTTTGTTTTTGTTTTAATCGCGAATGTTGAGATCAATGCTAGGTGATACAGAAAAAGTCGGGCACAAGTTTGCCTTACCTGATCCTTGGTTAAACGGCAAGCAAGAAAACTTTCAATTGATGTTTTAGAGAGAACACTAATTATGGTCTGGTTTAATCTTTCCACTGTTGCCTCTGGGAAAATCAGTTGTTATGAGAATATGATTAATTTTTTGTTTCTCGCAGAACCTCTGAAATGCATTCGCTGTAAAAGAACTTCCTCGATCAGTGACCATCCTTTATGAGTTTTTGAAAATCTCACGAGTCCACCGCAAGATACCTACTTAAGGCGTCTACATGCCGCTTTGCTGAATCTGAACAATGATGCACGGAACGACTGAACTCTCATATTAAAAGAGCCCCTACTTAATGATACTCGTTTTTCATCGTCCTATCTGCGAAAATTTTGAATTCCAAACCAAGCAAGTAAGGACGGAGCTTTCCAAGAACTTTGATAATGGCAAGAACCTCTAACTGATGACTAGAGTAACGTGTTTCTGCGTCGTTGGTATTGAAACTCAAGTAGAAGACTGGATGAAGGTGGTTGTCTTCGGAGTGACGCTGAAGCAGAACAGCCCTGCTTTGCTTGCATCTGTATGTACCTCGAATTCTAACTTCGGGTTAAATATTTTGAGTACTGGCGCCTTACATAGTGTTTCCTTCAAAAGGTTAAAAGCTTCCTGTTGTTGGGGCCAAAGGTGAATTGAGTATTCCTCCTTAAAAGATCTGACAAAGGCTTTGTGATTTGAAAAAGGCTTTGTGACAGTGGAGTACTTTAGCACGAACTTCGGGAAAAATCTATTCAGACCCAGGAAACTCTGGATTTGCTTTGCGCTTTTAGCGGCGGAAGTTTTTGAACAGCTAAAATTTTTTTCGAAGATGGGTCAATGTCACCTTTTCCAACCTTGTGACTCACCAACTCAATGTTTCTTTGCAGAAATCTGCATTTGATACACTTTACCAGCAGTGACTAGCAGCAGAGTAAGCTTGAACCTGCTTTTATTCTCTCATTTTAAGAGAGTAGTAGAAAGTATTCCTTCTTGAATAAGTGACTCAAAAATAGTGTTGATGAATCTATGACAGTAGAGTCCAAAAGGCGCCTTACGTCGACATGAAAGAATCCATTTCTGAGGTCCAAAGTGTTAAAAACTCGTCCATCGTAAGTAAAGCTTCTCCGACAATTCATCTTTAAACGGCAACGGATACCGAGCCTTCACAATTACCTTATTCAGCTTGCGGCTATTAAAAGGTACGGCATGAGAAACGATGCTGTATAAGAGCGTATACGAAACGTGTAGGAAGATCCGAAAGAAAAATAATTCGTGCATTTCTAGGAAAAGATATAGCTTAAAAGCTGTATGAAAATAGTAAAGGGGCGCACACACTTTCAGTTTTAATTGCGCAGTTAAACTGTGCAAAAAATCTGTACGAGAAACTGAACTAAAAGTGTGTGGGTTCGTCAGTTCGTTGTATGGTTTTTTGCTTAGTTTCGTCAGTTTTGTCGATTTGAGTACATTTTGTTAATAATAGCAAACGTACGGAACTGAGAGAACTGTACGATAAACCGTCTGACCTGCGCAGTTGATCGGATCAATAGACGGTCCAAAAGCTCAGGTCTGAGGACTGAATGAAAATAGTTCAAAACTGCACAGTTCAAACAGTTTATCGCTCAAACATGACGTCACACCATAAAGTGTGTGGGCCGTTTAAAATTCAAAACATTGTCAATGTGATTAAACTGAACAAACAACGAGGGATTTGTAATGTCGAGCGAGGTAAGGAATGAAGCCTGGCAAGGATAGTGTTAGGGAAAGTACTAACAGGAAAACAGAGAGCAGGGCGCCCTAGACGACTTCAAGGAAAACTTGAGACAATTAGGAATAAGCAGTTGAAAAAAAGGGTCAGAGATAGACAATCATAGAGGCAAACGTTGTCTGAAGCCAATGAAAACAATAGGCTGTAGAGCTCATCATGAAGATGACCAGTCTTCAAGTGCAACGGTACATCATTCATTATAATCCATTATTCAATCTTGTTGAAACTGGATTGTTGAAGTTCCTTTTCTCCAATGTCGTTAATTAAGTACAAATTGCAATTGTTGACTACATTTAAAAAAAATCATTCTATTTACACCCTCCCCGCCGCCCTTTCCCCTCTCCCACTGATCAAAATAAACAATCAAAAAACTCCCAGAATAAATTCGTTCAATAAGTAAATCATTTGCCCTAAATTAGAATTTCAAATTAACTCGAAATTATCTTTTCTTTGCTGGGCAATTCGTACTAAAACAGTGTAGAGAGATGCTGAAGCAGTAAAGCACAACTTTAAATAAATTTTCCCTCTGAAGGCATTTGTTTGTACGTTAATTTATCAAACTGTAAAGCTACAAAAAGGACCCCCCTTCACCGCGCCCCCCATAAAGGACGAGGGCCAGAACTGTAAGGAGACAAGGGGCCAGGGCTATATCCGACAGAAAGAGTAACACTATCTGTCGTCCATGAAGAAAATATCGGGACAGAAGTTAACTGGAAGGGCAGATAAAATGTAGGGGAAAACAATTTAAACAACATTATCACTTTGTGAATTGCATTAAAAATTCCGGGCACACAAACTCGAATGGACATCTTGATCACGTCTAAAATCCCCGTGGGGATGCCCTAGTGCTGCGCACAAACTAGTAACAAATGGGCACCGAACCGTATAGTATATGTGGTGGCTGGCTTGCCCCCTCTTCGACATACATGCATATACATATTTTCGAGTATAAATCCTCATGCAGAAGGAATATCTTTCACATATAGTAGACCTGCTGGATTGGATTGTGAGAATGAGATTGGGATGACCAGGAATTGGGGGGTTGGTCTGAACTGAACTGGCCCCCCGCACACAAAAAATAAGTTCCACTGTGCTCATCCAGACGAGTAAGCCCCTGGATGGAGTTCGTTGAAGGGCAGAATGTCTGACACACAGAAGAAGAAGAAGAGGGAGGAGAAAAAAATAACGTAATTCGATACGAATCGGGGGTAGCCTGGCAGCCAAAGCATGTCCGCAGAAGGCCAGAAGGGAGAAATGTTACAAGTTTATCGGGTCCTCTGATAATTCAAATTGTCCATTTTTATTCCACCTCCTTGCACGTGAAATAATTCTCTGATGAACTCGAGGACTTTGGGATCGTCTCTAATGCCACTAGTCAGCCAGTCACTTATGTAATTTTGTCGTGACTTAAGTACCTCATCTAGTTGAGCTCATACACACAGAAAATATACTCAAACTTGAGTGGTCCGGAATGTGGGGGATAAACTACACCGGGCAGGCGGGCGGGCGAGAGATAACGTCATATCACTTGGGACATGAACTGGCCCTCCACATATTACGGAACTGAATTGACACACACACATACATACATACAGTGTGTCCTGCCTGTGTTTGCCGACGAGTTACGAAGGACAAATGCATTCACGCGTTTAGTTGCCACAATTAGTCTGCAAAACCGGTGGCCTACATCATCAAGGTTGGCCCCGACTGGTGCCGTGACCAGGACAGAATTCAGATTGCCCTTCTCCTACCATCCAGTTTATTGGCAGCATATACAGTGCATCTCCAGAGGACATAAATGCACGCCAGCACGTGGTCCCGTGACCATCAGTAATAAAACAGCTTATGCCCATTAAGGGATGCTGGGCCATCGGGCAAACTAGCCACTTGCTATAGTATATATCCCCTGCCGACCCCCAAACTATCCGCCACCACCAGCGCCATCTTCCTTCCAGTTTCCATAAACCTCATTTCTGTTCAGCACGCTCCCTGCATACGAAGTGGGGAATTAATCGACATTAAGAACATCCCGGGTGAAAGGGTGTGTATCTGAAGCGACGGATACAGCCACCGGTATAACATGGCGGGACAGAGTAGATATCCCGGATACTTTTCGAATATGCTATTTAAGGGCTGAACTTGCGTATTGGATTTATTTGCCAACAGAGGGGGGCGGTTAATGTTTGTTTGTCCAACTGAACACGAAATTAGTTTAATTCATTTATTACCAGCTTAATTGCAAAATATTAAATGAGTGATTGAAGTTTTATCGGAAACGGATCGGCACGGAGCGCGCACCGAATGCGGTTTTAATTTCAGATCAGGGCATTTCGAAAGAGGATTGAAGGTTGCCCCGAAGTGCTGCTGCTGGGGGATTGAGCGAGTTATGGGATACTCTATGTATGTGTCGACTTACACATCGATCAGACAGAATGTATTAAGGTAAATCCAATCGCATATTGCATTCGGGGGTCGTACTAGAGGAGCTTAAATTAGTAATATGACGCGGCTGCAAGAGCCTTTTGAACATCGGTTTAATCAACGTTGATGTTTGGCGTCAATTTAAGGCTTGTGCTTTATTATTCACAGGACTTTCAATCAATCGGAAATCCCTGCCCAATTATTAACTTCAATTTTTGAATATTGGTGAAATTTTGTGTTTTGTTAAATTAAATTGAAATGTTAATATTAGATTTTTGGGGCTGGGATTAAATCGTTTTAGAATATGCTTAGTTAGGTTATGTTTTGTAATTATGTAGATTTTGGAATTGATGGTATAATCTTCAATTATTATCGAAGTTGTCATTGATGGGTTTTAAGTTGAAGTTCAAACAAATAAAAATTTGCGAGTTCCTTCTTATTTCTTTGAAGGGCACCTTTGCAGGCACTGTGTAAAATCGTCTTACAACGGGCGAACACCGGCCCCTGGGGTTTGTAAGGGATATTATGTTGGCCGTAGAGTTTTTAACCACTCCGTGTGTTAGTGTGTGTGTGTGGTGTACGGCCGTAAATTGCTGCAACAACCTTCTTATGCCCGGCCTATGGTCAAGGACTGTGTTTCTGTCACGGCCAGTGTTCGCCCGTTGCAAGGCCATTTTTTATTTTTACTCGGTAGCCGAGAGTCGAGGAATACTTTCATCCACAATTGTGGAAAACTTAACACATGCATAATGTACTTCTGCTTACTCTCTTACTCTTACCGTGTGTAGCAGAATTATCTACACACATAGTTATCTCCGTTTAAGGTAGGTAGGTGCAGGGTTGCCTCTAGTACTACCAATTAGCGCTGAAATTGCTTGTGAACAGCAAGAACAGTCGCACCAGCTGCAGACTAGTTTTAAATTGATCTTGTTTCTGACGACCCATGTGTGGATTCACACTTTCGTACGTCTTGGATGGCAAATCAGTCGTCTCATTTGGGAAGGGCCTAAATCGTGAAGTATAATTGCTGGCGAAACGTTTTGCTATAGCAGTATCGGATAAGTTCTCAATTGGGGATAAGTTTCGAGCCAACTCGTGAATCGGTCGAAGATAATGAGGATATATACATATGTATGTACGAATAATCGAGTTGGTGAAAACCGGTCCCCCTATATCCATATAAATTTAGTCGGATCAATTTTTTTGTGAGGGCAAGATTTTATTTGAGAGAACTGATAATTTGGACACCTTGCCCTTATTTTATTGCACTAGATTTTTTCGCTTGTAGTGGACACGCAACTGCCAAAACGTGAGCACTAACCCAACAACAATTTCATTGCGCTAAAATTTGGCGTGTGCCTTCCTGTAGTTCTATATTCTGAGGGCCTTTTCGTGCGTCAGGGTAACTTGCCTCGTACGAGGCAGCATTCGCTAAGTCACACGTGCTGCTGACCGGTGGTGGCTAAACAATCGAGGGTCTACTATGCTACTTTCTGGAATTCGCATAGCCGCGTCAAAATTTTTGTGTAGGATTTAGCCATATCTTAAGCTCCCATTTACACACAGGTCGCCGGCAGGCCGTGGCATGAAAGTTTTCGCCTTGAGGCCAAGTTCCACTCTATACTCACCGGCCACCAAATGTATAGGGCCTGCAATTCAAGAAAACTGACAAAAATCTTTGTGTTGGGGCAATTATCATCAGTTCGTGCCTGAAGGTCTGAACTTCTATTCACTATCAAGCGGTGAATTAACGGCAAGAATTCACGCCGTATCCACTCGGAACGGAAAGCAAGACACGAGATAGGCGCGAAAACCATCAACACTCGCGTTCGCGTTTGTTCTCGGGTGTTCGCGGCGTGAGCCTGAAGTCGCCTTTAAGTTTTCGTTGAGGCCATGAACATTTTTGCACTTGAATTAAAAACCTGCTATGCTAAGCTGTTGTCTTCGCCTATGTGTCTGTAGGCAATCATGACTTCACCTGCACGCCACGGCTTGTCAGGCGGGTACCTGAAGTATAATCCGACAGTCAAACTCCCTCGGGCCGTGCCGGCCGACCTGGTCTGAAAGGCCTGTAAGTGAATTTGGGTCTTTAGTGGGGAAACATGTTTTCTCGCAATTTTACGTTGTTATGTAGAGTGGGAAGACCAGAAAGAGGAAATATTATATAGTAGGTTGAGCTAGTGGAACAATGTGCGAAATACGCGAAGTGGAATCGAATCATGAGCCTTCGAAATGGTAGTCGAACGTATTAGCCCCGGTTCCGAAGAATAGATAAAACTGTCTGATCCAGAATCAGTCATGCTCATGTTCGAAGAAATGTTCCAATCTGATTGAAAACTGACTGAATGTGCGTGTGACTATAGTGGAACCGTATGGGAAGGGCCTAAAATTTCGGAGATTCAACAATTTATTTTTAGGTGTCAGCTTATATACCACTTATTTCCCCTCTCCCTTCTATCGGTGTAAAACTCCACACACACGATTTCCTTGCTCATCATTTAAAGCCCTATCAATTCTAGAACAGCTTTGTTCACTTATCAGGAAACTCCTTAGCCTGTCCTGTAGGTGGGGTGTGCACATTCCATTTCACTAGAACACTTCCTATACAGCTCAACAAGTATAATCTCAACGATAGCGACTCAATTTACAGTCACTAAAATTACACAGAAACCTGTCAAAATGTCAACGAGAAATTTTCGCCCCCCAATTCCACTGTAAAAAAAATAAGAAGAGAAGAAGTTGACTTCCAACATACGAAGAAAGAAAGAAATCCAGAACTTAAACTTTCCTAATTGTGCTCCTTTTCACCATTACCACTGCACACGTCCCACGTTACACATTTCCACAAAATTCCAGATGAAAAAAAAAAAACTTTGTGCTTTTTCCTTCATTACGTCACCATTATCAAATAACAATTTGTGTAACGAAGTTGAGCAGATACCACCAGCACTTTACTTTCCTCAATTGTGTCGGCCATACGTGATAGCTAGAAGAGAAAAGTTTTTCACGATTTAAAAGCGATTCGTTGCTGCTCCCTCCCCCAATTGCTTGGCGCGCACGGGAGATCCTTGAGCCAGGATCCTTCCTTGTGCCAGGCAGCAGCCCCCAGTTGACGGTGTGCCATCTTCGCCTTCAGTCTTGATAATTTGCGAAAAATTTCCTCGACGATGTATTTACTTTCAGGAAATTGATGCGGGTCCTCAGTCCCATCATAAACTCTCTCGCAGGTTTTTCGGGAGTTGTTTTCATCACTTTTGTTTGTAGATTCTTTGTCTGTCTGGTTGTTATGTTTGTCTTTGAAGGTGGAATCGGAGATCCTAAGTGGAGGACTCGCTGGGAGCATCCACTCCACTTGGATTGGAGTCCTGTGAAGCGCCGAGGACATGCCACGTTCCACTTCTATGTAATCCATTGATGGCACAAGGCGTACGTCTCTTATTACCAGCAGCACAAATCTACGTCTGATAGAAACAAGGCAGAGTCGTTTTCGGGTGTACGTACCGGTACATACTATATAACAGTACATATATATGAAGGTGTGTGCCTCAAGTTCCACAACACTAAGGAGAGGCTGGAAATCTCTTTTGGCAAATTATGTGGTAATTTTATCTTACCTTGAACTCAGGGCGTTATGCGAGATCTGTTTGGGGGAAAGCTATTTTTGCCGTAAATGGGGTGCCATTTGTACAAGTTATGACCAAGTTAATGCGAGTACATGCGATTAGTTTTAAGGTATCTAATGAGGAACGAAGGGGTTAATTAGGAACTTCTTTGTGATTATTCATATGAGAGTTACTTTCATTGTGGCATTAAGAACAACATTTACGTACAAGAAAACTTATGGTTGTTACCCATGTACGTAAATACATCGCACCACCTCTCCATCTACACAAAAACATACACACAACAAACCCCCCAACAAAAAATCTATCCTTAAAACAAATTTACTTATATTACACACATCTAACGATCAATCGATTACATCATTAACCATTAAAGGAAACGGCAGGAACTAATAGTGTAATTCTATTCAAATCCCATAACCTTATACAATAGGTCTCAAAAATCAGTATCGCCAACCCTCAGAAACATGACCTATAAAGAAAAGGACTATTAGCTTCCAATAGACTCAATCTGAAAGTCTGGAATCTGGCCTTAAGAGGATTTTCAAGTACAACAACAAAAAAATAAATAAAAGGGGTATTTTTTTCCCTTCTTGATTTTACTTCAAGTTACCAAGAAACCAAAGGACAGAAAGCAGCAGAAAAAAAGGATATTTTCGTGCCGCCTAAAGGCACAGGAGATAAGGTTCATAAAATTATATTGAGCCCATCTTAAAATGTCATTTTGTTATGGCCGCAACCTTATTCAGATTGTAAAGTACCCAACAAACATTGCCTTTTCCTTTTTTTTGGTGGTGGTTAAAACAGTTGTGTAAATATTTTAAGTGGGTTTTATGTGATTGAAGTGGGAATAAATTAATTAAAAATTGGTTAAGTGGAGTTTTAGTGGACATAAATGGAATTTTAGCGTGGTAATTGGACGATAGGAAGAAAGATTATTGATAGTAGGAGCTACTATGACCAAAAATTTATAGAAGAGCACCCCTGTCAAGTGATCTGTCAAGTGTCACCTGCATTAGGTGCGGTGCCGGATCTTGGGGTGTCTTTTATCTCCGAAACTAGGTATTTCTATAAATCGTGTTGTTCGAAGCATATTAACGGAAATATGATCTGAAACGATTTTTATAAAATTCGGCCGAACCGTTTTTTTGTTTAAACGACGTTCGTGAATTTTGTATCTGCACAATACCGCGTGAACCAAAAACTATATAGACTTCTTTGAGGTGCCGAGATAAGAGTATTAACGAAAAAATGCCCTGAAAAAAATTTCATAACATTCGAACGAGCCTTTTTTTGTTTAAATGGAAAATCTTCGGCTCAGTGTCAGAAAGACCTTAAATAGATAAGTTTTGCTAATATCTAATAAACTCGATGGAATGATACCCGATCTAAACGAAGTGATCGTTTTTGGATTCTCCACAGTGATAGCCTTCCAACAAAACATCACTTGTCAAAATCCGACAATCTTTAAAAAAAGTGCAAAAATTTCCTTACCCTTTACAATCACCACGAATTTTTCAAACCTTTGATCAGCACTTTTTTGACGGGGAATTGTTTTCTACTAGTGATACAGTTTCACGAAATTGCGGTTCATCCCGGGATTTCCATTAGTTACCGAAAAATTTGTTTTTTTTGTGAGGTCTGACAAGTGCTATCTCTGGAAAGCTTTGGAGTTTCCAAATGAAGTCATTCTATTCCCAGTTTATCAGCGGCGCTCAACACTCTCAATACGAATTCGAAAACCCGCTTTAGTGTTGCGATCGAAGTACTAAGGAAATGTTTGTTTGCTAACGTTCGGGAAAAACAATTTCCCTAGAAATCTCTCAGGATTACTTTATCACCGGTTCTGATACTAGTGAATTTTCCACTATTTTGTGAGAAGTCAGTTTATTCCGTCAACGTTCATCATACTGGAAAGTTAATCGTGTGGGCCGAAGGGATCAAACCCACATCCCAACTTGTTTGGATTATATTTTTTAATTTCTTTACAGTTTTGGCTCAAATCCGATTATTTAGCGAATACACGAACCACTTCTTTGAATAATTCACGGTAGCAATTATAGGCTATAATTGGTCTAAATTTAAAATACAGGTAAAAGACTAAAAATTCTGTTTTCCTGCTTTTACTATAACTCTATTTTCCCCACTATTTCTTGCATGGAGGGTTACAATTCCTGCAATCACTGCTCGCTGGGTATTTGTGAGATGAATGCGACTGATCATGCAAAGTTGTCAATCAGTTAATCTCCTTCTAGGGTAACGTCTCACATATTCAAGCGTTAGCCGACGATATCCAATCTGTGAATGTCCGAGTTAAGGAAATGGTATACAAAATCCGCCAAAATCCTAATACAAAGCCTCTAGCTCCAGAAGATCGAGTGGAGTGAAACAGCTTCAACCATAATGTAAAAAACTGCATTATGTAACACATGTAGTTTTAACATCTATTGTCTAAACTGCATATCACCAAGAATGCTTCACTAACTCCCTCTAGACTCTACAGCTAATTTACACAGAACTAACCCTCTACACACCCACTCTGTATTTTCACCTATTCCCAAGCTCAAATCTCTTTTATTATTGTAATTCAGATTAATAAGCCCAATTCTGTAAAAAAGGGGTATACAATTAATGAAACCGTCGTATCAACCCATTTGTAACCTTAATTATCATTACTGTAAAACAAGGACATGTCCCCAAACCCCCAGCATTGTTAAATCAGCTCCAACACCACAATGCACTTAAAAAATCGCAATCACTCAAAGTACCCGAATCCAGATCAACGAAGCCAACAGCCATGTGATTGCGTTGAAACAATGCCAGATTTTTTCTGGTGGATATACTATATGTGCGCTGCTGCTGTTTTTTGTGTTGTGTTTCTTCTGTGCCAGGATACCAGGATACCATAGGATAAAACAATGTCCTCTCTGTGGATGTGAGACCTACATACAATTCCCGGGCTGTATGCAAAGGCCTATGGTGGGTCCCCGTGGTCTCTATGAAGAGTAACTCTGTAACACCGAAAATCCACCAAGGAGTCTCACCATCGCCGTCGGTCGCCACTGAAAATTTAAACACACTGACATCAGTACACCATAAATAGCGGATCTATTTGGGCAGACAATTGTGGTTTTCGGGGCTTTTTTGGCATTCAGCTCTTCCATTTTTTTTTGTATTCCGGAGTATTTTCTCCCCTTTGCTATTTTTTTTTGTGTGTGAGGGTGGCGGGAAATTGAGACCGGTTCGTCCCTAAACGCAAAATGCCATTTAATCCGAACGGTGCACAATTTATGCCCAAAAGGGTCGTAAATTTAAATTATATGTCTCCATTCGTCCCTTACCACTGTTGTGTATGCCGCACGGATGTGGATACACACAGTAGTTGCTCGACTGGGTATAAGTGGGGAACAAATCCCCCGTTTTCAGCACAAGCCCCCATAACCAACCCCCCTCGGCCCCGTCCAACCTTTTGGCAAGTACTACATAAGGATATCAGGATGCGAACGTGCTAAAGTGCCAGCTTTCTAAGTTTTCACTCGCATCTAGCACTCGGCTCGGGATCTCTCCGAAGGCAATGAGCTTACCGTAGAATCGAATTGGAACTGAATTTCAGGTGCTAAAAAAGTTCACATATGTGCTGAGCTTTCGATTACCCAATTTGCGTATTTCGGATCGGAGCACTCCCTGACACTTTCGATTCCTTAGGAAATTGGATAGGAAAATGGAAGATGGTGAGATGCTATTAGGACGATTGCTTTTAGGATTGACGACTTGAGCTATCGCAAAATGGAATCGAGCAACTTTTTGCTTCGATGAAAAAAAAAAAACGAAAAAAAATAATAGAATGAAAAAAGTTCCTTTACCCAAAGATCCCAGACTTTTCCAATTATTTATGACTGCTGAGGTGACCCCGGGTTTCACTCTCTCTAGCTCTCTGCTGTTCAGCTGTTGTGTGGCATACTCCTCTATACAACATTGACGGAGTGAAGGACTTTCTGCCACCCACCCACAAGTCCTATCCGCCTTCACAAGGGATATCCCAGTCGACGCTTTGTGGTAAATGGCAGTTAGGATGGTAATTTTTGTCGCCCATTGACACCATTGTGTAACGTGAATGACATAGGCTTTCAGAATATTCAATACCTGTGAATTTTAAAGACTTAATTTTTTTTTCTTTTTTGATTGAAATCTATTTAAAATATTTTTTCTTTTGTGTAGTAAACGTTTTCTATAGAGTGTTCTCGAACAAAGCCATTGTCAATTGGGGAGTAATAGTATAATTCAAAGCTAATAGAATATGCTCCTGGGGAGTTGGTGATGGGGAATAGTAGGTAAGAGCCAAACTGAAAGTCATAGCGTTTATTCTATTGAAAATACCACAGCAAAGTAAACTGTGTTCACCTACACCATTCCCAGTACTTCATTCGTAGGTGTAGTGTGTACGTATATACTGAATCTCGCCCACTCCCAAACCCATATTAAGCTGTGGGGCTAGCCTCATAGAGCCCATAAGGAGCATCTAACGCTTGCTCCAAAACGAGTGTCCCATGTGGGCTCCCAGAGAAGAAACGATTGCGGCCCGATATAAAAATGAGAAAATTTTTTGAAAATTAATATTGGATATGTGAGTAATAACTGCCGCCGACGGTGTCGAAAGCTTTATATTTACAAACGCAAGTCTTTTTCCAAGCGGTCCCCCAACTGAGTATCAATTACGTCGAATGCTGCTTGACTTTCACTATCGAATGAGAACCGTACTATTGAGTATGGTGAATGACATCCTTTACAAACTTGGAAGGAGGAATCGAAAAGTTCGGCATTCGGAATCCCACTGCGTAACCATGTTTCTGTGAAAGCGATTATATCAAAATCACTGGCCGAAGTTGATAGAAACATATCATGGGTTTTGGATGTGATCACACTTTTTGGTAATAGAGGAAAAGCGTTTTAAGTATTTTGGAACCTTTAGAGTTTCGGGAGCACGATTCACCTTTGGGCGGAAAACAAAACGTCTTATTTTTACTGGCGTGCATGCTAGCTGCGGGTAATTTTCATTTTTACTAGGGAGGTCAGGCCATCGCGGCGGCCAAATTAAAATCGCCGTTAGTCTGAGTCTGAGATAACACGTTTTGGTAATTATTGTTCTCGCAATAACTTCATTGTCTCATCTAGATCAGCTGAAATCAAACTTTTTTTTTAATTCTTCGAATCGTGCCACACTGTACCTATTGAACGTCGACTTGAAGGAAGTGTAGCTAATTGCTAACAATCATGTACCCTTTATGCGTCCCTCCGTTATTGGCGAGAAGATGTCATGGCTCCGTGGACCCACCCTTTGTCTCCGTCTTCCTCATTTTTAGGATGATCTGTGATCACCAGTGATCGCCAACCGCGACCATTCCTCGGGGCCTCGAAGGGTTATCTCAACAATTGTGTCGGCGGTAATGTTTCTGAGCTCCTCCTGTACCATGCCTCCAGGTTGCCCATGATTCAGCTAAGCGACGCTACCGCCGCTGCTGTCTTGTCCAAGCCCGCAGTTGTCCACCCAGGAAGAGATTCTACGCATTGTCTGGTTGACGAACATTTGCGCGTCTTCAACATCTCTTGCGGCGATGATAACCAAAAAGACACCCTCGGGCATATCCAAACGTAGAGGCTCATCATAGGAAATGTTCGAAACGTTGGGTCCAGACCTAGCACTTTATTAACGTAGCCATTACGCCAGAAATGAGGCCTTATCACTGAAGAACATTTTGGTCAAAAACAGTGCATCTTCTTTAAGCTTTTCCCCTCAAAGAAATTAAGCTGAACTTCAAAAAGACCTAGTAGGTACTGGAACGGTTGGGCCTGAAAATTAAAACTGGTTTAAGTCGATTAAGACAATAACTTTGATCAATCAAGTTCTAGTACAGTCAAATTAAGCCGAAAAAAGCGAAATAGCGGAAATGGTCGGGTACAGGCTGAAAATTGGCACAGAGCTTCCTTTTAGGGTTCTTAATAAGGGGTTATAAAGTCTACCGATTTTCTACCCCGGGAACCTTTCTTTTTAGGGGGTTTTAGGGTCAAAATATCTGTTTTTTGCAAATGCATCTGAAACCGTAAGTCCTATCATAAAAAAATGTTCACAAAGTTTGTAGCTCATACGATTTTCTACAAAAAATGTTATTATACATTTTCCCGTACGTATTGCTATTCATGAGATATCACCGTTTTAAAGATTTAAAATATTCATATGAACTCATTCACGACTTGTATAGGTTTTCCGACGTTCAAGTTGGACTACTTTTCTAATTTTTTCAGGGGTCATTCCTGGATGTATTTGGAGGAAAAATGTGTTCTAGATAGGGGGCTAACCACTAAGATACAGGGTGTTCGCGAAAAAACAATGTCTTTTTTTGTCATTTATTTAGAGTTAAATAACTCCTAGACCAATTATCGTAAACCAATATACTTAGACTCATCTTTTAGGTCAAAGTGTATTCTTTTATTTGATATAAAGATCAGGAACTTGACTTGCTCCGTTTAGAAGATATGTAGGTTCAAAGCATGAGCGAAATGTTTAAAAGCCTAATGATATTTTTTATTCAATTTAAAATATATTTTCTGTTTTTTTTTTACCAAATGGTCAAAATTGGAACAATAATACAAAATTACATCTAAATTATGTCAGATAGTAGACAAAACATGATCAACAAAAAACACAAAAAGAGGGGGCTATCTGCTGTGACTATTAAGGTCGATTGTACTTTAAATTGAATAAAAAAATATCATTAGGCTTTAAAACATTTCGCTCATGCTTTGAACCTACATATCTTCTAAACGGAGCAAGTCAAGTTCCTGATCTTTATATCAAATAAAAGAATACACTTTGACCTAAAAGATGAGTCTAAGTATATTGGTTTACGATAATTGGTCTAGGAGTTATTTAACTCTAAAT
Organism: Thereva unica; assembly: GCA_949987705.1. Classification (NCBI taxonomy): domain Eukaryota; kingdom Metazoa; phylum Arthropoda; class Insecta; order Diptera; family Therevidae; genus Thereva; species Thereva unica. The sequence continues at coordinate 88,064,751 of OX465285.1, forward strand.
AAATGACAAAAAAAGACATTGTTTTTTCGCGAACACCCTGTATCTTAGTGGTTAGCCCCCTATCTAGAACACATTTTTCCTCCAAATACATCCAGGAATGACCCCTGAAAAAATTAGAAAAGTAGTCCAACTTGAACGTCGGAAAACCTATACAAGTCGTGAATGAGTTCATATGAATATTTTAAATCTTTAAAACGGTGATATCTCATGAATAGCAATACGTACGGGAAAATGTATAATAACATTTTTTGTAGAAAATCGTATGAGCTACAAACTTTGTGAACATTTTTTTATGATAGGACTTACGGTTTCAGATGCATTTGCAAAAAACAGATATTTTGACCCTAAAACCCCCTAAAAAGAAAGGTTCCCGGGGTAGAAAATCGGTAGACTTTATAACCCCTTATTAAGAACCCTAAAAGGAAGCTCCGTGCCAATTTTCAGCCTGTACCCAATCATTTCCGCTATTTTTGCTATTTTTCCTGTACTATTCGGTTGAGAAGTTTTGCTGATATTCCAGACATAGCACCCTCTGACTATCACTGGTTCCAGTCTTTGTAGAACTCCCTCGCTGAATTTAAGCTGACTTCAAAAGACACCTGTAAAAATTACCTGATTCAAAACTCTTTATTAACGGTATTATTATGTTTCTCCCCGAAAAATGGTAAACATTGTGCAATGGAGCATATTTAAGTTTATTTTCACACTGTAAGAAAATCAGTTGAGCTTTTCAAAAAAAGACCACGACCTAATAATTCAATTCCCTCAAAGCATGCTAGAAACCTACACACACCCTCAATTTCCACTTAAAACCATCCAATAAAATATTCAAAAACCGCGTAAATGCTGTCGAAATCCTCGGAATAAAAAAGCAAGTTTTTTGCCATTCCATTTTCACTTTTCCCTGTTAATCGCTTGCAATAATGGCGCTCCCACATCAATCTGCTTCCTGCGTCCATGGAGGCAGAGCCCCTCCTGAGGAGTTAAATCAAATCCCTCGAATCCCATATACGGTGGTTGTAGGTAGCATATGTATCTTCTTCGTGTTGGGGGTGGGGGGAGACATATTAAATTTTTCCCATTTGCATTCCTTGGTCGGAGGCGCAAAATGAATTATGGCTTGACTTTGAGTAGAAATGCTCTCAGCGCTCCTCTCTACAATTCCGCCAGCATGAGCCTGGTCTAGCAGCAGCAGCAATATCCATACTTACACACACCGTTTTTTTTGCGCATACAACATTAACACCTACGCTTTGCCACTTCGGTAGCTACTTAGTCACCTAAGGCAATCGTTTATATGTTGCATAGCGTAGGGAGCGCCCCGTGCCGAGAAATAGGACAATAGATAGCATCCTGCAGAATGTTGAACAGGGACAGTAGTCGCAGGCACATTTTCTCTCGTTCTTTTGTTCAAAAGGGAAAGCAGTAGCGCAAAAAAGCAGCAACAACAACAACACACCAAACAAATTTATGACGTCATAAATTTTGTCTTAAGTATGTTTTTTGCATAACAAAAAATTATGGAACAGATAAATCTGGATTGGTGCTCCTCTACGTGCCTAACTAGAGAAACAGGCGCCGGAGAAGACTCCTACTGTTATAATAATAGAAGAAGATCCTAGAAAGTAGCTAGAGTAGCATTCCGCACATTGACTTCAATGCCTTCCTAAAAAACACCCCCCCCTTCCTTTTTCTCCCCACCACCTCTCACCGGCTGACATCATATCTATTCTTGAAAAAGAATCCGCCAAGGTGTTGGAGTGAATTCGCTTAAATTAAATAAATAAAAATGGAAAGTCCTTTCCCGTGTAAGAGGACAATGGAGGAGGGGCTATGCTTCTGGTTTCCGGGGCGCCGCGACGCCCCAGCACCTTTCTTCCTTGCGCATAAATTATAGTCGCAATTATGTGCTTTTTTGCTTTCCTCTGGCCGCTATGTTTTGTTTTAATGGTGTGGCCTCAATTCGGGTGTAATTGGGTGCCAGGTGTGAAGTCATGGGCCGACCCCAAGATGGCAGGCATGGTGGGTGGGTGGGTGAGAGAGAAATGCTGGAAAAATTGACCCTGGACGCGTTTTGTTGTTTTTGGCTTTGGAGAAGAATATTTAAGCACAACCCGAATTTTTGTAAGGTATTTAGTATACACGGAGTTGAGGCAGGTGAGAAAGGATGCAAAAAAAGGGAACGGGCTACGAATGGTGGATTATAATCGCTGATTTTCTTTATGGTGCTTTTAAGTATTTTTACTCGGTTTTTTTCTTGGTTTTTGGTATTTCAACGGCACAGCCAGTACTCAGAACTGAAAATCTATTCCCAGAAAGTGAAAATTAAGTTTCTATAAAGTTGTACTGGCCGCAGCAGACATAAGCCTTTGAAAAGTTTCAACTTTCAATCAACGTAAACGCCTAAAAATATCCACCCAGTCCCATCCGCGGAACCAGTTGAAGCTCCATGACTGTAAAGAGAAACTTTTATAAAATATTGTTGAAATAAAAAACTTGCGGAAAAGACTTCTTGCAAAGTTAGAGGCGTTTTTAGAACGAAAACTCAATGATTTTTGAAGTCGTTAAATTAGTAAAATTAATCGGCTTAAGTAGGTAGTGGAACCCTTCAACCTGGAATTGACTGCCATTCGTAAAAGAGGTTTCTCTTTGCGATGCCTTAAACTCGTGTAATAAGTTGGAGGGGTTTGTCTTTGCTTAGTAGTGGCCGCCCGTTATGCATGGCTGCACATTAGTTCCCAAGCCGAATTGTTCTGCTACCTACTAGCGCATAAGCAGTTAGCGACTCCTCGTAACGTCTTTTGTATCTTAGCAATTCTTCTCTTCCTTTCTTCTTTCATTCGTTAGCTGGCGGTCCTAGTGGGATGTCCTTGCAACGGGTCTCGGCCTCTGGGTATCGAATTCCATTCACGATTCGTTTCCATTTTCGACGATCTTTGGTGACGTCGATAATTGAGCCTCGATAACTGATAATCCTGGATTATTTAAGACGCCCTCGATATTATTTAGCAAGTTTTCGGACGGTCTCGACAGAGAACTTTACGTGGCAAGCGGCTATCATCCATTCGGCAAATATGTCCAAAACCACCGTAGTCGACGTTTTTGTATTTCTTCCTCGATCAGTGTTTGCTGATCGCATCTTTGTCTAACTGTCTCGTTTCGAAGGCGATCGTGTAGTGAGACATGGAGAGTCTGCCTTAAGCATCACAGTTGGAAGATTACGAGCTTGTTGACATCCCGCAGTGTCCACGTTTTCGATTCACAAAAAAGAATCGGAAGGATCAACGTTCGGTCAAGGCGTACCTTCGTTTTAATGGTAATATTTGTTCGTTTCCATATGCGCCACTCGAGCGAGGCGAATGTTGCTGTTGCCTGGCCGATGAGGCTGTAAAGGTAAGCCGTGATGCCACTTTCTTTTCCTCAACCAATGATCCCAATTTTTTGAACATCGGAACCTGTTCGATTTGGATTCCTCGATTCCTGGATTCCCTCGATCCGTTCGTTGTGAACATTTTGGTCTTTTCCGCATTGATTTTTAAAGCCGGCTCTACAAGATGCTATGAAGACCCTCCAACGTATCGTGTGGCCGATGCTTGAGCTACGAATGTCCAATGTGAAGCGTCCAACATTGATTTTTGGACACGTTCGGGCGGTTGTCGGTATGAACCAAATGTTGGAAGCCAACATTAGCATGAACGTTCCCCGCATCGTGTAAAGCAGGCTTAACTTGTAAGACTGGGAAATATCGTATAAAATGTCTGTTGCTTTGGCATCCGTGTCGACGAACAAGGCGTAACATCAAGTCGGTTACGAAGTTGTTGTCGTAGTATTGAACTTCGTGTCGTCCATCGAATGCTTTACGCATTCGCCGGATTGTCTGCCGCAACGTTATTACAGTACGCTTTCCGTTGCGATTTCATTTTCTGTCGAACTTCTTTGTTCAATCGTCGGCATTGCTCGAAATCGACCTGTTTCATTCGTTTCCGCTGATCGACGAGGTCCAGACAGCGGTCCGAGATCCATGGCTGCGTCCGTTTGCAGATAGGTGGACACAACTCTATTGCACATCTCACAATGAACTCCGGCAATTGTCTTTCTTCTACAATGATATTGTGTGGTATTGCGAGTGCCGCGGACCTGTTGGATAATGCCATTTGAAACTTTCGCCCAATTGCCTGATCTCGTAGGCACGCCCAATTCTTTTTGACTGTTGGTGGCGTCGTTTTCTTCGATTTTTGTAATCGCATCTGCAATTTCGCTCGAACAAGATAATGGTGCGATCCGCAATCGGGCCCACGCATCGCATGTATGTCTTTCAGCGTCGATCGGAATCTTGCGTTGGTCAAAACGTAGTCTAACATCGCCAAGTTGTTGCCGGATGGATTTCGATAGGTGAGTTGGGGTTTGAGCGAATGGTAGAAGATGCTGTTGCTAACGATCAAATTGTTTGACGCTGCGAATGAAAAGAGGCGTAACCCCTTGTCATTAATTACTCCGTGTCCGAATTTTTCCATCGTTCCGTCCCAGCCACATTGAAGTCCCCCGCTAGTATGATTAATTCGTATCGAGGTATCGTATTCAGCGTCTGTTGAAGCTGATCCTATAATTCGTCCTTGTTCGTGTCCGGGTTGGTCTCGGTTAGCGCATAAACGGATACGTTATGGATCTTGATCGCTCCACCGATAGTTATAACCAACCGCCTAGCAGCCCGCCGATCGACCATAAACCCGACGTCCGTTTCTCACCACCGGAATTGTAAAGCGTCATCGTTTCGTCGATTGTAGGCGGGACCATCTTCAATGCCACGGATCCGGTAAGTCGTAGTTCCGATAACGCAGTAACGCGGTGAATTGAATTCCCATTTTCTGTGTGACTAATTTGGGTCTTCGGCCAGTAACCCACTTCTCACCAGCATCCCTGGTATCCATGCGGTTTCTTGCATAGTTTCATCGGATTCCTCATTCTGGCCAATTCGGCATGTCGACTACCCTCCTCCTTTCACACCTTGGACTTGGAACCAGACGACGGCAAAGCTTCCTGGTAATTAATAGTACAATCCCTAAGCGTGGTTTAGGTTTGACTTATTATCAAGAACTGTCATAAATGAATCATGTTCAGTAAAAGATTTGATCGAAATCGTTGGACAGATTGCATATATTTGAAAACACTCAGCGACGTGCCTTGAGGTTGTTAATTCTAACAGCAACCACTGCCATAAGGATTTGGCTTCCTAACAGGATACTGCCGCTCCAATAAACACCTGCGGGCAATGGAGCAGATATTGACCCACTTGTACAAATTCTGTTTAGAGGATGATGACAGCAAGTACCACATCCCATGCAGTACTGCAGCGTGGCGCCCAAGTTCCCTCGGGCTTTATTTATCGATTTGCTAGAGGTTAAAAGTTGGACATTAGACGCTTTTGTTTTGTCTCTACTTCGTGCCTTTCTTTGCCCATTAATTTTGCTATTATAAAGTCTTAAGGGCGTCCTTTTTATGTAATTACAAACTAACATGCTTTCACTATTTTTAAACATACACCACTGGGGGGTTGGGTGTAGAACACCCCTGGATATATTTAATTAAATCATCGTGTTACCATCTAGGCACTGTAATCTCCTAAGCCCCAAAGCCTTGATTTGTATAAATTCCAACACGTTCCTGCTTGCAGTCCCTATTTAAGGATTCATGCATTCTTGATGACATGGGGCTGTACTGGCATCCACACACAGTCCGCACGTATTTACACAGCAGGCACAAGCAGGCAGGACACCCAATCTGCCTGGCCACGTATGCCCCCAGCCCAGTTTTCGAATGTTCCATCGTAAAAATAGTAAAAAATTCCAATTGAAATGGAATTGGCAGAAAATTCAGGTCAAGAGTGTTTAAAACGATTTCCGATATCCTTTTTAGATATTGAGCATGCAAAAACGAAGTAGGAGGAGGATAGACCGAAGGCAATGTGTAGTGCCCTACCGTTGGGGGAATAACATCAAGCTGGACCCAGTATCCCTTGTGGATATATATACAACGAAGGATATCAGGACTTTTCGAAAAGTGTGAAATACAAAAAAAAAACGAAAAAAAATCCAAAATTCCAAAACGAAACGAGAAGATAAAATTATCGGGATCGAGAGATACACAATATAAAATGGTAGTGTGAAGTGTGCTAGAGCCGGTCTATGGGCGAGAGCGCCCAGTAGCGCACAGTAGCACCAGGATAGGTCTCTTCAGCAGCTCTAAGCTTCATGCTGGGAATTTTAATTAAACGAAATGGCAGAGACAGCCTCAGGGCTTGGAAGCTACTACTACTGCCAGGTTGGATCAGGTGTCGGTACCTAGCAACATTTGTTATACATTTTATAATTGAGGCCGAGGCAATAATGGATTATAAATGAGGCGGACGGATGGATTATATTATGATTGGAAGTGGGCAGGGACAGTATGCAAATCTTGTGCCATCCTTGTAAGGATTTTCCCCGTATTTTCCCCCCAGTAGTAAAGGTAGACAATTTCCAGATGAAAGCTACATAGAAATGCCGTAAATATTGGCATTGGCCATGGTAGGACGCTGCCGAATCAATAGGAGAAGAGGCCTGTTGTCCCATCCTCGTTTTTTTATTTCTTATGCAGAAATTTATGCTAATTTTCATAAAAATGTGCTAATTTTCTTTTTTGTTTCGAATTTTATAATTCATCTAAATGGACAAGTCTTAAGTGGCTTTAAAGCGATTCTTTTTGTGTTGAAATTGTCATTGAGTTTTTATTTAAATGTTTGATTGTATAATTTTGAGCTCAAGCATTTTATTCAACTCTTTTGAACTTGGTATGTGGTCGTCCTCACCTATGGCTCAGAGGCTGATTACAGTATCTAGTTCAGCCCCATTTATGGTAAAACTCAGTCATCAGAAAAGAACGAATTACGCGTTTCCGTTGTTGGTCCGTATATATCCGGTAGTATCATATTATGCTTACCTTATCAAGCTCAATCCAATCGCAAAAAGTGCTACTTACACTTCCTCTACTTAGAGGCCTATATATTAGTGTTAAAGGATGTATTGCCGAGTCGAAGGATCCCTCGATATCGATCAAGGCCGCTATCGCAACTTATTTGTTTAGTGCTGCGCATTATATTGCTTTCATCATTGCAGACGGTAAACTCATCGACATTAAAAACTAGTTAAGTCATTAGCTCTAATCTTTGGAATAAACAAAGTATGAATAACAACTAGATTTCAGCATATCTCGGACTTGGCAAAATATTAACACTTAGTATAGCCTTAGTTTTCTGTATTATTCGAAATCAGCATATCCTCTTCGGGACCTATTTCTTATTCACTGAAGACGAGCTCTAACGTATGTTAGCAGTATAGTTTTGAATCGCAGTTACGTGATCGCGTACAGCCTACAAGTCTATACGGGTAGTATATCATCCCGTATGCCCAGGATGATTTTTAATTTATACCTATTTTTAGTAGGTAATGTTGCTCTTGGGCCGGGGAGAATAAACCGATCTGCTGCAATTGAAACAACTAAAACCTTTTAATAGTTATTAATAAACGGTTTTAAAAACCTTTAAGTAGGCAATTAACACTACTTTTAATGACCTCGGCCTCAATCGCCGCAAACCGGGTTTATTTTCCCAGTCTCAAGTGCCGCATTACCCAGTAGAATTAATTTTTCTTTCAACCACTTCAAATAATTTCGCTTTTTCTTTCTTTTAAGTACTCGTGAACTTTTATAAGTTTTATGTTATTTTATTTTTTTTCTGTTGCTTAGAATTTATATTGTTATTTATAGTTTATTTATTTATTCATTTATTTAATATATTTATTTTTTATTTATTTGTACATAAGTAAACGGAGGTACACAAGACTTACTTCTTTTAGAGTACAATAATTGATCAATAATTTTAATTGAAACAAGGCAAAAACAAGTATACCTAACATAAGCTTACAAACTAAACATACTAGAGTTATGGCTATTAGAAAGAAGAAGAGGAAAGAGAAAGCTAAGTAGAAAAGGGAAGAGAGAGCTAAAGAGAAGAGGTGGATAGAAGAAGAGAAATTTGTTTCCTGAAAATGGTGACTGTGCTAATTCTTTGTAAAGAAGGGGGTAGATCATTCCAGAGTCTAATCGCGTGCACAAAAAAGGAACGACTACCGATTCGAGACAGATGAGATGGAATAAGGAATTTAAGTGATCTCAAGGTTTGCAAGGGTGTAAGGAAATCGGAAAGGTAAGAAGGGCTTTTAGCATAAAAAACTTTATGTAGAAGAGCTAGCGCCATAATATCGATAAAACAAAAGAAGTCACAGCCTATTAGTGAATTCCGAATAGATGATAATGATCTGACCTTCTCAGGTGGAAGATAAAGCGTAAGCAATCATTGAATGCAACATTAAGTCTTTCACGGCAGAACGAATCATACACAATGTAAATGAGTGAGCCATAGAGGAAATGCGGAAGAATGAGAGATTTTACAAGCTTTGAACGTATACTGGGTGATAGGAGACTGCCATGAAGCCAGAGCTTGCCTAATGTCCCATAAATCTTGGAGAGCATTAGTGAGACTTGATCACAGTAGGTCAATTTAGCATTAATAGCAATGCCAAGATTATGGACCCGATCAACAATGGGAAGAGGAATGTTACCCAGACAAATGAGTGGCATTCTGTCGGGGAGCGTAGAAAGACGACTAAGCACAATTACTTGTGATTTTTTTGGGGGTTTAATTTAAGGTAGTTGAAAGCACTCCACTCATTTGTTCGAGAGAGAGTGCTATTCAGGTCAGAAATACAAGAATCAATTTAGCAAGAAGGGCAAGAGGTATACAGTTGGAGATCATCAACATACAGATGAAAGGAACACTGGCTGATAGTAAAAGTTAGGTCATTGATATACAATGAAAATAGTAGGGGACCAAGAATTGAACCTTGAGGAACACCAGAAGGCACCTGTAGAAAAGAGGAGATAACATTGTTATGACGAACACATTGAAAACGGTTAGATAGCAAAGAGGAGAAAAGTCGTGTAGCAGACGAAGAGAAATGATAGCGCTGACTTAGTTTGGAAAGTAGGATCGCATGCACCGCCGAGTCGAAGGCTTTCGAGAAATCAAGAAGCACTAATATTGCAACGTCGCCTTTATCAAGCGCAGAACGAATGTCAGTGGTTACCTTTAGTATAGTGGTTTCACAACTATGATTTTTACGGAAACCAGATTTATATTTTGAAATAAAGCTATTAGATTCAAGGTAGCACAGGACTTGGATGTAAAGAATTTGCTCAAAGGCTTTCGCAAGGAAAGGAAGAATGCTAATGGGACGGAAATCTGAGATATCTGCAGGAGAAGACTTTTTCGGTAAAGAGATCACTATGGTTTTTTTTCCACAACAAGGAAACTTGGGAAGTAGTCAGGCAGTAATTAAAAACATGCGTGATGACATCCAAAATTAAAGGGGCGAGGAGCTTAAAAAAGCGTGGAGATATTTCATCAAAACCGATGCAGTTGGAGGAAATAGAGAGGAGTATTTTAATAACTTCCGAGGAGTCCACACAGCGAAAGTAAAAGCCATCAGTACTATGTGGAATAACTGAAAAAGATTGGGGGATAGAGGAAGTAGGAGGGGATGGAATAAATGAGGCATTTAGGAGGTCTACATCGATATCAACAGGGGAAGGTCCAGTAGCATTTAGAGCTATTTACTTAATGAAGGCGACTTAGATTATTTGTTTTATTTCAGAATTTTTGCTGTGGTTTTTGCTATACACCTTCAATTGAAATTGAGCTTTTGACAATAAAAAGCATAAGCCCACTCATTCCAGTTGTAGATAACTTAATCCTAACTTTGTCAGTTTATTGCTAATTATGAGTAATAATTAATTGAACCTATATCATTTCACATTAAAACCATTGAATCTATGTGTTTTGACAAATTTTCCAAAATCTATCCTAATCCCAAAGGCAACATTTAATATTCTGTATTTATCTAAAGCTGAGATTATGAAAATCATACCAAAAATTATAAAATAGCCAATGTTACCTGTCGCTCGGGTGTTAACTCTATCCGATATCGAATAGCAATTTGCCAATTATTATCAGTTTAACTTCATTGATCGATTTCTTTGGTTAGCAAATCAATTCCCTATTTAATCAAGCATTTTTGTTAATTTTTGTGTGTGGATATCATTTTCTAAAATACAAAACAAAATTATCATCATCCCATGTGCAATTCCCGAGGACCTTAAATTGAAGCAACAACCATTATAAAGGATCCAATTAAAAATAAACTAGAATGCCCAGTGTAGAGATGATATATTTGGCGGGTATTTGGTTAAATTTCAACTCTTTTGATCAATATGGGGATGGCAATGGACAAACCTCGGATGGTAAACATGTCTCTTTTTTGAATGGTCTATATGTACCATATAGGTATATTGGGTATAGTAGCATGAAATGTGCCTACACACAAAGCGCCAAAACCGAATTTCTGGCCAGTTAATACATTTAATTAGCGATAAAGGCCAACGAAAATTTAGCTTTAATAGAGGACGAAATCGGGCACGGCGGGCGGCGGCAACAAAGCGACCAACCAAAACCAAATACAGAAACGAGCCAATAATTTCGTTAATTTTATCGCAATTAATTTTAATTGAAATATAAACCTTAACCGCGACACAGAGAGAGGCCGCCACAAGTTAGTTAGGTAAATTGTACACCCGCAACTATACAAATATTATCTCCAAAGATTATTGGCTTCCCGAACCACCCCCTCATCAAAAAACACCCTTTTGCAACACCCTTTGCACCCACCACGAAAATATATATATTGTGGGTGTGTGTGGAAGCTCAAAAGTTCTTCCGGCAAAAGTAAATTTTAGGCGTCGTTATGTTTACGCGAAAATTTCGGAAAATGAAAACACACTTGAATACTAGGAAGGATTCCTCTGCTCTCTGTGGGGGCGAAGGACTACTAATAATCTAGCGAAGACCTAATGTGACTTTAGCACGAGGGCGGAATGGGGTGTGTTATTGAATAGGATTTAACAGGGAAATTTCTCCACATTAAAAACATTGTTTTTATTTGCTAGTAGTTTGTAGTTTTAAGTGCATAAATGTTACCCGACCAACTGTTACCACCCGAATGCATAATTAATTATGCGCCATTCTATTATGGAAGGAACTAAAAAAATTTGCAATTCTAATTATTATCCTATGAATTTTAAAGTAAACCACGAGATTTTCTTTATTACAAAAACATACTCGAGGGGAAAAGTAATATATTTATAACCCAGACTTAATGGAAGAATAATGAAAAAACAAAATTTCCACGGAAACTTTAGAAATAACATTGTTCGTTATTAGTTCAGAAATTTTCAATTCAGTTTTTGGGAATGATTTTGTTTTGGGTTTTTGGTCGTAGTAGTGTTATTTTATCTAAAATGTCAATGCATGGAAGGAATGCGTAATATTAGAATATCAGTTCTTCATGTCTCTTCTTGATGAATTGGGATTTTTCTGCTTGTCAAAATTTCTCATTTCTTTAGCATGCAAAATAATACTTACAAAATTATTCTGGGGATGTCGAAAGTTATCGCGTCGTAGACAGTCTGGAGATCTCTTTTAACTCTTCCAGAACCTAACTGCTGCGAATACCTCGTCGGGGTCTGTTTAGGTGACCCATTTGTCTATCTTTGTTATAAGTCTACCAAATCGTTCTAGAGATAATACATGTCTCCAGTGCGTTCCACACTTGGCTGGCTAGCAGCAGGTGATAGTAAAAATTGCGATATTGATCTCGCTTGTTGGGGCAGACTATCTCGAACTCCGGTCCTAAGGAAAAGGTCCCCTATTCCCTCTACTAGTTAGGAGCGGTCTGAATCCAAAATTTTTATTGGGGCTTAGCTGGTTACGAAAACTCGGCTGCTACATCCCTGTTCAGTTTCCGGATTCATTGTTAGGATCGCTAGCACCGAAAGATTCCAAAGTTCACTGGAAGGTGCCATGACCGTAGACTGTTAGAAGTCTCTAGATAGGTCTCTACCCCGAGCATCTAGAGGTGTTGGAGCTGATCCTTTGGTCAAACCTCGAAGGTCTTCGTTTTTCTATTCTCTTATTGAGGATATTTCGACGGAGAAGTTAGGAATGGTCAATCTAGACGGAAGGTATTCGCTAGTTTGGGCGACCATGATCCTGGTTAGTAAATCGAGGATGCTGCTATGACCGTAGGGTTTTGTGGTTCAGACCCCGATTTGGCTCAATATAAGGGCACTGTACGTGGTCAGGTTTTGGATGTGAAGGTCACGAGGGAGGGAAGACAGAAATAATGAAGTAAATATATAACATTTAGCCTTTTTTTTGTGTTATATTTAATTGAAATCCTGGATTTTGTAGGAGTTCGCACTAAACGGAAGAAATTTGCACGAGGTCCATGGAATCTATAACCAGCGCCGGCCCTAGAGTAGAGCGAGTGGAGCGGTCGTTCTAGGCGCCAGGTGTTAAGGGGCGCCAAAATGAATGCAAAAAACAATTTCGAGCAAAAAATAAAATTTTAATGGCACTTTTTGGGGGCGTTGTTTGTAGCTAGCCAAGTCTATGTACTCATCAATATGACTCGAACACGGCCCAAGCAGGAAGTACTGACTCCGAGACCGACCGTACATGGCTCGAGATCCATGGAGCAGACTGAATACGGCGGATCTAAACTTGATAAAAACCGCAATCCTAATGTGTAAACATTCGTGCTGAAGTTATGAATGGTACTGCGTGAATGTACTACTAACGATGGACTGCGAATACCAGGCGAACTTCGGTTTGAATTAGCCTTCCATTGGTGATGCGGAACTCTGCCATGGGCGACCATCCTTTCTTGCCGAGCTCGTGGTATCAATATAAAATTATCTTAAAAAAACTTTTGAAGATGGAGCGCTTCTTAATGCTCCAAACATTTCTGGGGCGCCCACAGCTCCCAAAAGAACGACCTACAAGGCCAGTTAGATATTTTTGGATCCATGCTTCAAGGTGTCGAATGTGGTCCCAGTGAAGTAAAGTTTTCGGGATTCAGGGAGGGCAGTCTGAGCCCGTAAACCCAGGAATGGAGTACGTTGAGATCACTCCTTCATTGGGAAATCTCCTTAGATCTCCTGCGGAAGTAAGGGCACCTAATCGCAGAGGCGACTCGAAAAAACGACCGCTTTCAGAAGACGGGGTGGCGCAGCCCGAAAAGTAGTAGTTTTATGCGATATCTGGAAGTTGGCTACTCGTGTGTAGAGGCTGGTAGGGTCTGCGTGGCCCCAGAGGAAGAAAGGGATACCGATTTTCTTAATAAGAAGAGGGTTAGATCATCTCGATGTTCTCTAGGGCATAATTACCCAGCAAAAAGGCTTTGGCCATACGGTTTGAAAAGCCTTCAGAAAAGTCGGATGCGAAGACATGTTGTTTTCACAAAGTCGAAATGCTCAATAGCAGCCGGCTGAAACAGAGACACAACCGCCGTCGTATTTAGCAGAAGACACCCTCGTCCGAATGCTATATTTCCGGCAACAAGTGAATCCTGCTAACAAAGATTGTTGCACCAGGAATAATGAACAAGGATGAGTAACGATTGCTAGGTAACGATTTGACTTGAATAGAGTTGAGCCGGACTTGCACAAGGCAGTACATTTATCCCATACACGACGGTAAATTGTACTGAGGCCTCAATTTTTTTAAATGTCCCGGTTCAAAAATAATGTCCTACTGGAATATGAGCGTGTATCGAGAATCGAGAAGAATAAAGCGAGGTGTGATTGTAAATAACGTAGTGGGGACACATTTCATAATTCTTTTGCGATAGTAAAATATTCAATTGATGACGAGATTGTAAATACGAACTGGAGACACATTTACTTACATTTTTTGAGGGAGTGAAAATTTGTACTGTAGAGACCGCTATGTTTTTTTTGTACCAAGTCTTTTCCACTCAAGTAATATGAGAGGAGCGAGACGATGTCCCTACACCTATACGTATACTCGTAGGCAGTTTAATGCATGATATAATTAACTTTGTAAACAAGCTCTTCATTGGATTTTTTTTAAATTTGCTTATTTTTGTCATTTTGGCATTACAATAGCACCTCGCCTCATTTGAAGCATGACTTTGTCCCGGCTCAAAAGAGAAAAAAAGCACCCCATACTAACTCGTTTTGATATCAGGTCCTACCCAACACTAGACCTGAGTGAATGGTACCCTATTATTAACTGGTTAAGAGGACGAGATATGTACCTTATTAGGACTATTATACACATCTACTTACAATGTTACCAAAACAACACAAGCCTCAAGTGTATAAAGGGGTGTAAGCCAGAAAAATCGTACATGGTTTTGCATAATATACTTTATAAATATATAAATAATCCCCAACATCCCACTGATAAAGTACTGAAAATGCTCTCCGCAGTACTAATTAGAATTTTTCTTGTACAATCCCGAATGGCGCAATAATTTATTGAAAAAATTTATAACAACAAACAAAGTCATTCTTGGAAATTGAGATATCGTGGCAATGAGGCAGAAAGAGGAGAGTGAGAGAAGACAAGAAAAATGAGTATAGTATTAAGAAAATCTGTAATATTGCTCAATTTTTTTAGGTTAGGCTGTTTTTGCTTGTTCCATTGCCTCGTTGTTGTGTTTTTTTGTTTTGTTTTTCCCTTAATTAAGTGAACTAAGAATGGTATATCCAACCCACTTGTAATATTGTAATACTAGGGCAGTAATAGTAATTACGACGCTTCTCTCCATTCCGCACCACTTAAAATATTCAGCATTACAGGCACTTGGAGGTGAAGTGCTTTAAATGGCTCCAATCTTAAGTTCCTGGAAGCTTTATCATCAGAACCTCAGAGATCATCGTTTTTAATTACTGGTAGGCCTGGTAACGCTATAACAGTGGGTAGTAGTAGCAACAACAACAGCAACAACAATATCAACAACAACAACAGCAACGGCAGCAGCCAACCAACCAACGAACGAACCAACTGAGCAGCAAGCAAAGTACAAATTCAAAGCAGTCGCCCAAAAAAGGGCAACCCAGACAAAACTGAGCTCCGTAAGTATCTCATTAAAAGTAATGACTTCTCTAATAGAATGTAAATGATCCTCAGGAACATACATACAAATCCTTAAGCCCGAGGTTTGTTTCAACATAACCCCCACCATCCCCACCCCCAGTATACCGCTAACATCCAACCGCCCGCCGCTGGGGTATGTTTGTATGTATAGTATATATGTATATATCGAGGCTGATGGTGGGGAAAAAATCCACTAAACCAGGAAAAAAACACACTTTTTTTTGCTCACTTTCTCTCGTTCTCTCTCTGTCTCTTCTTATCCCCACTTCACCGGCTGTCAGCACAGGGAGTACGAAAAGGACTCGCGAATATTTTATTCTGGGAAGGAACATATGGTGTCAGTGTTTTATCCTGACTGAACCCTCAAGGAGCAGAGCCTAAATCCCTTTCTCTCAATTTTATTACGTAAAGTACTTAAGGTCGAAGAAATTGCTCCTAGGAATCATCCTGTATAATATAATTTAAGTGTATGTTGCAAATGGCGGCGGCGTTGCGAAGTCGCTGGCTTGATTTATCCGAGACTGCTTCAGGAAACCTCTTCCTCCAACAGGGGCTTACTTACAGCGATAAAGCTCCATCAAGGGCAACTGGGTAAGCTAAATCTCCTGTTAACATGGAGAATGCATTTTAAATTCTGGAACCTTGGAAAAGGATTTATTTTGAACCAATGATAGAGAGCGGGCGTCATCCTTCCTTCTGCACTATGCAGCTACTCTGGGCAAAAAGGATGCCAGCCGGCAGCGACCATTTGCATACCAATCAGCTGGGTGCACTTAAACATATTAAAAGTTTTTAGCCTCATTTTATTTTCATAGTTTATTTTTTCTCAGCTTGTGTTGTTAATAATTAAAAACTCCCACACAGCCAGAGAATGACCAGCGAAAATATTTCTTCACCACATTTTCAGCGCGCACAGATTTCACGTTCAACATAGTCCTTCTTTTTTGCAAAGTCTTGCGGTAGTGCACTTAGAGCTTGTGCATATATTTCGAGGAGAAAAATCACCAACTATATACTATACTCATCCACATAGAGACACATAAATACACACACGTAAATAAAGTTCCCAGTTTACATTTTACTTTACGAGTTTAGCTCATATTAATTTAGCGATGCAGAATGTACGGGTTTCAATGTTTTGTGAGTAAACTGAAACTAGAGAGAGTCGAAACTAAACGGGGAAAATGTCTTATAAAAACAAATGGTTAGGAAATATTTTAACATTAATTAATTTCGTGGTAATAGTTTACATATGGAAACGTTCGTGGTTGAGACTGAAAGCAGATATTTACAGTGTAATACTGAAGGATGTGAGAGAAAACTGGAATGTTGTACAATGAGATCAGTTAAAATAACCGAATTTTGTCTAAAAAACAATAATATAAAATAAATATAATTATAATAAATATTTAATGATGGTGTGGTATACCTCATTTTCAACCTGGCATTGAAGTGGTCTGTGATATGGAGAAGCAAGTAAGGGACACAATCCTCCACCAGTCCATTCAATTACTGGCTTATGCAGAAGACAATGGCATCATTGGTCGAATATCAAGAGCTGTACAAGAAGCTTTCTTCCAGATTGAGCGGGCGCTGCGAAAGCAGAAATTGCATATCAGTGAGAGCAAAACAGAGTACATGGTTTTCAAGAGCACCTACTATTGCTCTAACAATGATGGTAGAGCAGAGCGAGTTTGAAGTAGTACAATCAGTGTGTGTCTCGCTATTATTTCAGAAATCGACTAGAGCTGCTGTTCGACATTGCACACTCTATACGAAGAAAATAGATTGTCGACAGTATAAAGGGCCCTTCCTGAGACTCTAGTCTTTCACATAAAAAAAAAAAAATAATACAAAATATTGCGCAATGATCACCTGTTGGCATTTTTGGACATGCCACAAATTAAGTTTTTTTAGTATTTGCCCTTGCTAAGGTTATGTGTCTCGGATAAGTGATTTTTTAAGCAGTTACTCTCCCACCGCCTCACAGTGGTCTGAAATCCCCAAAACCTGGACAAAAGTACCAAAACGAAAGTTTTTATTTAGGTACTTTTTTCGCGTGGGTTAAGTATAGTGGCCCCCTGGAGTATTTCAAGGCCCTTGGCAAGAGGCAGATGTTCGAAACCTCTTTTGTATTCCATTTGGAAAGTGAGTGTCGAACACGCTACACGCAGCACGTTCTCTCGGAGCAAAAGCACGTGTTACGGTTTTGCGTGTAGATTGCAGTACGTTTGCCCGTTTCCTTTTCTGTAAAAAGGTTTCTTCTCCTAAGAGTAAGTACAATTATACTGTGTTATTGAAATGAACATAAATAAATAATTGTATTGTTTATTTATGATCAAATATGTAGTAAATTGTGGTGATTTGATTAACGATTCGGCTTATAAATTGATGGCTAAGTACAAACTTCCATCGACTTCCACTAAGTAATACACATATAATTGTTTATTAATCATCTCTGCAAAACATATAAAAAAATCAGCTGCTCCTGCTTGCTCCATGGCATTCTATCCACGATAGAGCAAAATATCCATGGCTCTGGGCACTACCCCCACTGTGTTTCAGGCCGAGGTACTTGCCATCCAGGTGTGTGCTCAGACTTACATTTACATTTATTTACATTTACATTTATTTAAAACATAATTGTACACAAGATTATAATCTTAAGTTTGTACATAAAAGAGCAAAAATACAATCCATATACATCTATAACTTAAATAATAAAAATATAATAAAAATAAAATAAAAACAAAGAAAAATATATAAGAAATTAGATTACTTAAGAGGTTAGTAGATTACGTAATGTATAAAAGAAAGAAGAGGAATGTTAAAATAGAAAGAACAATATAGAAAAGAAAAAAAGAGAAAGTGATACTTCGTGCTTCAGACTTGTATAGAGTCTTAATAGAACTCCAAATAGCTCTAACATTGTTATTTTCTCCGACAGTCAAGCTGCATTGCTGACCATTAAATCTCACAGGGTGTCATCAAAGACCGTGCTGGATTGTCTCCGATCTCCGAAATTCTTAAGCAGGAACAACAGTGTCACGCTGATATGGATTCCGGGCCACGAAGGTCACATTGGTAATGAAATTGCCGACAGCCTGGCTAGAGTAGGCGCAAACTCATCACCTATCGGTCCGGAACCTTTCTGTAGCTTAGCAAGCTACCACGTTAGAACGGCCATCAAAAATCGACCAGCTGTTTCTTCATAGCTGGACAAACACCCAGGGTGCTCGTCAAGCTAAAAGATTCATGCAAATCGATAAAGCTAAAGCGGAAAAAACTTTTACATCTCAACAGGTGGGAGGTAAAAATAATAATAGAGCTCTTGACGAGCCACTGTTCGCTTAACTACCGTCTAAACAAAATAGGTCTGGCGGCTGATTGTAGCTGTCGGTTCTGCGGAGCAGCTCCCGAAGCTGCGGAGCGCTTGCTGTGCGACTGTGAGGCTACAGCGAGGACGAGATTGGGCCTCCTCCATCGGGACTTTCCTACCCCCAGGGACATTTGGGACAGAAATCCTACATCCGTTTTAGGCTATATTAGAAGCCTTAACCTTGATGGTTTTTAAAGACGGGGATGGCAAAATAGACCAAATAAATAGGTCGCAGTGCCGGCAAAGGCACCCCTCAACAAGAAATTGAAAAATCCACGATATACTACATATTTGCTCAACGAATAGTTATGAACGTCCTATTCAGGCGCTATACATATATTAACTTTTTTTCATCTTTATAACAAAGTATTTATACCAAATCTTTTCAACAAATAAAGCCTAATGTATTTGAATTTGAAAAAAAGTTTGCATATAAAATTAATTTAATAATTGTTAAAGTAAATAAAAAAAGTTTATTTTCATTAACAATTCTAGTACATTTTCGTTAAACATTATTACTGAGCAACCACAAAATGCTCTTATTACAGATTTTCATTTAATTAAAAAAAAACAAAATTGGCCGCCATATTGGATCCACTATTTTGTTTAGTAAAAATCTAATGACGGATTAATAATTAGCTACTCCGAACAGCCATTATTGCATAATTTCATTCAATTCAATTAAATATGAACAGAGTTGGTCGCCATATTGGATGCGCCATTTTTTTTTTTCAAAATCTGATAACCTCAGTGACCCTGAAAACCCCCATATACCAATTTTTATCAAATTTGCTTAAATTTTCATAAAGCTGGTAGCCATATTGGATCCGCCACTTTGTTTTTTGAAAATCTGATAACGGAATCTTACTCAGCGACCCCGAAAACCCCCATATACCGATTTTCATAAAAAAATAATTTTTCTTACGGTAGTAAATTAATTTTGTCCAGGTTTTGGGGATTTCAGACCACTGTGCGCCTTCTGAAGATTGCCACTTTATGTGATCTTTTAAAGAATACCAAATAGATCTTGCACAGCAGCTGGACAGGTGCGATCGAGATTACAGTTCCACCGGTCTCACAAGAGCAGGCGGAGTATTAATAGATGCCAAGGACTCCTTAAATAGGGAATTAATCAGAATCAATCGTTTACCATCTTTCGACGCTATCTCAATAAAATCTGAGACGGTAGGCTCTGATGATCTTCCACCGATAAAATCATCGCACCGTTTGTATGAAATGTGCTCACGCTTATCTGACGCAGCTGGCCCTGGCCCTATTTCAAAAACAGTTTCCTCGTTGCAACCCTCTGATTTAATTGGATGGAAATCAGTCTTGTATGTTTCTTGTCAAATGTTTTCGTAAAAGTTAATTTCGAAAAAGCTTATTTTACATATTGAAAAAATTGTCTTCTTTATCTAAATGGCAATCTGGCTTTAGATCTGGACACAATTGTGAAACTGCACTACTAAAAGTCTCTTGGGATATCTATGATCAGGGGCGGCGCTTTCATAGGTGCAAATGGTGCACCTGCACCGGGCGCAATTGGACGGAGGCGCAGTTTCAGAAATTAGGATTTAAAAAAAATTTAAAACTTTGCAAAAAAATAATTGGAATTCTCTTTTATTACCACGATTTATTTTCCATTTTTTTCTCGTTAAAATTCCGTGGGCGCAAGAAATTACACAAATTTACACAATTTGTCTCCCTGTACTTTCTCATGCAAGAAAAAACGGTCAAATTTTGCCTCTCTACGTGCAGGAATTTAAAAGTGATTTTAGCTTCGAGATTTCATCAAATTTTACTCAACAAATTTTACTCAAAAAGTGAAGTGAAGGAACATCTTCGAGAATTTCAGGTAAAAAATGGGGGGAGGACTCTTAATTGAGAGCCCGTCATGGAGCACTTTGTGAAAATTTCATCTTTTGCTTTTGTTGCAATCTTTTTCTGTCTTTTCCATTGTTCTTCAATGCGATCAGAAAACGAACATTTGATGGGGCGCAATATGACACACTGCACCGGGCGCAAAAGTGCCAAGCGCGGGACCTGTCTATGATGCCTTGGACAACAGTAAAGTAACTTTCTTGAATTTACTCGACTTCTCGAAGGCATTTGATTCAGGCCTCTCTCTTGTATTTTAAATTAAATGTGCGCCTTGTTTGGCTTAATAAATAAATGAATATGTTGGGAGTTTGGCGAATTCTTATGATGCAGGAAGTGATGATTATGTGACGAAAGAACTTGAAGCAAAAATAGTATGGTTGCCACATCGTAATTGAAGAAGCGCTTAGATTTTCACATTAACTTATGTGATTAGTAGTCATAGTTTCAAAAACAGTTTCATAGTTTAAAACACAATTTTATTATTTCATTGGAGCTGGTACTGCAGAGTATACACATATGGTAAAACTATGTAAAGACATATCCTTGAAGATATTTTAATTTGAATGAAAGTATAACTCCGCCCCATCAAAAAATAAACCTGTAACCATATTAGATAAATCTATTCCTAAAGCATCTGCCTCATTTGAATTGATACCAATTATACTTAAAAATTCAGCATTAAACGAACCAATCCGTATCTATAGCCTCATCAAACATTACAGAAAAGTAACCAAGATACCAATTATTTTGCCGCCATTCGGTGAAGTGGGTCCAAATTAAACGAAAGAAACGAATTTCAACGTGAAAATTCAATGGAAGAGAAACGATGCATGAAATTACTTCTCGATGCCTCAATGCGAAACGAAATTATATCCACTTCCATCCAATTAAGTTCCGGCGCCTCAGCTGGATCAACTTGCAGCTAGTGGTAGTAGTAGCAGTAGTTACATAGTAGTAGATATCTACGTTCCTATCCGTATCAATAAATTCCCTAATTTTTGCAACAATAAAACCATGCCTTGTCATTACGACGGGAACTTTTTCAATAGCATTTAATTCCTTTAGATGTAATTTAACCGTTCCGAGTACTTCAAGGATAAAGGATGGGGCTTGAAAAGTTACTGTATAGAGAGGAGAAGTTACTCAATTTTCAACGAAAATTCACATTATGCTGGGGCTAGAGGAGAACTTCTCTACTATGCTCAACTGAGTACTTGCCACTTACATTAACTTCACTTCCTAGTCATTGATCGTTGATGGGTGTTTCAGTAGAGTGTTCTCTACTTTGGACTAGCAATCGATTTTTCGGATCTCTTTTTTTTATATATAATATGTACCTACGTATATTCAAAGGAAAAAGGGGTGAACTGCAAAAGGGGTGGTTTGGTATTGAAATTTGCCACGTTTAGGGCTAGATTATGCAAGAATAGGGCGACGGAGTACAATATAGGAAAATTGTTACAATACATTAAGCACTTTAATCTTATCTGGCATTTTACAAGCCATTTGAATGTCCATAAAAGCGACATCGTGGAGGATTCTTAAATGAGCTCCTTGAGAAAATCCGAGTCATGGCAGCAATTTTTTTTTTGTGGAGTAGGTATTGTGTATGGTTACGTGAAATATTTTTAGCTTGTTGATATTTAGGCAATCGTTGGGAGATTCTGATGTTTTCTGAAGGTAATTGTTGTTTTGAATGCATATTTACAACAAAGCATTCTGTTCTCTATATTGATGCAAACCAATCACTGGCGTAAGTTTTGAAATTGGAGATACTTTTTAGATAATTTTTTTGCATTATCGAATCAAACGCATTTTGCCATCCGTAAGCTTTGGGCGTCCTGGGCTAGCAGTTTAAAGGTTTATTTCTGAAATTGCGCCCGGTGCGAGTGCACCATTTGCACCCCCCTGCATACAGTAGCAGTTGTATAGTTAGATGTTTGGATTTTGACGAGGTTTGACAAACTATAGTATATTTCGCGTAAATTACGGCCGAGAAGTTCTATTATGAATTGACTATCTCGACTGTGGAACAAACTTCACAAGTTCTAGAAATCAAACATGAACTTCATCGCCATCTACAGGAGATACATCAATACCCTTCTAGCATATGTTTTGTAAAAACTAACCTTGTACTAGGCCTGGCGCAATGACTTGAATGGGAGGACTGATTAGGAGCACAAAGAGCTAGGCTTCCATATAAAAACTACAACAAGCTGTTTTAGAGACTGATAGAAAAATTGTGTGTCATTCAAGAAATTTTTCTGACTAAGTACAACAAGAGTCAGTCAACGGCAAGATAGAAGGAGCAACACCTGAAAGGGATGGGCAAATATAATCGGGCCTACCAAGTCAAGTTGTAAAGTTATCGTATCGAGGCCTACATGGCAGTGGGTAGATTTTGCACTGTCGTTTAACGATCTACTCTGGGTACCGGGCGCACCCAGTTGTATAATGCCTTATTCTTATGTCAAGATTGACCTTAGTCTTGCTACCATTATTTATGCGGCTTTTGGGGACCAGTTAATTTGGAGACGCAGACTTGGACAGCCGCCGTTCTGCCCAAAGGTTATGGACTCATTGAAGAGCCAAGGAAAGAGGGCCGGAGTGGAATTAGGGAGGTCATGTAGCATACCCAAACCCGCTTTCGTCGACTGCTTCCGAATATGCCGAAGGTAGGACCCCAAAAAACTTGGATAGACAAGACACTAGCCAGGAGCCAGGATTATAAACGTTCTGAAATCCACTTTGTAACCGTAGCTCGGCTTTTGGCTTTACTTCTTTCTTTTGTTGCATGATGTCTGCAAAATCAATTATTAATTATGGAGTTCCAGTGATCTCATAACAAGCGATTCAACACTTCATTGGATCGTAAGTCGTTGAATTGGGTCTCGAGGGTTGTGGTCCCAGCAGGAAAGAGCAACTGCTCACACACAACACGGGCAACGATGAAGATTTTGAAACACCATTTTCCGGGCCATGTGCTCTCCTTGTTTAGAGGTGACATACTTCTTCTGTCGTAGCTTTATAAATCTCACGTTTACCACAACACCACAAACCTTGAAGTCTTGAAAGCACACATTTAACAAGCTTGAAACCCTAGTCGAAGGGACCCTTAGATAACCCAGGATATATCTGTTTTAAGGGATAACCCCCCCCAACCAACACATACATATAAGATTTTGCAAAATGACAGCAGAAAGCAAAACCCAAACAATAAAATGGACACTTTCATTCTCAATTTAGACACGATATAAATGTGGATCGTGCAGCCCAATTAAGAAGTCTAATACTCGTATTCTAAAAGCAGTCACAAGTCACAACTCAATCACAAGTCTCAATCGAAAATAGTTTGGTAACACCCTCGCAATATGGGAAATGGCACGTCAAATTTGAGATTGAGAATATAAATGAGCCGGTTATTTGGGGTTTTAAACAAACAGAGTGATTTTGCTCGCTAGTGGGGACTTGACACTGTATGAAACCAGGATTTTAAAATGATCTTTTTTTTATGGCGAGTGCTCTATTGTAATTTTGCAGTCCCAATTTTGACAATATGGAAACGGTTGCAACGGCTATGAAAATTGTGCAGGTAACAACAGACAGATAGGTAACAGCAGAACAGATTTTTAGCATACACACAATTGCTCACAGACTTGACATACAACACAGTCAGTTTCAATGAGAGGTGCTCAGAGGTTTATACATACTCTGGCTCACTGGGTCAATATTTTCTGTCATGTTTTGGCTACGTTTTTGCCCAGAATTTGCTTTAGCTCATTACCATAACACAAATTCACCATGAGATGTGAATTATATAAGATTTTTCTTGTGCTTAGGTTCTTAAAATACCAAAATAGCTAGATAGTCACAAGAATAGTCACAAACTCTCAAGCACCGTATCTACACTGGTGTTCCTTTACCGAACTGCTGTTTTAGGAGAGATGTATAGAAAGAATAAGAGAGAAGTGCAACAATTTTGTTCAGAAAAATTAACACATACACAATTTGCTTCTGATTATACTTTTTACTCGTGGGAGCGACATACACACAAATATCTCCATGTAAAGACAAGAAAGCTACTCGCGATGAGGGAATACCCGTCTAGACCTAGATTATGGTGTAATACTGGTTCGGTAACAGTTGAAGGAATTCTAGTGTACTCAGAATGACAAGCGTGAGTCGCAAAAGCTTGTGACTTATGACTAGTCACAATTTTGAATGGGACGAGGATGGGAGGGTGGGGAATAGTTTAAAATAGTAAGTGTTAAGGGTTTATCACACAGGGGTTTGCCAACTCTGAACTGAACTGATTCGATTTAAAATAACTACAAGGACTGGCTTGTGTAACTGCTAGGAGCTTGTCACTCATTTTTACTTTTGCCTACAAAAAATTTGGGTTATGTGGGACACGTTTACTTAAGGAATGAAATCATGCAAGAATGAAACAGATATTTAATTTTTACAATTTTCATATTTTTATTTCCGCTTTTAAAATTCTCGACCTGAGCACGCTATCAGTTACCATATCGTATTAATCCTATACATTTCATTTTTATTTCACAATTGATTTATATCCAGATAAAATTTTGATAAAACAATCCCCTCGAACCACAATTATTATCTTCGGGGTGAAAAATTCATCATTATTTTAAGGGGGTATAAAATATCATCCCTATAATTTATATTTGTACATATATAACACTAGAAACACACGTGCATGCATTTATATATGTTCATATGTTCCAGTTTCTCCCAATGGTGTTGGGTTCTCCCCGTTAGTCACATCACAACAACCCCAGTTTATAATTCTGCCCAGAGGGAAGAAGGCCCTCCCCCCGCACCATAGGCATTTACGTAAATGGGCACAGAGGTATACGCATTTCCTGTATTTAAGGGTTGAAGGTTTAAAAATAATTCATACCCAAAGTGTCATAAGCTTAAGAATGAACTTTAGTACTAGCATTTTACCTGGGGGCGGTGCTTTTACCTAATTCCCATTGATATTATGTTGGAAAATGTCGGTTACATATATGAAAGTTGGATAAAAAAAAAAGTATAAATATGAAAGAAATCCTCTCGGGGATAAGAGGGATATTAGAGCATATATTGTAGGTGGTTGGGGGTGGTGGTGGTTGGACTCGATGTGTTGCTCGAGCGCATAGGAAAACCTTTGAAATATGCATGCACGAAAGGAATCCCTCTTTGCTAATATAATAATAATTAAATTAATAATAAAAAAATTTATGCCGCATACACACACAGCCAAGCATTAAGGTCATAAAGTTTCCATGTGTATTAATGCGTCACGGAGCGGCTCTTCTTATGGTTGGATAAGAGGACATTGTTAGTACGTGTGTGTGGGGGTGTGTGGATATGTTTCTGTTGGGGTAGGTATTCAGAACAATATTCATCGTTAAAATATATATTTTTTTCTTTACCTTGTTTCCATTATCACTGTAAAGCCTTACAACGCAACACATCCCAGTATCCCAGATCAAGGAAAATTCCAGGACTTCTTACCGTGCTTATATCCGGGGCTTATAACTCGCAGCGTATCCTTCTTTGATTGTGTGCGTGCATGTGTGCTTACGATATTCTTGTTAAACTTGTGCATATCGCGCGCCGTACATAGTTTATGCATGCAATATGTAACATGCCCAAGAAGAAATCAAGAAGCTAAAGCACGCAAAGAATTCTGTGAATTTGCCTCGTACCTCCATATTATACAACACAGCCCCCCCCCCCCCCGGATCCCCGCGGCCCAGCGCAGCAGCTTATGCCATCAGGACCATATCTTTATTGAAGTCCCAGTTTTGTGCACAAGGTATATACCTACATACATACACTCGAAGGTATACAGGTAAGCACGAAGGTAGTTTACCTGTCTGTTCTGTTCACTGGGGCATTTTTGTGTAATGCGAATTACATGGTATTCATTACTATCGCATGTATCGCGGAAATTTATCCTTTACTAGTGACGCAAATGTTTAGGGGACTCTCCTGCGCGTCCTCGCCGCCACCACCATTTGTATACTGTATACCCTTGTACGTCCCTCCTCACTACTGACTACTCCTGCTCCTGCTCGTGTTGCTGTTGTTGTTGGTATTTTAAAAAGGATCCTGGAACGTCGTAAGTTAATTGTTAATAGCAACTATTTTGAAGTCTTACCGGAGGTTTAGCTTGGAATTGTTTACATTGTTCGGATGTAACGTGTTGTACACAACTTCTGCATTGCTTTTATGGAATTCCCATTAAGGACGTCGAATTAATGTTAACATAACATTCCCAGCCGTTCTCTTGGCGACGTTAAGATCTGGGTGAATGCTTTTTTGGTATTTCATTTGCTTTTTTAACCAGAAATAAAAAAAAAATGAAAATAAAAATAAAATGGTAGTAAGTGTTCTTGACATGTCGTTGTAGTAGGAGCAAGCAGAAGTTACGGGAAAGTTATTTGGGAATATTAAAAATTTTCGCTGGGTATGAATTTTTTTTGGAAGTCACTTTATTAAGTAAGTTATTGAGGAGAAACTTTGGGAAATATGTTTATTTATTTTGGTTTTGTGCTGTTGGTACACTTGTCTCTGGCATTTGTCAAAAATTTCTAGCCTTATGGAATTCACAAATTTAAATTTCTTTATGCGAAGCCAAGAGCTCAGGTACCTACAGCCTAGGGGTCGTCCATTAATTACGTGAGGCATTTAGAGGGGAAGGGGTCGAGCCGAATCTAACACAATCTCACGTGGGTTAAATTAAGTAAAACATGTTTCTCCAGTAAAGACCCCTCTTTCATTTAGGGCCACCGGAAGGCCAGGTCGGCAGGCACGGCCCGATGAAGGCCACGCAATACTCAGTCTGTCTGAGGGATGATGTGCCACTCAGGTGACGTCATGATTCGCTACAAACATACAAGCGAAGACGACAGGTTGTTAATTCAAGCGCAAAAATGTTCAAAGTCTCAACGAGAATTTTAAAGGCACAAACAGATTGGTGACTGGAGAAACCTTTAAAATACACGGACCACCATGTTTGCTGAAACAATAAACAGACGGCGTGGAGAAATTAAATGTATAGGAAATTTTTTCGCAGGCGGCCGCCGTCACCGCCTCTGCGCCAATATATTTGTGCCTTAAGGCGACTCCAAATTCACGCCGTGAACACCCGCGAACAATCGCGAATACGAGCGTGAATGGTTTTCACGCCTAGTTCGCGCCTTTCTTTCAGGTCCGACTGGATACGCCATGAATTCGTGCCGTAAATTCACGGCTTGAGACTGAATAGAATTTCTGAGGTGGTAGCACGTCAGTTGTTTCAGTCAGTCAAGTGTTCAAACTTTTTTGTATGAAGAGGTCGATCGAAACAACTTACGTGTTACCACTCCAGATATTCAAACACAAAGTGACGACAAATGGCCACACATATAAAGATTTTTATCAGTTTTCCTGGACTGCGGCACGATCCAGTTGGTTGCCGTTAAGGTGTGTGGTTTATACTTGGTTTCAAGGCGAAAAATGAAATTTTGGCCAAAAACTGAAGTCGTTTATTCCACTCGCTTTTTCCACTTGTAGTGGGCACACAACTTCATCTAAATCAGCCTTCAAAAGGCGTAAGCAAAGACTGGCGTATGCAGCCTTGCTGTAATGGAAATTTATCTGCGCTTCTCTCAACATTGCGACCAGCGGGATCAATCTCGATCACCATTATGTCAGCCTCGTCCACCTCTGGTGTGAGAGTAATATCATCAGGTCGTCCTTCGTCGTTGTTGGCGTAGGAACACCTGAAATTTGGATATTCTTTTCGGATAATCAAGGAGGGTCTTTTGGAGCCAGAGCTGGTAGGTAAGTACCCTCAGGCACCTTAGGATCAGCTACTTCTTGTGTCATCCGCAGTGCTAGTTACGTTGCCTTAAGAAACTTCAGTACCTGTGTTAACCACAGTGCAAGCCGCAGGTGGAGCAGTTGAGGCTACTGGCCAAGATATTTTTTTTGAAAGGCCTCAGATATATGGAAGAGAAACCGTAACTTATGACGCCACCAGACTTTGCCAGAGCTCCTAGCGACTCCTTGCCAATTACGAGTGTAACCGTATATCAGCCGAATGATATCCAGAACAGCCTGAGGCTCGTATGGTTCCGCTGGGACCCAGGAACGCGCTCTCGGTCGACTCGGGATCTCTTTCCTCATAACGACCATGAGTTTAGCGTCTGGCCATGCTTTCCCGATTCTGGATATGGCTATTTGATAGAGCTCTGATCGGCACATGCGATGAGCTTCACGCGTCCCTGATGCTATCCGATATCGCGACAGTAAGTAGCAGTACCTGACCTCAATTTTACTACGCTTAGCCTCAGGGTGATTAGGTTACCCAAGGGACCTCTGACGCTTTGGTGCTGGGTTGCCAGCTCGCGAAGTGTGCTCGCTGACAAACTGCGTCGTCTACCTTATTGAAGCTCGTTGCTTGTCGCCGATCCCATTCTTCGCAGTTTCTTCGAACCGAGCAAGGATTCTTAGGGCGCTGCGTTGCGCTTAGTACTTCACTTTTGATGATGGAACACCTTTAGAGCCGGGAGGCATGTTGGTTTTGTTAGCCTCTTTTGAGGCACTGGGAATCTGCATGGGTGCAGTTGAGGGATCCGCTTCTGTCGAAGCAACTGGCTTAGAGGGATTGGGGGGGGCTTCGGATTATAGTATAAAGCTCCCCTTTTCCCTTTACCAACCTTTCTGCCCTTAAAAACAGCAGGTTCAGTTTTCTAAGCTTCCATACCAGGAGACAGGAAGTTTTATTTTCTGGGGTTTTCCATAAAAGGTCCCACGAGTCAGAGCCGCTTGCCAGGATAAGTCGCTTGTACACTCCGACCTTGCCGGGCATCAGAGGTAACCGTTTGCGACCAGCATTCTTTAACGAGTATGAGGCTTGGCCTATAACGTTGGCCGAGATTTTAGCCAAGAACTTTAGCTGACGATCTTCTCGAAGAACGATTAAACATTTTAGGTCCAAATTTTGTTATTGTTAGATCTCCTTTGCGAGAAGTGATTAAGCATCCTAGTGACCAATTTCCACTTCGCTATAGGGTCCATTGGTGTGGATGTATCTGTGGACTATGTCAGAATGAGGGAGTGTCACCGATTAGCTTGTGATCGGGTGGTAATACTTCTGGATCGTCTGCATCTGGCCTTATAGGATACAGGGGCCGGGATTTTACACAGGAAAATATCCTTTCTATTTCATCTCGACCTTCTTTAGGAAGGACCATAAAAAACCAAACTTATGACGCCACCTTCTTTCTTCATTCTGACAAAACAATCATCCCAAATTGACATCGAAATTCGAATCAATACATAATTTCTCTAAAACCACAAAACATTTTCAATCAAACTTTCTTCCACAATATCTTAACGACCTTATGTAAAATTCGCATTCAATTTTCGATCATTCATCGAATTTTCTCGTTACAATTCTCAGAATAAGATACCAATCCACCCTCATCCATTGATGGCAAACTTCCCTTCGGCACATAGAAATGCCGCATACCACGATATTTTGTAATTCCTAAGGAATAGTCAAATCCACTAACAAGAATCAAGAATCTCCAAACAACTCTCACCGGAAACATTTTCTTCTTATGTTCTCTCCTCTTGGATTTCAGAGATTTAACCAATATATAACGTAAGTAAGTAAGTAAAAAAAAAACTTCTCATTCGACTGTACAAATCCCTACCCCCATAAAAGTGACTTTCTTTTGCACGTTATTTCCCTTGAAATAAACCCTCAGTGGATTTCATCCAAACTTGATACAAATCAAGGTCCTTAGTTCGTCAGTGTAATATTCAAGCTTCCAGCTGAGCCAGTGTGTAGTGGCAGCATAACGTGGAAATATGACGACTCAAAACAGATGACGGTGCTCCCTCTATTGAATGCTTTTGCAAACTCATAGAAGTGATATACCATCATGTCATAACCTCAGCCGGTATTCAACTAGTCTCCATGAGTCCTTGCCTTCCGGGAGTATGTCGGTATATATGTTCGCTTTTGGGGGGGCGTGGGGGCTGAAAATGAGAAGGATGCTTTCTGGAAGGATTTTGCAGGAAAACATGCTCGCCTGCGTTACCCTCGATTATGTTACCATACATCTTACAACATGCCAATTTGTAACTCTACATGTTGGAAGATGGTCCTAGATTTCTATACTGAATGTTGACAGGCGTCTTATTCATGGAGCAAAAGCATACATGTATGTATAAAAGCGTATGCCATTGGAGATTCCAGTGCTTGTGGGTAGCTTCTGGTCATATGTGAGATGTTTAGAAAGGAAATGAGTGCACATGATGAGAAATTCAGGAGAAACCAATTTCTTTACTATATATAAAATATTGCAATAGATTCGTTTGAAGTGAAACTCATGAAGCCTTGTCGATGATGGTTATTGCAAAGGACAGTGACACCTAGAATTAATTGAGAAGGCACTAAATTCAAAAACATGGCGAGGTTACTAAGGTTATATTATGTAAGAAGTTGCCTCGCTGATCACTCTTTTATTTATTAACTGCGTGAAAGATGGGGTAGTGGTACTGATCACCACTTGTTAAAGACAATACCACGTCTTGCCAAGCAGTCCCCCAACTAAGTACTAACCATGCCCAATGCTGCTTGACCTGCGCAGTGGAATATGATTCGGTCTACTGAGTACGCTAATGGCAACTTTTACCGTCATAATTGCCCGTTTTCTTCGTCCTAGACCCAACCCACTACACCGGAGTGCTTATGGTGGATTTCTCTAAGTCAGATGAAGCGGAACCCAATTGAGCCTGTATATTGCTACAGTCGGTAATATGCGGTCATGCAAAAGCAGCCCATTCTTTGGTTTGATAGCAACACTATTAAGCTTGGTTTTATGCCACCACTTTTGGCTGTATTTACCACAAATAGTTCCAAGAGCTCTGCGACAGGCTGGCGTCGTGGCTTGCGTCTTGCGTATTAGATAGCTCACCAGCTCCAGTGGAATTTGTCTTCTAAAGTTGTTTCTCAGTATTTGGCTTGTAGAACCATAAAGTTTTACCTGTAACACTATCACCGCACCGCACCGACTCTTGCTTAAATGGAATATAATTCTTATCGCTATGATGGAAAACTTTTCGAGACTGCACAACACCCCATCCAGTATAAAAGCCCACCCAAAATACCCTAACTTCAAAGTTCCCAATAGATCCCAATCAATATCCGTCACTGCAAAGTTCAACTAGTTCCGCACAGGTAGCGCACTCCTTCAACCCTAGACACAAACCCCAAAAAGCTTCCCAAAGCACAAATCGAAAAGCTTCAGCAAGACACAAACGATATCTACCGGCACCGGAACGCTGTTGCTGTACTACTAATCACCGTGTTCTTTTTTAAGTATGAGGTCAGTAACCCATATGGTTGGGCACCGGGACCAGTTTGGGCCTAATGTGCACATACCCCGCTAATCGAAGAGAGCATTTACCCTTCTGACGAAGGTGTGTATTTCTTTGTAGAGGTCCCGCCAAAAGAGTTGATGCCGAGAAAGTCGTGTTTTCCATGCGCAGTAGAATCCCCGCATGCCGTTCCCGTCCCTTAGCCTAGTCGCAACAAATTTCGAAGGGGAAATTTGAAAATACATAAGCGCATTTCTTATCAATATGTGCGCAATTTTTATTTGTGTGCAGCTTTAATTTCCCCAGCTGCGCGCTCCGGCATCAACTCTTTTGGCGGGACCTCTATGAAGAATAGCGACCCTGAGCGGTTATCAGAATCTCTCTGATAATAATTCTTCTTCTAAGCCTGATCAGAGCAAGAAATTCACAGAGAAAATGCGTCAAAGTCTCCCCGTGCAGAGTCCGCAGAATTTGTGGAGATGATACCGTGCGGCATTAAGCCACTCCAGTACGTTCCGGAGAGTGATGACGTAAAGGCGGATCGGGTCCCGTCGGCGGAAGAAAGGCGACAGTCGGGAATGCAAGAATTATCACGGAATTAGGCTCTTCGATCGTCGGCAAAATATTAACGAAAATCATACAATCGAGGCTACAGAAATATCGAGAGCAAACGAGCCGAAACGAACAATCGGGATTTGGACATCATCGAGGATGCATTGATCACATATTCGCTCTCCGTCAGCCAATGGAAGAAAGAATTCGTTGCGGCAAACGAACTGTCGTCGTTTTCATCGATTTCAAATCCTCTTTTGATTGCATCGATTGGAACTGCTTGTGGAGAGTATTGGAAACCGAACACGTGCCATTGCAAATCATCCAGCATCACCAAGCGTCCTACGATGGCTCAACTAGCAGCGTTCGTATTCGAAGCGACTTACCCGAGGAGTTTCCCATTCAAACGGGTGTCCGACAGGGAGACTTCGCTTCACCACTTTTCTTCAAAGTTATGATGGACGCGATTATGCATGAGGCATTCGATGGACGACACGGAGTTCAATACGACGACAACAACTTCGTGGCAGACTTGATGTTTGCGGACGATAGCGCCGACTTCACCGACACGGATGCCAAAGTAAATAATGGAAAAAGTGGTCACGGCTCAAGCCGGACGTCAACAAGCTCGAGGTCTTCTAAATGCGAAGAGACCTTCCAAATGTGGCAAATTCTCGGTGTCTAACTCCGCGATCGTCTGCGAAACGAGACAGCTAGACCAAGATGCGATCAACAGACACTGATCTACAAACACAAACTGAAATACAAACACGTCGACTACGGTGGTTTGGTAATGGTTTCACGCTTGCCACGTCAACTTTTCTGGCGAGACCGTCCGGCAGACTGGAGAATTCAGGTGATGAACACCAAAGAAAACCTGGCTAAATATCGAAGGCGACTTAAAGAATCGACCGAGTCTCCAGACGTTGCCGAAAAATGTTGGGAATGGAAACGAATGGTAACTGGAGTTCGAGATCCAGCGGGACCGACAGCAGCATATCCGTTGCGGGGACGTCGCGCGCCAGGTAACGGATCAAAGAAGAAAGAAAAAGAATATGCACTCCTATGATGGCTCATTAAGACAATAGTGGCGCACAAAGTCCCATCACCACTGATGATTTCTAACTATAGAGGCTCCAGCACAGATAAACGAGTTGGAGTCGAGGTAGTACCTAATAAAGGAAAGCCGGGGTTGCTGGCTGAAGGAGGAACCTTCAAATCTTAAAGTATCACAGGCGTTGGTATGCTAGTTTGGCAACGGGAATATATGGTCGTTCCGTCGCTAGATTCACAACGTGGGTTTCAACAGAATAAAGGTCGGTGCAGGTTTTGTTAGAGATAAGACAACATTTCGTTTTGAACGAACGACGATTCTTGCGGCCCCCATCCACAATGAATTCCATATCCGAGGTGATTGAATTGGACATCAGTAATGGTATTAGTTTACAGTATTGACTTTCACAACAGACAAATATAATTTATTCAATTATAAAACAACTAAGTGAACTAAATTTGAAAAACTAAATACTAATTAAAAAGCTTTTTTAGTAATCCCCCACTTATTTAACAAATTTCCCACATTAACATATTCAAATATATTTAAAAACAAACAAATCAACCACAATTATTAATTATCATCAAATTTCATGCCCTAAATTAAATTCAAATTGTGTATTTGTACCCTGGTCCCCCTCTGATCAGCCCGCACCCCCACCGACAACCACCAAATAGTCAATGTGTGATGGCTTGTAAAGTGAATGTCATATACGCTTGCCTGGGGCCTAGGGGGCCACTTAATATGGGGGAGGCCTAATGAAGAAATCAATACTATATATATTCTCCTTGTACACATTTAATGATTGATTTATTAGCAATGAGAATGACCTGCCAACATTAGTAATCAGTCACTTTGATTGATATCTTCGTTGCATGTTAAAATGCCATTAAATCGAACTAACAAAAAAAAAATATATATGTGATATTCTTTTTTCTTTGAACACCTCCACACATCTTTCGACTCGCTTTATTCTTCAAGTTAAATACTTTCATATTATTCTCTTCCGTAGTTAACAGCTTTCACATATTGATATTGACGGGAAATATCCACGAATTATAGTTGTTAAGTATAAACGAATTCAGTAATTCATATCCTTGTAATTGTTGCCTGTCAAAAAACCCGGCTGAATGTTTGGTTTGTTTGGTCTATGTCAATGTTTCAGTAGTTGATTGAATATAAAGTAGTTGGAGAGTTGTCTCAGATTCTGTTGTTTTGGGTGTTTTTCTTATTCAAACTAAAAAACATTGTAATTATTTAGTTTCATACTTGTTTTCTGCTTTCAGATGATTATCTTAAAACTTCTCTCGGGAATCAAGGCATCTGTTAGAGCTGCCATATGAGATACCATGTGCTGAGGTAGATCTTATAGTCAACAAAAAGAACGAAACCTACTATGATCGGACTTAACACTCTTCGCGCTCGAGGCAGAACGTAAGTATAATAAACTTTCCGGCATCTATCATAAAGGGTAGACCTGTTATGGTTCGATTGTGTAGGCCAAGCAGCATTAGACGTAGTTAGTACTTAGTCGGGGGACCGCTTAGTAAAACAACATTCGCTTTGGAAAGGTCGATTTCGAATTGTACATTCATATCTGTAAAAGAACCAGGCATACTTCGGAATGAATTTTTAGATTTTCATGCCTGTAGCGGGAGCGTACGTACCCGCGCGGCAAGCGTATTTGTTCACCGTGCGTCCTACTTTCGGGCGCGTATATACTTTTAAAAAAATAGAAGTAAAGAAAGTAATCTTTTATGCACTGAGATTGAGATCGAATTACCGCCTCAAGAATAACGGTTCTCTCTAGAATACCACATGGTGCGGTCTTATGGTACATGAAAGGCCCCACAAGACATCGGTAGGGGTACCGAATTTTGAGGCGAAAGTCTCAGGTTTCATAGAGGGACCAACTTGTCCACCTTAGCTAGTCCTATATGATAGTGCAGCAGCAATAAGAAGGCTTAAGTAACGAGGGAGTAAATCGAAATTAGTTCGGAACTGCTTGATGGATAGAGAGAGTCAGCATTTTGTAGGTCACGGCCAATCTGGTCTTTGAAGGCAATGAATAAGTGCATTCCATATTTCGACATGGCTCTGGCCCTGGTTGGTCCGAAACTGATCAGATTCTGATGGAATACACTGAACACAGGAGTTCCACGCTTAATGGGCCTTTCCACATTAATATTCTTGCAGCAGTATTCAAACCCGTTTTTTTTAGGAAAGAGGTAAGATAATCAAGGAGAGTTCTCTACAAAAAGTGATGAACTTGGAGAGAAATGTGCAGCACATTTTAAACCTCCCAGTAGGAAAGTGAACTAGTTCTAAGACTTGTAGAATAACTACTTTCTAAGGGAGGAGTAGTAATTCCCAGTCGGGTACATTTTATATGAAAACATGCCATTATTTTTGTACAGCGTTATCCTACGATGAAGATCCCCCTTTTCATTATTTCGAAATACTTCAAAAGCTAATTCAACTTGAACTACTTGGAGAACTAATTCAATTTGAAGTTCTTGGAGAACTAATTAATTTAAAGTTTTTGGAGGACTAATTATTTTTGCACTAACTGGAGAACTAATTCTTTTTCAACAAACTGGAGAACTAATTCATTTTGAACTACTTCGAGAACTAATTTATTTTTAAGTTCTTGGAGAAATAAGTCATTTTGAGCTAACTGGAGAATTAATTCTTTTGGATCTAAGTGGAGAGCTAATTCATTTTGAACTAAGGAGAGAACTAATTCATTTTGAACGAGAACTAATTCATTTTAACGTTCTTGGAGGACTAGTTCATTTTGAACTACTTCAAGAACTAATTTATTTTGAAGTTCTTAGAGAACTAAGTCATTTTGAACTAACTGGAGAACTAATTCTTTCTGAACTAAGTGGAGAACTAATTCATTTTGAACTAAGTAGAGAACTAATTCTTTTTTAAATTACTGGAGAACTAATTCATTTTGAACTAATTGATTTTTAAGTTCTTGGAGGACTTAGCCAATTTGGACTAACTGGAGAACTAATTCTTTTTGAACTTACTGGAGAAGTCATTCTTTTTTAACTAACTGGAGAACTAATTCACTTTGAAATACTTCGAGAACTAATTTATTTTGAACTTCTTGGAGAACTAAGAATACTAGCCAAATCTGCGAAACTTTAAACGCTTTAATCTTGAGGCGGATTGCAATTTTTCAAGAGAATTACAATGTCAGACAAGTTGACGTTCATAAGAGGGAAATATCCCACCTGCAAAAAAGTCGTCATATGGTGCTCTTTGCCATTGTCCCATCAGAGCGAGTAGCAGATGCTCGACGCTACCTTTGTGGACTAACCAAATCCGAGTGACAAATAGGCTTAGAACCAAGACCGAGGAAGGGAGAAGTTACGACAGGCTTAGATCAAATCCGGGTTGTAGAGTCGGTTACGTAAGTAAGTAAAATTAATGGCGACGCAATCATCTTCCTAAATTGAATATAATATCCTCATTTCGTTTCCATTTAAGGCCCTAACGAACAAATTTCCACATGCCCTGAATATCACAACAAATCGTGGCTCTAAAAAAGAATTCCATAGGATAAAAAGGACTTTCTCCAACAATAAAATCTGTTTACATTATCATTATGAGAATCGCTTTTATCTTCGTAATAGTAATATTCTAACAATAAAAATAAATAAAATAAAAAGAAAACTTTACACTTGAGAAACAATGAGACATCTCAAAATCAACTCCCACAACGACTGGCAATAACGACCGCAAAACTGGATATACATAAATAAAGTACATTGCCATCAGTTGAATCCACAAAGCTTTAAATTCGACAGTGTGTACTACCCCCCGTCTTGGTGGAGCTCTCTAGACGGAAGCCACGGGGGAAATAACATCAAGGAAATCTCTTATGAAGCAAATAAAAAGTTCGAGGCGTTGTTGGCTCCAATAACTCTAAACATATCGTGGAAAGCCACAACAACAACAACAACAGCAACAAAAAATAAGCAACAATAAAGGAAAAGAACAATAAAAACCGATTGAAATTGAATAAACTGG
The DNA here is from genome assembly GCA_949987705.1 of Thereva unica. Lineage (NCBI taxonomy): Eukaryota > Metazoa > Arthropoda > Insecta > Diptera > Therevidae > Thereva > Thereva unica. Next base: position 88,102,164 of record OX465285.1, read on the forward strand.
ATGGAGGGGTAGATTGCGAAGATCCTGAGCCAGGATAGTCTAACACGGTTCGAAAGGTAGTCCCAAGCCACTGAATGAATTTGTAAGAAGCTCAGCCAACCATCAACGCCTTCCAATTCCCACATGAGATTTGATGGATACGTACTATCAAATTGCAGGTTCATTCAGGCATTAATATGTCTGTGAGTTTGGGATTTAGTTTGACATTTGCTGGATGGTTGGGTTAAAGCTCCCTTCAATGTCAGATGATAGGCACTGGCAGGGCTCTGGATACATGGGAGTAACCAGTGCCAGTACACAGCGACTGTGTGTGTGGCCCGACAAACACTGAACTGAACGCCAAGGATATTCTTCCTTCTGGCTACAATGGAACTACAAGGCGATTGGATTTCTGTTGAGGCTTAGTGCACAGAGATACTGGCTGGCTAGCCCCAAGAGAGTGTATATCTATATAATGGTTATCAATGAATATGTGGGGCAACCTAACATACATTGGCGAAGCAAAACCAGAACTGCCGGCCAGCAGCAAGGAGTGAAGCCTCTTAAGCTCTGACAGGATTAACGGAAATATTGCAGGAACTTTAATTAGACTCGTCTGATTAAATTGTTCAAATTAATTAGCTGCATTCATTAGTACTTATATATAAAGCACAAAGAAGGCCCAACATCAATTAAATAAGTGCCCACTCATCGCATTAGCATGATCTAAAGTCCCACTTGGAATCCAACTAGAAGTAATCAACACGTGATGATGTATGACCTTCGAGTGCTGCTGATTAGAAAATTATAGATAAAAGGATATAGCTTATTGTATTTAGCATAATCCTATGAAGAGTTATGCTGAAAATAATATCATCCATCGACCAAACTACTCTACCTATAGTATAGAAGTCCCTTACTGCTTTGCTAGAACTACTACATAAGCTACAGAATCTGTTAATAACTCGCAGAACTTATAAAAGCATCCACCTTTAAATCCCTGCACGCAATTAATTTTCCCATTAGTCAAATACACATCAACCGACTATAGCATTATCCCCATGAACATATACGATAATCCTAAAAATATTTTTAAAAAAAATTCCACGAATTTCCTTAAAAGACTCGTTTGAAAATTTTGAAACATTAATTAAATTCCTGAAATTTGAACTCACAATTCCAGGAATTTTAAATTAAAAGCTCATTTTTTAACATTAAATGCTTTTCTGTTGTCACTAACAATAAATTCTGTGAAATTTTTTTATATAAAAATTGAGTGCAACAATATTCTTAGAACCAACATAATCAACATTTTGTAGAATTTTATTTTAATGGCAAACATCCTTCCCTATGGAACCGCACACATCCTTCCCTATGGATCACGCAGGCAAAGAGCAGCAATCTCCTAGAATTGTTTAAACTAATTTAAATATAAAGTTTCTTGTTCTACAATTCCATGTACATATTTTATGTAGAAAAAAAATTGCAGTACCTACGGTTCATGGACTTATCTTAAATAAACCTTATGGGTCGGACAATTCCGTATTTACCTAGTCATTTCAAAGAAATTTGGAATAAAACAGCATGTCAATTACTATTGTACGAAAATTCTAAGTTTTTTGTATAATTCCGCATTTCTACATCAGTAGGTATTGAGTCCATTTAGCCTGGGAACCAGTTGACAGGCATGCGTGACGGACAGCCATAGTGAACAGTGTAAATCTGATTACTGGCCCACAGCTGAAATTATCCCACTCGGCTTATTTCGTACCCCTTTTCATGGACACTACGCTCAAGAAATTCGTTTGCAAAAAGAACGACTAGAATGGGAACTGTCTTTCGCTGGTCAGCATTAGGTGCAAAAGCTCTGTACACTTTATTACCCTCCTAACTTCTAACTTAGATCACTTCTAGCTAAGTTTATTACTACTAGCCGTGCTCCATGACAACACCAACTATATGACAGGCTGATAGCACAAAAGGCAATTTGTGGACTCACTACCTTACACACTCGAAATTCCCCGCCATAAGTGTCTTGAAACTTCAGATTTCATTGAACTGTGGCCGAATACATTCAAGGCACATATACGTGTATCGTTATGCTCATCGGTATCCCAAACATTCCAATTTTCCCCGTTTACTCAAAAGAAAAGCTGTAACACCAAAACATGAGAGTAGGTAGTAGGACGCTTTAGCATGGGAACCAATGTGGAGAAAGTCTAAGCTTAGATAAAACCCTTTATACTACCAGCCCGTCATGTCGTTTATGTCTAGTAGTAAGCTTAGCTCGAAGATATAAAAAGGATATGCTAGGTTAAGGGGGCTCTGGAGAATGCATGGAGAGGAGATAGCGAAACTCGCGTTTGAGCTGTTGGATGTTGTATGAGGTGCAAGTATTTGATTAATTACTCATGAGTAGAATAGAAAGAAAATTACTCAATGAGTACTTTTTACTCGTTTAAAATCACTCGATTCCTTGAGAATCGATGTGTACTTTTTGGACATTCCTGCGAACTATCTTAGCGTATGTACTTTTTGATTTTCACAGATTACAAATACTTATTGTAACGGTCAGTTTATGTAACGGTCAGTTTTGCCTAAATATCTACTTGACAAAAAAATTACTGTAGGGAAGAAAATTGAGTAGTTGGTTCGAAAACAAACAGTAGGCGGGGAGAAATAAAACAAAAAGAGGAACGAAAAATTTATTAGTCAGTCTGGGAAAAAAATCTGAATTATGAAGGAAGTTTTATCGGCGAGTTTGTTTTTTGGAAAAATCGGTGTTTTTAGTCTAAGTCGAGGAAACAAATAATTAAATTCCTCCGTAAATTGTTACCGGAACATCGAAGTATAGCAGCAAATACGCGATAATTCGGGAAAAAGCCAGTTTTTAGTTTGGCTGTCTTAGATGGTGTGCAGCAGATTGAAGCCCCTAGCAAATGTCAAAATCCAGTCATCACGAAACCCCAGACAATCACATCAAGTAGAAAAAAGTCAAACCTGGAAAAATCTTCAGTTTTAGGATTTTTTTGAATCATCTTTAATCGAAGTGGTCGTGTGTAATTTGCACGAAAGAAAATCCTGTTGGATAGAAGAGACCGGGAAATCAAAGTGGTATCTGTCAATAGTGAAGATTTAAATATTGTGAAGTAATACCGGCTAAGCTGACCAGAAGGTACGTGGGTCGCAGTTGCGACAATCAAACTCGGACGACGCGTCGCGACGCAGAAAGGCCAGCGCAGAAATTCGTGAACTTCTATCAGGTGACCCTAGGTTAATTCGTATTTTTTTGGGGTGCATTGCACAAAGTTTCAGATAAAATTCCACGCGAAAAAACCGTTCGGACTTGGCTGAAGAAAAAAAGATTGAGACAGGTCGTATCAGTTTGTTTCATTCGAGGATGCTAGAAGGAATTGAGATTGAGTGTTGAACGAGATGAGAGTATAGCGAAATATCAAATTTCACCTGATGTATTTCCGCGGATTAAAGTATACAAAAATTTCACGAGAGTGTACTGATTAGATAAAGCGCATATACTCGAACGGGTGCAGGGCTTACCCTTAGCCTAGAGGGAAGAAACAAAATTCTAACATACACATACTACAGAAAATAAAATATTCATTTATGCTTTCATTTAGTAATTTAATGTATCCAATAATTTTTGGTGCAGTTAGCATTATATTTAATATTATTATTGTTTGTACATTTGTTTGCTCCTTAGTGGAGATATTTTTTTTCCTTCTTGTGTTTTACAGGTACTTGTACACGGAATTGATAAATGTAACATCGTCTGTACAAAAGCGACATAGGGGTACCCGTACGGCACTTTTCTTTTTTTCAATAACTTCCGTCGAGAATAATTGTACAATTCTAGTTAAATATAGATTACGTTGAGAATTGTTGATGGTAGTATCTGCTACTATTAGTCTTGGCGTGTTAATGACTATTGAATTTCTTCATTAAATTGTTATAATCTTGTGCGTTCTTGACCTGTAAAAAACAGGAATGTTAATTGGTTTGTTAAATGGTTGTGATATAAATATAATGTCCGTGTATTAGATTTCTTTTTTTGTGGAATGGTTGGGGCGGGTGATATTTCTTTTCAGGATGTCCTAGATAGTGACTGTCCCTGAAGCTGATAGTCTTCGATACTATGAGCTGTCAGGGAAACAGTTAGCCATGACGAGGCTCAGGTGATGTCCGGCGAAGGATGGAGGTGGAATTCAAGATTTTTCATAGTCACAGGTAAGTGGTGAACCAACCGCGGTAAGGCCCGGCCACACACCCCACGACCCCTCCGGCGAGCTAGATGACTCCGTGTGGCCGGCGTAGGAGTTCCGGAATTTAGTTTCCGTTCTTATGTATGGTGTTGGCTCCTTGGTCATGCTTTTCCGGGCTTATGGCTAAGGGGGCAATACCTCGCATAAGTGGCGCCCAATAAATAGTCGCGCCATTATGCTGTTACATTATGTAACTTATATCGTGAGTAAAAGCACGCATAGTGGACAAATGCGGTTGCCACACACTATGCACCATCCCGTTACAGGCAAGAAGTTCTAAAAATGAGCCGGCCAGGGGCATGCACGCTTCTGTTACAAATATGAATATATTCGTAATCGACCATTCCAAACGCAAGGTTGCTTTACCGAGCGGTCCCCCAACTAAGTACTCATCACGTCCAATGCTGCTTGACCTACGCAATCGAACGAGAACCGGTCTACTGAATAAGCTTTTAATGGCACCATTTATCTTTTAAAGCCCTAATTTTGCTCCCTTCAGTGTAAAACACTGTGAGCGTACCGTATACCGACTATTCCGTTCATGCCTGTATAGAAATAGAATTGTTAGTCAGCCATATTGTTCTTGTTGCGGGTGCCAGACAGGCGTTTCGATACTGTACGTATCTGTAGCAAGCTAAGAATGGACGAGTCTTATTTTTATTCACGTGTATCTTGGCTATTTCGGGTTTTGGCGTTGTGCGTGCCTGCTTCAGACTAAGAACGGGGAGTCTGATTTTTACCCGGTATGGGATATAAATTCAAATCTATAAAAGTCCATTGATATCCTAAACGCAAACTGGAGCTCCATTATCGCACCGAAATTTGTAAGCATTTCTCTCTGTCTGGAATCCACATTCGTGCAACCTCCAATTTGCATTTTTTTCTGACAAGAGCTTAGGGTACTGATATGAGTAAAAGTACTCGGTACCCCTTCCATGTATCCGCTACTGGTTCCCACGTTCAATTGACCTAATACCTACTGAGCTATTAATACTTCGGCTGTGAGGTCGGACACAATATCCATGTGAACGGCTCAAGTGACGAAGCAAACGAAAATGCCACGTAGGGTTTGTAAGGTGCTTTGTGTCGTATGCGATGAGCAGTCATGATGGGTTCACAAAAATCTATTCTGCTGAACGGAACGGTGAACGGTAACAGGCATTAGCTGGCTATATGTAAGGAGCTCATTATTTGAAATTACGATCTTGATAGTACGATCGTAAACCGATAGTCCACTGGTGCGCTGCTAGTTTCAACAGCTCCACGGTCGTCGTCCTACTTACACAAAGCACTAATTGAATTTTACGTTCACAATATAAATTGGCTGAACTACTGAAATGGAACCAATTTTTCTGACTTCGCTCTCAGAAACTCGGACAATTGTCCAGGAAGTGGCAACTTCCCATATTCATATTCTGCTCCCAGAATTCGGATGTCATTGTGATCCTTCAATTGATTTTTGAAATAACAACAATTGACTTCTAACTTTGAGCTATTGTCCTCTTGCTCTTCTTCTTCTTCTTCGCAGCCCAATTTGAGCCTTGGCCTCCATCAGCTTCTTCCTCCAGACGTTTTTCTGATCCATAGCTTGTCTCCAGTTTCTTGTATTGAGCAGTTTTGCTGCATCGGACTTAATATTGAGGTATTGACTCGTCCCATTTTACTTTCAGCAACTATATCTCTATGTTGTCTATGATCTCGATCTGTTGATCGTCACGAAGCATCTCAACTAGGCATCATCCACTCAGCATCACGTACTCTATTTGGTGTCTGCATTAAAACAAAAGCATGGATTCTCACAAATCACAAAAAAATGTTTTAATTAAAATTTCCAACCCTATGCATCCTATTAATTTCGACTTAAAGCTTCCAACTAAGTGAAAATCGGAAACTTTCGATTGGCACGTATCCAAATATTGCGAAACTGTTCACTCAATCGCATTCAAATTTAACAATCCTGTTTCCGAACTGAAAGTCCTTACGATTACGACTCCTTCTCTTTAGCTGTAACAAAAAAACAAATTCGATGTCTGTAAACAAATTTTTTTTCACTAAAAAGCTTACGGCAAACAATAAGAAGCCCTTCAACCCTTTTAACTAAAATAATAAAGAAGCCAAGCGATCGGTGAAAAGTTTCCTATTAAAACGTCACTTCAAAGTGGCATCATTTCTTCAAAAACTAGGATCAAGTGCAAAAATAAAACTCTTCACAGGCTGCTATGTGCTATAGGTACCATGATCTAGCGATAGGAGAGCCAAGGCTAAAGTTTCAAAAGGCATTCCTTTAAGGCGCAAATTCCGACCTGTATATTATGGGGCCAGTGCAGACGCAGGAGAGTGAGTGGCGGTACACATTCGAAATTCCTCAGAGTTCAGAGTTATCAAAGTTCGAAGTACTATGAAAGAACGAAAATCCTGGATAGAAACAAAAACGGGCAAACGCCAACAACAGCCTGGCCCCCCAGTTCCAGAGAGGAGGAGGAGACAAGGACCCAAAACCATGGGTAGAATGGATACTGTGCTGGGGTGACAAGGAGCTGTTCTAGCATTTGCCGAATGCTAAGCTAGCAGAAAAAAACGAACTGTCTCGGATAAAGTTCCCGTGTCAGAAAAGATCACAAAATGGATAAACTTTGGCTTAGCTTTTAACTTGTGTGCACCCTCCTCGAAGTCTTTAGTCCTCGTGAAACAAAAAGTTGTAAATTAAGCCAACTCCGCCACCCACCCGGTTTATTTGCCTCCTTGAAGATAAAAGCGCAGGAGACGACTACGACGACGAGTCCCAGTTCTGCGGAGATTTTTTTCCTGTTTTTCTTGCGTTTATTTTTCAGTTCCTTATTCCCCACTACTCACTCAACGGGCCCAGGCAGAGGACCTCTTGTACCTCCGTTCCCGTCTGCTAATGTCGCTTGATGGTGTTGGATAAGTAAAACGAATTTTCAGGACATTTTTAGCAGCGAAGGATAACGAGCAATGCATTAAGCTTATAGCGCACCTACGTGGGTAGCATCGCGGAAGTAATTAGATTTTGATATTGTGTGAACTTGAGGCGTACTTTTTTTTTCCGGGGAGAGATTTTTTTTCTGAGAAAATTATTTTGATGTGAGCTTACCCGAGGATATAGAGGCGGAATCCTTTTGAGTCTTTGAGGTACGATATTAAATAATACTCGCACGACGAACATACACAACAAAGCTCACCCCCAAATCCCCCCTCCCGGAGGATTTCAATTTGATGTGCGCGATATTAAAACTCGTTGAAAGTTAAATTGCAATATAATTTGAGAAATGTGCGGTCTGACCTGGGCGTAAACTCTTTTTGAATAAGGTTTTTAGCAGAAATTCGATTATAGTGAAGTCTAGCGATTGCATTATGCTTATTTGTTGTTGCAAAAATTACAGTTTGACGACTAGAAAAAAAGAATTGTCCAGTTTTAGCTAAAAAAGACATTTGTGTCGTCGATATTTTCTATCCACAATCAATGAATCAGAATAGACAGAACTGCTGCTCACCAATGTTACAAACATCCCATATTTGAACCAACCTGCAAATAATGGTCTAGCACTGACGCAATACACTTAGCTAAGTACTTGGATCTCATTTTGGATAGCTTTCGATATGAGGATCAAAGCTCTCTGTAAGAAGTGGGCTTCAAGCCACACAGGAATGTTTATACCAGTTCTGACTAATTTTGCCATTAAGTCCTTTTGCCCATTTTTACAATGTGTTATAATCCAAGATGCCATGTTTATATGTATGTAAATATTACCTATTACCCCGCTCACTGAAATGCCCACTTGTTCCCAGGTGCGAGTGACCCAGTACCCACTTTTTTAAATTAGTTCAAACACAAACATTTCATGATTAGAAGTAACAAAACTTTTGTTAAGACCCTTATTAAAAGCGCAAAATTAAAGAACCGCTCTGCTGTTATGAGATAGATGCATGTTGCAGGATGGAGAAGAAATATGCAAAACAACAATATATCATAGGGAATCGTAGAAAGGCTATCATGACAGAGAATGTCAACTTAAAGCCTGTTTTTTTGTCAGATTACCACCAGAGAGAAATGCGAAAACTGCTAAGCAGACAAGAACTATTACACAGATAGCTCCAAAACATAGTCGGGTGTAACCAAAGGAGTTTTTTCTTCCTCGCAAAGTTTCCAAAAATACTATCGCCTGCCTCATTTTACCAGTGTATTCAAGCTGGTAAGATAATAGGGGTGCGACAGCAAGGAAGACCCAACTTCCGCTGGAATAATGGCGTAGACCAGCACGGGACCAGTGAAGAGAAACATTGCGAACGGCCTGGACTGGATTGCGTTTGTTGAGATTCAAGCCGGAATAGCAGGAAATCTTTAAAGTTGGTTTTGGATGATTTCAACGTTCACAATGTAAATTGGCTAAATTACTCAAATGGGACCAATATTCCTGACTCCTTTGATGTAAAGTTAGTTCTTATCCGTATTCTGCTCAACTGAATCAGTTCTTAAAAAACAATCTCACAGTAAGGGAGAGCCTCGTTGGGGCTTATTCGGTTCTTCCAAGCTACTGACTGGGATTTGTGTTTCCGCAGATCCAACGCAAGCTCTGTCGCTCTATGTGATACCATGAACGGCCAAGTTAGGAGTATACTCCAGAAGCGGAACAAACCGTCTGCCCTCCGAACGAAGACTAGAAGGCCTTTAGTGACAGAACTTGATCGGGGCTCGTTCTTCTTCTAAGCCTGATCTTTTTGCCTTTCTTGCAGAGTTGGAACTCTGTCTCTTCTGCGGTGATACCGTAGTCATACATTCCCGATCAGATATCCCACAAACAGCCTAATGTTATAATATATCCCCAATTGAAGCGGGCTCTAAAGCGACAGGCAAAATTGTGGAGAATAATGGAAAAGAGGTAACTGCTCATTTAATCTTGTACCAGTCGAAGATGTTATCAGAAAGCCACGAGAATAACGGTTCTATGACTTACCTAACATCCCGGGAATACATATGAGCAGGCACCTCAAGGTTCAGGGATTTCGAGAGGTTAGAGAAGGCTCAATTCTGCGAAGGCTCACTTCGTTCACTCACACTTTTGAGAAGGGTCACTTCGTTGGAGGAGCTTTTGAGTCTAGTTTCCTGTGGTAGAGTCTGCAGTCTTTTACAATGCAGGTAGTCGAACAATTCGACTGTGGAGTAATCTTCTTCAATTAGGATTGCCGAGTTTGTATAACAGCCTTTAGTACACGTATATCCTCATCTACTAAAGTACGGCCGAAACCCTAACCAATCCTATCCTATTCGCTTTTATTCTTCAAATCAAATTACCTCTAGACATTGCACCATTGACCTTGGTCCGCCATATAATCTTACTGATCCTGTAGCTAAAATATGATTCAGAATGGATGGTCGGTTCTTGATTCCCAAATAGACCTAAAGTCGCACGGTGTAGCCTAGATCGAAACAGGTTTTAGGCTACTGGATACTAGGGATACGGGTTCGGTACTCGATTCTTTTCTCATATGCGTAGTTGGCTTTCGATTCTACTCCATATCAGTACTCGAAACTTTCGACCGTGTCCTTTTACTCATTTCATTGCTTATAGGATCGAATCGAGTATCGAGTACAATTTACAAGTGAGAGTTCAGAGTTTAAGACCGTTTACATTTCAAACGCAAAGTTAAGACGCAAAGTGAAATTGTTTTATCTCATAGAAAGTTGTATGCTTCGCTCTCTATTCACCAACGTAGAATCCACGTTTATCGTAACAGAGAGAAAAGCATTCAAATTGCTGTGCGATAAAGGGAGGTCCAAGTTGCGTTTTCACTTTGCGTTTGGGATGTAAATGGGCTTTATAGGCTTTATATTCCCTCTGATCTGGGGCCCGGGGCAATTCGTCCCAGTTGCCCGCCCCCATTAAGGCGGGTTGGCCTTGACCTGTACGAACAACATGACGGACTGCAAGTATGTTACAATTGGCTCTATTGGCCATTACAACATAAAGTCGTTAAATTTGGACCTAGAGATATTTTTTTTTATGTGAAAGACTAGAGTCTCAGGAAAGGCCCTTTAATACTGTTGACAATCTATTTTATTCGTATAGAGTGCAATGTCGAACAGCAGCTCTAGTCGGGGAGGAAGGAACCGCCACAACCTTCCCGCGATGTTTTCAGTCCACCTACTCCCAACCATTACTATCGCGACTCTGACATCGGGGCATCGAGAAACAACTCGCTGGAGTGTTATGCCTCCTGAAACGAGTTGAGTCTCATCAACCAACCGATGACATGCGCTTTGGTGGAGCGGGAAGGGCTAAGGAAAGCTATGACACGAGGAATCAGGAATGTAAAGAGGGAAGAAGAAAGAAGGAAAGCTATGTAGGTGGGAAAGTGGAAAAGGCGAAAGACCGCGGGGCTGGCCGGGATTCGAACCCGGGACCTCTGGGATAGCAGTCAGGCGCCTTACCCCTAGACTACCGAGGCCCCCTAGAGATTACAAAGTGGCAATTGAACCGTAACCAAAGAACTAGTTCTCGAACTTGTCGTAACAGCTCCGCCTTCGCTTAGAAGAATTTCACATGCAAGTACTATACCATCTTGAATACTGATCGTGGTCAATAGGTCAAGCATTGAGGAGGACCAGTACACACATCTTCTCTTGAGCCAAACAAAAACAAGTTGGTTGGTTTTGTAAGTAATAATTAATTCTCTCCTTCCACTTACAATATCCCGAGGAGTTCCCTCTGTGGATTGTAATCACATTGAAAAAAGATTTCAAATCTTATCATAGGTACCCAAAGCCCTAAAATAGCACTAGCAGTGCCACAAAATAAGTCGCGGTTGATGCAATTTACTATTCGTTGTCTTTCCATTAAACATTCATGCTCAACGGTAGAAACACGAAAAGTCTACGGTGTGTCTCTCTGCAATACTTGTGCCATGTCGCAAACGTAGTGGGATATTTACCCATCCAGCCGGATCATACCCTGTGTTCGTATATATACATCCCTTATCCTAGTTGTGGATTTGCATATAGAGAGCTCTTGAGGGTGTTGTAGTTGTTGGGCTGGTGTTGCTGCTGCTGGTTGCTGTTTTTTGATGAAAGAAGTGTTGACGCCGACAGTTGTCAAGTTACTTGCCGTCAGTGGTTTCCCTTTCTATCTATCTATCTTTTCAGAGATGCCAGCCAGACTGTCTTTTAGCATTCGGTTGTGGTGGCTGCAGGACGGTGTCAGCACAAAATTTTATCACAATTCTCTTAGGTGGAGGTGAAATATGTAAAATGTTGCCGAGTTGATGTTCTGTGAATTATGCAAGGTGAGCTCTATTTTCGGTGCTTCTGAAATTACCGCAGTGGTGACGACGACGGCGACGACAACGACAACGTCTGGATATATTGAAGAGGGAATTTTCGTCATACCTACTTCTCTCAACTAGGTAAAGGTATTTCAAGAGCCAGGTGACTCTCAGGCTAGGTAGGCTGCACACAAGGACATAAAGGCGAGAGAAACTGGAACAGGAATTCGAGACAAGGGGGTTTTTGTGTCTCAACGGTTGTTACCTCATTTGTTACGTATCCTGCTGGAGAAAAGCCCACTTAAAAGCTAATTTGCTAACGACTTTGAGTGCATTACTGCGACTGCTTTTAGCACCTTTCTGCACCCCCTCTATGTGTGGGGAGGAGAGCTGTAAATCAATTTGTGAGAACTGCTCGTACCCCCAGCCCACAGGCGCCGAGTGCCTTAAGTATAGCCTACGCCGCACAGCGCCGCCACCGTATAATTTTCCCATAACTTGAAAGCTTAATAACACTTTGGCTGGAGAGAGGCATTTAGCATTAAAATTAAAATAGGCGTCAGTCACGTATCCACTTTATTAAACTAATTTCCGCCCTCTCCTTCCTCGTTCATCCTTGAAGGATTTTATTTTTTTCATTCGTCCTTTTATCGTGCTACGGGCGCAATACACGTTCACTAAAAATGGGGTGTAAAATACTTCTTCTTTTTTTTTTGTTCATCATCATCTCCTTGTTCTTCTTCTTTGTTATCTCTATTTCGTCCTTTCTTGCTTGCGCTGGTATATAGCATGTCCCCCCATCTAGTATTCTCCTGACTTTCGCTCTTTGCAGCAGTCATAAATCCTTTTTTAATAAAATATGTATATGTGCACCCCTAGGGGGTAAGAAGTTGGATGTGCTTCTTTAGCTTCCCGTCCCTGGGAAGCTTCCCCTTAAGTGTCTTTGGTTGTACTCTGTTACTGCGGTAAGGGATGGGGAATCTGTCTTTATAAGTCACGGCGAAAAATGTCATTCATTTCACCCCTTTTTCGACTGGCTGTAATTAGACCCAACTCCCTTCATTTAGTGATACTAGCAAGTTTATAGCGTTGTTTGCTCCCGAAGCCCTTTTTTTGTACTAGAAGATATCACACCATCGCGACACCACCATGCACAGCCATCCAGACCCCCTTCAAGGATATTGTGTATATATATTTTTTGTTTTTTGTTTTTTTGGAAAAGAAGGAAGAAAGTTTTGGCGATGTAAATATATACTATATACCCGACAAAACTCTCCTTACAAGGAGCACCTCCATTCCTCCTGAGACGTGGCGACGAACGAAAGTAACATTTTATCTTTAAAGTTGCCGCGATTTTATAAATGGCTTTCATTAAACTTAATTTAAGGATCTGTGAATGGAATTTTATAAAAGGCTGAGCGATGGAGTAACACAGTCATCCTATAGACCGACTTACCGCAGATATCCGTCATTTATTTAGTGAGACATTTCGGATGGAGGAGGAAGGAAGCATCCTTACATATACATACATACATACCAGGCCAGGACAGAAGTGCCTTAAAATGTCCACAGGGAAGAGAGGAGAGAGAATTCTTCATGTTAACTGAGCTGAGAAATGGCCAATGAAAAATTGTAAATTTCTTTCTCTTTAGTTAATTTTCATTCAAGGGAGGATCGCTGGAAAATTGTATGTTAAGCCAGTTAGGGGCTGTTTGATGCGATTTTTTTTTGTTCTGTTGCTCTGTTTCATATTTAGGCGCGGAATTTTAGCTTGATCATTGATTTTAAGTCAATTTGGGAATCATTTTTTTTAAGGATTTTGTCACGTTTTTCTTAATTGAATTAAAAATAGCTGAGAATGGACATAGACAATTTGATTTGTGATGAATGGAAGTTCGCTTAGCCCGTTTACTTCCGTGTTCCTGATCGCCTGCACCCAGGGCCGGTGCTTGGGTTTTTTGCGCCCGGTGCACTTTGCCATATTGCCCCCCATAACCTGCTCATTTTTGGACTCAGTGAAGGACAATGGAAAAAGACCCAAACACTAGCTAATGGGTGAAATATTTTTCATAGTTTGCGCAAAATTTAAGATTGCACTATAATAATGCATATAAGATGAAAAAAGATTACATAAATAGGAAGTTTTCAACATCCAATCACCAAAATCCGCAGATTTTCTAAACCTTCGAATTCTTTCACGGAGTTTTTGAATCAACTTTTTGACAGCTGTGTGGTTGTTGTTGATTTTTGCCCCCCTTTTGCTAGGAAAAGAAGAGAAACGAAATGGCAGAAGGAATAATTAATATTAAAAGCAACGGCAACAAGCTAAAGCATTCTTAACGTATAGTTTGCTGGAAAAGTTGGCTCTTTTGAAAACCCATGCGATTATTCATCGAACTGACGATTACTGCCAATTTTTGTTGGTTGGGCCGTGTGAAACTGGCCATATTAATTTGTTAGACGGTAATACCACAGGCTTCACCACGTTTTTTCTTGCATGAGAAAATACAGGAATAAAAATTGGATAAATTTGTGTAATTTCTTGCACCCGTGAGAATACTTTTCAATTTTATATTTTTTTAGCAAAATTTTAAATTTTTTTAACTCTTACTTTCTGAAATTGCGCCCGGTGCAAGTGCATCATTCGCACCTACGAAAGCGCCGCCCCTGCCTGCACCAGCGAAAAAACTCAAACAGAACAATTTATTCTTAAACTAGTTGGGTTGTGGGTTTGACCCTATCGGTCCACTCGATTAAGCGGGAATCTATGACTCTACTGAATCCAGAAAAGGTAACTTCATGTGAACGAGTTCATTAAAGCGCCTGCGTCCCTAAGCCGAAGTTTTTTCATTGAAACAAAAACATAAAAAACGGCTGGACCGAATGCTATGAAATTTTGTACAGTTCGAGCTTCAATCAGCACCTCAACGTAGTCTACATCGTTTAACATTGCCTATATCATTTTTTGTCCACGCAGTATCGTGAAGGTACAAAAATTACGTACACTGTTCAAGCAAAAAGAAGGTACGACCGAATATTATGAAACTTTTCAAGACCTTAAAGAAGTCGGTGTTTGTTTTTGGTTCGCGCGATATAGTGCAGGTGAAAAAATCATGTTCTTTGTTTGAACAAAAAAAAAAAAAAGAAACGGCTCCACCAAGTTATGTGAAATTTTTTATCAAGTTATATATTCGTTATTGATACGCGTTGATTGGCACCTCAGTGAAGTCGATATCATATTTCGTGTTCGAGTGATATTGTACAGATACAAAAATAACTTACGTCGTTAAAAAAAAAAACGTCTCGACCGAATTTTATGAAGGATTTTTCAGATCATATTTTCGTTAATACCCCCCGAAACACATACTTCTTAATGGTTTGCCTGTGTACTCCTAATAAGAACTCTTTGATTCTTAAAACGCTTAAAGCGCGCACTTCAAAACGCCCAATGTGCACTTGGGCTAAGTTTCTTGTACAGCTCTTCGTACTGTTGTCCTGATATCCATCAGGATACTGCTTCTGCCGAAGATGGTTTCTCCCTTCGAACAGAATTTTTTTTTTTTTTTTTGTTTTTTCAAAATACTGTGTAGATGCCATAAGGATACACTTCTTATAATAAAGGAAATTCTACTGATCCGCAATAAATTTATCCGTTAACAAATGCATGTTATGATGTTTCATTCGGGTCATTGCGGCACCTCAAAACATTTTTTATGTACAACAAGCAAAAGAATCTTATCCTAACGAACATTCATTCCAATTAACATTGAAAAGGCGTCGATTTAGATTGGAATTCAGTCGTTAATGTAATAACTGAAATCTCTACTAATATTACAAATGCGAAAGTTACTCTGTCTGTCTGTCTGTTGCACTTTCACGCCTAAACCGCGGAACAGATTTTGATGAAATTTGGTACTGAAATTGATTAGACCTTGGAAAAGGTCTCAATCTAACAACTAACATCAAACTACAGCTGTTCAAAAAATCCGCTGGCAAGATAGAATCACTAATGAAGAGCTATGGCTTGGTGCCGGCCAAGAAAGGATAGACAAGTAAACTAGGCGAAGGAAATGGAATTGGATTGGCCATACCTTGCGACACGAAAACGAGAATCTAGCCAAACAGGCCCTTAACTAGAATCCGTAAGGATCCCATCGAGTCGGAAGACCGAGAACAATGAGGAGGAGAACCCTATTAGTAGAGGCCGCAACAACTAGAAGATCCTGGTCAGAGCTGAGAACTGTCGCACAAAACCGAGTTCGCTGGAGGGCAATTGTTTCCGCCCTATGTTCCTCCGCCATGAGGGATTAAAGGAGCGCAAAAAAAGAAGAGGAAGTTGTCGATCTGTTTTCTTTTGTTGGCGCGTGCACCGCGACTAAGGTTATTGCAAGAAATCTGGATTTAATTGTTAAGGTCGCGGTCCGATCGTCAATCAGGGTGAAGTTTATTACGCTGTTTATTAAGCACACGGAAACTTACCGCAAAGTTCCCTTTGGAGTCGTTATTGCCGCTGTAGAATATAGTAACGTTTCTGCGTTTTAGAAATCCTTTACCAGTTCACATTAGTTCTTGTAGTTCAACAATGTCTAATTCTATGTATGTCGTCTATCATTTCTGCCATGGCATTAGCTCATTATACATATATCTGAGATTCCACGTTGCGAACTTTGTGTCATCTGGCTTACGAATTTGAACCTGTGAATCTCCTTGGCATTCCTGACTTAGTGCTGACTTCAATGTTTTAATATTTTTATATTTGTTCGTTGACATTTCTTTATCTTCTTCGTTTGCGTACCCAAGTAATCAGTAGCGTATAATTCACTTCTTTTGTTGGTGCACTCGCTTTTTCATTTTAGAACCACCATTTCCAGTTACTGCAGCATCGAATCACGGACCCCTTGAGTGGTAGTTGGGTGGTTTACCTCTGGATTATTGTGGTCTCGTTTGGCGATATATTGTTAAACGGTAAAAAAATGGTTTCATCAGAAAATACAAAATTGTCGAAGTCTCCACTTACGTCCAAGGCTTTTTTAATCAATGGAAAAATGTGTTGCAGTGTTAAATAGTGTATGCTTTTTGTATTTTCAAGGCCGCCGCCAAGGTAACATCATGTAAAGAAAGGATTAATGTTTCGAATTAAAACATTAGACCAAAATCGCTGCCCAATTTTTTGAGCTATTCAGAGTGATTTTTGAGTGCTGACAAGTGGAATGTTTATCCTCCTCCCTCTGCCGCCGCTAACATCATGTAAAGAAAGGATAAATGTTTCGAATTAAAACATTAGACCAAAATCGCTGCACAATTTTTTGAGCTATTCAGAGTGATTTTTGAGTGCTGACAAGTGGAATGTTTATCCTCCTCCCTCTGCCGCCGCTAACATCATGTAAAGAAAGGATAAATGTTTCGAATTAAAACATTAGACCAAAATCGCTGCACAATTTTTTGAGCTATTCAGAGTGATTTTTGAGTGCTGACAAGTGGAATGTTTATCCTCCTCCCTCTGCCGCCGCTAACATCATGTAAAGAAAGGATAAATGTTTCGAATTAAAACATTAGACCAAAATCGCTGCACAATTTTTTGAGCTATTCAGAGTGATTTTTGAGTGCTGACAAGTGGAATGTTTATCCTCCTCCCTCTGCCGCCGCTAACATCATGTAAAGAAAGGATAAATGTTTCGAATTAAAACATTAGACCAAAATCGCTGCACAATTTTTTGAGCTATTCAGAGTGATTTTTGAGTGCTGACAAGTGGAATGTTTATCCTCCTCCCTCTGCCGCCGCTAACATCATGTAAAGAAAGGATAAATGTTTCGAATTAAAACATTAGACCAAAATCGCTGCACAATTTTTTGAGCTATTCAGAGTGATTTTTGAGTGCTGACAAGTGGAATGTTTATCCTCCTCCCTCTGCCGCCACTGATCGACCTAGACGCAACAGCATTGATAAACATTCAACATGATCACAAAAATGAAAAAGGGTTTCTCGAGTTGTGCCACATGTGCCGCTGTCTTGCTGAAAATAGTTATCAGATACTCCAAAATGACCCTTGGTCGAAATTGTACTACTTTATACCAAAACAAAATGGCTAATGTCATTTGGAAAGACGTCACGTGTAAGCATTGTACAGTGCTGGCATCTAGGGGTCAAATTGGGAAATCCGTATCATAGAATCGTGAGTTAGCATAAAGCACATTTATATGAATTGAAAAGTTATGGATTGTGAACAAACACGCGATGGAGCATTATGGAGCAACTGAGATGAAAATTTCATGAATCCAGGAATATTAAAAAGTAGGAACGCCATATTTCAAATCGAAGAAAAAACACCCCCCCCCGTACGTTGGTTTCAAATATCTTTGAGTAAAAATAATGTTTGCATAAGCTGCCAAAACAATTTTGTTTTTAGTTCTGGGATATATTCTAGCATCTAACTGTTCGAGCTAATTTTGTCTGTGAATGTTACATTTCAGAGTAGCATCATCATCATCATCATCTTCTACAACACTGAAAAGTTAATAAAGTTTTCTAAGACTTTTAAGCTCTTAAATGCAATTAAATATCCTTTTAAGTCCTTCAAATCCAAGTAGCAGGATTATATATCTACGCCCATTAAAGTGCACACTTCAAATCTGTTAATTTCAATCTCCTCATGTAACAAAGTTCAACAACTTGAGTATCGCATTTCCACTTCTGATGAACTCGATTTACTTTTAGGGGATATAATCTTCAACAAGGCAAGGTTTTGTTCCTTGAGAGAAAAAACAACCAACAACAAACTCATTGTGGAACATGAGAACCAACATTGAAATAGTTTAAGTTTATGATTATTTCTACACCATATCCTGGTAGAATTGAAATTAATAATGAGCAAAATTCCAGCAAGACCATTCACAGGGATATGACTATCTGTTTATGTATTTTTTTTTGTGTGTGTGGGTAATGAATATGCAACCAGGTCAAGTATATTCAATAAAATTTTTGCCCCAACTAAAGTAAACTACATCCCCAAAAAAACAGAGGGCAGGGAAAAAAATATCGTAAAAACAAATACAAGCATGAAACCAAATATTTTTTCCCTGCGTTTTATTAAAACTATATGGAAATTTTCCTACTTTGGAATTCTCTCGCAGCGTTTTTAAAATTCTGAACAAAAGGAATTTAAGATGAGTTCGGAAATTCCCGCCCCGATGAAAAATTTAAATGTTTCCAAATAGTTATCAGTCTTATAGTTGTGATTACGAGGCGAAATTATTCTGGTAATTCGGCCGAATGTGCTCTGTACATCAGCGTAAATTGTGCATGCATAAATTACTTAATAAACATTTTTCATTTAAATAAAAAATAAAAATATGATTAATTTTGAAAATGAATGAGTTTTATTGGAATTTTATTGATAAAAATTCGATATTTAAAATTACCATCATAACGGTAAAAAGTTAATCGCCATTTCCTTTGGAATGTACATTTTGGATCGTAACCTTGGGGACGCGTGGTTCGGGTCTTAAACTACAAAATTCACGAAAGAACTAAGAACCTTATGCGAAAGCTACAAAACGTGACTACCAACCTTGATTCAGAAGAAATAGGTCAACAATGGACCAACTCTTTTCAATAAGACGAGTCCTCCGGAAATCCCTGGAATACATCATTGACGTGTATCAATTGTTCATCGATTTCAAACAAGTTATACGACAGCATCAACAGAGAAAAAATGTATGAGACAATACTGGACCTAAACATCCCCTAAAGATAGTGAAGTTAACAACAGAAAACACAAGGTCCTTCTCAGTGAAGGAAGGCTTAAAGCAGGGCGATGGGCTGGCACTCATGCTATTTAATCCCTGCTTAAAAAGAGTAATTTGCAAAGTAAACATTGATGCGAACGCAACCCTGCTTAAAAAATCAAAACAGTTGGCAGGATTATGCCGATTATTCAAACCGCCTTGCAAAATCACTGTCATACTTTAGAGAAATATTCACGGAACCAAAAGATGGAACGAAACA
This sequence comes from Thereva unica, assembly GCA_949987705.1. Classification (NCBI taxonomy): domain Eukaryota; kingdom Metazoa; phylum Arthropoda; class Insecta; order Diptera; family Therevidae; genus Thereva; species Thereva unica. Next base: position 88,121,707 of record OX465285.1, read on the forward strand.
TAATAGGGCTGCAAATAAATGCAGACTTTAATTCAGTCGAGGGTGGAAAGAAGAAGAAGAAGCAACAACGCCGGAGGAATATAACTTCGAACGGGTAAACCATATTAGGTTAGGTGAAATGGCTGCTCCCCACTAAAGAGCCCACTTAGGTACACCATTGGGCCCATTGTGATGCCATTCTAGGGTTGCGACAAAATGACAAGACAGGCCATTCCAAGCCATTACGAGCTATTAATAAAGCGGCAGAGGTCAGAAATATCAGTGTTTTGCAGCTCACTCAATTCATCAAGATGAGCCAAGAAAGATCATTCTTTTCCTCGCGAGTCCCGAACATGTACAGAGAAGATAGGTCACAGTTTCTCCGTCATCTTCATTACCACAACTTCTGCATAAATCGTTGTGAGGAAGACCCAATCTTTCGGCCCAGTTTCTGGTCAGCACCTTCATTACAAAGCCTATCACTTTTTTGTTTAACTGAACAAGAAATTTTGAACGTTTCGCGTCCAAAGTCGGCCATTTTTTGCGAAGAGTGCGGCACACTGTTGCTGTGATCCATCTTATCCCGGCTCGAGCTAAGCTGATCTTTCTCACAGAAAGTTTATAGGTGGCTAAAGGGCATTCACATCCGGGTTAAGTGGGGTGTCCTTTTCACTTCGGTTCCCTGTCTAGCAAGCTCATCTGCCCTGGAGCTTTCCCACACCCCTGCGCCCAGGAACTCAACAAAGGCTTGTATCAAACTTTCGCTTTCATATCCCCTTCATTACAAATTAAAAATAGGACAATGCTGCACCAAGAAAACAGTAGGGCTATGGCAGTACGAGCATAGTTAAGTCATTAGCTGTGACTTCCAGTATGGATGTTGTCTAAAGTGTGATTGTATTCCACATGTGTGAAATTATGTGAACTTCGCTGTGTATTGGATGAGATTTTGCGCCGGATGAGCTTTCGTGTTGGAGAGTTTTGATTGAACTTTACTGTGTCTTGGGTGGGGTCTTGTAGGGTTAAACTTTGCTCTGGTAGGTTTTGTAGTTTGCTTGCGATCTTGTGGGTTATTTGTAGTTAAACTTCGCTGCGTCTTGGGTGGGATTATGTTGAGGATCTGGTCCGGGTTCCAAGAATTTTATCTGTTGGTGTCGCTGGCACTAAAAATTAAATTAAATTCCGTGAGAGTTGGACCTCTGGCGCATCAGCAAAGCTTTATGCGGAGTTGAGGAAAAAGAAGAGATACGATTTATGTGAGATGACTTGATTTTTCATCAGAACATTATTTTTGAATTTATAAGACTCCTCAACATGAAAAACCCACCCAAGACACACTACAGCTGAGCTCAACTATTTTCACACAGGTGGCGCCAAATCTCAACACAAAAAAATTAATGGTCTTGGATGTGAAGTATCACGTCCGTATTTTAACGTGACGTCTATTAATTTGAACGTGACAACGTCTGTTATTACGTTTTGTATTATTTTCTCAATTAATAAATTATATATTTCGAAGCAAAAAATTTTTTTTGTGTGCGGGACATTTTCACACGCGCGTCCTATCTTAAATCGATTTAATAGACGTTGTCACGTCAAAAAACTCACCACACAGGTTACTGTCTCGAATAAACTTCACACCCAATCTCACAACCGATGACGTCATTGCCCTCGAAACGGCATACCTATACTATTCTTGCCGTATGTATTCAATCCTCGATTCAAAATCCTGCCTGAAGCATGAAATTTGCAATTAAAGCTTCCAAAATTAGCAGTATAGGTTTTATATACAATCATTCACAAGCAAGTTACAGGTTTCAAATGAAGCTGAATCCAACGAATGACACAGACCCATGAAATAGATTGATTAGCTCGAGGCTCAATCGTGGGTGCCCAACTCGGAGCAATGGACTGATTCTTTTTAATTTATTCCTTTAATAGATGTTAAAGATTGCCATTTACATTACCTCAAATTTCTCTGAATCAGATTCCTTTAATTCTATCATAAAATTTCCGATACAATCAATTTCATCAACATGTCTTCATGCTAAATTGAATACGAAGACACCCACTGCTTTCTCAATATTATTAAAGTAGATATCACACTAAACACAAATCTCCTTAGATAAAATCATCCTTGTTAAATTGTATATCGTCATTTTATCCTTTTGCAGATTGCATTGTGCACTCATCCGTTGTGACAGCTGTTGCGTTCTTTTCTGCACACTCAATCTGGCATTTACTAAGGCGTAAATTGTATATTTTCGTATATATCGAACGATACCAAAACCACTTTAATATCAATTCAATGAAATTCTATATTAACAAATTTAGTGCATTTTGTTGGGCGTTCTAAAATTTGTGTATTCTGCATGAAAGCGTTTTGCAAGAGTATTTTAAGACATGGGGTTTAAAGTGTTATATAGCAGTCGAGGAGTTTTAATTGGGTAACGCTTTAACAATTCCAATGGTATTTGCAAACGGTATATAGAAGTGTATGTACATATGTATGTCATAAAATAACTACCTTAAGGGATGTAATAAATTAATAGAAAAATTAACTCTCATAATCTGTGAAATCTGAAGCCCATAAAACCATATAAGCATAATTTCAAAAGTAACGCAAATGCCATTCAAAAAGGCGGTAAAGTAATTCGTTATCACAAGTCCCCCCCGTCCTAAAATCCAAACTCTCGAGAACTTTTAAGTGTAGTTAAATAATGTTAACCAAAACCTTTTTTCTACACGTTCATAATGTACAGCATACAGAAATGCTGTGGTATACCCCTTTAGGCTATACCCTACCATATACACTAATCCACTAATATAATCAACGGAATTGAAAAGAAGCCCCATTAAGTTTATTATCTAATCCTTTTTAATGCCTTATATCAGATCCTGTTGCAACATTCATTAACAAAATTTCCAAATATGATCGTAAAGAGCTATCATATCGCCCATTACCTTCGGGCCGTCATAAAATCATAATAACTTGTAAGCGTTCCTATATGGTGGGTATGGGGGTAGGTTTGGCATGAGGTTATTATTTGGCGCGGTACAGACGGTGGGTGGGGATGAGAGCATAAAGAACTACTCTCGTGTACTACTATACCCGCTTTATTCATTGCTCTCCCTTTAGTGACTGGTTAGTATGGGAGGGTATAGGAGGGTAGGGCGAATATCCCAATCCTATCAAACCTCCTGGGGGTATATTCGCTCGCACTATGGGAGCTTAATATCTCTCTCATGATATTTTCAAAGTCTTCAGAAGCGATTTGAGGTTGAAACCCTTTAATCTCTTTACAACGACCATGTTGCGAACAAACTAGCGCCAGATAAGGAGGCACTTTATGAGTCTGCTTAAAGGCAACTAACTTGGGGTATTTTCCAACTACTTACCAGTGCCTTGGTTTTGGTGCTGTTATAAATTTCAAGAAATATCCTTACATACACAAAACCTATACCCCACTGTTCTCTCTGGTGCTGCTACCTCCCCCCCCCCCTCGAAAAACAAATACGGGATTCTCATGTGCTACTTGTGTATAAATATGTAACAATATTTACAGGATCTGTTGTGATAAATTTTATTGTGTCTTTAGTTAATTTAATGTGTTTTGCCGGCTCAATTTAAATATAAAATCCTTTTATTGACAATGGGAAAGGGATGTGATGTCCTTAATTATTCACAATTGACAATCCGGCAATAATTTTTGCCCCGAATATTGCCGGAATATAGGTTGGCAACAAAATCACATAGTTTATAGGTTTAGGCTGTGTGTATCCTCATTATCCTTGCCCGGTTCGGAGTAGGTACTAGTGGTTAAGGACTCTCTATTGTTTTTATTCGGCAAGATCCTGGTGCATATCCAAGTAAATAAGTAAAATATTTACCAACCCAAAAAAAAAAAAACAATGCGAGAAAAAGAGTAGGGATGAGAGGAAAATCACGCGAAGATTCATAAAAAATTCACCCTCTCCTCCCTTCGAGCCCTTCCCACCCACCCACCGAAAAAAAAAAAAGGAGTGGGATTATTCTTACTGAAATCGTGATGTGAATTTAATTTTTTAAATATTTACGAGGCACAGAGTGCCCCTGCGCCCGCCTTCAACCCCCCTAAGGCCGTGTTGTTGCTACTCTTTCTGTGTTTGGAACTTTTCTGCTGATGTTTATGCTGTTGTTATTCCAGTAATTTTATTCCATCTCAACTCCTTTTTGGATAATATGTTTTTTGCTGGCTCTGTTGTTGTCCTTGTTCCTTTTTTTCTCCTTTCATAATTTTAGAGTGGGCGGCTTTGGCGCGGAATGAGTATTGGTGGTCGTGCGGAGAAGGTGGTGATGGCAATGGTGGTGGTGGTCTCAATGACAGCCATAAGGTTTAGGCAACCCAAAACCTAAATTTTTTTTTTATTTTTATATTTTTAGAGAGGGGGGTTGGTGGTGGTGTTTCAATCTCGTAAGCCCTGTGTGCCAAATTCTCAACGTTTTCGGTTCGGCTTTTTCAAATGAAGGCAGCCGGTTCAATTAGGGTATTGTGTAAACAAATGCTTGAAATATTTATAATGGAGATAAAAAAACAATAACAAAAAAAAAAAAAAAAAAAACGAAGAGAAAAACAAAAAATATATTTATATATATATGTATGTATATAAAACCACCAGGATTCTGTGCTTGTTTTTTTTTTTTTTTGAAGGGAATAACCAAGAACATGGAGCTAACGACGGGGAACAACCGCTGTAACCTTCTGTGCCCTTCTGTTTTGGTGGTTTATGGCACTGCAGTAAAGCGTGGTTTGGCTTCTTAACATAACTGGCAAAAACCCATTTAAATATAGACTCAAGAGTTTGTGGGTTTCTTGAAAATATAATGGAGCCTTTTGCATATTTAAATTCTTCTTTTTTTTTCCTTCTTTCTCCTTATATCTCTGTCTCTATTTCTCTAAAGTTGTTGTTGATTGTATTTTTTGAAGACTATGCTGGAAACACTCACTGAAGAAGGTGCCCAGGGTTTTGATTGTTTTATGACAGGATATATGTCAAAAGAAGGAAGAACTGTAGGCTTAAGGATTGCTAATAAAAGTCTCCTTTTTTTCTTTTTAATAGTAAATAAAGCATAAAAAGTACTTTGTCAGAGGTAGTGTGTAGTGGGTGGTCTTTGAAGTCACTATGTTGTCCAATTTAAAGCTGTTTATACCTCTCTCACTGAAGGAAGCCAATACTCGATTAAGGCTGTAGTGCCATTAAACTGAACTGATACCTGTCTCACTAGAACTCGAAGCTAACTCAAAGCTTTTGCCTATACCTCCCTCACTCTAACTCACAAGCAAGATAGAAGGGCTTTGTAGTTGCCTTGGTGCCTACCAACAGGGACGGCGCTTTCATAGGTGCGAATGGTGCACTTACACCGGGCGCAATGTGTCGGGGGCGCAATTTCAGAAATTCAGATTTAAACAAAATTAAAACTTTGAAATAACAAATGGTAAATAATTCTCAAGGGTGCGAGAAATTTACCCAATTTCTGCCTCTGTACTTTCTCATGCAAGATAAAAGTGGGAAATTTCACCTGTCCTCGTGCAGGAAGATTCGAGAAATTTGGGAAAAATCTTCCAAGTGAGAGAAAAATCTCATCTTATTCTTTTTGAAAATTCTGTAAAAAGCACCATATTCACTCACCCAAAAGGAAAAATTGTTCCGATGGCTCTGTATTTTGTATTGCTGGTTACCGTGATAGATATAAATTTGAGGGCGGTAAATGTGAGCGAAATGAGGCACACAAATTTTCTTGTGGCGAGAAATTCTCTTTAATAGCTCTTTTTTGTTTGTTCCTTTACCGTCCTCAATTCATTAAAGTTCAATTCAATCCGCATAAGTGGCTTCACCGGCTGGCATGTTCAGTTCATGCTTGAAATTGTTTTTGCTTTTTCGTCAGAAGTTAGAAATGTAAAAGCTCACTGGAATAATATTCCATTACTCCAGTTGGATTACTCTCTTTTGAGCGATCTCAATTTCATGTTCTGTTGGGCGAACTCAGGATTTATATTTCCTGAGTTCAATACGTGAAAATGTGTCCTATGCAAAAATTGAAGTTCAGTACACCAATATGCCTGAACTTGCGCATTTCGGCCGGTGAAGCCGGGGTATTACTGCCTAACAAATTAATATGGCCAGTTTCAGACCAGCCAACCAACAAAAATTTGGCTCTAATCGTAAATTCCCTTTTGAAATTCGATGAAGAATCGCATGTGCTTTCACAAAAGGCAACTTTTCCAGCAAACTATACTTTAGAATGCCTTTTCTTGTTGTTGCTTTTAATATTAATTCTCGCTTCCGCCATTTCTTTTCTTTTCTTTTCCTAGTAAGAGAGAGGCAAAAACCAAAAACAACACAACTGTCAAAAAGTTGATTCAAAAGTTCCGTGAAGGAATTTAGACGTTCAAAAAATCTGCCCGCCCCATCGCCATCGCGTACTCTCTTCTCCGCAAACGACGTTTTCAGCAGATTTTTGTTGATTGGAGTTTGACCCATGTGAAATTTATTATCTACGTAATCTTTTTTTATGTTATACGCATTATTTTGGTGCAATCTTAAATTTTGCCCAAACTGTGAAAATTATTGCTGCCATTCCCATGTTTGTGACTTTTTCCATTGTCCTTCAGTGCATTGAAAAATAAACAGCTTATGGGGCTCAATATGACATAGTGCACCGGGCGCAAAAAACCCAAGCGCCGGCCCTGCCTACCAAGAGCTGCAATTTCTCACCACTGATTGTTTTTCATTTGAAAGTCCAAATCTAGGAGTCATCCTTTGTACTATCAGTCTGTCATGTCGTACTCGGCATGGTGCAATACCTAGTAGTAAGTTTAGTTCAACAGAATAGTAGATAGCATAGAATAATAGGAGTGTGAAGGTTGGTGAAGGCGCAGGCGATGGCCCTTGCGTTTGAACTTGTAGATTTTCTTCATCCCTTCTTTAACTACTCTACAGCCGAGATCCTGACCAGGAGCGCGTTCAAAAACCTTACTATAGTAAACCACGAGGTAAGCTGTGGTTATGCTACATCACTTCATTTAACCACGAAAGTTTATGTTTAACCATGGAGGTTTTTGAACGCACCGTGGTTAACTACATGGTAAAGAAAATTTTTTCCATAAAATAGTGTCGGCTATTTGCCTCAATTATTTCCAATAATTATTTATTTAAAATAATCTCACAAATCCCACTTCGATTTGTTCATTATTAACATTAAAACAAATGTCAAAAAATTGTTTTTATTCTTCTTCTTCTTAACTATCGCTAACCATGCTCCCGAGCATGGTTAAAATTTAACTACACCATGGTTAACCACGGGAGTTTTTGAACGCCAAAAAGTTATGCTCGTGGTTATGTTGTAGTTAACCACGGAGTTTTTGAACGACAAAAGTTTACCATAGTTAACCATGGTTAACCATAGTAAGGTTTTTGAACGCGCTCCTGGCCTGTTGCAACCGATTTAGAGCCAACTTCATTCAGTTTGGCTTTCCCAAGCTCTGAGTTACCCTAACCTTCCACGGGAGCTTGGGCCTTCCACGCTGTTGTCGCACCTCATACACCAGAGCTCACACCAAAGAAAATAAATTTGCCCGAAATCCAAAGCCGAAGTCCATTAAACAAAAATCAAAACAAAAATTTCTGAGACCGGGCTTCGCTTTCGTAAGGTCGATGTATTCAATACCAACCGACTGAGTAAGACACGCAAACGTTCATACTACGTAAGGGGCTGTCCATAAATTACGTAATCATGTTTTTATTGATTTAAGACCCCCCCTCCCCCCAGTGTAAGCAACAGTAAAATTAAGGAAACCTCCACCCCCGCCTAAATAGTAATCATAATCATTTTAAAATTAGACATTTATTTTTATATTAAAATGTGATAATTCACAACCGTTGCGATCAAACATTCTCCTTGACTACGAGACGAGTAAAATTGACTACATTTGTCGATAATTCAGAATCCTACTTTTGCGATTTCAATTTCTGCAGTGCCAACGTAAGGAGATAAAAATATAAAAATGCATGTTTGAAAAAAATTTAATTTCAATTGATTACGTAATTTATAACGTTTACCCCCCGTCCCTCCTACCGTAATAAAACGTAAGAAATCAGCATACCCCCCCCCCCTCCGCCTTAGATGATTACGTAATTTATGGACAGCCCCTAAGGAGTATAAGTCACCGCAACCGCCCGGGAGGGAGCAGTTCACTCGAACGTTGATATAAAAGCCCTCATTCTGATATAGGCCGCCGGCAGGCCGTAGCCTGAAGGTTTCTCGCCTTGAGGCCTAATATAACCACAAACTCACTGGCTGCCAACTGGATGGCGCTTACAGTCTAGAACTGAAAAAAATCTTTGTCTGTGGGTATTTATCGTCAGTCCGGGCCTGAGGATCTGAACTTCTTTCTATTCAGTCTGAAATTTTCGCTGGGACCATGAAGATTTTGCACTTGTATCAGATTTTTGCATCATTATCATAGGGAATCGTGAGGTCACCTCCAAGTCTGACACTGATCTGGTGCCTTATTGTAGGTGTCTCACTCCGTGATCGCCTTCGAAACGAGGTTGTCAGACAAAGATGCGATCAGCAAACACTGATCGAAGAAGAAATGCAAAAACGTCGACTACGGTGGTTTGGACATGTTTGCCGAATGGATGATAACCGCTTGCCACGTAAACTTCTCTGGCGAGACCGTCCTGCAGACTGGAGAATACAGCGATCGGCACCGAAGAAAACCTGGTTGAAGAATATCGAGGGTGACTTAAAGAATCAACGATTCAGTTACCGAGGCTCGAGACACCGCCAAAAACCGAGAAGAATGGAAGCGAATCGTGAATAGAGTTCGGGACCCAGCGGCACCGACAGCAGCGTATCCGTTGCGGGGACGTCCCGCTCGGACCGCCAGCTAACGGATCAAAGAAGAACAAGAAGAAGAAACTTCTAGACCTTTTTTTGTGGCAGTTCTAAGCTCAGGAGTCACTCTTTGTACTACTAGTCCTTTGTGTCGTTTGTCACGTCATGGTGCAGTAACCTTAGTCAAGAAGGAAATAGGTTAAGGGTTATGAGGGTTCGAGAGAGTGTTGAAGAAGATGGCGATAAACCCTGCGCTTGAACTCTTGGAGATTGTAGGAGTTTGGAAATATTGACTGCGAAAGGTTGTTCCACAGTCGAGTTGTTCTATTTAGAAAGAATTACTAGTTTGAAGAGTGCGTGAAAGGGGAGTTGCAGATGGAGGTAATGAGACGAGTTGGCAGGAGAGGGTTTATTACGGAGGAACAGTCGCTATGATAGTAGCGATATAATTTTTTCAGTGCTGCTACATTTCTACGGAGGCTTAAGGGGTCGATGGTGGAACAAACGGCGTCGTCACCGATAAGTTTGAGGGCTCTTTTTTGTATTTTACGCCAAGGTGGTTTTCGTAGCGCCGCCCCAAATGGGTTGTATTCGAGAAGAGGCCGGACTTGAATATTAGAGCACTGGCCGATGGTTGGAGGAGAAGCTTGAACCTTTAAAAGAACGCCAAACATTGAAACGATCGTTTGACGATCATTCCATCGCAAGCCTTTGGCTAATGTCACGCCTAAGATGTTAAGGGATGGGTCGGCCCTTGGAGATAAAACAGTACTTGGTTTTCAAGGGGTTGAATTGGACACGGTTCGCGAGTCCTGCAGTATATGCGATGTCAACAAGTAACTGACAAAGCAGGTGGTACAACATCAGAAACACGCATTTCATATCTATATCTATACTTATCTATCGTGAGGTAAACTAGAAAGTGATGCAACATAAATACTTGGAGTGATGATTGAATAACGTCACCAGCCGCGGATATAGAATAACCGAATCAGCATAAAGTTCTGTAATAATTTATAGGTTGCCCAAAAATTGATCTTGATGCAAAAAGCCCTGTAAAGAGCGTGGGTATGAACAAGAAACATTAAAATAGGTCAAGAAATTTGAACACAGATGTGAGATGATATCTAAAGTGAACAGGAGTATCATCGACAAAAAAGATTGGACATATTCTAAATAACCTCATAAGTAAACAGTCGATATATTTGTAAATTTTAGGATTAAATTTTTTGTAGAATTCACCTAAAAATACCATAAATTTTGTTCCCTTTAATAAATCCTCCTATTCCCTAAGCCTAAACTCCATCAAGCATATAACTAACTAGCTACAAATCATGTCTTCTTACGCCAACGACGACGTTGTAGAGAATGTAGGCCAAGAACCTCAATACGACAATTACAAACAAGGAGACCTTTTTCCTGTCATCCTCATCATCATACGAGGTCTCGAGTTATCATATAAGCGAAACGGAAGAAAGTATTTCCCCTGATACCCTTGGCACACAATTGATATCCACCAACACGCCTAGTGTACACCAATATTGCGTGTTGAGGATATTGTAGTTCTGCGGGTGAAACACACTTTATCAAGCACCAGTATTTTTCAAGGCAGGTTTTTTCTTTTTACCACGGAGTTTTATGAATGGGTGAAGTAGTGATTGTGGAAATGTTTTAAGTTATAAGTTTTGATAGAGAGATTTCGTTGCTGGGGGTAGTTGGATATGTTATCATGAAAATGAAGGAGAAAATTTGTTTATGGTAAATATTTAGAAAAATGCGTTTGATAGCGTTTTTATACAGAAAGACACTAGCGGAATAAGGAAACAGGAGAGAAAATGTATTCAAAAGAGAGAAATTTTTAAAGAGGTATTGGATGATAGGAAGCAAAGGAGCAGGTAGCTCTACTAAAAAGTTAACAGAATTAGAAAATGTTAAAACGATTGACTATAATCCAAGACGTTGGAGTTTTAGGACCTCGCAGCTAAGTGGACCTTCAATTATACACATCCTCCAACAAGGATAACCTTCCACCCTTCTTTTCTCTGTTTGTTGCAGCGAAATCCTGCACTATGTTCTCTTATAGCCTAAAGCATTATAAGTGAGGAGAATATCTACTGTTCGATCACCGAAATCAGTGTTTGGAGAGTGGCACAACTATGGAGGTATCGCAATGTTAAACATTGAATGAAAGATGCTATAAAATATCAAAAACTGAATTAGATGGAAACTAGCCGCAACACAAACAGAGCACAACTTTCCTATAGTGCAGAGGTTGAGGTCAAACCATATCAAATAAACCAATGCTTTGTTGAGGCAAAACTAAATGCCAAAGCTAACGTACAGCTTTTACGTAAAAATTCTGAAAAGCTCTGAAAACCAAAGCAACTCAACTTTACTTTTACTTGTATTTTATTCATTTTGGATAGTCGCTGTGTACAGCGATTTGTCGGTCGCCCTTAGCATGTTTACAGCATAAAGCCCGATTTGCATCCCAAAATCAAAGTGGAAAGTGTTCTGAAGCTTTCGTGCAACAGGAAAAAAGCAAATTTCGGTGCGCGATGAAAGAGCTTTTATGTGCACTCCAACTTCGACTTTACTTTGTAAATCGGGGTTATGTCGGAGCGAGAGATCCATATGCGACAAAAAGTGTGGAAGTTGTGATTCAAAATCCCACTGTTTTTAGCTACAAACTGACATTTAATTGTTTGGAATGAAAACAAAATGAGTGCAAATAAAAACGTGCGAAAAAGTTTCAAAGCTCAGCGTACCAAATAATGTGCGTTAAAAAAGAAACTTGCAAAAAGCTTCCAAGCTCAATTTTAATTTACCAAACAACTGTGAAAGGGAGTAAACCAACAAATCATGAAAGCTTTTGGATAGAGCTTTTATCTCAAAAAGCTCTCTTTGGACTCCTAAAAATTTTTTGTAGATCAGTTTCGCTCCCACATAAAACTTTCCGTCTTAGAAATTTTCGGTTATCTTTCGGAATAGCTTTTGGGAAGCGCTTTTGGACAGATTCTGAAGCGCTGAAAAGGAATGCCAACGTGCTTCTTATTCATATCCCAATTCCCTTCCTTTTAACACAGGTATATCATCAGAGCGAAGCGCTTATATATTGTGGTTGAAGAAATGCAGTCGAATCTGAAAAATTGAAGCTCTTGGGACGCTCCTGGAGCTTTTGTTTTCATCAAAATTGGTACTTCACAACTGAAGCGATTATTATAAAAACCAAAAATATCCCAAATAAGAGGAATAAAAGAGAACTTGAGGAAAACAAAGCAAAAAATGGGAGTATAGAGTGTGTACTTCCAAAGAGCTTCCATAACATATGAATTGGAAGCGCTGCGTTCTTGCTTCTTTTGACAGCGCTTGATAAATGCTCCGTTGGGTTATTATAGGCGAACCCGATTGCATTTGGGTGTGTGAAAATATCTCTATGTAATAATAATAATAGAGTTTCCCTTCTTATGAAGAAGGCGCACTTCTCAGCTGGGCTGAGAAACATTTACCACGACCGCGTGGGCTCGGCTGAGGCGTGCAAACATAGAAAAAATAAAAATAAATTATGAAAGAAATAAAAATTAAAAAGAAAAACACAGAATAAAAAATCGCATGCAAACCACGTAACCAGTCACGAGACATTAAAAAGACTCCTTTTAAGGAGATCTTTACTAATGGTGACGCTAAAAACATTAATATTTTTATTGACATTAATAAACATGCGATTTACAGGCTCAAAACGGCCGTAGTTGGTGCTAGAGGAGTTGATGTGTAAGAGCGGCGGTCCTCTTAAATTGTATCTGCTCTCTCTAAACACCGCACGGCGACTTAGAAAACCTGAGTCGACACGTCCATTAAGGAGCTGATGAACGAAAACAACATCGGCCACCTCACGACGCTTGTGGAGAGTGCTTAAGTTGAGTAACTTAAGTCGGTATTCATATGGTGGAAGAACTAAAGGGTCTTCCCAAGGAAGGTGATTCAATGCGAATCGAACGAACCTACGTTGAACTGATTCAATTTTTCCAACATGCGAAGAAAAGTGAGGGGACCAAACCTGGGACGCATATTCAAGTAAAGGTCTGACAAGGGAGATGTAGAGGTATCTAGTGATCAGGGTGCTATTAAATTCTTTGGACCACCTTTTTATAAAACCCAAGACTAAGCTGCTCTTGGTAGAAATATAGTTGATATGAGAAGCAAAGTCCAGCTTGGTGTCAAATCTAATCCCGAGATCTTTGACAAAATTAACACGGGGGACACCCTCATTAAAAAAGGAATAGCTATAAATTATAGGATCACGTCGCCTACAAAATGTCATGACTTCGCATTTACTAATATTAAGAACCAGGTTGTTGTTAGCACACCAAGAGTAAAAGGTGTCGAGGTCAACTTGCAAAAGTTTGCAGTCCTCAATACTCTTTATATGACGGTACAATTTGATGTCATCAGCATATATCAGGATTCTGCAGTGTCTTAGCAAGGGAACAATGTCATCAATAGAAAGAATAAAGAGGATAGGGCCAAGATGACTGCCCTGAGGGACACCGGATGACGCCTCTATGGTCGCGGATTTGGATCCACCGAAGAGAACTTGGTAGGTCCTGTCAGCTAAGTAGGACTGGAACCATATTTGAAGAGCTTGAGGTAAGCCTAACTTTCTTAGTTGGAAAAGTATAATGGAGTGGGAAAGCTTGTCAAATGCCTTACTAAAATCAGTGTAAACACAATCAGTTTGACAACCGGAAGCAAAGCCTTCGACAGCATGGGAAGTGAACTCAAGGAGATTGGTGGTAGTGGAACGAGCTGGAAGAAAACCATAGATGTCGATATGAGTGTGTGCGAGGTATGGCCGTACCGTTCTGCAACGGGGCTTCTGATACCCTTCAAATGACCGAGGACTATTTTTCAATCCCGTTTGGTGTTCGCCCGTTTTAAGGCCATATTTTATTTTTACTTGGGTTTGGAAAGCATAGAATTCTGTATCTCTCTACATACATATATCAATCAGGAAGTTTTTATCCCGGGCAACACCTAAACCCACCAGTTGATCGGCATGCTTCAATACGATATCGTTGAGATATTTCAGCCGTGGGTTAATTTAAGTTGTAATTCATTGGTGGTGCACCAGGCCTTTAATGTATGGGGCTTCGATTGAAAAAAAGATACATCAGTTTGGATGTTAATAGTACTTTAAAATCGATAAAATTCATTTAAATCGTTTGATCAAATTTGGACGTCGTGAGGTCGTATGTGCTCCCATTAAAAAGGGGTAAAACTTCTACGGCCGTCATATCCCCTTAAAAAGCCAAGCGGCCGTGATTCGCTCGCCATAGGCCCATTCTTTATTTTTACTTGGGTTTTCATTTTTAATCTTTCATACTATAAACTACGATATCGGAAACCTTGAAATGAGTGACTCAGAACAATCGTTTATCAATTACTAACTTAGTTTTTACTACATCAAAAATTTTGAAGCTTTCAATTGATTCCGTAATAACACTGATACCAGACAGATGGATAAGAGCTAGAAGCTAGAGATTATGAAAGTTCTAGGAATCCGTAATGCATGGAGATAAATCTATCTTACGCTTCCTTATCACATTCAACCGATAATAAATTTGCGAGACCAATTTCCAAAATTTCGTACTGATAACGATGGCATAATACCGGATTTTATTACCAGACGTGAGTTTACTAATCCCATGTGCTTCCGTCTTAACCTCTGGTCATCTTCAATGAAACAGAAGATAATGTCAAAAATATTTCTGATATTTAGAAGTGGCTGTAACGAGCACGTGCCCTAACGTCCACCAAAATCGAGGATCTTAGTTTTTGAAAGTCAAGCTATTTTCGTGATTTAATAATAATGATGAATAAAAGTAAAATTTTCGGAATAGTGTTTTTATCCGTCATAATTTTGTGCAGTGCTGATAAAGGTTGATTATATAATGTTGTATGTGAACTTAATATACATGTGGACTTTTATTAGATGTGGAGTCCAACGATGAGCATAACTTGAAAGTGACGGAAAATCGGCTAGCAGCAGAACTATTCGCTATAATAGATCACTTCAAGCAGGAAGATCCAGTTGGTCTACCGGGAGACACTGTTCCTGATCCTATGTCTGTTCCAGACTTGCGGACACCATCAAAATATCCTGTCACTCTTACTATGAAGAAAGTGCTTGTTTATGGCATTTCGAAATTCCGAATTAAGTACATAACGACGGATATACGTGGGTTAAATGTATGTGGTATTGATCGTATTTGGATAATAGTTAAGTGGTAAACATTTTTTTATTCCAGGTTAATGCTGGAGTATTTTTGGAAGATCTGAAAGTAACTGGAGTTTACACTACTGGGTTATTCTCAACCCCAAATAAATTTATTCTAGATTTTAAAGACGTCTTCGTATCTGGCAATGCAACTTTAGGCGTAGCAAAAGATGGAAAAATTCGTACGCAAAAGATCATAATGGATATAACTTTCTTGGACATGAAGATGGATTTTAAGAATACGGATTTTCTTTTCAATATTATACAGGGTATTATAAACTCTTCGCCAAATTTCATTTTCGATAGTGTTAAGCCGATAATATTAGCCGATTCATACAAAAAAATCCGTAAAGATATCGATCAAAATATTGAAAAACATTTGAAAGATCGCGTGTTTTCAAATTCAATTTCACCGCTTGATATGGCCATTGCTGAAGCAAGGAAGAAGGTCAAGGATATGGGATATGACCCACTTAGACTCCCGGACACCAATAAAACACTTGGACTATTCGTAATGGAAGTAACTAACACTAGGATCATTGGACTGTCATCTTTCTATCGTGTAGGAAATGTCTCGATCAGTATGAAGAACAATACCGTTTCAGCCCAGGTACAAGTGGCGACACAAAAGATCGACGGAACAACACAGTGGGAAGTTGCATTGGGAAAGACTTTGAATAGAATTGGATATGCTCAGTTTACTATTGAGTATGCAAAAGTTGATGTGGACATTAGTCAACCAGTTGATACTAGAAAGCGTCCTAAGCTAAAGAGCCTGAAGATCGATTTAGGAAATATCCAGTTGAGATCTGAAGGTACTGGGACTCTAGATTTTGTTCTAGAATTTATTGTTAATGTTTTTCCAAATTTATTACGATATCATATACTGGACGCTATTGAAGGACCTTTAAAGACTAGAATTCAGGAGAAGTTGAATGAAATTGATGTGGAGAAAACTATTAAGGATAATTGGGAAACATTTGGTCAGTTTGATCCGAATGCTTTGTTAGATTTTAAGTTTTAAAATGCTAAGGTCTAATTTTTTTTTAAATTAAACAAATGGTGCTGATCATGTTTTTATGATATCTAAGATCTAAGAAAAAAAAAATCGTTTTTACTTTAATTACTAAACCTCTGAGGGTAGGAATTTATTGTGCTTAATTTAGGGTAATAAATAGGATATTATATTACCAGTAATTAAATATTTGTAAGTACCCCTACTTAAAAGTTTTTAATCCTCATTGCCACTTTCATTTTAGTGTCAAATACCCAAACACAAGGACACACAACAGACACATGCACTCGTCGTTTAGATTTTTTGGTTATTTGTAAAAGACTAGATACAACCGAAGCACGCAACTGTCCGTCAGGAAAAAAATTCGCTGCATTCATCGCTGGTATTATACGCACGCACGTATCTGTTTCCAGTTTTAGTCTGTATACGGCCCTCCATTTTGTGCTGTGAGCCCTCTTTCTTGCTACTGTGTCGCCATACTGGTACTGCGTAAAGCTAGACTAAGCTATCCACTCTCGCCAACAGGAGGTGACGGATTGGTTCGGGCCCCCACTTTGGGCAGCATTCTCGGATATACACGCCAACCGAGACCAGCCCGGACGCGACAAGGAGGAATTTTACGATCAGCTTCAACAGACGCTGGATACGATAGCCCGAACCGAATTAATCATACTCGCGGGGGACTTCAATGTACATTCAGGAGAAGATCGAACCAGCTGCAATGGGCAAATTCGGACACGAACGCGGAATGTATCTCGGACAGCTGTCTGGACCTTGTCGATCAGCGGAAAAGAATGAAACACTTCGATTTTGAGCAATACCGAAGATTGAACAAAGAAGTTCGACAGAATATGAAATCGGAACGGGAAGCGTACTGGAATAACGTTGCGGCCGATATAGATGTAGCGGCGTCGAGGCAAGAGTATCAACGCTGTATCAGACTCTCCGGCGATTAGGCGGCAAAACAACATCAACAAACGACAACATAAAAAAATCGGATGGTGCTCTCGGACCTCTCTGCATGGGCGCCTGCAGTGGTGGAGAGAATGCTTCCACCATCTGTACCATGACCCGCCACAAGATCCAGCACTCGAACCGCGGATTATCCAACAGCCGACGACAGTCGGGAATGCAAGAATTATCGCAGTATAAGCCTCCTTTTGATCGTCGGCATTTACAGTATTTACAAAAACCATACAATCGATGCTACAGAAAAATCGAGAGCAAACGACCCGGAAAGAACAAGCGGGATTTAGACCACATCGAGGATGTATTGATCAAATATTCGCACTCCGTCAACTAATGGAAGAAAGAATTCGTTGCGGCAAACGAACTGCTGTCGTTTTCATCAATTTCAAATAAGCTTTCGATTGGAACAGCTTGTGGAGAGCCGTGCCATTGATAATCGTCCAACTTCCTCAAACGTTTTACGATGGCTCAACCAGCAGCATTCGTATTCAAAGCGACTTATCCGAGAGGAGCTCTCGATTCAAACGAGTGTCCAAAAGGGAGACGTCACTTCGCCACTTCTCTTTAACGTTGGGATCGACGCGATAACGCGTGAAGCATTCGATGGACGACTCGGATACGACGACAACAACTTCGTAACTGACTAGATGGTCGCCGCCGTCGTCTTCGCCGACACGGATGCCGAAGCAACGGACATCTTATATGACATCTCCCGCGTCGCCCAGTCATATGGATTAAAAATCAATGTGGAAAAGACCAAAGTGCTCACAACGGACGGATCGAGGACCAGTGTTCAACTCGATGGAACCCAAATCGAACAGGCCCTGATGTTCAAATATTTGGGATCATTGGTTGGGGAAACTAAAGTGGCATCGACGGACGGCCGACGCTCACAGCCGCAGGTAAGATTCGCCTCGCTCAAGTGGTGCATATGGAAACGAACGAATATTGCCATCAAAACGAAAGTACGCCTTTACCGACCCGTTGATCCTTCCGATTCTTCTTTATGGATCGAAAACGTGGGCAGTGCTCAAGCTGGAATCGAGAAGCTCGAGGTCTTCCAAATGCGACGATTGAGGCATATTCTCGGTGTCTCACTCCGCGATCGCATTTGAAACGACAAAATGACAGTTAGACAAAGATGCGATCAGCAGACACTGATCGAAGAAGAAAATCAAAAACGTCGAAATGTTTGCCGAATGGATGATCACCGCTTGCCACGTAAACTTCTCTGGCGAGACCGTCGGGCAGACGGGAGAATTCATCGATCGGCTTCGAAGAAAAGCTGGCAAAAGAATATCGAGGCCGAGTTGAATCAACGATTATTAGTTATCGAGGCTCGAGACGTCGAGAATGGAAATGAATCGTTAATGGAGTTCGAGGCGCAGTGGCACCAACAGCAGCGTACCCGTTGCGGGGACTTCCCGCTCGGACCCCAGCTAACGGATCAAAGAAGAAGAAGAAGCAGAGAGGGTCGGTGGCCTTAAGCTATATTTTTCGACGTGGTGGATTTGTCGACATTGACTACATAAGTGCTGTATTCTGAAACGCAACTCGTCGCAAATTCCTTATTGCATTGACGAACGATATGGCCACTACGAGCATCCGAGGTCGAGCACAGATTAGCCATGTCAATCGTTGCCCTCATATTCGCAATGCGATGCTGGACATGTTGGACGCCAGGTGCCTTCCATAAAAGATTTTTGTGGTTGTACGATCATCATAATTTGTTTAGGCTATTTTCTAGGTCATCCCTAAATTATGTTCCATAACAACAATTGTTAATTTATTTCTTCATTAAACACAAGCAAATTTCATCAATTAAAGAAATTATATTTGTGTTCAAAAAAAATCACCAAACAGCCACACAGAAATAAAAAAACTAAGTAAGAAAATATAATCCCAAGAACGTTCAAGGCCTGCCTCCAATACAGAAGATCACATTCTATTATTTAAATTAAATAGGAATCCCACAAAATCCCCTAGCAATTTCTGTAGCAAATACCACGAAACCATAACCAATTAACTCAGCGCAACCCTTGAAGGACTTTGAAGGAACAATAAAAAAAAAAAATAAAAAAAAAAATAGAAAAAGGAAAAGAAAAATCAAAAACAAAAAATAAAAATAACAAAAACAACAAGAAATAACAGAAAATGGAGTACCTTGATCCGGCATGAGTCTTGGAAGTGGCCATAATCCTTAAGCACATCTTATCCCCATCCTTGTAAAATATACACGAGAAAAATATCCTACCTCAAGGCTTACGCTTTCGCTGGGTGATCATTACTTTTAATGACATTCTGAACCAAGGGCTAACCGTGCCCAGCACCTCTCACTAGCCCCGGCCGCTCCGCTTTCGCTGTAAAGGTAACCTGATACTGAAAGGAGAGACTCCCGAGGAGCTTGGAAATTCTAAGAATTCATCTTTCTTCCTTCTATATAGTGTAGAAGGCCAAACCTTTTGGATAAGACTTTGGTGGTGGTGGGTCGCTTGGAGCTTGGACGTCGTTAATGGAGGTGGAAACGGTGGCAGCGAGTGTTTTCGAAAGAAGCGCTCCGCTCCGAGTGGCTTAAAAGTAATTTCCTCGGATTTTTTCCTGTTTTCCTTTCAATAATGTCCGTTAAGTGCGAGCAGAAACGCAGATTTCGTGCAACTCTGAAGCTGGTCACGTGTCGCTGAGATCCTGTATTAACTGCCCTTAAGTAAACAAAAATCGCTCCCTAATAACTGGGGGTAGAGGTGGGGCCGCCCCGGTGCTCCCCATCTAGAAGGAGACTCGAACGCTTGCTTTTGGGGCCATCCTGGCTCTGGTGGCTCCTCTGGCCCGATTCTCGGTCAAAGGATGTAAGCACAGAAGAGAGAAACACCAGTGGCAGAAATATGGCCGGCATTAAGGCTCACTGAATGGATAAATCTTGGGAATGGCTCTATGTGAGCAATTTCCTTGGCCCGAAAATTTTTTCTCGTTTTCCCTTTTTTTTTTAATTTTAATTTTATCGGTGCTCCTTGAATGGGCTGGGACGGAGAGATATGAGGGCAATAGTGCTTCATCCAAGCTGGTAAGGATTTTTTCTTGTTTCTTTGCGCTGGAAGGCATTAACAAAGGATTTATGATAGCCTTATGGACGTAGATATTTTCTACCAGCATTTATATACATGTACATATGTTTATATACAATCCATATGTATGTATGTGTATATGCATTGGATGTTTTAATAGGACGACTCCACTATTCTAAATCGGTCCAGCCATAGAGACCATAGATATTATCTACTGTAAGAAGAGTACGTGCCTTTTTGAATTTGCGGTAAAAATTCCAACGTTCGTTCACATCCAGCAATGGATACTAACACCACCACCACCAGCACCACCGACCGGGCTGGGTATAAAGAATGAAAATTTTTGCGCTACCATCTTTCGTTGCCGTCTCATCCATATATAACATCCGGGAACTATGATGTATGAATCTTCTATTATTAAAGAAATTAAATAGTTCATTGATTTGGAAAATGCTTTGTGTCCTTATGTCCTCTTTCGAGAGTATCCTTTTTCTATATGGGTAGATGACATTCAAGGCAAATGTAATTGAGGCTAACCGTTTATCATGCGATGCAATAAAATTTTTTTTTTAATAATTTTTTTTAGATTCTATAACAAAGATATCTTTAAAAAAAACCAAACCATCATTGGTTGGTTAGTTTGGTAAAAAACAAACACTTTGTGAACACACACAAACAAAAATCCTCCAGGCTTCTTCTGTGATTTATGACACATGCACAACTAGCAAAAAAAAAAAACAGTGAAAAAGTTAAGATATCGAATAACTTTCATCCGCAGGATTGAGTTATTAATTGAGTGCAGCCCTTTTGACAGTAAGCAATGATTTATTGCAAAAATGGTTGTTACGCAATATACTCAATCAAATATTTTATTCCAAATCAATACAAATATATATTCTAGGGATCTGCCTCGAAAGTGGGTAGGAAAGCAGTGATGTGAAAAATTCCACTATTTCAGAAACGTTTCATTCCTATCACACTTTCATGGCGAGGCATGTCTTTATTAAAGAACTCGATTTATATAAGTCAAAATAATAAACTGTGTATAGTGGAGGGCAACGACAGCTTTCGGGAGCTACAGAAGCTCCTAAGGCAGTTCTTGAGCAGGGTAGGAGGCTTGCGAGTTCGAGTGAGAAAGGTATAGTCAAAAGCTATGAGGTAGCTTTGAGTTTAAGTTAGAAATATAAACAAGAACTTTAAAAAAGCTTTACAAGAGCTTTGCAAGAAATTAGCAAGAGCTTTGAAGAAGCTTTGCAAAAGCCTTACAGGAACTTGGCAAAAGCTTTGCAAGGGCTTTCCAAAAGCTTTACAAGAGCTTTACAAGAATTTTACAGTACCTTTGCGAAAACTTTACAAGAGCTTTACAAGAGCTTTGAAAAAGCTTTACAAGAACTTGGCAACAGCTTTACAAGAGCTTTACAAGAGTTTTACAAAAGCTTTACAAGAGCTTTACAAAATTTTTGCAAGCACTTTTCGCTGCTCTAGAAAAGGCTACTGCTGGCCACAACTGAAGCATGAATATTTTCCTAGGTAAGGTTAGGCCAGGTTGGGTTAGATATGGCTGAGTTGTTGGTTTAAGCTCTTAATTTACTTTACTTTATTTCCCTTTAATCCCTCGTGGGACATAGGGCGGAAATAAGCTCATACACTTAGGCCAAAAGGATAGGCCCATTGTGATGCCATATTGATCCCACTTTAAACCTGATATTAAAGTGTTGTTTCTTCCCTAAACCATCTCGAGGATGCAATAAATCTTCTAAGCTGCGAGATATTTGAGATTTCTGCAAGCGTGTTTAAAAAGGGTTCACCAAATGTGGTTAACCTCCATCTGCTTAGGGCTGGTCAGTGGCAGAGGATATGTAGTATACTTTCTTCCTCGTCCGGAATCTTACAGTTCTGCAACAAATCGTAGGTGTCGAGATCTAAGCGGGTCGTATGTGTTCCTATCCGGCAGTATCCGGTTTACCCTTCCACTATAACTGAGAGGTCTTGTCTTCCAAGGCTCAGTAGTTAATAGGTCCGCCTGAGCTCATAAGAGGGCAAGGTTAATTTGTCCAAAGTGCATTTACTAAGATCCTTTCAATGTTTTTTCGCTTGTTGCATTGTTTGCTGCTTGTATCGGAGTTTAAAGATGGCCCAGAGCATACCAACTTTTTCCTTTTCTGGAAGGAGAATAGGGGTAGTGCCTTTCCTAGCCAGTTCGTCAGCTTTTCAATTTCCCTCTATATTTCGGTAACCGGGCACCCATACGAGGAGGGTCCTAAACCATCTCGTTAGAGATCTGCGACATTCAGAGGTAGTTCTAGAGCTGTTTGTGCAAGGGCTTTTAGAGCAATCAGTTCAGAAGTTTATGCCTGGGGATAGTAACAGAGTTCAGCACCTTCGTGTGTCCTTCCCTGATTCCGGTCCGGTTTTATTCTGAGGGCTGCGATGGTTGCGCTTTCCCTTGCCACAACATTTAAAGGAGGGAGGTATAACATAACATTTAGGGCATCTGTAGGTGTGGAGCGAAATGCTCCTGCTATGCATAACTCCGCACATCTTTGTACTTTCTATAGTTTTGCTTAGCATGCTGGACTTACTGGACTTAAGGTCGGCCACCATACTAAGACCCCGTACAGCAGTATTTTATAATTTCTATCGAGCGCAAGGTCTAGGGGAAATAACTATAGTGTGATTAGGAATGTATGGAGGTGATTGCCGGCGAAGCAGCTAATGAGTTTACAGATGTTATTCAAATAATTCAGTTAGTCTTTCTTATCTTAAACCTCTGCGCTTATCTACACTAATAAAAACTAGAACATTTTAAGTTCATAGCGAATAAAAGTGAATCCAGCTGTTCAATACCAATTACATACCTCTATTCTCACGTAAAATCACGGAAAGAATAATCCATATGGAATACCTTGAATCTAAGCAAACTAACAAGGCTCCATTCCATCAACCGCTCTTCGTAATCTTTAAAAATTCTCCTTCTCTCTATCTCAGGCAAGGTGTAGATCAAACGGCTGATCCATCGTGGAAAGAATCTTTTATTAGTCGATCATGAGCCGAGGAATATGTGCTCGACCCGCGACTCAAACGGGCTGGGGCTAACCCTAGAAGCCCTACAACTTTATTATTCTCCCTTTTTAAGAAAAATGAGAGAGAGCCCACGTTTTTTTGCGAGGGAGTGGTAAGAACCTTTCATCAGGCGATTATGTGCAGAAGCATGTGGCTCGACCCACGACCAAAAGAGTCTACTGTTGTCCGCAAGGGCTCTACAATTTTATTTTTTTCCCTTTTAAGAAAATTAGATGAGTTCCCACGTTTTTTTTTTGGAACGGAACGGATGGAACGGTAAGAATCTTTCATCAGTCGACCATCAACGTGTGTGCTCGACACACGCTAACGCCCAAAACAAGCTGGACGCTGTCGGCACTTAGACGGTAGTCTTAGATTAGTTATATTTACCTGAACAGACTCTACTACCTTCTTTTTTTCCTTTTTTGAAAAATCAGATGAGTGCCTCTGTTTTTTTTTCTTGCATTAGTCGATTATCAGTAGAAGCGCGTGTGCTCGACCCACGACCAAAACAGACGATAGTATCAGATTACTTACACTTCACCTAAATGACTCGAGAAGAATGTTAGAAATATCTCGAATTATAGATAACGATAGTCTTTGTCTTGAGATATTCAGGACCTTGATTGATTTTCATGGTGTTAATGTCAATCCCTTATTCTTAAAAATATTGCACGGTTTGGAGTTCTTTTTTACCCGATCTATAAAGATTAAAAATTCACAAACTGATTTGTTTCATCACTCAGTCCCCACCATGGTGCAAAAATCTGATAATTAAAAATAAAAATAAATGCAGCAGGGTTTTTATTGGCAATCCATTCGAAATTGTATCCTTTGTTATCTCGGGTAATCAGAGGTGCAAAAATTCCCTTACAGCGTGCAACGTGTGTGTGCGTTTCGCCCCTTCACTCCCTACTCTCGGCTTACGGCGTCGATCTCTATTTAATTATTTTCACGACCCTCAGTTCGAGAGGTGGTGGTTGGGTATTGCAGGGTGTAAATTCTCAATGGACATTGTAAATCGAGGCGCATCATAAATATCTGTTGAATGATATAGCAAAGTTTGGCTATGGTGTGTGTACATCATGTTGATATCCGCAAATCCACAGATAAACCGATTTCAAACGGACAATGCCCAGCCGCGGCGCGCGGCATTGACGGTAGCTGATGGCGAAATCCGCTTGTACCGTACCCAAAAATCTGTAGAAGCTGCGAAAAATACACAGGGACGTGCAAAATTTGTTTTTTTGTTTTTTTGGAGGCTCGGCAAAGTTAAAGCCGTGTTTGTATTATGCGATTCCCGAAAAAAAGGGCTGTATCCTTTTCGTTTCACATCAAGCTCCATAAAATGGAACTTCCCGCCCGTCCTAACCGGATATCGAAGAAATTCATTTGCTGGCCGAATAAACCCGCGTTTTCCGTACGTGCATTGCACTCGTCATGTGCATCGAGGGCATCGGGAAAAAATGCACTATATTTTTTTTTGCCAGTGTTGCTAGCGGCGTCACAGGGTGCATTTTTTCCTGGTTAAAAATTTTTTTTGTATGTGCGTATGCATGTGTGAGATTTCCTTTCAGTAGTTCCGCTTTTGTATGCAATTATTATTGGTTTTTTCCTATATTTTAGCACCATCAGTGGCGCCTGGGGGGTAATTTATTGCATATTTTTACATCTATGCTGCAATGGCTCTTTACCCATGGCTCGCTCACTCTCTACTGCCCCTTGCTGAGCTGCTGAGAGTGTGTAGCATCAAGTGAAAATTATGACGATACGATGATGTTGAAATTTCGTAGAAATGGTTTTTCGATTAAAAATATGATAGAAGATAATTAGTTTTCATATATAGTAGCACCATTATTTGGGTGGAAATCCATAATTGAAGTAAATGATTGGCTCGATACAATAAACCGAAAAATTTCGACGAGTGATTATTAGCGAACGAGTCCTTTTCAGTTTTTTTTTTTAAAATAATATTGTAGAGTATGCTTGATTTCAATATAATAAATCATCCGGAAATTTACTATGCACAAAGGAGAATATATTTTCCATTTAAAATACTGTTAAAATATTTTTAAAAAAAAGAGAGGGCTTGAAAATTACAGATATTGCACCAATTTTTAACATAAAATGTTTATGAAAATTAATCCGCTTTATAGGATTTTTTTATTGGGGATTTTGTACATATGCACATAAGGTCGTGAAGCATGGGTGATATTTCGAAATATCGTCGGTCTAGAACCAGAAGAACGTAACCACCAATTTTGAAATTTTACAGGAGAGCTATTAAAAGGTGAATTTTATGCATTATCGTTATGTGAAATGGAGATACGATAAAATGGAAACTACTACTATTATAAAATGTTATGGCCGAATTTATATAAAGACGGATAAAGTAACTCTTCTACAACCAGAAAATTCAAAAAAAGAATTATTTTTTTTTTTGGACATACGTTGTTCTGGTTCTAGACCGACGATATGATATTGAAAACGTTGAGTTTTAATATAAAAATCCTTAATTGATTTTGAAATGTACAATTTGTATTTGGAAAGACTTTAAGCCTAGAGTGACAATGTGCAAGAATAAAAGTGGGGAGATATTAAGTAATAAAGACGAAGTATTGGCTAGATGGGCACAGCATTTCGAGGAACTACAAATGAACCCACAGAGCAGTGGTATACGAAATGTACAGAACATGAATGCGGACGATGAGGATAACAGCACAGAAGCGCCTACCATAAAAGAAGTACGTTAAGCATTGCGAACATTAAAAAATAATGAGGATTCAGGGTCTGACTGCACACCTATAGAACTTATTAACCAAGGCGGTTAGGAAACTATCCAAAAACTGCATGAAGTGATAGTGGAAATCTGGGGATGGAAAGAAATGCCTGATGAGTGGAACGAGGGTATAGTGTGTCCTTACACAAAAACAGAGACTTTCTATCTTGCGGCAACTATAGAGGAATAACGCTATTGAATACACATACAAAGTTTTTTCACGTGTACTCCATAACAACCATCCTGGAAGGAATAATAGGAGAGTATCAATTCGGTTTTCGTTCTGGAAGATCCTCAACAGACCAGCTATTTGTACTCAAAGATACCTTAGAAAAAGCTGTTGAATTTAATATATACATCCACATGTTATTCATCAATTATGCTTATGATAGTGTGAACCGTAATGAGTTATTTGCTGCTATGGAGCAGCTCGGAATAGCTGTCGAGCTTGACCTTGTAGAACTGACAAAAATCTTGATGAAAAATGCTAGGTGTATAGACAGAATTGCACGCAGTCTTTTGCTTGCTATTCAATGTTGCCCTAGAAAAAGCAGTAAGAGATGCATCGATTAACACATCAGGGTGTATCTTTGATAGGTCAGTGCAAATATTAGCCTTTACCAACGATAGCAAAAAAAAAAAATCAAGGAAGACAAAATTTGTACTTTACACAACACTAATAAAGCCTGTCCTACTATATGGTTCGGTAGTGTGGACATTGAAAAACGCAGACGAAGCATTGCAGGAAGATTTGAAAGGAAAATCCTTCGTTCGATCTGCAAAGGAATACTGGTTGATGTCTTTTGGAAGAGAGTAAGTAAGATTCCAAACATTGTTTAAAGTGATCAAAATAAAAAGACTACGAGTGACGAAGACTACTACGTCATGGTCATGTCCAGCGAGGTGGAGAACGGAACCCGACTAAGATAGTACTGGGAAAAGTATCGCAGTAGTATTCAAACCTTATTTAATTCCAGGTACTCAAATTTTCACAAACTAATCGCACGCAACTTATTTTACTCTTACACCTAGCTGCTGCTGCTGGAGGGTTTTTTGGTGTCGCTGGTTCGATGCAGAAATATGCTGGCTCTGCGCCTCGGTGGTACGCCTGGTGTACTTTAAAACGCATGCTGTAATGTGTTTTGAATGCAGGCAGAATTGGTGTTCCTCCGGTCACTGAAGAGTACAGATTCTCTGGGACCTCGCACCCCTCTGGTTACTGTACCAAGACCTCTGAATATCTTCATCTCGCGATTCTCTATACACGGTCAAATTGGATGTACATTGAAATGCGGATGTACAACCAAAACTATAGATTGTGAGCCGATCGGCCGAGCAAAACTAGTTGCGCGCATGGGTTTGATGAAAATCTGAATGACATCAAATTCGACCGTGTATAGGGGCCTTAAAGCGGAGGCTATGAAATGCTATGTGAATACTACCTTGATCAAGAATTTTAGGAATTTCTTCCGAAAATTAAAAATACAAGATTATACATCAAAATAGATATTGTCCCCTTTAAAGTACAGGTAACCTCCCAAGTACACGGTACTCGAAGAACACGAGTTTCGAAGAACACATGTACCTTCCCCCGAATTACACGGTTTCAAACTACACGATTATCAAGTAATTCTTTTGAAAAAGAGTAAAAAACCTACGGATGTATACAATACAAATACAAATTCAAATTTTTAGTTTTATATCTAACAAAAACCAATTTAAAAAGTAATGTTTTTCTCTATTCATACTTGAAAAGGATTCTCGTTTTCTCGTTAGTCTCGAACAACACGGTTTCAAAGAACACGGAACAAATTAATCGTGTTCTTCGGGGGTTTACTGCTCCCCATGTCCTGCAACGCACTTATTCCAGCACGGGATCCAATCCTCGAAAGATTTGTATATTCGGTTTGCGGTATGGCCATCAGATCCATCTTCGATTTTTCCATGATCTCATCTCGGGTGCTGAAACGCTTTCCGCGGAGCGGTTTCTTGGGGCGAGCGGAAAAGGTCGCATGGAGCCAGATCAGGTGAATTCGGTGGTTGTTGAATGGTATTCGTTCCGTTTTTAGCCAAATGTTCACGGATAACGATGGCATTGTGCAACGGTGCGTTATCGCGGTGAAAGATCCACGAGTTGTTTACCCACAAATTCCGTTTTTTTGGCGAATTGCTTCATGCAAACGTTTAACGATCTAGCCCTTTGGAAGGAATTCGTGATAACACAATACAGTTGTAATTCATGAAAACTGTGAGCATCGCCTTCTTTTTCGACTGAAAACGACGTGTCTTTTCGGCCGCGGCTCATTCGGTGCACGACATTCACTCGCTTGATGTATGGACTGCGTGTCATACTCATAAATCCTCGTCTCGTCTCCAGTAATGATCCGTTTGATGAATTTCGGGTTGGATTCGGCCTTGGAAATCGTGTCTTTTGCGACGTCAACGAGGTCTCTTGTATGGATGAAATTCAGGTCTTTCGGCACCAGCTTTGCAGCGATACGGCCACTTCTGCAACGTTCGTGCCACTGAAAAACGACTGTTTTCTTCAGAGTATCGTTGCCGAAGCACTATTCTATCATTTGTATCGTTGTTGCAAATTCAGTTATATTTTTAAAATTGTACAAAATCGAAAACATCGACAATCGCAGATGTACTGAATTGAAATGTTTAACCAAGCAAACTAAATTCAAATAGCTAGTTCTAAGCTAGATCTAGACTTTATAGAGTCCCTTACGAAACCTGCTAACACTTGATCAGAGTTATAGTCGCGCCGATGAATTTTCATTCTTAGACCGTTTTCTATATAACTAGATTAGTTTCTCGCAAACATGTATCCAACAATATTGACTATCTGCCGCTCCTTCTGTAATATGCTCTGCCACAATGCATCCCAAAGCATCCTCTATGCTATGTTGTTACATAAAATCATAAATCCATACCATCACACAAAAGCTATTCACACTAGGCTAATATGCTATCCACAAACATTATCACAACAAACTAAAACTAACCAAATCTAATTACATTCGTAAACTGATTTGATGCTAGAATAAAAACTAATTCCACCTTGATAGCTAAATCAATAATTCCCATTAAACAGATTAATCCCACTAAAATCTTATGGCACAACATTCTGTATCCATACTTATATCTCCCTGGCATACAATGGGAATGCCATCATCATTACATCAGGATCACTGGACTAGTAGTCATTTGCTAGTCCCCTCGCTCTCTCTCTCTCTCTTACTTTGTGTGTCCGGGTCTCTAACATGACAGTCATCATCATAGTTGTCGTCATAATCATAATCATCATCCCAAGGCAGAGCCTACTACCATTTGTGAGATGGGCTCAGATGGAAAGCCATCATATGGCGGCGCACATCAGATGTCACATCAGCCAAATGTCAAATCGTAGAATAAACAAAACATCGCAGTGCAATAATAAATTTTCATTTCGCCATGACGGGGCGGCAATAGTGGAAAATGCCGCCTTTTCTCTTGAAACAATTCCCTACATTTGTCATTGTGGTAGCAGAATCATGAATGGAAAACTGGGGAACACACAGCGAATAGACCCAGTCCAGCTAGAGATACAGTACAGATGCTCGATTGTACATACAATACATATATGGTGGGTATGCTCTCTAACAATTTCACAGACGAGTTTCGGATAGAATTGAAGCATCAGACTGAGCAAGGGGCATAAATACGTATTTATCGCGCGTATGTGCTCATCTTTATTCCAGTGTATGAATGATGACAAGCCCTATAAGCTTTAATCAAGCAGAACAGATGCTGAAGCTGGAGTCTTTTCGCAATTCCCATTCCGGCCACCCCCGCTGGATCCACATCGCCCCCCTCTACATCAGCAGCGGCAAGCATCTGAAGGTTTTCCTATCTTTCCTTTGCTCCCCTTCCGCTCTATTTCCAGGACATTAACAGGGAAAGTCCATCATATTGTGCTTCTGAGACTGAGTTTTAAGGATACGTTTTCCTTCTGGGCCTATTTTTTTCCGAAAAAAACCCACCTAAGTAAAGAGGGATTGAGCACAGGAAAAAATCAATAGATCTGCACCTAGTCATTTCATATTCACTTCAATTTTCGTTTCCTGGAATTGCTTACGTAAAAAAAGCCGAGCCAAAAAGGACGGAGAAAAAAAACATTGTGGGGATTTTCTTCATGCAATATTAACGACTCCTTGAGTATGCGTTCATATTATAAAAATTGCACACCAAATAATAGATACGTATGTGTTTTTCCCCATATGTGGTCTGGTGGGGATTCTACGTGCCTGGGACGTAAAAACAACAGAAAAACCGTGAAACTTGGAGGCAAGTATGTACGTTTCAAGATGACCCCACACCACACCAATATAGGAGCAGGGGGGGGCCAGAGAGTATACAAGGAAGAATCCCAGAGAAATATCAGAAATATCCTTTGCGCTGCCTGCAATCGTCGTTGGGTATAAAAAATTCGAATGTCGAGCAAAAACACAACACACCAGGTAAGAAATTAGTGTCCTCTCCGCCATAGTAAAAGTCTCGCATGTGACCAATAAAACTTTCCGCATTATGCATGAGCTTTTGCGCGGTTTATTCGCCTAACGTTATAGGCTAGCTCTATATCAACTCCATGAGACTCCATTTGAAGTTAGGACATCTTTCATCGCCTGCCTGCCTTCGGCTGGTTGTAGCTGCGAGAGTGGATTTAAATAGATCCTAATGGCAAGGATGTAAAAATTTTTATGATTCAATTCGTTTCTACCACTTTTTTTGCGGGGGAGGGGAGGGGGTCGAAGCAAAATGCTCTAACTTACGACACAAAGAAGTGCCACGACAGAAAATGATCTTAGTGATGGATATGCAAGTATGAATCATTTATTGGGTCTATGCTTTTAAATTATCTTTATGTGTGTACCAGCATAATGGCGCGATAAAATAGTGGGCGCCACTTATGCGAGGTATTACCCCCTTAGCCACAAGCCCGGAAGAGCATGACCAAGGAGCCAATACCATACATAAGAAATGAACAGAAAATCCGGAACTCCTACGCCGGCCACACGGAGTTATCTAGCTCGCCGGAGGGGTCGTGGGGTGTGTGGCCGGGGCTTACCGCGGTTGGTTCACCACTTACCTGTGCCTGTGCAACTTTGACTTCCGTCTATCGTCCTCCTGTCATCGCCTGAGCCGCATCACCCTGAAAAGGAATGACCCCCTCCCTCAACCATTCCACAAGAAACAAATTTAACGCATGGTCATTTTAATAAATACAATCCTTTAATATACTATCAACCCAAACATTACATGGGAGCATTACCAATCACAATCTGATGAGTTGCCCGTGTCAAATATTAACCGTGAACGAATACAATTCAAAAAAAACCTACGAATTACGTGCACATGAGTATGAAAGATAACCATAAAGCGCGCAGCATTGGCCAATACTCCTCGCTTTGTACAAACGAGATTACAATCCAAAGAAATCACTTAGAAGAAAACACTTTTCTCGGAACCAATCAAGAACAACATATATCCGACAAGGAGCAACACAAATTCACCAATAATTATCAAGAATATTACAAAGGTAATACTAACTACTATTAAAATTAATATATTATGAATAAATTTTTCTTTGTGTTTTTAAATTAAAGCAATAAAAAGAAAATTTTTGGTAATTTTATTTAGTGTAATTTTTTTTGTTTTTCGTGTGTATTTTTTTCTCGGATCCAGCTGGTGTGGATGCACTATGGTTATGGCTTAATTACCTGAAGCTCTTCATATACTAATGTCTGCAGCTCGATACCTATCCTCTAGTTTCCCGGCAACTTTGCACTATCTAAACCAAATTCAAGCAATTTTAGATAAATTTTCGGTCTGTTGGTCTTCTGATTTTAAGCCTGTATCGTCATACACCTTCTCTCCAATGCCTTCCGCCAGTTCTCTCCACGGTTTTCCCGTTTTTTCTGCCCTTTTGGTGACAGATAAACGAAGAGTATTAAAACCACCGGGACTTGCCCCTTAAATAAATAACCAGTTGGTCCAGATTAACGCCAAACCGCACCTTTCTTAGCTAAAAATTTCGTCAAAATAACACCAAAACCTGCATATCCTGCTCCCTCAACTAAGGGCCAAACGAACCAAGTTTTTTTGGTATTGCTGGTATCCGCTTCGGTACCTCTCCAAACTCCCTTCCTAATGGTGTGCCTAATCTTGCTTGGATTACCGCCTAGGCTTCACAGCACCGAACTAGTCCTGATTATTGCTGATTTGAAGCGAAAATGTGGGTTTTTCCTCAAATGGACTGGATAATGAATGTATTGGTCTTCCAGCCAGTAGTATGGATTCAAAAAAAAAACTGATTTTTTTATATTTTTAATCCCTCAGAATTTACAAGACTCCAGCCGTCTAAATTCCAACTACTTTTTTTTTCCTTTCAAAAACAGACTCCTTTCTATTATTATTTTTTCCCTCGCCTATCCTTTTTTAAAATTTTCCTGATTCCGCAAAGTGATTTTTTCCAAAATTTCCCTTTACAAGGTGATTCCCAAAATAAATTTCCCAACCCAAATAAATGATAATTCCGACCGTTACAAGTGGCAACTTTAGCACGTACCACAACCCAGGAAACGTTGAGGAACGAACTTTTTTTTAACTTTTTCTGTAATATATATTAGAGTAAGACTTTATGCAGCCATTAAGGGGGGAATGGCAAGATCTAGGCTGTGATAACCACAGTAAACCTTGAAAACTTCAATAACATTGCTACATGGAAGTATTGTCATGCACAGGAATTTGTCATTTTAAAACTTCCTTCTGTAATTTAAGCATCACGATTCATTTCGTTTCTGATACACAACTATACAGCAATAAATTTCATTTACTTTCACTTTTAAAATGCTTTCGTCACTAATCTCTTGCACAGATCTCTTCCATGTGTTGACTTCGGCTTTGGTAGCCTAGGGATTAAAGCGACTGATTACATTCCAGAGGTCCGTGGTTCGATTTCACTCAGCGGTATCTCTGCCATTCACCATAACCTGTAATCCACAGTCGGACAGCGGTGGCGGCACAATCAGATCAAATTGGAAAAATCCGAAAAAATAGGATTTTTAAACAAATCGGATAAATACGGAAAAAATCGGGTAAAATCGGAAAAAGTTGATAAAATCGGAAAAAATTGGAAAATCGGGTATAGTCGGATAAATTCGTACAAATTCGGAAAAATCTGATGTTATCAGATTTTACCCGATTTGTAAAAAATCCGATTTTTTCCAATTTTTCCGATTTGTTCGGATTTCTTCGGATTTCTTCCGATTTTTCCCAATTTATTTGATTTTATCTAATTTTGCCGATTTTATCCGCTTTTACATTTTACCTCCAACTATTCCGATTTTATCAGATTTTTCCTATATTTCCGATGTTTACCAATTTTACCCGATTTCCGACTTTTTCGAGTTTTCCCATTTTACCGATTTTATCGGATTTTATTCGATCATACTCGATTTTTTCCAATTTTCAAATTTTTCAAATTTTATCATATTTTTCCGATTTTTCCTATTTTACCGTTTTTTTCCCATTTATCCTGTTTTTTCCGATCTTCCGATTTTCAGATTTTATCCGATTTTACCGGATTTGTAAAAAAAATCCGATTTCTTTCGATTTTTCAAATTTTTCCGATTTTATCAGATTTTCTAGATTTTACTTGATTTTTTCTGATTTTACCCGATTTGTAAAAAGAAAAATCCGATTTTTTCCGAACTTTTAATTGTGCTAATGACTAGCTAACCACCCTCCATACTCCAGCCCTCCTCTTCGTGTTTTTTTTTTTTTTGTGGCAAGATGAAGCTTAGGAGTCACCCTTTGTACTACTAGTCCGTCATGTCTTACAAGTCATGGTGCAGCGTATAGTAGTAAGCTTGATCTGAAGGAAAAATGAGATAGGATAGGTTAGGGGTCTGGAGGGTGCATGAGTAGATGTCGATGAACCTTGCGTTTGAACTCTGAGATGTTATATGAGCTCGGAAACACCGACTGCGGAAGAGAGTTCCACAATCGAGTTGTTCTATTTATAAACGAACTGCTAAAACGTAATGTGCGTGAAGGGGAGGGCTGAAGGGTGAAGGGGTGAGCCGAGTTGGCTAGTCTTGTGTTGCGGGAGAAAGATTGCCGTGTAGGCAGGAGGTTTTTGATTTCAGTGGAGCAGTCGCTATGAAAATAGCGGTAAAACTTGCTGAGCGCTGCTACATTCCTACGGTGGCTTAAAGGATCAATGCAAAGGGTGCTATCGCCAATGAGTTTGATGGCGCGGTTTTGCACCTTGTCTAGCCAAGCCAAGGTGGTTTTAGGGGCGCCAGCCCAGATATACGAGTTGTATTCAAGGCGTGGCCGAATGTAGGACTTGTAGATTGTAGCCAAGGCAGTTGGATGAAGGAGAAACTTGCATCTCTTAAGGAAGCCGAGGCATTGGTACGCTTGTTTGGTGACTTGGAGTATGTGATTATTCCATCGCAAATCGTTGGATAGAGTCACGCCGAGGATGTTAAGATATGGATCAGCTGTTATATTATCTTCACCCACTGAAATGGAGGGAAGGCTGGTGCAGGTTTTAGTGGAGAATAGACAGTACTTGGTTTTGGTTTCATTGAACTCGACACGATTCTTGCGGCCCCAATCAAGAATGAGTTTAATGTCCGCGTTAAGAGACTCGGACATGAGTTCACGTTCTAAGAGAGAAGGTCTGGTACTTGCTTGTATTGTGTACGCTATAATGTAAGAAGGTAATGAGTGGGGTAAAGTTTTTAACAGTTATATCTGCTAGAAGCAGTGTGAAAGGGAAATTACCCTTTCTCCGATTTTTTCCGATTTTACCCGAGTTGTAAAAAATCTTACCTTTTCCAATTTTTCCTAATTTATACGATTTTATCCGATTTTACATTTTTTTTCTTCAATTTTTCCGATTTTTCCGGTTTTTCCAATTTTTCACGATTTTTTCCGTTTTTATCCGATTTATTGTGAGTTTTTCCGATTTTTTCGAATTTATCCGATTTTATACGATTTTCCAATTTTTTCAAATTACTCCGATTCTACCAGATTTTTTCCGATTTTCACCGATTTTTTTCGATTTTACCCGATTTTTTCTTCGATTTTATCCCAGCAGCCAATTCCTCCACTCACAGCCTGTGAATCTTCCTCGTCAGAAAAGCCTTTTGCTTCAGAAGCATGCTTCTCGTGTATTTTGGACAATATTCCAAATCGCCAAACAAGGATCTCAGTGCTTGGGATTTCTTAAGAGGTGCAAGTTCCTCCTCCAGCCATCGGCCCGTGCTGTTATTTATAAATCCTACATTCGGCCTCTTCTCGAATACAACTCCCTCGTTTGGGGCGGCGCTCCAATAACCACCTTGGCATGGTTAGATAAGGTCCAAAAAAAGGCCCTTAAATTAATTGATGACGATACCGCTTGCTCCAACATCGACCCCCTCAGCCACCGTAGGAATGTAGCAGCACTGACAAAATTTTATCGCTACTATCATAGTGACTGTTCCTCCGAGCTAAACGCTCTCCTGCCTCCACGGCATTCTTATACCCGCAACACCAGATTAGCCCACTCGTCTCATTCCCTCCACCTGCAACTCCCCCTTTCACGCACTCAACAAGATATGAATTCGTTTGTTAATAGAACAACTCGGCTGTGGAATAATCTCTCGCAGTCAGTATTTCCGAGCTCCTACAACATCCAAGAGTTCAAACGCAGGGTTCATCACCACCTTCTTCAATACCCCCCCGTTCCTTTATAACCCCTCCAACCCCCCTCCCCCGTACTAAGCTTACTGCTAGACATTGCACCATGACGTGACAAATGACATGACGGACTAGTAGTACAAAGGGTGATTCCTGAGCTTAGCACTGCCACATAAAAAAAAAAAAAAAAAAAAAAAAAATAGAGTGTTAGTTGGAGAACCACCACAGCACGCCTAAGCGTTGAATAAAGGGCAGTATTTTACGGCGTATGTTATCAGATCAATAGATTTGTCATTCAAGTTAAGTTTGGTCGACCTTAATACATATCGGTGCATGATTTCGCAGCAAAGCTAGGGGGTGTGCAGAAAAGAGACACTTACATATATTATTTGTACGTCTTAAATAAGATCCGAATCCATTGAGTGTTTGGAATAGACAAACTAGGAAAAACTCCGTTTATGCATCTTCTATCTCCAGAAATAGTGGCTTCAAGGCTAGCCCTATAAGTTATACTTTCGATCCACTCCTGGAACAACTTCTTCCTTTAGCCTTGATAAATTGAATAAAAGAGGTAAAAATAGAAACTGTAAGAAATCCTTGAGAGTAAATTAAATTTCTAAAGGCAACGCGAAAAAATAATCAAACTTACAAGTGCTCCCTCACCAACAGCCATGGCGTGTACACAAATAACACAAAGGCTGAATTAAAATTGTCTCTGGAAGACATTAGAAAGCTCAAGATCTCTCTCTGTCCTTTACACACAAAAAAAAACGAGAAAAATAAAAAAAATAAAAAATAAAACAGAAGGATTTGAGTTGAGTTCCCCATTTATCCCTGAATGCCGGAACGAGAAACTGTTTGCATTTTTTATGCCTTACAAAATTAACTGAATGCTTCCTAAGTAGTTGAGTGCACTCCGCTATTAAAATTTCATTTTGCATTCAAAAATTGCATCCTTTTGAGCGGTGCGCGCGAGCTTCGCAACACACACATATATATACACAACTATATTTTTTATCCTTTTATATTGTCTCGTCGTCGGTCTCGCAGTTTTCCCGGTTCACAGATTTCTCGAAGCGTTCTTCCTAAGTTGAATATATGAATGCCGCTTTAAGGGCATCCTTAATTTAAACTTAAGTGGGTTTATGTGTCCTGATAAAAGGCTTCTTGTCAAATGGAAATAAAATTTCCCCTAGACAAGTTTTATATTTTTATATGATGATAGCATAGTAAGGATTCCGGTATTTTTTAAAGGTTCTTCTTGTTTACGTGGCATGGATGACGATGCCTTTCAATCTACCACTTAGATATTGCTGATTGTGACATGAATGGGGCTCTCCTCTGGTGGGCTCCTTTCGGCAGTATGGTCAGTAGCTATCAAATATGTTCATAAATAATTATGACTTCTCTCTTATGTTACCTTGTTGAAATTATTCAGGAAATATTAAAACGAATTCGGCTTGCGTGGAAAAATGCTCTACCTGGACCCCAAGTCTTTAAACCATGCTACTACCCCAAAGGACCCCAGACACGAAGATGATATATAACGTCAGCTCCCACGTATGCTCTCCTCTAAAACCGTTTTAAGTGACTCCGAATAACTTAGTATCTATCTGTTGGCATTGAGGAGACTCATCAGTTGCGACCGTTCCCTTTCTTGGTATCACTCAAACTATACAACCGATATTCTTGTAGTCAGGACGATGTGAAGGCATTGATCCCTTTTAGGGATTATTGCTTATCAAAATGTTACATATTGATGAAAAATTATGCCACCCCGCAATAAAAATGTATGAGATCACCCGACCGAGGTGGGTTATGGGGGAGGCGAAGGAGGGCTAGTTCGGGAATGATGGGGCTACGAATGTTGTTGTTGCTGTTGTTGTTGTTACTACATCCTTGTCCCTTATCGGAATATTGTGGGAGAATCTTTGAAATGAACATAAATATGAAGCAGGTAGTACAGGAATACCTTAACTATCTCAAAGTAGTGAAAATGTTTTTTTAATTTTTTTTTACCTTTTTAGGTTAGTCGTCATCTTTGGTGAAAAAAAAATTATGATAGAAGTTATTGGACCCACATTTATTAATGTTTTTGTGTGGGAGGTGCTTTTGATACAAATGTGGAATTTTCATATTTTTAAAAACGATTTTAAAAAAGTAACACCGGCATTATAAGGACAAGATTGTAGAAATTTATGTACAGGATATAGCGCTCAAAGTACAAAGCGTGGGCCCTTTGCTGTGGATCACAATGTGGGTGTGTTTCAAGTTCCACCACAATCAGTAATCAGAAATCAGTGATGGAAATTAATCCTAATCATTGATGTACAATTGTTCGAATCTGACGAATAGAGTGATGGCAATCATTGATGGAACTTGAAATACACCCTGTATTTCTCAAAAGGAGAAGTTTTGATCGGGCTCGCGAATGACATCAGGGTAGTGCTCGTAGGACGACGCCTCTATGATGCTGAAAACACGATAAGGGCCATGGCGAAACAATTTTTGTTGGTAAAGGTGAAAGTACCGACGAGATAAATTCGTTGGGTGCACACATTGAGAGCGATAATAACCCCGACCGCCGATTATGCTACACGCGCATTCCGGAACACACGGAAATAGCAAAAAAAATACCATGCCGTAGCACTAATGCAAGTTTGATAGGCAACGGCTACACAATAGAAATTAAATTGATTCGGTCGGCACGTATTCTATTCGATTTTACAGTTGCTGTATACAGCGATTCGTCGGTCGCCCTTAGCATGTTTACAACATGAGATTGAATTATACGAGAACAAAGCTATCTAAAGCTTACACAATTCTATGAACACCCTCCAACGTTGGGTGCTTGATGGTTGGATGGTAGGAGGTATCGTGTGGCCGATACTCATGCTACTAGTGTCCAGTGTCAAGCGTCTAATATTAGTATTTGGACGCGTTCGGGTTTTTGTTAATGCGGGCTCAATCGTTTGGAAGCCAAACTTCGAATGAAACGTTCATCGCATCGTGTAGAGCCGGCTTAAGAGATTAAAATGTGCCGAGAAAGCGATAAAAATGTGCCCCGATATTCTCAGGATGTCATCTGATGTTCTCACGATTGGAGAGTAGAAAACTGAAGCTTTACTGACTAGCAAACTGAGAAAACATGTGTCCGTAATGTTCAAGGTATGGGAATAGATCAGGTACCAGGAAGTGATGATGGACTGGAAGCTTAATTTTAAAGCTCAATTGGAGGGCATTGCGGATAAGGCTTCCGCTATTTGTGCAGAATTCCCAACAATGCTTTCCAACGCGAGGGCCCTAGAGCGAGCGAGTGTGTTTAGCTTAGTCTTGCTTTAGACAGCGCCAGTGTGGGCAATAGTTTCTAACAGGACGGCTAACAGCTGAAAAAGGATGACCACATACAGATAAAGCTCCCTCCGTAAGTGCTGCGCGTATAGGACCATGACCACGATACGGCGTGAGTGATATAGGGTGCGCCAAAACAATTGGGAATTCGTATATGGGCAGCGACGCTCCCCTATAGCATTTGTTCACGACAAGAGTCGCAGTGACAGTGATTGAATTGTGATTGAGAATATAGCGGGTTTTTAAACGAATTGAGTGACCTGAATCAACTTGAATCTACTTTCGTGGTGAGGATTTGAGACTCTCACTGTGCATGGAAAAAGCGATTTTGAGATTTCCAATTGTTTTGGCACACGTTAGAGATACGTGTGCCAAAATGCTGAGATAAGGCATGCTTTTCTATGATCCCGAATTTGTTACCAAACACAGTGCGGTAGCGATGCGAGTCCATAAACGAATGGAAAGGGAATTGAGGCGAGTCTGTTAAGGGTCGGTGGACCCACAAACTTGTCCACAACGTT
Source organism: Thereva unica (assembly GCA_949987705.1). Taxonomy (NCBI): domain Eukaryota; kingdom Metazoa; phylum Arthropoda; class Insecta; order Diptera; family Therevidae; genus Thereva; species Thereva unica. The sequence continues at coordinate 88,161,345 of OX465285.1, forward strand.
GGAAGATGGGTAACGAGGGAGCGTTTTGAAGTGAGTGCCGATCTCAGACAAATCTCGAATGGAAATGGGGACGGGGAGGATATAGTAAATACCTAAATAATTTCATGCGCGATGACTCACCAATGTGCCCGGCATGTCGAGGTATCCAGGATCAGGAGCACGTCCTTTTTTATTATGTGATATTCGGCGAATATAAAGCTGTACTACAACCAATAATTGAGGCGCTACTGCCACCAAAAAACATCCTAGATGACATTATCAGGAAATAAGATGGATGGGTGAAAGTGGAAGATACGCTGAAAGCCGGGAAATTGGGGCTGGAAGAAGCTGAAGGAAATAGAGAAAGGTGCAGAAACTTCAGGAGTATTAGCAGCTAGATAAAAGCTGATCCATTTTCGAAACGCTATGTTAAAAAAGCCAGTCATGCAGAGAGAGTGGAAGACCAGGAGGTGTTTTAGTGGGTTCGAGTCCCACACAACCGGTATAAAGGAGCCTGTAGCTTTTCACCTTCCAACGAACGAAAATAAAAAAAAAAAAATTCTTCGAACTCGAGGAGTTTTAATAAAATAATATTAAATAAAATTGAAAGGGCGAAGCTAAATCAGCATATATTTGCAAATTAGGACTACTTAAGGTACGATTTCGAACAAGGTGGCTCTATTGACGAATGGTGTCATTTTTTGTTTCCTTAATGAATTTTGTAAAATATCCTCTTTAGCTTTATTGTCGCCCTGTGTTCCAAAAATCAATGTTGTCTAGAAGGCGTAATTTTGGTATTTGCAATTAAATATGAAAGTGGTGGTTGGTTTCTTGCGTAAATTTTCAGAATGAAAGCTTAACTTAAAAAAGTGCAATTTAGTACTTTCTACAAATCCTGGTGTTGTGTTTGTTACAAAAATAAAGAAGGGAAACGCTTAAGGCACCATATATTCATTCACTTGAACCAAACGAAATCCTTCACACAGTTTCCATTATTTTAAAGGGACCCCCAGTTTTGGGTGGCTGTAAACTGTTAAAAGGAAAGCATTAGTAAGTGCAGCTATCTTTATTATGGCCAGGAGGGTCCTGGTGGGGGGTAGTGGTGTGTGGCTTCGGCCATTTTCTTGAGTAATTTATCTGTGTATTACGTAATGTGTTTTATTTGAAGCTCTTAAAACAGTATCACCCATAAAGTGTGTCGTAAAATTTATCATACGTTAAGCTTTGAGACTTGGCCCATTCCTTGCTCGATCTCGTCCTTTGGGGCTGGTATAGTACAAGCATATATATGTATATATGTATATATATAAAGTTGTAGTGGTCGCCAAGTGGGAAGCAGGAGTGTAGAGACGGTAAGATTTCAGAAGATGAACAATGTTCGTGCACTTTGTTGGCTTGAATTACTATACAAGAGGGATACCATGTCCTCATAACTTTGGCATCATCCTGTATGTAGTTTGTGCGACTAATTTTAGTCAGAGCTTTCAAGTGCTTGGGTTTATTGAGGTAGTTCTGTGCAACAAATGTTCTGAAGAGGGATACAGATTTAGTATACATATGTCATGTTAATGGTTCGAGGGAAATTTTTGCCGGTTGAGAGGTGGGTTTTCTTTACCTTTTTTTTGTTTTTTCGGGGGTTGTCGTTAAATGTGTGCATGAACAGCAAATGCAGGTGATTTGAAAATGAAATTGTTATGGTAGATTTTTTTTATGTGGCAGTGCTAAGCTCAGGAACCACCCTTTGTACTACTAGTCCGTCATGTCGTTTGTCACGTCATGGTGCAATGTCTAGCAACAAGCTTAGTACGGGGGAAAGGGTTATGAAGGTTCGAAGGGGTGTTGAAGAAGGTGGGGATGAAGCCTGCACCTGAACTCTTGGATCTTGTAGGAGCTCGGAAGTACCGACGGCGAAAGATTGTTCCACAATGGTGTAGTTCTATTTAGAAACGAATTGCTATTTTGTTGAGTGCGCGAATACACGAGCTGCAAGTGATGTGGGTGAGACGAGTGGGCTAATCTGGCTACCCGCAACACCAAAATGACCAATGACCGCAACACAAAAGATTGTCGTGGAGGCAGGAGAGCTTTTATTTCGATGGAGCATTCTCTACGACAGTAACGATAAAATTTCGTCAGTCCTGCTACATTTCTATGGTGGCTCAAGGGGTCATAGAATAAGTTCAATGTCGTTGTTAATAGAGTTATACATTAGTTCACGGCCATCAAGACAGGATCTGGCACGTGGTTGTCTCGTATCGAAGCCGTAAGAGTAACGCAGGATACCGTTGTCAGCGAAGCTGAGAAGTGGGTTAGAGCGGATTGAAAGTAGGTCATTCATAAAAATAATAAATAGGGCGGGCGATAAAATTGACCCCTGGGGGATCCCCGCAGAGATCGGGTGCAATGCGGATTTGTGTAATCCAATACTACCATGAATGACCGGAAGGGAAATTCTCGATCCACTTCGGTAGAAGTGAGTCAACTCTAATAGCTTTGAGTTTAGCTAACAGGGTTGAATGCCAAACTCTATCGAAAGCTTTGGAGACATCCAAAGCAACCACATTAGACTCACCAGATCCATGCAGACTTCGGCTGAGTTGTTCTGTAAGACAAACTAAAAGATCGCCAATGGATCTTTTTGTCGAAAGCCATACTGTCTGTCGTATATGAGTAGGTTGGATTCTAGATATCCCATAAGTTTTTTGCTGATTATCATCTCCATGGTTTTGGAGAGAATAGAAGGTAATTGGACGGAAGAACATGGGCAAGTTTCCTAGAGTCTGGATAAACTTCGAAGAAATATGACAGGGCAAAAAAGTTTGCGCAGAGGTTTAGCCAAAGATGAGGTTCATTGTTGCAAGACGATAGGGGGTATATTATCGAGTCCAGCGGATTTGTTGGCATCGAGCACCTTGGGGCACCTGTACACCTCGCGAATCCTGAATGGGCGTTGTGCTCAGAAACTGGGGGTAACATATCAGTTTCGGGTAAAGAAGAATTTGAAGCGAACAGAGATGCTAATAAATCGACCTTGGATTTGCTGTCTGTTAACACCTTCTCATGGTGGGTAAAGGAAGGGGTTGAAGTTGTAGTGAAATTCTTCTTGATGGAACTTACCAACGGCCAGAAGTTTTTGTTACCAGAGGTTGCATTAAGGAGTTTACTTCTCAATTTATTTGTCAAATAAGGTTTTGACTTTCCTTATGGTGGCTTTACAGGAATTTCTAAGTTATATGTACTCTAAACGGAGTGATTCACTTGGGAAATTCTTATATGCTCGGAAGGCGGCTTCTTTAGTTTTGATTGCGTTCATATACTCCCGATTAGGCCTAGGCTTTACAGATTTGCTAGAGTGGGGAATGAGCAAATTCCTGCCTGTACGATCCTAGTGGTACGGATAGCGGCGGAATTGACGTTTTTATTTCGGAAACACAAGTCCCAGTCAGGTCATTGAGTGAGGTCAACAGAATGAGGTACTTGTTATAAGTTGGTATTATTTGAATTGAAATTTTTATCATAAAAGTAAAAAAAAAATTGTTTCAATACTCACCGTAAAAGATTCAATAAGAAACAAAAAGCACAACTTCTGTGTGTGTAATAACAAACAAAACTTTTCGGGGGAGGAAGAACGAAAAAAAAAAAATTGAAATAATGTGAATAAAAGGAAAACAAATCAAACAAGTGAAGAAAATTTCCTTCAGATTGTGTGATGAATTTGACGATGGCAACGACGAAGAGACGACGGCTGAAAAGTTTTCTTTCAAATTACTTTTGTGCGCGTATGAATTTCAAATTTTTATTTGCTTTGTAAATTGATGCGGGACGGAACACACACACATACATTCACTCCTTCGCAAAGGATATATGCTTTGATTGAACCCTGATAAAAATATATTGATGTAAAACTGCTATCTAGATACAGGAGAAGGTCTACTTCGTATAAGCTAGTCGAAAAACCTGTAACACTTCTTCTTACTCTTTTGTTGAGTTAAAAATGTACGAAGAAAAAAAAGAAGGAATTGTTTAGTTGGTAGCGGGAGTATTATGTAGGTATGTTCCTTACTGCTACTGCTACATTTCTACCTAACCGAGAAAGTTTCATCTGTTTTCTTGTTTGTGAATTCAATTTTTTTTCTTCGTATTTTATTTTTTACCTTGTTTTTTTTTTTGTTCATTGCTGTTTATGTATGAAAGGGAAAGAAAAAAATTGAAAGAATAAGTTTCAAAACTTTTGCTTACAACAAAAGGAATGGAAAGTAAGCGTTTAAATATATTTATGTGAATTTCGAGGGTTTCCAGAGAGAAAGAGAGATGCGGGCACGTTAAAAGTTTTGTAAAAAAAATTTTAATACACATTTAGGTAAATTTTTCTGATAAATATTCCAAAAAAAAAAAAAAACTAAAATAATTGTTCATTTTTTTCTTTACCCAAAAATATTTGTTGCTAAGAATGACCGTTGTCTCTTTCCAATTTATGACGAACAAGTAAAAACCCAAACGTCACAAATCCTCAAGGCAGGCCTCGGACAGGACGGACCCAATGGCGACGACCCAGGCCACGAAATATGGAATGTTATTTTGGAGCTTGGAACGTCATAACGCTAAACAGGTCTGGCGCTCTGCGTTCGCTTTTATTTTTACTGGAAAAATACGGCGTAGCAATCAGCGCTCTACAGGAAACCAAATGGACTCACAATGGATCTCAGAACCCACACAATACTCTCCAGTGGTTCATCGAATGAAAGAAGAGTGTTCGGAGTTGCCTTTATAGTGGAAAAGAAAATTAAATCGCTGATTCTGGACTTGAAGCCATTAAATAATAATGTACGTACGGAATTCGGATTAAAAGCTTCGGATTAAAACAATTCTCCATAACATTAGTCTAATAAACGTCCATTCGCGAAGACAAGACGGACGAGGGAAGAGAGGAAAAGAGAGGAATTCTACCAGGAGCTAACAAATGCTATCAGATTAATAAGATTAATACCGTCAAACTACATTAAAATGGTGCTTGGAGACATGAACGCCAAATTAGGAAAAGAATAGGAATTCCTAGGTATCATAGGAAAGCACAGCCTACATAAGGCTGGCAATGACAACGGTAGTAGATTGATCGATCTCGCTAGCTCGAACTCTGTGATAGTAAGTTCAACAATGTTCCTGCACAAAAATATTCATAAGATGACGTGGTATCGGAACGGAATGCGTACTGGAATAACGTTGTGGCCGACCTAGAAGAAGCGGCGTCGAGGCACGAGTACCGGACGCTTTACCAGACAATCCGCCGGTTAGCCGGCAAAACAACATCAACAAACGATAACATCAAAAAATCGGATAGAACTCTCGTGACCTCTCCCCATAGGCGCCTGCAGCGGTGGAGAGAATTCTTCCACCAGCTGTACAACCATGATCCACCACAAGGTCCAGCACGCGAACCGCCTATTATCGAATAGCCGACAAATCAGCTTCCCGATGCCGAACCGACAATTACTGAGGTGAAAGCGGCAATAAAATCGCATATAAAATCGATCATTCAATCGAGGCTACAGAAACATCAAGAGCAAACGAGCCAGAAAGAACAAGCGGGATATAGTGGTCTATATCGAGGATGCATTGATCAAATATTCGCTCTCCGTCATCTAATAGAAGAAAGAATTCGTTGCGGCACACGAACTGTCGTCGTTTTCATCGATTTCAAATCCCCTTTCGGTTCAAACCAGCACCTTCGCTACTGCTCTTCAACGTTGTGATCGATCGATTATGCGTGAAGCATTCGATGGACGATGCGGAGATCAATAGGACTTGTTGTTCGCCGACGATAGCGCCATCTTCGCCGTATGCCGAATCTACGAACATTTTATTCGCTCAAGTGCTGCATATGGAAACGAACGAATATTGCCATCAAAACGAAAGTACGCATTTATCGAACGTTGATCCTTCCGATTCTTCTTTATGGATCTGAAGCGTGGACACTGCTCAAACTGAACGTTAAGAAGCTTGAGGTTTTCCAAATGCGATGCTTGACTCAGATTCTCGGTGTCTCACTCTGCGATCGCCTTCAAAACGAAACAGTTAGACAAAGATGCGATCAGCAGACACTGATCGAAGAAGAAATGCAAAAACGTCGACTACGGTGGTTTGGACATGTTTGCCGAATAGATGATAACCGCTTGCTACGTGGCTAAAGCATATCGAGGACGACTCAAAGAATCAACGATTATCAGTTACCGAGGCTCGAGACGTCGCCAAAAATCGTCGAGAATGTAACCGAATCGCGAATAGAGTTCGAGACCTATCGGCACCGACAACAGCTTATCCGTTGCGGGGACGTCCAGTTCGGACCACCATTTAACGGATCAAAGAAGAAGAAATAGTTTCCTATATTTTTAGATCTGACATTGCCAATGTGTATATAGCAATGTGTATTCTCGCATCTCGTGTCTTCAATAAATAATATCCTAAAAAATACATCTTGTCTGTCTGATTATATCAAGCATACGAACATATTTTACGATGTAGCACTTGACTTAAACATTCAAATATCAATTTCACATCTCTGAACTTCATCTCATTCTGCTACACATTGTGTATATTGTCTACGAAAACTTTGAAGGATATCGTAACCATAATATCTGGTCCAGACTTTAGTCCATAGCCAAAGAAATACACTTGAATTTACTTAAAATATCCTTAAGACATATGTATGTATGCAAAAATTCGATATAAGCACATGTAAAATATAACGAAAGGAATTCATGACAGTAGAAATGCAGAAGGAATATAACTTACTTCACCCCAAAAACGGATGCCATAGATAAAAATACTTTAAGGGAGTTTTGTCATTCTATTCAATTTTGCAATGTGAACGTTTTGTCCTGCCGTTCACCTCTCGTTCTCTCTCTCTCTCTCTCTAGTTTTCTGTTCAGGGTGATATTTTTGGAACGAAAGGATATGCACTTTTCAAATAACAAAGAGGTATCACAGAGTCCTTTTTGGGTTGAGCGGAAATTTTAAGCGCTTCTGTAAAGGATAGATATGTTATGTTATAAGTGTATATCCTGTCGTATATCTCTATGTCATATGAAGCGTACAATAAAATAAAAATTCAACACTCCGGGAAAGATAGTTCAGTTTAATACACAGGATAGATCTGTAGCCTTATACTCTGTTTGCCGTATGTATAGGTATGGATGTTCATGCTCTCACATTCATATACCGATAGCTGGATGAACTCGATAGAAGGAACATGAATTTGTTTGGCAGATCCTTCCTTTTACATACGTATATCCCCTTGGTCGTATCATTCGTCCTGGTTTTCTAGAGCGATTGATAGCTTATTCAAATGGAAAATTTGATTTTTCGTTCCTTTTTTTTTGGTATGATATGATGATATGGGTTCACAGACGACGACGATGACGACAACGATGCCAATGAGTGTAATATTTGTTAACCAAATTTTATTATTAACTTAGTTCGCCCTATTTCATATCGTTATGGCATATGTTTTGATAGTGAAACGAACAGGCAATTTACATGCTATTGGGAATTTACACACACACACACATACAAAAATCGACCAACCACCCCGCACAAGTGATGAATGCGTTACAATACCGTAAATATCTGAATAAGATAAAATATATATATGCTGGAGGAAATGCCGAATGATCGTTTATGTGACAAACATATAGGTATATATTTTATTGAAATTGGACAGGGTGTATGTTCAGCGCGTATTCAACTAACCGAAAATAAATGTATTTTACCAGAAAAATTTATGCAGAATTTTTGAGAATTTTCTACCTCAAAGGCATACAAACATACACAGGCAATTATACACGTGTGCGGAGATGTGTAATATTTATGCTATACTAAAAAAAAAAAACATAGGGAAATCATATTTTTTTCCTCCTCCTCTCTCCAGAATATCAGTTTCTTTGATGAATGATTCATGAAACGTTCAACATTTGTCCAAGGGCCAAACCCAAATCTACTGAGACTTTTTATCTTATTGAGGTCATTTTAGATGAAACACCCACACACACCGTGGACCCACCAAGGATACCATAGAGCCACACACTCATACACACAGAGCATGTTGAACTGAACATATTTTGGGGTTCATTATGGTTGGGAATTATGTGACCTAATTCGACCTAGATGCAAAATTATTCCATGGTCCAAGCTATATATGCACGCATTCAGACTGTGCCCTTTTCCTAATAAATAGTTATTACTCAAAAACCCTTCAGTACTGGACTAACTAGCCTTTGCTTAAAATATACATATGCTCTTTGTGTGTGAAGGAGTTTTTGCAAGTGCACTCATGAAAACTTGAAGTTGTTTAGGGTTTTTTTTTTTAATTAATTTTTATGCTAGATTAATAAATATTTTTTAGAGGTAAGTTTAGTGCTATGTTTTTTTCGGGGGGTTTTTGGGGAAAAAATCCAGAGACTCAAAAAGAATTTTTGTTTATTTGAATACAAAAATTTAGTGGCTTTAATTACACGTTGAAATGGTACCTAGTTATTTCAAAAATAATTGAAATTTTCTAATAAAAAATAAGTTATTCTAGAAATTCCAGGCCATTTCGATAATACAAGTGGTTATGGGTATCGATCCCCTTCTAATCAAAGTAGCAAAATTCCAAAACGTATCAAATTATATTACTTACGAAGAATATAAAAAAGGCTCATAAATCTCAATTAGGCTTTCAAAACTTTCACAATAAAAATAAGTGACTTTCATTTAAGAGCTGTCACGTGTACCCTTGGCTGGTTGCCCGAAGAGCCAACCGCAGATGCACATAAAAAAAACAGAAATTTTAACACAAATCAGACCAAAAATCTTAAAAAAATTAAACATTCAAGCGGTAAAAGAGAGAGATTCTGGCGGGTGCACTGCGTCTACGGTAGTTATTCTTCTATAAGCTAGGAGACCTTCTGGATCATTTATCGATCCTCAAGGAGCTGAACCTGGAGCTCCAAGGATTATATTTTCAAAAAGCTCTAAAATTTTTACTATTAAAAAGCCCCAAATATTCTATTTTTAAAAAGCAGCATAGCTTTCATTTTCAAAAGCTATAAAGCTTTTATTTTTAGAAAGCCCCAAAGCTTTTATTTTCAAAAGGCTCCAAAGCTTTCAGTTTCAGAAAGCTCTACAGCTTTTATTTTCCAAAGCTTAAATGTATTTTCAAAAAAGCGCCAAAAATTTTATTTTCAAAAAGTACCGAAGCTTTAATTTTACAAAAGTTTCATGCGCCGTGATCACCCAGGTGTCACCCCTTTAAAAGTAGCTTTTAAAATAATCGAATTATTTATTATTTCTGAACAATAACTGATTTCTACACGTATTAATACACGTGGTACTGATGCAATACAATGCTAAATTTACTTCTTCAAATGAATTTCCCAATATTAATAATTTAAGTTTTATGAATTGATTTATGAATTGTAATTTTAAATTTTTATATTTGACCAATTTTTTTCTTTTAAAATTGCTGGCAGGCCTGCAGGCTGCTTTTCCTTTAATTTCTTGAATTGCCAGAAATGTTGCCTGCTCTTGTTGATTAAATTGCCGGCAATATTTATAACAAGTCAGGTTAACCTGACTGGTATCATTGAGTTTTCTTGGATTTAACTTTGAAACTTTACTAAACTCCCGTTTCCACGGGCGCGGCGCTTAACCTGAATAAACTCAGAGTAAACTCTACATGGAAATTCAGTCATGGTGGGGTGAAGTTAAGGAGGAGCTTTGAATAGTTGGATAGCAGTGTTATCAGATAAATATTTTCTTAGAACTTTGTTTATATTGTGATAAATCTTTAATTTCTATTTTTGGAATTGTTGGATGATGTCGGTTTTGTTTATATATAGATTTTGTTTGGTGTTGCTCATCTACTAAGTGGTGGGATAGGGTTCCAGTGAGGATTTCTTTGTCCTGCAGTTTTTTAGGTGGAGATTTTACTTGGATATATTTGTATGTCAGGTATTGTTGTGCAATGGGTTTTATTTTTGTTCATTATTTTAACGTTCATATTTTAGGTTCTTCTAAGGACCGAGCACTCCAAAGCTTTTATTTGCAAAAGCTACAAAGCTTTCATTTTCAAAAAGCTCTAAAGCTTATTTTTAAAATGACCCAAAGCTTTTGTTTTTAAAAAGCACCAAAGCTTTTATCTTCAAAAAGCTCCAAAGCTTTTATTGTTAAAAAGCTCCAAAGCTTTTATTATTAAAAAAGCTCCAAAGCTTTTATTTTTAGAAGGCTACAAAGTTTTTATTTTCAAAAGTATATCGAAATATCAAAAAGCTTTTTAATAAAATTCCCTTGTTTAGGGTGCTTGCCTAATAAAATCTAGGGTTACTATACTTACTTTTCTCAGCTTGAGAGATCAAATAAACTTTATATCTCTGTGTGTGCTCTTAACGAAACAACCGAGCACCGCGAAGTGGAGCAGGGTTAGCTTCGATTTGGAAAATGTTTATATTCAAGGTTTGACAGTTTTCAATTACAACTGTTCAATGCCATGTAGCTTCCTGAGTCATCAGCACACTGCTGTATTTAGTGCCCTACGATATACGGCAATGAGGTTTGCTGTCACATTGACTTCCAGCATATAATTCGTCGACCAGTTTGTTGGGTGGTTTCTACGATATAGGGTGATCGAATAGAGTGATATTTTAACACCGATGCCGATGACCTTCCAAATGTTCGTGACCTTATTGCTTATTGCGATAAGCTTCATTGTATACCAGATCGGGGTCTATGGTCTTTAATCGTTACCAAATGGTGCACCTCACAAAGAGAGAGCTGTTAACCGTTTAATATGGTAATGAGAAAATTCACCAGCGAAACCATACGGTCATAAGCATTTAACAAACTCTGCATATTCTTCGTTTTTACAATATACATATTTCAGTTCTAAATCATAACAAGTAATGCTTTTACAATCGATAATAATGCAATAAATACGCGAGAAATGAGTGCCAATAAAATGCGCGTAAACAAAGATTGATAAGCACGGCATCAGAGGCGTACGAACCGAAAAAAATGGAATGCGAAGAACAAATGGAGAAAAAGTGAGGATTCAGTTGATGGTAAACGATCTGTGAATTCAGCTCTTATTCTGCATGGGCGCTCCTCGGCTGGCATCTGGCGCCATCGTCTATCCAGCCGGATTTTATAGTGTTAATGGTGTCAAAACAAATATTGACTGCCAATAAAGTAGCACAATTGTGTGAGATATTACATTTCTGTTGATGGTTTATATTGCACAAAGCATTCAAATTTTACTACCGTCGTAATAAAGTTCACTCTCAAGAGATACAGAAGCACACCATTGCGAGTATAGGAGCCGAAGTAAGGGCGGGCAACCCAGCACCCTGGCAAGCCATCCCCCCGGCTGGAGGAGAGGCATCTAGGAATATTCACGATGGCAGATGATTCCATATAACTTCCCCGAAGGGCTGCCTTTCTCATTATTTTGAATAATTTAATCAAAAAAATGTTTTTATTGTTATTACTTTCTCTTGGGGATCTTTGGGGTTGGCTCCAGCCTAATTCAGATGTATTGAAGGGTGCAAATAGAATTCGAATAACGACAAGAGCCAAACGCAGAATTTTGAGAAATGGAGGTTTTAAGGCATCCCAGCAACCGAGCCCATTGTAGGCATGCCTTTGCTGAGAAAGAGAAAAAGAATACTACCAGAAATCACTGAAGTATTTTTTTTATATGAAAAATGAGGGTTGTGGCAGGGGGTGCCTGAAATTATTTACTCCCGATGTGTAATTCTGTGGAAATGACGGCTGTTCCGGATACTCGTTTTTTTTTCATACTGTAGAACCGAGTTTATTATCCTTAAGGGCGCCGAAGGGGCTCCAGGGTTAAGCAAACAAAAAATGAAAATTAAAATTAGAATTTGATGTACACTCAACTTATTTTTATTACCTGCCTATTTTTGATGGGCTACAATTGGGCTTAGCTATGGGCTTTTTGGAAGGTAAGGAAGAGTTAAGAAGGGTGAGGGTGGAATAAATGGGGTGCTTTGCATAATTTTCAATAATTGAAATATAAGAATTTTCTGATTTATATTTTTTAGCATTTAGAAGTAAATTATGCGATTTCGTGTTTGGAGATTTTAGGATCTCCTCACTGCGCATTTATGTGTAAGGGTTTAGGGGTACTGCCCAGAGTGAGGATATTACCTTTAGGAATTGATTGTGAAAAAATTATTGTAAAAGTATGGAAATATTGCTTTTGGATAACCACTTCATTATTTTTGTTTTTACATTAATGTGCTGTAGAGGGAGGCGATATAAATGAGGGGATATAAAGGTGAACAAAGCTATTCGATATCTGCTGGCGCTATAAATTTGAGGGATAGAAAGATTTTTTATACTTTTGTGATTGCTTCAAAAATGCTTCGGAAGCAGCACTAAAAGGAGTGCTATGCTAATGCCATAAAAGATATAATTTCTAGTAGGGGAGCACTTTGGGCTTCTTAAGAAGTGTTCTTCCATTGATATTTCAGAACTCCATTTTCCGCTGGCCTTGAAATTGCGCCCCTATTCGCAATGTCCCGAAAGTGTGCAAAATTAAGTCTCCGCTCGATCATAAATGCTTTAATCTCGTAAATGCTTTAATTTTCAAGATCACTTTGTTTGCAAACAGGTCGATCTCATCGAGTCACCGGCATATGACCACTTCCGCGAGGTGTTCTACGAACTCAAGCGCAGCTGATCCTTTTGGAAGGCGTAGCCTTAACCCATCGTTATACATTGTGATCCACAGGAGAGGGCCCAGACAGGATCCTTGCGGAACCCCTCATATTGTACTGCACAACTTCGATCCACAAAGAATTTCCCTGCCTTCTTTGATTTTTAGAAAAAATACCAAAACAGTTTGGGCGGAGTAATGTCTGGCTCCCCACCCGATCATAGTTTGCGCTTATTGCAAAATCGAGAGCACTTTGCCGGCTTGTTTGATGTTTCACGGAGACTTTCTTTTCAAATGGTCTGTCGTTTGGATAAAGCCTGCCTTATTTGGGTTGATTGACAGACCCTCCTTGGTACAACATCTTTGAACTCAAGCAGCCTTTCCAACGTTGTCAAAAGAAAAGAGGTTAAGCTGATACGATTTAGGCAACTGTACGATTTAGGCAACTCCAGGAGCCTGTTGCCCTGTTTGGGGATAAAAATCACCACGACTTTCCTCCAGATAGTTGGAATGTAACCCAGTCCTAAAAAGACAGGCCAGGTTGTCGAGAATCAGATCAAGGCACTTCTAAAGGAGTGTGGGAAAACTTCATCTCCTCCCGGGGACTTATAGGGTTGAAAAGAGGCCACTGCTCATTGGAGTTTGTCACGGTCCAAGATGTTCCCAGAAGGACACCGGCAATAATGTCTGGGATGGTTCTATGACTACCCCCAGCATCCAATGGATAAGCGGTCGGAGGATTGACCCTAGAAAGTGCTCGCTGAACAGGTATCTCAAGGTTTCTTCATGGCTAGAGGTGTAGGAGCCATCCTCCCTTTAGAGAAGGCCCACTCCGTTGAAGGAGTCTTTGGAAAGTAGCTTTTGGAGTCTAGTCACCTCGAAGGCTCTCACAGTGTTTCCTCCAGGCAATCGTTTTGAAGCGTGTTCACTCCTTGTTGTAGGCTGTTAAGGTGAACCTATATTCATCCCAATGCGCGGTATGTTTTGCCCTATTGGACAATCTCCTAACATCTGTACGCTTTGTAGCTAATCTGTTGTTCCACCAGGGCGTCGTTCCAACCTGTCGTTCCACTACGTGACGACTGAAAAAAGAGACAATGCTGCTGTCATGGTAGGAAGAGATCAGCAAACCATCAAGCTGGGTGGGCACATTTTTCAGAACACCCACTGTTCGAATTCTTACAAAAACTTAAGAATTCTTTAACCTAAGTCAGCAGTTAAGTTAACATAATATACATAATAAGCACAAGGCTTATCAGCAGCTGTAAGACAGAAGACAAATTTCCAGACGAAATTTGACGCTCGCATTCTGAGCAAGCCTGGAATCTTGTCTTCTTGTTTTGTTTTTCTTTATTTTTGTACTCATTTTTAAATTCATAATCAGCAAATTATTTTTCACTATTAAGTTAAAATTTTATCTAGTTTTAAGTATTTTAATGTGTAAAGCTTTTGGTAAAATTAAAAATAAATTCAGTCAGTCAACAGACTTCTCGGAATAAACACTTAAAATATTAATTTCATTTGCCTTATTCTACAATTAATTTCTCGTGTGCCGGTATCAAGAGCCGGTCATACAATCGCCAGAATCTAGGTATCAAGTGCCTACGATTTACACAAACCTTATTTACAACAACTTAGACTTTCAGTGTATCGGTATCAAGAGCCGCCTACACAAACATCAAGATCAAGGTAACAAGTGCCTTCGATCACAAAATAGAATAAAAGAATTCTATTCATTTACTGGTGACCCCGACGTGATTATACAATTTGTGTAATCACCCCAAGGAATAATTTACAAATCTACCATTATGACTTCACTGGAGGAACTAGCCAGCAGACAAGAGGCAACCGGCCAGGAAATCATAAGGATATGCAAGAACTATAAAAAGGATGGCTCATCACGGAAGACAGCAGATTATCTCAAGGGCAAGCTTCGATCATTGCAGCCGTTATGGAACGATTTCGAGACAACTGACAATTTCATCCGTGTTAATTACCCCGAGTACATCAGTCACAGCTATTTCACCAAGGACTACTATAATGCAGTTGGTAGTGTAATTGAAGATGTGCAGCAGGACATTCACGCAAGATTGAATTCCTTGGACCTATCACAATTACCAGGGGAGACCGCAACACAACCATCCCCAGCTACCACAGCCACACAGGGAGAAGCAACAAATTTACCGAGTGCTATAATCAATACTCAAGGAACTCAGGACAAAACTACAGGCGCAATGTCATTACCACGAGGACCCACTAAGGAGTTTACCACAGCTAACACAGACGGCGAGAAATCCCTCATGGGTACAATACCAAAGAGATGTTATCGTCCATCCAAGGTAGAAGACTCGGATCAACATGGTCATGGTACTGACATCAATGGTACTATCCGAAGGCAGCGATCGCTGATAAACAGCCTCGAACGACTACTCAATGGACTTCCAGCTCCTCTTAGGGAACAATCAGAGAGCTTCCTTCAAATAAAAATCAAGGCAATTGAGCAATATTGGTCTCAAATACAGCATCTCCATCACGTAGTTTGGGAATCAACAGAACAGCCTGACACATTCGGCTATGAAGAAGATACCTACTTCAATTTGGAGGAACAAGTGCATTACAATCTCATTCAACTGCACGAGGCATCCAGATATAAAGGGAGCAGCATTCCAAGAAGCATCAATCCGCCAATTGAAACCAGTTCCATCGTTCCATCAATGAAATTGCCCAAGATAATACTTAGCAAATTTGACGGAGACTATCTGAAGTGGCGGCAATTTCGGGACCTCTTTACTGAGCTCGTTCATAACCAGCCGATTGCGGATTGCCAGAAAATCTGGTATTTGAAAACAAGTTTGTGCGGAGAGGCGGAAAGACTAGTAAGACATCTAACTACCTCTGACGCAAATTATGCTACGGCTTGGAGGATAATAAATGAGAGATACGAGAACATCCGGCTACTCGTCACCGCACTCCTCAATAAGCTACTAGGGCAGTGCCAGATCAACCACGAATCAGCCCACGCAATCAGGACCATGCATGACACTACGCACGAATGTCTCCTCGCTCTATCCGCTCTCGGGATTGCTACAGACCAATGGGATCCACTATTACTCCACATTCTCATAAGAAAAATAGACAAAAACACCCACACATTGTGGGAGCAGTCACTAAAGGACCCTAGGGCGCTGCAGTCTCTGAAGGAATTCCTCCGATTTCTAGAGAATCGCTTCCAATCTTTGGAAGCTCTTGGCGCAAAAGGCAAAACCTCAGAGGAAGCTATAAGAAGACCACAGGCAAGATCACTAACAACCACTGTCACCGCAGACGTGAAATGCCCAACATGCAAGGGTAATCATCAAGTGTTCAACTGTTCAACCTTTCTGCAAGCTTCGCCTTCAAAAAGATACAGTCTCATCAAGGCCAGCAAGGCCTGCATAAACTGCCTAAGGTCAGGACATACAGTAAACCAGTGTCCATCGTCAAAGAGATGTAGAGACTGCAACAAGCCTCACAACACTTTGCTCCACATACAAACAAAGCCAGAGATTGCAGGACCAAATCCGAGTAAACTAGATTCAACACAGAAAGTTGCCACCAACAGTCAACAGTTAGTCAAACCATTAGCTGACCCAATATCCTTGACAGCAAAAGCACACCATACCACAAATAAGCAGGTACTATTGAGTACAGTCAGAGTCAATCTAATCGCGAGCAGTGGCAACGTTGTAGAAGCCCGAGCCATATTGGACAATGGATCGCAACCTAACATTATTACCGAAAAAATGGCAGGGATATTGGGCTTTACAGGAACGCCAGCTTCCATGACTATTGAAGGAATTAACAGGCAACGACAGCCTTCGCGACGTCACATCAATCTCACCATTAAATCCAAGATAAATAATTTCTCATGTCGACTATTGGTACACATTTTGCCAGAAATCACCTCTCCTCAACCAGCACAGGAAATAGACATTTCAGCATGGCCACTACCTAGAAATATACAACTCGCCGATCCAAGATTTAACTGTTCAGATTCAATTGACTTATTGATTGGTGCAGAATTGTTCTACTCATTGCTATGCGTTGGCCAGATCACGTTAGGAGACAATCTACCGGTCCTTCAAAATACAGTTTTTGGTTGGGTAGTAGGTGGTGGGTCCCAACAAGGAACCGAAAGTTCAGCAGTATGCGGTATATGTAGTGAAGATGAAGCGCTGGACACACAAATTGAAAAATTTTGGCGACTAGAAACTCCAATTGAACAGACCAATCTGACCGCAGCAGAGCGAAGATGTGAGGCTTTCTTCGATCGGACAACTACCAGAGATGAAGATGGCAGATTCATTGTTAGATTACCGTTCCAGGGTGAGCCGACTTCGCTTGGTGAATCAAAGGACATCGCACTTCAACGATTTATGTCAGTGGAACGAAGATTAGCGAGGCATGACGATTTGAGGGAGCAATATGTCAATTTCATGAACGAGTACATGCAGCTCGGGCATATGAAGGAAATCAACTTCAATGAAATAGAAAAGCCGTACTTTTTCTTGCCCCACCACTGCGTTTCAAAGCCTGACAGCACTACGACGAAACTACGAGTCGTATTCGACGGTTCAGCGAAAACTTCGACAAACATTTCACTTAACGACCTCCTTTCAACTGGACCAACGGTGCAAGACGACGTCTTCTCCCATCTGCTCAGATTTCGAATGCCCCGATATGTGTTCACCTCTGACATAGAAAAGATGTATCGCCAAATACGGGTGAACGAAGAAGATCAGCGATATCAATTGATTTGGTGGAGAAGTGACCCAGAACAACGTATCAAATGCTTCCAATTAACTACTGTCACATACGGCACAACAAGCGCCCCATACCTGGCAACAAAATCTTTACAAAGGTTAGCAGACGAAACGAAGGAGCAGTACCCACTAGGAGCAGAGGTGCTAAAGCGTGACTTCTATGTGGACGATGTCCTCACTGGCTCAGATAACATAAGCACAGCTGTTGAAATCCAAGCACAAATACAAACGATCCTTAAGTCAGCAGGCATGACATTGAGAAAGTGGTGCGCCAACAGCCCACGGTTGCTACAAAACATCGATCCAAGGGATCAGGAATTGGCGCTGGACTTTGACAGTAAGGACGAAGACTCGATCAAGACGATTGGGTTAACTTGGTTACCAAAATCCGACCAATTTTCCATTAGAACATCAACGAAGAAACATGACCGGATAACGAAGAGAACCGCCTATTCTGACATTGCTCGGTGCTTCGACCCATTAGGAATAATGGCACCAGTAATTGTTCTCGCAAAGCTATTCCTGCAGAGGCTTTGGTCCATAAAACTAGATTGGGATGCTGCTCTCCCTCAAGAAATGTACACTTACTGGATCAACTTTCGTGATGGACTAGCTGCATTAAACAACATCAAATTTGAACGTCACATCTTCAACCACAGAGCTCCAAAATCATACCAATTTCATATCTTTGCAGACGCCTCCGAAAAGGCATATGGAGCAGCCGTCTACGTAAAATCGGTAGATAAAACCAACATCATCACAGTACGACTATTATGTGCCAAATCACGGGTCGCACCAACGAAGCAAATAACCCTACCACGTTTAGAGCTCTGCGCAGCTAAACTAGCAGCTGAACTGGCTGCTCGCATTTCTAAGGATTTAAATATCAAGCACAATTCTGTTTACTTATGGACAGATTCCGAAATTGTCCTGCACTGGATCAATTCGCAATCCTCATCATTCCACACATTCGTGGCAAATAGAGTGTCATCCATTCAACAACTGACGTCGTCGGATCAATGGAGGCATGTTACATCAAACCAGAATCCAGCTGATGTCCTATCAAGGGGAATCATACCTGAAAAATTCACATCGTGCAATCTGTGGTTTTATGGACCAATATTTCTTCATGGATCTGAGATGTCTTGGCCTCCACCGTACATCAAAAAACGCGTTGAAGATGATAGTGAACGAAGGAAGGTAGCCTTCGCAGCAACCACCACTCAGAGTTCTAATATAATCACGACAATTGATCATCAAAACTCATTTAAGAGACTCCAGAGAGTTGTCGGATATATATTACGCTTCATAAGTAATAGCAAAGGCAAGGCAACCACGACTCATACTTGGCTGAGCAAACACGAACTGGATGCAGCTCTGGTTCTAATTATAAGATGTATGCAACAAGAAGAGTTCAAGGAAGACATCAGCTTCTTGGAAAGATTTGGAGAAGTAGCAAAAACTAGTGCCATCAGCACTCTTACACCATTTCTCGATCGTAAAGGAATAATAAGAGTGGGGGGCAGATTAGAACAATCATCGTTGCCTTACAACGCTAAGCACCCAATGCTTTTACCGTATTCTCATCCATTGACAAAGTTGCTAATCAACGAAATGCACAAGGAAAATCTGCACGTGGGGGCACAAACATTGTTGTCGATAGTACGACAAACTTATTGGCCAATCAAAGGAAAGATCCTGACCAGGTCAGTAGTCCAACACTGCGTGCAGTGTGCACGAGCCAAACCTAAACTGTCAAATCAGCTTATGGGAAATCTTCCCCGAGATCGAGTTGAACCTGCAAGGCCATTTGCAAACACTGGCATTGACTTTTGTGGCCCTGTATGGGTACACTTCAAGATAAGGGGAAAGAGACCATTGAAGGCATACATAGCAGTGTTCTGCTGCTTTGCGACCAAGGCCTCCCATTTGGAAGTGGTTACCGATCTTTCCACACAAGGATTTATCTGGGCACTGAAACGATTCATTGGACGTCGTGGCCACTGTAAGACCATTTACTGCGACAATGGCTCAAACTTTATCGGAGCAAGGAATCAATTAGAGGAAATAAAGAAAATGTTGGAATCAAAGGCAACCCAAGAAAACATTGCATCTTCTTGCACTTCAAGAGGCATAGAATTCAAGTTCATACCTCCTAGAGCTCCACACTTTGGCGGCTTATGGGAGGCCACAGTGAAATCTGCCAAACATTTGCTACAAAAGACGTTATTATCTGCCTCCTTAACTCACGAAGAATTAGAAACAGCCGTTGTAGAAGCAGAAGCAATACTAAATTCTAGACCACTAACGCCGATGTCCAGCAATCCGAATGACTTGACGGCAATCACTCCTGCCCACTTCCTGATAGGAGAACCCTTGACCACTCCAATTGATGCTGATGTGGAACCATTGAGAGGTAATCTTCTGTCCCGATGGAAACTCATTGCCCACATAAAAGGCGAGTTCTGGCGACGATGGTCACTAGAATATTTGAATCACCTGCAGCAACGGTATAAATGGAAAAATAAGGTTCAAAATATCCAACCAGGAACGATGGTCATCCTTAAGGAGGACAACACTCCACCGTTAAAATGGCCCCTTGGGAGGATAATTAACAGTATCAAGGGAGCGGACGGCCTTGCAAGGGTCGTGGACGTACGCACAGCCTCCGGCATACTGAGAAGAGCTGTCCACAAGATAGCACCTCTTCCAATTGAAGAGCTCCACACAAACGATGCATCCGAGGAGGTTAATCAAATCGCCGAAAACTTGGACTCCCTAGCTGGAGCAAGTTCCAACCCAACTACCACTGTCCACAAGCCTGTGAGCAACGACGCAACCACCGGGTCAAATAGCCTGAGAAACACTCCAAGGAAAAGACAACGACTATCATTAGGAGCAGCAGTGGTGACATTACTACTAACCAGCGTGTTTCTTCCATCTGCAACAAGTTCACCAATTGATGTCAGCCCATTCACATCTCGGCCTGGAATTTTCTTCGAAAATCTAGGAATCGCCAATACAATGACAAGCAAGTGGAATCTTGTGCTCTACTACGACATGGGACCCTATTGGAAAGAATATGCGTACATCACAAACTGTACACAAAACCTCGACAAGTTATGTAGCATGATGGCGGATCAAGGACCTTGTTTACGAATTCTTGACAACATTAAGGCACTTCTTAATGAAATGGTGGACAACAATGAGATCCTGTTGCCTACACAGCAAGGTCAGCGCGTCAAAAGAGGGGCCATAAACATCATAGGGAACGTGGCAAACTCTCTGTTTGGCATCCTAGACTCAGAGTACGCAGAACATATGGCACAGACCATTGAGAATATTCAGGGAAATGAAGATCATCTGCTTCACTTGATTAAAAATCAAACAACCATCATCGATGCAACCATGAACCTGATGAAGCACGACAGTGAAACAATAGAAAAACATTTTGGGCAGTTAGAAAATCATTTAAATGAGCTTTCCAAGCAAGTCAACAAGGTTCATGAGGAAAACCGCGACAGTAAAATACATCAATTATTCATAATGCTGAGCATGCAACTATTCTTGGCACTTTCTAAGTATCAGAAGGCACAAGGCGACATCATGAATGTTCTCACTGACACTCAACATGGCAAGATAAATCCACAACTGATATCACCACGGCAACTCAGAGAAGAAGTGATAAAAATCAAGAGTATGCTGCCTTCATCACTGAAGATGCCACAATTCCAAGATGACATGCTAAAACTGTACAACCTGATGACCATTGAAGGCCGGCCCACCATCAATTATATAATTTTCCAATTCAAGCTACCACTTCTAGCTTTAGAAGACTTTGAACTCTACAAATTAACTCCAGTTCCAGTTCCTGTGAACAACACATTTATAGCAGTGAAACCGTCAGCGAACTTTTTCATCATAAACCTCCACAGAGATCAATATTACTTGATGGATGATCTCTCAACTTGCGTATCAGTCGTTCATGATAACTACATCTGTGAACAAAGAAAGCCCATGTTTCATAAAGGCTCGAATGTTGGCGCCTGCGAAATAAGTTATTTTAATCAGGCTCCTCATCCATCAATGTGTGAAATCATGAATCTAGGCCCTGGACCTCACTGGATCCAACTGCACACCCCCAACCAATGGATTTATTCAGTTCTTCAACCATCAGCCATCAATGTGGTCTGTGGAACCAACGTCACTCAATATACTCTTATGGGGGCCGGTCGAATTACAATCCAATCAAAATGCGTCATCAAACAACAATTTTTAACTATTCAATCACACAACATCTATCCATCAAGCTTCAGACGATCCTACTTACCATCGGGGAACCTCACGGACATGATAACACCTGAAGATCTTAGTCCAACTGTCCTGATCAACTCAAAAAATATCTCAAAACATGTATCATCTCAGATAAGGGAACTAGAGAACCTGAGGAGGGATCTATTCAACCTGCAAACCCAATTACCAAACAAAATTCAACCACATGATTACCATCAATTTGCCGTTGGATATACAGGACTAATCTTCACGGCATTAATTTTTGGGTTCATCATATGGAAATATCGATTGATCTGCATGACAAGGAAGAAAGACGCTGCAATAAGGACCACACAGGAGTCAGAGGATCCAGAAGTTCCAGAAGAAGTTGTATCCAGATCATCATTTTCCGTCCCTCAAGTTTGAATGTACATTCAAGGCGGGGAGAATGTTCGAATTCTTACAAAAACTTAAGAATTCTTTAACCTAAGTCAGCAGTTAAGTTAACATAATATACATAATAAGCACAAGGCTTATCAGCAGCTGTAAGACAGAAGACAAATTTCCAGACGAAATTTGACGCTCGCATTCTGAGCAAGCCTGGAATCTTGTCTTCTTGTTTTGTTTTTCTTTATTTTTGTACTCATTTTTAAATTCATAATCAGCAAATTATTTTTCACTATTAAGTTAAAATTTTATCTAGTTTTAAGTATTTTAATGTGTAAAGCTTTTGGTAAAATTAAAAATAAATTCAGTCAGTCAACAGACTTCTCGGAATAAACACTTAAAATATTACTTTCATTTGCCTTATTCTACAATTAATTTCTCGTGTGCCGGTATCAAGAGCCGGTCATACAATCGCCAGAATCTAGGTATCAAGTGCCTACGATTTACACAAACCTTATTTACAACAACTTAGACTTTCAGTGTATCGGTATCAAGAGCCGCCTACACAAACATCAAGATCAAGGTAACAAGTGCCTTCGATCACAAAATAGAATAAAAGAATTCTATTCACCCACTGAGCTTATAGAAGCGGCAAGCAGGTCTGATTTTGAGGCTACAAGCCCCTGAAACTTAGACCAGTTGGTTTTCTTAGGAACCAAACAAGAAGCGCGGATATGTGGGAGTCCTACAGTGTCGAGTCCAACATGCAGATGATCCGGCAGTGAGGCTTCGTCTAGAAAGCGCCTGTCCGAGAGAAGCCTGCTAGGGAGGGGTGAGGCAGAGGAGGTTCAGCACCTTTTCTCTATTAGACTTATACTTAAAAACTGCGAACTGTGGAGTTTTAGCTGTTTTCAACAGCAGAATTGTGACTAAAAGTTTGGAAATAACTTGATTTTGTAAAATAGTACTCATGTCAAAGCTAGTTTTTCAAAAGAGTTAGCTTAAGCTGTCTTTTTAAAGTACCTCAAAGATCAGATATTTCTCTTCTTCGATCTATGTAGAAATACTTGATAACCTTGAAAAATTATCCTTGAAAACCCCTTTTTCTTCAGTAAAAAGCCCACAGATTATCAATGCACTTATTATACCACCTACTCTCAAAGAGGTAAAGTTCAAGTCCACCTCTAGACCTTGTCCAATAACGCAAAGCAGCAAAAGGACAATTAAATCACACTCAACACAAATCTCCTCCACAAATAATAACCACACAATTTTATTCTCATTTTATTTCAAGGATAACCAGAAACAGAGAAAAAGAACTAAAAATCTATAAAGAAAAAGCATAAAAAAGAGGCGAGAGAGGAGCAGCAAAAAACAATATTGAGGAATGAAAGCTCGTTTCATATTTCAAAGTGACAGCCCAGAACGGCGGCATCAGATTCAGAAATGGCAGCCAGAATTGCTCTTATGAGCGACTCTTTCCTCCCTGGTACTGTTTTGGATTAAGGGTAAATAATCCAAAAAAGGGAGGCAAACGTCGGGATTGATAGCCACCATGAATGAACGGATGAAAGAACACGAGGAATCCCTGGCAAAATGGTAGGTAAGAAAAAAAAAATACCAAGTGTGAGCGTGTTGTATACCATATCCTATATACCTACCTACCTATCTACTATATATTAGGACGAAGGAATCCAGATGTCAGGGTGTTTCGCATTATACGCACCTGGCATGGAAACAAAATAAAGAAAGGAGGCCAGGACTCTATTATCTTCTATTGTGGCAAACACCTTTAGGTACGGATACATTCTTTTCACAAGTGCGTGTAGATCCACTTCATTGCAGATAATTGCGGTGAAATTTTCCTCGTATTATTCTTAAAGATGCTGCAAAGGATCTACTCAAGTGAATTCCTCTTTTCGGTAAGAAGGACTTTTGAAACGCCTCTGTTACATTTGGGATTTTTTTTTTGCTAACTCTTCAGGATTATATTGTACAGAGTACATTCAGTGACCGAGAAAATGGTTATTTGTTCTGTTATTGAGATTTTTTTCTTCGTATGTATATGTTACACAAAAGGAGATAATTTCGCGCGATGTGTAAACACTGTCAAAAATGTTGGTAGAGATAAGGATTTCTCTGGAAGATGCCCAAAGATGTCAAGCAACTACGAGTGATATGTCATCTGCGTTCAAAATTGCATTTTAAATATTCATCTCGGGATATTTATTTGTCATCGGAAATATGTCGCTGAAGTCAGGACCGACAAAACGACATACACACAAGGACATGCACAGCAGTGGGTGAGAAAGGAGGCCCGACTCGACAGTGGCAGTGTCGCATTGAAAGGAAGTCAAAGCCCTCAACTGTCGTATCAACTGAACCATTTCGGGATAAAATTGTCAAGTTAAACTGCTTCTCTAGTTACGTATGAAACGACAATGTCATACCGATCTAAAGGATTTTTATCTGTGTCTAGGGTGGCTAGAGAGAGAGAGAGCGGCCCACTACCCCACCCCTAAGGACGATGGATTGGGTAGAGGCTGTGCAGATAGATCCTGTATAAGTCTCCGATAGTATTTCGAGTGCGGATGATAAATACATTTTGCTGACAATATCGTCTTGAGTCCTTCTTACCCCCTCCCCCCGTCATAACTACATCAGGCATCTTGGACTTTGTAATATTTACGAGAATTTCATACCATACTGATGGTTTATTGTCGAACAACCACACGAGGCAATGCCCCGGATGTGTGACTCTGATGCTGCTGCCTGCCTGCCATAGCGCTCTCCTCGTATTGTGTGAATGCTGAGTTGGCATCTTATCCCGCATAGAAAGGACTGCCACTACTACTTCGCCATCTCTCTTATTTGCCATCAACCTCATTGTTAAATATGTCGATAATAAAAAGTTATATTGTGGGTGGTGCCTGCACTCTACTATTTATGCCTTATGCTCTGGCAAAAATGAAGGGTATAGAAGTGATAGCAAAATAAAACTCCTCATATTCCCTTTTTATGGCAGTGCCAAGAATATGCTCTCACATGAACTATGCGCTCCCTTAACTCTTCTTTCACATATATATATTCTTGTGTGACATGCGAGGCAAACACTTAGCGGATGACATTTCCATCTTCGATGTTGAAATTTCTGAGCATGTAAGGAAATGGTTTTACATATTTCAATGAATTTCTGATTGGATTATTTTGATGTTTGTTAAGTCCTTATAAATAAATCAATTTCCCATTACGTGCCTTGCGGATTACCATTGTGTAGCATGATGAGATAAATGACGAATTTATGATTATTGAAATTTATTGGAATTATATTTTCCCCCCCTCATGT
Source organism: Thereva unica (assembly GCA_949987705.1). Taxonomy (NCBI): domain Eukaryota; kingdom Metazoa; phylum Arthropoda; class Insecta; order Diptera; family Therevidae; genus Thereva; species Thereva unica. The sequence continues at coordinate 88,186,843 of OX465285.1, forward strand.
TTGTGATTTTCTAGAATTTTTGTATATACAGGTGTATGCACGTAATGTAATTTGGTGCTATTGTGTGTTATGAGGACATAATGGCTCAAGTGGCTTTCTTCATAGCACCACTTACTTTAAAATGAGACTATGTAGCGGACGCCCGAAGGACTATAGGGCTTTAGAAGGGAAACACGTAGCCGCATTTACTAACGCCTAAACCACGAGGGGCGAAAATCAAATTTTTTATCATTCAACAGAAGAATCCAAGACAAACTCAAAAATAGAGTCTCTAAGTCTTCAAGATTCACTAAACCTTGACAAGGGCTCCGAACATCGCCAAGAACGTACGCTCCCTACGCCCCTGCTTACCATCCGAGGCCCAGTGACGTCTGGTCCACCGGACCTACCATGGAACCCTTTTACAACTTGACGGGTTCAGTTCCCCAGCAGCCCCGTCCAAGTATAATCGCCGGTGGTCCACTTGAAGCTCAGATTCTCGGGTCGTAAAGACGAGCTCCCAGCAGAAGAATTTTGTTCCGGGTGTAAACAAGAGCTCAGGACGAGGGGGTTCAGCCCCCGAACTGATAAGAAATTTATCAGTATTACTGACGGGAAGCGCTGAGGACTGGTATTGAGCTCAGTTCCGAAGAGGCTATCCCGCCCTCACCTGGCATGACTTCCGCATGCGGTTCGTGGAGTAGTTCGGTGGTCAAACCTCCGAGTACCAGATTATAAAAGAAATGCTGGAGACTAAGCAAGGTAACTTGACCTTTGATGATTACGCGGCAGAGATTTTCACTCTTCACAACCGGCTATCAAGGCCGATGCCCCGGCCGAGTTGATTCGCTTCTTGATGCAAAATCTGAACGTCTCCATAGGGTCCGCGATCATAGGATCCTCGTAACTTCGCGATGCTTGCTTTAGAGTCCAAAGGTGGCAGCGCGAAAGGAGGGGTGATCACCGAGCTGTACCCAGGGTCCACGAACTCGAGCATCCTCTGCCCTAGCCATATACTAGCCATTACCAGACTTACGCCCCTGAACAGGACTACCGCGCAAATTCAAAGTTCATACATTTTGTAGCATCCTCCTTTGTCCGTTTGGCTTCTCCGCTTCAAAGAGATGTCCGTGAGTAGACGTTTCACTGTATAAGCTTTAGAGTTATTTGAAAAAGTGAGATTTGGAGCTTTTCGAGAATAAAACCTTGGGAGCTATTCGAAAATGAAAGTTTTGGAGCTTTTAAAAATAAAAGCTTTGGATGTTTTTGAAGAGAACAGCTTTGGAACTATTTGAAAATGAAAGTTTTGGTGCTTTTGAAAATAAAAGCTTTGGAGCTTTGAAAATGAAAGCTTTGGAGCCTTTTGAAGATAACAGCTTTGGAGCTATTTGAAAATGAAAGTTTAGGAGCTTTTGAAAATAAAGGCTTGGAGCTTTGAAAATGAAAGCTTTGGAGCTTTTTGAAGGTAAAAGCTTTGGAGCTATTTGCAAATGAAAGTTTTGGAGCGTTTGAAAATGAAGGCTTTGGAGCTTTGAAAATGAAAGCTTTGGAGCTTTTTGAAGGTAAAAGCTTTGGAGCTATTTGCAAATGAAAGTTTTGGAGCTTTTGAAAATGAAGGCTTTCGAGCTTTGAAAATGAAAGCTTTGGAGCTTTTTGAAGGTAAAAGCTTTGGAGCTATTTGCAAATGAAAGTTTTGGAGCGTTTGAAAATGAAGGCTTTGGAGCTTTGAAAATGAAAGCTTTGGAGCTTTTTGAAGGTAAAAGCTTTGGAGCTATTTGCAAATGAAAGTTTTGGAGCGTTTGAAAATGAAGGCTTTGGAGCTTTGAAAATGAAAGCTTTGTAGCTTTTTGAAGGTAAAAGCTTTGGAGCTATTTGCAAATGAAAGTTTTGGAGCTTTTGAAAATGAAGGCTTTCGAGCTTTGAAAATGAAAGCTTTGGAGCTTTTTGAAGGTAAAAGCTTTGGAGCTATTTGCAAATGAAAGTTTTGGAGCTTTTGAAAACAAAAGCTTTAGAGCTTTTTGAAGATAGCAGCTTTGAAGCTATTTGAAAATAAAAGCTTTATGATGTTTGTAAAAAAAGCTTTGTTATTTTTTGAAAATAAATACCAGTTCGCAAGAGTATAAAGGGAAATTACCTAGCTTTTTTTTAAAATTTATCACTGGCTCAACACAAAGCCAGCTTCGATGAGAGGTGATATTTTCCGTCCTACTTTCAACTTAAAGCTATTGCAGAATTGCCCGAAAAAATGAATCGAAGAGTTTTACATATGATGCTTCATTTGCAAATACCAACCATAAGGTTATAAACAGACTTAAAATATATGCCATCAGCCAACTCTTTTAGACTTAAACAACACAATTCTCGTGCACCAACTTCTTAATTTTGTCGATGTTTCCATCTTTCGCAGACATTGAAACTTGACTGGGTCGAGGCAAATCACCTACCGCTGCTCGACTCTCTACAATGTGAATGCCTTATACCACTAATATGGCTGCCTTTATAACGTGTACTGATCACCATAAGCCTACTATAGTATTTTTTAGGAATTCTTCAGTGGGTTTTCTGCAACAATTACAGTGATCTGGATACTGTAGGCGAAAGATGGGTTCAGATTTCGTCTGGTAATTAATATAACGCTACCAGCTTATAGAAAGAAATTGACAAATTATTTTACATGCGCCCTTTCAAATGATAAGTGGGGGGTACTTCCTCAGACAATTACTAGCAAAGCACGGTTAAATGCTTTACTTAATAAAAGTAGGTTGATGAAACTCCGAAATGAGCATCCTCCTCCCAAAAGCTTACTTTTTTCGGCTGCACGTATCATTCTGAATGAAGTTAGCTGAAAGCCATTTAAAGCCAGGATGAAAAAAAAACTCTATGCAAGATATTCCATCGTTAAACAGCGAAAAAAAAATCTTGTTTACATCAGACAGATTAATTTTCTCTCGCAAAACCTCGCCTGGTTTTTTTTTCAATTAATGCCACTTGAAATTAATTGAATTTTGTATACACCCACGGCAACTGCTGGCTGACATGATGTTTGTTTATAACGAGATTCCTGTTCAGAACTAATTAATGTAAATTTCTTCAATAAACAAACTCAAAAATTTATTTAAATCTAAAATCCTCTTTCAGAATCTTTCTGAGTAATCTCCCTCGGCTCGGGGAGTCAGTCCTGAAATGTCCTGAATATCCCCGAATCCTGAATGAATTACAATTTTCCGCCACCGCGCGTCGCTATACCACCCCCCGCCAGCAGTCCGCCCGTCCGGAGTATCCGAGAGAGAGAGAAATGCGAGGCACCGTCACCGCTGCCACCATCATTTTGTACAAAAATCGGAGTCGAGCTGAATCTGCAAGGGGTTTTCACAGCGGCAAATATTTACTTTCGCATCAGAGTTCTGGTCTGGTATCAGGGATTAACCAGGATCAGTTTTTATTGTTGGTAATAAGCTTCATCCGAATGAATTAAATAGAGAAAAGGTCGCGCTCGGCTCCATGTCCTTTTGCTATGGTGGCATCCATACCATGTGTATGTACTAGTATATACCAGCCACGGCGCGGCATTCCTCGCAGGGTGGATCAAGTACTCACTTTCACTGCGGCGCTGGGGATACTGTCGACATCCCACCCCCCTACAGAAAGGACACCACCGACAGCACTTTGACTGCCTGCCCCTCGCCCTTTACACACGCAATATTTAACCTTCAGCTAAATTAAATTATCTGCGAGTGTGTTTTTAAAATGTTCAGTTTCTAGTGAATTATTATTTTGCGCGGGCATCCCCAACCACCCTATCTGCAGCAGTTCCCCAGCTCTCACCCACCCTGCCCCCGCAATTCGGCAGGATCTGTTTTTATCAATTCCTACACGAGATTATTGAAGATTTATCCTTTCGGGGTCGCGTTTTATCCGTGTGTGAATACTGGTGAAAAATACCCTCATGCAAATGAGAACAGTTTTTAAGTTAAAAGTTTATTGTCGTTGGGGATTGACAATGAACGGGGCGCGGCGCGCCATTTCAAGCTCATGTGGAATATGTGGAAGCTATTTTGAAGCTGTTTAAGCAATACATGAACGCAATTCAGTTTTACGAACCTCGAAATAATTGTCCTTTTAGTGGCAGCTCGGTTATGGGTTTTCTTCTATCCAAGTATGTGCGCTTATATGCCAGACCCACCCTATCCCCCCACCCTCACATATAAATACAATGCTCGTCTCTGAAGGAGTTGGAATCTATTCGGTAATATCCTTTTTGGCTCTCTCTCTGGTCTAAAACTCTTCACTTTAATACTGCCGGGGACTTTTCCAAGTGAAATAACTTTGCAAAACTTTTTGGAAGAAGACTTTTAAGCTTAACGGACTTTGAAAATTGAAAATTAACGATTATGGCGAGAATTTATTTTCAAACGAAAAAGTTAAGAATAAGATTTGCTGGACGAAACACTTTTAATTGGGAAATTTTCCAACTTAATTCCCCTTGGAAGTATTCGACGTAAAACGAGATTCTTGATAGTTTTTTGATGTTGTGTTTTGGGGCTAGGATGGTTGTTTTTTTTGCAAAAAATAAAATAATTTTTTTTAAAAAAAACTTTAGTAACTTACACCATGGCTTCAATAAAAAAAACTGAAATAGATTAAAAAGTGAAAAAAATAACTTTTTCGAAAAGAGTGTTTAAACTTAATTTCTTGCTGGCTATAAAAGCGGTTCTCGGTGGGTTTTTGTGGTGTTTTAATTTGCATTAAGTTAACAAGTTTATTATCAAATTTGCCACAGATAAGAGAGTTAAAATTTCGAAAAAATATACAGAATTTAGTTTAAAGATGCAGAATATATCTTGTCTTTACAATCTTAGAGGAATATTCATTTATTTAACCCTTTGACAAAAATTTCTGCATTTTAAAATGTTTCTTGTGTCACTGTCAGTTCTGCACTATTAACACCACTTCAAGCGTCTACTTTGAGAATTTATGATGTATCAACGTAATCACCAATGAATGGAATTTAGTTGATTGTTCTATGATATGTGATATAGATGCATAAAAACGAAGATATTTTGAAGTGGTCGGATTGGTTACTGAAATATGAAAAAAAAAAAAAGTTTTCGCACTGATGGTGTAAATTGTCTTTCAACTTCATACATTAATTGAAAAAAAGAAAAAAAAAACCCGCCCTGGTACCAGGACGTTTTTTCAATACACTAATTCTTTCTCATGATCAATTCGAAAGGATGCAGTTGCTAGTTAGAAAAAAGGCTGCACCAACCGAAGCTCTCGCTGAAAGAGTTTGAATCCATCAGTAATATCCATTAGCGGAATAAGGTCTGCAGAAAGCGCATTTCAATCAATTGGAGAAACTTCTCTATAAGCAGGTTAAGCATAAGAATAGATCCTCGGTCATTGCCTGTAAGATTAATTTCATAAAAAACTTGTAGCAGAGTTTATTGTGTCAAGTAATGAAGACCCAAAAAGGACAAGATTAGGTTACACTGCATAGCTCTAAAGGTCCGCTCCATGAGGTTTTATGAGGAGACAAGATCACATAAGCCTTCCTTCAATACAAGTACATCTTGATAATTCATGTCGTCTTCGTCATCAATCGTTGGTTATGTCATAAGAAAATAACATCGATCCTATCTTTTTTTCGAGCAAGCCTAACATAGAAGAATCATCGACTAAAACGTTCCATTAGCGCCATTCTGTAATTCCATATGGAAGAGATGTCGTGGAACTTATTGCCCCCTCATGGAGCAGACATGATTACAATAGGAAAGCTTACAGTTAATATACATATATCTCAAGGCTCTTTACACAATCAACGACAGGAATAAGAGGAATACCTACGAATAGATTTGGAGTCTGTTCAGTACCAGATACAATATAACTAGGAGGAAAATGATTGTACAATTGTGATCATTAGTATACATATGAAAGGAACAGCCGTCAATGACAGAGGAGAAATCACTGATGTACAGAGAAAAAATAGGAGGGCCTAGAATCGAGCCTTGAGGAACGCCCAAACGTACGTGAAGAAGAGAGGATGTCATGCGAACCGAATACATTGATATCTATCAGAAAGAAGACAGGAGAAAAGACGCTTAGCAAAGGAAGAGAAATGGAAAAGTTGATTAAGTTTGGTCAATAGGATCGGATGGACCATCGAGTTCAAAGCCTTAGAAAAGTCGAGTAGAACCAATAATGCAAGATTATCCGTTTTCTCCGCTTGCGTAGCTTCAGTTTTGTGCTCGACCACCGCTTCTAGACCATGCCTTACGCTGACAGATCAATTAGTTCCTTTAATTCCATCCTATGGAGGTGTCGTTCTACAATAAGCACCAGGGGCGGATGGGCCATAAGACGAACCGGGAAATTTCCCGGTGGGCCGGCTGTTCACAGGCCCGCAGGGCCGGTGGCTGAAACAACGTCAAGTCAAGGATGGGCAACCATTTTATAACATGGGCCAAAATAAACTTTACGTTGTTTCCGCGGGCCGTAGTAGTTAATTGACATCTTCTTAAAACCTGTAATTTTTTAATCTGCATTTGAAGTGAAAGATCTTTAATGTGGTAAATTACGCTATCCATCACTCGGTCCTAAACTCAAAAAGAAGTACCACTAGCCCGTCATGTCATTTAAGTCATGGTGCAATTAGAGATGGGAAAAACGGATCTTTTACGAGAGCCGGCTCACCGAATCTGCATCTTTCAAAAGATCCGACTCCCAGAGCCGGTTCAAAAGAGTAATCTCAAAAAAAAGCTCTGTCGTATCTTCAGAATACTGGATCCATACATAAACTTGCGCTTCGGTTCTCTCAGCTCAACTTAATTCAGAGCGTATTTTGAGTTAAAAGCTCACAAAAACGGTGGTGTGAAATGGTACGATCTAAATCGGAATTTAAGCTTTTTGCATCTCCGTGTATGTACGGGATAGGAAAATTCGTATTTAGATTTAATTTTAATTCCAATTAGAAATAGGAAATAGGAAAATAGGAATTTTTAAATCATTCAATTTTATTGAATACAATATGAATTTCTTTTGCTGTATTTATGCGCATATAGCTTCCTGTTTGTCATAACAATAAAATTTTACCTAGTAGAAAACAACTTTTTAAATCCTAAAACTATCTCAAAGCTTAATAATAATTTGCAGATAAATCGATTTAGTTGTTTTCCATTCATTCGAGGTCCAGAAGAAACAAATATGTACAGTAATGTTCATTCATTCATTAAACACAGCAACAAAGCTGTCAAAGTTTCCCGAAATTCAAAAGCACAACACCATCACAGCAAATTAGCTAAGAGAGCTTAAAGAGCACAAAGATTCGTCGGATCCGAGAAGAAGTATAAGATCCCGTCGTTCATGATAGACCCGTGACTCTTTAAGAACCGACTCAGCTCTGAATCGCGAACCGATTCATTAACTCATTTTAAAGACGCGGATCTTTGAGCTGACTCAGACCTGAGTTACCCATCTTTAGGTGCAATGTCTAGTAGTAAGCTTGGCGCAATGTAACCGTAAGAAGAATTTTGAGAGAAGTAAAATCTACTACCTTTTGGAAAAAAGAGGTAGCATATTTTTTTTTATTTTAAATCAATTTTAAAATATATTCATATATTCATTTTCTAGATTCAGGCCAAAAACACTCAAGAATTGGCCTTGGGATTTGTTGATCTTCATGGTGAGTGCAAACGAATCCGAAATTGAATTGCAAAAATTCGGCGGATACGAAATCAATCCGTTCGATTTGTCGACATTCATTGCTCTACTTTAATGCCTCATGGGACATAGGGCGGAAACAGTTGCCCTCCAGCGGACTCTGTTTTGCGCGACGGCTCTCAGCTCCGACCAGGATCTCCAAGTTTGATTCGTCGACAAGAGCACGGCAATTACTATTACTCAGCAATTGCTTAGAGAAATCTTCGGCAGATGGATCATTTAGCAATGCAACTCGTATGTTTGTCATCAGCTGGATTGGAGTCAAGCAAATTGAATGACAAATTGCCGCACATGAGGTAACACATTATCGCGTATTTTCCTTTAATATCGTGGATCTAACGTTTATTACTTTGCATTCGTCATTTTTCGGATAAACTGTGTAAACGCGACCAAGTGCATCAGTAGAACGCTCATCCAGATGATCAGGAACCGCATCGTCTTGCTTTCGACCTTGAAATTTCTTCGATGAAGCGTTCCAAGTATAATAACGCGGCATCTCAGAGTACAACACAGTTCGTGCAAACGGATCACTTTCGCGAAAAGAAAAAAAAAAAACTGGTCAAAGTAGTCGCTGGAGGTGTTTCAGCACGTCACGTTGTGTAACATTCGATGCGTTGAAAAGGCTCGTTCACCATTCTCCAGATGCACTTCCAAATGTACAAATGGGATGACGCTCATGGGGAATGATAATTCTACACCAAATCGTATCATTGGAACTCATATGTATATCATGATATCATCAAAATAGCCGTTCCGTACAAAATGCATGAGAAATTGAATTTTCTTCATACATTTTTTTCGTGAACAGAGACAATCCAACAGATTAAAAATCATAAAAATCGGTCCAGCCCTTTTTGAGTTATAAATGGTGTAACTAACCCGAGTTTGTTTTAGATCAAGAGTATTCATTTTACTGCCTTATTTACATCGAGTTACCATAATGAGCGTCAAGCTATGTTTTCGCTGAAATAATAATGGATAGCTAGTTCAGTTAATGTAAACAAAATCTGACTAACTTGACAGTCGGCAAACCCTCAACAGTCACTGACCCCAGATTTCACTACGCTCACGAACACGGATTTTATACGTGAGGGACTTTCCTGTAGTTCCTTATTCTAGGGCTGCGATCGACTTAGCCATGAATAAAAAATATTAGAATTATCGAAAAAAAGGTAGTAGAATGATAACTTGATGTAGTAGTGTAGTAGACTATCTTTTAAAAAAAAAAAAGGTAGTAAAACTACTAAATATGTATAACACTGGCTTGACCTGAAGGATAAAAGAGAAAGTATAGGTTAGGAGTCTAGAGGGTGCGTGAGTAGATGTTGATGAACTTTGTGTTTGAACTATGAGATGTTATATGAGTTCGAAAACAGCTAAACCTGGAGAGTTGACGTCTGCTGATATGCGAGGACCTTTTGATGATTTGGTGATTTTGCTGATTATCACGCACGGCCGACGTCCACGGATAGCCACGCACCGCAGCAGGCCTTTTAAAACGGTGCGTGTCGGCCTGTGTGGGTTTTGAAATTCGAAGCAATTTTGTTATTCCAAAATGCCAAGTGAAAGGGAACGTATCGCTGCAACTGCGGCCTTCGTGGTATTATTTAGAATTAAGAAATTAAGGAAGAAATTAAAAATAAGCTCGTTCGTTCACTCCATTGTTCATGCTCGTCTGTTTTTATACGGACGATCGCGCGGCACCTAGAAGTTACTGATTCGCGGGTCGCGATAGATCATACGCACCGCTACAGACTTACCTGCGCTTCCACAGAAGACAGTCGTTCCATGGTGCTCCGTCCGCGTCTGTTTCAAATATCACGCGCCAGCTTAAGAATTAAATTGACTACGTAGAGGGTTAGAGCGCCATACTCGCGTGAGCAAAACGGGGGCACGAAGGAGGAACACCGAACGATAGTGGAAATGGCAAGGATTTTTAAGTATTCCAGAAGGGAACAAAATTTTTTTTGTCAGTTTCAGGAAAAATGAGTAAAGAAAATGTCAGGCACTTCGAAATCCTGAGATTCAGAAAGACGCAATGGATGCCAGTTCAATAATAGTACTAAATAATGAACATATGTACATGTTGCTATGTACGTTTAATTTTCAATTTAAACTAGGCAAATTACATAAAGAAATATTTAGTTATAATTTCTTCTAAAGTTCTCGCGGACCGGATAGAAACTTTCGGCAGTCCGGGGGTTGCCCCCCGTTGGTCTCAGTGATTTACCAACCTATTTTCATAAACATTTACTTACCGAAAATGAAGAACCGGAATGAATTTTGAATTTTCTTAAAAAAATTTTGAAGGATTTTTGTACATTTTTTTTTTCTGTATTTTACATTATTATTTGTATTATTATATATTGGTTCTTCCGACTGCCCATAAATAACTCTCAAACTTTTATGTTTTGTTTATTTTGTTGTATACATGTTTTCAAATTCCGTGACATTTGGCGCATGCTAGAGTACAAAGCTTTAAAAATGCTTAAAAGCTTCATTTAGCTCCTCCTATCAAATCACTTGTGTTCATTTAATCAGCCACGGCTGCGTATTGCTAGAGGGAGTTGTGTTTTTCTGGCGCTTTAATGATTATTTAAAAAATTTACAAATTCTGAATGAAAAACGTCGTAACACACCGCAAATGTATATTTTAGCCATATCCGGAAATTAAAAAAAGGGCCGGCAAATATTATTTCCCGGGCCGCTAAGATGTTGCCCATCCGCCCCTGATAAGCACTACCCCATGTCAGCCACCATCCCGATAGCAACTGCTTCTTTTGGGAGCTGTAGAACCAACACTCATGCATTAGGATCTACAGGAGAAGGTGCAGGACGGATTCCTGCGGATCTCCGCATGTTCTTCGTCGACCCATCTTCCGATTCACAATTAAGTGGTCTATCTACTTTTCTTTTTAGGTAAAATACCAAATGACAGTTTTGGAGGGAGGCTATGTTTGTCTGACTACCCACCCGGGTCCAACCGGATCCGCTGGCACCGACAATTGCACACGAAAATATGTAACTTCTACAGTGTTCTAATAAGGAAATAAAATTTTATCAGGAAATCAATACAGACACTTTATCTTTACTGCTATAATTCTAGAATATCACAGCTGTGGCATCCCAAATAAAATGAAATTCTTCAATCAGCTCTATATTCTGAGAGGTTTCAACAAAAAAAAATCTATCCCTGTCTGGTCCAGAAATGAAATTGAAGCAATTAGTTTTATAATCATCGATTTTAAACCCCATTTAACGGCCATCTCTCTACTATCATGGCACTATAACCAGCGCGAATTAATAACCCCAATTCATTATTAGACTAAAACCATACTTCACAGAAGCCCCCCCCCCTCCGCCCCCGTGCAGAGATAATGAATTGAAAGGATTTTCCATAGCGCTCCACAACTGTGGAGAGAGAAATTCAAATTTAATCTGAAGCGGTTAAAATTTAATTTGCCGTTAAGTGTTACCTCGATTCACATTCATGAATTCATTTATGTATATATGTCCCCAAAAATTCAAAAGCGGCCAAAGACCAATAAAAGTTTTAAGGACTTTAAACTTTTCTCGTGAGCTTAATTCATTCTTGTCCGGTCTGTTCTGTTCTCTCTCGCCTTCTCTCTTTCACTGTGTTCAATTTTTTTGCTTTTCGTTTTCAGTTGCCATTTGTGAAAGATATCAGAATCCTTAAAAGACGAGTCCTTGCCTCCTTATCGGCCATGCTATCCGCCATTATCGTTTGCTCAACCAGAACAGTGAGAACGATTCATTAAAATTGTTCCGAGCGAATAAATTTTTAGTTAAAATTACTTTTGCAAATAATTCGCGAAAACTAAACGAATTACAAATTCCTTGCACTAATTTTATTTCCTCGGCCATTGTACCATCATCTTTGGCTGGAAAGTTAGACCCTGGCCCTCCTCAGTTTAGGGGTTGCTCATCGTTCTCGATCCTCGGCAATGACATTTCATCACCCTTTCTCAGCCCGAGTGCTGCCACTACTACTACTGCTACAACTACGCCCGTGTCGTCCCTTTTACTTTCCGGTGGATGAAACTTTTATTTTAATTTCGTCACATTCACTTGCCTTAATTTGTTCTACTTGGATCCTGGACGAAAAATGTTGTGCTCTTTCATTTTTCCCTTTCTCTCTCTCTCTGCCCTGTTGTTGTTGTTGCCCGTCTTCATTTTCGTCCTTTTAAAGATAGTAGAAAAGTCCTGTTTTGTAGAAATGCTTATTTTCATTCTGTTCTGTAAGTTTCTTATTTTTCCGTTTCCCTTTTGTGTTGCCGTTTTGTTCTTGTTTTTGTGTTTCACTTAACGAACGAGTAATTCACTCTGAAAGAAAAGTTCAACTCGTGCAGAGAAACTAGGAGCCACTGCCAAGTCCTGTTCAATTTCATTAGACAAAAGAAATTTTTGTATCTTTACGACATCAGCATCAACACCCCGGCCAGTGAATAAGGGATAACAAAAACAGCCAGGCCCAGTTAAGGACACGGAAAGAGGACCAGAAAATACGACGAGAGAGGAAAAACTTTTTCGCCGTAGATGAGGAGAGGCAAAAGGGACCCCAGTGCAAGGATGAATTTTTCACACAAAAAGACGTGCAAAAAAACGAACGTTCGAAGGGACGAGCGGGAAAAAATCGAGAGGAAAAACGGAAATAGGAAAATAGAACTGTGAAAGCGCGCTTCAAGATGAAACTGAAAAAAATACCCTCCACCACTGGGGGGGGGGGGGTTTGTTCTATATAGAAACTAACTCCACTCTTGTCGGGGACTTCTCTCTCTCTCAGTTTTCATGGCCAGCCTTGGTTTTCATTCATTTGCAGGCAACACTTCCAACACTTAACCCTAAGACCAAAAGGCCAAAAACCACCCCCGATCTGAAGTTGAGTACAATTTCCATCTCAAAAGTCACTCAACTTGACTACTGCAGTTTAGTTTACACTGTGTATTAGCTTTAGTTTATTCAAGCGGATCCGGTTTTATGGTGGCCATCAATTGCCTGGAGCTTAAGGCATGGTAGCCTGGGGGCCATGAATGGGGGGCCTCTAGCACCCAGGCCCTCCACACCCAGGCACTTAGTTGCTCGATTGGATATTTCTCTGTGCCAAAGGATAACACATTCTCCCCCCGTGTCTGTCAGTAGCAGTTGTACCCCAATGCCCCAGACTAAATTAGTACAAGGGAATTACAAACAAGGACTTTAATGCACTTCGTTCAGGAATGAATTAAAATTGAAGGGTTTAATTGGTCTTTCTTCAGGGGGTGCCCTGGTGTTGTTGTTTTTTTTTTGAATGATTATTTGAGGGCAAGACAAATTAACTCAAGGGTGGGTGTTTTTTGTTTTGCCGTAAGTGTTTGTTTCTGAAGTTAGGAATCATTTTGTGCGCACAGATGTGAAATGATTCTCTGCCCTAGATAATTTTGGTTAAAAATTTGTTTGTTTCTTTCTTAAAAATAGCAATTTGGCTGAAATTATATTTTTGATGTTGTAGAATAAGGAAATTAGTTTTAGCAGAGACTTTTCTACTAAAACTTTTCTTTGCTTCGTGAAACTGCACTTTTCAATTCGAGTAAAAAACGACCTATCTTCTTCTTCTTCAACGGCTCAATAACCGAGATCCGATCCTGGCATCTCGCAACTGTTCTCTCCACCGGTCCTAATTCTGAGCCGATATCATCCAGTTTGGCATTTCTAAGCTCTGACCATCCTGGTCTACGTCCCATGGAGTCGGAGCTAGTTACTGCTTACAGCTGAAACGTTCTCTGCGAAGCTTTCATGCAAACAGACGGCAAGTTCAGTTGATCGCTTGGGGCTTTTTGGCTCTGGGCTTCCCACAAACGAACTAATCAATAAATGGCGTTTTGGCTGCGCACCGTGGATTTTGAAGCAATTGAAAATCGAAATCCAACCCCCTGCTTCATGTGAATCCTGTGTGGATTGCCCTATAAGGCCCACAAGGGGCATCTAAAGTTAAAAAAATTGCCGCTTTTCCAAGTGGTCACCCCACTATGTACTAATCCCGTTCAATGCTTCTTGACCTCAGAAATCGCACGAGAACTGCTCCTATCCTTTACAGCTGTAAGTTCTGTTTTCTGTACCTGCTGCCTTAGAGCCATTAATTATGCAGTAACAGGAAGTTTGTAAAGCAGTTATCGAAGTACACGATATACCGAAACGTAGAAGCAAGCCTGAGGCATTGGCTAGCAGCTATGCTGAGCTCGAGATAATGCAAGAGTGTTTGAGAACAGAGACGGTAATCAAATACCCCAGCAGAGGAACACCACAAGGAGGCTTCATCCTCCTTTCACAGTCGTTAGTAACGATGAATAGTATAGTACAAGAAGGAGACAAAATCGGAGTTAAGGAGGTAGCATACGCAGTTGAACTAGTGATGATGGTGTTCGGAATGTTTCCAACAGTGATTAGTGAAATCATGCAAGGATGCCTAACTAAAGTTGACAGCTGGGCAGCGGGTCTGGCAGTCAATCAAAATTGCGGTGATGTTTTTTTTTACAGAGAAAACAAAAATTCCCATCTTCAATCTCCCTAGGTTGGAGGAGCATACTCTCACCTTATCCTCTAGAGTGAAATTTCTGGGTTTAATACTGGACCCTGAACTCAACTGGAAGACGAACATCGACGAAAGCGTAAAGAAAGCCTGTACAGCCTTCTAAGCCTGTAAAAGGGCTTTTGGCAAAAGATGAAGTCTCAAGCCAAGATAGTCCTGTGGATGTACACAGCCGTGTATGGGTCGCTAGAATGGTGGCCAGCGCTGAACAGGGCCTGTATGTCAAAAAGTTGGAAAGACTTCAGAAATGGGCAATAGTTGGCGCAACTGGGGCCATCCGAACTTGCCCCACGTAAGCTCTTGACGTTCTCTTGCACCTACTCCCACCAACCTTCACATTAAATATCTAGCCTCGTAAAATACCCTCAGATTGAGGGATTCAGGGGCCTGGTCCTCAAAACCCTAGGGACATAGCAGAATTTGGATTTCCTTCCTGAGGGTATGGTCGCCACAACCACAGACTACTTTCCCCTAGATTGATCTTAAGGAAGGACTTCTCCGTTGAATTGGGCTCCGTCAAGAATAGACTGGAGAAACGGAGGTGTCTTGTGAAAATTCGAAGTACGAATATTCGTCAATGGCTCCAAAGCATCAGAGATTTTGTCTGGAGACCACACTGTTCACTGCCCTGGCACCTTCCGGTATACGCTAGCGTCTTTCAGGTTGAAGTTCTGCCAGACAATGAACTTAGACCCTACTCAAGGATGTAGTATTGGAATTTTCATAGACAACCAAGCCTCTATAAAAGCTGATGCGTTCAGTAATGATACGTTCGAAGTTAGTGGAGCGATTTAGAGCTGAGCTAGATTGGCTTGGTAGAAAGCTTTTGTTCACTTCCTGTGTAAGTGTCCGGCTATAGCTAAAGCCAGGCAGAACACTCTGGGCAGTTACGTTTTGGAACACTTAAAGGAAATCTCCACACTGTAGATCAGCTTCCTAAATTCCACAGGATGGCTTTCATCATCCGTCACTTCCGACAAACAACCATTCCATAATCAAGGTACACGAGTTGTGGCAACAAGCAAATGTAGCCTCGGGTCGCAGTGGAGGAAACCCTTCACCTACCTATCTACCTGGCTCCTCAAGGAGCAGTATAAATTTATGTGTACTTGGGAAATGCACATCAAAGGCGTAGCTATACCCGTCTGAACTTGTTGCAGTCCGATGTCGGTAGCCGAACCATATAGGTTTTCCCATAATGTGTTGTTTGGCGACAGGCAAGGTTTCATGACAAACTTCCCACTGGCACGATCTCACTTTGAACATTATATCATTCGAACCTTCAGTTAAGGAATTTTCGACGATGGGTAGTTTTCTTTTTATGTCTAAAAATCGATTGCGAGACATGCAGGTTGCGACCAATGGAACGCAAAGATCTTCGTCCAAACTCCAGTAAGCATGCTCGCTAAGCAGTTCATGATATCCTTTTCCGATCAACTTTAGAGCATCGTCATAAATTAGCCATCTTTCGTGAAACCTGAATCTCAAACAAAGAATTTTGACATTTACTTTCGCCCCACCTGCCCAAATTAATCTTTCATAGATCAGTAGTGCCATCTATATGCAGTGTCTAAGTAATAAATGATTTCCATAATAACTTAAACTATAAACAACATCAATTCACGCCTTGAAAGACTGTACAAACACAAGTACCGAGGGCGTTAAAGGGTTAAAATTTTGAATTCCAAATTTTTACCAGACATTGAAGTAAAAAAATTTGTGACAAAAACCTGGCTGGCAATGAAAATGTTTAGTCAAGACGCATACTCTCCATTCAGCTCCTGTGTATGGTGTGCGCCTTGGATATATGTTAATTTTCACAAAGCAAAGTACTTTTTGAAGTATCAACACCTAAACTTCAAGAATTCGAAGAATAAAGGATAAAATTCCTCTGGAATTCCCCCAGCAATTCCTTTGTATTCACATTTTTGTGGCTTTCCTGTCATTTTTAAGAATCAATTTCCGCACAAAGGCACGAAAACTAAAATTAAAATTTCAAATAAATTCCTTTGAAAATGAAAATTTAAACTCATCAAAATTTCAAGGACGATATTATCCACAAAGCGATATTAAAACAGTCCGCGGAAATCATCCTTTGTCAAACATCTGAAAGTTTCCACCCTCAGCTAGAAAAAAATGCGATAAAGAAGCAACAACAACAACAACATGGAAAAAGGAGCACCGTGATTTTATCTTGTTAATGACTGGAAATGTTTGCCTTTGACTAGTGCTCAGCTGTCACAGAAAAAATGAGAAAATCTCAGTCAAATCTAGAAAAGCCCTTTGCCCTGCAAAAGATGATTTCTGCTTCTGACGAATTGTGAAAAAAAAAAACTACAAATACAAATACAAATAAGCGCCGCCGTAGCAAAATAACGAGGGAAAAAGTAAACAAAAGGACACACACAAAAAGGAGATAGGGGCCAACCGCCTTAAATTTTATCCTCGGACACCATCAATTTCGGCAGTCATTTCGGTTCGACAAAAACCAGGAAGAGCCCAACAACCAGAAAAGACAGGCCACGTTCACAAGGCGGCGAGGGACTTTGATGGGACTCTCTTCCGACCAGGTACAGGCCATGTCAATTTTAATTGCCTCCAACAAGCCTAGCTGTTTGTTGCGAAATTCTGTTTGAGGAGGAAAGCCATTACGTTACCTGAGCTGGAGCTGGTGATGAGCTCTGCAGATTTTCACGATACACGACGAGCATGTAAGGAGGAAAATTGGCTGAGTAATGGCTTTCAGAAAATGAGCTCCCCACCACTGAAATTTTCACTTTGA
The DNA here is from genome assembly GCA_949987705.1 of Thereva unica. Lineage (NCBI taxonomy): Eukaryota > Metazoa > Arthropoda > Insecta > Diptera > Therevidae > Thereva > Thereva unica. The sequence goes on from OX465285.1 coordinate 88,203,909, forward strand.
TAGCTTTTGTGTTTCTGACCGGAAAGGGAGATGAATTTATGAAACAATGCTCTCGGCCCCGGGCCCCGGCGAATCGGAGCGGGGCCGTGCGGGGCACGCAATATGTTGCGGTTATATCACTCCGATGTGCTCTATTGCAGGATTTGACAGCTTCTATAATGAAAATGTAATAGAATTTGGTTAAGCTAGGGCTGAATGGGAGGACGACCTCCAGCTGTTGCTGGCAAAAAGATGTACGCAAGCCACGTCATAACAAGGACTAAAGACAATCATAATGAGGCTCATCGTCGTCCTGGTCGTGGCCTCTGGGATGCACTTCAATTTGTGTTTAGAAATTTTGCCCGTAAGGCTGTTGTCTTTTCAGATGCAAAGTTTGACATTAATAAGTTTAATTAGAATTTAGTTTCGGTAAAGGGTTTTGTGTGGTGCTTGCAGAGCATAGAGTTAGAGAGTTGAAGGTTTTAAAGTCAAAGGTGCCATAGAGAAAGCAGAACCTACAGAACCAGGAACAACAAATTTGTAAAAGTAAACTACTTAGAAGACTGAGTTGTTGGGTTAACATTGCATACAATTTCATAAAAATTTAGATTATGATGCCTTGAGGCAAACAATTACCTAAAAGGCCATGAGTTTATTCGAGGACAGTAAACAACATACTGTCTATATCAGGGCAAAAGTCAGGTAAAGAATAGAATGTCATATTTGGAGGTGATAGCATTAAGGTTAAATTAACTCTAGAGCTCCAATATAGACAGAACCTTGCCTCTCTACCCGCTGGGAAATGGAGTGCTGCCATAGCCATCTTTGATCACTCCTTAAAAAGCATACAGTTCTCTTGTTCCCATACCAATTCTATATACTTTTTAACATTGCATGTCATTAGAGCGGAGCCTTCCTTTTAGTGCTCCTTTAAAAGTGTTTTAGAAGCATTAGAAAAAAGTTTATTAATAAAACATTCATGGAGGGCTATGGATATGTGAATATGGTCTGGTGTCGAAAAGCTTTCATGTATTTTCATCTTTTGAAATTTACCATCTACTTTTCCAAGCGCGAGCATGGCTTTAATAAAGCGGTCCCCCAACTAAGCACAAACCATGTCCAATGCTGCTTAACCTCCCTATCGAAAGAGAGCTGGTCTATTAAGTATGCTAATGTCAACTTTTAGGGTCACCCATTTTTTTTTTGCCTCCTATACAGTATCTGAGCATTCCAGTAATGCAGCTTAAGGAGCATATTTGGCAGCGTTCGTAGCTTTATTGCTAACACTATGGACGTAGGACAACGTGTACGAGAGATGGAAGCACGGAAGAATCTGGTTGTTGCGAATACTAGGTTTGCGTATAAGGATATCCACAAACATCCGAAGCTTCCGACAGGCCGTAAATAGAGGAACTCCGCAAGGTCGTAAATATCCCGTCCCCGCTTCTATAGTTCGTACTATGAACCAGTTGCTGCGACGCATGGGCGTCGAGGGGCAATCACGTCCTGCCAAACGCGGATGATGTAGCTATCACCACAAAAGGCATATCCCCTCAACTCCTCTGTGATCTCATGGAGGCGGCGTTACAAACCTTTACAAGCTGGACTTCCACCCACGGACTCAGCATTAACCCAGTAAAAACAGAACTGGTCCTCATCACAAGCTTTTATCAAGTCTTAAAGGATCTGGTCTAAAAATGGCCATGCCCAGGGCCAGCGCTAAGTTCTTTTGCGCCCGGTGCAGTATACTATATTGCGCCCCCATTAGCTGTTCATTTTTTAAAGCAGGGAAGAGCAATGGAAAAAGGCACAAACACTCTGTGAAGTTCTTTTAATAAATGAAAATGCAGGAACAATAAAGAACCCGTTTTCAATTGTTTTCTTCGAAGTTTTAAATTTATTTATGAAATTTCACCCGGTGCTAGTGCAAAATTTGCACCTATGAAAGCCTGTGTCCAATCTGGATTTACTTCGCTTTTGTGCTGGGTCTGCTCGTGCTTTAACTTCGAAAAATTCGCCAGCTAATGATGTTTCTTTAAGATTCGTACCGCTTCAGCTTCTAGTAGTTGACCTTCGATGCCACTGCCAACATTCTTCACAGATCTACCAACCTCCAGGATGTTTTTTAGTGTACTTCCCTTGCTGTTTCAAGCATAATCCTGGGCTCTGCAAATTTATAGGTGATCCAGGTGCCTCTCGCCGAATTATTGATCTCTAATAGTACGACTAGTACGAACTGCAAATCTAGAACTATGGCATCGTGCCGGGGCCAAGAAAGAATTGCAGACGAAAACAGGCGAACGAAATGCAAAGGACAAAGAAAAAGGCAAAAAACCTGTGCAGTTACTTTAATATATGAAAATGAAGGCACGGGAAATTTTTTTCAATTTTTTTCGCAGTGTCCGTCCAATTGCGCCCGGTGCAAGTGCACCATTTGCACCTATAAAATCGCCGCCCCTGGTTTCCTTTAATATAATGAAAGCCTTAGAAAGTTTTTAAATTTTTTTTTAAATCTTAATTTCTGAAATTGCGTTCCGGTCCAGTTGCGCCCGGTGCAAGTGCACCATTTGAAGCGCCGCCCCTGGCCATGCCTTTCGAATTCATCTAGTTTCGAAACGTTTATCGCCTATCGATGTAAAAGTTGCGATTTTTTATTATTTTCCCAGATTTAGAAGCGCGAAAATAAGCAAAGTTTCAGCTAATCCATGCGAAAAAACAAAAGGCAAAAACCAGCGACAAATTAATATGAGATAAAACAGAATCTGGCAGCATTTATCCTTTTTTTTATGGTGTTTACAATATTTTCCTGAGTACTTCATTCATTTTATGAAGACATTACTTTCCACTATCAAGCACTTAACAACATACAAAATTGCATGAAAATTTCCCGTAAGCACCTTTAAACGTGAACAGCACAAAGTCTTTGACACTCTTCTTGCGAGACGAGAAGCTCATATAGGCGAAAAAAACATGGTGTTCCCGCAAGCATTTAGATTGGAGATAAGTGCTAAACTGAAGTGAGCAGAAAGAAGGAAAAAAATTATCCTGTACATGTACTTCGATGTCGGTCTTTTTGTGTCGTCCTGTCCTGTTCCCCCTGTCTCTTCTTCATTCACGTCCTTGCGTTTTTTTTCCGGGGCGAATGTGGAAAAAGTTGTTATTTATCGCATTTAGGCACCAAGCGCTATAACATATATACCATACCCACACCCCCGCATAGAGCCGTACATACCAATTCCGTCATGCAAAGACATTTTCAGGACATATACAGAGCATAGAGTCCAGGATGACTGAGGGCAACACCAGAAACACCAGTAGCAGCAGCAACAACAACAACAACAACAGCAACAAGAACACAACACAGCAAAAAAAAAATATACAAAACCGGGACGAAGGAAATTCCTTCACAATGTCGAGTCCTGTATATACCGTGTGTTTATTATTTGTCTAGCCTAAGGGTTGTTGATCATGATAACGAACAGAATTCAGTTCTCTTGAAGCGCTTAGATTGTTCAGAGTTTTTAAGGGGTAGGAAAAAGTCGTTACGAATTTTCATGCAAAAAGGGTTCATATCGGTCACAGCTCAAAACTTGCCTCCTCCGTTCCTTCGGTGCGAAATATACCCCGAAACATGTCACGATTTGTTACACAAAAATTCTCCAAAACTTCATGCTGCTTCTTCTGTATATCGCGTTGGCTATGGTGGTATGGAAGTGAACAAGGTTTTTCATCAAGAGTAGGGGAAAGAACAAGCTATTTCTACAGAGAATTTTTTCACCAGTTGCTGAATGGTCAGGAAAAGAATCTAGAATTTTTGTTGGTTTTGGGAGAAAGTTTGTTCATTTATGGTCGCTTCAGCTTATCCGTTCTATGGTTAGTGCAGAGACATTTTGGTATGGCCTACTTACTTATTCACAATCGTTTCTAGCAACAATATTTGAAGCCTTCACAAATACTCACTCAACTCAACTTAGCACTTCCACTCTCTGGCGCCTGTGCTGAAAGTCGTAATTCAACTGAAAAGTCACTTTCTTCGACTCAAACGACTTGTCACGTCACATGACTCGACTATCAACACAGCGGCCGTTATTCCAATAAAAAAGTAATCCTAGTCGAATTTGTCACATTTTTATGTGAAAAATTAGCGCTCAGAGCAAAAATCTATTTGTACAGTCACCCGATTGCATTCATTGAGTGCAATGTCGGGCAGCAAGCTCCAGTCGCTTCTTATTCATATCCCAATTCATGTTATCAGAGCGAAACGATTTGTTTGAAGCTAGGAAATTGAACCTCTTGGGAAACCCCTGAAGCTTTCGTGACCTATAGTATCAATATTATCGCTATTTTTCTGAAATCCAACTATAAATTTCCTAAATAAGAGAAAACTTGGGAAAAACTAAGCAAAAATGGGAGTATAGAGTGAGTGCTTCCAAAGTGCTTCCATAACATATTAAGTGGAAGCGCTGCATTCTTGCTTCTTTTAGCAGAGCTTGCTTAATTTTCTGTTGGGAAGCTAAGATCTAGCCTGAAAAATTGGTAGCGCTACTCAGGTGGAGCTAATTTTGAATGCTGCCAAATATGCTCCCAAAGGTACATTACTAGAATATTCAGAAACTGCATAGGACGAATAAAACGGATGAAAGGTTGAGATTACCATAGACAGTTGACCAGTTTTCGTTCGATAGGAAGGTCAAGCAGCATTGAACATGGTTAGAGCTTAGTTGGGGGACCGCTTTATTAAAGCCATACTCTCGCTTGGGGAAATGAAATGGCAATTGCAAAAGATGAACAAAAATGAGAGCTTTTCGATACCGGACCTTATTCACATATCCATATGCCTACATGAATATTTTATTAATAAGCCTTTTTCTAATGCTTCTAAAACGCTTTTAAAGGAGCACTAAAATGAAGGCTCCGCTCTAATGACATGCAATGTTAAAAAGTATATGGAAGTGATATGGGAATGTGAGAGCTGTATGCTTTTAAAGGAGTGATCAAGGATGGCTATGGCAGCACTCTTTTTCCCACTGGGAAGAGAGGTAAGGTACTGTCTATATTGGAGCCCTAGAGTGACATTCTCTTCACAATACACGATCTAACTGACTCGCACACTAACACTCTTATAAATGGTATATCCCTTTATGTTGACGAGATTATGGCGGGTCTGAATAATCTTTATAGCAAAAAAGGTAATGGTCCCGACAATCTCCCTCCTATTTTCCTGCAGTCATTTTATCATCAATTCCTAAGCTTTTGGAAAAACTTGTTTATGGCAGGATTGTCTATCATATATATATCCATTATCCATACCTAAACGAACAACAACATAGTTTTCGGAAAGGACGTTCAACAAGTTCTAACCTTATGGTCCTTATCTCTGAATTGCTATGCAGTATGGATAGTGGCCATCAAGTGAATGCTGTGTGCACTGATTTCAGCAAGGCCTTGATCAAGCGGATGATATTCCAATTGCAAAATTATTAAAGCTTGGAATATCAGGTTCTTTCCTGGAATGGTTAAAATCATATTTGAACGGAAGAACACAGGTTATCAGATTCCAAGGATTTCTATTTAATGAGATCGAAGTAACCTCTGGCGCGGCGTTCCTCAGGGTAGTGATCTTGGTCCCCTTCTCTTCAATATTTTCATCTCCTATCTATCCGAAAAATTAGCAAATATTCCACATCTCTTTAACGCGAATGATCTCAAAATTGATAGTTTCACTAAGACCCAAACTGATGTTTCCTTCTTGCAGACAAAACTCAATGCCCTACAAGACTGGGGCACCGCGAACAAACTGCGCTTAGCACCAGAAAATGTCATGCCATCACCTTCTCTCGTAAAAAAAAAACGCTCAAGCAGAACTATTATCTGAACGGCATAATGTTGAACCAGGTTGATCATATCGTAGATCTAGGTGTCGTTCTTGACAAAAAACTCATTTTCAACCTGCACTACGATAATATAACTGCCAGAGCCACAAAACTTGGTTTCATCAAGATGAGATCCAAAGAATTCGGTAATGTATGGATCAACTCCGCCGTCGCCTGGTCCCAAGCCCAGGGTGTGAAAGAAGGAGGGTGGTCGACCTGCCGAGTTGACCAGAATCGGTCAATCCAAAGAACCGAAGAAATCGGGCAAAAAACCGCATTTTTTAAAGCGGCACCGACAGCAGCGTATCCGTTGCGGTTACGTCCCGCTCGGATCGTAAGCTAACGGATCAAAGAAGAAGGAACAGAATGTATGGGTCACAAAAACACTTTTCGGTTCTTTAGTCCGCCCTATCCTGGAATATGCGTGTCCTATCTGGGGTCCTATATTCCAAGGGAGCAGCAGGAGGATAGAATCCGATCAAAAGAGATTTCTTCTTTCGCCCTGAGATATCTAGACAACCCCCATGACTACCAAACTCTACACTAGTTCGGCTCAATGTGCTTGATGCCGTTATCTCGCAAGAGAAAATTTCTCATATCTTGCGTTGCGTCGACGACCTAAGTTTTAAAGTCTAAGCGTTTTGAAATTTGTTTTGGTAGAGATTTACATATTACCCTGTATTTTTATAACCCTATAGATATATTCATGAATAAGGCAACAATCCACACAGAATACTCCCACCTGTCTAAAACTAAGACCTATCTACAGCCGGGCATTTTGACAGTTTTAGCAATACACCCAGCATATCTTGGTTTGCGAAGTTCCACCAGGGCTGCTTCATTCCGATCGTCGAGGTCGAAGAAATGGTACGTACGTTAAGAGATGAATCACTTTAGTTTTTGAATTTGCTGGATATAAGGCAGTGCTTCGTTTTTGAAGCATTGGTTTCGATACCATTCAAGAGTGAGTTCATTGCCTCTTTAGATTGAGTCAGATATAGGGTGAGTTCAAAAACTTACCACTGCCGCAACATTCAAGAGGACTAGACTAGACGGACTAGAGACTTCCAATTGCTGAACTCTGCAGTGTTAAAGATTTGAAATAGAGTAGGTGATAGAATCGAACCCTGAGGTACTCCGGTAGAGAAAGGGTGAAGTTTTCGATGTAAGTGGAGCTGATACTATCTACGTAGAGATCTTCCCTTCAACTAATTGCCCCATAACTTAATATCATAATCATCTTTGCTTTTAGTCACAATTACATATATCTAAAAAAAAAAATACTTTATCTCAATTATCTAAAAAGATATATTTTATCTCTAAAAGCATTCCATTCTGCCCCGTATACCATATAGAACAATTGGTGCTGTGATAATGCTGATATAAAAAGTAAAAGCGTATATAAAGGACATCCCAAATGCTCCATGACATTCATGCTCTAGATCCGGGTATACTTCCTGTGTCGCAGCAATTAACACATGACCGCATTGCAATCATTGCAGCCACTTACAAAGATCGACCTCCATATCAGCAGCAGGAAAATAGGGAGAATTTAATGTCAACAGAAATCACCGAAAACAAAAGGGCGCAAAAAGGACGAAAAGAAAAAAAAAAATGGAGGGAACTTCTCAACAGTAATTAACGTAACCACACTAAGAGTTGTAGAGAGAGAGAAAGAGTGAGAGAGTAGGGGAAAAAATATCATCCCTATGATGACAATATAAAAACGAACACATGTATGAGCTACAAAAATAGGCTAACGTTTCGCGCTGTAGGGTAACTTTTAGTCCTGGGGATAGTCCTGAATGGCGGTCGTGGTGCTGGTGGTGGTGCTGGTGCTGGTGCGATTTCTCGTGTAAGTGGGAAATAAACTGGGACGAAAGCGGAGGAATCTGTCATAACTTTTCATTATGAAGCGTTTAAACCGTGCAAAGCCGGGAGAGACAAAAGGATACAAAAATATAGGACAGACAAACGGAGGCGGGAGGATGTATGTATGTATATACAGGATCCGGTAGCCAAAAAAAATAAAAAAAAAATAGTAAGAGACAACAACGTTCCGGGTGAATCCTGGTGGCTTGCGAAGGAAAATTCTATTATGGAGCAGCATAGCCCCATTGTCTACTTATCCCCCATCATATCTGCTTTGTCGACGATTATTATTACAGTTGTTGCTGGAAGTCCACAATTTTCCTTTCCAGATATGTTTCATTGTTCCCGATGTACTATGTTATCCCCGAAAACCCGCCACAACTATTCCTGCGGTGGCGGTCAGGAACATAAACATCTCGCTGAATTTTTTGCACCCCCGTGCTGTGTAAGCTGCTGTCGGAACCTTTCCTCTATGTATCGCTTTAGTGGTTGGAGGCCACGGAAAAGGAGCACGGAGCACCCCCGACACAAGGTCCTAGAAGCTACTCCTATATGATGCTGCTCGTACCCAGTTCTCGCCGTGTATTCCACGAATGGCGCGGTGGCGGCGGCGTCTCTTATGTGTTGACTTTATGGATAAGAATGGCGAAGGCTCTGGTGGATTGAGATTTCGTACAACAGAAGAAAAGGCAACAAAACAAAGGATAAAAACATACCAACAATAGCAATAAAAACAAAGCCACTAACAACACCCCCCAAGACTGAAATTTCGCTTTTTTTACCTCCCTTAGCCTTAACAAGAAAACTTTCAGCTCCTGGCTGTTTCATTTTTTTCTGTTCTTGGTGTGTGTGTAATATAGCAAGAAAAGTTCTTGTGTTTCAGTTCTTGAAATGTTTCTCGGTTTTCGGGGAATTGCAGTCTATGTTGGCCTCAGCCCAATCTACTCAGGTGGAGGAGGCTTCCGAAACATGCTCGAATTACATATTTAGGCATCCACAATGGCCACTCCTCCGCCATCGCAGTGAGATTGCTTCGCGATCATTAAAATTAATGCTGCAATTTTTGGGGCTGGATAGAGGTGATATAAATAAGCTCGTGGAAACCACCGTTGGTTGGATTCGGCCCCGAAAAGTATCCGCCAGGTGCGGTAAACGTACACCGGGAAATTTTCGTAGGCCATAAAGAAATGTGACCAGCAATTTTGTTATTTTAAGACAGTAAGAAAATTTGGGACATGGCGTTCTTGTAGAGTAAATTGTGAATTGTTCCTTGTTCCTACAGTTTTTATGGTGCTATCAAAATCAATTGTGCTTCAGAATTTGGTATAACCTTATGTATCCCAGGAGTTTTTTACTAAAAAGTCAGCTAAAAACCATTACAAATCTAAGTCTACACTTTCAATAGACCAATCAATTAAGAAAAACAATCGACTTTCCCCTTTTCCTTTCTTGATGAGATAATCAAGCCTGGCGATCACCCTTTATATTCTCATGTAGTTCAAGGCATGGCGAAATGTCTAGTCGTAAGTTTAGGTTGAACGATATAAGGGTATAGTACAAGTTAGGGCAGTGTTCGGCAACCCAACTGCATTGGCCTGCCACAAAACAGATAATTCAAACGTGTACCACCAAAAAAATGAAGATAATTTTATTTGTGGAGCAAAGATTTTTCGCAAAGCACTTTAACACATACAGGCCGCCGGACTTTCAGACCAAATCGGCATATCCGGCGCGATCAAGGCCGCTCAGTGTGACTGAATCCTGAAGACTTGAGGCATCTGCCTGATAGTTCGTGGACTGCAGGTGACTTCATGATTCCCTACACGCGAAGACGACAGTTTAGCGTGGCGGGATGTTAATTCAAGTGAACAAATCTTCATTACCTCAACGGAAACTTCAGATCTTCAGGTCCGGACTGACGATAAAAACCCAGACTTTTGTCAGTTTTCCTGGCCTGCAGGTGCCATACAGTTGGCGGCCAGTGAGTGTTGATACTTGGTCTGAAGGCGATAAATCTTCAGGCCACGGCCTGCCGGCGGCCTGTATGTGAATGACTGAATGGAGGCCTTTTTGTCAACGTTCGAGTGAACTATGTACCGGGAGGCTGTGGTAACGTATATTTCTTACGTAGAATGTATCTACGTTTGTGAATTCCGACATATATGTATGTATTAGAGTAGTAAGGGCGCATGTCTCTACAATAGTCACGCTTGAATAGAGGCGATGGTCGAGTTAAAAAGATTGGACACCTACTATTCTATAATTGCCAATATAGAAGATATTCCAGAATGCAGAGTGGAAGCCCTACATTCAGTAGTAGCGATAAGCCTAGGCATCCTAGGAACTGTTTTCAAAGCGAATCGAACGCTTTACTAGCATGCACTCATGAGGACCTAGGTAAGAAGGTCCTACCAACCCAAGTAAAATAATTTAGTTAGTTTATGTTGTTAAAAGCATTCACGCGCCACCAACTAGCACGAATAGCGAATAAACGCACTTGCTACAAGCGTATGTACGCTCGCGGCACAGGCACGAAAATATAGAAATCTGCTCGTCGGCATGGAAATCAAAAATTGCACTGGCCATAGGTAAGCACGTAACCTCTCCACAAGGGCGCCTGCAGCGGTGGAGACAATTCTTCACCAGCTGTACAACTACGATCCGCCACAAGGTCCAGCATCCGAACCGCCGCTTATCGAATAGCCGATAAATCAGTTTTTTGATATCGAACTGACAATTATCGGAGTGAAGACGGCAATAAAATCGATGAAAAATGGAAAAGCGCCGGGAATAGATCAACTAACCGCCGAAATGATCAAAGCCGGAGGCGTTGTCTTATCACAACAACTCCACGTCCTCATAACGCATATAAGGCATTCGGATCGTATCCCGTCAGCGTGGAGTAAAGCGATCGTTACGCCAATTTTGAAGAAAGACGACAGTGGGGAGTGCAAGAATTATTGCGGTATTGCTTTTTTTCGATCGTTCGTAAAGTATTTACCAAAATTAATCGAGGCTATAGAAACATCGAGAGCAAACGAGCCAGAAAGGGCAAGCGGGATTTAGACCACATCGAGGATGCATTGATCAAATGTTCATTTTCCATTATCTATACGGAGACAAAATTTGTTGCGGCGAACGAGCTGTCCTTCGTTTGCATCGATTTCAAATCCGTTTTCGATTGCATCGATTGGAACAGCTTGGAAACCGAACACGTGCCATTGAAAATTATCCAATTTCTCCAAGCGTCGTACGATGGCTCAACTTGCAGCGGTCGTATGGAAGCGACTTATCCGAGAAACTCCCGATTTAAACGGGTGTCCGACATAGAGACGTCCCTTCGCCACTTATCTTAAATGTAGTAATCTCTATCACTCCCACTTCAATCTTAATTTTAATTCTACTTTCTTTCTATTTTTTTTTTTGCTCTGGAATTTTGACTATTTTCTTATTTTTGAATTTTTATTATTTTTTACTTTTTTATTACTTTTTATTATTTTTATCTTTCAATTATTAAGTTTAATTTTAATTATATTTTAATTTTAATCTTAATTTTAATTTTGTTCCTTTTTTTTTTGTACTCTAAAAGATGTATATCTTGTGTACTTTAAAACCTATTAAACTATTAAACTATTAAACTATTAATCGACGCAATTATGCGTGAAGCATTCGATGAACGACGCGGAGTTCGATACGACGACAACAACTTCGTAATCGACTTGATGTTCGCCGAGTGCCGTCTTTACCGTCACGGATGCCGAAGCAACGGACATCTCATGCGACATTCCCCGCAAAGGACTCAAGTGATCAGGACAAACAGATCGAAAGCCAGTGTTCACCTCGATGGAACCGAAATCGAACCGGTTCCGATGTTCAAATATTTGGGATCATTGGTTGAGGAAACGATAGTGGCATCGATGAAACGAAAGTCCCCCTTCACCGAACGTTGATCCTTCCGATTCTTCTTTATAAATCGGTAAAGTGGACACTGCTCAAGCCGGACGTCAATACGCTCAAGTCCTCCCAAATGCAATGCTTGAGTCAGATTCTCGGTGTCTCACTCTGTGATCGCCATCGAAACGAGACAGTTACATAAAGATGCGATCAGCAGACACTGGTCGGAGAAGAAATACAAAATCGTCGACTACGGTGGTTTGGACATGTTTGCCGAATAGATGATAACCGCTTGCTACGTAAACTTCTCTGGTGAGACTGAAGACCGACGAAACCTGGCTAAAGATTATCGAGGGCGACTTAAAGAATCGAGTATTATCGAGGATCGAGATATCGTCAAAAGTCGTCAAGAATAGAAACGAATCGTGAATGGAGTTTGAAAGGCATCGACGGCACCGACACTGGCGTGCCGTTGCGGGTCGCCCCGACCGACCGCCAGCTAACGGATCAAAGAAGAAGAAGACGACTTTAGAAATTTTGAAATTTTTCTTAATTGGACAACAAATTAGTGAAGAGCCAGATAACTTAGTCTCGCAGTCGAAGTTGTTTTTTGTAGGAACTTTCATTTTCCAAATTTTGAAGAGATCGGTTGAAAATTCGATTTGTTAAATTTGGACTTCGCTTTAGTTCTACTCAAATCTAGCAAATTGTTTTTCACTTTTTCTCTTAGAAAAGTCTAATCTGATTTAAGTGTAATTCCTACAAATAAAAAGTACTCGAACTTCCTTTCTCAAGGACCTAACAACATTACGAGCATCTACGTCACAGAAAAAAAAACTCAAGAAAATATATTTCTATCCTGGCAAAGCAAAAAAAAGGGAAAAGTTAAGACTGAAAGTTAAAGAATATTCAAATATTCTCTGTAACAAGGCAAGTAGTCATTACAGCAAGGACACGTAACAGATATATAGAAAGAGACGCGTGTACGAGCCATTAACCTGAGGCTTTCCCAGAGATATCCTTGGTATATAATTTGAAAATCTTTTCGTCACGGCAAATATTCATTCAGCCTCCATTTTATCCAGCTAAAGCATTTCTCAGCGGAATATTTACAAATGTAAATACGAAATACAAAATATTACGAAATTGTGTAAAATGGGATTCGGTCCGCATAAATATTTAAGTAGCTGGGCCCCACTTTTACTTTGGGGGATGTCCTCCTTATTTTTGCTTATTTTCTTCCTCCTTTTTTTTTGTTGCTTGCCATTTCTCTCGATTTTGTGTATGTGAGTGGCGGCGGAAACGTGTTAATGCATCGGTACAGAAATTTTCGCTGACAACGATAAAGTACTCTTGAATTTTAGAATCCTTGGATATATATACTGTATATACATACATATATATATACACACACCCAAGTGGTGGGGGTGATAGAGTACTTGGATGGATTTGAGTGCAAATTTTATTTGCTCGGATCATTAAAAATTCAAAAATGAAACATTTTTCGAGTGTCATTTTCCCCATCTTTGCTTAATGTATTGACATTGAGTGAGTGTAGGCGGACGGTTGTATAAGATTTTGTAAACGAATCCGTATTGGCAGATGGTAAATAATTGAATGGTTTAACATAGGGAATGGGGGGATAAAGGAGGGCTTTTGATATTCTTCTTCTTTAGGTGCACAGGATCCTTGCTTTTCTGAGTAGATTAATTCCGCTTAAGTGTCTTCGTCCTAATAGCCGAAAGCAGAGAATATTTGATTCCTGTTAAGATACACAGAGCCGCCGAACAGTATTACAAGGATTAAGGGTATATATGTATATCCAAAATAAGAGTATTTCAAATGCTTTTCAAAATAGTTACCATAAGGGAGAGAGAAGTATGTATGTATCGATATGTTCATGTATATGTTGGGTATTTTGGTTGCCTTAATTTATTGTATATACATATATAAATTACCCACGCATACGCAAATATCTGAAATCTAATCCTAGTCCTTTCGTCTACATACTTAAATTCATCTCGAAAATCATATATCGTTCATTTAATGCTTTTGGAAAGGGTATATGCCTAATGGAGAACATATCTCTGCACCATTCTCATTCTCTCTATACATATATATCCGTGTGCCATTTTAACAATTCGCTTATTAATCACCACAAATCCCAATATTTGCCAGGAATGGTATGCACACAGGCATCTCCCAAACAAATGCCAGGAGAATATTATTAGCACAATGAGTGCTGCTCCTGCTGCTCCTTCGGATATATGTATATACATATATGAGGAGGCCTCTTTTATGTGATTGCCACTAATACAGCAGCAATCTATATCCCACCATTTTCATCCAATGGTGCACACACTATCACTGAATTTTCTAATTAACAATAATATATGCAAATTTCAATTCATTTATGCGAAATGAAAATCAAATCTAAAACTCGTTGATAAAACGTTCCCAGAAATAATTAACGCTCCGCCGAGTTTGTTTACGGTGGAAGCAGATGTGTTAAATGGATAGAATGTTTGGCGGGCGGCGCGCTTTAGTCGTTTTCAATCATAACACAAAATCCTCTCTCGCGGTTCACGGCTTAAAATCTAAAATTAAAGAAGGTAATTAATTTTGTGAACGGTATATAAGATTAAGGTATAAGTTATTGTTTATGGTGGAGTGTGAATTGTTTAGGGGGCTTTGCGGTGGAAAAATGTAGCTTTATTTCCAGACCTCTTTGGATTTGTTAGAGGTGGATCTAATACAGAAAGACGATCTAGATAGACGTGGTTGACGGTGGACTTCAAGAAAATCCAAATATGACTGTGTTATTAACCACCGAAAAATAATTATGGCCTACATACCATTTTCTGTATTTTTGGGCTAGAGATGAGCCGGACTTACACGAGCCAGTACATTTGTCCCTTACACGATGGTAAATTGTACTGAGGACTAAATTTTTTTAAATGTCCCGGTACAAAAATAATGTCCTACTGGTATATGAGCGTGCAGCGATATAAATAAAGCGACGTGAGATTGTAAATTACTTGGTGGAGATACATTTCTTACTTTTTTGCGGCTGTAAAATATCCAATTTGAACTGCGGCGTGGTGAGATTGCAAACACGAATTAGAGACAAATTTCTTACATTTTTCGAGGGAGTGGAATTTTGTACTGGAGAGACATTTCTTACTTACATATTTTTTCCCCAAAACAACTAAGAAAAAGTGGTCTGCCAAGGTAATAGCACCAGATTTGATCAGGCAGATCAACATATTTTTTTTTTTACTCCGTAAGTACTAAATTTTAAAAGTAATTCCAAATTCTTACTAGTTAGGTCACGTTGCGGTCCCAAAAATTTTCCAGAAAACGCACATATCAAATCTGGACACCTCATCCGCCCAGGCAGACAACGGTTTTTCTTATGGTCGCTGTGAATAAAAACATTTCAAAAATATTTTATTGTCTTGCTCGATAGTAGAGATTAGGGAATCCAATCCCGCATCAAAGTCATATTCCCGCAAGACTGCGTGACCGAGGTCAACAATCCCGCGAATTCGCGGGATTTGCGAGTTCAGAATTGTCCTGAATAATTTGTTTGACTGACTCAGTAGTTTGTTGGACATACAATAAAATGAGCGGCGAGGTTAATCCCCGTACGGTCACATATGTAGATGCACGGCACGTGGGAATCCCCTGCCGAAGGCGTAGGCAAACTTGACATTTACTGGGCTCCCATGAACCGGGGTAGAGAATTCGTTGAGATTACAGAAAGCTTTTCCCTCAACTTAAATCGATGCTGCTTCCATGATGGTTGTGGATTGAAGTGACAGATAAATAATTTTACATTTGGTCTCCGTTGATTCATTTTTTGATATGATAAAACCAAGCTTAGTTGTCTCCTTTTGTACTACAAGTCTGTCAAGTCGTTAAGATTAAGGTACAATGTCTAGTAGTAAGCTTGGTTTGAAGAATAGAGGATATTAGCGGGTCTGGACGTAAGAACTTTACGTTTGAGCGCTACGTATGGTAAACGCACTTAAACAAACACATATTTAAAAAAACCCGGCCTAATCCAACAGTTTTGGTGGAGTTTTCTTGGATTTAACGAAACTTTACTCAACTCGTATTTCTACAGGTGATTACTCTAAGTTAACCGAGGGTATACTCTGCATGAAAACTCAGTAATTGATCACGTTCGGATACACGTACATAAATATACTTACACGATTTTGTGTTATAGCTGTATTGCTTAGTAGGCAGATATCTTAACGATTTTTTTATGTGGAAGAGTCTAAACCTAGGTGTCACCTACTACTATGTCGTTTACTTCATGATGCAATGTCTGGTAGTAGGCTTAACTCGAAGGTAGAAAAAATATGACAGGTTAAAGGTAAGCTGAGCTACAACAATCGGGGTTAGCAGCAGACAGCGTCGTCAGAGTGTTGTGCCTCCTGAAACAAGAGAATCCAGCTAAGCAGCTAAAAAAGGCTGTGTAGCATGCAGCACCAGACTAGAGGTGCACCGTCCGCTAGCTGAAGACCCGACTGTAGATGTTTATCTCCCATGTCAAAGTTATCAGTTTTGTATCGTGGAAACCATTAGCGACCCATTCTTTCACTAATAGTAGCATTTTACCATAAGTTTCTAGAATCATTCGAAGCCTCTCTTTTTTTCGAACTGAAGGCAAAAATCCAAACTTTAGGCTAATTAAGCTTATTTGGCTCAAACAACGATATTTTCGAAAATTTATAACGCCGATAAAAATTCACAATCGTAATGATAATGAGTTGTTGACATATTCCTAGCTTATCATATGACGTTTACGATCTGACGTTTTGGCGCCATCTATTGGAAAACTGCGGTTTTCTATTTATACTCCTAATATTATGTTTGCTTAGCAGAAATTAACGTCTTCAAAGAAATATATAAAAAATAGATATCAGCAGTCTTCGGCATTAGTAAAAATTTACATTGTAGGATAAACTAAGAACATTGAAAATGCCACTCCAATTGAGAAACAATTAGAATCCAGAGTAGAAGATAGTAGAATTGATTACATGATATATTCACTCGACAAAAATCGTTCAACCAATTTCTCGATCATTTGACACTACTATTCCCAATATCCGGGAATTGTCTTCACAAAGCAATTACCTCCTCCTGTAACTCCATCCAACAGTAGAACATCTCCATCAGCCCAAAATCGCACCTAACAAGTTAAACGGAATGCAGCAATACGTACTCGCATTAACATGTAAATACATCCGGGTTTCTAGTTATCTTATCATAAATTTGTTTAAGGTGCTGCTACACAGCGTCACCATACACGTGCGTACCTTTAAAGAGCCCCGCTCGAGCCCTGTGCTGCTCTCCCCCGGGTCGATCCGGGCCCGAATGCATATTACCCAATCCACAAGCTCCATATCCTAATACCAAATGCCCGGCAGCTTGTTATTGCAGCCAGGATCTCCTCGAATACGTTTATACCGAATCAGCACTAGACATCTAATGTCCTGGGTGCCTGGGCAGTTGTTATTAGGAAATGTGCAAGGTGGAACAAGCATTTGGGGCGGCGGCAAAGGGGCAGGTATCGACACGGGGGAGACATTTCAGTTGGATGAGCTGTTTAGGAGCACGCGGTGCTTAAATTAAGATTGGAAAATATTTGCATATGTTGACATTTAATTAAGGTTGTTTTAATGAAATTCAGAAGCATTTGTTGTGCTTAAAGTCGTCCTTCCTGCTTTTTGGGGGCACACCGCACACACAGTCTCACCTGCACCCCCCGTATACCAATTCGTATGGCTTAGGTTTCGGGAGATGGTCCTTTTTGGGCCACCTGAAATTTTAGTTTCGACATTGCCCAGACAATATATAGTGTATACAAGAAGGAAGTAGGTGGTGGGCAGGCTTATACCTTGCTAACAAACAGATTAACAACACCGCTGGGAAATTTTTCGGGTCATTTACTTTAGTGTGCTTTACAGTAAATTATCTTGGAATGGATGTAGTCAGTATAAACGTAAAATTCTTAAAGTTAACACACATAGAGGAAACTTCAAGTAATACTGAAGTTTAGACATAATTCCTTGTTGGTGGTTCTGGGAATGTGGTGTTTGTGGTGTGTAACACTTTATGAAATATTTAATATTGAAGAAATTGTCTTATTTAGAAATCTTTTAAATTTTGTTTACCGAATTACTAATCTAATTACGTCTTCATTGAATTCCTGTTTTTTTTTTACTCACACACATCAAAAACGTAGCAAATTTCCGAGGGTTTCTGAAACTTAAAAGTCAAGGCGACGTGAATCGCCCGCTGCTTCGCCATCAGAACGCATTACGACTTCAACATATCAAAAACTTTTATCCCACAGAAACGCAATGGTTCATATAATACTACAAAGTAGTCCTTCATCACTTCGTTCATTGACGTGTTCAGACTGATTGTTGGAATCCTCTGAAGTAGAAGCTTCCCGCTATGTTTGGTCTTGAGAGCTTTTCCTTTTCGGTCATTATTTGGAGGCGCTGCGCCGCGCTGAGCTATCTTCCCGGGATCTCTCCCTCTTAGTGCGGGAGGCTACCACTCTTGCTGCCTTATGTTCTGGAGCGCTTTCCACTCCTTACCGAATACTTGAAATTTTGCATTGTTGGGTTTGTTCTTCTTCGAGATGATACCAGCGGAGTTATTCTCTGCAATTCCGCCGAGAACGAAGAGGGCGCGATTGTACCTTCTCTTGCGGATAGACGGTCGTGATGTTATGAGATGTGCAATTATCGCTGTGGCTGGAGACTCGTGCCATGTCTGTGGTTATGTTGCCTGACTTTGAAGTACTGTGGTTGGTTCTCGCAAATCCATAGCTGAGACGATTGCCCAAATAGGAAAGGCTCGTAGTCCTTGGTCCTAGTCCTTGTACGTTGTTGTGTCGGGTCATCTGTGCATCTGTTTGTTTTGGTTTCTTTTGATTATTATTTTTGTTCATGGTGTTTCTACGAGCAAGTCCGCCTTGGCAGTGCCGCATACCAGAGCAAGGCACTTGTACACACCGTCCTTGCCCGGGCATCGGCCTTGACCCTTTAGAACCAGCCTGTTTAGACCCACTGGTTGGTGAACGCACCGTGCTTCGTTTAGACTATTACGTGCGCCTTTGGTTGGTACGAGTCTATAGCAAGCTGCATTTGGGAAAGTAGAATTTTTATTCAGGCGTACAGTTAATGGTTTGGTTGTCATACAGATGTTTTCATGTACCGAGAGCATCGTGGAGGAGAACACTATAAGCAGAGGTCGCAACAGCTAGGAGATCCTACACTGAGCTGAGAACTATCGCGCAAAACAGAGGCTGTTGCAAGGCGACTGTTTCCGCCCTATGTTCCATGTGGGATGAAAAGGAAGTAAGAATGCAAGTAAGTAAGTAATTCTTCCATTGATTTCCAGGCAGAACTGCTGAAACCCTTCGAAGCAGACCAGAAACCAGGGTTATATTTGAATAGTCAAGCGTTTATCAGGACACTTAGGAGAAGTTTTTATAACATTAAACCTGGTCAAAACTTGGGAATTCGTTGACCAGAACGTGCAGAGTACTATTTTAGAATCCAGGGTGATAGGAATATCGAAGAAAACAGGAAGAAGCTAATCTTGTAAACTCAACACTGGAAAGAATGTTCGGAGACCGCTATGTTTCACGAAGAAAGTTTTCACCAAGCAATTCTTCATGTTAGGCTTCTTCACACAGCCATCAAATATCAAGCGAACTCTTGATGACTACACCTTACTTGCTAAGTAAAATGGGATTAAGAACTAATGAAGACAAAACCTCTTCTAAACTAGAGGGGAATATTATGGTTAATCAGCCAAAATCTTACCATAACCCAGTACAGCTGTTAACCAGTGTGGCAATTAAAAATGATCCTCGGAGGACTAGTGACAAAGATATTCGCTTACCATTCCGCAGGCCATAGCTTGTAATGGTGATTCGTCCGGTTGTTCTCTAAACCACCTTTTTTAAGGAAGGGTTGCCGGGAGCTCGGGGGTAGTCTAGGGTCATATGAGAACAAACACCTTCTTACAAAATAATATTTCTTTATTCATTAAAAAAAAATTCTTATACACTAAAACAATTTCGGTCTCTTGAATCTAAGTAACTACTTATAATCTATGGATACATGTTTACATGTTTCTTGTAGGTATATCTAAGTAACTAACTACGGGTTATCTCTAGGTACATGCTTCTTACTGATGTATTGCTAAGCAGCTATCTACTCATTACTATACTTTACATGTGCGTAAGCTAGGGTCAGTGGTATAACTGGTGCGGTCTACGAGGACATGTGTATAATGCGGTGTTCGATATATGGTCGATCTTGTACCTGGTCATACTGCGACACTGGCATAGGAAATGCTGCCGGAAATAGCGTCGGATAATACACCTCGCTACTGGTCCGGGAAACACTCCACAGCTAGTCGGTCGGAATGTTCTGTCTGTGGTCTAACCGTGCCGGATCATACACCTCGACACGTTCTAGGAATCGCTACTTCGGCACATTGACGGATCATACACCACGACAAGTCCTAGGTAGGTAATTTGTGTAATGTGTATAGTGTAACCGTGCCGGATCATACACCACGACACTGTATAGGATCGGAGAAAGTGACTTGTTCGGAACGAACCTGGTGAAAGGCTGATTTTGTCCTGGTAAAGCGGTTTATTTTATAGCTAGAAAGCTCGTCGGCGTAGGAAGCTTTAAAGCTTCGAGTTTAAGGCTTCAAAGGATAATATTATCTATATCTATAAAAATCTCGTGTCACAGTGTTTGTTACCGTACTCCTCCGAAACGGGTTGACCAATTTGCATGAAATTTTTTGTGTATATTTGGTAGGTCTGAGAATAGGTCGTAGGCTATTTTTTATACCTTTAACCAAAAAAACAGCTGCAAAATCCAAACAATAATGGTAATTTTAGGTATTTTCACTTCATTTTAGATTCAATAGCTTCATGGCCTACCTATTGTTTGACAAATGTAAAATTGTCATTAAATTGAATCATTACATTTAATGAAAATTTCAAATTTACGCAGCTGTCAAACAATAGGTAGGCCATGACGCTATTGAAACTAAAATGATCCATTGCGGCCGTCTCAAGGGGGCGGTGTACCACTTTCTTCACAACCACCTCGACATGGGTATCAAATGAAAGGGTATGATAAGTAGAATACAATAGGCAATGTAGTATACAAAATATATATTTAGATCCATGGCGGCCGTCTCAAGAGGGCGGGGTACCACTTTCTTCACAACCACCTCGACATGGGTATCAAATGAAAGGGTATGATAAGTAGAATACAATAAGCAATGTAGTATACAAAATATATCTTTAAATCCATGGCGGCCGTCTCAAGAGGGCGGGGTACAACTTTCTTCACAAACACCTCGACATGGGTATCAAATGAAAGGGTATGATAAGTAGAATACAATAAGCAATGTAGTATACAAAATATATCTTTAGATCCATGGCGGCGTCTCAAGAGGTCGGATTACCACTTTCTTCACAACCACCTCAACATGGGTATCAAATGAAAGGGTATGTTAAGTAGAATATAATAAGCAATGTAGTATACAAAATATATCTTTAGATCCATGGCGGCCGTCTCAAGAGGGCGGGGTACCACTTTCTTCACAACCACCTCGACATGGGTATCAAATGAAAGGGTATGATAAGTAGAATACAATAAGCAATGTAGTATACAAAATATATCTTTAGATCCATGGCGGCCGTCTCAAGAGGCCGGATTACCACTTTCTTCACAACCACCTCAACATGGGTATCAAATGAAAGGGTATGTTAAGGAGAATACAATAAGCAATGTAGTATACAAAATATATCTTTAGATCCATGGCGGCCGTCTCAAGAGGGCGGGGTACCACTTTCTTCACAACCACCTCGACATGGGTATCAAATGAAAGGGTATGATAAGTAGAATACAATAAGCAATGTAGTATACAAAATATATCTTTAGATCCATGGCGGCCGTCTCAGGAGGCCGGATTACCACTTTCTTCACAACCACCTCGACATGGGTATCAAATGAAAGGGTATGATAAGTAGAATACAATAGGCAATGTAGTATACAAAATATATATTTAGATCCATGGCGGCCGTCTCAAGAGGGCGGGGTACCACTTTCTTCACAACCACCTCGACATGGGTATCAAATGAAAGGGTATGATAAGTAGAATACAATAAGCAATGTAGTATACAAAATATATCTTTAAATCCATGGCGGCCGTCTCAAGAGGGCGGGGTACAACTTTCTTCACAAACACCTCGACATGGGTATCAAATGAAAGGGTATGATAAGTAGAATACAATAAGCAATGTAGTATACAAAATATATCTTTAGATCCATGGCGGCGTCTCAAGAGGTCGGATTACCACTTTCTTCACAACCACCTCAACATGGGTATCAAATGAAAGGGTATGTTAAGTAGAATATAATAAGCAATGTAGTATACAAAATATATCTTTAGATCCATGGCGGCCGTCTCAAGAGGGCGGGGTACCACTTTCTTCACAACCACCTCGACATGGGTATCAAATGAAAGGGTATGATAAGTAGAATACAATAAGCAATGTAGTATACAAAATATATCTTTAGATCCATGGCGGCCGTCTCAAGAGGCCGGATTACCACTTTCTTCACAACCACCTCAACATGGGTATCAAATGAAAGGGTATGTTAAGGAGAATACAATAAGCAATGTAGTATACAAAATATATCTTTAGATCCATGGCGGCCGTCTCAAGAGGGCGGGGTACCACTTTCTTCACAACCACCTCGACATGGGTATCAAATGAAAGGGTATGATAAGTAGAATACAATAAGCAATGTAGTATACAAAATATATCTTTAGATCCATGGCGGCCGTCTCAGGAGGCCGGATTACCACTTTCTTCACAACCACCTCAACATGGGTACCAAATGAAAGGGTATGTTAAGGAGAATACAATAAGCAATGTAGTATACAAAATATATCTTTAGATCCATGGCGGCCGTCTCAAGAGGGCGGGGTACCACTTTCTTCACAACCACCTCGACATGGGTATCAAATGAAAGGGTGTGATAAGTAGAATACAATAAGCAATGTAGTATACAAAATATATCTTTAGATCCATGGCGGCCGTCTCAAGAGGCCGGATTACCACTTTCTTCACAATCCCCTCAACATGGGTATCAAATGAAAGGGTATGATAAGTAGAATACAATAAGCAATGTAGTAGACTCAGTACACCGATTCATGGCGGCCGACGCAAGACCCATGTTTTTTGAGGCATTTTATCTGTGTAAAATTCATATCTCGAAAAATATTAAGTCAATGGATGGTTTTTATTGTTTACTATTGACTTATGGGTGCAGCGTAGGCGCACCGGGTCCCAGCTAGTTTCTCTATATTTGTTTTCCTAAAGCTTTATTAGGAGAGTGTAGTAACGAATTGTGGTTCGTTACAAGCTTCAGCCATTGAAAACGGTATTTTCTTACACCATTCCATTTTTCTTATATTTTTATCAGTCCCTTCTCACTTATGTTCAGTTTTTACATTTTTAGTTTTTCGATCAACTCCAATCGCACAAGAAAACTGCTTCTTCTTCGATACGTGAGGATAGGTTGTAGGAGTGGAACCGAATTCCAGTCTTTCTACTACCTTTTCGATTTGAATTGGCTGAGCAATACTTTTTGATAGAAACGTCCGTAAAAAGGGGACTTTCACCTCTGAGCTCTAGAGTTACACATAAAAAAAAAAAATCAAATCTCACGTTGGTAATCAAAATGCTATGAGCATAGTTCCTTCGAAGTTCCTTTGAAGCAAGAAAATTTTTAATTTTTTTTTTAAACTTCAATTTTTTCAGGACACAATTTTTAAGGACCTATATAAACTCTTAAATCGAATCCTTTGGAATTGTTCAGCCCTAATCTAAAAAGGCGAATCTTAATTTCTCCTTTTCACCCTTTAAGTAGCGTGACTATCTATCTAATAACAATTAAACCTTTTTTTCTCTCTCAGGCTAAATTTACCCAATACAATTACAAATATCCAAAAACCAAACCGAAAATGTCCTTATAAAAATTAAGTACCATCCAATCAATGTCTTCGTTTCACAGTTCACTTGTTTTCCTTCTGCGAAAAATAAAATCACCCAAAAAAAAGGAATATTTTAGAAAAAAAAAGTCCTTCCTTCGAGTGCTACACCAAAGGACGAATTTGCACAAGCTCGAGGAATATGCTTCCGAAGGACATTACGTCACCGACAATCATCGACTAATTTAGAAGCAATCAGCGACCAGGACACAAGAGGAGCAAAATTGCCCAAGGAACCGGGGGCCCGCGCCATTATTATTACCCAATTTCAGGATTTAATTAAATTATGAATTTTTTTATTGGTGGCAGCGGTGGGATCGCGCGCGGGGGGCGAGAGAATATCGGCCACGGTCGTCGGGGAATTTTATTAATCATTTCCGGATCAGAATTGAATTCCACCGCAATGCTCCGGGGGTAATAGTGAAATTGGCTTCCAGATAATCCGTTAAATATTTAATTGAGATGAGGATAATGAATGATTGCCGCCGCCATCTCTGCACATCGGCGACGGTAGCAGCGGTGGGATCTCCTCCATCCATAATGGCGGGTACATGACTTAAGGATCTCATGGTGTGTGTGGTCGGTTAGGATTTAGTAAATTAAAATTTTATGCATGCTTTTTGCATGTTAAGGCATAACTTTTACACACAGGGTACCTGCGGCTAGGTATGTTAAAGTAGCGCGCAGCGCAAACCCTTCTCTTTTACAACGAGGGGGTATGGAAATATGTACGTGGAATTCGTGATTATAACTTTCTAGGATATACCATGAATCACGAGCTTAACTTGGCGGGGGCGCTGCGACGGCGGGGGTGTATAAGCCGTAAATTTGTTACAGTAACTTTAATTTATGGCTGCTGGTCGGATTTACTGCAGTTAACGGTAACTGCCGTGCATAACATCAGAATCTTTTATTGCAAAATTTATGTCTCCTTTAACCTAGCGCCGAAGGCGGAATGGTAACCACCGAAAACAAAAAAAAAACGACCAAACACTTGTTATAAAGAGGGGGGAGGAAACAATAAAGGTGAAGCTTTAATTACAATCGTTACCAGTAGGGAAAATCAATTAGACTACAGCTCTCGTCGAACGTAACCGAAACGAAATATAGATAAATCAGAGATTGCCCGTAAAGTAAGAGATAATCCATAAAAACAAAAAATCCGGGATTTTTCTTTCTCCACATTGTAAATGAGATGGCCCCCAGCATGACCGCAAAAAGTGCTAGTTTAGACCTATTTAAACACTTCTGAGACGGAGATTTATACCAGAAAAAGTAGTTCAGAGATTTGTTACGTGACCAGAGTGCAAACTAAACAGACTAAACTAAGGCTGCTTAGGCTCTCTCCCCCGAGTTAAGGTAACCACTTAACTGACCTGAGACTACTGGAAAAAGGTGGAAGTTCATTAGTTCACAAGCGCTGGCTTACCTGCTCAATGTATGGCTAGCTAGACAAGCATACCACCGACCGAACGAGGAAGCGGAGAGAGCGGGATGATGGGCGGGCGGCTGCGGCTGTACATGAGCAAAATAAAATCGATTAGAGGTGAATTTTTTAACAAATCCGTTTAAAAAGGTAGGAAAGTTTTTACATTATTTATGGATTGTCCGTTAGCAGCAGGTGAATACTGGCCTTTTAAAACTTTCATTGATTTTATAACAAAATTGCGAAGAGCTTATTGCTTTTAAGGAGCTCATGTGCTATGCATGCACTATGTTTTATTTAAAATGGGGCAATCGACTTTATAGTTTTTTTCTGCTGCTTCGTCCTGGCTAATGTAGTCGTATTACTGCAGTGTAATTATGTTAATCACTTTTGGATCCTGTATGGAATTTTGTAGGTTGTTGTGGGGTGCATGAAAAACTTCGTTGAAGCAATGAGTTGAAGCTATTCAGGGTAAATAGGCTACAGTGTAGTATTTGGTCAAAAAATAACATCAAACAGTGATTGATAATGATTGGATTCTGCACACGGTCATAATAAGAGTCAGCCACAACAGCTTAGGCAATACTGAAGTTTAGGCAAGAAGACATGACGAATGTGGGGTTTCTTTCCTCTTTGCTGTTATGGCTTATGACTATGAATAAGTTTCTAAGAATACTAAAGAACAAAGGAATAAAGGTAGTAGCATGTACAAATTTACAATATAAGTCTACCTACACCAATTGTCGGATACCGATTGTATCCATATCAGCTGAGTACTTGACTCTCTTTTGAGACCAAGGCCGAATTTGACGCTCAAAATCGAAGAGTAAGAAGACCTTCGACAAAAGATGAGACTTGTAGTTACGCATAGTAAGCTGCGTCATCTAGACCAATTTCCAAAAATGGGAAGTCTGACATTACTTTTGCCCAATCTTGTAGCTCCAAACCAGAGTCACTGGACTTCTTCCAGTTGCACCTACAAAAAAGATACCACCCAGCCAGCAGTCAGAGTTATCCTGTTTTCAGCTAACCAATTGACTATAAAGTCACTAAGCGCCGACTTTATGACGTCCAAGCTGGTCGAAGCTTATAGAAAATTTGTCTATCATAGTGACTGTTCCTCCGAGATAAACGCTCTCTTGCCTCCACGGCAATCTTTTACCCGCAACACTAGATTAGCCTATTCGTTTCAGTCCTTCCACCTGCAACTCCCCATTTCACGCACTCAACAAGATATGAATTCGTTTGTAAATAGAACAACTCAACTATGGAATAATCTCTCGCAGACAGTATGCCTTTCAAGAATTATGATTCCGATTTTCAGTCCCCAGACGCTATTTGCCATTTCAAGCGCCAACCATGATCAGGCCCTATCTTTATGCCTAAACCTTGCTGTTCGATATTACACAAACTGATCGACAGCGGAAAAGGACTTAGCTCTGTGCTCAAGTCTTTTATTTAAGCTACTACAACTCTATGCTGTAAACAGAATAAGGGCGGCCGACGAATCTCTGTACTGTCAAAAACAAATAGAATACATTACTTTATATGAATGCGCACATTCTGCCGACCACTAGGATATCGATGTCGCCGAGCATGGCGACCGAACCAATCTAATGTTGTAAACATTTTAAAGGCCACCGACGAATTGCTTTCCACAGCGACTGTCAAAAACGAATAGATTACAAGGCTTTTATAAGAAGATGCACAATCTGCATACCACTGCGATCGCGACGCCATGGTGCTCGGCGACCAAATCAATCTAAATTCTATTTCGTAGCCGGTATCTGTCAAAGTTGCATGGGTTGCTGTGGCATGGGGTTGGGCTTCTGTGGTTTCGTCGTCACCCTCAGCATATTTACAGCTCTATATTAAAGGAAAATTAAAAGTGCGCAGAATCTCTATCGAGCAAGAAAAACTTACCGAGGTGAAAAAGGTGGTAAGTCTCATGAGTCCATATACGACCAAACTATGTAATTGAATGAAAGCTCGCACTAACCCAAAACAACTACTTTGTATGTGTTTGAAGAAAAATTATCACGAAGCAGCTACATAAAAACTGCTCTACTCGCATGCAAAGCTTTGTTCACTTAAAATTTTAACAAACTTTTAAAAAAACTTTTGCGTCTGGAAGCATACGTCCTCGTTTATAATGGGCCAACAAGGCCAATAACCTTTGCTATGAATGTAATCCGATAATTAGATAGCGGGAGGACCAATCTACGAATAATTGAAATTTGATTGAGGCAGTCTCAATTTTAGTTGAATTAAAATGTATAGTCCTTATCATGTCTTTAGTGGTTCAATAGATTTCCAACAGATGTCGCTCATGTCAATGGTTCGTTTGGAGTGATGTTAGTCGTTGATTACTTAAATTTTTGGGGTTGATCCTGCAAATATACGTACATGTAAATAGAATTGGAGCCGGTGTTAAATTGTTTTCCCGTTTTTCTCTTAATTATAATGGAAAGTAAAACAAATCTATTTCAAATATGTTAGTTGGTAAAAAGCTGTCCAAATTTTCGGTGTTTGAAGTTTTCTCTTTGAATTTATTTATCTATAAAAAGAAATAAAGCAACAACTACAACAACAACAACAACAAAAACAACAACAAATTGAAAATAAAGAGAGAAAGAGAGAGTGAGTGAGAGACGAAAAAAAAAAACCATCTACAACATAAAGAAAACACTAAGAAAATCAGCTTACATCCTTCATAAGTCTGGCACAGGAAACGTTTCATAAAAGCCCGGGGTTTGAAGATTTCTTCTTTTCTTTGAAAAGAAAGCAACCCCAGGGATTATCGGTTTCGAGTATCAGATTTGTGTACGGATGATTGCTCGTGTTTTTACGGCCAGTGATCACTTTCAGGAAGTGTTTTGGTGCCAGGGTTGAGTTCCTATGGGATTTCTTGTTGACTTGACACGAAAACAACACACAAAAAAAATATTCTACATATACATAAATACATATACATATGTATTTTATACATATGCATGAGTATAAAAGAAAGGAGATAAGGGTAGTTCAGTGGAGGTTTGTTCAACTCATGTTTGAGGAAGTAATTCAATAAGTGAATTTTCTTGTTGTTTCCTATAAGAAGCTCGTGTGGGCGCGCTATGATGGAGATTATCATACATGGAAAATTATTAATGCTGTTAAAAGTATCCGGGGAAATTGATATGGAATATATTTTGACATTATTTTTTTTTGTGTCTCTCGTGTCATATGTGCTATTGGGATTAATGCTGGGTTTTGTGGGGTTTGCTCTTCGGAGATTGCAATTAAACATTTATTTTCATACATTTGCACAAGGAAAGAGATTTTCCCTAATGGGATGAACTGATACTTTAAATCCACACCTGGTTTTTTTCAGTCGTGTTTGTGATTATTGGGTAATTAGATCAAATAAAAGCTTTATTGAGTTCCGCCAGAATATCGTACTACTTTTAGGGAATGGTTAATGCAATATTCCGCAGAAACATATCTCAACGTTGAAGTATAACTAGATCACCAACGCAATGGAGTGATATAATTATTTGGTCTAGGTCATCTGAGTAGCTAGTTGGATGAAAGGTTAACAACCTCCCCTCGGTTTACAACGACTTCTTGTTAAGAAATCGAGAAGTCAGCATCGGAACAATCGGGGTTCACTAGAAAGACATCAGCAAAGGCACAGGAGCAATAATGATGAAATAATGTACGACACTAGATGGACGTATCGTATTCCAACAATCCGGACATAGTACCCTTTAACTAGCATTTGTTTGGACCTTTCCAGAATTCCCTAAATAGAATTAAGCTGTGTTTCAAATAAAAAAAAAAAAAATAGGTTATTAGTAGGTACTGGGACGGTTACGCCTGGGAACCAAAACCGGTTAAGGTCAATTAAGACAATGACCTTGATCAATAAATCAATTTGAGCATGTAAAGACCGGTTTTTACAGTTTTTGGCCTAAACCCGACATCAGTGCCTGACTCATCCTTGTTGAGGATTTACATTCCAACTATACATCTACACACATACATTCATGCATACAATCGGATAAACGGTCCACGATACCGATAAGCGTCTGGCTTATCAGCAGCAGATCAATCGCCAGTCTCCTACTACATAGCTACCAAGCAACATCGCGTATAATTAATAAGTAAATTAAGAAGTAATAAATTTAATATGGATTGTAATTAATACCGCTCTTTTATTTATAAATTGTTCGTTGTGTAAAAACACAACAGAAGTGGCGACGAGGATTTTTTTTTAAATTATTCGGAATTTTCATTAGTACACGTGATTACCATATATACTTACTTCCATGTGTTCCCAAGTGCATTTAGATAATCAAGAACATGCCATTTGAAACAAAACAAAACAAAAAAAATAGAAAAAAATAGAAAAAAAAATATTCAACAGTTCCAGTATACCTACGGTGATACGTGATTTAATAGAAAGTGAAATACGTACATATACATACACATACCACATAAAACAATGGAAGAGGCGCTTATACAAATTTCCGACGTTTTGGCGCAACTTACACAATTAACAGCGAGCAACAGAGGCCAGCAAGGAACTGCAAAGAGTGTACAGCTAGTTCCATTCGATGAGGAAAATGAAACTTTCGATTCCTATTTGGAAAGGATTGAAAATTATTTGGAGCTACGAAATTTAAAAGACACTCCGGAAGATGATCGCACGAAGGTACAAATATTTCTCACCTGCCTTAGTCCAAAGCTTTTCCATACATTAACATGCTTAACGGCTCCAGAGAGTCCTAAGGCCAAAACATACAAAAATTTAGTTGAAATTCTGCAAGCTCATGTAAGTCCGAAAGCTAGTGAAGTGGCTGAACAGCACAAATTCACCTTACGGCTACAGCACGAAGGTGAAGGCATAAGTAACTATCAAGCAGAATTAAAACGAATAGCATCCAGATGCAATTTTGTGTGTGAACATTGCAAAAAGTCAACAATAGCAACTCATTTACGGTCGCAATTTGTTAGAGGAATTCGAGACAATGACATCCGTGAAAGGTTACTACAAGAAGACTCGTCAGCATCATTTGAAAAAATAGTTAAAGTGGCGTTGGCGGTACAAGCAGCAAAAGCAGAAAGCAAGGAAATACGCGGACAACCTGGTCCCTCAATACACGCAATTCGGAACCATACCGGTAATCATGTAAATACAAGAAAAAAGAATAAATTTTCACTTTCTTCCAGTAAAACATCTACTAATAATACTAGAAGGTGCTTTAGATGTGGTGAGCACGGTCACTTAGCAAATAAGTGCGCAAAGAGGAATTGAGAATGCGCAAAATGTAAAAGAACGGGTCATGTAGCGGCAGTTTGCCTTAGAAAAGAATACACAAATTCGAAACGTGGAATAGCTAGTCAAAAGTTAATAGAAGTGGATTCTGATTCGCAAGAGGATTCTAATGAAATTCTGTACATGAATAGCTTATCTTGTAATATGATAGACATAGCAAAGTATTTTCGAACTATCACAATAAATGGATTACGGGTTAAAATGGAATTTGATACTGGATCGGCGGTTTCAACAATGTCTCTGCATAATTTCAAACTATTATTCCCTTACTTGAAATTGCCAACTACATCAATTCGTTTAAAAACGTATACAGGTGAAAAAATTCATCCAGTAGGGGTGTGCTCAGTTAAAATTTCATACAATGGAATGGACGCGGTAGGTAGATTGTTTGTTATAAAACAGGAAGTCGACACAATATTAGGTAGAGAATGGATAAACAAATTGAAAATGATTAAAAATGAGATATCACAAATCGACATGGATTTAACAGAAAGTCAATATAAATTAAAAATTAATGAACTTATTTCAGAATACAATGAAATATTTACAAAAAGTGTTTTGGCCTGAAAATAAAAATATTAAAATAAATTATAAATCCAAAACAGACAAAAACAAACCTGACAGACGCCTACCACGACCAGGCACAAAAGAATCGTAAAATCAGGCTAAAATGCAAATATTAAATAGAAAATGATCACAAAAAAATTACC
The DNA here is from genome assembly GCA_949987705.1 of Thereva unica. NCBI lineage: Eukaryota > Metazoa > Arthropoda > Insecta > Diptera > Therevidae > Thereva > Thereva unica. The sequence goes on from OX465285.1 coordinate 88,235,109, forward strand.
TGTATCATAATCCAAAATTCCTGTCCGCTTCCTTCCTAAAAATAAATAAAATAAATCAAAATAGAAAAACTATAAGAAATAAACAACCACTCACCTGTCACCCAGTAAATATAAACAAAAAGCTTTAATGAAAGCTTTAATTATGAAATTGGTATAAATTGAAACCACTGCAAAGTGATCGCGCCGTGGTGAAAAAGCTCCACCAAGCGCCATCTTTCATTTCGACAGAGGAAGAGAAATAAAAGTTCTTGCACCGAAGGAAACTGGTCAGTCGATCAGACGAATTCGTCAGAAAGACTATCCAAGCGTATTTTATATCAGGGAATTAGATATTGTCAGGGTCTTTACCGGCAATTTAAAATAGGTTAGCTAAGCTTAGAAAAATTTATTAAAAATTTTATTAAATATTGGTGGCGGATGTCGCATGTCGACAAAATTAATAAATTAAAAAACCACAATTTAAAGCATAAATAAATAGTGGTGGCGGATGTCGCATGTCGACAGAATTTAACAAATTAACAACCTCATTTTAGGGCGTAGATAATTGTCGGGTTTTTACCGACAATTACTTGTTAGGTGTATTAAAAATACTAACAACATAGTCGTGTGGGAACCAAATCGTTGGTGGAGGTTTTTTGTTAAGTCGAATATCGACTGTAGTTATTGAAACATCTAGCAGAGATTTACTGTTTTAGGAATCTCTGTTAAGGAATTTAATTTAAATACACTGCTTAGCGGTCTTTTTTCTATAAGTCGAATATCGACTGTAGATGTTAATCCTCGATCAGAGACTTACTGGTTAGGAGTCTCTGTTGGAGGAACTCAATTTAAAATATAATTCGGCAGAAAGCGTAAAGCTATAATTAGTCAATAAAGTTCCAAACCTCAGGAGCTTGTAAAGTCGAATCTCGACTAAAAAACAAAAAAAAAAAATATTTTTTAGCTTAGCCAACCAGCTGGTTGAGCAAAAGTTGCTAAATAGCACATAATTAAACTCCAATCTTGTTGAGAGTAAAAATGAAAAAAGGGAAAGGAGTAAATTGAATCATCTTAAAGTAAAAAAAAGGGGGGTTTGCATATGCGTAAACACAATCATAAAGACCAAGGAAATAATTCGACAATTACGAGTTGCAAATGCAACTAAAAGACTACGAATAAATTAACAATTCTCCTGTGTGCACCGAACACCGCAAGGTCGTACAGATCTAAGTCGGTTACGATAGAAGCACAGTAAACATTTTAACCAGAGAAATATTGGTCAACTGCAGCAGCTGGGAGCCACCGGCGCGGCAGTGACCTAATTATATCTTGATAAAAGAATTTAGAATGAACAAAAAATAAAGGTAAAAGGGGCATTGAAAACGAATAGTTGAATGATTTATTAATGAATTTACTTGCAGATAAATAGAAGCAGCAATCAACAAGATTTAAATTGTTAATTGTTAAAATTTAAGAATCTAACTTAATTTGAATAAAAAGTAAAGTAAAAATAGAGTAATTTAGAAATAATTAGATATGTAATTTATAGGAGAGAATATAAGTATTTTAAACCATTTTTTATCTTTGATTCCGCGACCTTTTTTCTAAACATTACAGAAAGCTGAATTCAAGAAAAAGGTAAATATTGTGGATTCTTCATTTTGGAAGAATATAAATTTATAAAAATATTTAACAATTGTATTATTACGGCTGTGCGCCGTATCATTGGTCCTTCGAGCCGGATAAAAATGGTCAAATAGTTATATCCTATAAATTCACAATTAGATAAAAATTAGTAAATCATTCAAACGTTTAAATATTTTTGGGATTATTTTGGTTTAGTAGTTGTAGTTAAATCAACGACAAAATGAAAACTACATTAAAAATGCAAGGCACGTTGGAGACACAGCTAAGGCAGACAATCTCCAACTATAATAAGACTTCCAAGCATAGAAGAACGGCAGGTTATATAAAAGGGAAGATCGAAACTATTAAAATAATATGGGAGAGGTTTGAGAGTAATTACCTAGAATTAGGTGCAGCCGATGTTACTAGCATCAAAGACGAAAGTGTCCGGGATGAAGTAATTCGGTACGTACAAGGCACTCAGTTTCAGGAATTTGAGGAATCATACTCAGAATTCATGGGTGACTTGCAAGATGCGCTAGAGGCATGCATTGCTCAGAAAGCTGAAGAATCGAAACAAAAGGTTCAAGTTAGTGAGCAAACAAGCGCACCCAAGGCCATTGTAAAACTTCCGACCATTGAAATTCCAAAGTTCGATGGCCAATATACTTCATGGAGGACTTTCCATGATCGTTTCGTATCATTGATACACAGTGAAGAACGACTGACAGCAGTCGATAAACTTCATTATTTAAAAAACAGTCTCACAGGGGAAGCTCGAAGAGACTTAGACGCGTTTGATATGACGTCAGAAAATTATGCGCCAGCATGGGAATTATTATGCAAACGCTACAACAAGCGGAGGCTATTAGTATACGCCCAATTTAAATTATTATTTAATCAATCGAAGATTAAAAATGAGTCTTATAAAGACATAAGAGCAGTGTTAGATGAACTGCATCGCGTTAAGCATGGCTTACAAGTCCTTAAGGTCGATATTATCAACTGGGATCCCATATTTGTTTATGCAACGGCACAAAGATTGCCGGATAAAACACGAAATCTTTGGGAACAGTTGATTGCTAAATCGGACGATTTGCCGTCGTTAGCAGATTTAAGCAAATTTATGGAAGAAAGGTATCGCAGTTTAGAAGCCACCAAAGATATTAATCAAAATATATCAAATCGAGAAGTTAGAAAGGGTGGCAAGGATCGGAATCGAACTGCGAGTTATCATATAAGCCAACACAATGTTGACAAACAAGTCAGAGATAACGGTTGGCGAGAAAATAATGAAAGGTATTATCAAAAAGGGTTTGTTAATAATTTCAACAAGGGGAATTACAGAAAGATGACAGCCAGGAACATTCACTGTCCAATGTGTAGACAGCAACATTTCCTATCTCAATGCCAAACGTTCAAAGGTTTGGACATGAACGCGAGACGAAAATGGCTGACAGAAAATAGGGTGTGTGACAACTGCCTGAGGTCACATCCAAATGCATCATGCACCAGCAGCAATAGGTGTCCCCAATGTGGAAAAAAGCATCATGTGTTGTTGCATGATGGATCCACACAAGAGGGAAGTTGTCAGGGAAAATTAGATAAGAAAGAGGAGAATCCCAAGAATCAAACTGTTACCAACTGCAATTATAGCAGGAATAACACGCAATCAATGCTAGCGACAGCATTGGTAAAAATTAAGGATGATAAAGGAACCCATCTGACTCTGCGAGCGCTAATCGATCCTGGATCGCAGAGCTCGTTCATAACCGAAACGGCATATCAATCCTTACAAGCGGATACCATACCAGCTGCATTAGAGGTGACCGGTATAGCATCCGTTCCAGTGGCAACATCAACTAAGATAGCGTGCGTTTCATTGCTGTCCACCATAGACCCTAAGTTTGAGCGCACGTTGCAGGCCTATGTCATCAAAAACATCACTAATGTATTCCCACCGAAAAGAATTGCATGGCAAAACTGGTCGCACATTGACGGCCTAGAGTTGGCTGACCCAAATTACACCGAACCAGGTCGAATCGATGTATTATTAGGTGTCGACGTGTACGCAGACGTCATACAAAATGGTCTACGCAAGGGAGTCAACCAATCGCCCGTCGCCCAGAACACCAGCTTAGGTTGGATAATATTTGGCAAAGCAGCTACAAGTGTACATAAGCCAAGTCAATCGAACCTATCCGCATTTACCCTTCAGCAGACGGATACTTTGCAAGAGTTAAATAGTCAAATGAAGAAGTTTTGGGAATGGGAGGAGTTGGACACCGGACGACGCCTAACAGTTGAGGAAGAAATGTGTGAGAAGCACTATGAGGACCACACAAAACGCCATCCAAATGGTCACTATGAAGTTAGCATACCGTTCGTGGGCGGTAGCCCACCCGATCTAGGTGAATCTAGAGGACAAGCAATGTCTAGGCTAGTCCAAATGGAAAGAAAATTGTCTCAGAATGTAGAGCTACGCGAAGCCTACACACAATGTTTGAGGGAGTACATTGATTTAGGGCATATGAAAGTAACCACAGGGCAAACACCCCACAGGTATTACATGCCGCATCATGCCGTAGTCAAGGAGAGCACTACGACAAAGGTGAGGGTGGTATTTGATGCTTCAGCTAAAACCTCGAATAAAAAAAGCTTAAATGAGCAGATGTTGAACGGACCAACATTGCAACCTAAATTATTTGCTACTTTATTAAATTGGAGACAGTACAAATACGCGGTAACGGCTGATATCGAAAAAATGTACAGAATGATATCTGTAAGTCATTCAGACAGAAAATATCAAACGATTTTATGGAGAGAAAATCCTAAAGAACCAGTACAAGAATATGAGTTACAAACCGTCACCTTCGGCACGACAGCGGCACCATACTTAGCCATAAAAACCTTACAAAGGCTAGCCACTGACGAAATAAAACAATGGCCAAAGGCAGCCAGAAAGGTTTTTACGGACTTTTATGTGGATGACCTACTTACTGGGGCAGACACATTGCCAGAGGCATTAGAAATTCAAAGGGAATTAATTGATCTATTGAGATCTGGGGGGTTTCATCTAAGAAAATGGGTGGCTAACCACGAATCGCTACTAGAGACAATCCCAGCGGCAGATCGCGAATTACAACTGCCGCTCCAAGTAAAGGAAGATAATCAAATCAAAGCACTGGGTATTTATTGGCACCCAGTCAAAGATTACTTCTCATACGCGATAAGGGATTCTGAGTTCACGCAACTAGCCCAGACAAAAAGAAGAATTTTGTCTGAGGTGGCTAAACTATACGATCCGCTAGGCTGGATCGCCCCATGTATAGTTATTGCCAAGTTAATCATGCAGAAATTATGGATGAACGGGTACCAATGGGATGATCCAGTGGATCAAGAAATCCAACAAGAATGGACCCAGTTCAAGGAACAACTTCCCTACATTCAAAATCTCCGAATACCGAGATGGTTGAAAACAAGCACCGGAAACAAGAGGTGTCAACTAATCGGATTTTGCGACGCATCCGTACGAGCTTACGCAGCCGTGGTGTACATCAGAACCGTCTTGGAGGATGAAACCATTGAAACGACATTGTTGATGGCAAGAACGAAAGTGGCTCCCATCAAACCAATGTCTTTGCCGCGATTGGAATTATGTGGAGCAGTACTTCTCAGTAAACTAATCCGGCAAATCAAGATCGACATGCATCTCCAAGACATCCAAAGCAAATGTTGGACTGACTCCAAAGTCGTTCTAGCGTGGTTAAAAGGCATGCCTAATAAGTGGAAGACATTTGTAGCCAATCGAATAGTGGAGATCAGTGAAAATGCTGATAGCACATCCTGGCACTATGTCTCCACCAAGGAAAACCCAGCGGACTTACCGTCAAGAGGAGTAATGCCAGCAAAATTGCAATCAGCCTCAATTTGGTGGCAGGGTCCTACCTGGTTGCGGAAACCAGAGGATAAATGGCCAAAAGAATCTCTGGAAGACCTGAAAACAGAACTTGAAGCCAAGACAACCACCAAAACCCTGATGACAAACCAACCAATCAGCACTGAATGGTGGATGAAGTTTTCCTCGCTAACAAAAACACTGCGAGTTATGGCGTACTGCTATCGATTTATACACAATAGTCGAAGGAAGAAAGAGCGGTGCAACTCGCAGCTATTAGCGAAAGAAATCGAATGGGCAAGGACGAAACTAATCCAATTAGCCCAGAAACAAATGTTCCCCAAAGAATGCGTACAATTAAGTAACATCAAAACGATCCACAAATCTAGCCAATTATCCAAACTATACCCATTTATGGCAGAAGATGGTACAATAAGAGTAGGAGGCAGACTACAAAATGCAAATCTAAGCTACGACACTAAACACCCTATCATCTTACAAAGGCATCATCACATCACCAATCTTATTATTGATCATTTCCATAAGACAACGCTCCACGGGGGAGCACAACTAGTATTAAACACAATTAGGAACCAATATTGGATTACGAACGGGATGCTAGCCGTAAAGGAGAGAATTTATAAATGTGTGACATGCATTCGATATAGAGCTACAGCACCATCTCAAATAATGGGAAGATTACCAAGCGCAAGGATCACGCCAGCCAACCCATTCGAAAACGTAGGGGTAGACTACGCCGGGCCCATAGAACTAAAAATGTCCAAACATAAGGGATCAAAAGTATATAAAGGATACTTCTGTATCTTTATATGCATGTGTACGAAAGCAATTCATGTAGAGGTAGCATCAGACATGACTACTGAAGCTTTCATAGCAGCATTGAGGAGGTTTATCGGACGGCGAGGATTATGTCGGAATATTTATTCAGACAACGGAACAAACTTCGTAGGAGCTAATAAACAATTACAGTCTCAGATGAAGCAAGTCCTGAATGATGCCACCGCGCAGGCCGCTGATGAACTTGCCAATCTGAACATACAATGGCACTTTAACCCACCAATAACTCCACACTTCGGAGGCTTATGGGAGGCCGGTGTTAAAAGCATTAAACATCACCTGAGACGCATTAATAATGACAGAATACTTACCTTCGAAGAACTAACCACATTACTCGTTCAAATAGAAGCCTGCCTGAATTCCCGACCGCTATGCCAGTTATCGGCCGATCCATCAAACCTAGAGATACTTACTCCTGGACATTTTTTGGTAGGAAGAAATCTCAAGGCAGTACCAGAAGTAACATCCAAGGACAACATACCATACTTAGATCGTTGGAAACATGTACAGCAACTTTTACAACGATTTTGGACTCAATGGTCACAGGAATATTTATTAGAACTCCAAAAACGAAACAAATGGTTATTACAACAACCAAACCTCAAAATAGGCCAGGTAGTTATCATTATGGACGATAATCGCCCACCAGCACAATGGCCACTCGGGGTGGTACACGAAATACACCCAGGATCCGATAACCAGGTGAGGGTGATAACTGTACGGACTTCCAGCACAATCATAAAAAGGCCGATACAAAAATTGTGTCCATTGTCCGCATGATGGTGCAGTATTTATGTGTTGATGATGTTCGTGTAGTCCATTTATATATCTATTAATAATACAGTAAGTTTAATTCCTTTTCAGAGATAATAACATTAATATTAATAAATAATGGAGGCGAATTTTAAAGAATCTTGGGACCAAATAATGGATACCTGCTCATTGAGTGATGAGGAGCTGATTCGGCTAATTGATGAGGTTTCGTCTGACGTCCTAGATGTAAAGTCACCAGCAGGGTCGCCATCTAGAACGATAGAGATACCCATTACTCCTGGAAAAAACATCTTAGAGGAAGAAGCTAGAGAGCAAGATATCCCCATAACTCCCGGCAAAAACTTAGAAGAATTAGCTACCGAGAAATATGAAGAACTAGCTACCGAGAAATATGAAGATTTCAGCGACATGTGGGAGATTAGGTCTCCAGGTCCATCGGCTGAAATACAAGAGATCCCCAACACGCCAGGGAAAAACCTCCCTTTCGATGAGGATGTAGGTGAAGATATGGAAATCATTGGCGACATAGGGGAAATGGAGCCACTAGATGAAGCAGCACAACCACAAATAGAGAACCCGCTGATAGTGGAAGAGGAGTCACCACTAATAGAAGCCGATAGTCCTATAATTCCGGAACCAGCCTCAGCGATCGTAGACGACTTATGTAGACCACCACCAACATGCTTAGAGGAAAAAATGTACCATCAAGTCACCACGGAAGGAGTTCTCTTTTACTTAACGTACCAGCAGTTACAATCCATACCGTTAAAGAAAATACAGGAGAAACAGCGAAGACGATATACGGTGTACATAGGTGATACACACCAGGTAAGGCTGAGATTGTCAGAAAGTGGGAAAAAGATCTGGTCAGCCTATAAAGCCAGGAATCCTAACCGCAAAAATAACAACCGGCGGGACCGGAATAACAATAGTACACCTAATTAAATATAATAAATAATTAAATATAAAATATAAAAATAAAGAAATATAGATAATATGAATTAAAAGTAGATTAAGCACATACATTGAATTTTTATATTATGTTACTTAGATAAGCTTACACATTGAATTTTATAGATAGACTAAATTAGAGTAAGGGTATACATAGAATTTTATACATAGTGAAATATAAACGTAAAATCAAAGAAAAGTTAATTTTTGATGAGACGCATCAACGGGGGGGAGAATGTTTTGGCCTGAAAATAAAAATATTAAAATAAATTATAAATCCAAAACAGACAAAAACAAACCTGACAGACGCCTACCACGACCAGGCACAAAAGAATCGTAAAATCAGGCTAAAATGCAAATATTAAATAGAAAATGATCACAAAAAAATTACCTGTATCATAATCCAAAATTCCTGTCCGCTTCCTTCCTAAAAATAAATAAAATAAATCAAAATAGAAAAACTATAAGAAATAAACAACCACTCACCTGTCACCCAGTAAATATAAACAAAAAGCTTTAATGAAAGCTTTAATTATGAAATTGGTATAAATTGAAACCACTGCAAAGTGATCGCGCCGTGGTGAAAAAGCTCCACCAAGCGCCATCTTTCATTTCGACAGAGGAAGAGAAATAAAAGTTCTTGCACCGAAGGAAACTGGTCAGTCGATCAGACGAATTCGTCAGAAAGACTATCCAAGCGTATTTTATATCAGGGAATTAGATATTGTCAGGGTCTTTACCGGCAATTTAAAATAGGTTAGCTAAGCTTAGAAAAATTTATTAAAAATTTTATTAAATATTGGTGGCGGATGTCGCATGTCGACAAAATTAATAAATTAAAAAACCACAATTTAAAGCATAAATAAATAGTGGTGGCGGATGTCGCATGTCGACAGAATTTAACAAATTAACAACCTCATTTTAGGGCGTAGATAATTGTCGGGTTTTTACCGACAATTACTTGTTAGGTGTATTAAAAATACTAACAACATAGTCGTGTGGGAACCAAATCGTTGGTGGAGGTTTTTTGTTAAGTCGAATATCGACTGTAGTTATTGAAACATCTAGCAGAGATTTACTGTTTTAGGAATCTCTGTTAAGGAATTTAATTTAAATACACTGCTTAGCGGTCTTTTTTCTATAAGTCGAATATCGACTGTAGATGTTAATCCTCGATCAGAGACTTACTGGTTAGGAGTCTCTGTTGGAGGAACTCAATTTAAAATATAATTCGGCAGAAAGCGTAAAGCTATAATTAGTCAATAAAGTTCCAAACCTCAGGAGCTTGTAAAGTCGAATCTCGACTAAAAAACAAAAAAAAAAATATTTTTTAGCTTAGCCAACCAGCTGGTTGAGCAAAAGTTGCTAAATAGCACATAATTAAACTCCAATCTTGTTGAGAGTAAAAATGAAAAAAGGGAAAGGAGTAAATTGAATCATCTTAAAGTAAAAAAAAGGGGGGTTTGCATATGCGTAAACACAATCATAAAGACCAAGGAAATAATTCGACAATTACGAGTTGCAAATGCAACTAAAAGACTACGAATAAATTAACAATTCTCCTGTGTGCACCGAACACCGCAAGGTCGTACAGATCTAAGTCGGTTACGATAGAAGCACAGTAAACATTTTAACCAGAGAAATATTGGTCAACTGCAGCAGCTGGGAGCCACCGGCGCGGCAGTGACCTAATTATATCTTGATAAAAGAATTTAGAATGAACAAAAAATAAAGGTAAAAGGGGCATTGAAAACGAATAGTTGAATGATTTATTAATGAATTTACTTGCAGATAAATAGAAGCAGCAATCAACAAGATTTAAATTGTTAATTGTTAAAATTTAAGAATCTAACTTAATTTGAATAAAAAGTAAAGTAAAAATAGAGTAATTTAGAAATAATTAGATATGTAATTTATAGGAGAGAATATAAGTATTTTAAACCATTTTTTATCTTTGATTCCGCGACCTTTTTTCTAAACATTACAGAAAGCTGAATTCAAGAAAAAGGTAAATATTGTGGATTCTTCATTTTGGAAGAATATAAATTTATAAAAATATTTAACAATTGTATTATTACGGCTGTGCGCCGTATCAAAAAGCGTGGGAAAAATTCCCAATTTAACTTGTGACATACCATTGAAGGACAAGAACACTACACCGAAGTTTATCAAGGCTAGACCAGTACCGTACGCACTGAAGGAAAAAATTGAAGATGAGCTACACAGGCTTGAAGAAGCAGGAATAATTGAGAAGGTAAATCTATGTCCATGGGGAACTCCAATTGTACCCGTCATTAAGAAAAACGGAGAGGTGAGGATCTGTGCTGACTACAAAGCAACAATTAATAAAGTTATTGAGGACGATACGTACCCGATACCACGAATTGAGGACATATTTGCCAAGTTAGGCGGCGGCAAATATTTTTGCGTACTTGATCTACATCAAGCATATTTACATATGCCCGTCAATGAAGAAAGCGCTCTACGCCAAGCCATTACTACACATAAAGGAACTTACAAGGTAAAAAGGCTTATGTTCGGAGTAAAAATTAGCCCAAATACGTGGCAGCGATACATGGATAACATTTTACAAGATTTGCAAGGAGTGACATGTTTCTTCGACGATATTGTTATCCAGGGATCATCATACAGCGAGCTAATTTCAAATTTACGAGTCACCTTCAAGAGGCTGCGCGACAACAATTTACATGTGAACAGAGGTAAATGTCAATTTATTAAAGACGAAATTAACTATTTAGGCCACGCAATTAACCGTGAAGGAATAAAACCAATGACAGACAAGATCCAGGCAATTCTTAAAAGCAAACGACCTACAAAAGTATCGGAGCTAAGAACATTTTTAGGGCTGATAAATTATTATCAAAAATTTATTCCGAATTTATCTTCAAAGTTAGCGCCATTGAATGCATTGCTGAAGAAGGGAGTAGAGTATAGATGGAACCAGGATTGTGAAACCACCTACTTGAACTTGAAGAAGGAGCTAACCAGTCCACGCACATTAGTGAAATATAATCAGAACCTCCCGCTTACACTTGCAACGGACGCATCGCCCACAGGGCTTGGAGCTGTGATTGCACACATCATGCCAGACGGGGTAGAAAAACCAATGGCTTTCGCATCTCGTTCATTGACCAAATCGGAAGCAAATTACTCTCAGCTAGATAAGGAAGCAACAGCAATATATTGGGGACTACGTAAATTTTTTCAGTATTGCTACGGTCGTAGGATCATTTTAATTACAGATAATAAACCACTTACACGAATTCTTCATCCACATAATAACTTACCGTCGACATCTGCTCTACGTTTATTACACTACGCAAGTTTTATGTCCGGGTTCAACTATGAAATTAGGTATCGAAATACAACGCAACATGCAAATGTTGACTTTCTTTCACGTTTTCCCGTGGGAAAACCCCAACAAGGTGACGACAATATGGATTGTGATTCCAAATTTTTGATGAATCAAATTGAAGTGCTCCCTGTCACCCGAAACGAAATACAAAGAGAAACAGTAAAAGATGAAATTTGTAAAAAATATATTCAAGCTTTGCAATCAGGAGAATCATTACCCGCAAATGAAAACCTTACGAACTTTTCCCTATTTGATGGATGTATTTTTAATGGAATTCGTGTGATGATTCCTAAAGTGCTACAACAACGAATATTACAAGAGTTACATTCTGCGCATACAGGTATGGTTAAAATGAAGTTATTGGCCAGGAGCTACGTGTGGTGGAAAAACATTGATGCAGACATAGAATCGTTATGTCGAAGCTGTATTCACTGCGGACGAATAAAAAATAATCCCAAGAAAAGTCAGCTACACACATGGGACTATCCCAAGGAACCGTGGCAGAGAATACATCTGGACTACGCAGGCCCATTTATGAATACTAACTTTCTTCTAATTATCGACGCCTACACCAAATGGATTGAAGTTATCCCTCAAAATGTAACAACAACCGGAAAAACAATAGAAGCCCTACGCGAAACATTTGCACGTTTTGGTTTACCAATTACAGTCGTTACGGATAATGGACCACAATTTCGGTCAATTGAATTTAAAAATTTCTTACAGAATAATGGCATCACTCACAAACTGACAGCTCCATACCATCCAGCAACAAATGGACAAGCCGAAAGGTATGTGCAGATTTTGAAGAAAGGGTTGCGTAGCCTGAAAAACGAACCAGCACGACAGGGGTTAGCCCAGCGGAACTGTTATTAAAAAGAAATATACGAACAAGAATTGACTTAGTAAAACGTAACATAAGACAAGATATTATAGAAAAGAACCAGGCCGTCACAAAAAGAAACTATCAAATTTTCAATATCGGAGACAAGGTACAAGTACGGATATACAATAACAAAGAGCAAAAATGGAAGTTTGGAATTATTTGGGGAAAGAGAGGAGATTATCACTATGAAGTTTTAGTGGATAACGAAAAATATCTGCGACATGTTGATCAGATACGAAGTACAGAATGCGAAATTACGAACAAAGAAACCAAGGTACAAGAAAATTATGTTACGGACTATGGAAAGCAAGAGCAATCTACACCTATAATAGAGCCAGAAACTCCACCATCTACAACTCTGCAAACTAGCAACGAAGTTTCAAATCCCGCAAATGTAAATCCAGGACCTGAACCGGATACACACCATACACCACAAGACCAACCTCCAGCTGAAAGTCCACCCGCTCTTAGGCGATCTACGAGGCAAAGAAAACAACCGGAGCGACTTACATATATATAAAACATTTCAATTACAAGGGGGAAGGTGTTGAGGATTTACATTCCAACTATACATCTACACACATACATTCATGCATACAATCGGATAAACGGTCCACGATACCGATAAGCGTCTGGCTTATCAGCAGCAGATCAATCGCCAGTCTCCTACTACATAGCTACCAAGCAACATCGCGTATAATTAATAAGTAAATTAAGAAGTAATAAATTTAATATGGATTGTAATTAATACCGCTCTTTTATTTATAAATTGTTCGTTGTGTAAAAACACAACAATCCTTACATGGCATTTTGTGGAAGAACCACTCTTAGCAGCCCAAAAAACAACATGACGCCTTCTAGCCGCAATTTGCCGACCACTGGCCTAGGTCAAGCAGCATTCGATCTGGTTAGTACTTAGTTGGGAGACCGCTTGGTAAAACGACACTCGCGTTTGGAATTATGGATTACGAATGCATTCATGTTTGTAACAGAGGCGGGCATACCTATGTCTTTCCAGGGAATTATACGTTTCTACGAAATTCAATGGCCCCATCTTTTGAGCCAGAACAAGAGCACAGTAAAATATCATTTTGATTTGAAAAAGTGCGTTTATTTTGTCATTTGCTGTTAGAAATTTTTTAAGGTTTAAACTCTTATAGCAGAATTTTTTTTTTACAAGAATTAAAAATATTCCCGTAATATTTAAATAGCATTTTTAATCCTTTTCCCTATTCCAATGCAACTATAACCGGAAAATTAATCCCTGATAAATTTCAGTCCTTGGAGCGTCCCAACCAGCATAAAATTTCTAAATGAATTATGATGCAACCAATGATTGCGGGTTTTCGCCAGAACGTCCCTTGTCAATAGGTCAGAGCCTTTTCCAATTAAGCCCAGTGAGCCGGGGCTAGAAGGACCTGGATGGATATACCATAGGCTCCCATATGGCACGCTTGGGACCATTTTATATCGGTTGCATGATAGATTTTCATAAACAAAGTCCACCAGGCAAACAAAACTTTCCAACAAGGACGTTAACGACTTGCACTGAAAAGGCTCAGGCCAGACCTAGAGTCCCGGGGATATAGGCGGTGAATGATAGTTCGTCACTGTGGCAGGAAGGCACTCACTATTCGTGCTGCATGCATTTTTGAAATACATAAAACAATTACGATCGATTATATTGATGCATGTGGGCTGCCCTGTGTATTGTGTATATGGATATCAAAAAACACCCTATGCTGGCTGGCTGGAGGCCCCCGCAAGAAGTTGTACCGCATGTGCTATAACAGCGCCACTATACTATGTTTGTGCATGGTGGGTAGTGCGGCGGCGGGGGTTACTTTTACGACAATGTAGTTCCGGGGGGGATCGCTGGATTGAGCTTGCGATTAATTGAACACATTATGAAAATTTTCGTTCATTGAAATGCTGCCGAATTGGGGAGCAATGACGCTTATTCAATAAATCCGACCAGTACCCAGGGGTGCTGCTTTCGGGAGGCCAATGGCTGCACGTACACATGGCTCCCCTTATTTTGCGCACATTCATAAATTATGGAGCGAGCTGGTTTCGCAAATGGAATAAATACGGCCCATCGCCGGTGCTTTATGAACTCCTTGGGGCGCTGATGTATGCGTTTCATAGTTTCATGAGCCTGATCCGCTGGGGGGTGGTTTTGTTTTTTTCTTTCTGTGAGAGACTGGAAGGGAAAGGTGCTTTCGTTTGGGGCTGGGTTGCTGCCGCTCAGCCGAATTTATAGGAGAAGGCACACGGAAAATTTCTGTGGTAATCAACTTACGAGGCCTACGCCAGATGGTATCTTTTGCATTTGGCGCCCGTATGCCAAGGTTGCTCTATCGACACAAATCAAACTCGCAGGAGCATATTGGAATCCGATTTTTACCTGGAAATGAAACCTTCTCAGTCATGTATGCGTGGCTTATGGCACTTTTGTGGCAGTCTCGCATCACCATTTTTTTTTTGATCTGACGAATGGGGAATGCGCGTCTTATGGTGTCTCGCAAGAAATCTTGTGATGTATGGAGTTTCACTGGAGCGACTCCATTCTTGAAGATTTAGTGTTTTTTTTTTGGGGGCAGGGGAGTCTTGATCGATGGGTGGCAGAAAAGAAACTATTCCGTGATGGCTCTGAAATCGTGATATTAACAATTTATGTCTTGTGTATTATCGCTCGAATACCACCTTCCTGGGGGAAATCAGATTATTAGCACGAGCTCTGAATTTGTTATTTTAATATGATTTGTTACTTAGCACAAGGTTCCATCAAGATTAACAACAGTTTTACAGAATGAAGGTGTTAGTTTAATTTTTTGGTTTTGCTTGGGATTTTTGTTTGCTTTTCTACGTTTTGTGGGAGTGAGTGGGTTGGTAATAGGCGTACACCTACGGCACGCAAATTTTTTGGTGTTGTACCTGAAGAGGCCATAAGTCAAAAGTGGTATCAAATAAATTTTTGTTATGACTGTGACTGTTTCTAATCAAGGTTTTGCAGGCTTCTTAACATTCTTTAAATTTTAAAATACTACTAATACTCGTTTAGGATTAACACATAGACACTAACCAAAAAACAGACTTTTGATAAGCAGATCCCCATCCTTGATCTAGTGACCTTCGAATATGGTGGCACGACTCTAGTTTTTATTTTAGTAAGTAAGCTCAAGAATCATCATTTGTACTACCAGTCCAGCTTAGTATACTACAAAAGTTTCATAAAAGTTTAGCTGACGTATTAGAATGCGCCGACAAGCAAGTTAGAATGGTGTCAGGAATGTTGATTGTGAAATTATGCAAGGTTGCCTGAAAAGAGGCAGCAGCTGTACAGTGGACTGCAATCTGGTAGTCAACCAAGGAAAAGCTACGTTTTTGGCTACCCTCTTAACCAAGGAAAAACTGAACTATTGGCTATTTACTAGGAAAATGAAAACTCCCACCTGAGTGGGCATACCTCACTTTGTACTCTTGGGTAAAATTTCCGGGTCCATTCTTAGACTCAAAACCCAACCGAAAGTCGAACATCGAGAAAAGGGTTTATAAGCCTGCATAGATTTCTACGTTGGTAAAAATACCTTCGCCAAGACATGACTTCACATGCCAAAAGAAGGTCTGGTCGATCTTACAGCCGAGGTACCACCAATCCTCACGTACGCCTCGCTTGTTTGGTGACCGGTGCTAAGCAGAAGCTATAATTTCTTAAAACTGAGAAGGATCCAAAGAACGGCACTATAGGGGCAAACGACCCCATGAGAACATACACCTTGATGTGTTCTTGCACCTTCCTGAGTTTTAAATCAAACACTTGGCGTCATGCAGTGCCCTTATAAGGTCATATCATTCTCGAGGGTATGGTCATATGACGGCAGACTGCCTTCCTCCAGATTGAGTTTTAGGAAGGTCTTTTCAGTCGAAATACCATCAAAAAATCGGAAATGTATTGAAGGAGTTTTCGATCTACGGATATTGACAGATGGATCCATTACGTCCGAGGCTATCGATCCTCCATAAGTGCTTTAGATTCAGTGATGATGCCCTCCAAACTAGTAAAGCGATACTGAGTTGAGCTAGATAAGCTCTGGCTTCTGGTACATAGGAAGGTATATAGATGGGAACGAAAAAGCCAACTACCAAGCCAACCCAGAAGTCTCTCTTCTTGGATCGGCGTTCGAGATGGTTGGAAGTCCGATCCGTACGGTCAAAAGCCTTTTTTACTACCACCTGCTGCTAGCCTGACAAAGAGGCAGCACACTGGAGAGCTAGTGGACCGCTTCGGCATCTTACAACGAAGAAAGAACAATGGTCTTCTTAAACAGACCACGACAAGCTATTGCCAGAATTACGGCAGTCATCATGGGATATTGATCCATAGGGGCCACGTTGCCAAGATGGATATTCCGCATGGCGTCTCTCGTCGAAGGTCCTAGGAGATGGACGAAGGAGAAACACTTGTTCACTGAATGTATAAATTCCCAGAAGCAGTCAGCACACATTTAATACAAAATACTCTGGAAAAAACGCCTAAAAGCCAGCTTTTTGTAAAAATCCATAGACTGGCAGAGGCTCCTCTATTTGGGTTTATGACCTAACGACATAAAATTTTTGTCTTTAGTTTTCGTTGTAACAACATCCGTGTGTGGTGTGGGTATATGGTGGGTATATGTCTGGTGTGGGTATATGATTTAAAAGAGATCTCCAGATTATAATTTAAAACACTGATATGCTTTTTAAACCTAAAGAGCTAATTAGGCCTCTCGTCATACTGCAGATATCCTTACACTTATCCTAAGCTTGGCTTGAGGGATTGGTAGGTAATTGAGCACTTACTCCACCCAGTCCCACGCTCCTTTCACGCACTTTGCCACGTCCAAGCAACCCTCTTGGTTCCCAGCCCCAAGTGCCCCATTACCTCCTGGAACAGAAAAGGTTTGAAGAAGATGGCAATTAACCCTACCTTTGAAATCTTGCCTTTGGTACGAGTTTGGAAACAGTGACTGCGATGGAGTGTTTTGGAGAGAAGTTGTTCTATTTAGGGGGGGAAGGGGAATGAACCGAACGAGGTAAAATGGAGCTGCAACTATTAGATTGCAGTGGAGGTAGGATAGTGTTTATTTCTGTGGTACAATCTTTATGATACTAGCGTTAAATTTTGTCAGAGTAGCCATCTTATATGACCTCAACCAGTTAAAGTGTCCTTGTTCGATATGGGCTGAACATGTGTAAGTTTCTAAAAACGGGGATGAATTCCGAAGAGGTATGATAGGGTGTAGAGTTTGATTTAGCTAAAATTGAAGGGCATTTTTTTCTAAGGAGATTTCGTTATAATTGGGTAGAACTCAGCATTTCCCGGTGACAAATTGATGAGTTTACACAAATTTTCTTGTACAGGCGTAATGCACAGTGATGCTGGCCACTTAATGAATTTGATTTGACCCAAAAATCATGAACATCATTTCTAAAACAAACTCTGTACATTCTCATTTATGATGTATACCAAACCAATACGATGTTCAAGATTTATACAGAAAAAACTCCAGTTTTCATCTAAAAAACCCCCTAGAAAACTGTCATCAAACATTTTCGCATATGTCATTCTATTTACATTTAATCTTAATTAGACTAAACGCATGTGGTGCATGTTCTACTTAAAACCAATCAAAATGCCTCCTATGACCCCAGCGGCTAGGCTCTACATAGCCTACAATATTTATGAAGACCCTGAACAAGCCCAATGATGCCATGATACACCTACCATATGGATAGAAATATATATGTGGTACAAGTTTTCAGCGATAAATTGATTTTTTAATTTGCCTTAATGTGTTTGCACTTGCACTTTACACACAGAGGGTGCAAGTGCATTGCTAGAAAGAGATAGAGTGAGATAGAGAGGCAAAACGAAAAAAAGAAAATAAATTAAAGGAAATTAAACGTAGAGCGAACTAGGAGCGCTCTAGCGCAATTTTCATTAATTACTTTTCCTCTGCTCTCTGCTTGGCTCGGCTCGGCGCGTATATAGTATTGAGAGTATAGTAATTAGTAAAATGGCGTCCTTAAGCAAATACCAAAACGAAATGACTATTAATATTAACAAAGACAAAATTAGTATAGATTTTAATGAAAGGCAGCAAGCGAAATTCCAATCATATCGCGAATATTTTAAGGAATCCCTCAAAAGCGTCGTCCTTGAGAGCGCACAGAGTTAATTGCGCTCTCCACAGCAACCGGGGAGCATAAATGTCCTGAGCGTAAAGTTAACGAACGAAAAATTAAAATTCAGTATGTCCCCGTTTTGCACGCTGTGCCGCTGTGCTTGGCTGTGCTGTTGTGTTTTTATAGCATGGCATTTTTCAACCCCCATAACCCCTCCACCCCCATACCCCTCGGCCCAATTCACCATCAACGCGCATATATAGTTATGATTAATGCTCCCCAGTTTTAATAAATTAAAACAATGGGGAGGGGGTAATTTCCATGTTTAACGTGATTAATGCTAGTTGCGCCTGTTTATGGGTAGTCATGCGATTCTCTTGTATGCAATACTCGTTTCGGCGTGTACGTCACCGGCTGTGTGCCTCTGGGTAGTAGACCTTTGCACTTTTACTGACCCAAAACGCATGACATTTAGGACAGCCTGAGTAATTTGCTAAAGAATCCATGGACGACAACTGGAACATGGGGGTGGAATGTGCACCCTTGGCTTGCTCACCATCCATTCCCCGCCCCTCCCCCCTCTCCTGGCACCCCACTGGTCTTTACCATCCACACAGTCCACAGAAGGCTTATGATGAATGAAGGAGAAATGATTTTTGCTTGTGCTCGTCTACAAGTCGATCCGAGAGCGCACGTAACTCAATTACAGAAAGGCCAAAAATTCTGCTAATTATTTGTATAGGGCTTTTTCGGGATTCGTGCAGACATCGCCGAGTCTCAGCATTTTTGCACGAAGCCATTTTAGGGGTTTAAAAGGTGAAACAAAGGTGTCACGTAGTCATCTGTTACAAACATTAAAAATTAAATTTCTTTGGAGGATGGGCGATGTTTTTCTTTCTGGTTGGTGTTATTCGAGTGTAGCTATTTGTAAATGGGATTCCTGTAGCATGTAACGAGCGGATTTGAGCATTCTTTGATAGTCAGGCAAAAGGTAAGGCAACTGCATAGATGAGGTAGAAGTTGGTCAATGAGTGTTGAAACAGGTATTTGACAAATCGACGAAATCTCAAATTTGGACCATTATAAAAATTTTAGGATTAAGGTTAGGTAGATCAATACGTGTGACCCTGAGCCTTAACCCGTCAGATCTCAAGGAACAAAGCCTGTCAATTTGCTTTCATTAGTTCAAAATGCAATCAATTGACCTTAACTGGACCATGTAAGTTTCCAGAAATATAAGGTCTGAGAAAAAAGTCGTGCCGTTTTCCCGATAGATGGCGTGAATTCCAAGTACGTAAATCACGAGCCACTTTAGATGGACAAGATCCTAAAGGCACAGGGGAACCTCGGAATAAAGTTAAGTCTTCTATGCCAACGACTTAGTGTTTCAATTGTCCGGAAAAGTTTTCCCACCCTAATCAGTGGGATTATGGAGATGGCGCTTAGAAAGCTTAGGCCATGGTCCAAGCGCTGATCAATCTTTGTCAACCCGGGAAAAGATAAAAATAATTCATTTCACTCATAAGACTAAAATATTCACTTTTCGTTCATCGTAAATCATCAGTCGAGTATTGAGCTTATCCTAGTTAGGTGAGTACTTGAAGCTTATTCTGGAGCCAAAGCTGAACTGGAGGTTCAATATCGAAAATAGGGAAAGGAAAGCCAATAAAGCTTTCTGCCTTTCATCAAACGTTTGGCCAGAGATGAGGTTTAAAGCTGCACTTAGTAAGCTGACTATACATTGCAGCGATTAGACCAGCGCTGACATATGGCCCGTTCTTTCCACAGATTGTAACAGATCCAGACTGGGTCAAGTCCAAAAAAATGGCTTGTTTCGGAATATCGGGTCCAATGCCTACAACCCTTACAGAAGCTCTTAACGTATTTCTTGAACCGCTGCCACCAGATTTTTGCATCAGGTATCACGCGACCTGTACTGATCCAATTCGACACGGGTTTCTGGGTGGAGAAGACCTACTGGCACAAGAACTGATCTCTAAAACGATCCAGTGTTTTTAATGTCACAAAACCATTTGGTGCTTGGACATTTTGGAAAACACATTTGGTCGATTTTCTTGATAAAAAAGAACGTTTTCCTCACTCGATGGGAAAGGTGTGGACCTTTCCCACTCGTAAGAAAAATGTCGTACTCAACTAGTGGGGGAGGCAGAGGACTTTAAGAGAGTTTAATTTTACAATTATTAAAACTAGTTGGGATGTGGGTTTGACTCTTTGGTCCACACGATTAACTTCCCAGTATTATGAACGAAGATGGAATAAACTGACTTCTTACAAAATAGTTATACGTTTAGCACTAGTGGAAAATTGGCTAGTATCAGAACCGATGACAACGCAATCCCGAGAGAAGCTAGTTCAAATAACCATAATAGTAGTAAACCCACAAGATTTTTCTAGAGAATTTGTTTTTCCTGAACGTTAGCAAACAAACATTTCCTCCGTATTTCGTTCGCTGCACTAAAGCGGGTGTTCAAATTCGTATTGAGCGTGCTGAAGCGCCGTTGACAAACTGAGAAGCGAATAACTTTATTTGGAAATTCCAAAGCTTTCCGGAGATATTAGCAAAACTGTAATTGTTAAGTACTTGTCAGACTTGACCAAAAAAAAAAAAAATTTTTGCGGTAACTACTGGAAATCCCGGGATAAACCGCCTTTTCCTGAAACTGTTTCACGCGTAGAAAACAATTCCCCGTCAAAAAGTGCTAATCCAAGGTTTGAAAAATTCGTGCTGTTTGTAAAGGGTAACGAAACTTTTGGACGGTTTTGAAAGGTTGTCGGATTTTGACAAATGATGTTTTGTTCGAAGGCTATGCAGAACCCAAAAAAGATCACTTCGTTTCGAACGGGTCTCATACCAACGAGTTTATTAGATATTAGCAAAACTTGTCAATTTAAGGTCTTTCTGACAATTAGCCGAAGTTTTTATATTTAAACAAAAAAGGCCCGACCGAATATTATGAAATTTTTTTCAGAGCATCTCTTCGTTAATATTCTTCTCTCGGCACCTCAATAAGGTCGAATAGTTTTTAGTTTGGGCGGTATCGTGCAGGTACAAAAATCATAAGCGTCGTTTAAACAAAAAAAAAAAAAGGAAAAACGGTTCGACCGAATTTTATGAACATCTTGTCAGATCATATTTTGGTTAATACTCTTCGAACGGCACGTCAACTAAGTCGATATCTTTTATAGTTCGCGCGATATCGTGCAAGATCAAAAATCACTTATGTCATTTAAACCAAAAAAAACCGCTCGACCGAATATTATAAAAATCTTTCTCAACTAGTGGGATTATATTGTCGCTAATACGCTTCGAACGACACCTCAAGTAAATCAATATCTTTCGTGGTTCGGGCGATATCGTCACTTACGCCGCTTAAACAAAAAACGGCTCGACCGAATTTTATGAAAATCTTTTCAGGTCATTTTTCGGTTAATACGCTTCGAACGATACCTCAACGAAGTCGATATCTTTTTTGGTTCGCGCAATATCGTGCAGGAAAAAATTACCACATCCGTACGCACACACACACTCACACATACTTCCTCCCAATTTTTTGCTTAAAATGCTCGTGGGACCTTGAAAGATGAAAATACGTCGAAATTTTCGATTTAGATTTTCGGACCGATTACAATAACTTCCTATACTGGGAAGTTAAAAAGGGGACCCCAAAATTTGAATGGTCTAGGGCCTCCTTTTGGCTTAATCCGGCACTGCCGTAGTGCACCATCTTTAACTTTCTCGTAGTGTTATTATCATGCTCTCTGTAATAGACAACTCAAACTTCTCCGAGATAAAGATGGCAAGATCATCTGCATAGCCGAAAATATCCACACCAGATCCGTGTAGTTTGGTCAAAAGTCGTTCGCCAACCAGTGACCAGAGTAACAGAGAAAAATAGATTTCTTTGCTGAAAGATACATCTGCTTCTATCTTTAAAAAAACTAATTTACATTTATTTTTATATAATATTATTTTCCTATAAACTAAATCAACTTAAGACAAAAAAATCCCTAGATTTCCATTTAACGCAATAAAATAAATATAATGTACCCTCAGAAAAGAAAGGACTTTCACCCCACTGCAGTAAAACAAAAGCAGATTGCTTCATTACAGCAGTCATAACCCACAAGTGGCTGAAACGTGCAAGTGTGCTCTGACTCTATAACGGAGGACATTTTAAGGACACACAACCACAAAAAAAAAAGAAATATATATATTTCGAATAAAACACAAACGGAGCGCGTTTTCTTAATTATTTAACCATAATTAACTCGATTAAAGTTTTATAGATAGTAGCAGAACGGAGCCATTTGTAAACGTAAAAAAAAATCCTTATTTCAAAACAACCTCAAGGATCACCAACAAAATATATATGTATATAAAGAAGGAGACAAAAAATTTTCAACTTGAGTAGAATGAGAAGGATTTCATGATTTCATGCCAATTTGCTTCATTGCCAGGATTTCTTTTTTCTATCTATTTTATTTATTTTTTTTTTATTTTGGTTGTTGTTGTCCTGTTGCCTTGAAATGTCAGGAGACAATTGCCAATTGTCGCAGTGCAAGGGGGTAATAACATTAAGGATAATTTCAACGAAAGGCAATGACAGCGCCATTGAGAAGCTTAAGGATGTCATGGATAGGAGAGTTTTTTATTTTTATTATTTTTTGTGTGTTTTGCTCCCATTTTGTGGTGGTTACTTGGAAGCCATTGTGTGCTCGAATAGCACAGCAAAAAAAAATATAAATATACTATATACACCTCTACATATATGTATATACAAAAAAAAAATTCTCAACCACAATGGAGCAATGCTTGGATAATGTCATGTTTGCTATTTGATATCCTCTTGGCCATTTCTGTATCGTAATGTTCAATTTGTTCATTCTGAAAAAGGTATACGATACTGCTGCAAATGGTATGTATTGCTTCCTTATAATAAACCGAAAGCATTTTCTGCTTCTTTACGAGGGTGGAAAATAGTGCAGTGATGGTCGTCGTTGCTTTTTGTTGTTGTTGTTGAGTTTTATTTTAATAGTTTCTAAATCAGTTGAGGTAAATTTAGTTTTATTTCCGCAAAATTGAGGTCAGCGACAATAGTAAATATTTGTGATATTGTTATTGTTTGAGTGTGTGTAGTGGTTCATGTGTGTTTATTGAGCTTACTATGTTACTTTCTTGCAATTAACTGCCTACACTAGAGTTACGTGTATAAATTGCTTGACTCTCCATTATCATAGCTATGCAGACCTGTGCCACAGATGTGATGGAATCGTGGAGAGACTCCCGTTCCGTGTAATGTTGGAAGAGATTGAGTGGACGAGCTCGGGAGGATTTAACAGCTGTCTAACTCCGTCACAAACGCGAATGTTAAAATCTTTCAACGCTGGTTTATGTCTTCAGCCTTCATGCATTTCAAGATCATCACCCAGGGGTCCCAACGTTCCCAGGGACGGCGCTTTCATAGGTGCGTATGGTGCACATGCACCGGGCGCAATTGGACGGGGCGCAATTTAAGATTTTGAAAAAAAATATATATATATATAAGTCTTTGTTTCCGTGACTTCATTTTCATAAATTAAAGGAATTAATTTTTATTACCCCGATCTATTGTTCCCAATTTATTTTCTTGATTTTCTCGCACCGGGCGCCCCTAGTTGTATAATGACTTACTCTGATATGGAGGCTCTGTCAAAATGGATGCTTTGGTGAGCTCCTTCCCTACAGACTAAAGGCAGTACGACGGCTTTGAGCCGGGCTAGCCAAGAAGCAAACCTACACTGTCGCCGGCCGTTCTGCCCAAAGTTTCTGTGCCCGCAGCACCAGCTCCCATTTAATCCAGGGGAAACATTCCCATCAACCAGGGACAGAGAAACCCCAGAAGAAGGAAATAAACAGAAGAGTGGAATCGCAATTACCCTCCTATAAGGACAACAAAGAGACCCGGACCGCCGCCGCTCTGCCCTAACGTTCTCGACTCACCGGACAAGGAGAGCCCGAGTGGAATTAAGGAGCTCACGGAGCATACCTGGGCCCAATTTTGTGCATTCCTTCCGAACAGACCGAAGGCATGAAGGCGGTCGGGAACCAACGAAGCTTGAACAGTCGAGCCACTAGGCACTGGGGTGGGTGTAGTACAATAGACCAAGCGAATGGCCGCGGTACTTTTGGACCCAATACATATCTCATGACCAAAAAAATACCCACGAAGTGAATGAACAGACCTTCTTCTTCGAGAATTAGAAGTAAAAATTAACTAAAAAAGCCCGCTAAGTAAGAGGAAAACCTGCCATTAATTTATTCTGTTCTGGAGCACTAGGTCTAGCTGGTAAACTTTTTCTGCTTCTGTCCATTGCGATCAAAAAATGATGGGGCGCAATATGTTATTATGCACCGGGCGCAAAAAACCACGCACCGGCCCTGAACGTTCCTTCTTCTGAATTTCATCTTCTAATCCAGAAATGCGATATGCGTACCCGTGAATATGCATGTGAAACGGGTAAAATGGGAACGCAAGTCACTTAAATATCTAAGCTAACGCTAAAACTGGTCAAGGTACGACCAGTAGCTGAGAGATTTTAAGCGAATATTTCGCAGAACTGCGAACAGGCTTGACAGAGTTTACGTTGAATTATCGTTGAATTTACCGAGGACTGGAAGACAAGCTGGAACTTTTTAAGAACATGTATGACGAGATGTCCAAGGCAGGTGAAGTGTCGATTATGATCGAACTGGATCCTCCTAATTCGAATGTACCTTTTACGAGCGCGAGTCCGGCAAGGCCGGTTGAGGGTTGGCTTTCAACCAGATTTGAAGGTAAACTCGCCCTAAGAAATCGACTGAACAACAAGGAAGAGTCTTCTTAAGGAAAAGCTTTTGAATGCTGTTTCCCCAGCTAGCGGTTATCTTCAATAACTGCCTTAATAATAGTTTCTTCCCAAACTCGTGGGGAAGGCAAAAATTCTACCGATGCCTAAGATAGCAAAGCCAATAAAACCAGAGAACTATCGACCTGTCTCCCTGCTCTCAAATTTGGAAAAGCTGCTAGAAATGTATTGGGCAGGATGGAGGATTTCTGTGACGACAACCAAATCATCCCGTAGTCCCAGTTTGGATTCGAAATGGAGCACTTAACGGAGCAAGCACTACGCTCGCCAACACAAGTTGTATCCAATATGTAGACGACATACGGGTTCTTGCGGCCAATATATCCCCAATTGGGGCAGTAGAGGATATCCAAACCTATATAGACGTGGTACTGGATGACTTGAAGGTATGGAATATTGAAGTCAACTCTGACAAATGCGTACTGGTGTGCTTCAGGAATGCTTCACGTTGGGCACACAGAAATACGCCAAGGGAGGCGAAATCAATACGGGTCAAGATCCTCGACCACGTACTATCCCCGAAGATGAAAATGAAATACCTTGGAGTCAACGTGCATCCAAGACTCAAATGGAACCTCTATGTGCGATTCAAAATTATGAGAGCCCGAGCTGTCTTTAATTAATTTAAAAGCACTTTATAGTGGAACTAAACCCCTACTGCACTTGACGATAATCAGGCTTATACTTTATTGGCCCTCATTTTATTCTGTCCTTAGGGATTTCAGTCAAGTCAGCTTCCATTAACATTGCAAATACCTTTAAGTTTTCTGTTTCCGACAAGAAGTGTGAAGTTAGCTATCTTTTTTGCAACATCAAACTATAACGGCAATATTAAACCCACTGTTTAACTCTTATATCCTGATTTGTAAAGTATTAGTATATTTCATAAAGCCTATTTGTTCTTCCATTTTTCTCTCATTACTTTAGTAGTTAAAAAAGAGCCGCAAACCCAGTTGGGTTCGTATTCAGCGCGGCTGAATTGCTGCATTTTACATCTGTGATGTTATTTGAAACAGATTGAATGTTTTTTTTTTTTGTAAAAAATATTGCTTCCAATTCAGCGCAGCTGAAATCTCTAAACTTACTGTAGGGTGTGTTCTTTTTAAGATTTTTAAAAGATCGAAATATTTATGGAATAGGAAAAACAACTTTCTGTACAAAAAGTTGTTTTAGGGGAGTCTCGTAAACGTGTATTCTAAACCATGAATCCTCCTGCTGAATTCGTTCCATAATATTAGCATAGCCAAGTTATTAAGTTGTTAAAATTTTAGATCTCTATCTAAAGAAAAAGAAGACGAGGTTTGGCAAATTGGTGATTCTTTATAGATTCATTGAAGAATCAAGAAAATGAATAAATCGGTATGAAAATATTCTTCAAGTGATGAAGAGAAGTGATTTAACAGGTATATATTATTATATTTAGATGAAGCTAACTCTCCAGGTTTATGAGGTTACCCAGAGTTTTGGCAGTGTTTCAAAACGTATCACTATTGCATCATTGTAGTATTCAGCTACAGGCTTCCACTTGCTGAATACTGCATTGATTGCGTTTTAGAACTCACCCTTTCTAATGACTGGTTATGTAAGATGCTGGAAAAGTTTTGTATAACTTTAGACCATGGAATAAAATTAACCTAAATGTATTATATAACTATTCAACAAATAAATTATTTTAGTATGCTATATGTATCTCTTTCTCATATTTTGCATATGTGCTATCACCAAAAACCCATCTTCAATTACGCCATGAAACAACAGGAGCCAGAGAAAAAAAATGTCATAACTTCAACCCTTCTCCACTATATGCATAAATTCCAATTTCCAAGCGAAACTCACACTCTGTTACCTTCTCGTCTCTTTGTTTCCAAGGTGGTTGATGGATGTTCACAGCTGACATACCTGTTTTCTCAAGTATACCATGTAAAGTAAATATGAAAATTATTATCCTTTCCTATTAACCTTAGCCCCAAATCCTCCATACCCCATACTACCCAGAAAAAGCACATATGTGTGTGCCTTGTGCATTTGCCAATTCAGCCATTCAGCTGACATACAAACACTAGCCCATATATCTTTGCCAGTTATTGACTTCATACATTACACTCGCACAGTTGGTTACGATGTGAAGAATAAATTGATTCGATGCACGGTGTGTAAGGCTGATGCCAGGTAGGGTACTATATAGCTGCCATTGAGTGCGATGGGGTGAGAATTTTGTAGTATATGGGGTGGGCAGCAGGGCTGAGGGGCCCTCCCCACAAACAATTTCTTGCTTTTGGCTCTATGCTTTATGAATGTGCTGCTCCCCACGGAAAGCGTATAACTCTCAGCGTTCAAGGTAATTTATCGCATAAAATTTTAATGAAAAATTACTGATAATTGCCAGAGTCCTATCCGGACATGCAATCTTGTGACTTGGTAGTTTTGTAGAATTGTGTGCCAGTTTTGTTTGCTTAGAGCTGTAAAAAATAGATTTTTATCACTATTGTAAGGAAAAACGTAAGAAAAATTTTGATTTAATACTGTTATTAACATTTTTTTACCTATTGATTTATGACAAGGAATTTTAATATGAAATAAAAATATTCGTTAAGGTTCGTTTTCACGTTGCCATGTATAACAAATGGTTTTATGGGTAAACTTGTCATCTTGGCTATTTGATAATATAATAAACCAGTCTAGCACGTATGACCATATATGCTTAATTATAGCTAGTATATTCTATTCTACTCTAGCACATCATATACTAAATCTGGTGAATTCAGCAGCGCTGAATAGTAATCCTCATGTGCTAAGAATCTCTACAATGGCATATGAGGATCATCCTGCATTAAAGTAGAAGCATAGGTGTAAAAACTAATAATTCAGCAGTGCTGAATAGGAAAATAATTAAAAGGATCTGCAATGAATCGTGTAAATATTGATATAATAAAAGTTACTGCAACCTGACGACCCTAAAAGCTTCCAACAAAAGACTTGAAGTTCTAAGTAGAAAATTTCGAACTATGCATCTTAAACGCTTGGGAAAAGGGACGTACTGCCAAAGGATAGAGTTATGAAGATCGCCTTATCGTTATCAGTTGCTGTGCAATAAATTAAGCGAAATAGTGAAACTAGATCAAGTTATTTGTACCTGCAGCATTACCTTGGTTTTATCCTCGTTGACTCTCAAGCCTACTTCTTAGGCTGCTTCTTTAATCTCTGAGAAGCATTGCTAAACTGCTCCGACTGACCTTCCTACTATGTTGATGCCATCGGTATACCCGACCGCCTGAGAGGTCTTTTTTACCAACGTGTAGTTTCGTTGAATTGACGCCTTACTAATGACTGCTTCCATGGTTTGATTGAATAGCATGGGTACCAGTCTTTCCCCCAACTTGATTGAGCTCTTGATTAACCTGGAAGGCATCTGTTAGTGTTCTGAAATCTTACTCGGGCATTTGTGGCGAAATGGGTTAATTGTGTCAGGCGTACTAGTTTAGCGAGCACAACTCACTCGAATAGGATCTGAAATAGGTTACTTCTGTGCATGGAGTAGTAAGGATTTATTATTCTTCAAGCTTTTTATTTTGCCGGCATATTTGCTGGTATACCAAACGAGAAGCTACTGTGCTTTCTGGCGTTCGTATAAACATTTTTGTGTAGGATTTAGACACATCTTAAGGCCACTTTTCACACACAAGTCGAGGGTAGGCTTTGGCCTGAAAGTTTTCGCCTTGAAGCCAAGTATCACCACACACCTCCCCGAGCGCCAACTGGATAGGGCCTACAGTCCAAGAAAACTGACAAAAATCTTTATGTGTGTGGGTCGTCGGTTTGTGCCTGAAGATCTGAACTTCTATTCGTGGGTGCTCAAGGCGTGAATCTGGAGCCGCCTTAAGGTATTAGCAGATTAGCGCGGAGGCGGTGATGACAGCCGCCTGCGAGAGAATTTCCAATACATTTGATTAATCCGCTCCGCCTGCCTATTGTGTTTGCAAATATGGTGGTCCGGGTATTTTAAACGTTTTTCAAGTCACCGTCGCCGCCTCCGCCGCGCCAATCTGTCAAGTTTATCGTTGAGGCCATGGACATTTTTGCACTTGAATTAACAACCTGCTTTGCTAAACTGTCATCTTCGCCTGTTTGTAACGAATCAATGCATACCACGGCCTGTCAGGTAGATACCGGAAGTCCTCATCCCTCAGTCACACTGAGTAGTAGTGTGTTGGCTTCATCGGGCCGTGCCTGCCGAACTGGCCTGAAAGACCACGGCCTGCCGGCGGCCTGTAAATGATTGAGGGTCTTTAGTGGAGAAACAGGTTTTACTTACTTTAACCCACTGTTTCTTCAAGAAAAAAGAATCATGTGCCGAGACCCCCTCCCCCACGTGAGATTGGATGAGATTCGGCTCGAACCCCTCTCCCCCTAAACACCTCACATAATTAATGGACGACCCCAAAAGCATACCCCCGGTTAGCTCCGGTCACACCGAATACAAACAAAAAAAATTTTTTAAAACTATTTTGATATCATGTTTTTAAGTGTGTGTGTTAAATTTTTAATGACACACCATGAATGGAAGCTTAATATAATTTTTATTATAGGCTTAATAAAATTAAACTTTTTAACTGGTAATAAAACTGAAAAATTAAACCCTTACAAATTTTATCAGTTAAAAATACATTTTCATAGCTGCAGCATAAAAATTAGCAATGATACCCCCGACACTGGGTGGGGGGGGGTCTGGTTATCAAACAAAACAATAATTTAAAACTGTCCGTATATTTTCGTGTGCTTTGTCTGTGTGTCCGTGTAGAATTTCAGCGTTTTATTTATGTGTACCTTATCGATTTATATGTCTTCAGAATAACAAAATTTTCATCCCCCCTACCCCCATAGAAAGCATCATGCATTCATAAATCTAAAAGGGAGGAAACATATTTGGTGTGACGCCTATCCGCCCCATTATGAATTTTTATGTTTTGTTTTTCTCTCTTTCGCCTGGTGGTAATAAAACCTTTACATGACCCTTTTATGCCCCGGATCGAGTAGCCTTTTATATATGCTTTGTAGGGACGTTATCAAAATATCAGAAAAAAAAAGAAATGGGAAACCAGGAAAAATATGTATTATATGGCAAAACTGCAGCCTCGATAATTCCCGCAAGGACACGCATGATTTATATTTCACTTGTCGCTCAGGCAGCAAACGCTCAACACAATTCAAGTTTGGCGGAAGCCATTTTGCAATGAAAATCGCGCTCGTCCCTAATCTTAGCTACCAGGAATCCTTGAAGCAGATAAATGGCCTTAACATTTCATTCGGGTCGTTGAAGCGCAGATTACGTCAAATTTTCAGAAATAGAAACAAAACATGTTTGGGTTGCCATTGCCACGAAAGTCGGGGTGGGCCCGGAGCGGGGGTGCGGCAATGGGGTGGGCTACGTAGCAGGATGTATGTATATTTTGCTAGAACGTCGAGGCCCGAGGGGTGAGATCCTCGCAAGTGGTTGTTGTTATATTGCTATATTTTGAAAAGTGCGCCAACGTCACCCCATTTCTCAAAAAAAAAAAAAAAATACTGTTTTGGGGGTAGTACAGGAGACACAGTAGTAGGTAGGTAGGGGCAAGGGGTGGGGCCGAGTGTGGGTGAATTTGAGACGTGAGGCGTAAGGGTTAAAATAACACTCACGAAGCGCTCCTGGGAAGCGAAATTGAGGCTGCTGTCAGCAACACGGGACGGGTGCTTATTTGTAACCCGGGGTGCAAAAGGTCGACTGTGTATGAATATGAACGACACTTTCCTATCAATTTATTGAATTGAGGGGATGTAATCGAAAACGTGACGATAATTTTATTGAACAAATTTGCAACCAATCTGAACGTAAAGTGAATTGTTTTTTGTTGGGATACGACAGGATACAGGTTCGAGGGGGTTGATTCTGCTATTTTTTTTTTATTTTAACTGTGTCATGGTTTTGTTTCGTTTTTTTTTTTGGTGTCAGTTTTGCGTTGCGTCTATGGTAAAAATTGAATCTGATTTAGAAGAGTTTCTATGTAGTTTGTACTAATGAACTTCTTTTTGATTACTCAATAGAAAATAGAAAAAAACACTTTTAACATTTTAAGACGAGCATTCATAGTCAGACGACATCTTTTCTAACAAAGTAGCCGTGGGTACATTCAAACACTTTGAAAGTAAACTTTGAACTACCACGAAGAAATATTCATAATAGAATTTAATTTGCATTTCTAAGAAAATATACACGTGTCCTTTATGATTTCCAAGCAGGAGGTCCTTCAGAAACGCTTTAATCTTTTTCATTGCTTCGAGAATACGTCGCTTGTTGTTGGTGAAAAGTATATTTCCATCTTGCGTGGTTTAAATTGATTGTGCCACTACTGTAGCAATTACAGCTTGACTTTTCATTATGAAAAAGCTTGTGAAAAGTTGGAAAAAGTGATTTTTTTTTTTTCATAAGAAATGTTGAACAATAAAGTTTTTTCAATATTTATTGAAATGCTAAATCATATATTAAAATTTTATTCGTTTTTGTTTTTGTTTGTCGATACTGGAAATCTAATTTGTTATAAGCGCTAGAGAAGGAAAAATATCGATAGTCGACACTATCGATAGTAGTTGATATTTTTCATGATTTTATCGATAGTTATCGATAGTTATATTTTTTTAGACTCCGACTTAAAAAAGAAATAAAAACTTGCTACCTCGACATAAAACACACCAAATTAAAACATAATTTGTTTACAAATTAATTAATTTGAATGTATTATTTATATTTAATACAACCCCTTAGGGTGAAAACATAGTGGAGCGGCGAGGCTAGAGTGTAGCGGGGAGCGTAGCTGTGAGGTTTTAGACCCCCGATGGTAGCGGGGCTCGACACGCACATAGTGGAGCGGCGAGCGTAGCGTGGCAAGCCAAGAGGTTTGAGTAATCTTTAGTCAGCAAAATGTCGTCGGACAGTGATGACGATATGTTATAAGAGAGCAGTGCGCTTAAAACCGTTACCGTTGTAGGCAGTTTTAGATCATGTGCAGTGCACCCCTTGAATTCAAATCGCAGGGAATTGGGAGAGTTCCACCACCTTTTTCCACAGTTAAAACAATATCCGGACCGCTTTTTCCAATACGCAAGAATGGAGTACAGTACGTTTGAGTATATATTAAACCTGATCTCTCCTCATATGGAGGTGCAATATACGAATTTCGTAAAGCAGCCGATTGAATATGATGAGAAGCTACTTATTACGCTGAGGTATGTTTTATAATAAGGGGTGGTCAAGGGGGGTAATATTTTTCCAAATCTGACCCCTATTTTTTACTTTTAAAAACAAGTTATTGTAGACTTAAATTTTACCTTAGTAGATTACTTACCAAATTTACCATAGTATATCACTTTGCTTCCAGGACAGTAATAAGAAACACAATTTTTAAACCAAAACAATTCATTTTATTGACTTGAATTAACATAGAATTACTCAAATTCTCGGTTCGACCAGCAAGGCTCGACTGAACCCTCTACATAAAGAAATCTATGTAGAATTCACAATCGGAGAGGGTAGCGGGTCGTCGCGGGAACCAGCGCCACTCCACGCTCCACTATGTTTTGGCGCGTTTGCTACGTGTATTATTTTCAACCCACTCAGCTACGCTCCCCGCTACACTCTAGCCTCGCCGCTCCACTATGTTTTCACCCTTACCAGAATAGTTCGCCCAAACGTTTTTGAACGATGGTAAAAATAATTGTGAAAGAATTAGACCGTTCCCTGAAAGCGTGATTAGATAGTTTTATGAATGAAATATAATATTTATTGTATAACAAATAAAATATTTTTTATTCGGTTCGAATATGTTTAACAATAGTAAAATAATAAACAAAACAAAAATTAATTTCCATATCATAATAGTTCGCTCAACGGTTTTTCGTATCAAAATAGTTCGCCCACTGCAGTTTTAGCCACTTTATAACGGCGCCCTTGGACTTGATAACATCGGACATCCTTCATGGTATCGTGGCGACAAAATTTTCGCATTCCTGTGGTGTGATGTAAATCTAGGAGTCCCTTAGAGTGGTTTTCAGGCTTTCCACAGTCCTTCTTAAGAATTTTCTGGACTGTTGGAAGGCCAGTACATCGTGGGGATATTTTTGGCAGCAAGCTAAGCCTTGGTACTCTTGGCTGTATGACAGGAGGCACCATCCTGTTGGAAAATATACTCCTCTTCAGGAGATTGCAAAGCTGCAATTGAGGGTAGTAGTGCATTTTCTAAGATATTCTGATATTTCACAGCATTGACAGTACCATCAATAATGTGAAACTCTCCTGTACCCCTTGCGGACATACATCCCCACACCATTACTGATGAAGGGTACTTAAATTGTCACATACTTTGACCCACAAATTCGATTTGAAATTTCATCGAAATGACACAAAAGTTTATCCAAATCTTTCAAAACAAGAATTTCATCAGCCGTTAATGGAGAGGGTGCTTTTTGTGTAATTTAATAAAACTTTACATACGGCCTCATTGGTATTTAATATTCTTTTTATCATAGCATAGGCGCTGTTCCATCGAGTTGGGACTTCTTGAATCAGTGTATACGGCTTATCAGTATTTTGAGCCAATTTGAATTTTTCCATGGCTATCGAAAATTATCGATAACAATGAATGCTATCGATAGCATTCCGATAGTGAAAAATTATCGATAATATCGATAGTGCTATCGATATTTTTCCTTCTCTAATAAGCGCCAATGGTAAACGAGGTGGTAATGAGATGGGCCCATTGCCTTTGTGATGAAATAATAGGTTACTTTTACATAGGGATGTCCGATAATGCCAGACAAGCACGTGCCACTCCTGCCCTGACCATCTCGAGCAAAGGTGCAACTCAATGAACAAGGACTTTGAGCTCGTTCTTGATTGGGGCGCCCCCAAAACAAAGTACTGTCTTACGTGCAACACCACCTCATTAGTGTCAGTGGATGGTGTAGAACTAATGGGCGACCCATCTACCAACATCATTTTGAAGGTTTCTCGCCTCGAGGCCAAGTATCGTTACACTTGCACCGATCGCCAACTGGTTGCGCGCGTACAGCCCAATAAAACTGACAAAAATTCTTTATGTGTAGACATTTATCGTCAGTCCGTGGCTGAAGATCTGTACTTCTATTCAGTATGAAATTCTCTTTGAGGCCCGAAACATTTTTGCTCTTAAGATCACAACCAGCTACACTAAACTTTCGTCTTCGCTTGTAGGTCTGTAGGGAATCATGCGATAAGCTGCAGTATATGGCCTGTCAAATCCTCATCCCTCAGTCAGACAGTGATGTGTGTCTTTCATCGGGCCGTGCCTATCAACTTGGTCTGAGAGGCCAAGGCCTGCCGGCGGCCAGTAAGTGCATGAGGGTCTTTAGTCGTGGCATTAGTTAAAGAAAGACATGAGCCAAACGCCTTAGATATAGTGCAAATCTCCAGTGTTCTCCACTTTTGACTGGCTAGCAGCAGATGGTAGTCAAAAATTTCGTGTGCGACTTTGGCTATGGGGCCGCCGAACATTTCATTTTTCAAGACACAAAGAGAGACTCCCTGCTTTGCCGATTAAAAATAATAAATGCCCTTACAACGGGCGAACACCGGCCGTGATTGAAACTTAGTCCTCGGCCGTTTGTCGGACTGTACGGCCGTATATGACGGGTACATGACTGAATTAAATGCTTTATTTTTTTCGATTGTTTTTTTGTTTCAACTGGATAAATAACAAAATTTCCTATTAAAATATAAATCAACACCGAGGACTGGCGAGCTTATATTTCTTGTTCACCGATAATATATAAGTATTTTTTTATGTGGCAGTTCTAAGCGCAGGAGTCAACCTGTGTACTACCAGTCCGTTTTGTCGTTTGTCACGTCATGGTGCAATGTCTAGGAGTAAGCTTGGTACGGGAGAAAAAATGTTTCGGGAGGGTGGCCAAGAAGGTGGCGATGAGCCCTACATTTGAACACTTGGATGTTGTAGGTGTTAGGAAATACTGACTGCAAAATGTTGTTCCACAGTATGATAACCCAAATTTTCAGCATGGCAGAGGAGGTATGACGAGACTACTAAGGGCCGAAGGACACATAGATTCATACCAAATGTGAAGAGATGGGTTACAAGGGAACATGAGGAGGTGAGCTACTACCTCACCCAGTTCTTGAGCGGGTTTGGAGGTTTTAGGGCATACGTTCATTTCTTCAAAAGGCCCATATGATAAAAAGGAGGCGGAACATGTCCTCTTCGAATGCCGAGGTTTGCGGAGCACAGGGCTGTGTTGGAAGCAGTCGCTGAGGTGCAGCTAAGTCCAGAGGTCGGAGGATATCTGGAGAATAATGGAAGCGGTGCTAAAGACCAGAAGCTTAAACTTTTCGAAGAACAAAGAAACAGAGAAAGACAAAGAAAGTCAAAGAGACCTAGCAGCAGAATGTTCCGGATCTAGTAAGCCCTCTTGAGGGACCCCTTTTTAGGATGATGGTGATGTACCGGTCTGTACTTGAACGTCATGCAAAAGGGTGTGTGAGTTTAGTCAGTAGGACTTTGGCACTACCACCTGGTGGGGGCTCCAGCGGAGTCTCCTGTCTTAGGCTAGAAAGCCTTAGATAGGCGGCTGCACACATACCTTGCTACTAGACTGATGTAAGATTCTCACCACTCCCTCGTAAAAACCCCTCTGTTTCTGCTACGCCTTACTGGGAAGGATACCTTATACTATGGATAGCGTTCTCGATCTTTGATTTTCTCTATGAGGTCCATCCTTCTCTTGGCACTAGAAATCTCTGTTGATAGTCTCGCTCCCAGGATCTGACCGAACTTCTTTCAGTCATTCCTTCTTGAGTTACTGTGTAGTTGATGAGCTTCATGCATGATGTAGGGTTTTCCATGAAGCGTCTCCATCGGTGATCCTAGAAATACATTTGATCTGATACTCTCCAGTTTCCGTGGAGTATCAGATCTACTTTGACTGTTTCCATGTCCGTGATGTCCAAAACTTCCTCCCAACACAATGCTAGTATTCAATAACTTCGGTTACTTGTAAAGTGTTTTAAATTCTTTTCAGAAAATAGATGAACGTTAAATAATCAAGCTAATTGAAACTTTTACCCAACAAACAACAACTATTGCTTCAGCATGTGATAATAGACAGCACTTAAGGTATTATGTATATCTCCTTCACAATTGATTAATAGTTTTGTTGAATCTAAAAACTAAAAGCTCACACAAGTGGTTAAAGGGTTAAACAAACTAAACAAAACATAAAAGAAAAGAAAAAACCCAATGAAAACTTTTCTAAAACATCGATATTTAAACAAAAACTGATTCACTTTAATTCTGATGCTATACGAAATGTGCTGCTGCTGCTTGCCACAAAACCAACAAATTACTGTCTGCATGGTCAAACATTTTACAAAAAGCTTTAAAACTTTCCTCAATTTCGCCATTGTTCCGTCCGTGCCTTTAGCATTTCCCATTGTTCCTCCAATTTGAAGTCCACTCACATATTTAAATATCCTAATAAGTTTGAAACACGATACAAATTCAGAAATTATTTAGTTTGTTTATTCAGTCCCTAGAGGGAGCCCCCATCATCAGGATTGGGTATAGGGATTTAATTTCAGTTCACCGTGTTTTCCAGGAAACCGCAAACCTGGAAAATTTTCATGGATATATGCGTGAATGTACGTAGGTAGGTGTGTGTTTAGAAATGATTCACAAAAGGAATTACGCAGGAATCATCCTCGGTACCCACTAATAGCACTGATGAACACATGACAGGATCCGGTTCTCCAATGAGGGCAATCAATTACCGTATTGTAGAGAAACGGGTTCGTTATCCTGGCCGCGGGACTCGAGGAGGATGAATACTAAAACCCGCCCGGGTAATTCGAAACAGAATAACAATCCGCAGATTGGGGATTTACTCCCGCAATTACGTTGGGGACCCACTCTTTGTGATTATACCGCCGCTGATGCTGCTGCTGTCTCCCGAATATCCTTTCTGCAGGACAACATTGAGCAAACATTGGCCCGAAGTTTGCTTAATTTGATGACTGATGCAAATTTGAAATGACCATTTTTAGCAGCGGATAGACAGCTAGATCTCAATGAGTCAATGGTGGCCCCCATTCTCGGCATTATTCTGCGGATTCTTCAGCCCCAACATGGAAAATTCCTGGAATCTTGAAATGGATATGCATAAGCACCAGACTGCCATGACTCGCCCGACCAGCTGCAAGATGCATTACGCGTGTTTACATGCAAATTGCAACAGCAGCAGGAAAATGCTTCTTAGTCCAGGTCCCACCGATATTGCCGAGTGCCCCAGCCATGCACAGCCCTAAAAGGGGAGCGCTCCGGGAATTACTCTAGATCTAGGAACATAAATAAGGCCAGCATCAGCAGTTACACCAACAGAAAAGGGCTCAAGCCTTAACCGGTAGCCCTGCAGAAGGTTGCAAATATCGCGCTGACAGACGGCAGATAACAAAGGCCCTACACCATGTTCCCCAATCGGGGGGCATAAGGACGGCCATAATGTGTTCATTATGCGGTCCTTTTGTTATTTTAATTGGTAATTCCAGCGGAAGCTTTCCAATAATAATACTTAATAATAATAATCATTTCTGGGCACCAGTCAAGACTGCCTGTGCGCTGGCTGACCGCTTCCCTATCATTCAGTTAAAAGTAAAAATTGTTGTAATTATTTTATCTCAAAATATTGGGGATAAAATGTGAATGGAGAGTTGTGAAAAAAAAAATTGGGATAAATTTATTGCGAAATTAATTATTTATTAATATTTTTGTAGGCCCGTTCCCGATTTTTGTAATGATTTAATTTAAATTCAATTCGAATTCAATTAGGTTTTTTTTTTATTTTTTGGTTTTTTTTTTTTTTTTTTTAAAAGCAACAGAAATTGTTAATTTTTTGGACTCAATTATTGTTAATAAATAGACAATTTAAATTGGATTTTTTTTTGTATTAGTATTAATTGCTGGGGCTATTGTTTTACTAGTACATATTAATATTTGTTTTTAGTTAAATTGCTTGATGCAGAGTATTTTTGAAGAGACTCGCGACTGCGAAGAAACGCAAGTCAGGCAGACATCTATAGCATTTTCAATCGAATCATTAAATTCCCACTGGCGAATTAAAGCCAGTGATTGAACGAAAAGTAAACTTCAAGTAAAGTATACATTTTTAAAAATTCTTTGCTGTAGACTGTGAAAGCTTTTTGTTTCGTATTGCTGCAATTACTGTTGCTTTCAAATTACTTAAAAGCTTTCAAGAGAATATTGATCAGGCTGCAAATGCTTCTCGTCTTAAAAATACTTTACTGTGAAATGCTTTCTGTTTGCTTACATTTTTTCAAAGCTTTGCTCTCCAAAAGCTCTGAAATTACCTTCAGCTTTTTTTTCATGGTGCAACTTTATACGGAACTTTGCTTAGAGGGGCGAGAGCTTTTTTTATGTATATGTAAAGTATTCGCAGCCCCACCAGAATATCCCAGCATTTCTAAGCAACATGATTCACAGCAATATAAAACAAAGAGCTTTCACAGCCTACAGCAAAAAGTTTTAAAATTTTATTGCTGTAAAACAAAGCAAAGTAAATTGCTATTGTCTTTTCAGCAGTAGGAAGCAAAATCAACAGCAAGAGTATTAAAATTTGCTGCAGATATTCAAACCCTGATTGAAGCGCTTTTGAACAGATTCGGAAGTGCTGAAAAGAAATGCTAAAGCGCTTCTTATTTATATCCCAATTCCTTTTGTTTTAACATGGGCATGTCATCAGAGCGTAGTGCTTATATTTTGTTGTTGAAGAAGCGCAATCGAAGCTGGGAAATTGATGCACTTGGAGAGCTTCTAAAGCTTTGGTGGCACATAGTATCAATATTATCACTTTTTTGCTGAAATTCAAAACATAATAGTTTTTCAGTTTCATTACTTAATTTTTGCACAATAGGCTGAAATACATTTATTAACGAATTATTTAACAGCACTGGTCTTCACAAGAAATTGTTACCGGGCCTGGGTTACCGGGCCAGGGAGAGAGAAAACGGTCAAACACTATTAATAGAAAAAAAAGAACACTATTGACTGTATGACACTATTAATAGAAAAAAAACACTATGACTGTATTGTATGAGATTTATTTATTAATTATTTTACGTGTATACTTGTTGAAGACCGAATTAACTCTGAGGAAGAAGGAGCTGTTGGTTTCTTTCGCAAACTCAATTATCGCGTCGAAAATGCGGTGAAGTCAGCGCATTTTCAACGGGTAAATTTGATAAGGCAGAGGAAATTGAAACTTATTTTATGCAGCTTATGGTTCGTTGGAATGTGTTTATTCTGCATTTCAACGGATCATAAGCTGGTATATTAAATTTATTGCCAATAAGGCAATGCTAGAAAACATGCGCAGTTGAATTTATGTTTGCGTAAGAATTTCACAACAAAATAGTATTTCACAATTGACGCGATTATACAAAAATCACAAATTTCCCAAGAGGAATAAGAGAGCTTCTATAACATTTGAATTGTAAGCGATACATTCGTGCTTCTTTTGGTAGCGCTTGATTAATTTTCCGTTGGGTTACTTACGAGATTAGTGGTCTCAAAGGTGGGGCACACAAAAAATTCTAGGAGATACTCCAAATGTTCTCTAATTTTCCGAGATTTTTAATAGTGTTGCGAATTTTTATTTTTTAACCCTTATTTTTTAAGGGAAAACGAAAAATAAATAGTATTTATATCCATCCATGCTAAACTAACAGATATTAACATTAAGAGGAGCAAAAAATGGCAAATAATCGTCAACACCGCTTTTAATAGCATGTACACACCGACTTGGTTATCTCTTTACGTAGTTTCAAACTATTTCAAAACTAACAAGTGTACACACTAACTCGATTGGTTATTTCTGTCATTTGTATTATTCGATATCGATGTCAATTCATGTTTTAATGTGTCAATTATATGTTATGTTTGTTTTTAATTATGAACGTAATGGTCATAAAAATAATAATTAAAAGAAAAAAAGAAGCTACATATTTGGAGAGAAATTGGGAGAATAATTTTTAATGTGTTTCTTAGCAATGTTGTGCAAATAAGTTTGAATTTCTTGGCCACAGTAAATAGAGCCATGCGCACTCGCTATTTCTTTGAAAATGTGTGAATTTGTCCTATTTCCTTTTATACCTTACCTTTGTGGACCAAACAGATCTTTTTTTCGTTGGCGGTCCTGCATGACTCATTTTAATTTCAGCGACAAATTTCAAAATATCATGTCTACATGTCCGTTAACCATAGAAATTTTGCTTGGTTTGCGATTTTTGCTTGGTTTGAATATCTATGGCAAACCATGCACAAACCATCAAAATTATCATGGTTAACGCTTGAAACCATCTCAATAGTGGTAACCAAGTCGGTGTGAACATGCTATAAAACAGGGGACCAGCTTTCGGTACTTGTGGATAGGGCTGTTTCACACGAGCCGACGGCCAACCAACAGAAATCGTATGAAAACGTCATTTGTAGAGAAGAGGGTGAGAGAGGACGATGGGGAGGGAAGATTTTTCCATTCAACTTTCTCACACGATTTTCGATACGACTTTTTGACAGCTGTGTGGTTGTTGTTGTTTTTTATTCCTTTGGGGAAAAGAAAAGAAAGAGAAAAGACAAAAACAACAACAATAAGCTAAAGCGTTTTGACGTAGAGTTAGTTGGAAAAATTGGCCCGTGTGAAAGCCCATGCGACTTTTCGGCGAGTTTCAAAAGGGAATGGACGATAACAGCCGATTTCTGTTGGTTGGCCGTCGGCTCGTGTGAAACAGCCCATACCGGCTCAAGGGGCTACACCGAAATTATCCTGGTTTCAAAAAGAAGACACTCTTTATATCAGGGCTACATAGGCCAATCAGAGTCAACAAAAGGCCGATATCTTCTCCGGCCAATGTCGCATATTTATTTGACTAGGCCAATGGTCTGCAAACGGCGGCTCGCAAGATTAATATGGCTCTTTGGGCCCCTAAGCGTGGCTTTTCCACAAAATATAATCTGCGGATAGCTCATGCACTGAAGTCGGTTTTCGGCCTGGGTGAGTATAATTTGAAGAGTGTCGTTAGATGAAGCAGTAAGTGAAACTGCCATTCTCTCGCGACCCAGACTACGGGTACTCGTTGTCAACCGCACCTCGTTTGGTGTTTGTGGTACTGTATTCCAAAGTGAAGTGCTGTGTAGTGAATGAAAATGAAGTTTCGTGAATTGAGAAGGATATGTTGAGATTGTTTGCACATATATGTACACAGGATGAACGAGAAGAGATAGACGAAACAAATATACAAAACGAGTGTGGATGGGAGAGTCGGAAGAAGTCGACCTCAGTGAACATACCTCAGTTAGA
Source organism: Thereva unica (assembly GCA_949987705.1). Taxonomy (NCBI): domain Eukaryota; kingdom Metazoa; phylum Arthropoda; class Insecta; order Diptera; family Therevidae; genus Thereva; species Thereva unica. The sequence continues at coordinate 88,276,974 of OX465285.1, forward strand.
TCGAGGACGTTTTTAGCAAAAGCCCGCTTAGGAGTTCCTTACTTAAGTTAATATGTCAGTCCAAACAATGAGGACAAAAAATTCCCAATAACGGAAAAAATACATACTCAAGTCAATTTTGGCATAGTTGTAGAGGAACGTGTTCTTAACAAAATACTAAAAATATCGGATGGTGTGGCTGGAGCTAATGGAGAGGGGGCTTTAATTGTAAATTTTTCAGTTTTTCGTTAATAACTCAAAAACTACGGCCTCTTGCGAAAAAAAACTTATTATATTGTAACTGTTACAAATAGAATAACTAGCTCGAAACCTTAATATAAGCTCCATGCTTGCCTTGTTTTTCGGCGTTCTATGTTTTTCCTACACCATGCAGTTTTATTTGAAAACAAAAAAAATCAAATGCGATTTTTTATAGTATTTTATATGTCCTACTAACCTGGAGCCCGATACGCCTCGTTTCATCCATAAGCCAATAGTATGGCGTGCGCCAAAACAATTGGTAATCTTAAAACCGCTTTTTCCATGAGCAGTGAGAGTCTCAAATCCCACCGCGAAAGTAAATTCGAAAAGAAAAGTGTCATTTCGTTCCTTTGGATATACCTGACATGATTTTGACGTAAGATTTTTTTTTTTTGATCAGCAACTAAGTCTTAAATGCCAGCGAGGATTTTTATCACGGAATCATCGGTGCCGTGCCGTGGCGGTTTTATCTTCTTAATTCCCTTAAATTAAGGTTTGTTAGAAATTTTATCATGACACAAACAACATGATGGAATGTTAGCACAAACAATGATTCCTAAAGCTAAGCTTTTTCACGTGAAAAACACTTTGTTGCGTGCATAATTTCCAAAAACAAATTCTGAATATCTTAATACGGAGAAAAAAAATGGCTCCATAATCGGCTTACGATTTCACAAACTTAAAAGAAATAACATTTTCCGTTTCTTAATTGTAATAAAAGCCACTTTTTCTCGTCTGGCTACCTGGCAGTCTACCTGCAAAAAAAAATCCCTCCACCCCCATTCCAAAAATAAAAAAAAAACAGAGAATTAGAAAATCTCAGCCGTAAGCATCCCCTAACCTCAAACGTTCATTTTTTTCCCCAGCCATGATAAATATCCTAGCACACACACACATTCACCCGAAAACGCAAACACACATGCATGCAAACAAACATTTTTATAAATGGCGTGGAGAAAACCATAAAAAATTTATCGAGGTGGTCAAGGTACTAGAACCGAAGATCTTATCACTTTAATGAGTTTACATCCTGGCAACCTCGAAGGGATGATGGTGGAATGCTGTGTGTGATGTTATGATGGTGGTTGGGGATGCATGTATAAAGGAATGAGACTGGAGAGCACGCGGTGTGCTGGTTGGACTGGGTGGGGGGGCTGATGTTTTGGGTTGGTTGGGTGGTTGGGTGGGTGGATGGTGGTGTATAACACAAAATGGCAGGGACACCCACCTGGATTGGGTATAAGGTAAAAAAAGGGACCCAACATAACCGGCAACAGCACTGGGCCAGAAGCAACATTATCCTTTTAGTCCTGTTAACCTTCCTTTTTATCCTGATACGAAGCAGCTGGTTTAGTTTATGGAGCATTAGGTAAACAGTTTTGTACATAGCAAAAGCTCTGACGACACTTTTCCCATATAAATTGACCACCAAAGTCCCTGCAGGATATGAAATATAGGTCCTTTGGCTAGGAGAAGGGGCGAAGATTGTGTAAGAGAGAGAGAAAGTGGGGAGCTGTACTGTACTGTAACCAAGCAAATGTGGATGTTGAATGTGGAAGCTGTGGACAAATGTAGACAAAAAAAAAAAAAATAAAATAAAAAATAGCAACAACAACAACAACAACAAAAATAAAATAAAAGGAGCAGAAATGTCCATCGTCTTCTCCCCTCACGGGATTCTTAAAAGGTTTATAAAGTTATCAGTGATGCAAAGATGTTACGTAGGTGTCACCTCACAGCTATTAGGGCCGATTAGGGCAAGCTCCAGGGACACAGCAGTGATAAGCAGAATTTTTTATTTATTTTGTTGTTGTTGGTGTATATATACCATACCTATATTTTTTTTTAGTATTCAGAATCTGCGTGGCACTCCATGACCTGTCCTCAATCAAAGGACTTTCAGAGATTTCCTGATCCCTTACCTCTGCCTTTTTGAGGAGAATGGAGCGCGAACGAAGGGCCCAGAAATTGTTTGGGGAAAATATCCTGAATGTTTTTATATCCAAAATATTATCCTGCCGTAGATTTGTGCTGTGTTAATTTTAATGGCATTCTGCTGTTCCTTGTGCAAGGACATGCGCATGCTGGTACTAAAGGTTAAGAGTTTTGAATCCTTGAATGAAAGAGAGAAATTGTTATGCGCTCCCCCGCCGTATTTTCGGAGTTGTTGGATTGTTGATGTTGGATCCAAGGTATGATGGTATCGAACATGTTGGTGATGCTTGAAGGATATTTAGTCCTGTTTAAGGGGATGGTTTTTTTTGGTGGTTGTATTTTCCAGAGCGAATTGATTGGGACAATCCCGAAACATCGCCGATCCTGATACTTGTATAATGGGATGCAGAGAGAGAGAGGAGAGTGTGTGTTCGTTCCTCACCTCGGGGTAGGTACCATTTACCCCAAGCATAGAAGGAAGTGCTTTAAGAGCAAAATTCTTACAAGTTTGTGCCCTATACCACTCTCGTCGTCCGTTGGCTTGTATCCATTTTATCTAAACGTGGGAAACATCTCTACCACTTTGAGAGTAAAAAACAAGAATTAATATTAAAAAAAAAAATAAAGGAAAACGGAACGGAAAAATAAAAGGAGAATATCTGGACTGGTTTCTGGTGGTGGTGGTGGTGGTGTACAAGAAGATAGAATTTCTATGGGAATCCCGAGAGTCGAATGGGACTACCCCGAGCTCCACCAACACTTTTAGTCCAATTTTGCTATTCAGCCGGTTCGGTTCTTGCGAATAGGTGCCAGGTTATTCTGTTATTGAGGGCATACTTTTGAAGGGATTTTTTTACGTGATTCTTGCACAGCGGTGTGTAAATGGTTTTTGGATTATGTGGATTACGGCATATCGTAAGAAGCACGAAGAAAAATGTTTTGTTATTTTTTTTATATATACCTATACATACCTGGTTCTTCCTTCAGGAATGATTAATTAACCGAAATTGACGTGATCGAAAGGTATTTTTATTTTATATTATAAAGCTAGGAATTATTTTTTCCTTGTCCTTTTGTAAGGAACAAAATTAAAACCAAAAATATAAAAAGTTATTGTTTTTTGTTGTTCGGCAATCGACATATGCCAAGTTGTTTTTTTGAGTGTAAAGTTCATAAAAAAGTGGAAAAGGGAAAATTAAACCCACCTTAAACCTTGGTTTTTATTTTTATGTTAACTAAAAAAATAAAGTGTGAAATAATAAATAAAATTAAAATATTAATATTTTATTTACTATCTAATCCGCAAATTTATTTATGAATGATTAAGTGATCACAGTCTTATCCTGTAATAACCATACAAAATTTTGTGATTTATAAAAAATAATAAAAAAAATAAAGTGATAAAGAAATTATCTTGTTTATATTTAACATATCTGAACACAAAACTAAATAAAATTATAAATAAATAAATAAATAAAATAAATATCAAAACTAAAACTAAAATATCATTAAAAAAATAAATAATTGTTATCATCATTATTATTATTATTATGATATTCTAATAGTGAATAGTGTGATATTAAAAGTGAAAGTTTCACAATCAAATTAATTTTTTATTTTATTTTTTATTTTTTTTTAATTTTTTATTTAATATAAAAAAATGGTGGATATAGAAGAAGCAATATCATAAACAAAAATCAAGGATACCCGAAACTAATATTCGGGATTCATATTATTTATTAATATATAAATAAAAAAGAACATACTTTATTCGGATATCAAAGTGGACTGGCCAACAAATTATGGGACGAGTTTCCTGGCAGATTACCCATTTTATATTTTTATTTATTGGTAAGTAAAATTTTGCAACTTATCTTATTTGTATTTTGTTTTGGTTTTTTCTTGTGTTTATTTTATTATTAAAATAATATTAAGTATTGTTTTTTTATTTTTAATTATTGTGAAATATTGATAAATATTTTTGATTTGTTTTTGTGTATTTGTGAAATATGTATTTTATTTTAGTTTATTATGGTATATTGTATATTTCATATTGATAATAAAATTGTTGATGTTATTTTTAAGTGTTAATCAAAAATTTTGGGCTCTTAATAAAATTTTGCCCGGGGGAATAATAATATTGTTTGTACTTTCATAGATATTGTATGAAGAATTTTGATTAAATCAATTCACTGCTGAAGAGTAATACTAGTGATTGACAAACTGTTATAAATGTCTTCGCAATGTTTGTCCCGCATCATAAGACTAGCCTTTTCGGCTCATCCTCACTATCTACAGCCCTTATTTTCACGCATACCTCAGTTTAGAAATTCATTCTTTTCGAGAACAACTCGACTGTGGAACAACCTCCCACAGTCAGTATTCCCGAACTCATACAACATCCAAGAGTTCAAACGCAAGGTACATCTCCATCTCGTCATGCACCTCCCAAACTTTAATCTATCTTATCCTTCCTCTAATCCTTTGAGTTAAGCTTACTACCACTACCTGACCTTGACGTGCACGACATGACGGACTGGTGGTACAAAAGGTGACTTACACATAAAAAAAACATACTACCAGTCGCAATATAAATAAAAAGACTGAAATATTTTAGAAAGAACGTAATATGAGCGTTTATATGTGTCCTCATGTTATTTGCTTGTTGTTTTCCTCCTCGTTTCCGATTCTTCTTACTAGCAACGTAATAAATGGTATCTTGTATGCAAAAGACTGCATCCAGCACAGGGGCGCTTTCATAGGTGCGAATGATGGACTTGCACCGGTTGCAATATCGAATATAAAAATTAAAACAAAAATAACCTTTAAAAATAAATAAATAAAAAAATGTGAATTACTTAATAGATCATGTTTCGTTTACTAAATTTCCCAAAATTATATCTTTTTCTTTTGTTGTAAACTTTTTCTGTCTATTTCCATTGCCCTGCATTGCGCCCAAAAAAATAACAGCTGATGGGGCGCAATATGCACCGGGTGCAAAAAAAACCAAGTGCCAGCCCTGATCCTGCACTTACACCTGGATTAGAGCTATTTGTATATACATATATATCCGCAACAAGGCTGTCATTATATATCTGGGTTTTGAAACTTTTACTAAGGCTGGGTTAGTGCTGTGCTGTAGTCAGACAGTCATTAAATATTCTCAATGATACAGAACCTCGTATATTACTATGTCCATACATATTACCCAAAAGTCTGTATCACTTTGCGTCAAAGAAATGGAGATCCGGTGACAACAGATGGAGTATTAACTTCACTGCTTTACTGGGGTTGTACACAAAGCTCTCATTACTACAAAACACGCCATTTATTGTAGTTGGCGTAGTCTGGAATTGTTATATTCGTTTTTGCTTAAATTCAGGGCCGTTTACATTGAAAACGCAAATTGGAACTGTTTTATAACATAAAAGTTTATATGTTCGGTTCTCTATTGACCAATGTGAAGTCTACGTTTGTGCAACAGAAAGCCGAAAGCATACAATATTCTATGCGATAAAAGTGCTGAAATTTGCGTTTCGACTTTCTGTTTAGGATATAACGGACCATTATATGTTTGAAGTTATATGCCATATAAGATGTACAAGTATTTCTTATCTGTCCTAGCTGGAAATCGAGCAATGCATACGCTAAGTGAAGTGACCAGAAATGTCTAAAAAGTACTCATCGATTCTCAAGGAACGAATAAAAAGTGCTCATTAAGGGTAATTTTCTTTCGATTCTATTGATGTGTTTGGTCGAGTACTTTTTACCGTTGAGTCATCAGCCGAATGGGGTGATGTAGCATAACATGTACACATAACAATACTTACGGCACGTATTTCAGACTCATGGAAGTGCGATCATAACCTCCTAGCTGCAGCTACTGGTAACTACCCTTTGAGAGAGGATAGGTTAATATGATCGGGCTAGTGCCTTCCAAGTAAAGTTGGTGTGAGGCTAATATTAATTATTATTATTAGTGGCTTTGTTACACTATCATTGGCCAAAAGCCTCTCCAAGCTGCTTCAACTTTACTTTGATTGATTCAAAATGCCTTCCTCAAACTAAAGTAAATTTAACTTCGGTGAAGTAATGTAAATTTAACCCTGGGTGCGCCCAGTGCCCAGATAGAAGATCGTTCAAAAACTATCCTCTGCCATGCATACCTCGAGACGATAACTCTACATCTTGGCTAGTTAGGCTTTGGATGGTCTACTCCTGTTCACTTCGCGCATTCATGAGCTTCCTTCTTTCTGGGAGTTTCCCAGGGTTCATTAAGGCCTGGCACACATTGAGCGCATGGCGCTGCGTTTTGCGGGCTTTGGTAATGTATTTGTTGGTAATTCTTTGATTCTTAAAATTCAAAACTCAGCTCATTTCAAAAGCACATGCCACAGAATTCATGAATTTATTACAAGCGGTTGTTTTAATTGGCTTTCTTAGGCACCTGGCAGGGGGTGCATAGGGCGGAGGATACCACTTTGGCGTGGTCCACTTGGAGTGCCCTTATCTTTCCTTGTTCTTTATGCTCCTTTAATCCCTCATAGGCCATAGGGCGGAAACAGTTGCTCTCCCGCGGACTTTGTTTTGCATGACAGCTCTCAGCTCTGACCAGAATCTCTAAACTGAAATACAATAAGCAGTATAGTATACTCAATATACCGTTAGATCCAGGGTGGCCGTCTTAAGACCCATGTATCCGTTATTTGAGGCACTTCATCTGTGTAAAACTCATATCTCGAAAAATACCAAGTCAATGGATGGTTGTTATTGACTACTATTGCCTTTTAGGTGCAGCGAGGCGTACCGGGTCCCCGCTAGTAATATTATATATTACGTGTTATGAATTATGTATTATGTACATACAAAGTATTATATACTATATACTATAATATATCTACTTTGTGCTATGTACTATGTACTATGTACCATGCACTATGCATTATGCACTAGATATTATGTGTTATGTACTAGTACTATGTAGTATGTACTTTGTACTATGTATTATGTATTATGTTCTATGTACTAGAAATATGTACAATTAACTAAGCACTATGTATTATGTGTTTTGTGCAATGCATTATATACTATGCATTATTATGTGCAATGCACTATGTACTATGTATTGATTACTATGAACTATATATTATATGTACCATGTACTATGTACTAGGTATTATGTATTATGTACTAGAACTTTATACTACGTTTTATGTATTATGTACTTTGAGCTATGTATTATGTGATATGTACTATGTAACTATATACTATGTACTATGCGCTATGTACTTGTATTTTTTTTGCGAGGGATGGTGAGAATCTTGCATCAGTCGATCAGTGCTCGACCGTCTGTCACGCATGACAGGAAACACCGCTGAGGATCCGCACTCAGACGGTTGTGTCAGATTCTTACTGACCAAACTCACAACCCTTTTGCGTGACCTTTGTACCGTTCGCCACCGTCGCGAGGCATTACTTCGGGCGAGCGTCACCAACATGACCTTTTACGTGTCCCTCCGGTAATTTCGATGCCAGGGCTCCGTGGAGACGACAACCCTCCGTCTCTGTTTTCTTCGTTTTTAGTATGGCCTAGCCCAACCGTGCCACCTCGACCATTCCATCTGGTATGTATTATGTTCTATGTATTATATACTTTCTATTATGTACTATGCTATGTTGTATTATGTATTATGTATTATGTATTATTACGTTGTTGTATTTCTTATTTTATTGCAACAACAAGTAACGCAATAAGATAAACTTAAATAGAATATTCATAAACAAAATTTATTTGGAAGCTCGATGATTTAAAGATCACAAGGTTATCATCGCTTTGACTGATTTTTCTTGAGAAATCGTAAACGTGTAATATTTATACTTTTATTTCAGCTTTTTGACTAAACTCCGAAACTATTTTAGTCTAATCGTTAAAAGTCATTCATTAAGTGAACGCGCGGTGGTCTATTTTGTTCAAAAAATGTTTAAGTTAAAATATTTTGTAGTGATTGCAATGTTAGTTTCAAGTATACTAGCAGAATATTTGAATACATACGATTACCTGGATATTGAAAAGACGCGATTGAAACAGTTTGTTGATAAAATTAAGTTATCGTACAGTCAGGATGTGGATCCTTGTAAGAATTATGTGGATTATATAACTGGAGATTTGGATGTAATTCGAAAGTATATATCAGAGCCAGATATTCGATTTTATAAGATTTTAGACGAATTGCGCTTTGGCGAATTGGTCAACATAGATTCCCTTGCAGCATCATGCAGTTATTATCTTCCAACGATGTCTTTTAAAGAGAATGTAGGAAATGTTGATATATCAGACATTGGAAATGTGCATGAAATATCTAGTCACAATTTGGATGAATCTTACAAGCATCAACCTGGATATGGTTATATAGAAATGTTAAACTGGTTTGATGCCATTATGAAATTGATAAGATTAGCTCAACTATTGTTACCTGATATACCACTATATAATCCTCATGTACCATTAACCGTTATGCGATTGTTAATGAAATTTAATTTCTTAGATGACAACACTGAACCAGAAATGTTTAGGGAACTTTTCGAAGATTATGAATACACCAGTGATGAAATATTAAATATTAAAAAAAGTTTCAAAAATATACAAGAAAAATTAATGGGTATAGATGAATCGGTTTTATATGAGAGCCATTATCTATATGAAACTTGCATAAGATCAAAAGATGAGAGATGCTTTCGTGAATACAAGAAGATTTTCAATGAAATAAATGCAATCGATGCTCGTAATTATTTCTATTTTGTTACTAACGCAATTTTTCACGAAATGTACGAAAATATCAGGAAAAATCCGAGAATTTGTGACAAAATTACATTATCGTCATTACCATATAACCATGCACAATATATTATTACAAAGTACTTAAACCATCATGACAGAGAACATTTGAAAGAGCTTGTACGATATTTTGAATTTTATTATGACGATAGAAATCGTTTAATGGATGAAATTATTAATGGTAATTGGAGCTTGGGACAATCATACAATTTAACTGATAATTTCTTTAGTAATATAATTAAAATTAGTGAAGTAAATAAAGCCCAACACTATGAGCCATATGTGCAATTCTTTAACTTGGCACACTATATTCATGATGAGCCAAGAATTGTTATGGCATTTTATGCTGAATGGATTCAGGCAAATCGTTGCAAAAGTCTAGTTGCAAATCCAGATAAAGAATGTGTTCAATATAGTCAATGGAAATATTGGTTTACAGAATTCATGAATAAATTACAAAAGGATATGAAGGATAATGATTTTAATTATAGAATAACAGAACGATTTTTAAATAGACATGATTTGTCAATAAATAAAATTATATTTACACTTATAACACAGCAGCTTGTCAGTCAAAATTCGACAATTGGTCAGAAGGAGGAATTTCAGAATGTTTTGCTGGAGCACGCGGAATTTTTGGAAGAATATAAATGTGCAGAGTCATAAGTATCAAGTAAAAGAAACGAAATTTCAGTTATTTTCAAAAATTCATTAAAAATGTAAATTTATAATTTTAGGCTGGAATAGATGTGTGCATTCGGGGTTTTTGGCTACTAACTACAAACAGTTTCATCTAATATATTTCCAAAAAAAAACTTTGCGGACGTTCTTTTTAATATCTTGTAAAATTTATTTATTTAATAATTATAAATTATAATTATAAAAATAAATAAAAATTCTACATTTAAACATGTTTTAACAATCCTTACTAATATTATAAATGCCAAAGTTGCTCTTGTTACGTTTTCACGCCTAAACCGCTGAACCGATCTTGATGAAATTTGTTACAGAGATATATTATACCTTGCAGAAGGAAAAAGTACTTGAAAGGGGTGAAACAGGGCATGAAAGCTCCTATGAAAGTCCAAACTATTTGATTACATGTTCAATACAGGGTGACCCAAAAAAAATGATGGTAAGAAATTTTGTCATAAGAACTTTATTAAGTGAAAGAAACAATTGTTCACTACAAATTATAACAAATCACATTCTTCTTCTTCTTTAACGGCTCTACAACAGGGTCCCGATTCTGAGCCCGATATCATCCAGTTTGGCATCCCTAAACTCTGCGCGTCCTGGTTTACGCCATCCTTCAAGCTTGGTTAAGAGGCGTCCATAAATTACGTGAGGCTTTTAGGGGGGAGGGGTTCGAGTCGAATCTCACCCAATCTCACGAGGGGGGAGGGTGGGTCTCGCCAAATATCACGTAATTTTTCTTCTTCAAGAATCAGTGTAAATTTGGTAGAAAACTGGGTGAAATTAAGTAAAACAACTTTCTCCACCAAAGACCCCTATTTGCTTACAGGGCGCCGGCAGACACGGGCCCATGAAAGCCATACAATACTCAATCTGACTGCGGATAAGCATTTCAGGTATTCGACTGACAGGGCGTGGCATGCAGGTGACGTCATGATTCCCTACAGACAGACTGGCGAAGACGACAGTTTAACTTAGCAGGCCTTTAATTCAAATGCAATAATGCACAAACAGATTCGTGACTGGAAAACCCTTGAAAATGTACGGGCCACAATATTTGCAGCGGCAGGCGGCCCGCGCGGAGAAATTAAATGTACATATAGGAAATTTTCTCGCAGCGGCCGCCGTTTCCGTTGTCGTTCCAATAAGGCGCCTTAAGGCGGCTCCAGATTCACGCCGTGAACACTCGTGAATAAGCGCGAATTTCGAATGTGGGTGGTTTTCGCGCCTAGTTCGCTCCTTGCTTTCAGGTCCGACTGGATACGGCGTGAATTCGGGCCGTAAATTCACGGCTTGAGACTGAGTAGAAGTTCAGATCTTCAGGCACAAACTGACGATAAATAAGCCACACGCATAAATATATGTGTCAGTTTTCTTGGACTGCAGACTCCATTTGGCGGGCGGGGGTGTGTGGCAATACTTGGCTTCTAGGCGAGAACTTTCAGGCCACGGTCTGCCGTCGACCTGTGTGTGAAAGGAGGCTTTAAGATATGGCTAAATCGTACACAAATTTATTTATGGGGACGCCAGAAAATATCGTAGCAGTCCCTCGATTGTTTAGCCGCCAACGGCCAGTTAAACGCGCGACTCGACGAATGTCGCGGCGAGCCAAGTAAAACTGGATCCGCAAACAGGCCATTAGAATATACTATATAACTACAGGAAGAGCCCTTGCCGAATTTCAGCGTAATAAAATTCTTGTTGGGTCTGAATGCTCACGTTTTGGTAGTTGTGTGTCCACTACAAGCGGGGCAAGTAGTAGCTCGAATTATTGGTGGAGCATCGCTCCAAGATGCCTTTAGGATCGGGGATCAGATTCCCTTCTTTGTCCTTGCAGTATGTGCAACATGGTGTGAATTGCGTCATACTGCGTACTCTTCGGTAGAACTACGGCGCCTGGTGCGGCCGTCGCCCTTTGTAATGTTCTAGTTCACAGGCGAGATTTTTTTCTCCGGCTTCCTTTTTTTGTCTGTGAATTATATTTTCTTCTTTTCTGAGCTCCTTATAGTTCTCTTCGCGTGCCCGTGTTCTCTGAAACTGCTGTATTGCTCGGTACGCAACATTCTTACGTTCAGTTGTCAACTTGCATTCATTATCGAACCAGTCATTCCGATCTCTACGACTTGTGCCTAAGATGGAATCAGCAGTACCAATAACAATATTTTTCATTCATTGATTCGAGCGGATACAAAGCTTTTTAGCATCATCAGACCCGAAAGGTGACGGCGGTCTATCAACACATGGTTTGGTTGCGAGTAGGAGATACCCAGCTGGCTTTACGGATATCTTTACGCGCAAATCTAGTACTTGCAACGACCAAGTTCTTACTTGCTGTCATCTGTAAAATTCGCTGTCCATTGTCATTAGTGATTTCATGCAAGCTGTGGTTGCCGACATATTGCCTGTATATGGGCTCCCGGCCTACGTTGGCGTTTAGATCTCCCAGTATGATTTTTACGTCATACCAGGGGCAGGCATTAAGTTCCCGTTCAACTAATTCGAAGAATTCTTCTTTATGATCGGTATAGGCTTCATTCTTTTGCTGACCATAAAACCTACTCTGAGCACATGGTGTTTTGTTTGACATCTGTATTATACGTTATACTCAGGTTTTTGCATAACACCATCCCCTGTCCATCTCATCGCCTGAATGGCGGTAATGTCAGCTTTATAGTAACTCGAGTTCTGTACAGAGTTCGAACATTCCATGAGAAAATTCGTAAATCGTTTTGCCTTTTTCGAGGGAGCTCCACCTAGTAGTCTCGATTTTGAAGAAACTTAACCTGGAGGTGATGCTCTCATTGTTCGATACTGTTCGCGATTCATCAGGAGCTCCACAGCCTATTGTTGGTCTTGGCTTACTCCAGCATTCGCCTCCATGATTCTCGATCCCGACTTTTCCAGTTTCTTATATCCAACTGTCTCAGGTCATCCTTGACGTCATCTATGTATCTTTTCTTAGAACGATCTGGTCTCCGTTTTCCAGCCGGTACTTTTCACTGTTCGGGAATAGCAATTTATTTTCTTTTGTCGGTTCCATATTGTGTGAACCTAATTTTGGACCCGGTCCAATGAACTGACGTTATAGTGGAATGCTCATGTATAGGGGCCTTACAAATCTTACAACTGAAGCCTTAACCTGCAAAAACTCCATTTTTCTAAAATTTTCAATCGATTGAATCAAACACAATCAATAAACCTAGCTGTCAAATATAAACTGGTAACTTTGACAGATATCAAAAACAGTGGTACCAACAGCGCAATAAAACATTTTCAATAAATTGTGACAGAGCGAAGTGAAAAGTTCGTGTTAAAATTGTGTTTTTTAGAGAAAAATATTTGTCTTTTTTTATTTAAATTAAAAACCCCAGGTAATTAAGATAATTTAGATACCTGTTTGTCACTTGAGCTGTCCCATCTTCATATAATTCATGGGAAAATATGTGTATACCCCACCCGTTCTGGATCGCATGTTTGTTAAATAAAACATTATTTTTTTAAGAGAAAGCAATCAAATAAAAGGCTTCATAAAATGAATTGCTCTATTAAAACAATTTTAATGAAAATGTAATGAAATTCATGATGTTTATTTTTTAGGGAGTGATGGTATTTATTCTACAAAAATTTCAAAGAGAACAAACCAAGAAAAAAAACAAGGAAATTGAATGAAAAAAGATAGTCTAAAGGCATTTAAAAATAATAAGAAAAATAAAAAATAAAAACAAAACTTGAAAAATAATATTTCTACCAAAAAGTACAAAGGGAATGCAAAAAAAATATTTATCACCAACACAAAAGTGTTAGCGTTCAAACAAAACGTCTGTCCCTTATCATAATCCCCTAATCTGACACTTTGGCGAGAAAAGGGTTGCAAGCTTTCGGTTTTCCTCGACTAAATGAATGGAGAAAGCTTTGATTATGAGCTTAAGCATCATTAAAAATTTTTAGGGGCTTGGGAAAATATTTGTGTAAAATCTGTTTAAGGGGCTCACACAGAGTACAACCCACCCCCATCCGCACCCTCCACCACCCACAAACACCGAAAGGCTCTTGTAATATTTCAGTATAAAAGGGATTTGTTAATCTTCAAAACCGGCTCCATTCAGCCCACAATCGGCTCCTTCCAAAAACACCCATTCATTTCACCCTCCCCCACCACCCTTCAATCATCCACCCATCGCTTAACCCTTCAGAAAGCTTACATTTTGATGTCATGCCGTCGAACCACCGCTCTCCGTCCTTTTGCCGACCAAACTTGAGGGGTTTTTAGAAAGCTGTGTAATTGATCCAGATGCCATGAAGAAATATCGCTTCTAAAAGCACAAATATTAGGTAGTTGGGTGACCAACAACCAAAGATAAATGAATTCTAGTGTATTCTGGTGTTGAATTGAGTAGTCCGCCCTAATCTATGGAGATTAATCAAGATACTTGAGGGTTTAACTTCAATTATTATCTTACGGATATCGTTTATGCTTCATAAGGAGGGTGCCACCAGCCAAGTTCTATTGATAATCCGATTAAAGTGTAAAATGTTTTGTCTTGTCTTTAAAACTTCGTTTCAAAACTAACCAAATTCAAAGGAAACTTACTTGTGTTCTCCTTTCAATAATTCTAAATAAAATAATTACTGTATTTTGCAACAGATATGATAACACCGATTTTTTGTAAGACACTGTAACTGAGGGTAATATAAATTTTTTTATTACGGTAATAAAAAAACCGTGATTACTGTGTTAGAAAAGAGTAACGAAAGTTATGATATAACCGGATATGAAATCGTTAAAAACGACGGCAGTTCTTTTACCGAGAGCGAATATTTGAACAATGCATCCGCGACGTGGTCTAAATCCCGCTTGTTCTTTCCGGCTCGTTTGCTTCGATGTTTTTCTAGCCTCGATTGCATGATTTTCGTAAATACTTTGAAAGAAGGACTGACTGACTGACCGACTCTCGCCTTTATTCAAAATTGGCATAATGATCGCTTTCTTCCAAGCCGACGGGACACGATTCGAATTCCATAAGTGTGTTAGGAGGACGTAGAGTTGTTGTGATAAGACATCACCACCGGATTTGATCATCTCGGCGGTTACTTGATCTATTTCAGGCGATTTTCTAATTTTCAGAGATTTTATTGCCGTCTTTACCTCGATAATTGTCGGTTTTGTATCGAGAAACAGATTTGCCGGCTGTTCGATAATCGGCGGTTCGGGTGCTGGACCTAGTTGTCGATCGTGGTTGTACTGCTTGGTCGAAGAATTCTCTTCGCCGCTGTAGGCGCCTATGAGGAGAGGTCACAAAAGTTCCATCCGATTTTTTGATGTCGTTTGTTGATGTTGTTTTGCCGCCTAGCCGTCGGATTGTCTGGTACAGCGTAACCCGTAACCTTAACCCAGTTGAATAGCTAGTACGTATACATAATGAGTTGAACTCAGCTTTAGTCTACTACATGTAGACGCGAGTCGAGTTGAGTTAGGGTGGACTAACTTACGGCTACCTGTGTTGAGTTGAAGTTATGCATATAGACGCGAGTTCAGTAGTAGAGTAGTTGAATTAAGTTAACAGCATCATCTCTGTGTTTTGTTTGTGATTTGTGACGCGAGTCAACTCAACTCAACTATTCAACTATTCATGTATACGTAGTAAGTAAGACTTCATGTTAAACGTCGTCTATTATCCATAATGCAGTCCATTAAGTGCTTTACAAAAGTGTATGGCCCAATTACACCGCCAGCCAAAAAACCCCACCAAACTGACATTCGTTATGGTTGGGAGAGGTTGATATGTGACAGTATTACTTATCAACTTACCCAGCAACAGGAAACGATGATATTGCTCGTGCTTATTTCGATGTGCTTTGCGTGTTTGTATTCAATGTGAAAACCTCCTAGTGGTCAAATGTCGTAATGCAGCGGTTTCCAAACTGGGGGGGGGCGAGATCCCGGATGATTCGAATTTGACACCTTCAGACAACACAACTCCAATGTATAACGCGTGAAAAATGTATGACGTACCTTGCCTCACCGCAGGCACTACGATGAAGTTCTTGCAGAAGTAGAGTTTATGCCAGCAAGCCGAACACCATTGACGAACTCAAAGCTAACATATGAGCCGAAGTAGATGCTATAACGCCCAAAAACAGTCGCTTTTTGGGTACTGAATGAGGTCATTTAATCGACAACTAATTTGTAATAAATGGTAAAGAATATCCTAAATAAATCATGTTCATTTGTCAAAATGGGCTAAAAAATATCGGAGTTATACAATGTTGAAATACCGAAGGTCTAGATGGCGCACCCCACCCAGTAGGCAGATTTACATATTTTATTGGGGGAGGGGGGGCTCCAAGGGTTTTTTATGTAACATGGGAGCAGCAGTATCATAAAATTTTGAAACCACTGTCGTAATGACAGTTGTATGTTGACAGTTCAAAAATGGCGCGAAATTTAAAATGACACCTACTTCTGAAAGACTGAAGCTTATAAAGAAGAAGTTCGGAACTTTTTTATAGATTCATCTTAATTGATTTATGTGTAGTTAAACCGCCCTTAACTCTATGGTTCTCTAACCAGTGTTGCTTAACGATACGACGATACCAAGTTATTTCTGTGTTAGGCCTTTCAGATGTTATTAAATAATTTATTTTCACCCATCGAATTCGACAAAATACTGAAGATGTTTTTATTTTTCATGTTTGAAGTACGAATTTTATCCTGAAAACTTTGTGAATATTTAACAAGATACTTACATATATGGGACTTGTGTTTGCTGATTACATTCGCAAGCATAATCCTGTATCTTCATATATACCTGCCATCATCAATGACACTTATGTAAAATAGAAAATCATTAAAAATGAATCTGATGCCAGTGTAATTCTGGAGTCGGCAATAACGCACACACAAAAAAAAACTAAGGAATACGAAAGGAAGATATAAAATTTTTAAGGCCACCAGATATCCGAAAAGGGGCACTATTAGAGAATGGAGGGTCCTCGGCAATATCGCTTAAGTTGAATTGCACAATGCATACCTAACCGGAAATGTAAATATTCAATTGGTGATGTTATCTCGGGGAGAACCATTTAATTTTCACCGTAGCTGATTTCACGTGCCCGAATCCCTGTAATATTTTGATATTCTTTAGAACCCTGTGTATCGACGTCCTCATTTCCTATCTCCGTTGGGATTGTAAGCTGTTATGCTTGCTTTTTGTGATAGCGGTTGGTGCTGGTTCTGTACCGGTGCTGCTTGGCTCGCTATTCAAAAATTTTCACCTTAGCACACAGTGTGGGGGTAGGAGGTGTAGGGCTAAACTATTCAGGGCCCATTGAATGCTGTGCTAAAAATTTCATAAAATCACAAAATTACTCCATTCCCACTAGCTTTGAACATTTTTTATCTAATTTGATACGAAAATGAAAATAGGGAAAACGTGGCAGAACCAAAGGCACACACAATCTTTCCGCCGCCGACACCGAGTCATCCAATCTATGTTTTCCCGAGCACTACTCTCTTTCTCTTTAGATGGAGTTAGGTGAGAGGCAGAGTAGAGTATGGAGTGAGGTGAGAGGCAGAGTAGAGTATAGTGACTTGGCTGGTCCTGGAGCGTTTTCGTTAGAGCTTAGACCCGTAGGACGTCCTTCCCGGTAGTGGTAATGGTGTACCCCATTCAAGTATACTATATATACACGTGAGCTGAACCGTTTTTGGCCACCCAAAATAACCCATACCCCCCACGATATACACTCTTTCAGCTATCTTGGGTCCTTGCCGGCTTTCTGGTATATGGGCGAGCTTTCATACTTCCTTTTGCATTTTCCTATCGTTTACAGTGGAATAAAGGCAAACGTAATAATGTAATATCTGAGTAATGTTGAGTGGGGTCCTGGATCCTGCAAGAAGGATACACATATAAACTCTGATTTTCGGTATAATACGGGGGGGGCAAAAAAAAAGGCAAACCAACCCATAAAATTCTCTTCAGTGTTCTAGAATGGATGGGTGGTATATGGTGGGTGTCGGTGGAGGCGCTCCAGTACGGGGTGGCATTGTCTCAGATTTGCCCGTCGCGCCACTGTAGTACCACTTTGCCAAGGATAACAACAACTTTGGCCGGAAAGGGACTCGCAGATTGAAATTTGTGATTCAGATCAATATTTGACATCGCGTCCTTGTTCAGGACCTCCATAGAGCGCGGTGGCAGCGCGGATTCCCTGTGTGTGTATATACCCATGGATGAGGGTAAAAATGTAGAGATTAAACGAGCCCTACCGACTTCAAAGTTACCCCCGGATTCGATTCTTTATTATTATTTTTTTCCTTTCTCTGGTGTGTACAATGTGGTATTCTTCCACCATACCCCCTCCAATCGGCCCCAATTTCGGGGGGTGTAAGGATTTTCGTGAGATAGCTTTTGGTAGGATGGAAATATCCTACGATACGCAATCCTCGTAATAGGAAAAATGGCGATTAATCTAGATTTTATACACAAAAATCAAAGAATAAAAGCAATTTTTTTTTATATATAAACATACACACATATAAACAAAATATATAACTTCAAATATTAAAGGAGTATGCATGTATATATATTTGTATACACAAACATTTTTGTTTTTTTTTTTCAATTGTACCATCGAAGTTTGTCTGTGTTTTATATATCCTGAATTGGGCACTTTTAGGAATATGATGAATATTTGAATAGACAAAAAAGGGATCGTATAATTTTTTGGCCGGGTTGACAGTATATGATAATTCCCTGGTATTTTCTTTATAAAGGGAGCAACACAACAACAACAACAACAACAAAATACACAAGCACACATACGCATACACAAATGCATAAATGATATTTTGGGGACTAAAAAATGTATAAAGGGATCTCTAGGATATTACTAGCAAAGAATCTTTGAAGATAATTTATAAATGTAACAAATTGAATATTTAATGAAAAGATTTTCACAAAAAACTTTACCTTTTTGATTAGTATTATAACTTAACTTGTGTTGTTGTGTTTTTTTTGCTTGTTAAAATTTTAATTTTTTGGAGATTTTTTTTATAGAGAGTGAGGGATATATTTTACTTGCCCCAGTAATATAGTCAGTCTGTCATTTATTAAAACAAATACCTTTTCAGTTTTTTATTCCTTGGAGCTAGCCTTATAACCTGCGGAGATAGGCTTATAAATGCGATTTTACTTCACTCGCTTTCATTGATAGGTACGACTACGACAGAAGCCTGACTCCAGTGATAGAATATGGTATAAGATGGCTTCATTGCTTACTGTGCTTGCATGTGATCATAGTAGAAAGGGCGAGAAATTACAGAAAATATGCCATACAAGAAAGAAGCAGAAATTGACAAACCTGTGGCATCGACTCATACCCATCATACATGTGGCACCGACCCACACCCATAATGCATGTGGCGACTCAAAAACCACCAAATCTTGGACTCCCAATTTTTTAGAGCATCAATTTACGCCTCCTTTATGATCAGATACCTGCATTAAAGAGCTTTAGTCAGGCTATAACAGTGTCTGTTAATTTGAACCAATTGTGTGCGTATTTATGGTTCCATGTCCAATGTCCACTGCTTTTGGCAGTATAATTATGCGGTGTAAATTTTAACAGTGTATTATTTACTTTCGCAGTCCGGACTTGAGTCTCATAGAAGCAGCGATTTTGAGTTTTCCTTTTGATTTAGCGCAACCTATAAACAAGCAGGCAGAGAAGCTTTTGTTGGACGCTTCACATATTAGGTTAGATTAGGTTAGGTTTAAAAGGCTGCTTCCCCACTAGGCAGCCCACTTAGGCACACTGTTGGGCCCATTGTGATGCCACTATAATCTTGGGACAAAATTCAGGCTATTTCAACCCATTTTTGGAGCTTTTGATAAAGCGACAGAGGTCAGGAACACCAGTGAATGATGCGGGTCTAAGGCCCCAATTCTTTTTGGCCATATTAGCTACGTTAATTTCCTATCCGGTATGAGACCTAGAAATCCTTCTTATGTTGCAGTTTTTCATTGCAGAGTCTTAGTGAGGGAAAATCGGGAAGTCAATGCTTACTTGTAAAGAGCAATAATTCAGTCTTAGCTGGGTTAACGCCTAAACCCTTTGTGTTATATCTCTTATTGTTGAGATGTACTTGTCCGTCAACAGCAGCACAATATCATCAGCATAGGCCACAGTAATTTCAAAGAAGCGGCGATAGGACTCCACCCTGCGATATGCCCCTTCCAACCCATTTGACTTCTTCCGAAATCCCCAGACTTATTAGGTTAGTGTCTGTGTTACGTTTTTTGCTTGTATGCATTTTTTACATTATTTGGTCATTTGCCTTGTTTCATTATGCTTATCAATTTTGCGGAAACAACTACTTGGGATAAAGTAAAGCTATCTTAAAACCAACGTTATCCTTGAACTTGACATATCATTAGATAATGAAAGATCGGTCTAGGCTCCGTACTTTAATCAATTCTTTATGGGTTCTGTTTGTCTACAATAATCGGAAAGGTCGTTAAGAGGTGTTGATTGCCTACTAATGGTTTTTATTAATCCGATTTTTCCCAGTCACAAGGATCCCAATACCTACTGAGCTGGTAACTCTTCCGACATTTCCAAGTCTTTCTCTGCTTCTTTGGGCTTTGTATCGCTTAAGCCTCTGGTGGATGGTCTTCAAGGCCAGGTCCGCAATTCTCTACGCATCCTCCGACATCATCTTTTGATCCAGGATTTTCTCCTGGGGAAGCTGTACTTCGGAGGCTGCTTCTAGTACAGTCCTTTGTTCCGCCAACTTCACTGTAGTCACACTGGCATTTTTTTTATCGTTGCTAACATAACGATTGTTTCATCGAAATAAACGCTTTGCTGCCTCAGCGGCATTCTTATACCCGGAACTCTAGAGTAGACTAGCCCGCTCTCCCCATTCCCCCACTTGCATCCCCTATTTTTACTCACGATACAAATTAGTTATTCGTTTCTAAATAAGAATACTGGAACAATCTCTCGCAATTAGTATTTCCGAACTCCTACAACATCTAAGAGTTCACACGCCGGTTTAATCGCGACCTCCTTCATGGAGATACTATGGATGTGAAACATAGCAGAATGGTACTCGAGGATTATTTTTCATCACGGCCAAGTGAATTTTGGAAGAAGGGCATTCAAACTCTACCAGATAGAAGAAACAGCCTTGTAAAAGCGATACAAAATTTTAATTAAAAATGTCCATGTAGCTGAGACCCGAGAGAAGCAACCAAAAATTATTAATTAATAAATTCATGTCACTTTCGTTCTCCATTTTATATCGAATTAATTTGTTGAAATTTTATGCTTTATATTTTATTAAAAAAAAAATAAATTCCCAGAAAATTTTGAAGTGTATCTCATAATACTTTTATACGTTCAGTTTAACAGTGTAAATAAAAAATACTTTCGAGTCATGATTTTTGTTTTTATTGCACACGCAGCAATAAATTCCAAATCACTTATCGCGTTTAAGCATTGTGTTGCTTTTACTTTCAATCAATTTTTCATTCATAAAATCCACATTTATAAAATTAATTATCCAGAACCTCTCTAAGGGATGAAAATGCGCCGCCGCTCTCTCTCTGCCAGAGGCTCGTATACCGACCGACCTACTTACGACACAGTAATTCGTTCAATAACCGCACCATAATTTGCCGAATTACTCTGCACTTTAGAGTTCAATCCAGATTCCAACAGGCTCCAATTACTATAATTCACGCCCCGTTAATTCCCGAGGGCTACACTTATACAGGATGGCGGAGGTCTACATAAGTCAGTCAACCATAAATTTCCGAACATTTTGAGGATTTCACATTTTCAATCCCACCTTGCCGCCCCCAACCCCCACCCACCATCCCTTATATATATTCCCTGGGCTCTTTTCGCATTGTTTTAAGCTGTTGAAAAGATATGCACAGCGCTACCGGAACACAAACACATACAACATATTCATACATACATATAAACAAGGACTCGGACGGATTGTGCGATTTTAAGGATGCATTCATATGGGATGGGATTTTTTTATTTTTATATTTTTCTGTTTTTTTTTGCTCGAGAAATGGTGGAAGGTAAGGATTTGTCAGGATTACCTGGCATGCCAAGGTTACAATGGAATGGCGGAGCATAATAGAAATATTTTGCATTTCATTTCATTTCCATAGGTTCTATAGGGTAATGAGGTTCGTGTTTGTATTAAAATTATGGAATTTTAATGTTGATAAGGAGAGGAAATTGAATTTTATAATCAGCATAGCCAACTGCGAAAGGATAACAGGAGACGGTTTATGTTGCAGTGAAAATGCCACTTTTTCGTATAACATTGTTATGTTATTGCAATAATGTTTTGCTGCATTCCAGACTCCATGCATGCAGACGCAATTTTGGTTCTTGTAGGGGATTAAAATTCAAGTTGATCCTAGTGGAGCTACAGACGAAAGTTGCACTGGAAATAAGTTTTATTTTTGACAATAATATTTAAAAAAACACAAAACGAACAAATATTTTTTTGTTAAGTTTTTATAGCAACGATAAATATGAATACATCTCGATATCAGAAGGTAGGTCAATTGCAAGCAGTGGAGTGCCTTCCATGTAAGACCTTCCTTACTATGTTTGTCTATATATCTCCCACGTTTTCAGTGGAATAGCTAATCCAGCCCTGTGCATAATAACATAAGCCACCCAAGCGGGGAGAATGAAGGTTATGATCATTCTCCTCGCTTGATCTGCTTATGTCAATGTGTCATGGCGGTGGATCAGCTATTTAGCTAAGTAGGTACTGGGTCACTTGAGCCTGGGAAAAAGTCTGTCGTCGACCTGTCTTACTTAAGTGCTGGCTGGAAGCGAAAAACCTTTTTAAGCACAGCCTTTTGTCCAAGCAGTTTAGCCCGTAGTGCTTTGCCATTACAAAGGTCGTAAGAAAGTCATAAAACTCAATATGAAAAAAGGCGTAAAAACCCGTATGAGTTAAGTCAGCACCATTACCCAAAAAAGCTCGTGCTTCCAGAACTATGGTCACTCGTGTTGGATTGGCCTATAAGGCACACATGGTGCTGAAGTCACCAATCGTTCATGGACTTCAAATCATGGACTTCTGAGATGGCAGTCGGACGCCCATAGTCCACCGAGGCCGGTATTAATTTTTGTGATCCTCTTAATTTGGTAAGGAGTGAAAATTCCCCCAGAGCGATTCTTTATCACGTTTATAAAAATGTAATGGCGCGCCTATCCTCCTTTTCAAAATCAACAACTTTGAAATTAATTCCAGATTTTTTTGGAAAAGTAGAAAGGGGTAGATGAAAAATGAAAAACAAAAAAACGGGGTCGGAAAAATTTAATAAGGAGTCAATTCTTGGTTTGAGAGAGAAAAGGGGGCCCGAAAATTTTTATCAAATTTCCGATATTCGGATAGTTTTCTGTTTAGTCGCAAGCCAGTTCGGTTGTAAGTTTTGAGATGAATGTGGAAATAAGTAGATATTGACAGCAGTTTTTTTTAAACAGAACAAAAGTATTTTAGTGGCTGTAAAGATAAACAGCTGTTTTTTTTAGAAGAACGAAATAAAGAAAAAACATACATAAAGAAAAAAAAAATTAGTGGAAGAAGGAAGAGGTTTTACTAGCTTGTTGGACGAGAGCTCGAGAAATTTGCAGCAGACCTTGTAAAGAGGCCATCAGTACCAGCATCCACTGGAAAAGCCTATAGGATTTCTGTAGCGACGAAGGTGCCAACATCAAAATAAAAAAACAGGTGTTCGAAAGTTGTAGGCTATTTATATTGGATAGCAGAGACCAGAGGATCCAAACAGCAGCGAGAAGAGAACCAGCCTCGTAGTTTTTTTTTTTTTTTTACAGACACAATATATTTGGGTACTATTTTCCTCAAGAGTTAACCCTTCTAGCACAGAAGGCGCACTTTTCAGCTAAGCATGAAAATCTATATATACATACACACACATACATATATAAATACATATATGTATATATATACATATATAGAGTTTCCCTTCTAACGCAGAAGGCGCACTTCCCAGCAGGGTTGAGAAATATTTACCACTGCCGTGGCTCAGCTGAGACATGCAAACATAAAAGATTAAGTACCAATAAAAATTGCATGCAAAACACATAAACAGTCATGAGACAACAAATAGACTCCTTTTAAGCAGGTCTTTGTTAGTGCTCACGCTAAAAACATTAATATTTTTATTTACATTAATGAACATGCGATTAACAGGCTCAAATCGGCCATAATTGGTGTTAGAGGAGTTGATGTGTAAGAGCGGTGGTCCTCTCAGATTGTATCGGCTCTCTCTAAACGACGCACGGCGCCTTAGAAAACCTGAGTCGACACGTCCATTAACAAGCTGGTGGACGAAAACAACATCGGCCACCTCACGACGCTTGTGGAGAGTGTTTAAGTTGAGTAACTTAAGTCGGTATTTATATGGTGGAAGAATTAAAGGGTCTTCCCAAGGAAGGTGATTCAATGCGAATCGAACGAACCTACGTTGAACCGACTCAATTTTTCTAACATGCGAAGAATAGTAAGGAGACCAAACCTGGGACGCATATTCAAGTAAAGGTCTGACAAGGGAAATGTAGAGGTGTTTAGTGATCAGAGTGCTGTTAAATTCTTTGGACCACCTTTTTATAAAACCCAAGACTAAGCTGCTCTTGGAAGAAATATAGTTGATATGAATAGATAAGTCCAGCTTGGTGTCAAATCTAATCCCGAGATCTTTGACAAAATTAACACGGGGGACACCCTCACTAGAAAATGAGTAGTTATAAATTATAGGATCACGTCGCCTACAAAAAGTCATGACTTCGCATTTACTATATACACTCTTGTTAAGAAATTGTTCTGGACCTAGGTACTACTTATATCTGTCTCAAGTTGGAAATACGGCACATTACCAAAACGAAGGAAGAAAAAAAAAACAAAAATAAACACAGTATACAAACGGTTTTCATCACTGTATACTGGCTCTTGCTGGGCCCTTTGCAACTAGGACTCTAGGGAAACAAAAAACAATCATATCCCAAGCAAGGAAGAAAATAGCGTTCCCAACTATGTTTTATTATTTTTCAACCCTATATAACACCAGATTGGAATATTCGTTCCTATATTCCACTGTATTTTTACATGTGGGCTCATAACACCTCATAAAGTATAAGCTTTCTGGAAACATTTGTTTTAGGTAATGTGTTTAGATATTTCATAGCTAACAAAAGCGTCATGGTACCAGGGCGGGTTTTTTTCTTTCTTTCTCCAATTGATGTGTATAACGCTGAAAGACGCCTTTCATTTTTACCATCTTTAATGTAATTTACTTGTTTATTTTCATTTACATACTTCATATTTGATTGTTGTGTTCCGTGTTTGGTTTGGTTTCAGTTATATTTATATTTTAGGATGATGGGCTAAAGGCTTAGTAATGACAGCGGCGGCGATGAAGCTCGTTTCTTTTTCAGGATACCTCCTAGCTCCATTAAGTACATACTCTGCGTCCGCCCTGATGGGGGCGCTCTCTCTACCAGCAAATGATGGTGCAGGCAAGTACGTGGTAACCCATGGTCTTCCCACATCACGACCTCCAGATGAGCAACCCTTCTGGAGGACAGCGGGGCCACCAGACAGAATTCAGTCTCATCTTGGATTGTTCATTATTTAAATTTGTTGTTTTTTGTATGGGAATCTGAGGCTGGCCTACTCGGGTACCTGAGGTTAACAGTATACAGAAAGTTTGACAGTTTGTAAGCTGCCTTCTGCAAGATTAACAAAGAGCAGCCAGAAATTACTGGTCCAATATAGGTTGGATCGGAACTTTCTGATACTTTTCAAATAACTTCGACTTCTCCGTCTACCCTTAACATTCCAAACCATAATGCAGCTTTCGATACAATAGTCATTGCCTAGGGTCACAATGGTCCTTGGCTGGAGTTATTAGAGGAATTCTGTAATATCTACATATATCTTTTTTCTACATTGGGCCCGAAGATGAGGCTTATCAACGTCTAGTCGTACCAACCATTCTGTCGCAAAATTTTATTAATATTTAGCTTATATTAAAAAGTTTTCGAAGCTTATGCCTTTTATTTTATGAAAGAATTAAAAAAAAAAATGAATAACCACAAAAATTTGATCCTAGATACTTAAATCGAGGTTAAGCCTTCAGACATACACTCTCGTAGTCTAGCTGCAAATGTGCGCCTTTTAGGCTGCGTGTCCCTTTATTAATAATTATCGCGGTTTTTGGAAAAAGTTTTCTTTTTTTTTTAATACAGGAAAATGTCGCGAAATTAATTTAAAAACATTTTTCACTGCGAAAAATATTTTTCATGGTTGTTGTGTTGTTAAAATTTGTGAACAAAAAAAAAAAAAAATTCATTAGCCTAAAAGGGATGAAAATTTTATCTGATCCTGTTCACAGCTCTCCTTCTAAAATGTATCTCTCCATCCTCATGCAGATGATGTTGCTAGAAATTGCAATTTTAAAGAGTCCTTCTCGTCCCTAAACAAAAAAAAAATAAAAAAAAGAAGAAAACATTGAAGTCCTGAGATAAATGGGAAAAATTCAAATCAAAAGAAAACTGGCTTTCGCAGTGATGCTGTTAAAACAGCACACAAAAAAGGACCAAGGTTGGGATGGAGTCTCTCTCTCTCTGCCGTCTCTGCAGTCAACAGAGTAGCTTAAAATCGGGATACGATTCGACCTTTTTCCCTTCCGACCGAGTAGCGAAGGGGTTCTTTTGGCTGTTCTCTTAAGGACAAAAATGCCCATGGAAAAAGGGACGACGGTGGAGCGCAAAACACACCATTTTTGTTTAGAGTGTATGGTATGGAATGGGCCCAGGATCTGGATCGGCCCAAGGATGGGGAACGCATAGCACATAGCTACTACGCTGCTGTCGTGCTTAGAGGCTAAGCGTTATTTTATATTGATGCTTGAATTTTATTCATTTCACGATATGGCGGTATAAATTCAAATTTTATCTCGTGAATTATTCAGGAGGCCCAACAACGAATATCCGTATTTGGATAAGCCTGGCAGGACGCGAAAGTGTTTGATCTGGACCTTAAGAGCCGAGACTGAGGGAAGGTAAGAAACGAAAAAAAAAAATTGAGGAAACATTATTATTTTTTTTCGTGATTTCTCGTCTCGGACTTTCCGCCGTTTACTTATTTTCTCAAAACGCGATTTTGATTTATATTTTGTGTAAACAGCGATGAAATTGATATTGAAATGATGTTTGATGCTTGTTATTTTTAATTAAATGATGATTGATTTTGCGATCAAGTTCGAAATGGACTTTAAAGGAATAAATATTTAACTGCATTTAGTAAGGACATGACAGGCAGGAATTCCCTTCGTTATTAATTATTGAATTAAAATTACATTAAAATAATTGTTACTTAACTACTTAAAATTCACTCATTTGCAAAGTGGATTTATCTACCTTTAGTCGTGTTTAAATTTTCTTTGAAATAAGGTTTTAAATATTCTTCGTATTTCATCTTAAACATTTTAGTGGAAAGGTATCTATTATAAATTAATATCATTAGATATAAATAATGAATTTTAAAAAATAGAAATAAAATTTGAAAAAAAAAAAAAAAAAACCAGCTTAAATTATTTTGTTTGCTGAATTTTTAACCCAGGTGCTTGCTTTTGGTATGTACTTACATTATTAGTTTTTTATGTGAAAGAATAGAGCTGTGAGGTGAGCTCCTGTGAACTATTGAAGGTTCTATCATTTATCATAGAATGCAAACTCTAACAGCAAACTATAGGCGGAGTGGAAAACTGTCAACACCAAATGTGACACTGGCATTACCGGATGTGTGACATACTGAAAGGAGCGATACTAAAAAGGACATTGAACTGAGGTCTACAAATAATGAGATCCAATTTTTTATATTAAACCGTGATTAAAAAAAAAAACTTGATGATACATCCTTCATAGTTTTCTGTTACATCGTTGTGGCCACATTTGCTGCACTGGTAGTGTTGTTGCTATATATGTGTGAGTGGTCGGCAAGCTCACAACTCGAATTTATTGCTGTTGAGGTAAAATGTAGATGTGACAAAGGCTTTGCTATCAGCGTATACTGTCCTCCTACTGCTTTCAATTCTGATATCGTTGCTTAGTTTGTCTCTACCCTTTTTCACCACTTTGAGCAACTTAAGGCCCCTATTCATATTCAGGCTGTCGCCGGCAGGCCCTGCCCTTTAAGGCCAGGTCAGCAAGTAAGGCCCGATTAAAGCCACGCGTTGCTCAGTCTGATTGAGGGATGACGACTTAAGGCAACCGCCTGACAGGCCGTGGACGATAATCCTTCGAAATGAATTTGTCAAGTGAGTGAAATTGAGCGTTCCCGTAGTTCTTTTCCGTATTCAGTAAGAAAACGACGTTCATGAAAAACGAAATTTTTTTTGCTAAGCCTATCAAGCGCTCGATGACTAACGCATTTCGAGAGTTTTCAAACGAAAATTTCCAATTATTTCGAACTATTTTTTTTTTGTTATAAAGTCAAGCTTAGGAATCACCCTTTGTACTACATGTCTGTCATATCGTTCAAGTCATGGTCAGTGTCTAGTAGTAAGGGTCTGGAGGGTGCGCGAGTAAATATCGATGAACCTTGCGTTCGAACTCTGAGATGTTATATGAGTTTGGAAATATCGACTGCGGAAGACAGTTCCACAATCAAGTTGTTCTATTTATAAACGAACTACTAAAACGTAATGTTCGCGAAGAGGAGGGCTGTATCGTATCGGGGTGAGCCGAGTTGGCTAGTCTTGTGTTGCAGGAAAAAAGTTGCCGTGTAGGCAGCAGGTTTCTAATTTCAGTATGTTAACTAAAAACGAAAAAACATTTTCGTTGTTAAATTACACGAACGTGGCTCAGACCTTCAGTCCCGGACTGACGCTAAATACCCACAGACATAAAGATTTTTGTCGCTTTACCTGAAAACGTAGATTTTATAAACGAAAGCTTGATCCCTCTTTGGACTCTAAGAAACTCTGGTCCAATCTTCGCTCGCTGGGCATACAAGCTACTGCACCTTCCCCGGTTGATATCGATGTAGACCTTCTAAATCCCTCATTCATTCAATGCCCTCCTGATTCCCTATCTCCCGATCTTTCTCAGTTCTTCCGTATATTACTGATGGCTCCTCGAAAGGCCTACTCAGAGCTAATTCCATATTCATCTTTTGTATCCTATATTAGCTTCTTTCAAGGTACTGACTGGGATTTGTGTTTCCGCAGAAAGAACGTGTGTCGTGTTCCGTATTACCAAGGTTCTATGTGCTATGCGTTGGGGCGGGTGGTCTCCTCGCATTATTATCATTATAGGCGATTGGAAAAACGAGGCGGCAGAATGTCTGTGTAAGGAAAAAAATCAACTAAATTGGTTAGTTTTAGGACTAATTGTAATAATGAATCGTTTACACAATAAGAAAGCATCAATGTCGCAAAGATATTGATCTCTAAAAGGTATGGGGCCGATAGATAATATATTTCAAAAACTTTTCATCGATATTTCTCTCTTTTTTTAATACTAAACTGTAACAAAAAAAAAACATCTAAAACGAATCGATGACATAATCTTAAAATTTCCATAACTATATTGATTCGCCCTTATCCTTCCTTCAGACTATACCTCATACATCTCCCATGTGCACATGTGCTCTTTATGCTACTAGCCACATACATAAAAAGGGTTTAACTTAAAATATTTCTCCTTATTTTTTTTTTTCTTCCTTAGATGTATCTCAGCCCGACCCAAAAAAAATTTAAAAAGTCCTTTCGAAAAAAAATAAAGGAACTAAGGCAAAATACGAAAATCCTTCCAGTCCGGTTCCATCACCTTTCGTCCCCGTCTCGTTCGGGTTAAGAGCAATACGTAAATAAACCCACAGGTTGGAAAAATGGTATAAGAGTTGGGGGTTGGGATGGTGGACCTTGAATAAACACACTATTTGCTAGTATCAATCAAAAGTTTCCTGGTTCCCACAAGTTCTTCCGGCCGGAAGGATCTAGTGGAAGGAATCACCACCACCGGGAACAGCAACAACAACAACAAAAAATACTCATCTTTCGCCGTTCATCTCCTGACATTCTATCCACAATAGTCATGGGGGTGTAAACGTGTTTATGTTTGGGAACGCTTCGATTCCAGCTGCCCCAAGGGGGGCGGCGGAAAAAAACCCGGAAAAACATTTCCCTAGGCCAAAGGAAAAGGCCAAGGGTTAACACTACTATCATGGCCGGCGAAACTGAGCCCCCTGAGCCACCGCCGCCACCACCCCAGCGCAGCATCCACAGTATCATTTCATTTATAAAACGCTGAAATGATTGATATGAAGCCATTCCGGGGAGTAGGCACGAGATCATGTTTATAGCTAATATTTCTGTAATACGCCATGAGCTAACATTATTTTAGGATGTGCTAAAAAAGGACACAGGACGAAAAATGTGCTGCGCCCTTGTATTTGTTGTTGTTTGTTTCGTTATTTTTTTGGTTCGTTTTGTTTTTGTTTTTGTTGTTGTTGTGGGGACGCGTCCCAATAAGCCCTGGGGATGACGCAATGTGGGGGCGGGAGCATTTTAGTAATATTAACGACCTGTTTTTAGTTTTAGCTTTGATATTTATCTTCTTAAGTGCTTCAGCTTCAGGATGGAAGTGGAGCAGGTCCTCCCTTTGGCCGGCTTGCCAGTAGGTAAAAGCCCTTAAGAAGTTGTATTACGATTTTTCTACGAATTAATCCAACTTTGGGGCCACGAGTGGTCTTCAGCACTGACGCTTTGGTGCTTTTGTGTAAATGGATTCTTAGAAAGGAACAAGGAAGTTTCTGAAGGCCTTACGCCTTGTGATCCCATTGCTCGGGGTTTTTTTCATATACACCTACATTTATATATACACAAACATACATATGTATTATACATATACATACTGACTTTGTTGGTAGCTCATTTTCTGCTGTGTTTATAGTACTTCTATGGGGGGATAAAATGACTAAAGGAGTCTATTTTTTGCTGGGTTTATTGTTCTGCTTTTGGCAACTTACAGGACCAATTACGTCCTTTAATCATAAAAATGGTTCAACTCTGACAGATTTAGTAAAAGATTAGATGAATCTAATGGCGCTATTAATATCAGTTTGTTTCAAGTATTTATTTTTTTGGGCTTTAATTTTTTTTTTTAAATTTTTGGTTTTTAAATTTTCGACCCTCCAATATTTGATGATGAGCCTCTAGCAATGTCTCTAGCAATGTCTAGTTTTATATACTTTATTTACACTTTCATATAGGATGGGTTTAATGATTCAGTCCGATTTTGCTAATCCGCCATTTTTGTTTAACTGTCATTTGTCAGTTCATCGTATTCACAATTGAACGATTATTTAAGTTTCGGCGCTAGATCCACCATACTAAATTGTCATCGACTACTATCCGCAACTGTCAAATATGAACTGTCAAATATGAACTGAAAAATCACAGCCAAACCAAAATAGCGATCAAACAAAATCGATCTGAAGCTTAAAATATAAAACTACAGGAAGGGTCATCGCTGAATTTTAGCGTAATGAAATTCTTGCTGTGTGAGTGCCAACACTTTGGTAGTTCTTTGTCCACTGTAAGCCGGAAAAAGCGGCTGGAATAGAGGAGCAACAAGAGAGGGCTAAAATTATCAACTATCTGGAATAAATTTCTGCCCCAAAAATGAACTTTTTACACGCCGTCATTCCAAATTCTAATCAGCTGATCATAATGTTGGGTTAATTAATACAAACAAAATCTGAATAATTTGACAGACAACAGATCTTCAACAGACTAATTTGACAGTCGGCTGACCCCGTTTTTCACTATGCACGCGTACACATTTTTTATATGCGAGGGCCTTCCTGTAGTTCTATATTCTAAGGTCTGAAACATAAAACGCACCCGGTACCTTTCTGCAATCCAGAAACCACAACCATCTACAACTACAAGTAAACTTAAAGAACCCTAAGTAGTTGTTCAGATAACTAACAAATTATAATTAAATCATTGGGGTGGAAACAATGTCTGTAGTTATTGATGGGGGATTGGGTTTCGGGTATATCAAATGGGGTCAATGATGATGATTACAATTGATGACTGGAAAGAAGCTAGTAATGAAATGTTTCCTACATAAAAAGGGCTGCACCAATGACAAGTCGTAATTATTAGATATTTCGCCATTTAGATTACTTATTTATTAAATTCGAAGTTGTAGTTCCTATATATTTAAGTTACCTATATATGTACTGAATATATGTACCTATATTTTACCTTGATACCCTTTAATTAAAAAAAAATTAGTGCTCTTTAAATTTCCCATTGAATTTGGAGATAGCGTCATTTCGAGAAACGTCAGTTTATAGAACTCCCAGAAAACTCTTACTATATGAAAAGAAGATTGTAGAAAAACAGCGAGCGAATGCGTGTCAAACTATTCAAGGCAATAATTGTGAAATGATAAAAACAAAAATTTTAGACCATCCCAAGTAAATATAAAACTCGCTCGTTCTTGGCCTGAAATAGCCACCAGGCACGGCGTCAAACCACCCAAATAAAGCACGGCACGCCTGAGTAAAAATTCAAATTCTACCTTTCCAAGTGCAGCCCACTAGAGGCACGTATCAATAAAGCACGCACGGAATAAGCCAAACGAACCAGGATACGCTTACACTTTTCTAGACTAAAAAGAGCAAACCTGAAGCTAAACGAAATTTTATAGGACGAAGAAAACGGGCAATTATCTTGTTGGTCATAACAGGTGCACTTTCAATAAACTGTCTCTCGTTCGATTGCGTAAGTTAAGCAGCTTTGGATGTGGTTAACACTTAGTTGGGGGACCACTTTAGTAAAAGTAGACTCGCATATGGAATAATCGATTACGAATATATCCATATTTGTAACAGGGGCGTGCGTACCTCTATTGCTGAGACATTTATGGATTTTTGTTACTATTTTCGGGAACGTGCATACCTTCTTTGCAGACGTATTTTTCAATTTTTGCACCCGAAGAGTGAGGAGTGAAGAGGAAAGAGATAAAGAACGCCATAGTTAGACTCATTTTTCTAAAAACCAAGAAATACCAAGGAAATCTCGCCATTTATTGTGTCTTTCGTTTGAAGCTTTAGTCTGTTTGACAATTGACTCAAAATATTCGACACGGAAAATTCAAGAAGAGTAGTTATTCCTGTAAAGGTTAGCCACAAATGAATGGCACTTTCTAACGAACGAATAGCCTCAAGCAAAGTATGACGAAATAGATATACATAGCTTCACGCATAAAACAGCGGGAAAACGATGAAGAAATAATGACAATGATCGTACTGAATCCAACCAATCAACCGTAGTTCTTTTTGCTCTGTAACTAGCATCATTATATTCAGTCCATAGCTTTGATTCTTTGCATTGAATCAGTCGTTTCAGTCTCTGCAATTTCTACCTAGAAAGAAGTTAGCAGTATAAAAAACGTATTTGTAAAGTATGTTCTTGGATATTTTCAACAGGACAGGCATTCTTTCTTTTTTCGTTGGTAGTGCATCTGTACTAGAGCATGGTTCTGGGATACAAATAATGCGATGTTAGTTGTTCTTGTATCACCATAGAATAAGATACTGATCCGAACAAAAACAGGTCCCTCGATACTTTCTTGGGATAGTCGATTCGTTACTAGAATCCCTCTCCAAGAGCTTTAGGGAACAAATATTAAATCACAGACCCAAAAGAGGTGAGTCTCTCTTTCAAAGCTTCACTTCGAAGCTTTAAAGCTTCCTACCCCGACGAGCTTTCCAGCTATAAAAGAAACCACTTCACCAGACCAAATTCAGCTTTTCACCAGACTCGTTCCGGAGAGGTCACTTTCTCCGGTCCAATACCTTGTACGATCCGATTTTCTTCAATTTTGAATTTATATTCGGTAATCTAGGTTGACATTTATGATAAAATCGAGAATTATCCTCACTGATGCTTACGAGCTGTTATCTATCTTCTGTATTAATAAAAGAAAGTCTGTCTCTGTGTGTTTGCTTGTGCGTACCGTTACGCTTTGGAGCTAATCTAGAAGAGATAGCAATCTGATTTTTCTGTATATGCATGGATACCCCAACAGGTGGCTAATAGCTTTCGTTTTTCGAATTTCGAAAAAATTTTAGTTATTTAATTAGTACGATTTTTCACCATTTTGATTTTGACTCCCTTCCTCCCTACCTCAAATTTTGCCCATATGCATAGTTCGCGTGACAATGTAATATGGCATTTTTGTAACAAAAACAAGATGGTGACTCCAAGATGGTGGCCGAATTTTTTAATTGTGTTTCCCGATCACCGACATGGGTATCAAATGAAAGGGTATTACGAGTAGAATGTAATTAGTTGTGTGGCATCACTCCAACTTCAAAATGTTGGCAAACACAAAATGGCGGCCAACACAAAATGGAGATTACGGTAAAGCCGCAAGTGCGTTTGCAAGTTTTTTTTTTTGCTAGAGGTTTACCCTGTATACCATACGACCTCTGCGATTTTTTGATCGTCTATCCAAAACCTATCCACAGCTGGCCGCTTTGTTACTTCAAGTAGTGCACCCTGTATAATAGACTAAAAATAGAAAATAAAAATATAGTATAAAAAAAAACTTAAAACTACGGTTTTATTTTAAAATGAAGTAAAAATTAAAAAAATAATTTTGAACGTAAAGTTTTTATATCTCCAGCCAGTATATGGGAACAACCTACCTTCCGAAATGTAAAAAAGCCTGGAGTGCCAACGAAAAGTTCCATAGGTAAAGAATAAGCATTAATTAGATTTTTTATTGGCACCAAATTGTGCATTTTTGCGCTGCACGGTAGGTGCCAAATTTGCAAAATTACTTGGCGCTTTTTTTGGGAAAAACAATTTGGGAGGAGGGCGTCTAATCTAAAACAATCGTATTTGATTTTAATAAAACATTATTTTTTGATTATGATAATGTTAAAAAAAACTCCTCCGAAATTTGATCAGTGAAAATTGCAATTCCATAATCATTTCTAAGGATCAATAAAGCGATTATCTAAGTTGCTTAATAATATGCATATAACATTTCGATTTGCATGTTTCGCGTTCAAATAAAACACGTTTTTGTTATGTTAACTACGCCTCAACCCAAAATATTTAATCACTTTTCCCCGATTCACACCTTTACACATTTAGCTTGTTCGAATTTATGACCAATAGTTCGTGGCATTTAGCACTTTGATGTCTGTTTGTAGTTTTTTTGTTTTTTATTATCTTTTATTGATTATTATTTTTAGTATTCCATTAAGAAAATTTTATATTAATTAATTTTAGGCTGAAAAGGATGTGATTTAGATAAAGGTATAAAAAAAAGTTTAAGAGTAAAATCAAATCAATTTAAATCGATTATGATATGTCTATCCGTCTATTGATTCGACAATGCAAAAATAATAATAATAACACAGACACTTTTCTAAGTCATAAAAAATGTATAAAATAAAACCTTTTTTGTGTAATATAAAGCCATGCAATTCCTATAAAAAAAATATATTACCCCAAAAAGTCCCCACCAAAGACATGTTAACAGCTCCCCCGGAAAAGCCCATTCCAGTGTTTAATGATACACACTAAAAATGTGAAACACCCGAACAATAAAGTGCCCCAGAATATTTCATTGATTGATCCAATTCATCACATCACGCTAGTTGAACCAGGTTGAAGCCGGCTGAATATTGTGAAAATGGTGAAAATGTCAAGCATACAGAAAGTTTGAGAGAGGGTATACGAGTATATATGTATATGTATAAATATCGGTCGGAAGGATTAGAAATGGTGGCTAAGGGGGTGAAAATGCTGGGTAGGGTGGCGGTATTGCCTGGGAAAAAATTCGTGCAGCCATAAAACCTTCAATCGTCCATTTCACGCCATATTTCAAACAGGGGGGCAGTAGGCAGGAGGGCTAAACCTGAATGCTCCTCACATTTCGATCAGTTTGAATTCCGAGGAGCCATTTCCGAACACCTCAATTCCTGGAAAACGAGTAAAGTGTATTGAACGAGTGAAAAAAACAAGAACAACAAAAAAATATCGCTTGATGGGAAGCATATCCAAAATTCAGAACATCCTCAAATATGTCGATTCCGATATAAAAATTTAAGACAGAGATAACGAGGTTTTGCGGGCCACCAGATGTGCCAAGGTGGTATGGCATTCGCCGGGCAAAATTTTTGGTATGGTACGACGCGCTATCACGAAATCATGGCAAATCACGCGAAATCGAAATCAATGATTTTCCCCAGGAAGCTGCATGTAGCCAGCCCCGTTTGGCACTCAGCCTCCCAACCGCCTCACGTCTATCCTCCCACACCCACGCAAACAAAAAACCAAAGTGGATTATCAATAGACTTGGGAGAAATAAAAAGATAATAATAAATAAAGCATGGAAGAAAAATAAGTTATAAAAGGAGCAAGTGCACACGAATATGAAGTAATATTCTCGTCCGAGCACGGATCCTATACCATCCATAGTTGGGCTCCTATATACGCGCTCCTGCTTCCACTATAGAACGCTCCATCGTAATCTGCCAGCCAAAAGGACCAATGTGACGACTTCAGGATATACCAAAACGCCTGGCTCACCTGGCCCGTGTGCTCAGCAGCAAGCCATCTCTCCGAGCCAGCTTCACCTGATTCTGACTCTTGCTCCTTTATCCTGCCCTTTAGGGCCAAGCAAAGTGCGGGGGTGCTATTGGTATATTTTTTGCTCCTTCTGTTTGCTTTTCTTGCCGTTTTTGTTTTTCATTAAAATGTCTGCGTAAATATTTTGGTGCTCTCCTGGTATATCCTTGGCAGGATGTGGCGAATTGACGTATTTACACACAGAAGGAACAAGAACAAAAAAATACATACGTACATACAAACATATAGACTATATACTATATAACAAAACGGAAGGTTGACTTTACTTTGCTCGAAGCTCCTAGATCCCGAGGCGCTTAATTAAAAACGTCCGTGGGAATCTCTCTGGTGGCCTCTGTTCGTTTTTTAAGCTTAATTCGTGACGCCAGTTTTGAAGGCAGTAATTACTGAGAAATTTGATGGTTCAATGGTATTGAAAATTTCGAACGTGTATTGATTATTCATGCTTTATGTTTGGCTTTAAGCTTGAGAAAATACTGTGTTTTTGCAAATTTCAGAGAAATTTTCACTGTGGGCGAAGGGAGAATTTGTTGTTGATGTTTCCTTACCTTATTGGATTTTCTTTTAGCCTCTACTGATTAGTACATAGAATTTTTGTTTGAATATAACTTAAAGACTAATAACTGTTTATTATTGATGACTTTTATTAATCCAAAATTGAATTAATGTTTTCTTTTTTACGTACTAAGAAATTAATTCAAATCCACTAAAAGCAAGTCAAGCGTTTACAATGCTGGAATGACTGTACGTTGAGCTTGAGCTTACACTGAAGTAGAAGTATGGGCGAGAAATCCATATGCAAAAAAAAAAGATTTCAAAATCATGGACAAACCGATTCAACTTCAAACTTGTTAAAAAATATCTCAGATCACTGTCCAGGGAAAAATGAAGTGCTACAATAGCCATTTTTGTACGATCACTCTTGAAAAAGCTTACAGCGCTCCCATTGCCATAGCAGTTCCATATACTTTTCAACGTTGCTTGTTATCAGAGTGAGCATTACTTTTAATGCTCCTTTAAGAGCTTTTTAGAAGCATTATAAAAAAGCTTTTCCATAACCAATTGTCATCGAGGCCCGTGGATATGTGAATAAGCTCTGGGAGATCGAAAAGCTTTATTTTTGTTAATCTTTTGGAATTGCGTTTTCAAATTCTAAGTGCGAATGTAATTTTACCAAAACGGTCCCCCAATTGAGTACTAATCACGTATAATGCTGCTTGTCCTCCATTCCGAACGAGAACCATGTATATTGTATATGCTAATGTCACCCTTTACGGTAATCGAGAAAATCGATCGTTGGTGAGTTTTAAATTTCCATAACCTATGGTAGGGGTCCTACTTTGTAAGGCACCAATTTTTTCCTATTTTCAGTTGTCATTGCTGAGTATCTGTTCTCAAAAAGGGTCGGCTTTAGGTACCATCTGAACTGATAGTATAAAGGGTGACACCTAAGCTTAGACTTTCAAATAAAAAAAAGCTGTGGGGAGGGGGGTTGGGAAGTAAAGAACGAAGCAGTTAAGGAAGTCCGGGAGCACACGGTCTTTTTTTCTATTCTGATGCAGAAGGGTTCAAATATTCTCTACATCTAATCTGTTGAGATGCAGGTCATTGCACTCATACTCAAGCCATGCTGTTCTACTTACACCCTTTATTGAAGGCAAGGGAAAAAATTGTGAACGAGGAGATAAGAAGAATTGCGTCATCTTCTCTGCTAATCTAAGCACACTTGCCTGGCGACTACTACGGAAAAGATCCCTAGCAATCTTGCTTTTTAGCTGGAGAGCTCAGAACTATATAAAGAAATTCCGCAGAAATTGGAGTCGTTACTCCATATTTAAGGAGGCTGCAACAGATCCTCTCTGACATTATAGCAGGAACTATAAGAAGAGAGGTCTAACGAACACTTTTTGTGAGAAAATGACTATATGGTTAGAATTCTCAACGAAACGGTCTCCCAATTGGAGGACTGCCGATTGGATACTCTACTCAACCTCGTATCAATTCTGTAGAGAAATCCTCCATAAGCTCCGCGCTTCAGCTTAGACCGAACGGCAATTCGGGCAACAATCCTTTAAGGTTCCCTTGGAAAATTTAGGTTTGTACATAAAAAATGTGAACTCGGTCGAATATTAGTCAAAAACATTCTCTTCGCTTCTCGGTGTCAGGCTTCCAGTATTTTAGTGTAGTGTAGTTTAGTGACTTCAGTCACAACATTTACTTTCACTTTCCGATCCAAATCGGTGGAAACAATTCTCTTTAACCAGTAAGACCACCAAGGTGGTGCTAACCTGCATCAAAAGTTATTTATTTCTGAGCCCAACGCAGATTCAATGAATACAAACATCTATCGAAACAAATAAAATAAAGCTTTCATCACAAATGAAATAAAACAATCAGCACAAAAACGAGAAAAGTTTTCAACACAAAACTAAAAAAAGGCTTTCACAAAAAATTGAAAAAAAGCTTTCAGCACAAAACTGAAAAAAGCTTTCAGCACAACTCTGAAAAAAGCTTTCAACGCAAAACTGAAAAAAGCTTTTAACGCAAAACTGAAAAAATGCTTTCAGCACAAAACTGGAAAAAGCTTTCAGCACAAAACTGAAAAAAGCGTTCAGCGCAAAACTGAAAAAGCTTTCAGCACAAAACTGAAAAAAGCTTTCAGCACAAATTGATAGTAGCTTTTGCCTTGAAAAGGAGTGTACCTCTCACATTTTTTGTCAATGTTCCTTTGATTTGCTAGATCTTTGCTCGAACATGGAAGTGTCTAGGCAAGTCAAATTCAATAGGGCCAGATAGGGACTCAGTACTTCAATATACCGTGTTGTAGGAAACATTTTAGTTACCGAACTATACCTGTATTTATTCATCATATAAAGTCATGGTTAAAAATAATGATCCAAAACGAATACATATTAAATTTTTTGGAAGCTCTTGCTTGTTGCTTCTGTGATTCAGCTTTAGATGAAGATTGATTTATTTGCTGCCATCGAATTATTTGTCAAGTTTAGAAGTATATAGTTCAATAACATTGTATTTTTTCTTTACGTATTTTGAGAAGATTTGTACTTAAGTGCCTTAATGAAATATACCCTATATTAATTCAAAGTAGGTAACGGCCCATGTAACTAAATCTTTTTTTTTTTTTTATGTGACACACTAGAGACTTAGGGAAGGCCCCTTTGTACTGTCGACCATGTATTTTTTTTTTTTTTTTTTGAAATGTCGAACAGCAGCTCTAGTCGGAAGATAGAGAGAGAAGTGAAGGAAAGAACTGTCACAACCTAGCTGCGGTATTTTTATTTCACCTACTCCCAACCATTTCGCGACTCTGACATCGGGGCATCGAGAACAACTCGCTGGAGTGTTATGAGTTGAATCTCATCAACCAATCGATGACATGCGCTTGGTGGAGCGGGGAAGAGAACTAGTGAAGGCTATGACAGGAGGAATCAGGAATGCAAAGAGGGAAGAAGAAAGAAGGAAAGTTATGTAGGTGGAAAATTGGGAAAGGCTAGGACCGTGGCACCGCCGGGAATCGAACCCGGGACCTCTGGGGATTGTAGTCAGGCGCCTTACCCCTAGGCTACCGAGGCCCTTAATTTTGAGTTGAATACATGGTGTTAACCAGTGAAAAGCCTGGAGTTTAATGACATTCCGTATTGAGCGGTAAACTCTATTGATTGATTTGTAAAGAAATGAGTCTACAAATAAATTCTGTTAAACATTTTTAGGAGGTATGAGGTTTGAACGCCAAAGCCTCAAGTGTTGGTCGCTAAAGACATAATAACGAAAATAACAAGCAAACCAATTTTCTATATTACCCAAATAAATATCATTAACGAAAATTCCATTATCAATACAAATACAATTTAAATTTAATCTTAATTATCAACAATTTTTCATTTTATTTACACAAAAACTTGATCTTAAGAAACGTATTTTCTTTTGTTGTTGTGTTGGTTTCACTTTCTTGGCGGGCGGGCGGGCGGTAAAGATTGCAAACAAGGTAAAAGCCTGTTAAAATTCCTCAAAGCACTCCACGCGGGGATTTCTTGTTTGGGGAAATTTAATTTCGCCCCTCCATACCGACACACCGACATCGAGATCCAGTTGTTACTAATCGGCCGAGGGATTTAAGCAAACAGCTATGGCCGAGTGCCTAGCATCCTTGGGCAAACACGAATCAGGCATGCACAATACATAGTCATTAATTGAATACCAAACCAACATTTTAATAGGAGTTTTAATTTGAATTGAATTGAAAGCGGGCGATGTTTAATTTAGAGATCAATTTCTCTCCTCAATCAGGAGCTAGTTGCCTCCCGGGAAGGACGAGAGGACGACGCGGCGCAATATACCTACTAAAGTGTTAGACAAATTTAATTTCCAACTGTGAATTGTGGAAAAAGGCTCATTCGACATGGATAGGAGCAGGATTTTCTCCCTTTTTGGCCAGATGATTTTGTGAAAAGTCCTTCGGAATCTCGGTTGTAAGGAGTTGGTCGGGGGTGGAGCTCGAGGGATGAAATGGAAATGCGAGAATGGTCTCCTGGTTTGAATTTTTCATTTGTTAAAAGTTCCGAGAAATCATCCACCAAAAACACTGTTATTTAACACAGACAGGCAATCGCTTCGGCTATATCGATTGGGTACACATTTAACAAGTGTAAAAGGAAAAGGATTGGGGATGAGTAAGCACAAAAACCGTAAATTCAATAAGTATTCACCATTAAATTATCCTGTGCAAACATTCTACTAATTTACCAGCTGAATAAATTTTCATTAAGAGGCTCGATAGCGATAGGAGGTGGAGGTCCTTCAGGAGAAATTGAAGGAAGCAATTGTGGTATCCTGAATTTGGCGGGATGCGGGGCTTTATGTGTGTTGTTGTCGTGCACATCAGCATCGACTTGCTTCCACAGATGGATTTTCTAAAGAAGGGAGAAGTCGACATGATGTTTTTGATCCAAAATCTTAGGGTAGTATGGTGGATGGTATACTCACATCCTTTCTATATATATATATATGTGCCTGTCCCAAATTTAGCTGCACGGAGCTTGATTTAAAATCACATTCGTCCCATGTTGCGGCTGCACTATATAAATACCCTGTGCAGACCTCAGTATA
This sequence comes from Thereva unica, assembly GCA_949987705.1. Classification (NCBI taxonomy): domain Eukaryota; kingdom Metazoa; phylum Arthropoda; class Insecta; order Diptera; family Therevidae; genus Thereva; species Thereva unica. Next base: position 88,318,569 of record OX465285.1, read on the forward strand.
CCCAAGCCAAGCCACCCAGAAAGCTCTCACAATGAGCTCCAGATTATTTTTGGGTAAATCACAGACTTTATATCCTTGCAGTAATCTCATTTAATACAATCAACCCCCAGCTGACATTATATTATGCAAAAAGGGAGAACTACTTAACTACTCCATCGATATAAATTCATGTCCCTCTATTCTCCTTATATTTAATCAACTGAAAGATTTTGCTGGAAAAAGAAAACAAAAGGACAAAATCATCATCGTAAGGATCGGAAAAACGGAAGAGCTGAAGAAAACTCCTTTGAAGGATCATCAGGCATTATTTTCGTTTATGTAACTTAGGATGATTGGAAGCTTGACTTTAGCACAAATACTATCAAAGATTGAAAAACAAAAACAACAACCAACAGAGTACAACACAAAAACAGCAAAAAAAAAGAATATATAGATAGCACAAAATTGTGGAACTATGGTAAATTGCCTGTTTCGGTCGATCGTCCTTCGTTCGGTGCGCTCTTATATCACCAAGGGACTTGTAAATGGACGGAATTAATTCCCGGGTAAATGTCAAACATCAAAAATAGACTGAAGGGATTTTTCAATGTACCAATTCTCGCCCTCTCCTTCGCCGCCATCCCTTAAAGGCAATCAGTTGTGAATACTTCTTGATGGCCTGGAGAGAAGATCAGTGGGGGGGGGGGGGGGGGGTTAGAGGGGCTTGTCGAACTGGGCAAAAGGAGTTGAATAGATGTTTTAGAGATTTTCAATGAACTTCTTCCTATATAAGGAAGGAATCTTTTAACATTTATTTATGTATGTAATTAGCAAGGATTTTGCTTGTTGTTTTTAGACTTAATTATAGCATCAACGATTACAACAATATAACATTATTTATAGTATTTTGTTTTGTTATACATTTATATTTCTTTTGCGTTGGTTATTTTGAAATATCGAGCTTAATTAATAAACACCAAAATTTCAATTGAGTCATTAAATTATTTATGGCAATTTAATCTTTGGACCATTGTTTTTGTGGTATCTATAAATTTCTTGGTTTGTGTAAAGTAAATAAATGTTAAGGATTCACAAGGAGTGATGGTCGTTTATCTATAACTAGGGATTATGACTGTCAAAAATTACAACAGAGCTTTATTTCATGTAATTTTTCATTGATAATGTTCTCCACAATTATATGATGGAAATTTTAATGCTAAAATACATCCTTTTTTCTTCATACATATAGATACATTTTTAGATACTTCCATTGATTGTTGTCTGTCATAAACAAATATAAATAACCCAGGGAATATTCAAACATTTACTCTAGAGAGGATAAACTTTTGCCAAGGTATTTATTTTTGAGATTTATTGATAGCAAATGTCAATGTTTTATCTGTCATTAACTGGCATTAGATTGGTTTGATGGAGTTGAGATGATTACTGATAGTATGTATAAACAAAAGTTTAGGGTTAACGGACGCTGAATAAATAATTTGTTTGTAGCTGTTCAACAGAAAATCGATTTTTTTTTCTATTTTCAGTATATGTAGTATACGCAAAAGGCTTCTTATAATCATCTTCCAAAGCTTTGGAAATCGAAAAAGCTCTAAAGCTATAAAAAGCTTTGAAGCTTATAAACGAAATTTCATTTGGTTTGAGCATGAAATATTTGCTTGCTGATTATAAGCTTGGAAAGCTTTGGAAATCGAAAAAGCTCTAAAAAGCTTTAAAGCTTACGAACGTAATTTCAATTGGTTTGAGCATGAGATAATTGTTTATTCAATTCAAATGCTTTGTAATCGCATCAAGCTCAAAGTCAAATCTGCTTAATGTAAATTCAATGCTCGCAAGCTTAATCTTGACTTAGATTCGAAACGACTTTGTTTTGCCCTTGTTCATTTGTTATTCATTCTTCCTTATCTCAGCTTTTTGATGCTGATGTTTAGCTCCTCATCTCATTATTCATCTTCTGTGAGCAACGTTTATACCCTTTTTGATATCGCCACTGTCAGCTTGCAATAATACAAGCAATATTTCGCCAGCAGAACATGGTTAGCTTGGTATGTTTGGTTATATATCAAGAGCGCAAACGTTATCAAAGATTCCCCAATCAAAGTATCCCCTACAAAAAAGCTTTCATCCTAGCGAAGGCATGAACTTTATTCATAAAAGCTTATGAATTCCCAAAGGTGGCGGTATTTAAAGGGCGCACGGTAAGCGAAAATATAAGGAAGGGGCACAGAAACGTCATTGCGTATCTACTACCGACATACATATGTAAAGACGCCAGAGAAAATATATTAACAAACCCAGAAAATATTAAATCAAGATGAGGAAGAAACTTCCAGGACTTCAAGGATATCTTATCGGGAGTAGAAATACCCGAGAACTAACTGATTATTGAATTATTACGATGGTTTCAAGTACAATCTGCCCTGATGAAATAGAGAGGGTAAGATCTATTAGAACATCTGCACAAATATTATGGCGAGATTTGGAAAGGAGATACTGTACCAGACGAGTGAAAGTAATCTGTCATATCGCCAAAAGAAAACAAATCATCTCACTACGCTATATTTCCAACAAGGTTCTTACATATACCCCCTAAAGGATGGATCAGAATCATTCGCATAAAGGATCCTCAAAAAAGGCTTCAAATGATAGCTTTACAACCGACCAGGAGCTTGCTCTAAGACAAGTATTTTAAAAATAAGTTGCCAGAAGAAGGTAAGTGGGCCTAGACAAACGTGGAACTGCAGTCTTTCTGCAGAAATAATCATTGGAAGTTTGTAGCTGAATTCTGCTGAATGACTGCAGTTCTGCAAACACCGGCAAAACTCACAAGATTAATGAAAAGTGCAGTAGAAGGAACGACCACTCAGGGGAAAATATACAACTCACTAACCGATAAATTTGAAGTCACCCAGCGATTACAACAAAGAGAACAGCTTAGCTCTCATGCTATTAAACTCGAAACTAAAATGGGTTGGCATTGTCATTAAAAAATCAATTCAACTATTAGAATAGGGAAGTGGGCTTCGTTGGATGATCACTGCAAGCAGTGCAACAATCATACTAAGAGCTGAAAAGATCGAGTTAGGACTTCAAATAAATAAGGACAAAACCAACGGTATGATACAGTCTCGAATAAGACATCAAGAAATCCTTCAAGGAATGGTGAGCAGTGAGTGGTAACCGCTTTGACCACAGCTTTCTCATATATAAATGTTAGTGGATACATTGCCATTAAGAAACCTTAAGGTCTCAGCTCTCTTACCCAACTTCATTTTACAGTCTTCCAAAACTAGACTAGAACTAGAGATTAGAAACTGCAGATTCCTCGTTGGTGCGGCATCGTTTGAGTTCAGCAAACTACTTCTCTACAATTTGTCTTGATGGAGTCCGAAGAGCACCTGTCAAGCCACTGCCTTGCTTCAGCGGCATTCTTTTTCATTAAAAAGCAACTCTTTATCAACCCACGAAATTCACAGTTTTCCATTGCCACTAAAGCCACAGTGCCTTGTAAACTAATGGCCGCAATGTTAGGAAATTTTGCTTATTTTAATAGAAGGACGCAGTAACAGCAGACGCAGGTATGATCCTAGGAAACTGTAACTGAAAACAAGCCGCTTGAAATCGTACAAACTGATATAAATCTTTATAGGGGGCCGGGGTTCGACATGGGCTGTAGTGCCATAGGAAGCAAAGATATTCAACAAAATCATCAATTGAGCTGAGAAATAGTTGAACTCTGTGGTCCTTTTCAGCTATGTACATATATGTTTCTTCTATGTTAAAATCTATGCGATGCGATAGCGGAAGACCCAGCCTCCGCTGAAAGGATGGCGTGGACCATGACGCCCAGAGATAAGGGATGTCAAACTCGATGATATCGGCACAGAATCAGGATTCTCTTATCTTGAGTCCTCCGAGATGTACATACAGGTGTGGCAGCATAGAGGTACCCGCGGAAGGAATTAACATGTTATTAAATTATTTGTTATCAAGAATTTTATTAGGTGATTACGCGCCAACACACCTGTAATTAGGTAATTATTTGTCAATAGCAGTCATTCAAATTAATTTATTGATCAAGGACATTGTTCAATTGTTAAAAAAAAAAATTGGTTACCAGGCGCAACCGTCCCAATACCCACTTTGGCTTCTTTTAAACTAATCTTGATTCAATTGAGGGAGTTCTGCAGTTCTGGATATGAATAAGTGATATTCTGAGAGTAATATGTTTGGACTGTAGGTTGAATGCATTAAAACTTTCCAAGCAAACTCTCCAGATTTTTTACAGGGAATCAAAGAAGTTTTGGGTCGTGGGTTGTCATGATGAAAATTCCAAAAAATTTCAAAATGTTTTCGCCAAAGATTTCTCTGTAATTATATTTAATCTTCCTTTTAAAGGTAAAATTCGTTATTCAACTTAAAATAAATATAATCCGTTCTCCATTTTTTATCATCAGCTCCCTTCTTGTCTTCTTGCTAATGATGTACTATTTATAAGCATTAATGCAGAATTAAAAGGTATTTCTCTTAAAAGCTACATTAAAACGTTTACAATAAAAACTTTTAGTATTGCACAAGAAATAATAAGAATTACCTCTATATTTTCCTTATAGTTAAGTCGTTACTAAACCGCTTGCCACAAAATAGCTAGAATAATTCTTACAACTACGTCTCCATTTATCGTTAAAATACTGAAATAATCGACCTAGAAGCAGCCTGAACTTAGCATTTACTCCGACGGGGAAGGTAGAATGAAAAGGATGCAAACAAAAAAAAATATACACCGGATATTTCACAGTTTATCCCTAGCATACCGAGTTTCCCGTAAGTGCTTCAAACGAATTTTAAGGCACTGAAAAGCCACTACAAATTATCCACATTGCATAGCTCTGCTGCAGTACAATTAAGAACAAAAACCTTTTACTTGTTATACAAAACAAACTCACTCCACAAAGTATCTCTCTCTCCTATCCCTCTACCTTATGTAAACACATGCCTGTCTTTCGGTTAAATGAAACAAGGAGCAAGGTAGCATGACAAGAATGATAGAACTACCAAAGCCCTCATATTTACTTCCGTCGTAACAAGTACACAAAACCGAGCGAACTTTCTGCTTCGGGTACCATTAAACCTTCCCCATAGCATTCTCTAGCTGCTCACATATACTACATTCCGTAAATGATTCCGTCATACATTCCAAAGATGGGTCGGATTTTACCCCTTCTTTCTAGCCTCCATGGGTTTTGGTGCTATACACTATACACTATATACGATCGTGGGCTAGAAAAATTCCAGTACCTTAACAATTTTGCACAAGCGACATGAAACATAGGTATTTAAGGTGCTCATGTGAATCCATGGTGACCCCTTTAAAACACCGGTTGTCAACTGGGTGACCATGTGTGACCCGCTACTAGCGGACAGAGACGACAGAACGAATCTAGTCATACAAGTTTCTAATAAAGAGAAGTCCCTGATTCTAGTATTTGCTCATTCTGTGTCTGATTACTTTTTGCTGACGACCATCCGCAGTCCGTACTCTTATGACATTCCATCCTTTGCGCTAGCTGTGTGTGGTGATATATTCTGTCCAGGACAACATTTATCATTTATGCAAAATTAGCCCCCCACTTCAGTCCCCCTTGAATGCTGTCCACTTTTTCCACATACTACCTCTTCAGAAGCCACTGGTCGACCGTGGGATATGGAAATTTCCTTCTTCGGACTAAGATGTACACTTTCCTAACCGACACAAGGACTCTCCTCCTCCTTCTCCGTATACAAGTGTAGATAAATTGAAAGCGGCGATGTATTTTTATCTCCGCTATATAGAGATCCGTACTCCGGGCATCCCTGGGTATCCCGAAATGGAACATTCGATATTTGCTCAGTTTCAGGCTAACACCGGTGAGAATCTCCACCGTGACCAACCTAATATAAATAGAAAATGTTGACACAGGCCAGTTTCTGTATGACGTAAACCGTTCCAACTTCGGTTGACTACAGGAGTGAATTTTTAGACACTGTGCAAATATGAGAAAAATTAGTCTGACAGGAAGACACTCAGGAAACAGGTACTGATGATTGTGTGCTTTTCTCTCCATATCAGATAAAAATAAAATTAGAACTGAAAGTTTCTCTTTGAAGAATTCGAGATGCTTTAACATCAACTTTAGTTTGAGGGTTGTTGCTTTCTATTTTTTTTTTTCTTTCATTTTTTTGAACAAGGTAGGGAACTTTAAGGTGGAAATTTAAACTCCAAAAAAGGTATGTTTACTTGGTTGTTTTTAGATGAAAGACGGAGTTTATATACGTAAGGAGATTGTACTGTCACTTGAAAAAGAAATATTGATCTACCTTTATTTGTGTGGAGATCTATAAATCCTGTACAGGGCCCTTGATATCTCAGACAACAACACTAACTAATTAATTAACTCTGGGAAATGGTCTTACTTTTATTCTATACTAGCATAAAACCCGCGTGCCTTGCAACGCCTTTAAATAAAAACTGTTTATTATGTGCAATGTTTTCCTTAAAAAAAAAAAAAAAACAAAAAAGTCAGCTCATTATCCCTAAAAGGGTTTATTATAGTGCATATTTTTAATAAATATGGTAAACAAATTGCTGCGTATATCACCTCTGCTCAACAAATCTGCAAAATTTGAAGCAGAGATTGGCATGTTTATGTCCCCCATTTCACTGCGTTAGGGAATGAATTTCGAAAAATTGCTTCTTAGTGAATGTCCACGTCATTACAGAGGTGCACTGTCAAAATTAAAGCCCTTCAGCTCCAGCGGTTTGGGTTAACCCCATTTAACCCACTTAGGGGATGAATTTCGAAAAATCGCTTCTTAGTGGATGTCCACGTCATTAAAGGGACGCACTGTCAAAATTTCAGCCCTATAGCTCCAGCGGTTTGAGTAAACCCTATTTCACCCCCTTAGGGGATTAATTTCGAAAAATCGCTCCTAAGTGGATGTCCACGTCATTATAGGGATGCACGGTCAAAATTAAAGCCCTTCAGCTTCAGCGGTGTGGGTTAACCCCATTTCACCCACTTAGAAGATGAATTTCGAAAAATCGCTTCTTAGTGGATGTCCACGTCATTAAAGGGACGCACTGTCAAAATTTCAGCCCTATAGCTCCAGCGGTTTGGGTAAACCCTATTTCACCCCCTTAGGGGATGAATTTCGAAAAATCGCTCTATAGTGGATGTCCACGCCATTATAGGGATGCACTGTCAAAATTTCAGCCCTATATCTATAGCGGTTTGGAAAAACCCCATTTCACCCCCTTAGGGGATGAATTTCGTAAAATCGCTTTATAGTGGATGTCCACGCCATTATAGGGATGCACTGTCAAAATTTCAGCCCTATAAATTTAGCGGTTTGGAAAAACCCCATTTCACCCCCTTAGGGGATGAATTCCGAAAAATCGCTTCTTAGTGAATGTCCACATCACTATAGGGATGCACTGTCAAAATTTCAGCCCTATAGCTCCAGCGGTTTGGGTAAACCCCATTTCACTCCCTTAGGGGATGAGTTTTGAAAAATCGCTTTAATAGTGAAAGACCACGCCATTATAGGGATGCACTGTCAAAATTACAGCCCTATAGCTTTAGCGGTTTGGGTGAACCCTATTTCACCCCCTTAGGGCATGAATTTCGAAAAATCGCTGTATAGTGGATGTCCACGCCATTATAGGAATGCACTGTCAAAATTTCAGCCCTATATCTATAGCGGTTTGGAAAAACCCCATTTCACCCCCTTAGGGGATGAATTTCGAAAAATCTTTATAGTGGATGTCCACGCCATTATAGGGATGCACTGTCAAAATTTCAGCCCTATATCTATAGCGGTTTGGAAAAACCCCATTTCCCCCCCTTAGGGGATGAATTTCGAAAAATCGCTTTATAGTGGATGTCCACGCCATTATAGGGATGCACTGTCAAAATTTCAGCCCTATAGCTATAGCGGTTTGGAAAAACCCTATTTCACCCCCTTAGGGGATGAATTTCGAAAAATCGCTTCTTAGTGGATGTCCACATCATTATAGGGATGCACTGTCAAAATTTCAGCCCTATAGCTCCAGCGGTTTGGGTTAACCCCATTTCACTCCCTTAGGGGATGAGTTTTGAAAAATCGCTTTAATAGTGGAAGACCACGCCATTATAGGGATGCACTGTCAAAATTACAGCCCTATACCTTTAGCGGTTTGGGTAAACCCTATTTCACCCCCTTAGGGGATGAATTTCGAAAAATCGCTCTATAGTGGATGTCCACGCCATTATAGGGATGCACTGTCAAAATTTCAGCCCTATATCTATAGCGGTTTGGAAAAACCCCATTTCACCCCCTTAGGGGATGAATTTCGAAAAATCGCTTTATAGTGGATGTCCACGCCATTATAGGGATGCACTGTCAAAATTTCAGCCCTATATCTATAGCGGTTTGGAAAAACCCCATTTCACCCCCTTAGGGGATGAATTTCGAAAAATCGCTTTATAGTGGATGTCCACGCCATTATAGGGATGCACTGTCAAAATTTCAGCCCTATAGCTATAGCGGTTTGGAAAAACCCCATTTCACCCCCTTAGGGGATGAATTTCGAAAAATCGCTTTATAGTGGATGTCCACGCCATTATAGGGATGCACTGTCAAAATTTCAGCCCTATAGCTCCAGCGGTTTGGGTAAACCCCATTTCACTCCCTTTTGGGATGAATTTCGATAAATCTTTTTAATAGTGGCTGACCACGCCATTATAGGGATGCACTGTCAAAATTACAGCCTTTATAGCTCCAGCGGTTTGGAAAAAACCCATTTCATCCCCTTAGGGGATGAATTTCGAAAAATCGCTTTTTAGTGGATGTCCACGTCATTAAAGGGATGCACTGTCAAAATTTCAGCCCTATAGCTCCAGCGGTTTTGAGTTGACCCTATTTCACCCCCTTAGGGGATGAATTTCGAAAAATCGCTAGGGATGCACTGTCAAAAATTTCAGCCCTTTAGCTGTAGCGGTTTAGGTTGTGCGTTGTCTTTCAGTCAGTTACTTTTTATACAATAGAAAAAAAGTAAAGAAAATAAATCCCCTTACAACTTATTGAACCCCATTTCACCCCCTTCAACCCTTTTTTCTCCAAAAAAAATAGCCTATGTCCGTCTCCAAGGTCTAAACTATGTCTGTTGCAAATTTCATCAAAATCGGTCCAGCGGTTTAGGCGTGAAAGCGTAACATACAGACAGACAGACAGACAGACAGACAGACAGACAGACAGAGTTACTTTCTCATTTATAATATTAGTAAGGATATGAGTAGAAATGGTGTATGGTTCTCTTTATCATCAAAGTTTAAATTGGAGTGTAGGTATCTATGAAGTAAAAGGACCGAGATCGAGCATGTAATTTGCTTTGATGGTAGTATATGGTAATATTTAATTTTTATGGTAGTATATGGTGGTGTACAAAGGAACCTTCTGCCGAGCTTTAGGTATTCACATAGAAAAATGTTGGTGTTGTTGTATGGAAGACTCAATCTGTGTTCTGTTCTGTGATGATCGAAACGATTCTAACGTTATCAAGAGGTCGATTGAGTCTTACCTAATGCAGTCAAGCTTAATCAATCTAGTCTTAATTTAAACACCTTCGCCCTTTGCCATTTTATCTGCCTTCTCGTTGCCCTTGATAATACTATGACCTGGTATCCATTGATGATTAAGCATGTTCCTCATGATTTTTCACACTAAGTGGAGCCCAAATATCACTTGATGCTGACTTAGTTTTATTGATCAGCACAAGCAAGAGCAAGACTAGACTAACTTGGTCTACTTCAGATATTGTTGACCTAGATCTTTGTATTGCTAAATATGCAAATCTAATACAATACAAGAAAAAACTGCAGACCAAGACAATTTTTGCTCATCACTAACAGAAGGGCTGTGGACCCGCCTGGACCAACGTCTCAGACCACTTCTCTATTAATTGTCTCCAGAGAGACTGGTATCAGCTCTTGAGGATCGCCGTGACTTGTTTGGTACCGACATAAGTAAGAGCGGGTTTCAAGTTTGTGTTTTCATCATTTTTACATCATTTATGATGTTAGACCACATGTCTTACCCAAAAGTCTTTTACAGGCCATATATAATAAGCCCTAATGGCTTTACTGATGGTTTAGTCCAGGTCAGTCTCTTATCCAGCATCACTCCCAGATATTTGCCTGAGTCTGAGTACTCAATTGTCGTACACTGGACCCAAAAGACTCCGAAGCATTACGCCCACCCAAGGCACACTTGCCTCAAAGCCCCAAAAGATCCAACCCAAAACTCCCTCTGCATTAAAGCCCAACCAACCCACAATAAGCCACTACAGCGAAGTTCAACTATTTTGACATAAGTGGCGCTCACACCCCAAGCTCATCATAAAAAAGCACACCACATAGGTTCATATCTAAAATAAAGCTAACACCCACGTCCACAACCGATGATAACACTAATATCTTAATAGCTATACTACTAAAAACAAAAACAAAAACGGAGAAAACTGAGAAAATTTAGAAAACTGAGAGAACTGGAAAAATTGGAAAAACTAGGAAAACTGGAAGATAACTGGGAGAGAACAGGAAAGAACTGTAAAAGAACTGGAAATGAAATGGGAAAGAACTAGGAACTGGAAGAAAATTTGAATAGAACTGGAAGAGAACTGTAAAAGAACTGGAAGAGAACTGAAAAAGAACTGGGAACTGGATAAGAACTGGAAGAGAAATGGAGTAGAACTGGTAGAGAACTAGAGCAGAATTGGATGAGAGCTAGGGGAGAGCTGGGAATGAAACTGGAAAGAAACTGTGAAGGAAATTGGGAATGAAACTGGAAGTGGGAAGAAAACTGGTCAGAAAACTGGGAAGAAAACTGGGATATACGTAAAATTTGGGAAATATGGGAAAATCGGAAATACGGGAATCACGGCGAGCATGAAAGCACCGGAAACACGAGAGATACTAAAAACTGGAAATCCTAAAATAGTGGCCAATTTCCCATATAATCAGAGCCGTTGGATCGGTCGTCCTTTTAGTGCGTGTCCGGAAAAGATATTAAACTAATAAATAATAGTAAAAGTAGCTCCCAAGAAATAAAAAGCAAGGAAATAAAAAATAGTGTTAGGTAAATCAAGTTTTGGGAACCTGATAAATTTCGCAACGGCTGCTTGAATTTCATTCGGTCGTATTGTCAAAATTAACATCTTGTTTACTTTGAGCATGCTTAATCTACTCATAAGGTTCCTCCTTTATAGGCTTTATATGTTGTGTTTCATGCAAAGTTTAGCCTGGGTTAACCAGAATAAGCGCCCATGTACTGAGTTTCCTTGCAGAGTTAACCGTGAGTTTACTCAAAATAAGCACCAATGGTAACGCGGATTGGATAAACTGCGGTATCGAGTTAACGTGAAGAAAAACGCTTATTGTATACTCAACGATTACTCTACCGTGGCGCATGGAAATATAGTAATTGTAACGGAGGTTGAGAAAAGTTTCGTTCAATTCAAGTAAACATGGACGAAACCGGTTGGGCTAAGCCGTTATATATTTTATTCCACCTACTCTCAACCATAACTATTGCGACTCTGACATCGGGCATCGAGAAACAACTATCCAGAGTGTTATGCCTCCTGAAACGAAACGAATCTCATCAACCGGTTGGTGGAGCGGGAAGAGCTAGAGAAACCTATGACAGGAAGAATCACGAAAGTTAAGAGGGAATAAAAAAGTAGGAAAGTTATGTAGGTGGGGAAAGTGGGAAAGGCGAAGGGCCGTGGTGCTGTCGGGACTCGGACCCGGGACCTCTGGGATGGTATCCAGGCGCCTTACTCCCAAGCCTACCGAGTCCCCACCTTGTATGTACCTAGTATGTATTATAGATTGTAAAGCTTTTTTCCACGAATTCGACTTAAAACGAATTTGATTGAATAAAGTCTTTAAAGTATTTTACCGTCGTGATACTAAACCCAGAAACTAACTCGATTAACTTACACCAAATAAATTTTAAAGAAAAAAATTTCATATTTCCGTAAATAAATTTTTACTGAATTCCCGGTTTCATATTTCTAGCAATTTATCCCATATAGATTTGGTTGTAGGGGCAATGGTAAATTTGAGCAATGGTTTCCATAAATTGAAAGCCATCCAAAATTTATAATCCCCTCTCCGTTCCCAATTTCGATTCTTTTTCTCTTTTTACTGCAAATTTCCCAAAAGTAAATTGAATTTTCTCGATGCTATATCTCTCCACTCCTTTTTATTTTAAATAAATCGAGCATGGTGGATAAAAAAAAGGACATGCGAGGGAAAAAGTTGAGTTTTCCAATAATTTTCAATTCTGTTTAAATCCCTTCTATATTCTCCGGAGTTTCTAATTTTCACAATTCCGCAGTATTTCAGTTTTATTGATAGCACTTTCCACTTTATCGTTTCAAAATTGATGATTCCGGCTATATTTCTGGCATATTGTACAACTTTCTCGGAACGGAACTTAAAAAGCTTAGCCAGGGGCAGAGGCCGGTGGTTGCCTAGAAAGAACCAGCCAAATAGGTACTGGGCGAGGGGGTGGGAAAAAAATCTTTTTTTATATATATACTATATATATATCAACCTCCCAGCAAAAACAACAACAATGGTCGAAAAAAAAGTTTTCCAGGCTCTGGGGTGGGGGAGAAAAAAATCGCCAAAGTTGTAAAAGTTGGAAGAAAGTTTTTTTTTTCCTCTTTGAAATGTAGCATATGGCAAAAGTTTTGAGAAAAATATGCAAGTAGTTGGTGGAAAACTACAATTACACAGTACCGTTCAATAATTTTCACATTTTCCTTTAACAGTTTGCTATTTGTGGAATCCTAAAGGATACAAATTGCCCAGAAATTTAGTTAAGTTTCGTGAAATGAATTTTGTATGACTTTTCTGCCTGCTTGTGTTGTATCCTCAAATTTTGTGTGTGTATGTACAATTTTTTTTTTGTTTTGTTATTTTCAAAATTGGATAGAAAGAAAGGATCAAGAATGCCCTTCAGAGCTGGACGAGAGGTGGTGACCCATGTGGAATGAGAGTGAATGCCTGGTTGGGGGAGATAGATTTTGTTAGAAACATAATCAGATCTGTTTTCATTTATTTTTTCTGGAATAAATTACCGAGTGCCCTTAAAACATTTATTTTTCAAACCTTTTCTGCTTGAAGGCAGATGGAATTTAAATTTTATTTAAGGAATTTTGTATAAAACAAAACAAAATTATCAAGAAATTGAATTTTTATATTTTTGAAAATATTTTAGGAATTTCAAATTAATTTAATCGTTATTCAATACTTTTTAGAGCTAATACTAAGTCATTATATTATTTTTAGAACCTGCTTTCAGTTAGTGTATGTATTGGCTCATACCATAAACCAGTGGTCCCCAAAGTTTATTATACTACGGTCTCCCTGTTACGAAAAAAAAGCCTTGGGCGCCCCCATAACATATGTAAATTTGCATACTAGATAGGGTGCGCCATCTAGACCTTCGGCATTTCAACACTGAATAACTCTATAATACTATAGGAAATGGTATCAAGACCATGTCGCAAAATTAAATTTCTGCAGTGACCGCAAAGATCCGGATCCCTACCAGAGAGGAATGGGAAGATTTTCAACCCAATCCAATCAGAGTCGGGTTTAGGAGCTTGAGTGCTTTCCTTCAATTATCTTGCAAAATAGCTTCTGCCCGACTTATTTCGCCAGCGCCTTCCAGGCAGAACTTCTGGCAATTTTCATGCCTGTCTAGCAATGCAGTCAAATCCAAGACCAGGGTAGTTCGGCCAAAAACCGACTCACTGAATGACCCATCCCCACATGGTATTGTGTGGAGGAGTCATGCTTAGCGAGCCAAGGAGCCACAAGAGGCTTGCGAGCCGCAGTTTGCTGACCACTGGCCTATAATGTGTACAATTTTTGGCGGTTTCTAACATACCTTGTGCTAGTCTGGATGACGCACGCTTGTCTAGATGTAGCATCTAAGATTCTCTCAAATTATACACAGGAAAAGGAAGACAATCACGTGCCAACCCCTACATTTGGCTTCGCCTCAAATACATTTCCTTTCTTTGGACTGGAGTTTCAAAAACAACCTTGCCCTTGAATGGTAATCAAACTGATCGGAAACGACCAGGGATGCTCCACGATCAACTCTTTAAGCCACTTTAGAACTGTAGCAGCTGCTCCACCGAAATAAAGATTATCCTGCCTCCACGGCAATCTTATACCTCCAGTCGAATCTAAAAAGTTCTAAGCACATTTACTCTTTTTTTGAAGTTTTAAGAGTTTCAGCTTACTTGTTACTATAAGGCTGGGATAATCCTTTGAAAAAACCCGGCCCAAGTTTTTCAATTGTGTGTCTATTCAGCGCCGCTGAATTACTATTTACCACTTCTGTATTATTCGTTAACACAGCTAGATTGTCATTTGCTGTTGAAGAGCTTTTAAGCAAATATGCAGCAAGTTGAAGTTCTTCATGTTCGTTTTGTATCGTGTTAGTTAAAAGTATTCTAGACTCAGATTTTTCAGGATCTCTCCTATTCCTTCGATGCTTAATTTATTTTTTTGTAATGGTTTATTATTTTGGTGCATGGTTAAAAATTTCAATAGAATAGTTGATGTCAAATAGTTTGGGGCACACATTAATCCTGGAGAAGATTTTGCCTATTGAGTATATGAAATACTTGGTGGCAGCGGTGGGATAGTAGTGATTCTTTACTCTTTTATATTCTTTACAACCTTACAAATGGAATTGTTAATATCAAGCAGTTTAAGACACAATTATAACATAAATCTTGGAGAAGATTTTGCATGTCAAATTCTTGGTGGCAGCGGTGGGATAGCAGTAATTTTCTACTCTCATATATTTTTTACTACTTGATATGTGTTTTTTCTGTAGGGGCGTCAATGTTACATAATAGAATATGGATTAAATTCTTAAGGTCACGATCCTATCGCCAATCGGATCTGACATCTATGACGTTATTTGCTATTGTTTTGGTATTCTCCAGAATTTCTTCTATAGTCATTTTTGCTTTGTTCTAAGATTCCTTTCGTTGTTCATCCTAGTAGTTTAAAGACGACAATGTGTACCGAATACCTGCTAAATCAATCTAATATTATCCAAGTTCTTTTTGCTCGAACTGATATACCAAGTGGCGAACTTGATATCGTGTGTTCTTGAATCATTAATGGAGTGACGTTGTTGAAGTCTTTCCCGCAAATTCTGATTGGATTGGAGCCTGCCCTTTAGGATTCTGTAAAATGAATTGTTTTTCAAGGAGAGCTTGTCACGTTCTCGCTCAAAAGCGCTGCTCCTAAAATATTTATATCGCCTACAGGTATAGGTTTAACTCGAGACCTTATGCTAAGTGGTGTTGCTAGTAATTATTGTATTAAACATTTTGCTTAATCCTCCCTCTTTGGACAAGGTTGACACCGGAAAAGAGGTAATTTAAACTTGGAAAAAACTGTCGATATTTATTTCCAAGAAAAATTTCCGATTTCTGCTTTAATAAGTACCTACCCTTTGCCGATTTTTTTTTTTATTAAAATTTGTTATATTTTCTCTCTCTAAAAAAAAAACTAAAATAGCCTTTCCCGGAACACTTACAGTTTTCACTTATCGCCCTTTTAACTTCAAAAAGGAAAAATTTGTTTAAATTTTTAATGGAACCATGAATACGTAAAATAGCAAAATCGATACGACATTAAATATAGCCTTTGTGTAACAACTTTGTAACAGCAAAGATTAAATGTAATTTTATATAGAAAATAATTATTATGTACTAAAAATATACATATAAATTAAGTATGCTTATTTTTAGCCCCGCCAGTAGCTATTTTGCTCTATGGTTTATTTTTGACTTATTAATATAAACTGCGACTTGTTATCCTGGTGAGTTCATTAAACGAAGGATGAGTTATTAATAACCATCATCATGTCGCCCCCTCATTCATGATAATGAAAAAAGGTTTTTGCGGGATCCTTACAGTTTCGGGTTGGTGACCTGCTGATTGATTTTTCGGGGGTTGTTGTCAATTACCTTCTTAAGTCAAATTTCTCTCCTTTTTTGGGTCTGTTTGTGTGTACATAGTCATCTTCTTATAAGAAGATCATGTGTCATGATAACCTGTCCTTAAGAGAATTCTATTTAAGGATATCCGGTATTAATATTATATTTCATATATATATATTTTTTTTGGGAGAATATAGTATTGAGCTTTTCATATATGTGGGGGCTGAGTTTAAAGAAGCTTTTGAAAGGACAATTGTGGAGTAGTGGTGTTTATATAAATAATATATTGAAAAGATATAGAAAAATTTGGAGTACGTATTTTCATTTAACAAATCAATCAAAGAAGGACATTGACATTTTTGAAGCGAGAGTTCTTGGAAAAAATGTTTTATTTGAAAGCAAAGTTATTCGTGGGCACCGGAATCTGCAGTGAAAGCCCCAGATTTAGGGGGCGATAAGCCAAGGCACCCTAGCAACAGTCTTTCAAGCAGAAGTGTACGCTAACTGGCATGCACTCATGGGAACTCAACACAACAAACGGATCCTTGTCTTCTCTGATAGCCATGCGTCAATTAAGGCGATAAGGTTCCGTAGGACCAAGTCGAAAATAGTTTGGGACTACCAACGTGCTCTTGGTGAGCTGCCCGTTCTCAATCAAGTTGCCATTATCTGGATCCCGGGTCAACGAGGCTTCAAAGGCACCGAAAGTGCGGATATTGCATTCATCGGTCTAGAGCCGGCTATTGGTGCACCCACCAGCTTCCTGCAAAGGGCCCTGACCGATCGGACTTTGATGAAACATACTGAAGGCTGGAGGTCCAAGCCTGGACTGATCAACTCTAAGCGGTTCCTTCCTGTTCCGTCCCTTAAGACGGCCAAGGAATGATTAAGTCGCCGTAGAAATGATGCCAGGAAACTTGTTGGCTTGATTACCAGACAGACACTGTGCACTAAATTATTAGTTATGGAGGATAGGAAGGGCGGAGGACCCCACATGCAGACTTTGCCTGAAGGAGGAAGGGTCTGCTCTCTACGTTCTCTGTGAGTGGCCCGCAATAGCGAGGAGCAGGGTTGGGCCTACGAATATGAGGTATATTGGTGTAGTACAAATGAATGACCGCATTACCTTTAGACCCGATACCTCACACAGGAAAAAAATCCAATTAACTTCGAAAAAACTCCAATTTTCCCCATCACAACTCCAATTAACTCCAAAATGACACCGATTAACGCCATAACAATAAAATCCGACTAACTACAAAACGACATCTAACAACTTCGAGCCAACACTGTTTAACTAAACAATTACAGCTATTAAAGAACTCCGATTAACTTCAAAATTACACCGATTAAATCCGAAGCCAAACAATCCTACTAACTTTAAATTAAAATTAACTGCAATACAACTTCTATTAATTACAAAATGACCCAATTAACGCAATAACTCCAAAACGACACTTAATTACTCTAAACGAACTCTCTTTAATTCCATATCGACACCTAACAACTCTAAAGCGACTCATTTTAACTCCAAAACGACACCTAACAGCTCCAGTTTAACTCCAAAATGACACCAACAAACTCTTAACAACCCCGATTTATTCAAAAATAAATTCCAAACAACTTCAATAAACTCCAAAATAACCCAAATTAATTCCAACAAAACTCCAATTAACTTCAACCAAACTCCAATTAACTCCGACAAAACTCCAATTAACTTCAGCAAAACTCCAATTAACTCCGACAAAACTCAATTAACGCCAACAAAACTCCAATCAACTCCAACAAAACTCCAATTAACTCAAACAAAACTCCAATTAACTCCAGAAAAACTCCAATTAACTCCAACAAAACTTCAATTAACTCCAACAAAATTCCAATCAACGCCAACAAAATTCTCCAATCAACTCCAACAAAACTCCAATTAACTCCAACAAAACTCCAGAAAAACTCCAATTAACTCCAACAAAACTCCAATTAACTCCAGAAAAACTTCAATTAACTCCAACAAAACTCCAAGAAAACTCCAAATAACTCCAATATGAAACTGATTAATTCAATAACAACTATTACGTCCGAAGCAAGACCTTACAACTTTAAAGCAACTCCAATTAATTCCAAAGAAATTTCGATTAACTCCAAATCGACACCGATTGAATACGAAACAAACTCCAATTTACTCGAAAAACGCTCTCATTAACTGAAACATAACAAAAAAGCAGGACAGCGTTCTATTTTTAGATTCTCTCTATTGATATTAACACCTTAGAAATGATAGGACATTTTAGAAATGATAGGCTGCTGAGCACTATTTCGAAAACGGTATAGAAATTTTTTCTAGAAATTGAAATTCGCTATACATGCACTTATAACATATTGGCTCATTCAAAACTATACTTAGTTTCATGAAATAATCTAATTCAAATTGCACAACAATTAGATGGAGTTAACTTCCCTTTCCTGCGGACTAATAAAAGCGAAATTATCTCTTCTACCACTTAACTGCATAAAAATTAAATTTAAAATGGAGAAAGAAATTTCTCCCGTTTTTTCTTTCTATTATCCTTTTAAAAATATTCTTTCTACGAAACGGACTTTCTCTACAAAAATTTTTACAGGGCAACAGCAGTCTCCGCTAAAATATTGTTAAAAATGCACAGCGCAAATTAAAGTGCACAAGTAACAAAGCCCGGATCTGGGGCTCCGCGGCCTGGAAGAATTCCTTAGTTGGCTTAATTAATTCCCCACACGCCGAGAGCTCAATTCGATTCAAATTATGGCGCTTCTTACTGCAGATTGCCTGTTCCGTTTTTCGGAAGGATTCTGGATAAGGGAAGTATCCTTATATATATTTTTCTCTTCCTTCTTTTTTTTCGCCCGTTCTTCTTTGTTTTGTTTTTACGCTCCTTACACAGTCAGTGTACGGCATTCTTACATCTGGACACACAATTAGGAGCCGGGATGAACCTTTTTTCATCCCCGGAGGACTAGACCCAAGAATTCCCATCCTTCCAATTTTATATCTGTTTACATTAAATTAAATTTTAATATGACTCTGCTGGTTCCATCTTTGTTTGCCAGTATCACAAACCCTCCAACAATTTTCCTTACTTTTTGGTGGATGAGCCTTTTGCCCGAAGCTGGATTGGTCCCCATGAAAAGTTACCCGGATGAGAATTTTGTAAAAGTTAGGTAGAGGATGTTTTTAGTGTAGTAGAGCAGAGAGGGGACATAGGGGGACAATGGAGTATTTTTGGCGTAACCAGATGTTTCCTTCGGCAGAATGGAGAGATGTTTGATACCCAAAAGTTAATTCTATGAGCTTTGCCGCCACCACGGAGAGAACTATGTACGTTTTAAATTAATTTTACAATTCTTGATTAACTTTGGAATATTTAGCGATAGTTTGGGAATGGAATTGGATTTTATCAGAGATCTTTAGGGGTTCTAAGTAAAAAATATTTAAATTTTTTTGGGGAAGTTTTATCAATATTCTTTTTCATAATATAGTAATTCACTAAAGAAATTTCCAAAAAGGCGTTGTGCAATAAGTTATCAATTATAGTAACTTGTATACGCAGATCGACAGATAAGGTTTCAACCAAATATAATCCTTTATAAAATTAATAAAAAAGACTCATCGATTTAAAAGATACAAATGAGCTGGATGGACTGACTCAAGGCATTATAAAATATAAAAACACAGGCTAAAGCATAAGGAACGTTTTAGAACTCTCAAAGCTATCTTTTTTGGTTGTTGATGGTGAAATACTCATGCATCCGACGGTAACCGCCAGTCGATCATATGTAAGCTTAAGTCTAATTAAAAGCATTGCGTTCACTTCCACTCTCCTCGCAGAATTAAGATCTGTTTAGATGTTCCGCTTCCAGGAACCTTCCTCATGAACTTAGTTTGTATCTCTGTATCCCTAGGTTGAATCAGATATTTCAATTATGTGTGGGGATCTTATGCCTCCTCCAATTAACTCAAACATCACTCCAATTAACTTCAAAGTGACACCCATTAACTCCATAACAACTATTAACTCCAATTAACTCCAAAACGATATCTTCCAACTCCAACAACAACACCATTCCACTCCAAAATTACACTGCTCAACTTATAAACAGCTCCGATTAACTCCAAAATGGCGCCGATTGCATCCAAAACAACTCCAACTACCTGTACTCCAGTTAATTCCAACACAACTCCAACTTCAAAATGATTAGCCGAGTAACTCATTAACAACTATTTACTCCAAAACGCGGTCTAACAACTATCAACAACAAACAACAATCCCTTTTAACTCCAAAATACACCTAACAAGTTGCAACTTCAAAGCAAAATAGTTTAACTCCAAAATGACACCGATCAACTCTTAAACAACTTCGATTAACTCCAAAACGAGACCCAACATCAATTGGAAACAACTCCAATTAACTCAAAGAAAAAACTCCAATTAACTTCAACAAAACTCCAATTAATTTCAAAATGACATCAATTACTAATTCCAAAAAAAAAACTCCAATTAACTTCAACAAAACGACACCTGACAGCTCCAAAGCAATTCTGAATTAACTCCAAAGAAACTTCGATTAACTCCAAAATAACACCGATTGAGTTCGGGACATCTCCAATTGACTCTACTACTCTCATTAACTGAAAAATAACTGAAAAGCGGGGCTTACTCTTGCATCTCTTCTGCATCCCTGTAGCTGTAGTCTACAATGGGTTATTTTCATCGTCTCTTACAACTTCGAGCTTGGGCTCCAAACTCCATATTAGAAACGTTTTCCGAAACTTCTGATATCAGAAAGGGACTTATTTAACGCCGTCCATTTACTCAGTTTATCTCGGGTATTATTATTATTATTAAGGAATGAAGGGTCAACCTATATTCTGAACACTCCGGCCAAGTTAGGCCTCTTGTGTACGTACCCCACTAGCGGAATAGACTATCAGCCTTCCGAACGAAGGGAAGAAGATCTTTCATTGCAGAAGACCGGGCTTGAGTGGGGCTCTTAAATATTCTGATAAACGCTCTTCTTCTAAGCCAGATCAGAGCAGGACATTCGCAAAGAATATGGGTGGAAGTCTCATCGCCTTCCATGCAGAGTCGGCATTCTGTCTCTTGAGACAGTCCTAGGTTGGGGAGGTAATATAGCAATCCTACATGGGTGCTTTTCCGCCAGTATTGTTGATTGTTGCTGCTTTTTCGCCAGAAGTCGGGAATGCAAAAGCCCACTGGAATGGCATTTCGCTATTCCAGTTGATTATTCTACTCGATGTTTTCAGCGTGCTTTTACGTTCAACTTCAGTTCAAGTTCAGTTGGTTTGTTTTATCCTCAATTGAATATGTGTAAATTGTATGCGAACTGAGTATATTTTAAGAAATATCATGAGAAAGGATGGCTCTAGAGCTCCAACACCAATGCTGTTTTTTAAGGTCCTAGGCGCAACGGTCGACTCTAGATTGGCCTTTCATGGAAGGATAGTTATGGCTAACAAATTAAAGGGTTATATGCATGAGTAGATGCGGGTGGTAACAACATGGTAGAGATAAGGTATTTAGTTCCACGAAAAGAGTTTTTTTTACAATTTATGTATTCAAAATTAATTTTTCTAAAATTTAACTACGCCTAACTTTAACGTGACTAAATTGTTTCTTGTCTATTTTCCAAAAGTTGTTGACAATATTTCAAGTAGCTTTAGTCTTGATGTGACTCAAAACTTTTCTAATATAAAATTAAATTCTGTAACAAAAGTGAAGCACGTACATAAACAAAAATACTAAATTTAATTAAAAGTAATAAAATAAAAATAATTACCATTAAGCAATTTTCATATACTACAAGGAAATTATTAAAGCTTAACATCCCTTATTTTTATCCCGAAAATGTGTTCCTTGTTAATATACACCCTATATTCCTGCTCATTATAATACTTTTCTACCTCCAATTAAGCAGGACAAAATTGTGTTCATTCACATTCTTGTACGTGTCCTTACGTATCCTTCTGTTAACATTAACGCACATATATATATGCCATTCCCTGATACACATCCCCATACATATGAACAAAGTACAAAAAAAAAAAAAATAAGAAAAACTTTGAGCATAAAAGGCACATAATAAAGTCCTGTATGCATAGTAGACTTCTGCCATATTACATGCTCGTAATTCTTTACCTTTTGCCATAGGTATTCTGAGCTCGTTCCGCTATACTATAGAGAAGAATGAATGAAGAAGAAAAAAAAATACATATATGTGTATACACATTATATAGTAAAAAGAAGAAGAATCCGTAAGGCCTATATATTTACGGCTCATGTAAGGAAGGTAATAATTTTGTACACGAGAAACTACTTGTCGGCATGATAAAGGCAATCCGTATCCAGAGGTAAATGAATTTGTTTTTAGCGTCTTGTCTTGTCTAGTGTGCCAAGAACACGTGTTAATTCGGTAGAGTGAATTTATGCCTTTTTAGGGTGAACTCTCTCTAAAACTATAAAGCCACCATCCCCATTGTATGCCGCTGCATACCGTAGATTCTACGGTACACATTCATTCGACAAGCCCAAGTTTTATGCTCAATTTAGTGGATTAAGGGAAATTAGTTGAAAATTATATTTGTGTCAAACTTATTAATTATCGTTATTATTTTAGTTTTGGAATTGGTACATGCCGAGCAAATTGATTGAAATAATTTGGGTGTCATGATTTACAGAAACAACTACATTGAACTCCTTAGTATGGATTTATAAACTTATACAATCGAAAGGCTCAGCTTAATTATTTTTAGTCTTATACCATAACTTTCGCATACAAATTTCCCTTCTTTTAGAAAAATAACCCTAAAAATATGCAAAATAAAAAATAAATGCAATTTAAGTTGGCTCCTAAAAGTATGCTACAACGAAGAAAACAGCCGGCCCACAGAGATGTTACGTTGTTATTGAGTTAGATACTTGTTGTATTACACTATTCAATTGAAATGGTCGCGTCGAAGTATGGGAGATTTAAAATTAATTAATTTTAAGTTGGAAGATTACTTACCTATGCTGAGAGCTTCGGGTTGGCTGCCCGAAGAGGCGAACCTCCGACTATCACACAAAATACTTCAAAATTTGGACCGCCAATCCCGAATCCCAAAAAATTGAACCTGCTGGCGTTATCCCTGGTCTCCGAAATAGGTCTGGCTCGCCGGGGTCGTGGGAGTGTCGAGGTCCTCAAGGTACCGCCTTTTCTAGTGCATCACCATTTACCTAGAAGCGGTCTATCAGGGCAGACGCAGAGTCTTTAACGAAGAATGGAGGATACCTGCAAGAACTTCCGATGCGAGAGATCTCGGAGCCGCCGCTAAGCCATCCTAGGGTTGCTTCGACCATGAGAATATATGTAGTTATTTTCAAGGGTTGAACGGGGTTAGGGTGGGCCCAATTAAGTTTATAAATACACACTCCCAAGACTTATTGGTAACTTTCGTTCTGGGTTAGTCGTTTGACTCACAGTGCATCGTCTTACGTACATATGCTCTATCGTTACCATTCTTTTTCAACCAATAGAATCGGTGGGAAAATGGGTTGATCGTGTGCTTCTAGCTAAGATTCCTTCAATACAGTCACAGTAAGGACCTAGTCGTGAAAGATCCAAAGTTACTACAGAGCAGGCAGGTTAGGGAATATGACCAATATCTATCGGTTTATTAATATTGTCCGAAGAAATGGACAAAGTTTCTACTGATGAAGGCAACGAAATTGACTACTATCACCGAAATCACGGTCCGAGTCTATCGTTATATTAAAAAACAAGATGACTAAAAGAAGACAGGTTATATGTGGCTTAAACTGTCGACAAAAGACAAATTTTAATTTTGGAATAACGAAGTCAGCACAGAGTCCTGCAATGATTTATGAGTTACCCCAAAATTGGCAAGACCTGTGAAGTAAATACAGTATATGCCTCCGATTGGGGTGCTGTAAGACAAATAAGAAGAATCTCAATTGAAAAACGACCATAGTAATTATTCGTAAGAAAATGCTCCTTAAAAAAAACATTTGGTCTAAGTTCAATTAACTTTAAGGTCAAAGGAATTTAATTTTAATTTAAATAACATAGCCATCCGAAAATATACTTTATTACAAACCAAACAGAAATAGTATAACTAATTTTAAAAAGGAAAAAAAAACTAATCGCAATTCCCTAATATCATCCATTTGAAATGTCTGCACTTATTAAAGTAAAGAAAAAGATTAATATCCCCACCTCCTTTCTTCAAATAATAAGAAGATCTTCTATAAGGATATTTTTTCTCATTTCCAGCAGCAGAATCTAGGAAAAACTTCTTTATTGCAGAACAATCAAATAATTTTTAAAAGAATTAAAAGCTTTTTTCTGCAGCAAACTTCTCTCCCCCTTTGCCTCGGAATCCTGCAGAAAAGCTCAAGAATGGAATTTGTTAAAGACGTCGAAGTAATTTCATGCATCGTTTGCCTCCTATTGAGTTTTTGGGACGAATTACTTCACTCCAGAGACCTCATAGCCTTGCTCCCTTTCACTATGGATCTCCCCGCATTTCATCCACCCCCCCGTTACCCATCCACCCCCACCGGCACCCTCGAAAAAACGTAGGGCTGAATGCCAGCGAAATCTTTTTCTATTTTTATATACTATGTACTATCCACGCCATCGTTTTCCTTTTCGTTACTGGGCTCTCATCGTCGTCGTCTCCTTGAACTCACTATGAAACATTAATTTTTATGTTTTGGATTGAGTGCATGGACGGAAACTTTTCGATGCTTTCTTAAGGACACGAATTCATTTAAATTTGTTACAATTGAACCGGGTTGGGATAGGTCGTTGTTTCTAATTTTTTTGGAATATTGCTCGAAAAGGACAATACTTTTTAAACTTATGTTGTCGAACCACTTATTGTTTGCAATTTTCTTGGACTTTATTGAAGGATCGTGAGCTCAATGTTGGAAAAAGTATCTGTCAGCTAAAATATTTCATTTTCTACATATATTGAAGCAAAATGAAGAGAGAAAATACAATGATTATAAAAAGACTATTCATCTGAAGATTATGCAGAATGAGAAAAGCCTATAATGTTACTGTTTAATGATTCTCCAAACGATCAAGATTTTAAGATCAAATATTGCCATTCCAAATCTCTTCGTTATTTAACATATTTTCCGTAGACTAACTCGTAGATAGCAAAAAAACACATACCACGTTCAGCGATCAGTGGGTCGTGGTGAAAAAGCATACCATTGAGTCTCATCATCATAGCCATCGAGTCTCAAGTAAAAGAATACCACTATCCACAGATCGTATCAAGACTATTATTGATCTTTTATCGCCAACTTCGATGCAACAAATTCAGTCGATCTAAGCGAGGAGGAGCTTTTATCTTCTTCTTCTTCGATGGCTCTACGGCCCAATTCGAGCCTTGGCCTCCTTCAGCTTCTTCCTCCAGACGTCTCTCTGCTCCGCAGCTTGTCTCCAGTTTCTCGTGTTGAGCAGTTTCGCTGCATCGGTCTTAACATTATCTTCCCATCTTGACCGTGGTTTGCCAACTGGTCTTTTGCCATCTGGTAGTAGATACAGGGATTTTTTTGGTATCCTTGAGTCATCCATTCTTTGGACATGACCGGCCCAACGTAAACGGAGTAGCTTGGCATGGGTCGAAAGTTTACATTCTTTGTATAAGTCGTACAATTCGTGATTGTAGCGTATTCTCCATGCATTGTCTTCATTAATTGGGCCGTATATCCTTCGGAGAACCTTCCTCTCAAATATATCCAACTTGTCGGCGGATTTTTGGGAGATACTCCATGCTTCACAACCATACGTAGCTACTGTACGTATGATGGTTTTGTAGACTCTTATTTTTGTTTTTCTGTGGATGTCTCTGGATTTCATTACTGGCAGTAGTGAGAAGTATGTTCTGTTTGCGGCGTTTATTCTTCTTTGTACGTCTATCGTTTCATCGTTGTCTTCACTGACTGTGGACCCCAGGTAGTTAAATTGGCTTACCCGTTCGAAGTTATACTCCCCCCAGGTGGTGTTGTGGTTTCTTCTTCTTCTTTCCACCCTTGACTGAATTAGAATCTTGCTCTTCTCTGCATTTATTTGCAGCCCTATATGTTTAGCTCCATCTTCTAATTCTGTGAATACTTCTCTAAGGTATGACAGTGATCTGGCAAGGCAGTTTATGTCGTCGGCATATCCTGCTAACTGTTTTGATTTGTTAAGCAGGGTTGCGTTCGCATCAATGTTTACTTTGCGAATTACTCCTTCAAGGCAGAGATTAAATAGGATGGGTGCCAGCCCATCGCCCTGCTTTAAGCCTTGCTTGACTGGGAAGGACTCCGTCAATTCTCCTTGTATTCTGACTGCACACCTTGTATTTCCATTGTCATTTTAGTCAGTTTCACAATCTTTAGGGGTATGTTTAGGTCCAGCATTGTCGCATACATTTTTTCCCTGTCGATGCTGTCGTATGCTTGTTTAAAGTCGATGAAAAGTTGATACACGTCGATGTTGTATTCCCAGCATTTTCGGAGGATTTGCCTTATTGAAAAAAGTTGATCCATCGTTGACCTATTTCTTCTGAATCCAGCTTGGTATTCACTTATTACGGCTTCTGCATAAGGTTCCAGTCTGGCCTTAATTATATTGGTCATTATTTTATACACTGTGCTTAAAAGAGATATGCCTCTGTAATTTGCACAGTTGAATCTATCTCCTTTCTTGTGTATTGGGCAGATAATGCTTTGCTCCCAATCTTCAGGCATTTTTTCGTTCCTCCATATGCAGCATAGTAATTCATGTATAGCTTCTGAAAGCGGTTCGCCTCCTTGCTTGATCAGCTCTGCTGGGATGTTATCAATACCCTGGAGATTTGTTATTTCTTAAGAGTCGTATGGCACTTTGGAGCTTTTATCACCGATTCAACAATAATTTGGATAAAACGTTATTTCATCAGCGAACACTGCAGATGAGTTATTAACAGCTAACTTATCACAAGAGAGAGAGAGCAACTTTCCATGACCCGATACTTTGTAGGAAGAATGCAAATACAGCCTTGTGACGCTTTCGAATCTCCTACATGTAATCTATACACCCATAGAACACTCCCTTTACTTCGTTCAAGGATGACGATAACCTCATCAGACCATGCACCTAGATCTGAATGATCGATTTATAAATAGAAGATATCCGATATGTATCTGTTAAACTGAAGAGAGGGCCCTTGTCTCTTTCTCTGGAGATCAACATCGTCCGCATGCACCCGTTTGCATCAGCACTGGTGCAAAAAGTTGGCATCGAACTACAAAGTCTCAAAGATCACTCCGGCACTCCAGTCAAACTTATCCTTTAGGACATTTCACAATAGTACTTCTGGTTAACGATCCACGTAGGCTATAACGATAGATCACGATCGTGTATCGGTTCCCGAGAAGCAAACGTTTCAAGACATAAGAAGTTTCATTACGAAGTTTTCAAGTTTCGCAACATAATATCGGCTCATATGCATATGAAAATAGCGAGGCTACCTCAAACATTTTCTTTCTTATTTTATCCGTAAGCTGGCGATCAGAACGAGACATTTCCACAAAGGATACGTTGCTGTCGGTGACGCTGGATCTCGAAATAAATTCACGATTTGTTTCCATTCTCGACGATTTTTGGCGACGTCTTGATCCTCGATATTTTTAGCCAGGTTTTCTTCGGTATCGATCGCTGAATTCTTCAGTCTGCCGGACGGTCTCGCTAGAGTAGTTTACGTATCAAGCGACTATCATCCATTCGGCAAGCATGTCCAAATCATCGTAGTCGACGTTTTTGTATTTCTTCTTCGATCAGTGTCTCACGATCATCATCTTTGTCTAACTGTCTCGTTTCGAAAGCGATGTGTCTGAAATGGTCTACAAAGAATGTTCGATTTCAAAGCTCGAGCGAGATTCATCGAACAGAGAGCCGAGCCAGAGGCGACTGAACCGAGGTTAATGTCGGCGAATATCCACACGGCGAGAGTGTAAGGGTGCACGAAGTGATTTGAGTTAAACTTTAATGCTCACAAGATAAGACAAGATAAACTCAGCTGTAAACGGTGGCCGAGTTGAAACTAGCTCCACTGAACACAACTAAACTCTCCTACTTGGGTCGGGTTGAGATTTCGCCTTATATACGCGGGCGGGTTGAAGTGAAATTCGTTTTGTTTGTTTACCATCAGCGTTAAGTCTGTCTTCTGTGTTATATCACCTTCAATGTTTGTAAAAAAATTTTTACTTAATCTATAAATAAGAATTTCACACAAAAATTTGAGGTTATGTTTTGTCGTCAGCTCAACGCTATTTCAAACCAAAGTGATCCCAACTCGACATCATACACGACTGTCATAATTTCAACTTAACCTCGGCTCATTTTTTCAACCTACTCATAAACGAGGTAAAAAGTAGACAGGAACTTCAAGGTTAAATTATGGTTTCGAGTTTCCAACCTACGAACACCTTTAGTCCGAGATATAGTAGAATCGAGTCATGCACCTCTGTGACTGTAATCGAGCAGCTAAAGCCATAAGCTACAGAAGTAGACTGCTAAGTTAAGTCTGAATGTTATATTTTACATAAAATTCTTTCACTTGTTCTAAAATCTGCCTAAGGGTAAATTTGTGGCCAAATGATAGATTACAATAATTAGAGGTTGTTACAAAATTTCAACAAGCAATTAGCAATATAATAAAAACCGCTTCAATTAACAATCGTAAAGTAACATTTCATAGCCCAAAAACATAATTAAATTTTGCAAAATTCCACTAATAATATCCATCCATCGCCTTTCGTTTCATTTCGTTCATTCACAAGCACAATTTATTAACTCCTCTCTCTGTGATGATTTTGGCTTTCAATCAGTCAATCATGTTCAATTTGAATCTCTCTCTTTCATCAATTGGAGAATATTCCACGAATTTCGAAAACGGTTCATTTCATCCCCGAGGCCAACAAAACTGCATCATAGTCCCAAACTTAATTATTGTGAATATGTATTGGACTGAAAGGAGCCATACTAAAACTTGAATGCAACATCGCACAGGATACACTCCGCATATATACATATATAGAATTATTATTAAATCCATGACTTCCGTGGGGCGAGAACCCATTCAAACATTCTCTAATTAGAGGTAATTCCAAGCTGAAACTTAGTCCTCTTAATATGCAGCATTCGGTCGGTATATATATGTATGTATATAGATGCAGTTATCGCATATAATGGCACTGCACTTATGCAACGCAGTGCATAAACCGTTCGTTACCCATGGCGACACAAATAAGAAGATTCCTGAATTAAGTCCTGAATTATTCATAAAAGCGCTTATGGGTGAATTTTAATAAGATATTTAACGAAATTCTTGAGTGGTGTTTATTTATTTGTGGCTTGTCTTAAAGTTTGTTTTAACATACAAAATTAATTATGGTGGTAACAATATTTTTTAGGTAATTTCTTTTAAATCAGATTCAATGGGATTTTTTTTTTGTTTTTCTTGCTGAATATACAAAGAGAACAAGTGGATTCCTATGTCAAGGGACTGACATCTAATTATGCTTAATCAAGCCCACCTTAACGATGAAGAGTTATTCTTCTATTTATTTGCACCGCGATTTGTGATAATCTAAGCTTAGGAACCCACCCCCTCCGTCTGGACTAAAAAACCAACTTATATACTCTCAATCAACGGCCGAATCCGGAGCCTGTCCCACTCAGCTCACTACTACGGTCTTATTCTGGTCCCAAAGCTCAACTCAAGCGCAGGTTCCCAGGCTCAATCGCCCCAATACCTACTGTCAAAGAAGGCCAAGAGATGGTGTTTGAACCCACACATAATCACTGGGTATTAATTTTCTTCAGGGACCACAATATCCATATCTCTATCAGAGAGGAATAGGACGTTCGAAAATCTTGGACAAGGACTATGACGTTGTGCACCGACGGGTCCAAATCAGAGTCGGGTGTAGGGGCTGACGTTTTTTACCCCTCGGTTATTGTATTTGAAATATAAAAGAACTGAAATATGGGTCAAATGAAAAGGTATACATATTGTTGTATAAATTGTATAATAAAAGTAAGTAACAAAAAACAGGGTTCCCCAACCTTTCTTACATCACCATACAATATCTAATATTCTAGCTTCTATTCCCCAAGCTCAACAAACGCCATTTTATTTAAATTTATTTTCGCCGCATTAAATTCATTTAGTACAAAAAAAAAACGTTTCTTTCCATTTCCAGAACTAACAACAGGACTAACACTTATAGAGGTGAGGATACCCAATCATATCCTTAGACACAAGACAGCATCATTGGCCTGCAAATACGATCTAGATGGCGAATCCCTTTATTCAGTAAAATGGTATAAGGATGGCAACGAATTCTACCGTTATGTACCCAGAGATATGCCACCTGCTCAAGTCTTCGCACTCCCAGGAGTATTCGTTGATGTAAGTAACCTAATAATGTTATTGCAAATTGCGAAAATTTTCTGGAATGATAAACCGCACAATAATAACATCCACACAAGAAATGTGTTTGCTCATATAAAAATGTATTTTTTTTGTGTTGATATTTGTTACATATACGGAGCACATATACATATTCTTAGGGTGCATGTTTCCCTTCTTAGAAATACTTCGTCTTCATGACATTCTCCGAAAATTTTCATTTCTACCCCCCCTCCGAACACCGACAACTTGTACTAACTTCTTACATTTTGCCTTCCACCCTTCACCACCACCGTTACAGGTGATTCATTCGTTCATACTGTGCAATCACTTCCAACTTCATGCATAATTGAATAGTTTAAACCCACCGTGTTAGCGTTGCGCTGAGAAGCTGAAGGGTAATCAATCGCTACATAGAATTTTAATGAAGCAAAATGGCTTTTGATAATAAGGCGGCAATTTTCTTTCATATTTACCTTATAGCAATGAATTTTATGGACCATTCATGTCGAGCTTATAATTGCCCGGTAATAGTTGGAACAAAAGGACTGTTGAAGTTTATAGAGTTTTGTATTTTGTTGAAGTTTGGTAGAGGGAAAAAATTTGGGTTTGTGAGAGGGTTTTTAGTGGTAGAGTATCCTTTCGTACTATGTTGATTTCTAAAGAGAAATCCTTTTTTTGCCAATATTAACACCGCCCAAACCCGGTTGAGAAAGCAGTTGGAGACCTAAATTTCGATTAACACCAAGGCTTGGGAGAATTACGTATGATCGTAGAGATAACCTCACAGTACCAAACATCCAATGGTCATTCTAAGAGCCGAATAGGAAATAGTTCTTCTACTAGAATAGGGTTCCTAGGGCTAATAATCCACATACGGACAACCTTGCACACTTAATAAGTCCTAAGCCTCAGGTTTCTAAACCAGGGGGCCTCGGTAGTCTAGGGGTAAGGCGCCTGACTACAATCCCAAGAGGTGCCGGGTTCGAATCCCGGCCAGCCCCAAGGTCCTTTGCCTTTTCCACTTTCCCACCCACATAACTTTCCTTCTTTCTTCTCCCCCCTTTACATTCCTGACTCCACCTGTCATAGCCTTCGCTAGTCCTTCCCCGCTCCACCAAGCGCATGTCATCGGTTGGCTGATGAGATTCAACTCGTTTCAGGAGGCATAAAGCGAGTTGTTTCCCATATGCCCCGATGCCAGAGTCGCGAAATGGTTGGAAGTACGTGGAATAAAATATCGCGGCTAGGTTGTGGCAGCTCCTTCCTCCTTCTCTCTCTCTTTCTACTCTCTATCTTCCGGCTAGAGCTGCTGTTCGATATTCTATACGAAAAAAATAGATTGTCGAACAGTACAAAGGAGCTTTCCCTAAGCCTCTAGTCTATCACAAAAAAAGACAGCTTGAACAAGTCGCTTAGAATTGTCTATTCGAAAAAGGTCTCGCCAAACAAAGATGCCTGCTTGTCGCTATAGCGTGACAAGGTCAGGGAATGTATAACTCAGTCCAACCCTATTTGAGGAAAAGCCTACACGGGCAGGTGCTCTACTATCTGAACCATCAAAGGTTATAATTTGGGGCATAGTGTCGAGTATTCTAGTTGATTTTTCCAAACAAGCAGCATCTTAAGAACTCGATATATTTCATCACAGTATGACAATCAACAGATCTCTTCACCAAATTGGTACCTGTTACACCCACAGGTTTTGGAACTATGGACGAAAGTTAAAGACTGGCTTCAGCAAGGCGAACGCCTTATACTCATTTGAAGTCTTGATGAACTGTACCGCAAGCAACAGCAGGTTGATTCAAAATATCCAGCTCACCAAGGCCATCCTAGGTTAGCTTAGGTCCTGCTGGGAAAACAATATGCGTTTACTGGTAGGTGGTACTAAAACGTTTATGACAGGATTGACACTTAATGCATAACGTACGCCAGCGCACCAACCAGATTTCAAATCAAGTACTTTGCTGCATGCTGTGAAATGATTTCGTCCGAGTAGGCAATGCGTCACTTGGACATGGGAACCAATGACATGTAGTTATCATCTCTTGGTGGAGGTGATAACAGAAAGCAAATCCAAGGCCGAATTATTGGCATCACTGTTCGCCTGAAATTCTTCTCTACCCGAATCTGGTTCGTCACCACCGGTCATCGATCGCAACGCCCATTTACATTTAATGGAGGGAATTTTCTTCAGGACACGAGAGGTGTATAAATGTCTCAAAACGAGTACTTGAATGAATTTCTCAAGGACACAGAAGAAAATATCGAGGAATAATGGCAAGTAGGAAGTAAAACTCAATGGAATCAACAACTCCTAGAGTGAAATGAAAACGATATCTCAAAATATATGCTGATGGCGTACTTATCTTGAGATTTTATGCCCTTACGAGAGTCAGACTGTTCAAGATCATCAATGATATGATTGTATTTTCAGTATAAAATATTTCACCTTGAATCCTAAGTTTTTTTAGTCTAACCTACCTAGTTACTTTAAAAGGATGAGTCACAGTCAAAATTTTATTAAAATCGGTCTAACTCATCAACTTTGTACCACAGTGTTACGAAACTTTTCAAAGAGCTTCTTTACTCGTGCTCATCCGCATGTCAAACAACATTAAGTATAAAACCACATAACGTCCAACAAAACTAGTAAATTGAATAGTTACCCTAATTCCGCAGCTGCTACCAGGAATCCTTATCCTTAGAAAAACAAATTTTTAAAAGAAGTCACGTTTTTGGCCCACAATCGGAAACTTGCCGCTTTTAAAGTCCGCAAAAGAGAAATTGTTCGTCCTTTCATGTTTTATTTAATTAAGGATATTTTTTTTTCCTGAGTTACTTTATTCCTTTTCATAAACTTGTTATGTCGTCCCATCAAAAAGAGCTCCAGTCCTGAGAGAGTCTCGGAATGTCGCAGAATCCCCTATGATGGCGGGATTAAGGTAACAAAGTTTCCACCCCGGAGAAGGGATAAAATAGCAAAGTTTACTCAACAGTTTAATATCATTATCGGGAAAGTTAAAAGTAGAAAACAGTAAAAGTCACGTACCCGGGCCCTTATTAAATTTATATCTGCGTTTGAGCCATTCAATCCTGTTTGCCACGGCGAATTGTAGGTGGAGCAGTTGCCCCGTCTGCACTTGCAGGCACGACGACGGCGACAACGGGCACGCCCCACTTATACAGCTGGCGCGGTCCGTGGTGGTTGCCGGAATTGGTTTACCAGCCCGCACGATGATGGCTCCTGGATACTACTGGATCATGTCTTTGATTCGGAGCGGTGAGATGGCGGCGCCGAAGTGGAACCTTGGCACATGATAACGTGCCTTCCATTAGGTGCCTGTAAAGTACAATTGCTACGTGACTCGAGATTTTTTTCCTGGATTCCTTGCTGCGGTCCTTGTAAAGTGGCTGTCCAACTTTTGTCCTTGGCTTTCCTCTCTCGCATTTGTGACTACTTTACGGCGACGTGGAGAGCTCTTCAGTCAGGAATAATCAACTTTTGTCCTAGGATTTGGGCAACTTTCATAAATCCCGACTATAAATGGTATTCGCAGGGGCAGCAGGGGTGGGTGGCACTGCTACAAAGTTGAGCAATTTTATTAGTTCTTGCGGTATTAATGCTGGAGACTAGCACTTCGTTACTTACTTAAGACAGATGCAAGCATTGGCGATAAAGGGATTTTGCTAAGTAAGACGGAAGATTCTGTTTCGTGTAATTTGTGAGCTTTGAGGAAATTTCACAAATACATTATACAGGAAACTTGAGGGAAACAGAATAACCTGCAAAATATGACTTAAGGTATCTGTGTCTGTTTGCTTAGTTTTGGGATTAATTTGTAAGCTTACCATGTATTTTGAGTAACTCAGGTGTGAATGAGTTGGCAACAAAACTTTACTTTCTTGAAGATTTTACCAGATTTAGTAAAATGCAACAACCAACCACCAACGAAATCCCCTACACTGCAATATAATTATGTTAGATATCAAAAGCAGGTTTTCAATGGTAGACCAATACAAGAAAAAGAAGAGTAGAGCGACCAAGACATAAGTGGATTGAAGATGCTGTAGAAGATTACGAAAATTTCCCACAATAAACTGCACAGAGCTAGCCAGACGTAGAGACGACTGAAAGAAGACTTCAAGGGACCTGACATGGAAATTAAGAACTGTCTCCTAGTATATTTTTGTTCGAATCTTGAGCATAGCGTAGAGTCAGAGTAAGATGGAGAATCAAAACCAAATATTGATCAACCAGACGGTAACGCCCAGTGGTGCTCTGAAGGGCTCTGCACAAAACAAAATGTCTACAGAGAGGTTAGATTCATCCGCTTCTCTTCTGCTTTGTTGCAGATGAATTCCAAGAGCTACTGTGCCGAATATATTTATCGCCAAAATCAACGTAAACGATGTTCTCATCTTAATATCCGGCAAACAGGCGAGTAGGTAATGCGACACTTGACATTGGGAATTAGAGGGTCAAGTAATAGGTAATAACTACATGTCATTATCACCTAGTTAAAAATTTCATGTAATTGATAGGTGATACTGAGGTAGGTAATGCAACACTTGGGCCTGTGAACCTGTGGGAACAGTAATAGGTGGTATGACATGTAACTGATAGGTGATAATTAGGTGCTAATTCAGAGCCGAATTAAATATCTGGAGGCCCTAGGCAGAACCTGTGGTGCGGGCACCTCCCCCCTCTCTAGAACAATATCTTAATGGTTTCAAATTCAATTTCTATACATTCGCTAGTACCATCTCCAATATGGGCGAGCTGTTGGTGTTAAGCTCATACAAAAGGAGGCCATTGTGATGCCATAGTGATACCACTTTAAACCTGTCTTTTCTTCACTAAACCATCTCGAGGACGCAATAAATCATCTAAGTTGCAGGATCCCAATCTTCGAGATTTCCGCAAGCGGATTTAGCAAAGGTTCACCAACTGTGGTTTGTCACCTTCTGCTTAAGGCTGGGCAATAACAGAGGAGATGTGCACCTTTCTCCTCTTCCGAATTCTAACAGCTTCTGCAAAAATCGTAGGTCTCAAGAACTAAGCGGGTCGCATGCGTCCCTATAATAATGTGTCCCGTCAGCACTTCCACTATAGCTGAGGTGGCTCGTCTCCTTATGCTCAGTAGTGAAGTAGTCCGCTTGAGATCATAAGAGGGTCATTTTGAACGTGCTGCATTTATTAAGATCTCTATAATTCTTCTTAGATTGATTCATTGTGTGCTGTTTGCATCGAAGTTTAAAAGTAGCCCAAAGCATACCAACCCTTTCCTTTCCTGGAAGGAGAGTGGCAGCTGTGACTATCCTAGCCAGTCCGTTAGTTTTACAATTTCTCTCTATATTACGGTAGCCGGGCACCCAGACGACGTGACCAAAGACACGATGGACTGGTAGTAACAGGGGTGACAGCTTAAATCTACTACATAACAAAAAGCAAGATCGCTAGTAACTCTAGCGAGGAAACAGGCTCCGGTTAGATATCCTTGTTTGGGATTGCTGTGGAAATAGAAGACAGATAACAAGGAATGTTTTCGGTAGAGGGTACCATTTCGCATACTTAATAGACCTGCTCTCGTTCATTTATTTAGGTCATGCAGCATTGGACGTAATTAGTACTTAGTCGGGGGACCGCTTGGAATAAAACCGTTACTTTGAGTTGTCAGTTCTTTCATAGCTATCTTCGCACACCTTAACTCATAAGCTAGCAAATATGGAAACAAGATAGTGACGTGAATCACACATTTTACTTTATGCACCACCCCTCAAACTACACCTGCTCTACGTTTGTATTACTGCGCTGAAACCTGCACTTTTCACTCCCGTGCAGACAGAGACTGTATAACTACTTGACTCATTTACTTATCCTTGATTTAACAACTTTTCCGTTTGATTCTCTCATAATCTTTTAACAAATAATATTTATCCCCTCTTAATTGCAGTTACACAATTCCACCGACAGCATAGTAGTCCTAAAGAGAGTTAGTTTACTTTCAACTGGCAGATATCGCTGCGAAGTATCCGGAGAAGCGCCATCCTTCCAAACCGTCTCAGATCATGGTGACATGGTTGTTGTTGGTATGTATAAAACTTTTTTTTTTTTTTATATTTATGTAGATCAACAAAGAAACTTAAAATACGAAAAGAAGAAGAAAGTTTATTACACTAAACCTTTTATGGTTTGGCTCATTCCCCATGATCATCATAACCTAATCCCGTTTAAATCCAATCAAAACTTCCCCGAGATGATTTCATACCCAGTTTCTCTTCTCACTTTACCCCAGTACAGCCAGTAGTACTTGTGTTTTGCTGGCTCTTATCACCGAAAATTATCAAAAAACTTTCATCTGTTTCCCCCTAAGTATTCACTTCAGCCGGCCATAGACCCTCGTTTTAAAATGCACAAAAGTTTGAGTGAATACAAGAAACTTTAATCACCAGAAAGCCCCCCCACCACCATTCTTGTGCATCTTTTCTGTGTGAGCCGAAAACAACAGACGCGTGATAGAACAAGAGGGTGGCAGATCCTGAGTCAACACTCTAGCATCTAACTTACAAAAAAAAAAAAAAATGGAGGCGAAAAGTACTAAGAAAAAAGAAAAAGAAAGAAACCACATAAATGAGTAAGCTTTGAAGCCACCCCCCAAACGCGAAACCCCAACAGCCGCCGAGAGTGGATCTATGGAGCAAGAAATGAACTTGGATGCAAAAAGGATGCGGGAACTGCAATAATTATGCATTTTGCTGGGCTACCGGTTAAGTGCAACGACTTCACAAAAAGCCTGCAGAAAATATAATGCACAAAGTTCATAGAACCGCTCCTTTTTTTCTACTACTACTTCTGAACTGAATATTTAGTTGAAGTTCCGCCAAAGAGTTCTAAGAAGACTCCTCTAAAAAGTTTTTATGGGTGTTGAAGAAGTCGTCGGTGCTGATGGAACATTTCGCCTTTGTGAATTAAAAGACACAGACTGTGTATGTGTGTGTAACTAAGTATATAGCGTATATCCTGCCAGTCCTGTTGCAAATGAAAGGATATTTTTCATGGTACCTCAACGTGTGGTGGCTGCAATTTATGTGTATCCCTGCACGTTTTCACAGTATTTTGAGCAATTTTTCTATGTCTGGATGGGGGCAATCCTCTTAGCCCAGGATCAGAAATGACACAATCACAATTGTAATAATTAAGCACAGAATTTGGTGTTAAATTAGTTCTCAGACATTTTTGAGCTCAAACAAGTGCTACGAGTGCAAAGTCTTGTAACTTTTAAGTGATTATTTTTAATGGGTTGGGATAATCTACGCTCAGTTAGAGCACAATGTTGTACTAAGAATAGGTGGGTGGAAGTTGAACAGTTAATTGTAGATGAGAAGGTGCTGCAACGGTACAGACAGAATATTCTTAAGTTACACAGAATTATACAAAATCAAGCTTCGTCACTTTTGATATCTGGGTAAGATGCTCATTTAGGTCAATGGCTTCTGCTTCCAAAATTTGATTTCTTTTCTTATCCTAGTTTAATGAACTTTAAAAATACGCACTTTGATAGAATAATTTCTACTTGAAGAAAATAATGCAAGGGAGTAACATTAACAACCAGCCAACACCTTACGGTTGAAGCGCCAAAAAATGAAAGACCTTGTACCAGTGCGTGGAATCGAACCCGGAACCTCTGCGATGGTGTCGTTTGCTGTTACAGTTAAGATTAAGTTTGAAATGGCAAAAATAGTCAAATCTCACCACTCTCACTTGCTGTCCAAAGCACATACCGTTTGGCCCCTGAGAAGTAAGTCTGATAGTCATGATAGTGTATACCATAATCAGTCTCCTGGTATAACGTGGAATTAGCAGCTCAGAAGAAGCTGTCGAATCGCGCATTTTCGACTGAAGTAAATTGTGGCCACTCACCTTCTATGCGTTTCAATTGCTGGAAAAAGAGCTGCTCAACCACTTCAAACATTGCTGCCAACATTGAGAACAGAATGATATTATTCAGGGAAGATTATACAAGCGTCCGTGCCGATGTAGACTCAGTTTATATATTCTCTTGTAAGCTACGAAGTAAAGAAAGAATTCTAAGCACACGGTGTTTGATCTTAGCCATAGCTGGGCAACTGCAAAGCAAATATTCGGTTGATTCTTTAGCTTACTTTTCTCCACAAGTACAGCACTAGATATTGCACGGGGAAAAGAGTCATCAGCGATATAGGGGGAACAACATGTAGTGCATGTCAATACCCGCGTTCTGTAACTATCTCCAACTGGTGGAAGTGCGGTCATACTACTACTCCACTGGAAGCTGTCCTGAAAGGGATCGCCTGATATAATCGGGCCTACGAAGCTAGAATGTAAAGTTATCGTGTCGAGAGTTGCTTGAAAGTGACTAGCTTATGCACTGTCGTTTGCCGATCGACCGAGATCGCCATGGCAGCGTTATGTTGTTCAACAAGACTCGGCTCGAACAATCTATTCTAAGCGGCAAGCCACACGGCAGACTGCTGAACCTCTTCAAGTGGTTTGGGGCGCAAATATGAGGTATAGGGGTGTATGTGGTGCAATAGACCGAGGTGTTTTGCTGCGGTACTTTTGGACCCAATACCCCCCTAAAAGGAAGAAGAAGAAGTATTGTACAATGTTTTCAGCCTGATCAAAATGTTTCCTAATTTGGTAGCTTCCGACGATTCTGCGGGTTTCCTTGCACCGCTTCATCGGATGGGCTTGATTGCTGTATTTCCTATAATTAGCCTAAGTAGCCTCAGACTTCTCCATCTGAAGCTTGGAATTTGAACACTCTCCACTTGGGCCTCTACAATATCTGTTCCTAGTCTGGCCAACTAATGTACCTTAGTGTTCTCGATGATCGGCTGATCTGGTACCTACTGAAGAATGAACCTGTAATTCCTGACCAAGAAAAGATCCTTTTTGATTGTAATTCAACTTGCTTGGACATTATATAAACCACACCTGGAAGCGCGTGCAATCTGCCTGAGTATTAGATCTGGTGACAGCAGAACTGGTACTACCTTTTCTTAACTCTGGGGATGCTCTTTGTACTACCAGTTCGTCATGTCGTAATCGTCATGTTGCAATATCTAGTA
Source organism: Thereva unica (assembly GCA_949987705.1). Classification (NCBI taxonomy): domain Eukaryota; kingdom Metazoa; phylum Arthropoda; class Insecta; order Diptera; family Therevidae; genus Thereva; species Thereva unica. Next base: position 88,358,258 of record OX465285.1, read on the forward strand.
GTAAGCTTCGTTCAGGATTGGTTAATAAATAAGAATCTACAGCAGGATAGACCTTGCGTTTGAACTCGTCCATGTTGTAGGATTTCCCGCCAAAGAGAATAAAATTGCACAAAAATCCAAGCAAAACATTTTTGTAACGGAGTTTCAACTTCGTCTTTAAAAGCAGCCGGAGTTGCAAACGTCGGAGTTAGCTTAAGATAGCCTCGTCAGGGTGCTATGCCTCTTGAAACATGTAAAGTAAGTCGCTTCAGTGAGTGTTTTACACAAAAGGCTCCAAAAAGTTGCAAAAGAAAGTTAAAACATTGCGTAGCTGTATCAGTATTGGTCTTATCTCTTCTGGGTAGTGCCAGCGGGACACATATGGCTTCAAGCAGAAGAAAGAAGGTAAGCGGGAGGACCATGTGTGAAATTTTTTAAACCCATCTCATACATTGGTGTGCAGAGGAGTCTTAATTGTCGATCTTTCGATGTCTTACATTTTAATGCTTGGAGGTTCTGAAAGTTTTGAATACTGACTGTGGGAACTTGTTCTACATCGAAACTGTTTCATTTGTAAACGAACGTGCAGCGAAAGAATTTTGTTTTGGGTCTCTCATTCCTGCGATGATACGGACTAAGAAGTTTCCGATTCAAAATAGTTCGTTAAATATGCACGCTTCCGTTACAGACATGCACGCTGCCGTAACAGGTATAACACGCTCCCGCCACAGGCACGAAAATCTAAAAATTCATGCTAAAGGCATGAAGATTTATAAATGCATCCGCAGCGGCATATACCATTCAGAGCGCGAGTGTTGTTTTACGAGGCAGTCCCCCAGCTAAACAGTTATCACGTCCAAACCTGCTTGAACTACATAATTGAATGAGAATCGTTCTACTGAGTATGTTATTGGTATCCTTTATATCCTACACAATTTTTTAAAGCCCTAATTTTGCTACCTTTAGTCTAGAAAAAGTACATGCCGGTGGCAAGAACGTGCTTCTGGCGGGAGAGTGCATAACTGTGGCTAGAGCGAGAATGCTAGGAACGAGCAAGTTTTATTCCCGAGTAGAAATGAAACTCGCGGGCACCTAGCATATACGCTCCCCCTACAGGCATGCACGCTCCCACCACAGGCATGCACATTCCCGCTACAAGCATGCACGCTCTCGCCACAGGCATGTACTTTTTCTAGACTAAAGTTAGCAAAATTGGGGCTTTAAAAAATTATGTGGGACGAAGAAAACTGGCAATTATCTTGAGTCTTAATTTTACTCAAACGTGCATGACAGTTGCGGGCGGCGTGCGGGCTAGTGCGTATCTCCTGCATGCTAGGTTCGGTTCGGGCGAGTGTTTTTTGCTCGGGAAATGCTAATTTTAAAAGTTTATGTGTAATTGAACCCTAAACTTCTCCTGTTGAATGTTTCACCTTCTTTTTCTTGAAATATGGCATACCTACGCCAACATTCATCTTAATCCATGAACTTAGCATTTCTGAATTAATCAAATCCATAACCTTTGCAGTCCCCCACTATCCACATGACAAACCTACCCATAAGTCAACCTGTTGTATACAATCCCCAAAATAACATAATATAATGAAATTATTATTTAAAGTTCCACGCCAACTATACACTTGCTAGTATCGCACACACACACATAATAAATCGAGTAGGCAGGACCTGAAGGAAGTGGTAAGCAGGATAATAACACTAAATCACACTGAGGCTGCGAATTACATTAAAAATGACTCGAGGAAATTATGTTGGCAGCGCAAATTAAATTCCAACCCTTCCGTAGCTGGGGCAATATGTTGACCAAGACGAAATATACGAGTATTGACTCCACTAAAAATGATGTAACTCCGCCGTAATCAAAATTTCAGGAACTTTGAAGCACAGCAGCAATATTTCCTTAAAGTGTCGGCAATATATTAAAGGCCGTGTCTTCCCCCCGTAAGCTTTTGGCTGCGATTAAAGGGTGGTTGTCCTGGGTTGGGGTATTTTTGGGGGTAGGTTGTTGTTGGTGATGGTATGAGGGGTGGGATGGTAAAATCGCCCGGAAACACAGGCACTGAACATCAGAATTTCAACACTTGGTGCGTGTGCGTCCATTGTAAAAAGAAGGAAGCAGACGGGCGGATGTATGTATGTATATGCTGTACGGTAACGTAGGCGGACGGAGAAAAGTTAGCCATCTAAAAGGATTTCAAGGTGTCCTAACAAGAATATTTTATGGAGTGAAAATCTCGAATGAGAGAGAGAAGTGAAATAATATGAAACACTGAATAAAAACAGGAAGAGAAACTGATTGGTGTGTGCCGAGGGGGTGTATAGCGGGGCTTGCAAAGTAAAAAAAAATCGTGAAATATTATGCGGTTCCGCATGATGTTATAGAGGCTTGAGGGTAAAAGAATTATTAACAGGGGAAGGTACAGGAAAAACCCATCCAGTATAAAACGTGCCAGCCAGGATCAGAGCATGGTGTGAAAAGAACTCTGGTTGGGTAGAGCCCGGCAGCAGTCTTACGCCTTGCTCCCGCTTAGACCTCACGTTGAATGCTAACTGAAACCCATTTGTGCTTGCTTGCTCTGGCTCTCTCTGTAGCCTTTTTGCCATTTTCAACCCCCATACCCTATTTTTCATAACGGGGGCGATGGTAAAGGCACTAAAGACAGGAATAACCGCCTCCCTTCCACTCTTATTTTAGTCGGTTTTAGTCTCGTATTAAATATTAAAAATGAGTTATGTGCTGACTTAAAGGCATAACCAACTTCCTACCGTATAGCGCAAAACGAACACGGGCACACAGTTTCGTCTGGCACACGCAAATACTTTCTCCGCTCCGAAATCCATATCCCTGACTAAGTGAACGCGTGTTTGTACCCCCGAAGAATCTACTTTACCCACCCCTGAAACAACACAAAAAAAAATACGCACCCCCATCCAACCCAGAGCAACTCATCCCGGTGTTTCATTACAGGCACCCATGCCACCCTGCTCCTATTACAGCCAACAATTTTAGACCGGGGAAGTTTGGTTGGCCGTGAAGAATATCCACAATCCACTTCTTCTATCCAAACATTTACCCAATCCCACAATTTCGGGGGTGATATCATTCGATTCAGTGTGGAACAAAGTGGTGTGGGTAGTTTTTTGTGGGGGTATATTTACTAGAAACATGAAGGCAGATTCTCTCTCTACCATCGCTGCTGGTGTGTATGCGTATCCTGAGAAAGTCCCGAAGTCCGTGACCTTGCCCCCCCCCCCCCGGTACAAAATATGATGTATACCGTTGTGAGAAAGGATTTCCGAGACGAAATCCTAGGAGGGTTATCTTATTGGAGCAAACACTGCTGACTTAGCTACTCTTTGAATAATGATTCGTTCCAAAAAAGGGTTACGCATTTTTTCATCATGGGAATTTATGTTTAATGTCTTTAGACTGAACTGCGCCCAGCAGGGTGGGAGCGGGGGGAACACGGAGAGAGACCAACTCTGTGGAACGACTCTACTCCTCGAAGAAAGGAGGCAGCAAGGACACCGTGAACGTGAAGAGTGGGGGTTTAGAAAATATTTGAAAGATTTCAGGAAAATTGCTACATTCGGAAATATGAGGGATTTAGCCCATACTTGTAGCCTACCAACAGGAAAGAAAAAAATCCCGTCCTATATCGAATCGAAGTTATTGTGCGAAACTTGCTTACAAGGTTATAAAAATAGCTTTAGAAAAGTAGCAAAATATCATGGCTGGCAGCAATTTTATCCGAGGGTATATTTTTTATAAAGGCAGTTTTATCATGCAAAAAGACCGTTTATTTACCTGTTTGATCGACAAAAAAAAAATATAGAAACTTCAATAGATTATCTTCCTCTGGAGGATTTCATATATAATATTTTTGTTTTTCCTTCCTGGGATATTTTGTTCGGTTCTTTCTCAACAGAACAAAGTTAAAAAAAATATTAATAATAATAGCATATACTTCAAGGTCTTTACCTAGTGATGGGGGAATTTGGTTGAAACGTTTAATTAATTATTAAGAACATAAAGCTAAATCAAATCATACGAAAGTATGCCATTAGTAAATTTAAGAATGGAAATAGCTAAATTTTTTTTAAGGAACGGAATATTGTACATAAATATTAGAACTAGAGAAACTTTGCTTGAGTTACACAAGCTTAGTTGTTAAATGTGGATGGAATATTAATATCGAGGACAAGAATTTCTAATTTATGACTACTAGATGAAAATTTGTAAAAGTAGTGACTAACTATATTGTTTGGCTCATAAAATTATATCAACATAATCGTTAATAATGAAGGTTTACTATATTTAGTCATTATATCTGTGAATATCAAACAAGTATAATGACTGTAAGCACCACCAGCATTGCATTTCCAAGGCACATTCGCGAGCTAGCTTCTCTCCGACAGGATTAAAAACTTGCGTGTTCTGGACGAAGCCTCATTCTAAGAAAACGAAGTGGTTTAAGATTCAGGGGCTTGTGGCCTCGAAATCATACTTGCTTGCCGCTGCTATCAGCTCCAGAGGAAACGCTTTCAGAGATGCAAATGGTGCACTTGCACCGGGCGCAATCGGACAAGGGTCGCATTTTCAGAAGTTAAGAAAACATATCTAATTGATTGATAAATGAACGAAATGAGGAGGCTTTCCATTGTCCTTCACTAAGATTAAAAAATGAACAGCGGATGGGGCGCAATATAACACACTGCACCGGGCGCAAAAAAAAAAATAAGTCCCGACCCTGATCAGCTCAGTGTGTGAACTGGAAAATGTGGCCACGAAGCTTGTTCTGATCTCTTCCTACCATGACAACCACTTATAAGCAAAAGTTGCTCAGCTTGGAGGTGATATTGTATGCACACAAACCTCCCCCCACCCACTCACCACCTCGCAAGCGGTGGGATTAAATCTGAAAATTCAAATGTCAACCCCATTTTTTCTCACGGATTCTGATTCTCCGAAATTACTACGAAATTACACGGTAAGCTCATAAAGGTGACTTGACGTTACTCAGATTTTAGCTCACAAGTGAAAAAAACTTTCCCGTGACGTTACTTAGGTCTTTTCTAAAATAAAAAACATAAAAGCCTTTTCAGATGTGCACCGAGCTTTCTCTTATGAGCATACCTTGTATAAATGTACTATGCTACAAAAAATGCTCCTACGGAGGGCTTCTTCGCAATTTTATTTTGTTCTTATATTATGAATTACTTATATTTTTTAATATTTCACGGCCGCAAAGAGGAGCAGTCCTTTTAATGCTAATTTAGAAGCATTTTTGAAGCAGTCACAAAAGTAGAAAAAAATTTTATTTTTTTTTTTTTAAATCATTGTGGTGGCCTGTAAATATGGAGCAGTCCTTTTAATGCTCCTTTACAAGCATTTTTGAAGCAGTCACAAAAGTAGAAAAAATCTTTTTAAAAAAGATGGTGGCGGCTTGTAAATATGTGATTAAGCTCCGGTGTCGAAAAGCACTTATTTTTGTGCAACTTTTGCCGCGAGTGTTGGTTTTACCACACGGTCCGCCAACTAAGTACCAAACATGTGCAATTCTGCTTGACTTCTGTAATCGAATGAAAGCTAGAGTCTTTAGAGTATATATGCTAAAGGCACCCTATATGGCTGCTTCGCTATCGCAGCAGTACTACCAGCAATATGAAGTACAGAATTCTTCTTTTCGAACCATATCCCGCAAGTAGGGTTCTAAGCCATTTTCAAATATGGTAATTTAGAATGCAATGTCCGGTAATCAATTCAATCAGAATCTCAACATCCTTTCCACTGCACCCCAACAATGGAATTGCAAGATAGCCAAAAACAATTCATCAGGATCCTGAGGTCAAAAGCTCTTTTCAAACGTAAAAAAAGCTTCAAAAGCTCCTTTCCTTCTTTATAGTTAAATTTTTAATTTCGAGTTGCAACCATCCACAAAACAACAAATTCATCTCTTTCCTTCGTATCCTCCTGTAAAAGATAATGCCAACCTTTAAAAAATAAAATACTTGGCAATTGTGTAAACGACATCATCGACACTAAACTTTTATAAAATGTCGCATAAAAGCAATGACCTTGTACTGCCTCGGTTCCCACCCTTCAAAATTCCATTGCCCTTTAGCAGGATCCATTCACCGAGCAAGGACACAGAATGTCTAGCGCGAAAATTATAACAAATATTTCCATTCTTTTATCGCCCTAAAATAATTTTTTTAATCAACTCACATCAAGCTGATGACATAGCAGCGATAACATTGCCCTGATTCAACTTAACACCAAAAGGAACGACAATTTCTCCTTCAAGCGGCTCAAGTAGCGATACAAAATGGAGAGAAAGGTCAGAGGCTCGCGTGACTAGAAAGCACTTGTATGAGGGGAACCAGAATGTCATCATCAAGGCTAATAACATACCCGAGGGCCGAAGAAGGCAGCGCTTGCTGATTCCGATGTGGATCCCAAATAAGCCGACGGTTCCACACAGATCCTTTTCATGACCTAGTGACTTTTAATTTGTTTAAGTTTTTAATGAAGATTTATTTCCTTTAATTAAAAAACTTATCCTTAGAAGGAAATAACTTCTCCATTCCTTGTAATTTCGCCTCTGCCTGCGATTGTCATGCCTTATTTCAACAGCGTTCAGCTAGGAGGAGGCCCAAGTTTTCAACTTTTGCCCAGCCTTTTTCCATTGGTATGACTTGGAGTCTTTCTGATACCGAGACCGACTCCCCACCACCACCCAAGTCCTTCTAGCCCTTACCACTTCATGCCTTCCAGCCTTCTATTTTCAAATACTCCAACATTAGGGGTAAGTGGTTATTTCAGATTAAAATATTTTTTGCCATTCTTTCTGGGGACGAGAATTTAATTAATTAGTCTCTCTACTCTGCCGAGAAGACCCGCTCTCTGATTATACAATTTCTATATTTAAGTATTTGCACAAAAGAATATAGCCATGCAAAAAAATTGAGTGGGACTCCACGGTATAAGTGACTTTCAATTAGGAATACTCATTATCTTGCAGCGCAGTGGACTCCTTATAGTTTTTGTTTCACATAAAAAAAACTAAGGGGAAAAGGATTTTTTTTAACATAAACCAAGGTCCGTCCTTCAGGAGAGAACTTTTAGTCGGCCAGAGTAAACTATTTAGTTTACTCTAGGCTAACGTCAACAACAAATTTATTAACACAATAAACCCTATCCACAATGGGGATTAGCTCTAGGATGGATAGTATGGAAATACGTCCCCCTGGATAGTGTAAAGCCTTGTGGGCATTGCATTAATTTGGAACACAAATTCAAACAAACATTTTCGTCGACGAAATACAATCGGATGGCCAACATTTTCAAAGGTATCATGTTGAAAATACTGAGAATGCATACCTGCTATTTGTGGTCTAATATGAGATACATTTGTGTGAAATTATTGTGGAAAGACATTTGAATTATTACCAAGAAATGAGTATCGAATACGAGTTACTACAATTTGGTTATAGATAAAATTAGGTTATGGCACTTTGTTGTTCAATATTCAGTGGAAGTGGAAATATGTCTCTGCACATCAAACTAAATCAACAGACATCGTTTAAAGTCATCCTCTTTCAGGCCAGTTAGACTAACAAATTCTTTGATCGACACACTGTAGGCTGTTTTACCTTCAATAGTTCTTCATGCAACAACTTTAGCACATCAAGGAAACAAAAAAAATATGAGTGTGCTTAAGACCACACTTGAGAAGTAAAACTTTTGTGCCCAACGGCTAGTAATATGCAATAGATATAGTGGAAAGTCTGTCGGATCTATAGTACGCTTGAGAAAATTCAGGCCAACGACAGATTCAGGAAGAATAGTGACGAATCTACTGACGGACTTGATACAAAGTCTATTTGAAAATATCAATATTTATGAATTCCTATTTACATTAAAACCTAAAAGTAACCGAGTAAAAATAATTTTTATTGTCTAATTTTCTTAAAAGCATACACGCGGTGCACCTAGTACGTATAGCATATAAGTGCGCATCCCACACGGGTATGCACGCTTCCGCCACAGGCATGGATACTACCGCCACAGGCACGAAAATCTAAACATTCGCCTCATGGAAGTAAGCTGGTGACATATGCAAGCGTACATGCATTGCATCCAGAGGTTCATAAAATTGCATGGTTTTTTCCGTCCCGGCTTTCACACATAGCCCAAAAATCTAAGTAACGAGTGCATGCAAGGTGCATGTGTTTGTTGTGCATACTTGTGTGTGCTATTTCGAATGCGGCATTATAGAAAAAGTTAAAAGTAGTCCGACCTTTGCGTGGCATGCATTCCATTCATGGAACATTCCGTCAGGTCGCATTTGAATACACACACTTCTCTATTATTTATCAACGAATTGAACGCATGTACGCTTGGATATGTCACCAGCTGTATGCATGCTCCGCTCCCGCTACATTCATGATCATTAATAATTGCATCCGCATCGGCATAGACTATTCCAAACCCAGGTATTGTTTTACCAAGCAGTCCGCCAACCACATACATGAAGCTTTACCTACGCGAGCCGCTTTACCTACGCGAACGAGAGCCAGTCTACTTGAGTATGGTATTGGCACCCTTTATGGCCACCTAGCCAATTACCTGATTACTTCGTCCCATACAATCTTTTAGGGAGCCAATTAATTTTAAAGGGAGCAAAAAGATATGCAATCAACCTTTTTTCAAATTCTTCTTTCTATGCGTAGTTGAAAATAATTTATTTTGGCTGATTAAACCGAATTCGAAGCATAAAGTTGAAAAAACATTTTTTACAAACCTTTATATTTTCAGTCGATGTAGGGATAGTTTCAGCCCTTTACTATTATCCCTTATCATAAAATTTGCTTTGTTATAAATCAACCACTTTTGAATATAAATATTTGCAAAAAATGTATTTTATTGGATTATTTTTGATTTTAATTAAAATTATCGCAAAAATCCTTAAAAAAGGGAGTTTTTAAGCATATTTAAAGGTGACATGCATATTTTAAGACTGTGGGACCCCGATTTTCGTAATCAGCGACCCAAAAAACATATCAGGAACGATTTTCACAATAGTGTAATGTTTTGACATAAACGATTCGTCGATTTATGCAAGTTAAAAAAAATGTAATTTAAAAAGGGGAAAGGTCCAGCACATCTCACCAAAGGGGAAGTGGGTGCCAATTTTAAACAACAGCACCTCACACATTTAATTCACCACTCCCTTTTGGTATTCTAAGCACCCAAACCACCGCCGAAAATTCTTCTCGTATGTATGTATGTATGTTCTTCCAACATGTCAGTCAACTCCAAAGTGTCCGCGGCATAAGCCCGGCCAGTGACCAAACCACAAGAAAAATCTGAAATAATTCACCTCTACAGAATGGTGAATTTGTATTCCTATAATGAGATAAAGCAAAGTCTGGGCGACAACGTAGCTAACATGCCAGAAAATCTATGCAGTAAGGCAGAGTGTATTTTAACTGTTGCACACACAGCCCCGAGTGTAATCGTCTCTTGTACCCCGTCCGCCCCTTTTCCCATCGTTATACGAAAGTTCTGACGATTTTTCATGTGTGAGAGCGTTACACGAAAGAAATTGATTCACTCTCATGTAAATTTTTTTAAGCAAACGTCCCTAAAGAAGTTTTACTTCAATAAAAAGTAGATGATTCGAACATCCGAAAAATTCAAATGAAAGCTCTAATATATTTAAAAGCACTTTTGTGTCTAAATAGTCTAAAGCTTATGGTCTGGAAAAAGCTTTAATAGAACTTTTATGCCTTCAAAGAGCAAAAATATAAAAGTTACTGAAAGCTTTCTTATATAAAAGCTTTTTCTGCACAAGATTTTAAAAAGCTTTAATAGAGCTTTCGTGACGTCATTACGATCAAATTCGAAAGCTACTCGAAGCTTTATTATATACAACCATAAGCTTTAAGAGAGCTTTTGGAAAGCTTTTAGCATGGTACAAATACTACAAGGTATGCTCTTATGGCGAAGATTCATTGTGTGACGTTTTACTGGTAACCGATTTTTATAAGTTCGATGAGATCGAATTGTGCGCCAACGCAGCGGATCTGAGGGAATAGAGTGTGGCAAGAAACCGCTGCTCAGACACTTATTGGGTACAAACTGAAGCTACGCTTGTTATTTAATGGAGAGGAATATCCGTAAGCATCAAGGTAGGGGAATAGATAAATTACTCACAGCCCGCCCTAAGGTTCTTGGGAGAGGCGATCGGCCGGTGGATACATTTTAAAGTCACACTTTGGGGAGATGGTGGATAAAGCGTCTACTGGTGCATGACTTGCAAGAGTGCTGCCCAAAGTGGCCGTCGCTAGGCAGCAGCGTTGAGCAGGATATTTCTATTTCTGGATGAGGGACGTCAGAGGTGTTTTATAAGTTTTAGCTCCCAGCTTCTGCGATTTAAAAGATTGCCCGCTTTCAATTTATTGATCTGAATGAACGTTTTAGCTTGATGCGCATCTTGGGTCCTTGTCCAGCTATGAAGGCCCAATTTTTAAGGCCCGTTCTTACATAGCAGCTTGTTAAGAAACAGAAAGGTTCCGGACCGATAAGAGTTGAGTTTGACCCTACTGTAGCTAGGCTGTAGGCAATTTCATTACCAGTGTGACCTTCGTAGCACGGAATGAACATATCAGCGTGACATTGTTGTTCCTGCTGAGGGATTTCAAAGATAGAAGACCATCCAGGACAGCCTTTGATGACACCGTGTGATTTAATGGCCAATTGTCTGTTATCGGGAACATACCGCATTCTGCCCATTGGCCACCCGCATCGCACGCACGTTTCTGTTTTCAACTTAACAGAAGAAAATGGAGGGCCGCATAGAGGCTCAGCGCGCTTCGCCACCGGACCATGTCTGACGATGCAGGGTTCGTGATGGCGAGAATGCTCCTCCGATACATATTGCCGAGAGAAGACATCATCCCTGCTACACAACCTTGCGGGGCCTGGGGCTGTAATATGATTGGGGCCCCTTCTGATCTGGAGTCCGGGCAAATCCGTCCCATTGCACCGTTGTTGCGCGCCAGGAAGGCATGTGTCTCTATGATCCAGAGTATGTTAGAGTGGAGCCTATAATAGTGCAGCAACAGATTGCACGCTGTGACTCCGTAAAGGAATGACAAGGGAATTGAGATGAGTCTGTCAAGGATCGGTGGACTCACAGACTTGTCCCAAACGTGGAGAGATGGATTTCGACTGACCACACGGAAGTGAGTTACGACCTCATGCAGTTTTTGATTCGACACATAGTCGATCTATCGTTTCGGACATCATGACTCACTCGTTGACCTAGGAGTTAAGGGACCCAACTACCACCCGAAAGGTCCGTAGATCGATTCCACTCCTCGACATGGTCCTTCGTCTTTCAATTTTCCTTCGCAACTCCCCTTCGTTCCTCCTTCCATCACAGTCGGGGCATAATAATGGATGAAGCTACCTCCTGTTCTATGAATCCAAAGGAACTTGCATGGACTCAATAGCAACGAATTGAGTAACTGGGGATAAATCTGGGTGAACGTGGCTGACCATGCCATGGGCCATCGTTCCTCTTCTTCCCCCATTCATGTAATATTCGTTCGTTCTTTCGTTCTCTCTTCACTACAATTCTCTTCCTTTTCCCTGTCATCGCCTGCGATGTCAAACACAAAACCCATTATACTATATTATATACTATGTTTTTTTTTGTAAGATGAGATTGCCAAGGCAGTATAAAATGTATAATTGTGTACAAGCTTGACATCTCCCAGAACCTATCATACCAGCACTAAACGTTTAAAATTTATGATATTAAGTAGTTAACCTTATATACCCTCTTACAGACCACTCACCTACATATATCCTAAAAAAAAAAACTTGTTCTCACTCCCGGAAAAAAATAATATTCTTATAACGTAAATCACAAGTTAAATCTTTAGATTGAACTTACCTCAATATGTGCAACCATAATTCATTGATAAAAAAATCATATTTCACTCGAATAAAATGATTAATACCTTCACATGTGTAACAACTCAAGGACATTCCCGCTTATTTTTTTTTTCTTGCCGAAAAGAGAACATATAGAAAACATCGGACGCAGCATCAAATACGTTCAAAGGCATCCCCCCGATAAAAGTGGCAGAAATGTTTTCAAAAGATTTATTTCCATTTCTAGCCCCCCATAAAAAAAAATCATCATCGTCCTTCCCCAACATACACGGGGTATATATATCCCATCCATTTGAGTATTCCAGGAGTTCCTCCTTATATCCCCACACATTGCGCGCTTGCTATACGTAATTCGTCGTGATAGTTGACCAGGAACATACTGATTCGTGTCGTTGGGAGTCTTATATATAATGTATATATAGCTTATATGTTTTTGTATATATATAGGTACTATACATATTTTTTCTCTTCTTCTTATTCTTGCAGTGACGCCAACGAGAGGTCCACAAATCACCGGAGGCCAGCCCAGGTACCAAATTGGTGATATTGTCCGGGTCAATTGCACGTCGGCACCTTCGAAACCCGTCTGCCATCTAAGTTGGCTCATTAATGGCCAACCGGCTAATCGATCATATTTGAGGCCATATGACATCATAGTAGGACGTGAGGGCTTAGAGGTGGCCAAACTTGGTCTAGAGTTTCGAGTACGTGGATGGCATTTTAAACATGGCGACATGAAACTGAAGGTAGGTAAATAGAAAAGTAATCGCCTCTGCCTTTAGTTAAGGTATCCTTAAGCCTCCTTTGACATATTGAAATAGCCCTAAAACACACAGGAAGCACAAGTTGTTAATAGTATTTACGGGTGTATTTTCTTTTTGTTGTTTTTGTTACAGTGCGTGGCCAAGATATCATCAGTCTACTGGCAGAGCAACGAGGAGAGCGTCGAAAGCGATAAACAGCAAAGGGCACCTGTACTGGAATCGAGAGAGACAGTAGCACCCAAGTCGCGTGTCCATGGTAAGAACAAAAAAAATATATATGTATATATAACCAGCACTCTCTGCCCTCAGCTAAAAAGGGTGGGTGGGTGATGGGGTCACCAATTAGTCATCGATTTTGCGTTTACCCTTGTTGTGTTTCTTGCCCAGCCATGCACCCCTCTCGGCCGCTCGGCCCACACCAATCTATTTTCCAAACTAACATTTTCTGCTCCTCAATGTTTCTTTTTAATGAAAAGCCAATGGTATAATTTGTTACAAGGACTTGTACATTGTTCTCGTCATGGTATGATTCTCTAATGGTGAAAATGGTAAAAATGGTATAAATTAGACTTCTCCGTTGTGCGCCTTCAAGGGGTGCGAGGGTGTGTGTGTGGTGTAGAGTGTGGAAAGGAGGGGGTGATAATTGCAAGCGGCATTAGCAAATGTGTGAATTATGGCTTAGAACTGTGAACGTGAGCCTTTCTAATAAAGCGAAGAGCCTTCTACCCCCCACTCTCTCTCTCTCTCTCCCTCATATATACACTTTACACACTCTATGAGTCCTGTGAGTCCTGAAGTCCTGTAATTATAATAATACAGAAAAAAAAAGAAGTTTATTAGTCTAATGGGTTTCCTCAGCGTCGCTAGTGTTCTGTGTACGTCAGTCATTCCCGCCATTGGAGCCTAACCAACGTAGAAGAGGCAATTACGCATTCATCGATTAAAAGTCTACTTTTGACGGAATGTTTAAAGGATACGAGGATGATCAATTGGACAGATTAATAAAAAAAAGTAATCTTGGGGAAAAATACTCAAGTCATTTGGTGAATTGCTTTTGGGGGGTAGAGAGACAGAGTTAATGGTTATATGACAACAAACCCCATAACAGCCTATGCCGCACACATTTCTGCCACCTCGTCCTTCTCGATCTCTTTTCGTCCTTCCCGCCACCTCCACCCCAGCCACCCTCCAAAAAAAATACTCCATATGGATAAACATTCAAGGATAACATATGCTTTCTCATCCTCGACAACTCTCCAAAAAGGTTTCACAACTCTCTTTCTCTCGTTCCTGTTGCTGCTGATCTGGTAGAGAAAAGTTTCCTTTTTCGTCCTATTTTTTTTTTTTTACTTTAAAGTTAGCAAATTTATGTTCAAGAAATTGTAAGGACGAAGAAGGATGAGGATGGGTGAAAATTCTATTTTTTTTTGTTTCGTTCTTCAGTTGCTCATTGTGTATATAATGTGTAATAAATTTTACTGTTTCCAGCTTTTCTAGAAGACAAGTCCTTAAGACAGACACTAGTCAAGCAATTTCATATGAAATTAACTTTTGTTAATTTATTGCTTTGCGTGCCTCAATTTAAGTAAAAACGTGATGACGACCCTAAATGCTCCATGGTGCCCCTTAAGTATGGGCTGCTGCCTTAAGTTGTGTATAGCGCTGTGCTTGAAAAGGGGTAGGCGTTTGTATTTTCGTTTTAGAAAATTTTTGTTTTTTACTTATAGTGAATTTTTTTCGCATTAGTGGTCACAGAACACTTTGTTTATTGGATACAGTCCGCGGTAGGAAAAAGGTACAACAAAAAACCTAGCCAAACACATTCAGAATCGTCGGCATAGATTGGCCTAGATATCAGAGGAATAGTCGCGCTGTGCAGAGCTTTGCTTAAGGCACCCCTCCTCTCAAAATAATTTATCTAAAAAAAAAGCACTAAACAAGTAATCAATCTATTGTGCAAATTCTGCACCCACCGTGCAGCCCAAAAATGCACAGTTTGGTGCCCCTAAAATCAGCAGTTCTTTTCTCTTTTTTGACGTGACAACGTCTATTAAAACGATGAACGCCGGCTGCATGCACGAAAAATGATGACTCATTGTCCCGTTATGTCCCGTTATGTCCCGTAGTAATTTAAAAAATTTGATTGTAGTAATCTTAAAAATTTGATTAAAATTGTCAATATTTAATTAGATTAAATTTGTCAAATTGTCAACAATAAGCAAAGCAAGCCAAACACTCTGTCTCCTAACTGGGTGCCGGTGTATAAGAAAATAGTGAACATTACACTGACGAAAACTGTGAAATGCAAACGAAAACAGTTTCCTTGCGTTCCTGCTTGTGCTATTGCCATTCACAAGTCGCAAGGTGGGACGTTTACTGTGATTGTTTATAAATACTCCTCGGAGCAACCACAACAGTTGGTGTACGTGGCGCTGAGTCGGGTAACAAATATAGACGGCTTGCACATCATCACGGAAAAAGATGCGCCTTTTATCTTCAAACACGGACGGGATGGGAACGACTCACAGACTAAGCGAGATGTCCGTAACGAATACATTCGACTCCGTGGACACGCCCTTCAAACAATCACTTCGAAAGCAGTGAAATTTTGTGATGACGCTGGGCAAACTGTAGTGACAAACCTTAATGTTCAGAGTTTGTCTGCGCCCTTCGCCGATATTGAAACGGATCCCGTGATACCAAGATCGGATTATTTGGTATTGACTGAAACGTGGATGCGTGACAATTTTGATCCAGTTCCAATCAATAATTATGAATGTATAACCAGGCAGAATAATCGATCGGATTCTGATACAAACGCAGCTAGTGGAGTGGCAATCTATCGAAAATTAACATCAACATCCACGGCCAAAGTTCTCCACGTTGAATTGTCGGACACAACTCGTCTCATCAGAAACACAGGCGAGGTCTGCTTGGCTGAAATTACATGCTTCACCGCTGATACAACGTTTAAAATTGCACTTGGCGCAGTGTATATTCATCCTGGAGCAAGTGTCTCAAACATTAGTGTATTGCTGCACCAAGCACTCTTTCCGTACGTGCATAACAGGCAGTATGTGCATCCGATCATGCAAGTTGATACCAATGTACCAATTCTTCTTTGTGGCGACTTCAACACAAACGTGAAAAATGATGATACATTCCTCAAATTCATGAAGGATATGTACAATCTCGAATGCACATCAGATGTTACTAAGTCAACAACGCTGAGAGGAACAATCCTCGATTTGACTTTTTCAAGGCACATTACACTTGAAACACTCCCATTCATTTCATACTTTTCCTATCATCGACCTATCCTTAACAGAATAACACAGATTGCAAGAAGTTAAATATCAGACATGTGTATAAAAGCTGTAAATGAATTTGTTACTACACATTGTTACTTGTAAATAATCTGTTCATTAAAGTAATAAACATATTTGAATTCATTAGTGCAAATAAAAGCTAATTTATCAATCAAAATGAATATTTCATTTCACTCCTTTTTGTATCCATAGAAAATAATGATAATTTAATATAAATGATTCAATTTTATTCATAAAAGTATGCAATCATTTCATCAATGTTTTCTCATGACGTTGTCACGTTAAACTATCGTCCGTAAACCCTCTTTACAGACAACAAATTTTTTTTCATTTCGGCTTGAGATGAACAGAAGGGGGAAAAAAAATTGTTCAGACAGAACAGATATTACTCTTTTTCTTCAAAGAGCTTCAGGAGCTAAGATGTAAAGATTTTCGGCTTTATCAGCTCTTCAACAACCCACGAATAGCTGCCGGTAAGAGAAATATGGCTTAATCAGATCAAGCTCAACAACTTTCAGTGATTGTGATTGTAAAAAATATTTTTGAGTGTAAAGTTTTCATTGCTGGAACCTTGGGAACAACCCACCTTTCGATATGTAAATTATCTTGGAACTGTTAGCCTATCTATAAAATAAGCTTCACTGGAACTTTTCGTTAGCGTAAAATAAGATACACTGGAACTTTTCGTTAGATGATTCCCATAAGCAGGCTGGAGCAATGAGAACTTTACATTCAAAATTATTTTTTACTTTTTAAACTATACATTTTATTTTCTTCTTTTTAGAAGTTATGGGAGGAGGGGTGAATAGTTAGCAAAGGCCTCGGAAAGTAGTGGCACTCGATTTTTCACTTCTGTTAAAACCCGAGAAGAGCTACTGCAGACGAACACCTAGCATGCCCGTTAGCAAGTCCTAGTTCCACCCCTCGCGGTGATCCCTGGGGTACTTCTTCGGAAGGAGCTTACGAGTGACGGGCGAATGGCGAGTTCTCTGCGCCACAAAATAGAGTTTTAAGTCAGTTGGGTAGAGCGTTGGCAACCCGCTTTCATAAAAAAAAAACTTTGCTACGAATCAGCAAACAATGCTCCGCCATATATCCCATAAGGGATTAAAGGGGAATAAGAAGAATAACAATCCACCATTTTGCGTTGGCCGCCATTTCGAATTTGGAAGCATGCCCCACAGCTAATTATATTCTATTTGTCATACCCTTTCATTTGATTCCCATGTCAGAGGTCGGGGAACACAATTGGAGTTAATAGGTTATATTTTCTACTTTTTATTCTATTATGTCATCCGCCATTTTGTGTTGAACGCCATTTTGATTTTGGAATGACGTCACAAAGCTAATTGTATTCTGCTAGAAATACCCTTTCATTTGATACCCATTTTGGGGAAGAGAAAACACAATTGCAAAACTCGGCCGCCATTTTGGAACCGCCATCTTGATCTCTTTACAAAAATGTCATATTGCATTGTCACACGAGCTATGCATATGGGCAATGGAGTTGATCGGTTACATGAAAGTGTGTCAAAATGAAGCTGCAAGAGGCGTAGGACGTAGAAAAATGGCGAAACATCGTACTAATTAATTAATTCAAAAAAAAAAAAAAATTGAAATTTCAAAAAACTTTTAGTCACCTGTTGGGGTTTCCATGCATCTACGAAAAAAATCAGATTTCTATCTCTTCTAGTGACGGCACGCACAAGCAGACATGCAGACAAACAGTCTCTTTTATTAACATAGATTTTCTAATTTGGAGTTTTTTTTTGTGCAAAACCAAAACGAAATTAACTTCGCCATGGAAACAGCGTTTTTTATTGAACTAACCGGAAAATTACAGTTATTTGACTAAATTCGTCAACCACATAGGTCCAGAAATTTAAAATGTATAGGTTAAAAACCCCCCAGATACCGCTTTTCATTGGAATCGGAATACAATTGACAAACTCATCATCGGCCATATTGATGCGGCCATTTTGCATTTATAAATTTTGATTATAAATTCGTTATTTGCAAACTTAAAAACTCCCAGGTATTCACTTTCATTGGAACCGACGGAATACTATTGCAAAAGGTCGTCTGCCATTTTGAGTTTATAAGTTCTCATCATAAAGTCGTTATTTGCTACCTCAAAAAACCCCAGATACCGATTTTCAATGGAATCGGTACACAATTGGCAAATTCGTCGGCCATATTGGCGTGGCCATTCTGGGAGGCCATTTTCGGAATTTCGTATATTTTTCGGCGGCCATGTTGAATTTCGAAAATCCCCACGGACCTTCATGAAAAATTCCGCGGCTCTGCGACGGCTGGTGCCCCCGCTATTGCGCATACACACATTCATCCTTACAGAAACTTTCTTTTATTAATATAGATGTTCTTATTTTTTTTTTTTAATTATCACAAGACTTATATTCCCCCTTTTCTTTATAAATAGACTTAAAATCTCCACTTCTTTAAAACAACCAACCTTTAAAAAGTCAAATTATGTTTATCTTATAACTTTCAAAGAAAAGGATCAATTTTCCAGGACCAATTTCAGGGTTAATGTCCGTTTGGCATAATTTTTTCCATCTTCAAATTTTCGCTTGCCTTTTTTATGTGTATTTATGCTACTTCCGACGATTCTGTAAAAGATATATACATATTTCCAATCTCAGGTTATTGTCCGATGAATAAAGCCTTGGAAAATCAGTATACAATGAAATTGAATTTCGCACTTTTCAATTTTCAATGATGATATTTACTTACGTTTGCATGATTGAACTTTGATACTTTACCGATTTTTAGAATAAACGAAGCATTGCCAGATAAGAAAGTTTTACTAGATTTCATATGGTTTGTGATTTGTAGATTGTTTCGAATTTTCATATATGTATTGTTCAAGGAATTGCTTCTTGAGAAGGTAATTTGAAAAGAGTTTAACTGAGATAAGGAGATTCAGTTTGAAACGTTATTGTTGGATAAGTTTCTTCAATGGTCCTTAAACTAAAACAATTTAAGTAGAAATCTTTTGATATATATTTTTTTTTATAAAATACGCAATTTATGCGCTTCGATGTGTTATTGGCCTTGAAAAAATCCAAAAAATCAAGATGGTATGAATTATGACCATTCAAAATGTAATAAAATATGTTTCAAAGCTTAAGAGATTTTCCAGTTCATCCATCACAAAATAAATTTTAAAAACAAATACGATCATTCAAACAAAAAGCAGGGGCATTACAAAGTGACGTCATTAAAGCTTTGTATTCATTGATGAAAGCTTTAAAAAGCTTAATTTTTTGAATGGTTTACCTCAAGGATACTTATTCCCGCTTAATTCCTCATGGTTGGAGAACAACAATCAGCTCTCGATAAAATTACCACTGCAGTGACAAATTTACTTTGTTGAACATTTTCTACTACTTCGTTTATGTCGCTGCGATGGGTTCAGCGAGACACAAAGCGTTAATTTGCCATTTGCTCATTAATTGGCTCATTAAGCCATCGTAGGAATGTAGCAGTTCTTGCAAAATTTTAACCACCTTTACCACAATGACTGCTCTACTGAAATGAGTAACCTTTTACCTCGACGACAATACTTCTCCTGCAATACAAAATTTGCCCGAACAAAGTTCCACACAGTGCAAAGGGTGACTCCTGAACTGGGATAGTGATAGTTTCACATAAAAAAAATGATCGAAAATGCCTCCCTATATAGAAGGACTTTCTACAAAAGCTTTAGAAGAGCTTTTATGACGTCAACGCGCGAAAATGCAAAAATCAATTAAAGCTTTCCTTTCGATAAGCTTTTATGACTACTATGTACAAAAGTGCAAAGTTTTCTCAAAGCTTTCCTTCTTATATATAAAACAAAATAACCTGAGAACGCGTATTGTAACATCTTTTGTCTTCATGCTCTTCTTAACAACTATTATTGCATCATGTTTACTCAAGAGGTCTGGTAATCATGTTACATATAAGCTTCCTTACGACGGGAATGAATGACTGTTCAAAAATTTGGGAGTGTTTTAATGTCTGGCAGCTAACCATTCTGCATGGTGTTTGTGTTTACTGCTGAACGATTTTTGTAAGATTGCCTTCTTCTAAGTGATATTTAGCCGATCGACTGAAATGCTACTCTTCTTTTGTATTATACGTAATACGAAGTACTTGCGATTTATCTCCGAGACTTCGAACGGACCTTCGTAAGGTTTAAAGATTTTCTGACTTAATCGTCTTCTTTGAACGCGAACTCGCAGTTTTTGTTAGATCACCTTGGATGAAATCGCTTTGTTTTGCATGTGATAAAGCTACTCTAGGTTTGATCCTGCTAATTTTTGGTTTGAATTCTTTTACAAGTTTACATGCTTGACATTTACCGGCGTGCTGGGTTAATTGCTGTTTTGCAATCCTAAAGCTGGGGAAAGATTCATGCGTGCGTGCGGTGCGTGCGACAATATATATTTTAGAAATCACTGCACTCGAATGCGTTTTGACATATTGCGTGAACCGAATGTACTTAACGCAAAAGCTGGTCTACTTTCAACTCTTCCCGCATTGCCATATTCGCGCATATTACGCATCGCATGCCAGCATGTATCTGTTTCGAGTTAGTACTGTAAAACTAATGGCAGAGTGCGTACCAGACTTTTGTTTGGTAGCGCACAGTCTAGAGTTCTTTGGGTACTTTCAATTATTCAGTTGCTTACTAACCTGATCGTTGTCTTTACTTCTGGAAGAGCCAGACAGTGTAGTTTTTTGTTCGGACTAATTGTCAAGGTGGTTCAGGAACGTGGGGTCCAATTATGTCTTGAAACTATTGGGAACAGTAAACTATTTGAGGAGCAAGGTCGAGCTCCCTTGTGGGTCTCGTAACAAATCCCTTAAATCGTCGTAATTTGACTGAGCCTTGGCAAATTTCTTAGAATCTTTTGCCCTCCAGTTGCTAAATTTATTTCTTCAATTTTGAATATTACTATGTTTTTGGGTTTTCTGCAATGTATCCTGTCATTTAAAATTGTATTTATATTTCCATTTTATTTAACATTTTAATAAAATACATTTAATTCCAGTAATTATTTACTAATTAATTAATAAATTACAGGTGCAGCATCATTGAGTAGTTACTCCAAATTGAACAATTATCTTCAAGTTCTTTCAATTTTTATTGTATTTATAAAATACAGTTTAAACTCAAGGTAACTATACTAGATATCTAAAAATAAACTAAAAAAAATAAATGCAAAAAAAGTAAAATTATAAAACAAAAAAATAAAATAATAAATTAAATTTAAAAAAAAAAAAAAACTTAAATAAAATGAAATTAAATAAAAATGTAAGCACTGAAATCTAAATTTATGCCAAATTATTAAGATACTATCATAATTTAATAAATAAATATTAATAATAATAATTATTAGTCAAGTTTAAACAAAAAAGAAAAACAACAAAAAAAAATGATGAAGAAAAATATTATAAAAAAAGACAAACGAATCTGTAAAGCACACGTAACAAAAACATATGAAATACAAATGCATATTCAGAAATGGTATAAATTAAGTAAATAAAAAAAAAAATAAAAGTAAAAAAATAATAAATAAAAAAATGGTATAAATTACAACAAAACAAAAAACAAATCGTATCGATGTGACCTTTTACTATTTTTAAATAAAAAATAAAAAACAAATGCATAAAGCATAAAAGATTTTTTGAAGTTAAAAACTTTAAAAAACTTTTTTTTAGTAAATTTGCTTTAATTTGTGTGAATCTTAGGAACTTCAAGGATCACATTTTTTTAATATTACAATTTATTTTTGCTGTTCATTAAAAATGTCAATTAATTAATAAAAAAACTTATTGTGATTTTTGTGATATTATTTTAAGAACAAATAGTGAAAAATAAATTAATATTTGGTCTAAATGATTTTTTTTAAGTTTGAAAAATAAATAAAAAGTTATAGAAGCATGTCCTTAAGGATCCAAATACTTCAAAATAATTTTGGAATATCTCTAGATGACAATCGTATATCTGTTGCTAAACTGATTTTAAGAAAACAACTCATTCACGACGTTTCGAATATTATTTAACATTTTCCTAAAACATTCTGAAACATTTGGACCTTTCTCTTTAGTACGCCTAACCCACCCAGCAACAGCATCTCTCCCTTGTTACCTCAAGGATTCATTCTATCACCTGTCCTCCACAACTAAGCGGCTCAGGGTGTAATCTATAAATACTACGCTTGGCCTCGCCTCCTCATTACCTTTTAATCTTTTCCAGGAACTAAACGTGCTACTAGATTATTACTCCGAGGTCATCGGCATTATGGACTGGTATTACAAGGGGTGAAATGCACTTCTCGGAATAGCGCTTGGCATAATTAATTTTATGGAAGGTACACGTAACAGCTTCTTTGTCGCCTGCAGATTATCAGGAGATGAGTTGAGAGATTTGAATTATATTTATTTGTTTCAGAAATTTATCCTTTATAATCAGCGCTTCTTAGTTCTGTCGTACAAATTGATCTGGAAGTGAACGAGAGTCGTCATTAATGGCATTTCACACTATTATTTTTTCACTGATAGAGGACTTTGGTTAACATGTTCTATCCTTAACGATTCTTTCAATATTCTCCTGTCGAATGGTGTCGGTTCAAAAAGTATCGTTATAGTTCAGACTGATCCAACATGTTCAAAAGCTTTCTTGGTGATTTGTCACTTAAACTTTCGTCCCAGGTCTCGTTAAATAGTAAGACCCACTCCTCGCAGAAAATGAATATTCAGCATATTTCATCAGAGCTCGATTTTTAGCATTTCCCTTCATCAAACTTCTGGCTTCCCCAATAACTGGTTGAATACAATACCAGAGACTAGTCTGATCAGTGCATTAGCCTTTTGAACAAAGGCAGTTAAGGCATTAAATAAAACACCCAAAGATTTTCAACTTATGAACAATTTTATTCGAACTCAAAAGGACATGAAGAATGATCTAAAAAGTTAATTTAAGTATAAAAGAACTTCTACGTAAGATTTGAAGTAACATTAATAGAGCTTTAAGGACACCAATGCACGCAAATTGTAAAGCTCAAAGCTTTCCTATATAAAAGCACTTTCTGGATAAGCTTTTGAAAGAGCTTCCAAAAAGCTTTTATGACGTCACTGCGAGAAAATAAAAAAGCCCAGAGCTTTCTTATATTAAAGCACTTTCTGAATAAGCTTTTGAAAGAGCTTTTATGACGTCACTGCGAGAAAATACAAACGCTCAAAGCATTCCTATATAAAAGCAATTTCTGCATACGCTTTTGAAAGAGCTTTAATAGAGCTTTCATGACGTCAATTCTTAAATCTTTTTTATATATATAAGAAGAACGTGTTCAGACTCATATGTTATATAATGTTAGACCCTCTACGGCTATATTTTTCTTCGACCTAGAGACTTTTTCATTTCTCTATTCTTCTCTTTTCAATTATTTTTGGTAAATTGATCATGGCACCTTATTGTCTGACCGAAAGGCCATTCTAACTTGTTTTTTTAATTCCTAGAGGTCCTCTTACAATCAGGATGTAGGATCATTGTCCTCCATTAACGTCGGAACTCATGTCATCACAACCATTAAAAATAAATTTCATTTAATAAAAAAATTATTAAAATTATAAATAAAAAGCTCCCAAGATTCACACATTAATCAAAAAACAAAAAAATTACTAATAAAAATTTTAATTTTTATGAAATTATGTAAAGTTTTATAAACTTTTTAGTGTATATATAAAAAATAAATAAAAAAAAATGTATTTTATTATTTATTTAACAAAAAAAAAGTGAGAAATCAAAGCTGTAGTTAAGACATATCCGTGAAATACGATAAATTTAATTTTTTTTTAAATGTAAATAAAATTTTATGATATTATTATATAACTAAAAAATAAAAAGTAAAAAAATGGAAAAATTTACTAAAAAAAATTATAACAAAAATAAATAAAAATCAGTGTAAAGTTGAGATGGTTGAATAGTTTTTAAATATTTTTGCAACATTATTATTTTTTTTATTATTAATTTGTTTGTTACTTACGGACGGCCTACATTTATATAAATTATGTTTTTTAATTTGTTAAATTTGTTAATTAGTCTAAAAAATTAAATTAAATTATTCGATTTCTTAATTATAGTTTTTGTTATAGCAGCGGCCCAATTAAAAAAAAATCTTAAATATTTATTTTATTTATTAAAATAAAAACTAAATAGATTTTTTTTATCTGAATGTAAAAAAAAAACAAAACAAATAAAAAACTACATTTAAACAAAACATTACAAGCTGGAAGTAAATAATTTAAAAAAATTAAAAAAACAAACATAGACTCAGACTAAATAGAATATAGTCTTACAAATTTGATTAATAAATGAAATAAATAAATAAAAAAGAAAAAATTAAAAAAAGAAAAAGTAAATAAATTTTATAAAGCCAATTAATAATCTTTTGTAAAATAATAACAACTTCCAAACTACATAATTCTTTTCATAAACACAAAACAAACAACCCTAGTAAAATATTCTTCAATGAAAAAAAAAATAGAAAATTTAAATAAAAAATAATGAAAAAAATATAAATATATTACAACATCCCTCATGAAGTCTCTGTATATATTTACACAATGTGTAGGAATAAGACAAAAAAAAAATAAATAAATAAAAAATATTATTTATTTGTAAAACTATTAAAAAGAAAAAAACCAAAAAAAAAACAAAATTCTAATCCCTGCTAAAGAAAATGGATTATGGAAATTTAGCCTAGTTTTAAATGATAAAATGTACTTTTCCTGTTTACCTAGTAATCTGAGAATGTAAGAGAAAAAAAATTATTATTAAATTATTATTATATAAACATAAAAAAAATGAAAATGAAAAAAGATTTATTGTATAATGTTATGAACAAAAAAAAAGAAGAAGAAGAGAAACAACTTAAAGTTGTGTAAAAATCATGGAATTATTTTTTTTTTCTTTTGTAAAATAAAACTTATAAAATAAAATCAAAGAAATTTTTTTTAATAACTTGAAAGAGTTAAAATTCGATTGAGAGAGAGAGCTTCCAATTTTTCTTCTTATTTGAACTCAAAATGCAAACCTATTCGTTCCCGACTTTATTCTTTATTAATGCAAAGATGTATTCTATGTTGGCCAATAATAAACAATAACTTACTTTCATTAATCCCTCATGATATATAGGGCGGCAACCGAGGTGAGCTTAGAAGTACTGCAAAGATGCCTACTTTCGCCATTACTTTTTCTAATAAACGATAAATCTCGCATATATTCTTTTCAAAAACCACCTTCAGAAAAAGTTAAATATTAATGAAAAAGATTTTTACCCGATCAACAGGTCGCTACTTCGTTTATTTACAGCGGATAATACCAGAAAGTAAATCCAACACTGATTTCATTAGCATCTCTGTTCGCTTCAAAATCTTATTTAGCCAACACGACTATGACGACTATTTACTCGTTTAATGGTGCACAAAATGCTAAAGCTCCTCGAAAGCTTATAAAAGCACTTTGAAAGAGCTTTAATAAAGCTTTTGTGACGTCAATGCGCGAAAATTCAAAACCACCGGGGAAAATTTTCTAGCATACTTCAAGTACAAATGAAATCGCAAGAGTCGATCAAAAAGATTTTTCTGATCGACTCGAAATTTAAGGATTGTAAATGTGTCTAAATGCAATTTGAGAAAATATGAGGAGACAAAATTATTAATAAAGAGACGAAAGCACGATAAATGAAAGAAATATAGTAACTTCAAACGGCAGATAAAGAACTCAAGTTAATTTCAGGCTAATATGTTGCTTCAAGTAGACTTAGTATATACGCGCTGGAGTTCTTGAAAGACGAAAGACAATGGATGGCGTGGAGGGTAAAGTTTGGCTAGCATGTAAAAGGGCTTGTGGACCCGTGTGGCAAATAAAGACCATGACCAAAAGATGAACGTAATGCATACCCCACTTGCGGAAAAATAATTTGCGCATGCATTTCCGCGCAGATTCTCTATTAGGACCCCTGTGGTAATTAAGACGCATGCCAAAAGACGGCTTTTCTCTTACACCCCTCATTGCAATCTGCGATACTGTAATGGGGTATGATGACCTACAAGTTTCTCAGAATGGCCCTATGAGGCAAATCTCATGGCAATTGAAATGGGGCAATCCTAACATCTGTGTTACGAATTAACTTTTTAACTCATATATAGCTTTAGTTGCTGGCGATTATGTTGGTTGCCATGAAAGTTGTCATTTAGCATCATCAAAATAACGGCTCTCTTTCGAATGCGGAGGTCAAGCAGCATTGGACATGATTAGTACTCAGTGGGGGGCCCGCTAGCGAAACTGAGTGGTACTGTACTAGGTACTGGAATCGTGAATTTTATCGAGTTGAAAATTTCATGAAGATCTCAAATTCGCCTCGCGAACTTCTAAGATAAGTTATCCTGGACTTTCCCTAAGTATAAGTACCAGAGGGTGGCCTGGTACGGTACACGGATGGATTCAAAACAAAGGCAGATTTGTGACGAAAGCCCTAGGATTTGTGACGAAAGCCCTAGATTTAGCGGAGCGTTTAACTTTTGGCACCCTTGCTTCTTTCAAGCAAAAGTATAAAGCTATAATGCCATAGTCCAAAGAAAAACTTAAGAAAGGTCTACGTTAACAAGCAGTTCCGTAGGACCAAGTCAAAGTTAGTTTGGCACTGAAAACGCGCACCTAGTAAGCTGAGTTTTGTCAATTGGGGTCACTCATATTGTGGACCTAGGTCATCGCACACAATAAAAAAAAGTGAACGCTTTGCCTGGCAGAACTTTGGAACAATTCTAAGTCTAGTCTACAAATCTAAAGGATAGGAACTGCTAATGGTACGATAGGTGAACGTCCACGATACTGCTTCGACCCAAAATACCTCAGTGAAATAAGAAGAAGAATTGTTGCTGCAATTCCTGTCTTTCTAAAAACTTAACTCCATCCATTCCATTTAACTTCAATCGACAAAAAATCGAACGAGCCCAGCTAAGACTTTTGAACTAGTACAAATCAAATTGAGCGTTATTTGAAATAAGAAACCCTAAAATGTTCGGTATTTCACAAGAATAAATTCTAAAATCTAAAAACGTAATCAAATGCTTATGAAATGTGAAATACAGAACTCGTATCTAAGCCCAAATTCCCGGTATCCATGCTTAAATACATTGCGACTTTTAAAAGATATTCGTCTAGACATATTGTGACGTTATTAAATTATACCAAAGAGGATTCGCATCAATGCTCTCCCATAAATACAGGCATCGGGCTTAAGTATAGATTCATGAAATTCCCTTTGATTCCACATGCATTAAAGAAGTCCTATGGCTACTCTGAGATAGGTCTCTAATCTGGATCTTCCATTACTAATAAAATCTTTTCAATTGCCATTAGGATAACATAATATCTATCTAAAACGGTATATTAACAAATCATTTAACTGCGTTTATAAAGAAACATTGAACCTTTTACATCGTAATCTGGGCAAACAAAATTTTGTGTGCGAAAAAGCAAACAAACATAGGCAAAAACATACTCGCGTGTATCCATCCATCCATCCTCCGTCAGGAAGAAGGACCTTCTTCGGCGTTATATATATCGAAAGCTGGTCTTTAGGATCTTTAGATATTCATAAACCAATAAACCTGTCATAAACTCCAGTCTTGAATGAATAAATAATTTTAGGGCGTAAAGTAAAGAAAATAGCATCTCGCACAGGGCCCCAAAAGAAGAGCGACGAGTCTCTTTCTGCCTTTATCGTTTCGTCCAAAATCAAATAAAAACTTTGTTTAAAGCCCAACGAAAACAGATATATCGCACCACGGCCATGGTATAAGGGCGCTCCGTGCCCGCCAACCCCCCCGCCCCCGACCTCGGGATCGGCAACAATCCAGAAATCCAGGCTATACCCGGAGTCACGGTGGTAGGGCGGCGTCCTGATCTTATATATAGTACGCTTTTCTAGCTCCGGTTCGAATGGCACTCATAGACATAATACGAATCTATTCGGCTGTTTGAAGGCGTATTCAATTTGCATATATCGATTTCGCAGAGCTCTCTCTATCTGAATCCGGAATATGTACGGGGTACCACCCCGGCACTTGCAGGGTATGCCTCCAGTTCTGGCACATATTTCCAGCAAAGAAACGTACTATACATATACTCTATCCAACTACGTAACAAACTGGGACTCCTGCCCGGAAAATTTCAGATTGTCGTTCTTAAGGGAACTTGTTGAAAATTGTTTTGGTTTAATACCATTTTCGGGGTAGCGGCAAACAGAATCCCCTGAATAAGACATACCAACTACATATACTATAGGTATATTTAGTTATACAGCATCGGCTTTTTGTAGTTTGATAAACTAGCGGTAGGGGAGTGCGGTAGGGCGAACACGGCACATGGTTACAGGTTTGCAGGATGCTCCACTCTCGTATGGTAGCAGATATTGGGATTTATGCCCGCTTATTCGAGTAAGTGAGCAAGTGAGTGATTTATGTGATTTCAAGTGTTTTCCAAGCTTATTCTTATTTTTGGTCTGCCGCAATTTGTTTGTTCTACGGAATGCTGGATTCCTTTCTACTATATCCTATGCCTTGTGCCGACTCGGGAATATTGGTGGCACGGGTTGAAACTATTACGTTTAAGGTAATGGAAATTGTTGGTAGTTGCTGTGAATTGTTTGAGCAATTTACACTTTTTGGAGATAGTAGAATGTTTTGTGTTGATTTTGTTGATTGTGTGTGGGGGAGTTTCACAGAAACAGTACTCGAAGGTTTTAATTGTTTTCCTAGATAGGTATTGTTTGGGGGGGATCTGACGTCCTTTTTATTGCTCCACAATAATTCTATGGCAGTTTTCAGACGGAGCCGAAATAAAGCGCTTGGAATACGTCAGGCCTAGGTGTGGACCTACAGTTCGATGTATTTCATTAGAGTTAAAAAGTCTAAGTGGTCCCCCAACCAAGTACTAACCACGTTGAATGCTGCTTGAGCTACGAAATCGAACGAGCATGAATATGCTTAAAGGAAATCTTTCTTTATTAAAGCCCCAATTTTATTCCCCTTAGTATGAAAAAAGTGTGAATGTACCGTTTGGACTATCACATAAAATTTTGACTCAGGCGTGCCGAACTTATTGCGGGTCCCATGCAACCATTTCGATGCTGTCCGAGCATGGTTCATGCTAAGTGCGGGCGAGCTTTTTACTCAGGCGTACTGTGATTGTTTCGGCTGCCATAAGCAATGGGATATAAATTCATAACTCAACTTCATGCTCGTTACATCCCAAACTCAAATTGGAGCTCTTTCATCGCACAGAAATTCGTATGTATTTCTCTCTGTCTGGAATCCACGTTCATGCAACAGATAGAAAGGCATTCAAATTTCTGTGCTGGTCCATACTCCGTATTTCTGGAGAGGCTAGGATGATCTATATTCCCAAAACGAGGAAAACATCGTTCAAGGAAACAAAATCTTATTAACACCTCAGCTTCTCTCTCTTCTACATGAAAGCGATATAACTGATTTTAGAGAAGCATATTAAAGAGGTTTTACATCGATCGCGCGCCACTGGTTGTAAATCTTCAGAGATTGCCAACCATACACTAATGATAGATATGTAGAGGAAAACCCCGGACAACCTTGTGGTGAACCTGCCCCAACTACGCTTCTCAGGAGTAGACTGATAACTGATTACGACAATTGCTGCCCATAAGACTATCCTTTTTTTAATGTGAAAAAACCAAGCTTAGGAGTCACCCTTTGTACTACCAGGCAGGCAGTACTACGTTTCAGTGGCGTTGACTTCAACAGGATTCATGCGGCCTTAGTCAAGAATAGATATGGTTGATCAAAATGGACATTAGTTCACGATAGTGAAGACAATGTTTAGCACGATCTTGTCTTATATTGTCGAAGGCGTAAGAATAAAGTAGAGTACCTTCAATAGCGAAGCAGTGAAGAGGGTTTGAGGGGATTGAGAGCAGATCATTAATGAAGATTAGCAAAAGCGCAGGTAATAGAATTGACCCCTGAGGAACATGGCAAGAAGATCACCAGTACATCCTTAAGAGGCATCCTTTCGCATCTCCTATGCTAAACTGTAAGACGATCGATCTTCTTGCCAACCTGAATAGCCGTGGGGCTTGAAAGCACAGGCCTATGAAGATGGCGACGTACCTGAGCATTCCCTTCTGAGCTTTCCTCTATTTCTGCAAGTTTTGGGCGTCTACGGAAGCGATTATCCTCTAAGCTAGGAGAACTTGTGGATCACTTATCGAGTCTCTTGGCATCCCCGCTATGTTGACAATTATCAGATGTTGGCCAGAATGGACGGTTCCAAAACCGGTAATGAGATAGGGCTTATCCATTGCCCTTGGCACCACTCCCACTGTTTTTCTAGCTTGGGTAATCACCATCCAAGACTTGAGTTAATAGAGCACCACATATCTCTTAAATCGTTATTTTCTTGAAGCTAAAAAAAATTTCCAAGCTTACGAGGTCTAATCCTATAGTAAGACCACGAAAATTGCAGAGAATACTTTTAGTTGTCTTTCTAGCTTGTTCCACTCCTCAACTACGACGATACATCTTATATTTTTTTTTGTGATAGTCCAGTGTAAAAGTCACCCTTTGTATTACCAGTCCGTCATTTCCATCTCGTCATGTTACAACGTCTAACAGTCAGCTTGGTTCGAAGGATGAAATGAGTGCTGAAGAAGACCGCGAAGCATTTTGCTTGCATGGTGTTTGCTCGATTAAGGAATAAGTCTTTCTAGTCATTTTCTTATGTTTTAAGTATCGTATCAGGGCGCTGCACCATGAGGGTAAAATGACACGATGAATTGACCATTCTACTGTTGCCTAAACTATTTACGATAGTCGTAGTTTTAATCATGCGAAGGACTTCCAAAAAAATTTGTTTGGCATGAAAAACTAAAAATATGCCCGCTACATGCTCTCGCCACAGTCATTCACGCTCCCGCCACAGTCATGCATTCGCATCGACATAGACTATTAAGGCCCCCATACACGGTCAAATTGGATGTACATCCAGATATTCATCAAACCCATAAGCGCAATGAGTTTTGATCGGCCGACCGGCCCACAATCGATAGTTTTGGTTGTACATCCGCCCTTCGATGTACAACCAATTTGACCGTGTGTGGGGGCCTTTGCAAACGGAATTGTTTTACCAAGCTGTCCCCCAACTAAGCACTAACAACATCCAATGCTGCTTGACCTACACAATCGAACGAAAACCAGTCTACTGAAGCACTGTTTATGGTCACCAAGATAATGTGGCGTGTTATGTTATTTTGACCAAGATAATGTAGACATCATTCCGTAATTCTAATTTATGACCATATCACAAAAAATTTCAACCACGGAATGAATCATTCCCGCTCTTCTGTCAAATCTTGCCGCCCAACCAAGCAACCCCAACAAAATTATCTTTTTTGAATAAGAAAAAAAAAATAAATTATATTTTGCATGCAAATTTGATGCAGTAAAATTCAGTTTCTGCACAATGAATCATACACAAAACTGGGTGCGGGTTGACTTGCAAGTCAGCACGCCATCGTCAATTTGAGGACTTGCGAAGGATAAAACTAGATTGACCAGGATAACAACACGTGTGCCCGTCCCGATTGCAATCTATGCCGCGAAATCAATTTGAGTTGGCCACATGTCACATTAAGCTGTCAGACATTCATCATTCGCCATCAGATTGGAAAGTTTTCGTTCCATTTGAAAACTTCATCCAACAACCCCCGGCTCCAACCCCTTTCGCTTTTCCCAACATATCTTTTTAGCACTAAATTCTTGGCCATGAGTTTGCATTTCCGATGGTATCGCAACTTTTGTTCTCTGGCTGGGGAGACTGCTTCAAAATTTCTCACCCCCGACGTTTTTGAGGGGGTGCAGGCAGGCACAGTGCGGCGTTTTGAAACACTGGTATTTTTTTTTGATAAAGGGCGATACGGGGGGTTGGAAATATTCAAGAGGCGCTCGGCGCTCATCACATAAAGGGCTCTAGAGTTGCTTCAGTTGCACTTTCAGCAGAACTGACTAGGTTCGAGCAATATTAAACGTCATTACCATATGCACTTTGTCACCCTTATTTTCTTTGCGGCCCTTTTTTTGTTCGATCATGAGATACATCACAAGTCACCCTTCAATTTACTGCAATGCGGGGGTTTTTTATGGGAGACATATTTTATCATTTTTGAAATGCGTGTGCAGAAATGTTTTTAAAGTTTGAGGGAAATTCATTAACATTAATGATTTTTGGTTGGTGTTAGTTTGATAATGATTGTGAGTCAGATGGCTTGATGCTACGAAAAGACTCGGTGGGTTAGAACAGACTGGGAAAATAAATGATATGGTAAGGGAGGAGTCAGAAGTTGATTAATGAAAGGTGTGCCGAAGTAATAAAATGCAATGATTTAGTTACCCTATAGTTAGCGAGTTAAACTAAGACCAGGTTTAGGGTTTGATGTTTTTTTTTTCTAAATAGTCTATGATCTCAATATTTTGGCTATGATGTTAGTTCTAACAGAAGTTTAGGCCTACTTCAATACGATAAAAATTAAATGAACTTAACATAAAGGCCTTAAAAAAAGTGCAACTATTCAAGGAAGGGTTTGTTAGTCGAAACTTCTCACCAAGAGTCTCTCACGAAGTCCGAGTTTGGATATCGCGATGTATGAAAATCCTAAACCTGGCCCTGACCCGACATCAATTGTTAACCATATAACTCTATAGAAGAATTCTTACTAAAACTGCTAAAAATACAAATCTTTTCTTCCCATTAAAGTAAAAACAAATGTAAAATCTAATCAATAGCCGCATTTTCAAAGAAGATAAATATTCAACCATCAACTCTTTTTGCAATCACCACTATAGAAAGAAGATATCTTTTATATTCCCTTTGAACGACAAAAGTGCTAAACTTCATGAGCTATTCTCTATGTTTTCTTCTATTTATTTTTATTATGTCTCTAAGTCGCGTGAACCTTGGGTGTAGATAAATATGTAATAATAGTGAACCCCAGCAGCTGCAGATCAAGTAAATATAAGCGCTCTCTGTAGAAATGAAACTGGGTATAAAAGGGGGCTGTCGCATCTTTTCCCTCTAAAGGTCGCTTTGTCCAATCAATTTGTTTATAAAGTTGTCAGACCTATTAAGAAACTTATATAATGGAACTTTGTTGATATAGAACTTCACCTCAAGTGTTTGAGGCTTGTTTTTGCCAGTACTTGAAGGTTTTTTTACTTAAGTCTCAAGGTAAAAAGCCATTGATAAAAGAGAGTCCGTCATAGTCACTTTATGCATCGCTCAGACAACTATTAACCATACTCGTTTGGTCTTTTGTGTAATTTCAATTCTGTTTGAAGTTGCTGTTTTAATAATTTGTTCAATAGCGAACTATTTCAAAGTTCAATTAAAAATCAGCTTATTGTATGGCTCTGTAGTTAGACGCGTTAATTCCGAGGCTACTTCCAATACGCCTTCCTTGGATAGTTAATATAGGCTTGGTGAGCACGTCCGACTAACATCTTGGAGGTCTGTGATTCGCTTCCAATATACGGCATCGTCTTTCCACTTGTTCTAACTTCTTTCTCGTTTTCCGTCTTGTCAGCAATCTAACACCCTCTCATTTAGAAGCAATATTTTCACATACAAGTTGATCGTAGCGAAAGAATTAAGTGTAAACCCTAAAAGTATGTACCAATAATAATTAGGACAGGAGGCGACTGCAAGAATGCATACATCATGAAGTATCAATGTGAGTTAGTTACGTAGAAAATCTTTTATAACAGCTTTGATAACAAATTCTTTGTCAGCCATGACCTAACTTGGTAGGGAGGGTTTTCGGATGTTATTGACGCTGTATTTTAACGTGATTGAGTGTTTTGGCATGACATTATTTTTATTTTGCAGGTTTTTCAGGTAGTCTGCAACTTGGAAACACAATGCTAGTAGACTGAAAATGCTAGTAGATTATAAGTCGATTCTCACGTCATGAAACACCATGTCATATTACACATCAAATTAAAGCTAAAATTATGAATAGCTGAAATATTATTGTCTGGCAGAAAAAAACGAGGTAATTGTTTTAGCCAGACTGATTTGAATGTTGGAAAAAAAAATATTTATAATTTTTTTTCGAAAATAGAATCATGTCGGAGCGATATTAGTAAGTTAATGATGCCTTTAAATAGGATTCCGAAAATTAGGCTTCCCGATAGGTGTCATAGAACCTTCAATAGGTAAAGCATCGCTCCCCGAAGGGGGAATGGTTAAGAGGGCAAGAAATATCAACAGGAGGCAGAAGAAACTCGCCGTAGTATAATAAGCGCAATTGTTAGATAAACGTCTCTAAATCGCCGTCAATATTCTTTAGCCAGGTGCCGATCGCTGAGTTCGTCAGTCTGCCGGACGGTCTTGCCAGCGAATTTTACGTGGCAAGTGGTTATCATCCATTTGGCAAACATGTCTAAGCCGAATTTCTTCTTGGATCAGTGTCTGTTGATCGCATCTTTGCCTAACTGTCTCATTTCGAAGGCGAAGAATCGGAAGGATCAATGAGATAAGTGGCGAAGCGACGTCTGCTTGTCGGATACCTCCTTGCATCAGGACTTCCTCGAATAATTGGCTTCGAATACCCACCCTGCTGGTTGAGCCATCGTACGACGCCTAGAGAAGTTGGATGAATTTCAAATGCACTTGTTCGGGTTCCAAGGCTCTCCACAAGCTATTCCAATCGATGCAATCAAAAGCGGATTTGAGATCGGTGAAAACAACGGTTTATGAAAGAAGAAGAAGAAGTTCGTTTGCCGCAACGAAATGAATGCCTCCTCGATGTGGGCTATATCCCGTTTATTCTTTCCGGCTCGTTTGCTCTCGATGTTTCTGTAGCCTGTAGATAATTCTTGCATTCCCAACAGTCGCCTTTCTTAAAAATTGGTACAACGATCGCTTTCTTCCACGCCAACGGGACACGATCCGAATGCCATATGTGTGTTATGACGACGTGGAGTAGTTGTGATATATCATCACCTCCGGGTCTGATCATTTCGGCGTATGTTTTTAGGTGGAACACTAGGGGCTCAGGGAAAGCACCTTTGTACTGTAGATAATCTATATTTCGTATAATGTGCAATGTCGAGCAGCAGCTCTAGTCACAAAGGAGTGAAGGGTGAGAGAGAGCGAGAGTAGTGAAACAAACCGCGGCATTTTTATGTCTCCTACACCGGCGAATTGCATTTCCATCTTCGGCCAGTAGCCCACTTCTAACCAGCATCCCTGGCCCATCCGTTGTTATTGAAAATCGTCATTGATGTTCACCAACCTGACTGAGCCCTGAAATGCTCTAGGTACAATCTTTAAAATAAATTTGATTTGATTCAAAATGTATTCAAATCTAACTAAAACATATTGAACAATAAAACGAAATAAAATTTTCTACTGTAATCTTTATCAATTTTCGTTACATGGTAATAATATAAAAATACCTAAAACAAGAGAACACTATAAAAGGACAAAACGAAAATTTATCTCACACAAAACCAAACAGAAATGGTGTAGATATAATGTTAGTACCCAATAAATTTACGACTTCGATCACAACAAATTGGATTACAACAACCATGTTTATCTTTCAAATAAGACATGAAGGCACATCTTTGAAATTGGACCTCCTTTAACAACATACATATATACGAATAATGTATTTGCTTATCTCGCTGAGGAAAGGAAGGAGGGCAAAAGCAGGAAATTAGCACAATATAGGCTCATATACAATGTATATACAGTAGTTAGATAGCATAGTCTTGTTTGCTAGCCATATCCTCTTAACATGATTTATAATTGATTACAGGCCGCACTTGAATGCACATGTCCTACAAACGTTTCAATTATGATTATCCTTACCGAACCGGACCTTCCGTTCGTTTAACTACCCTATATTTAGGAGGGCTGGGGGTATAGAGAGAGAGTATTAGTCTTTTGTTCTAAAACGGGAGGAGATGATATAGTTTACCCGGCGCATTTGACAGAACGGCATCATCCCTTCGGTAAGGCGAGGGAGAGTGCTCATTAACGCTGGTGCTGCTGTGATATAGAAGCCAGGAGGCATTTCGCGACGGATGGAAATTCATTCTTCTTAAGAGAATCCTTTTTTTTTTTGTTGTCGCTGTTCTTCAGAAAATTAAGTTCCATTTCAAGTGCCACATCAACAATGTTTGACAAGCCAACAAACAAAAAAAAACACTAAGAAGATTTTCCATTATAATGGGGAAGCATGCAACTAAACCAATCCGTCTATTGGTCGCCAGGTGGTGAAAACAAAAGGATACGTGATCCCTGCAAGTCGCCAAGGACTGCTGCAAAAATGAAAACATTGTAAGATATGCGATAGGAATCCTGAAAGGACACAATCCCCAGCTACAGCAGCAGCTAGAGCATCAGCGGCAGCACCCAACAACAAATACCAATCAATTTACAAGAGGAACAGTTCATTGTTCTAAAAGCACACTTCTTCGAAAGGGATATGTCTGCCGGGTACGGAAGGCCCAGAAAATTCTTGGTTGGATAACGTCCTTCCGTCCTATAGTCCCATGGCATGAATGCTGATGAGGTCCGCAGAATTTTCGGGTGGCAAGATTGCCCTAGAAATACATTTTCATCATGTCGACATTTCCTCCCCCATACCCCCACCCCCACTCCCAATCTGTTTGAAATTGTCATTCATTGACCGATGCTACCAGAAGGATGCTTAGAAGTATTCTAATTGCTGCTATCATAATTAGGGGTTTTGATATGAGTCGTCACATTCAGAGGTATATTACGGATGAACCCCCTGTGACATTAATCAATAATACTGTGTATTAGGGCAGCAGTTGCAAAGTTGCTGCGTTGAGGACGGGGGTGAGGGGGTGAGATGGGAGCTTTCATGGACGAGTGAACAAAAATAAAAACGAGCAAATCCTGTGCCAGGGACTCTCGTCACCCTCAAGCTATTTCCTCTGCCATAAGTTTCAATCTTCAATGGTATTGGCGTATCTGTCCTTGTTTTCAACCTATTCAAGGAGCTTCTCATCTCATGCCGCTGTTCTTTACCTTAACAATGGACTCCTATTGAGCTTCAGTGAAAACACTTTTCACCTTGTCAGTGGGAAATCCATTTGTCAAATTCCCTATAGATTTGGTGTCAATCAATAATCTTAACTAATACTGACAAATGTTGTTAGGTTTTGCCCTCCAATACCCACCGACCCCCACCCCCACCCAACCAAACAACCCACCCTTCTCCGATTCCACACTGATGGCTTTACCGCTTACTTACTTTTCCCTTTCGACTTCCGCCCTCATAAGGCTCATCATGACATCGTGGTACTTATCAATCTTCTAATGGATTTCGTCCTCCTCTTGGCAGCTCTATGTTCAGCTTTTTTTCTTCTCCTCTGGTGTATGGCAAAAAAAATTGATAAGCATTTCATTTCCGCCACGTCATTTGAATTATAAAATATTAGATAAGAGAATAAGCATTTAATTTTCTTTTATTTTTTTTTTCTGGATAAAAAAAAATTTGTTTAATGTAGTTTTTCTGCTGGTTATGCAAAATATCCTGCAGGCTCAGAATGCGGTAAAATGAGAGCAGAAAATTTAACAAATCCACAATTTTTTTCCCGAAGTGTTTCAAAGGACCACAGAAATTAGATTTGTAGTTGGATGTCGTTGTGTTGTATGTTTTTTGATTATGTTTTAATTTAGAAGGACTACAAAAAATGTGGACTTATGCTTGGTAATGGCACTGAACTATATCAAGGTATAAACTATATATCAAGGTATAAACTATATTTTCAAGTAATATTTGACATTTTTTTCTTTTTTACAAAAATTGAAATTAAAAAAAAAAGTAAATCCATTTTTCCTTTGTTTTTCATATTTTCAGGATGAATTTCTTTTGAATGGCTTTCAATCGCCTTCTTTTAGCTCTGGTCCCAGTAGGTTGAAAGCCCCAGATTCAGCAATTTTGTGGACGTAGCTTCATCAGTAATCTGAGGTTACTGGCCCTGCGTATAAAAAGACTGAGCTAACCACCCGTCCCACAAGGAGGCGGTGACTCGGTCTAGAGCACCCAACATTAGGCAGCATTCTTGGGAGTGCTGCAAAAATCGAAGACGCTTTGTCCGCCGGGTCCTCCAAGTGTGCTTTGAAATTTAGCCTCCGGTCGTTCATTGCTCGCAGGTACCTTAGAGTGGACTGCTGCTGTTAGAGTCTGCTCCTTTACCTTTATCCTTACGGACACTAGCTTTCTCCGTTTGCTGATCAGCACTGCTTCAGTTTTGTGCTCAGCAAGCTTCAGTCGAGTATTCTAACCAGGTTTTTAGGTCCCAGATCGCTTTGTTCGTATACAATTCGAAGTCGTCTGGGCGTTGTCCTACGATCACTACCCCGACGTCATCCGCGATCGCCACTGCTTCCTTTTAATGGAAAAGCCATTGCACATTGCGATCCACAGGAGAGGGTCCAGGACGGAACTGTGCGGAACACCGCATATTGCCTCGAACACCTTCGGACCATCTTCCTCATAACAGTAAAGCTACCTTGAAGACGACTACTCCTCCTAGGTGTACCTAGGTTGATCAATGCCTCAAGTATTTTGTTCCACCTCGCTGAGTTGAAAGCATTTTTTATGTAGAGGGTTATCAGTGCGCAGCAGTGATTTTTCTCTATTGCTATGCCCACTCTAAAGCCAAACCGCATATCCTACAGGGCTCTTACAATTTCGGCGCTAGAGAGTATTCTGTTAAAGATCACCCACTCGAAGAAGCTTGCTTATGCCACTAAGGAGACATATGGGTTTTGTAGGGCGATAAGTAGGCTTGTTCGGTTACGGTACGAAAAAGAATTTCTGCTGTTTTAACGCTCTGGAAAGATCCCCTCTCTCAGGCACGCTGTGAAAGACTTCAGTGAACCTGTTTGGCGCTATCGTTGCTGCTAGCTTAGCCGGGTACCTCTTCTGGACACAGCTGAGTTGGTTGGGTAGATCACTGGCGCGTTCGTTCTATGGAAACAGTATACGTACATTATCATCTATTAGAAATACTTTGAACATTATATGAACTGTAGCTTAAGACTTGGATAAGCTCTCGAATGATCCGTGAAATGATGTGGAGTTTGGATTGAAAGAACTTTAAGTATAAAAACAAACTCAGCGATAGATGGCTAGTCAGTTTTGATTAGACCAAGACAGAAAGGATAGAGTGTCCTAAACAAAGGCGATTAGTACGAGTTCTCAGCGAGTAATATTAAATTGCAAGTGTTAATTGGTGAACTTTTAAAAAAGTGTGTTTATACTCATTTTTTGTCTTAACATTTAAAAAGTGTTTTTATCGCTGCTACAAGAACGTTAAAACGGAAAAACATAGCAATATTTAATTTGAATTTGTAGAATCTCTTCGTTATTTACTTCTGGTTAATTTTTTTGACTTTTACTTAATTTTTTTTTTTTCGTTATGGCTACGCAGCTTTTGTAATCTACCAATTAGCATAAAGTTATTTTTCCGAAAATCCTATACATAAAAATTTATATATAGAAGAAACCCCCCCGGGTAAAACGTAGCTACAAAAGCCACACAAAATATTATTACCACAAAAACCCAAATTGAAATATAGCAAAAACAACACTTGTAACAGTAGTAATTAAAACCAATAAACAGAACAACAAAACAGCAGGTCCTTAAGGTCCACCTTAAGGGGCTCCCATTTTTAGAAGAAACGAAGCCAGAAAGGAAAAAACTCTACTGTATATTAGCTACCCCCTCTGGCCACCCTTAATTACAATTTTATACACCTCGACAACTATAATCCAGCGTGAGAAAGCACACTAAAATTTGATAAAGACAATTATTCCAGCTTCCTTAACTAGTTATAACAATAAAAATTTATCAGTAACATGAGAAACAACAACTAAAATCCCGGTCAGGTACAAAACCACTGCCCTGCCGGCAGCCATTAAAATCAAGCCGAATAGTGGGGCACGTTATCAGGGCGAACTGCCAGCCAAAATGTAGTCATGTTTAATTTAATGGAGGCACGCAATGGAAAAGTTTATCACATTGTAATTACCGTAATTTACATGAGGAGTTCTCTCCTTAGAATTGATTAATACGTTCCTGGGAAACCCACGGCTACGTATAATGATGTGAAAGGAATTATATGGCCTTTTCCAGGACTTTGAGAGCGTCTATGTAGGTGGAGAGCCTTAAAGGCTAGCAGAGACGGCCAGCCAGTTAACAGATCCTTTTGCAGAACCACCACCCCCACATAAACTACCCCCAAGATGGAGGAATTGAATTTTTTTTCCGTATTTTTTTGTGTGTGTGTTTCGGTGTTTTGGAGGAAATGCCTTGAGTGCAAAATAAATGATGTAGAGACTACTGAGGACAGTTTTGGTGTGGAATTCCTTTTTCCTTCCTTTCTCTTGGCTTAGCATATACCAAAGCAGATGGAAAATTTACATGAACACATTCGAGTCGCCTCCTCGAGTCCTGTGAAAGTAGTCCTTTCCAACTTTCCCCCAAAAAAACAAAACATAAAAAAAAAATTACGAAAAGAAAAACAAAAGTTTCAAGTCTAGGAAAATCATTTCTTTTTTTTTCTAGCCCATAGCTGAGGGAATTTCGCTAGTGCTTGAGGCTGGTAATGTGCTACTGTCGTATATACACATACATACATAACACCCAAACTCTCTCCTTCCGCATTTATGAAAAATTTATTTTCTTGTCCAGTCCTTAACACGAACACCCCCTTCTTCTGTAAAGGTGGAAATGGAAATAAGGTGTCTCGGCTCGACTGCGTAAAGGAAGGAAATGTACTGCCATATACACAACAAACCAACACATCCACACCAGCACTGGAAGTCGTAAGCCTACTTAAGATTCGTAAGGATTTTTATGGCACTTGTAAATTTTTCTTCCTGGGCCCCATTATATCTGATGCCGTACAGCCGCCATTCGTATGCGTAAATGAGATGATGATTTGCAATTTTCCGGCTGTCAGTTGGTTTGCGGTTTTCCCAAGTGTCATGCAAGGACTTAGGAGAGCTCCTTTTTCCGCCATTGTATAAGGGAAAAGCCGCAGGAGGTTTTCTGGTTAATGTAATAAACTGCAAAATGAGTCAATTTAAAAGAGAAAAAAAAAAGATTCTATAACGCTTCGTAGGTAGATGAAATGTTAAGATAAAAACCACAAAAGTTTTGCTTTCTTCGTTGATAATGACTTCTTCTTTTCTTTTGGTTGCCTTTTCATATAAAATAATCACATCATTTCTGTGTTAAGGAATTTTCTCTTCTGTTAAGCATCTGTTAAATGTGTAATATTATGTTTAGGAATTGAAAGCATTATGCTGGAAATGTTTACAGTTTCTGAAACCATATTTGCATAACAACTCTCGAGCAAGAAAAAAAGAAACAGATCTGAGATACAGGATTGTGTTTTTGTTGGGATTTTTGTTGTATGGATGACTTACATTTATGTACTTGATGAGACCTTAAAATTTAACGTGCATATAGTCACTTTAAATCATCATATCATCGTCCAATATTGAGAAGAAGTTGAATCTAATAGTGATCCCTAACTACACCCTTAACCTATCATATCCTCTTTCTATGTTCGAGCTAAGCTAACTACTACAAATTACACCAT
The DNA here is from genome assembly GCA_949987705.1 of Thereva unica. Classification (NCBI taxonomy): domain Eukaryota; kingdom Metazoa; phylum Arthropoda; class Insecta; order Diptera; family Therevidae; genus Thereva; species Thereva unica. The sequence goes on from OX465285.1 coordinate 88,400,081, forward strand.
GACTTGAATAACATGACGGAAGGGTAATATAAAGGGTGACACCTATAGTAATAACCTCCGTACTCTTAAAGCAGTCACAAGTCACAACGCAATCACAATTGTGTGGTGATTCTCAGCTTGAGACAATTTGATATTCTAATTTTGCCGTCACAATTATGACAATATGCAAACCGTCACAACGGCTATCAAAATTGTGACAAATAGTGATGAGCAAAAATGGTCTTAGTCTTGCAGACTTGTCTTGTCTTGTCAAAGAACGACCTTCATATTTTATCAAAAATCTAACTGAATTTTGCTGCGACCAAGATGACCAATCTGCTTACCAAAAACACACCCCCACCATTCCTACAACAGTCCATTAATAACCAATAAACTATTCACAACTACATATGTATATACATACATTCAACGCACTTATTACAACTCTTATAACATTGCCACAATATTATATTGAAAATGGGAATCGCCTACCCTTTTATGATTATGGTGGGGGGGGGGGGGGAGAACGAATATATCAGCTTGTGCTTATTCCAACAAAATGATGTAGTAACCCCAAATGATTGGAGAAAATCTGGTATGATATTCTCCCCCACCACCGGAAAATTTGGGGATTTTCACTAATCCGCTATAACGCGATTACAGTCAACAACAACAGCACAGAAATTTTTCACGTTTCAACGAAGCTATAAATCCAAACATGTGTCTTTAGATATGCCGATGATTTAGACCTTTAGGGGACAAAGAGCATTGTTGATACCATAGAAAATATGTAAGTAGTTATTCTGGGTTGGACGGGAGGAGGGCTTCCCCTCTTGAAATGAGTCTGCAAGATATAAAAGGACTAGACGAAATATTTGCCTTCGTCCATCAAGAAAAGCCGCCCTCTAGGCGAAATCTTACCAATGGAGATGACTTTTTTAGGTAGTTGAGGAATAAATTTTTGCAACCAGAATATCCTTAGATGACAGAGAATGAATTATGGAGGGTAGGGGAGAGATTCGCGGTTATGTTAGTTTGGAGATGTCCTTTAAAAAAGAATCTGAATGATAATTTCGTATAAAAAACTGAGAACAGCATGTTGATGAAAAATTTTATGTTGGAAGATTGCTTTTCTGAGGTCCATGTTATGGGATGGTATGGATCATGCCAATCAAGAATGATCGATCTGTGGATCAATTGATCGAGAACGTGGCCAATAAGTTTTTTAGAGTACTACATGGAGTCCAGTCCTTTCAGGCCAGGTCCGCAGGCACGGCCCGGCGAAGACCAGAGATTACTCAGTCTGTCTGAGGGCTTAAGACTTAAGGTAATCGCCTGAGAGGCCGTAGCATGCAGGTGACGTCATGATTCCCTACAGACACACAGGCGAAGGCGACAGTTAAGCATAGCAGGTTGTTAATTAAAGTGCAAAAATGTTCATGACACAAAATGACGAAAACTTTAAAGGTACAAATAGCTTGGAGCGCCGGCGGCTGGCGGAGGCGGCGACGGTGACTTGAAAAGCTTTTAAAATGGGCCGCGGCGCTAAGAAATTAAATGTATGGGATATTTTCTCGCGGGCGGCCGCTGTCACCGCCTCCGCGTCAATCTAATTGTGCCTTAAGGCGACTCCAGACTCAGGTCATGAACACCCGCGAACAAGTGCGAACGCGATTGTGTGGATGGTTTTCGCGTCTAGTTCGCGCCTTGCTTTCAGTTACGAGTTGATACGGCGTGATCTCGTGGCGTAAATTCACGGGTTGAGACTGAATAGAAGTTCAAATCTTCATTCACAAACTAACGCTAAATGCGACGGTTTGTCAGTTTTCTTGGACTGGGGATTGCAATTGGCGGCCGGTGAACGGGTGGTGGTACTTGGCTTTAAGGCGAAAACATTCAGACCACGGCCTGCTATTTTCTAAAATTTGAAAAATTTCAGTATAGATTAGGGGAGGGGCAAGGGGGTCGAGTCAAACCTCACCACAACCCACCGAAAGAAGAGAGGGGGTCGAAAAATCGTAAAAATCGCCTCACGTAATTTATGGACGACCCCTAAGATTTGAGGATGTCAACTGCTCCGGGATCGGGATAAAATAGAAATGTAGTTATGTAAATATAAGATATGCATTGTATAGGTAACTCTCCTGAAATTGCAGCCGGTATTTAGCGTTTTCATTGCAATGACGCTTTCATTCAAATGCAAATGACTCTTAACAATATTTTAAGGCTCATAATTAAGCTATCGTTCCTCTCAACAAAGACTCCCCGATTCTCAGAATTTTTCAAACTTACACAAAAGAACTAAAATATCCTTAAACTACACTTCCCAGACATGTCTATAATTAACAACCTTAACACTCCCCGGTGACGCATTTAATACCATCATTAGGGCAGCACCTGCAAAATTGAACAATAGTTTTTCCTGGTACCCGCCATAAAGGCGAGAGCGTCTTCTACACCGTTGAGCAAACCACCCGAAAATTCTTTATATCAGGGTAGAAACGTTGCAGCCCTCTTGGGAAATAATAGTGCCATTCTAGGCACTGAAACATCACCAACGGGGATCGGCCAAACGATGTTAGTTATTGTTATTATTGGTCTAGGGGGCATATATGAGCCGACGTCGTCGACTACGACGACGACGAGGGAATGGACGCGAACGCTGCTCACACACAGAACTAAATTGAGGGTTGTCAATTTGCCAAGATTGCAGCTAGCCACCCTCTCCGTATAGCGCCCCATCGACATCGACATCGTTCCCCAAAAACTTGGCACCATTATGACAGGATTTTATTCATTCTTTCTAGCCTCGCCTTATTACAATCCGCAGGACTTGAAAATTCTCTGTTTTATCATCCGTAGTGGTCGGGAATATACTTAGTCCTGTGGCCTTGGTGAACACCGAATTTTCCAGCACAAAACCCATTTTCGGCAACATAAACCCGGGACTCCCTGATTGCTGGCGTGGAGGTGGTTTAGTAGTGCTCCCCACCAACAAGAAATATCGAGGGGCTGTTGCCCGGCGTGGGGGTGGGTAGAGCAGAGAGAGGGTAGCTCTGAATTAGGGCTCGGCCTGGATACTACACAAATTGAAATTTATAGGGTTTATGCAAAATTTTGCCATTATGCTTTGTAGTTTCGTAAATTGCTTGTACTGGGTGGTTGCTTTAATGATGTCGATGTGTCTAGACGTCGACCAAGGATAGTTTTGTAGATTTTCGCAAGAAACCTCGCCCACCGAAAAATTTATGGCAAAGTAATTCGTTTATTAAGAAAAGTTACGATCCTTTCGGGGTCCTCGATGAAAGGAGTCGTAGTAGTTTTCGAATGCGTGTGTTGTTTTTTTCCTTTTTCGTATTATTGAATGCCAATAAAAGTTTATTTCGTTAAGAATAAATTGTGGGACCTTTTGTCCCCACTCTAAAATATGGAGCCGTCGGAGAATGAAGAAGGCGAACGTCTTTTGCGGATTTTGCGGTGGAAAGTCAGTCTGTCATTTTGCGATTAAATCTCTTTATTAATATAAAATGAGCTCGTCTGTGACCAAAACAAAAGGAGGTGAACCTAAATCTATCAAAGGATACGAACGGGGGTACTTTTGTGGGCGTTTGGAATGAAGGACTTTGAAAATTTTGAGACATTGAGGTATATACACCGACATTCCATTTATCATATTTGTTTTCTTTTTTTTGTTGGGGGAAGTAAAAAGATGCTTCAGGTAAATTCTTGTCAAATTGAAAATGCTATTGTCCTTGTACAATTGTGATTATAAATTTTAACGAAGGGACATAGTTATTTCTTAAAAAAGACAGAAGAAACTATTTTATTAGAGATTCTTGTCCTGAATCATGTTATATATGTATTTCGATGGAATCTTTACTTTTCCCATCACTCTTCTGATTGGGCACTGCAAGAAAGGTGACCATCAATAGAGGCCGCTAGATATAAACAGTAAAGTAGTTTACTCACCAGCTACCACGGGAGGCCAAACGCGATAACCGAAGTCTTCATGATGTCTCGAGTAAAAATGAAAAAATGGACTTACTACGGGCAAACACCAGCCGCTTCGGTTCTTAAGGGATATAAAATTTCCGTAGAGTTTTAACCATTTTCAACGGACGACCAAACATAACCAAAAGATTTAAATGGCCAAGGACTGAGATGTACACAAGACCGTGAAATAAATATAAAAAAACAAAAATATTTCCCTAAATACACAAGATAAAATCAAAGTCGTTTTTATGTCTTTAAATGATAAAAGCCTTGAAACCCGATATTCAAAAAACCTAAAGTGTCATTTACAATTCCAAAAACAAATCCCAACAAACTAATTTTTAAATAAAACCTTACTTTCACTACACTTGTATGTATGTAGTTATTGTATTTCGTAGTCAATTCCATTAACAGATGTGAAGATAATTTTCCCCATTAATAGATGTCGATAATCGACCAACTACTCGATAGACCTTGACTGTAATGAACCAACACAAAAAATATAGTTAGGGTATAATCGTTACGGGGTTTTTTGTGTGAGGGGGTAATATATACTTTACAACTTTACAAAACACCCTATAGTTAATTAACTCGATAATCAGTGTTCTAAAAATACAAAAGAAAATAATTTACCGACTAATGATTGACAAATCATAGTTTTTATGATTGTACGTTTATTGAGATATTTCAATATTAAATCAATATTTTCTGGGAGAAATAATAACAGTACTAAAATTGTATTTGGGTGGCAGTAATCGACAAAATAGTATAGATTTGATAATGACTCATGAAGATACCAGTTAACTAAACAAATAAATCAAAAAACAAAAACATGATGAAATAATTCAAAAATGTGTGTGGAGAGTTTAACAAAAACATTAACCTAAAAACGGAGGGGAAACAGCTCCAAAACAAACCAAACGATATTAAAGTTTCCTCCAACCAAATTCCTCCTACAAAAAGCTTTCATTCCAGCGAAGACACAAACCTGATCTAAGTTTCCCCTTCAAAAACGACTTCATTCCAACGAAGACACGAACCTTATCAAAATTTCCTTGCAAAAAGCTTTGTCGTAGTTGAAATCTTGACGCTATATTTTGTATGTAATATCTGCGGCAGAGCCCTCCTTGTTTATTTACTGCCAACACGCGTTCTTACTACATAAGCTTTTCATACAATTCTAGCATGAAAGAGCGCTGACTTCGCAGATCGGACTTATGCTTATAGCCCATGCTACAAAGGAAGCTCTGTTTCCATCTTGAAAAGCTTTTACGTATTTACTTTAAAAAGGCCTGAGTGACGTCACGGGAAAGCTTTTTTCCTTTATGAGCTAAGATGTGAGTGATATTATGGGACCTTTATGTACCTACCTTGTAATTACAATACCATACCTTAAGTGGCCAGCACACTTTCAGTTTTAACTGCACAGTTGAACTGTGTAAAAAACTGTACGGTAAACTGAGCTCAAAGTGGGTGGTGCACGATAAACTGAACTGAAAGTGGGTAGGCTCGTCAGTTCGTTGTACGGATTTTGGTCAGTCTCGTCAGTTTTGTTGTCTTGAGTACATATTTTTAATAATGGCAAATGGACGGAACTGAGAGAACTGAACGATAAGCTGCCTGACTTGCACAGTTAGTGGAGCAAAAGGGGGTCCAGAAGCTCCTCATATCTGAGCTTGAAATAGTTGAGTGAAAATAGTTCAAAATTGCACAGTTCACACAGTTTATCGCTCAGATATGACGTCACACCTGATACACTGGGCAGTTAAACTGAAAATATGTGGACCATTTTATAGGCGTTGGCATGGAAAAGTTAAAAGGCAAAAGTTCATGCCACGGAGTGGATTCGACCCACGAACCTATGGGGTTATAGCCTGGCGCCTTTACCTATATGCGTTCGAGGCACTCTATCAGTCAATAAAAGGACGACAAAGGGGACGTCTTTAGAAGGTAATATAGGTTGGAGTTTGTATATTGCTGCTTGTTGCAGTCAAACTCTGCAGAATTACTTTGAGGTCTGCATAGCCCATATGTACATCAGAAATTGTCTATGTACATCAGAAATTGTTTTGTGAAACTTTATTTTTTCAGTTTGAAATTTTTGTTTTAGACTCCAAATTTTTTAAAAGCAATTCAGAGAAGTTTTATTATAATGAAGTCAACCACTTGCTTTAGTGCAAGGCTGGCGAAGTATGAAAAGTAAATAGCAAGATTCCCCACTTCCAAATTTAATTATATAATTTACTATGCTAAAACCACTCCCCTATTACATTGTAACAAATTTTTTACGATTATGCTTCGTAAACCATTTGAAGGTTAAGCACTAAACCACATTCATTTAAGCCAAACGACTTAGCAATACAACCGCTACTAATACTAAACCTTCATGCTAAGGACCTACGTAGCCATCACCGCATAAACCAATTTCCTAATCAATCATCAAATACCTCAGGAGTGTTTGCAGGACAAATTTCCAGCCTCTTTGCTTACCATCGTCATCTCCGGCACATAATCCCTTTTAAAAACCCTTAGGATGGGTCTCCGAGGAGCTATTTGTGTGTCACTGCCTTGGCCATCCCAGCCATTGTGCCCTCTTAAGTCATGAGGCAGACAGGTAGTAGTTGATTCATGGACAACACTTTATCCAAGTCAAATTGTGATGGCATCTGGGAACCAACAGGATTCTTCTCTATTTGAAGAGGTTTTCGCCTGTCCGGGCGATCATCAATAAGACTCTCTCTCTGGCCCCAAAGAAAGCTTGTGTCCGTTCTCGATGCTGCTGAACCCTAAACCACCATCATTTCTGAATCCTGAATTCCGCACGGCCACCACCACCTTGTGGGAAACTCCTTTTGATTCCTTACAGTTTTCCTGAGCTCCTGGACCCCAAGAAAGCGGGCAATAGTTTTTCAAATTGAAAGGAACCCTGTATAGATAGAGAGAAAGAGCCAAATCCTGCACAGCGGATCTTTGTCAAACAGATAACAGAGTTGACAAAATTGTGAACCAAGGAAGCCGACTCCAGTGCCAATACCGCAACGGAGACAACTAGGGGCGTGATCTGTGATGCATGTCCTCCTATATTAGAGATTTTCCAAAATGTTATGCAGACACTTATCCACATGTGAGTCGCCCCGAAAGTGGAAATTATTATTCCACGATTCCGTGCAGGGAAAATGTGGACATCGTTGGTCCACACGAAGGAAAGTAAAAAAACATACATACATATATACTATATAGGAGGAGCACCCCAGAAGGAATTATTATTCACACAGAAACCACAGCAGCAGCAGTGGCAGCAGCACCTTTTGCTGGGGAATGATAAATGCCCCGCTGCAGGTGACAACTTCAACTTGGTTCCGGGTGCAGTGATATGCAGAGTTTGGAAAAGTGCGGTCTAAAGAGGGAAAGATTAATGTAAGAAAAGAAGTTGAGTGCACTTGGACAGAATGTGTTCGGTGCCAAAAGTTATTGGATTTAAATTTGCTCCGCTGGGGGATGGAAAGAAGTTTGCCAAGTCAAAAGCATTGCTGCTGACGATTATTCAAAGTCGCTGGGATATTTTTTTATTGTACCCCATATAGTATATACCTAAGGGAGGCAAATGTAGAGATTAAGGGCCACAAAAAAATACTACTGGTATATGTATATTGAAAATTTGAGTAAGTTCTAGTGAAATAAAAGTTGACAGAGACATTTATAGCAGTTCTTGCTTTCTTTTCTGTCCCTGGGATATTTCTGTGAAATAGTAGTAATGAGGTTTTATTTTTGGGTAGTTGATAGTAAGGATTTTTAGTGAAAAGGAATAAACACATGGTTGGAAATTTTTTAAAATGTAGGCGATCATCAACCAAGCTCATATCAACATTTACTTGAAATGCACAACAAATAAGCATACCAATTGAATTTTGAGAAATAAGGCCCTTGGTTCGGTTCAATTATATTACAGAGTACAAAGCTATCCAGCTATCTAAAACTCATCCAGCGAAGGTAATGCATCCACCCCCTTAGAATATGGATCAGATTCCGTCACAAGATCCCACCTACGGGTTGTAGCCCCGTTACTTTATACATGAACCTCTGAAAAATGCAACTGGAGATTTATCAGCGGGATTTTCTTTACTTTGTGCTTACAAATAATTTCCCAAAAGTCCTTAAAGCCAATTGGCCGGCTACTCGAGGTATGGAGGGTCAAAGGTCACGAAAATCAATTTTAGTGCATTTTGCAAAACTAAAATATGAATATTTCTGAAAAATTGAGAGCAGAATAGCAAAGAAGGTTAGGGGTGGGGGTGCTCAAGGAAGGGTCGATAAACCTTACGTTTGAACTCTAAGATATTGTACGAGTTCGGAAATACTGACTGCAGGAGATTATTCCACAGTCGAGTTATTCTATTCATAAACGAACTTCCTGGCAGGTCCTGAATTGCAGTGGAACAGTAATCGGTGTTTCGGTGTTCCAGAACCATTCTTCAGCGATACTTGTCCGATGAAGATTTTCTTGCTGAAAAATGAAGTTATGTACTCCGAGCTCATCCTGGAAATCATTAATCCTATTTCAAGCAATTCAATATATTTTTCTGTACTCATATACGTGAAGAGCCCCATAATTACCGGAAACTAAATGCAGCCCAAACCATGACTTCACCCCCACATGAATGGCAACTTATTCGGACCTCCTTTTCGTTTTGAACGTGATGGCAACCATCAGAATTTTTTCAATCGCTGAACACTACATTTTGTCACTCACTGGTTCAGGACACGTGAAATTTATTCGCCCGCATTTCTGTGTTTCTTTGTTAAAGGGATTTTTTTTCATTTTCCCCTTTATTTCCGGTAGGGGTTGTTATGGAGACTGAATCCTTTCACTTGATACTGGCACGGATTAGATGATTTCCAGGATGAATTCGGTGTCCCCACTTAATTTTTCAGCAAGACAATGCTGGGGGCAAGGATCGTTGAAGAATGGTTCCGGTACACCGAAACACGGATTATTTCCTGGTCAGCTCTATGTCCAAACCTGAACCTAATTGAAAATATTTGGGGAGTTCTAGTCCGAAGGTAGCTTCAAAACATGGTGCGTCACTTTGGGCTCCAGCGAGAAACGCCCAAGCTACATGTTGCCAAAGTACCGCAACAAGGGAGCCTTTATATCAATTTCGCTGACTGTATCTCTTGATTTTATTCTTCGTTACTTTCTGTAACATCGCAGTCATCTTTTATAAAATAATGTTTATATAATTTCGATAATATATGTCCGGATAACTACATAATAAAACCGTTTTTTGGACTGAAAACCCGGGTTTTCTAATTCCATAATTTTCTTTAAAAACCGAGTTTGAAACCGCTTTTTAAAATCTGACAAACCCTAATCCCACACAAGACACAGCGTAGTTCAAAACCTCTGATTCCATTGCTCATCCAGCTCGAAAGCTCACCCAACGCAAACTTTAACCAAATTCCCCAGCGCGAAAGCTCATCCAAGGCGCAAAGAATTTCAACTAATCTCACATCCAAGACCACATCCATACCCAAGATCTCAAGCGACGACGTCACTCATCCAGTAGTGGTATAGCTATACTAGAAAGATTTACCCTGAAAAACACCTCAAGATTTCTTCATGGTTAGTGATGTAAGAGCCATCCTGCTTTTTGAGAAGGCCCTGTTGGCTTTCGAGAGCAGGTTTTGGAGTTTAATTATGCCTATGATAGAGCCTGCAAGCTATGTTTCCTCCAGGCAATTTTTTTGGGAAGTCTCAACTTCTTGTTGTAGGGTATTAGGGGGAATCTGTATTCTTCTCATTTCCCAGGATGTGTTGCTCTATTGAACCTCCCATATCATAATTTTCCTACGCATTGCAGTCTTTCGTTTTACCCGAGCATTTTTCGGTACGACTCTGAGGAAGGAAGATGCAGTGTTGATGTCATGGTAGCAGGAAATCAGCACTTTAGTGAGCTGAGCAGGGCCGGACTATCGCCTACGCCAACAACGCCATGGCGTAGGGCGGCACATTACTAGGGGCGGCAATAATGTGAAAAATTTTTTTTTAATATTTTGGAATGAAATTTTTTTTTATTTTTTTTTTTAATACATACTATTCTACGATTTTTAAATTAGTACTTTTCGAGCTTTTTTCTGAGCAAAATCGTCAATTAACAATTCGACATCTAGAGATCGATTAAGCTCAGCTTCAATGCACAATATTGCAAATGAATTAAGTCTTTCGTCACCTACACTGGCACGTAAATAATTTTTTATTCTCTTTAACACTGAGAAAGATCTTTCACCACTACAATTATATAATAATTGTATAAAATCGTTATATTAAATAATCATATAATGGGGCCTATTCTGAAATTTTTCATAAAATATTATTTTATGTTATATTATGATGATAAAATTTCTTCTTCATAAAATGAAAATAAAATATTTTCGAAATTCCTATTCTGTCATAGTTCCATAAAATTATTTTATGGAATCTTTTATGGACACATAACATAAAAGATTTAGTATAATCCGCTCTGAGTTCTATTACGCTTTGAACAATTCGGTTGAAAATGAACAGCTGATCGGTTGTAATTTGTAAATGTAAATAAACAAAATCAAAGCGTGCCCTGGGCGTATTAATTTTTAATTAAACTAAAAACTCAATTAACACTACTACCCTTAAAATGTGCTGCTGAGATTCTTTTATGTTATGAAGCATAACAGGAAATATTTTATGTTATCATGCATAAAAGAAAATAAAATTTGTCGGACAGAATAGGATTTTAGATAATTCTTTTATTTTTTGGCATAACATAACATAAAATGATAAAATTTTACCGACAGAATAGGCCCCTATGTTATAATATTATTATCATTATATTTACCCTATATATATAGGTATAGGTAAAAAATTTAAGTTTCCAAAAACGCTAGCCTTAAGGAAGCGGCAACTTGCGATTGGCGTGGGGGCGGCACTTGGTCTAGTCCGGCCCTGGAGCTGAGTGGTCGCCATCTCTAGTTCACACACTGAGCTTATAGAGGTGGCGAGCAGGTTTGATTTCGAGGTCATAAACCCCTAAAAATTCGACCATTTGTTTATCCAGTAATATGTATTATCATATTTCCAAAAAAATTCTTTAACGACGATAAAATCTGTTCATCGGTTACATTTTCCCTGTATTCATTCAATTTCTCCTTGTTCGAGCTCTTAGTTCTTATAAAGCAAAAGAAAAATCGAATTGGACTGAAAAGAAATGTGTATCAAAGCGACCAGAACACAACTGGTAATAAATCATTATCCTGCTGGCTTCTTGGTCCTTCGATCCAGATGAGTGATTATATGGATATTTAGCTGGTAGTGGATGTTTTGTATGGTTTGGCAATTATTTTAATATAAAATTCTAGATTATTTAAGCAATATGACAGCCTATTAAGAATAAATAGACGCAACAAAATGATTAATCAATTTTTTGTGGTATGGGGTCCTGGGAAGCCAGAAAATGTGTTTCAATGAATATTTTGGTAATATTTGGAAATACTTTTAAAGGTTTTTTTTTTTTTTTTCAATTATAATTTTAAAATTGAAAAGAATACCTGGAATTTTTTTTTTTTTTTGGGAATCATTTTGATAAAAGTTTTAGACTTTTTTTTTGTTATTAAAAAGTTGCAGCTTAAAGTCGATAGCACCGCGGCTTTGACGCATACACACCACCATCGCACCAAAAAAAATGAAGATTTATTTAAATCCCTAAAATTAGCATAGTCACAGGCATTCATACTAAATTGGTTCTTAGCACCACACCCACCATCTGCTGCCCATGTAAGCCGTGGAATACAGCACTTAATGAAGCCGAAAGTTTCAAAAGCAGTTGAACACGCTTCAAAAAAAAATATATATATATAATATGTTTTTTCTCACCCTCTACAAAAGTAGTAGTTGGCAAGTAGTTAGTACCTAAGTCGGCAACTTACCGACATGTGATTGAAAAATTAGTCATGCTAGATGGTAGTTGGCGCGGGGGTGTGGCATAGCAGGTGGCGGATTATGGATAATAAGGTATGCTGGTTAGCGGCATGGTGGGCTGGTTACCCCTACTCGGAAAGTTTCACTTTGAAATGAGAGGGCAACGTTCAAAGGATTTCATGCTTTTAAAGTGAAACTTATTTTTCAATTTTTCGCCACCACCGCCGCCGCCAAAGTGTTCTTAAAATCATTTTATATTGGTGTAAAACGAATGCTCCTGCTGCTGCGGGCACACAACCACACTATGGTAAAGAAAAAAACACACTTTTGTGTAAGGAGCAAAAAAAAACTTATTAGAGGATACACAAGGAAAAGTTTAAAGCCGTATAAAGAAAAAAAGCAAAAAAATAAATAAAAGTGGAAGAAGTAAGTTTAGTAGTGGCGAGGGTGGAAAAAAAAGCGTAAAGAGAAACTTCATAAACAGCCCTTTCTTTTCCTTTTTCAGCTTCCTTTTCATCCTTTTTTTTTAATTCCACTGAGCGTCAGAAAATCCTGACTTTGCAACAAACAGGCATCGTTCAGTTATTTATTTCCAATTGCAGAAAAGTTTTCTTCTAGCGGAATCCTTTTTCACTTTCCGCTGTTTGGGTGAGAGGAGATTCCTCGTTTATTTTTTTATTTTTTTGTATTTTTTTCGTCCTGCCTTTCTTTCTTTTCTCTTGAACTACGGAAGAGCTATTAGCCGTTTGAATGATTCCTTTCCCGCCATTTTTAAGTAGGAACACTTTAAGACTCCTAAGATTCCTTGGCCAACCAAAGGCTCAATCTTCAAGAAAGTTTTTTTTTTCTTTTTTTTTTCTTAAAAAAAAATAAAAAAAAAAAAAACAAAATAAATAAAAATAAAAATAAGAAAACACACAAAATAAGAAAAAAAAACGTGTTTGGGCCATTTTAGTATTAAACGCCCCCTTTTCTGAGGTCTTACAAAAACTAATTAAGGCAATGGCTGGGAAAAGTTATAGACGGCAATGACAGGACAAAAAGTCTCCTTAAATGGTTTTTAGAGAAAGTTGGGGCAGAAAGGAATTAATCTCAAGTGCAGCAGCATTTCAAGGAAGTTAATTAACGGTTGACCGCACGAAAGAGGAGTTTTGCTTATATACTATACTATATACATACATATATACGGTTTTTTCCCTTCTTCTTTTCACAGTGTTCATTTTACTTCCTCTAGCTAGTAAAGACTTAAGGAAAGGTCCTTTTCGCATAAATTAAAAGTTTCAGAAGAAATAATCCTTTGGGCAGAAAATTGCGGTCATCCAAATACACACAGCAACTAAACTTTCTTCTTCGGTATTTTTTTTTCTTCTTCATCTTCTTCTTCTTCTTCCAACTGTATTTCTAGGTATTGTTGTTATTTTTAAATTAGCTTTTTTTTTCTTAAAAAAAAAACCCCAAGAAAAAAAAAGTGTAAGGAAGAAAACAAAACGCAAAAAGAACAAAATTACTGAGCGTTCCTTTCGTTAATTTCGGTGATTAAGAAAAGTAAGGAAAAAAAAGTGTCTTTTATTTTTCCCTTCCTATAAATTCAGCTAAGATTTTGTAATTACTTTAAGGATGGTGTTGTAATTATTCACCATAATTCTTGTGATGAGATTTTCGGCTGATGGCAGTTTCATGTTGAAAATATCCTTTAAGAATTTTTGCCTTTTTTTGTTTTGTTTTGTTTTTGCTGGTAACATTTTACCAGTAGGCAGTAATTCTTTTGTGTGCATTAACTTAAATCTTTAGAGTTGTTTAGTGCCTAAGTTTTGTACCAATCACTTTCGATTTATGATGGTAGGCAAAGGACTTAGAGATGTGATTTTATAATGTAAACTTGTTGGAAATTAGTGGGATGGGCTTAAAGTACATTTTAGGTAGTCGAATTCAGGTTTAATGAAAATTTATTTAATTGTTTCTAAAGAATGTTTTTATGGCAGCACTAAAAGAAAACATATTTCTATTCTCAATTTCTCTAAAAATACAAAAAAAAAAACTAAAAAAAGATCCAAATCTGTCGAATTTCTATAAAAAATCAACTTTATACGTATGCTTACAAATACCTTCCGCAGAAGGTTTTTGGAAGCAGAACTTTTTTTCCATTTAAATTAATAGATAAGATAAGCTAAACGTACACAGCATAATCTGGGAATATTGAAAATGAAAATTAGTTTAATTTTTACTAAAGAACCTTTTTGGCAGCCCTTCTTGTAAGATTCTTTTAAAAAAAATTTTATTTGTACTCTCAATTTTCCTAAAGATATAAAAAAACTCAACACAGCTTCAAATCCGTCGATTTTCTGTAAAAAAGAATGAACTTTCTAGGTATGCTTCCAAATGCCTTCCACAGAAGGTCTTTGGAAGCAGAACCAGTTTTTTGCCTTTAAATTAATAGGAAAGATAAGTTAAACGTATACTTTAACACTAGAACTACCAACAGTTGTTGTATACCTATTTCTACCAAACCGGTCATTTTGACAAAATGTAAAAATTTAACAAATAGGTATATCACATATGTATCTCAGCAGAATAAAGGTGCAAAATCAAAATAATTTATAATATTATTAAATACATAAATTTAAGAAAAGTCATAATATTTTTATAAAATATTAAATAAAATTTAAAGGGAAAATCTTATGAAGAATTGATGCAACCGGTCATTTTGACCGGTCGGTAGTTCTAGTGTTAAGCAGCAGCATCTGACTAATTGTAACTAAAGATATTATTTTTGCAGCACTCCATCAAGGATTAATTATAAAAAAAACCCTCGTATTTCTTATCTCAATTTCTCTAAAAATATAAAAAAACACAACACAGATTCAAATCTATCTAGTTTCTATCAAAAAATCAACTTTCTTCGGTATGCTTCCAAATAGCTACCACGGAATGTCTTGGGAAGCATTACCAGATTTTTGTCTTTAAATTAATAATTATTATGTAATATGTCAAAAAATTATTTTAAATGTGCAAAAGAGTCTTGAAAAGGACTGGCTCTCGTACGATACGGAGGACAAGCAGCTTTGGAAGTGGTTAAAATTTAGTTGGGAGACTGCAATGGTAAAATAATGATCGCGGGCAATTGTAAAAGATAAAAGCCTTTCCATACCAGATCACATATCCACAGGCGTCCATGAATATTATTTATTAAAAAGCTTTCTTATAATGCTCCAAGAACGCTTTCGAAGGAGCATTAAAGCAAGCAATGTCAAAAAGTATATTGAACTAGTATAGGAATGGGAGCGCTGTAAGCTTTTTAAGGAGTGGTCAAACATGGCGGCTATTGGGGCACTATATTTCCCGCTGGGCAGCTATTTAAACTTGAAGTTTTAGTAGTTCAGTTAAGGTAGTGTTACTGCGGTGATGAGTTATTTATCAAAATCCAGAGTTCGGATATGTTGTGGTTTTCACTAGGACGACCCTAAAATACCAATAATTTGGGGAAGTACTAGTCAAAGGTCAAATTTAATTTACAGAGTTCTTGGAACGTGTGTGCCTTTCCTTTACAATTCCAGAATTGCCTAATTGTACTCAATTCCAATTCATCTAAATTAAACCAAATTTAATTGTAAAATCAAATTACAATTCCAGCCCAAAATTAATAATGATAAAGCTTCCCTTCAACCCATCAACGAGATGAGATTCTATTGTCTACATTCGTCTCAAAAGCCGATGAGTCCACTACATCCATTTAATTAGTTTCAACAACTTACGAAACTTGATTCCTGCTGCGCTGACATAGCACAGCTGCATTATTTGCATTCGGAGCAATCACGACCACTGAACTTTTCATTATTTCTGGATATTATCTGAAAAAGAATAGCGTTTAGCTCGACATTGAATGGTTCGTTACATATTTCTTCATTTTATCTAAAAAAATGTTCAATGTTCAATCCTCTCGTGTTTTTTTTCTTCATCCCTGTGACTACTACTTTTACTTTGCACTGTGCTACTCAAGAGTCCAATACTGGCCGAGTATTCCGTTTCCAATCAAAAGAACCGAAGAAATGTCCTGATCAACGACGGATAATATTATCTCAGGATATCGATTACTAAAAGGTCGGTCTAGGATGAAAGCAATTCATGAGTTCTTTGCGTTCCTTTCCTCTCTGTTGGCTGTGATATAAAAATTTCAACTCATTCCATCCTCAAAAAAAAATGAAACCGGGGCGGGCCAAAAGATTTAAGTATAAAAATGACGATGGCGTAAGGCATCCTTTTTCGGGGGAGGAAAGGATAAAGAAAAATTATTTTTTCTTACTCTTCAAATATTCTTCCACCATCGAGCGACCCATTCGTAATAAGGGATGCTCTTTTTTTTTTGTTCTCATACCCAATATTTTTCGCTCGCTGGAAAAAGATGGTGAATCGCAACCATTTTCTGTGCAGAGGTTGGGTGAAGGGGGTGGGTGGGTATATACCGTACATACTGTATACTGAATCCGTTCAGAGTTCCATTGTTCCCTCTCCCTTAGAGCCTTATACCCTTAAAAAATCGGTTTCTTGTCCACCAAGTTATTCTTTACGGCACGTTTGGTCAGGGCATGGATAAGATTAATAGTGGTCTAGTTTAAGTATGCTATAAGTTGTGCCAATTCACAATTCTGAAACGAACAATGGACTCACTTTGCACAATGATGGCGGAACCTTTTCAATTCCCATTGACAAAATGTTTCCTTGCGTTAGCTAACAAAAATTTTAAGCCATATATACCCGAGGAGTAATATAAGAAAAAAACTACATATGTACATGTCCTGTGCATACACATATGTATATCCATCCAAACATATACTTCAACAGAAGAACGATTGCACAGGTTGAAATATGACCAAATGTTAGAGTTCTTGACCTTTTGATAAATAAATTGGGGTACTGTTCTTGTGGACATTTTTTGGAATTAAATTTTTGCCCCTTTTACTGAAAAAGTGTACCTATTGAAGTATGCTAAAAATACTGCAAGTTTTTGTCGCTTGACCAGGGATAAGAGATTGAAAGAGCCTTTAGCTAAGACTAGGATCAAATTGCCAGTTGATGGATAAATGTGACAGTAACTGGGATTTTTATATTTTCTCTAGTTCTATAAAAGGATCAGTTCTATGGAAGGATTTTTGTGCAGACTTTTCTAAGATTTAAGGGTTCCAGACGAGTTCATTCAACCATTTTAAATATTAAACTAATTCTATTTAATTTTTTCAATGTTCTTCTGCTTCAACTTATTCTGGGTTGACAAACAGAAACTCAATTAGTTAGGTTTAAACTCCTAAGGCACTTCTAACAGACGACGCCAACATGACTTTTGTTACGTAGGAGCTCATCGGGCTCATAAGAGCCGGTGCAGTGCGGTAGCCTGAACAATTCTATGTCTCTGACTTTTCCGTTTGGATAGTGGCCTCGACAATCGTGACCGTTGAGTATTCTTCCAGACCCCACAATATCGGCCCAACATTGGTTTCGGGAATTTTAATGCCCTTGTTCCTCTCTAAAACGCATTGTCATTGGCTTACCTTTTATATTCAATAAATGTGAGATAGTCGTCTTCTGAGACAGAAACTCCATAACGAAAAACAAGGTCTGCAAGTTTTCCCTTCTTCCTGAGATAGAAATGGAAAAAGGCATGGCCTGTGAGGGATTGGGTGATTTCACCTAGGTGTTCAGCTTGCCATCCAACTGAGCTGTTCATCTTCACAATAATTGTAATTATTACCAACCCCAAAGTGGTAATGCCATCAGGTTGCATGCCTATGACGAATTTAAAATTATTTCGCCTTCCTACCCGATAGACAGCCGATTATCAGGGCGATAAAATCACCGGCCAGCGGGATCCCGAAGGAAATGAAAACCCCAATACTCTTTTCGCCAAAAATTGGATTGATCGGAATGAAAAAGGCGGCCACCGTTCACTTTGGCGATGAGAGCTCTAGACGATCGAATCTGTTGAAATTTACAGAACCCTTCTTCTTGGCAATGAAAGAACGTCAGGTAATCTGGTTTTCGTACGCTGGCTGCTCCCAAGTATTCAATTACGATCTACGGAGCATCGGCCTGTTGGCTTTTATTCGAGCAGCCAAGAGGATCGAAGAATACATCAAACCTCAAGGGCTTAAACGCTCAAATAAGAGCTTTAAAAGCTCAATAGCTCAAATAAAAGCTTTAAAAGCTCAAATAAAATCTTTAAAATCTCAAATAAAAGCTTTAAAAGTTCAAATAAAAGCTTTAAAAGTTCAAATAAAAGCTTTAAAAGCTCAAATAAAAGCTTTAAAAGCTCAAATAAAAGCTTTAACAGCTCAGATAATAGCTTTAAAAGCTCTAATAAATGCTTTAAAAGCTCAAGTAAAATCTTTAAAAGCTTGAAAAAAGCTCAAGTAAAAGCTCATATAAAAGCTCAAGAAAAAGATCAAAAAGCTCAAGTGAAAAATTTTAAAGCTCGTATAAAAGCTTTTAAATCTCAAATGCTCAAAAGCTCAAATAAAAAATCTCAAACAGAAGCTTTAAAAGCTCAAATAAAAGCGCATGTAAAATCTCAAACAAAAGCTCGACTAAAGCTCATATGAAAGCTCAAATTAATGCTCAACTAAAAGCTCAAATTAAAACTCAACTAAAACCTCAAAAAAGCTTAAGTAAGGGCTCAAATAAAAACTTTAAAAGCTTATGCACAAATAAAAACTGAAAAAGCTCAAATAAAAGTTCTAAACGTTCAAAAGCTCAAACAAAAACTTAAGTAAACGCTCAAATGAAAGTTCAAGTAAAACCTGTTAAAGCTAAATGCATGTACGTAAATGCATTTCCCAGTGGATTGTTCTGGATTCAGGAAAGTTAAGGCCCCCATACACGGTCCAATTGGTTGTACAGCGAAGTGCGGTTGTACAACCAAAACTATCGATTGTGGGCCGGTCGGCCGATCAAAATACATTGCGCTTATAGGTTTGATGAAAATCTGGTTGTACAGCCAATTTGACCGTGTATGGGGGCCTTTAGCCAACGAGGCATCAAACTTAAACAAAAGCTTTTAAAGCTTAAACAAAAAGCTTTTAAAGCTGACACCTGACCATAGGGACTGATAGCCTCAATTTACGAACACGACTAATTTATTTTTCAAAATGGTTCGTCGCTGTACACTACTGTCATGTCCATTATTATAGTCATGTCAACGATAATCTTTCCAGATAAGAACAATCACTTAAGCGATTCCCAACAAAAGCATATCCAACCAAGTAACAAATTTTATTACCAGCCGCCAAAAACATCTTGTGTCCCCGAACTAATTCAGTTTTAAAAATTTGTTGACGGTTGACAAAATACGAAAAAAAATGAAAATCATAAATTTCCTAGAGACAAACAGACGCAATAACATCCTTGAAAAGTGAAGACAATTGTCTCCGGTTCCTTTGTCGGCTCAGCTCATGCAAGAGGCTTTATCTGGCCGCCTTGTGTGTATGTATGTATGTACACCAACCAACCACCCTGTGCTTGAAGTCTAGATGGGGTCTAATTGAGAAATAAGAGGGAACCCCCAAAATTGGAGTCCCCACGTTCCGCCATGCCATGCTATACACCACCACCGCACTCTGTGAAGTTTTCCATGGCAAAGAAATAATTATGTAGTGGCGACTAATTAAGAAATTTTAAGCTGGGCTGTGTGACCCTCTACTTTGTTGATTCTACGAAAAGTAGTTAATTACCCTTGAAATTTCCGAGGAAGTGATGATGTTTTTCATGTTTCTATGGAGAGTTCATTTTGCACGCCTGAATTGGCGCAGCCTTTACTATACCAGCATAACTGAATGTATAGAGGAAAAATGTCATGTTGCCGTCGGTGATTCGTAGAATTTGCATTATGTTTTTGACCACCAATTCATTCAATTCTGGTGAAAATATTACGCGGTTGTTAATTGTAGCGTTTGTGACACAAAGAACATGGGTGACATTTTAGTACCAGGGAAGTACACAACGAATTCTATGGATGGACCACAAGCTGGATGTTCGATAGTGTACATATGTTATGATTTATATGGGTCCAGGGAACTCTACTTTAGATACTGTAGTTGAAACTTATTGCATAAATAAAGAATTGGTTTATCAATCAAAATATTCTTCTTTCCATGTTGTTGAGGCATTTTCCCATTCGTGTATATCTCTTACTAAGTGGTCAATAAACCAAAGTTTCCCTTGCGGAATCTTTCCTCTCCAAGTGCCCAGATCACCACCTCTGAGACTGCCCATAAGGCAAAATCCATTAACCTGAAGACCTAGACTTTAACATTTCGTTCATAATTCAATGGTATACACATCCACAGTCTCTCTTTCTTCTCCGTAGGTACATATATGTGCCTGGCATGAGGGAGCTTTAGGCAAAGAGAGATCCATAGCAGCCGGAGCCCTGGGTCCTTGTTGGCCGAATCCTTCCAAGTAAGAGTATGAAAATGCAAATTGCACTCAAGCATATTATATTCAGATCAGGAACTCTGCAGGGTGGTCTTCACTCCATAATTGCACCTAGTACCACTCTTACCATATAAGCCAAACCGGGCAGGCAGTTTTCCTAGTCTTTAGCACACACTACACTCACATCCATATACATACATACTCCCAGCTCTAGTCGGTATCAATTTTTGCCAAAGCTAAGTATATGCAGTAATTTTTAATGCATTTTATCTGTATGCCCTGCAAATGGTAGCAGCATAAACACGTGGATTTGGCTCCGTTCATATCCCAGTCGGCCTGGTCTCTCTATGCCTGTCTATGCAATCGTCGTCATGTACTCGTTTCAGCAATGTGAGAATTATATGGTATAAAATGTAAAAGCTATGCAGCATCTGCAGCTTATGCTGAATAGGAATTGTATGCTGGAGCCGTTAGTCGCTTGTCTATTCTTAAGGTTTACGACAAAGCTCGGGATGTTTGTCTAAGACCTGAGCTCTCCTTCTACTATATTCTTTCCCTCCGTGTGTGTATGCCAACGTAATTGCACACGAGAACACTTTTCACATAAGAGTTTTGAATTCACAGTCTCGTGTCCATTGTCTCATCATTCTTTTAAAGCATTTAGTATTTTGAAACTGCTCGTAAATACCTGATGAGCAAAAGCCTCCTTTCAAGAGGTTCAACTTCATTAAGGCCCTGTAGCAGCAGGAACAATGTTGTGATAGCAGAATTCAGCTCAAAGGCATTTTATGTAGATTGCTTCTTTAATAGTCAACTTTAAAACTTTCACATGATTAAAATTTATTTGTGTTTTTTTGTCTGTGATGAACTTAATTAATAATTGCTGCTAGTGTGTTGGATGGGTTTTTGAAAATTCGGTTTATCGCGATGAGAGTGCAAATTTGGAACAAGTATGTATATTAGAGTCACCCAGCGGGAAAAGGGGAAGCAGCTCCATCTAGAAACAAATTTATGCTTCCTGGTCGCTATTCAGAAGCATTTTGGAAGATTTTCGTGCAGCTACAAATAAGTCATTGTCAAACTTCGTTGGTACATATTCTTGAGAGATTCTTTGAATGATTTGGAATATTTTTTTTTTTGAAAAGCTGTTTCCAAAGAAACAAAAATGGAAGTTTGGCTGCTTGTGAAACTTAAACCTTCAAAATAGCTTCCCAGGAAGCTAATTAGAAGAAAATTGAACAAAACTGCTTCTTTCTAATGACATGCAATGCTAAAAAGATATTGATAGGCCCATTTTTTACACTATGAAACACGAAACAAAAAGTTTCCTACAAGCTTGGGGGAGGGATGCGAGAGGGCTCTAGTAACACGAAACAACACCATGAAACTTTTGCAACAACTATGCCGAAAACAGTTTTGACAGCTTCAGGTTTGTTGTTGTTTCTCTGATTTCCCTTGTTTCCCTTTTCGTAGGGAATGAAGTAAAAAGTGGAATTGAAAGCAGAAATAGCTACTCGAGTTTTCAGAACAAGTTGGTGGGGCGGGCGAGTGGGTAAATATATTAAAAACACAAAGGTGAAATGAGTAATAAATTTTGAGGTATTTTTTGCTGTAGAAATTGCTGTAGACTGCTGAAATTTTTGAGGAAACTCCAAAAGAGAATCAGCGATCGCAGAAAACTTTGTTTCGTTTGGTGTTTCATCGTGTAAAATGGGCCGTAGGTATACGGAAGGGAAGTACTTCCAAGCAGCCTAAGCATAGCATATCAATGCATCAATGAATGCTTCTATTTCACACTGGGCATGTTTCTTTAGTAAAAAATAGTTTGTAGTAGTTGAGACTCAAAAACATCGCATAAAATTTCTTTCTCTTTTACATGGCACTGATGGACATAATTTCTGAAATCGCGAAGTACACATACGCCTCAAAAACCATGTTATCAATAATTCCACTAGACGTGCCAATATGCCTCCAATGAATGGTCCATAAGCAATATGTCTTACCGTCATCCTAAGCATCTTCTGAATTCTCCCCTCGCAGTATGGAAGTTAATATTCTTAGGTTCATTGTCGGATATCAAGCTTTAATCAGAAAGAAAGAAAAGAGAAGAGTGGAAGAACTCGCAATTATTCAATACTATCATTACAGAACTCTGACTTTCGGTATCGAATATGGTTAGAGCTTTTGGTTAGAGACCATGTCCGTTTATATTTTTCAAAATATTAAAAGAAAAGGATTTTTATCATTCTTTGTTTTATTACCCTTATATTACGCGTTCATTACCCTTTTATTGCCCTTTTATTACCTCTGGTGATAGCTGTGTTTTGTAGGACTCTTTTATCTTGAACTATGCTTACTTCTAGAGACTATTCACCGTAAACTGAACAACATGACAGACTGGCAGTACAAAGGATGACTCCTAAGCTTGGGTTTTCCACAAAAAAAACAAGGACGCCTATCGGATTGGAAGACCTGTATCAACTTCAAAACTTCGCAGCGAGTGGGTGTTTCTGGATTCGACTGAAAAGTGTTGCACAAATCCAAGGCCTCTAGTTCCGCCATCTGTCCCACGAGAGATGAAAGGAGACTTAGTAACAATAATTCTTAGGCTAATGAAGAAAGAATGCCATTAGCATACTGAATAGACCACTGCAATCTTAGGTGCAAAAAGTGATCCAGCTCGCGTCCCTCGAAAAACAATCTATTGTATTCCTGCTTGAACTGGACTGACTTACGCTTCTTGTAATATTACGAAAAAAATAGAGTTTAGGTCACTTCAGAGCTGGTGGGGTGTAAGTGGGTGATGGGGTTATGATTCGGGTGGTAGTTCTGGTTCTCTGCGGATGATACCAACTAACAAGGTAATAACCTCTCCTGAAACACCCTCTAAAAGTATTTACAAAACAATTCCATATTAATCTACATCCATTCCATTGTGGTACATTTGACATTTTCTGCATTCATTATATAAATCATGCAAATTTTATCCAGACCACAGTTCACCCGATATTTTTTCTGTATTTTATCAGATATCAATTGTGGCTATCCACTATAAAATAAAATATAAATAAAAGGTGAACAAAAACTCTGAACAGAAAAAAAAGATAATAGAGAGAGAGCAGCTGAATGGTGGCGGGGAAAAAAGCATTTTATCGCTTGAGCCGTCATTGCACAATAAAACCTAACTGATACTGCTAGAGTAGAAAAGTTTCTGCACAAATGGTTTCGTTATTATAAATTTCAATTATCATAAATTTTCCGTTCAAACTTTTCCAGTACTCATCCAAACGAATATTAATGAGAGACTCCATGTTGGGAATATTTTCACGGTTTAATTCAGTTTTGCCCTCCCGCTGCTGCTATATAACTTTTTTACCAGCTTCTGTTTTTTAGTTTGCCAAAAAACGATGTGAGTTACAGGGATTGTTTTTATTTAGATATACATATACATGCAAATATATCTAGATTGTCATAGTATTTAGCAGATATCCATGGTGAGACGAGTTAAATTGGTGGTGCATTAGAACGGATGATTTAGTCCTTCTTTTTTTTAAATATTCATTTTTAACCGATTTGAATCAACAATTTGAGCTGAAAATTCATGAAATATAATCAAGGGAATTAATCAAGCTTTATTAATTTAGAAAA
This sequence comes from Thereva unica, assembly GCA_949987705.1. NCBI lineage: Eukaryota > Metazoa > Arthropoda > Insecta > Diptera > Therevidae > Thereva > Thereva unica. Next base: position 88,424,073 of record OX465285.1, read on the forward strand.
TTTATCTGGAAAATATTGAATTATTTATAAGTAAATTTTTATGTATCATTGACTGCATCTAATGATTTCCAAGAATTCACTAAATGCAACACCGATATTTTTAGCTAATATGAAACATTATTATTTGGTAGAAAACGACAATTCCCAGAAACGAAAATTGTTTACATAATTATGATCATATTACCAAATTGTTCATTTGACCAGTTTATAATAGCAAAATGTTCGAATTAGTGGTTCACAAAAATGCTGGCAAAGAAAATTCAAGGATCTGACCAAGACAAGTGTCATGGCTATACCATAAATCAACATTCTTACTTTACTTGATTTTTTTTTTCCATTCTTTCATTTCCATTTATATTTTAAATTTTTTTAAATAAATACGATTTATATGACTCTTTCTTTTATTACGCTTTTATTACCTTTTTATTACCCTTTTCTTCTTCTTCTTCAATGGCTCTACAGCTTGTAATGAGGGACTAACTAAACCCGAGAGCCTTCACCAAGCAAAAAGGAGTACTTGAGGAAAGCCCTTATTGGACAGAAGTCTTGTTTAACGAAACTCCCAGCAGTTGTGGGGTTAATTAAATATATGTTTTTTTCGTTGATTTATTACGGAGTTGCGTCACGAGCATTTAGCCATTTTTCATAGAAACACACCGCAAACAGTAACACGAAGTTTCTAAAGTATGGACGTTCATTCACTAGTCTCGAACTAGAAGGGATACGATGGAGTAGAGGTCGAAAGGTGAAGTACCTGTAGCAATCTCAACAGACGTTGTTGTCAAAATAGCCCTTTTTGGAAGTGAAGTCCCCATTTGTGGTTCATTCAATTGGCGGCACAGTTTGGCACGAGTGAACAACACAGAACAATACTCAGTATTATACTCTGGTAGGCAATTTGGACGCAAATATCCTCACGGAGGTGCAAGTCGTCATTCGTAGCCCCCGGAAGTAGGAAAATATATTGAGCTTAAGAGGCACATTCTGGCCGCGTATCAGGACTCGGAGCAAAGACGATTGCCGAAACTATTAGGCGATACTGCTTAGAAGGAAGAAGGCCAATGCAGCTGTTGAATCAAATGAGGGAGTTGATATCTCTGAAGAGGTTTTGACTACGCTCTGGTTGAAGCGTCTACCACGCAAACTAAGGCGAGTTTGGCAACCAACGTAGACAAGGAATCAGTAGGGTTGTAGAGATGGCGGACAGGATAGCGGAGGTGGTTATGGTACCTGTGGTCGCGGCTAGTTCTCGCTCGAAACTCTTCACTCAAGTTATGGAAAAAATAGCGGCGTTAAGGATGCAGGAATAGCAGTTGAAGATTAACCGAGGACGAAGCTCTTCAAAGCGACGGGATTCCATTATTACGCGTTACAAGAAAGCACAACATGCGGTACACCGTTTTGCTTCTATCATCGCAGGTTTGGTGGTAAAGCTAGGCGATGTCCGAAGACATGTTCTTACGCAGAAGAAAACTAAGTAGCAAGCAGCGATAGATTACTAGCCAGCCCATCGAATCTATTAGTCACCTGTACCTTACAAAGATGACAACAAGTAAGCAATTCCCGATTGTACAAATGCCTTCGAGGCGTCACTAATAAAATCTCCTGCTTTTACCTGTCAAATGTCATCGTAATGACAGTTATATGTTAAATAGTTAAAAAATGGCGCGAAATTTAAACTGACACATCTTACTAAAAAGCCGGTTATTTGCGAAGATGATAGTGGGACACAACGAACAAAGGTTTTGAGTAAGTTTGCTTAGAAGTTGTCCTTTGTCTATGCCAATTATGATCTTTCACTATATTTACAAAAAATAATCTATCATTTGAGGCGAATTCACAAAGGTCCCGACTTTGATAAAATTGTAAACAGGCGTTTTCGTTGCGCACCGATCTCATAAATAACAAAATAGTATGCAAAATAAAATAAAATTCAAAATAAATAAAATTTTCCCTAAAAGTATGCACAAAAAAATAAAGGACACACCAAAAAGCACGCTACGACAAAAATGACAACCAGTCCACAGAGACTCTAAGTCGTTAGTAGATTAGATGATAGAAATGGTATAACCCATGGATATTTCTGGTGGTTGTAAGAGTGGAATTGATTGGAAAGTTGTTTTAGGTATTTTAGAAGGCACGCAAAATTTTATACAGAATCATTATAAAAAAAAATTTGAATGAGTTGATTAAGTTTTAGAGTAAAGTAAATTATTTTCTAAATATCCATAAGCTTTAAACTTTCTTTACTTTATCAAATAATTCATTAATCAACAATACAATATAAATATTTTACCCAAAAAAATAAACTTCCGAGTCATTCCAAAACCAATAAATTTAACAAAACAACAAAAATTCATTTAGGCTCTTAATTACGGCATAAGCTTCCTTCTTTATGATTTAAGCTTTTATAATTGAGGTTGCGTTAGAAAAAGAAAGAAAAAAAATTAAAGGAAAATTCCTTTAAATAACTTGAAAGAATTTTTTTCTGGGTATCTAATAAACCCCAACTTAGCCCGAAGGCATTAACTCAACTCTTTCTTACATGATCCTTTCAACCATGAATCCTGGCCAAATGAATAGGATGTTGGATGAAAATTTTCAATTTTGTAGAAGAGAGAGAGTATCTCACCAGGCAAGAAGGAATGTAATGAAGCGTACCTAAGATGAGAAAATTAACCAGTAAAAGGCAAGAGGAGCATCAGTAATAGTAGTAGTAGCTAGCCTTCACCCCACGACCTGATTTCTTCATTCTTGCAAAATCCCCTTTCATGCGTGTAAATATAACACACTGTCCAAGAAAAGTTAATGAGAAAACTTTTATCCCTTTTCAGGCTAATAACTTCACCCCATCTCTACTCCATAGGGGTGGTTTCTTATTAAGATTAAGTGCATTCAGGTACCACGACAATGTGCAATGGCCAGGGGGAGGCGCATCTAAAGCGAAAATGCGCATCACTTGAGCTGAGGTAGAATAATCGAAATCTTTCCAGGCCACAGACTGTACACCACCACCCGACCAAGGACAGTAAAGTGAAGCCCCAGGGAGGGACAATAGAGCTAACGCCACCGAACAAGAGAAGGGAACTTTCTTGATTTAGACTGAGTAACAAAGTTAAATCACTAGAAGTAAACCTGAATTTGTACTGGTGTATGTGTAGTGTATGTTTGTTTCTTACAAGGAATTCTCCTACAAAGCACCCACATACGTATATCCCTTCATCTAAGCTAGGTGCATAAATTCAGTCGGAATGTTAGGAAATGTTTTACCCGCTCCGCCAGGATGCGGATCGTATGCAACATAAAAGCAATCCTCTGCAATGCATATCTGTAGAATGTTCATCCCGCACAAATGTGTGATTGTCCGAGTACATTCTACAGATATGGTGGTTAACAAAATAGCAACCGGAGAAGTTGGTTGTAAAACGTCTTTTATATACCGCATGGCTCTTCATCCTCTAAAGTTGGGGTGAAATCTCCTAAAAGGATTTTTCTATTCATTAAAGGAGCAAATACCGACCTTTTGGTAAAGCCATGCTTCTTTCCATGCCATTGTGTGTAGCTGAAAATTTTTTAATATGTACCTTAATATATATATGTAGTTGTCGTCGGTGACGGTGCATCCTTTCTGTCTCTGGCCCTACCTTATATGTATATGCATATACCGCACAGGTGGTTAGCTTCCCATCTCCTTTATCCAACCTCTCTCATTTTACTACCTTTGATGTGGCAATGTAATGCACTTCTTGTGTTTCAAACACAAAAATTTTTCAACATTATTTTCCATGGTGTCTTTGGCTTCGAGAGTCCTTCCGCTCTGTGTCTTTAGCCATGATTTTTGATTCTGCATGTATTTGTTCGTTTTATATTATGATGGCAAGACTGGTTTTTGGGACAGACGACGACGACGACGGCGGGGTAGTAGCATCATCACAGCGCAGCATAAGCTGAGGCAAGGGCAATGAATCCTTTATACATATATATTTTTTTCTTGCCTCCTCGATTTGGTGCTACGTGAAGTGAAATCCTGACAAATATTTATGATGAACCGAAAGGAACTTTTTCGCATGATGGAAACTGATAGCACTTCATGTACTTTTCGTAATGTCTTTTTCCTTTGCGAATATGTAACTCGAAATAGGATAATTTATCATTGCTGTAAATTAACTCATTTCCTTCCAGTTACTTGTGTTTTTGTTACAATTACTGGGTATTATAAATTAGCCGCTGAAATATGGCAGGTGAGTAGAGGTCTACCGGCATGGAGTTTTACATAGTGTATGGTTCATATGGTCGCCCTAGGTCTAAGGGGATCTGAAGGATCGCCTTATCGAAGAAGTCTCCGGCCTTTCAAGATTAAATAATCCATATCCAATGCCCTGGAATTCCTTAACTTTAAGATTGTGTGGGGTGTTACGAAATGCCTCGCGATCGTGGTTTACTATCCTCCTCGCACATTCTCGTTCGTTATGTGAACCCGGCGAATTGGAAGGGTGGCTCTCAGAAACGGCCCACAATCATGATAGCATCATTGTTGGAGGAGACTTCAATATATTATCCTAAACCTCACTGCGCAATAATTTCCTAACATTTTTCAAAACTTTTAACCTGAAGCTTGTCAAACAACTTCCAACGTATTTTAACACTTCTAATCCATCCTTGTTGGAAATCTTCTTCGTGTCGGATATAGGAAATGTTTTATTTCATAATCAAATCAGCCCACCAAGTTATCTTGATTAGGACATCTTATATCTTTCCCTGAACTTCGCAATTGAAAGCAGCGAGAAAACCCGTGATTATAAAGCCTTTAACACCCTTGAGCTGTTGCTAGAACGTTCTGCACTATTCTGTGACCATGTATTCTGCTTTCATGACATTGAAGATCAAGTAGCACACTTTAGCCTTCTATATAGGCATCTGCTCGAGTCATTTGCTCCCAAGTTAAACTCATACTTCACTCTACCTAACTTTGGCTATCCTCTCAAATATCTGAGAAAGAATACCTGTTTAGACGATATAAGAAAAATAAAACTCAAGAAAAACTTAGGGCCTACAAAGCTGTCAGGAATGTAGTTGCCCGACTATCCTCAAAGCAAAACTTAAGTTCTTTTCGGCAAAACTTAGTCTCATCCCACTCTTAGTCTCGAAATTTTGGGCTAACGTAAAGAAACTTTCCCTTTCCCTCTGATTATGGTTTGTTAGACAAAGTACCAGAGAAATTTATGTCATGAAAAATTCAGGCCCACTGTGAAATGTGGTCTCTGCTATCCTCAACACAGTGCGGCTTCCGGAAAAGCAGTAGCTGCGAAACTGCGCTTCTAAAGGTAACTACAGATCTACGAACGTCTCTTGATTGTGTTGATATTGCATTTCTGGTACTTCTCGGGCTCAGTAAAGCATTTGATACTGTCAGTTATAAGCTTCTTGAAACTAAACTATCATACTATCTGAGTTTCTTCCCCTCAGCGATCTCCTTAATTCGGAATTACTTAACTAATCGTTCCCAAAATGTAAGGCTTCAAGATTCTATCACCAATTATATGTGGAGTTCCGCACAGCTTCAACCTAGGGCCATTACTTTTCAGCATCTACATTAATTATATCTATAATACTGTCAAGGATTGCAAACTTCACATGTATGCAGATGATGTTTTGATTTTCTTAAATAGTCCCCTTGGATTGGTAGAAAACTGTACATCAACGTTGACCTTGAGCGAATACATCAATGGTTGTTATACCATCAGTTGAATCTAAATGCCTGAAGGTCTAGCTGCATCGCAATGTACAGAAGTGAGTTAGCCACCTCTTATTTACCACCAATCACTCCCATGCAAACAACCTTACCCTACCAGCTATGAGTCAAGATCCTAGGTGTTTACGTGAACACCCAACTATGTAACTTGCTGTGATCAAACCGATTATAGCTTATCTAAAATATACGCCGCCTCTGGCTGTTCACGTCCATGCTTCCTGCAGGTGCTTGGTCAAAGCTTATCAAAACCTTAGTCCTACCTAACTTAACTTACGCTAGTCTTTCCATCCACTGATGCCTCATGCTTTGTATATAACCCTCTTAGATTTGACCATATAAGCCCATACCACCCTACGTACGCATGTTACTTCATAGGTCTTGTTGCAGTAAGATCAATTTTGGATTAACTCATAAATGACTGTGGAACTCTGTGCTGAACCAATAATTTCTACTGTAAGAAGAATAAGTTTTTTTTTTTGGACTGCGGGGGCTTTCCTGGGGCTTGTCGAATAAAGCAATGTCGAATACTGCGATAAATGATGATGATGGTCATGACTCGGGGAATGCTTGAGTAAAAATAAAAAATGGCCTTACAACAGGCGAACATAGACCGTGATTGAAACATAGTCCTCATTTTCCACTGAAATATAAATAAACACGCACCACATACTTCACGTACAACAAGCCGCCAACTGGCATCGATTATCTTTAAATACGATAAATTGAAAGGTTCATTGTAAATAATGAAAATGATCAAGTTCCCATAAAACACATTCTACAATAGATTTGGTGTTGTTTTTGTTTTTTGGCTCAAATTTGCTTACACAGCTCGCATTAAAAATGGTTAAAATGTCTAAGGCCATCATATGCCCCTTAAAAAGCCAAGCGGCCGGTTTTCGCCCGTTGTAAGGTAATTTTTTTTTTGTTTTTACTCGGTTGGAATGGGTAAGTAAAGCTATTAATTAGAAAAAGCTGAAAAGTTGATATAACAAATCAATCATAATTGTAGCGTATTATAACAAAAAAACACACACAATTATTAATAATCTTCGCTTGTACAAAATCAAGATATCAGTTTAAATTGGTAGCAATAAAAAAATATGTTTAGTATGTGTACGAATTCATTTTAGAGACAATCACTTTTTTCAAACTCGTTTCTTTTTATATTTTTGCTACATTACCACCACTCCACAGCTCATATCTAGTTGAAACATTGCACGTTCTTTGTGTAGAATACTAATTCTCTCATCTAGCATTTTTATTAAATTAAGTACATCATCTATTTCTCTTCAGATAATTCACAATGCGGAAGGCAACAACAACAACAGCACAACTCCACCAGCAGCAACAACAAAAAAGGTAAATAAATTTCCAACAACAACAACAGCAACAAAAAAATACTCCAACAAATTTTACAAAAGCGCCACCAGAAATTTCATTTATTTTGTTATCGCATCCACATATTCCCGGTCGAGTCACTTAATTCCGTCATTTTGCCTTTTTTGGAAAATGGACGAGGACCATGGTGTACATCACGGACATAGTGATAGGAGGAAGGACTGCATGTTCCCATGAGAGATTGTAACCTTTTTCTGGTCAAACAATCAAATTGTAATTCAAGATAACACTTTGAGTACATTACGATTATTCTTATCACGCCCCGAGAATATCTCCGACCCCTGCACGGGAGAGCGCTTCAATGGATAGAAGCTGGGAGAGATCGGTAACACCCATCAACTTATCCCCAAAAGGTAGATAGAGGTCCCCAATATATGTACATATGTCCTCTCCGATGTATGCAATCATGCTAGGAAGATAGAAGATGCCCCCACTACCCCCTCCCAAAAGCAGCCCCCCGCGCCGGCCGCATTCGTCGTGAAAAAAAGGAGAGAATTGTGGCCCCGGTAACAATTCACTGCGACAAAAAGGACACACATCCTGATGATTTCTCGAGTCCATATAGTGGAGTTCTTGCCGCACGTCTGCGAATAAAAAGTCGAAATGGCGAAATTGTCCTGGCAGGTCATCCCCCTTGATTCGTTCCTTCAGGTTACTTTCTACAGGCAATAAAACGGGGCTGTCAATCCAGTTAAGTGCCTTTGTTTGCTCGTAAAAATTTACATCCCCTCACACCCCCGTCCGAGGACATTGCGTATTCGCGATCGGAACACGCACACCCCCACACACCACTACTTGTACACCCAGCAACTAACTATACAATACTTCCAGGATATTTTCAACTCCACTACGCGACCTGTAGTCAATTTTTAAGTTGACTTTAATCGTCCTTTTATGGGAATGTGATGTGATTTCTACGAGGGACGACCCTATCCTGAATGATTGAGAGTTTTTACGTACGTGGCTATTTATGGGCACATATCGTTTATACATGTATAGAGGGTAGGGTAGCACACACAAAAAAAAGATAAGGCTTTAGGAATCCAAAGAGATGTCTTCGCCATTTATTGGTACCAGCATTTTTGTCGTTTCTGGCTGGGGGGATTACTTTTGGGTCATCTATTCATGTCGGGGACGATTTCAAGAAGAAGAGAAAAATCTTCGGAGGTGATAAGAACCAAGAATGAGATTGTCCCGGGGATGTTCTTCGAATTTGTAATGAGCCAATACTGGAAGCTGGGAGATTTATTTTGTCATATCTAAAGTTGAGAGACATTTATCTGCCACCATTATGCGGACAGGTAATAAGTTACTGCGGCCATCATTGGTTAAAGGTATTTTTATGCGGGAAAATTTTTGGGGGTTTTCTTTCGTCGTATTTTGTATTGGGCTTTGGTTTGCAGTTGACGTCATTATAAGAGGCAATATTTTTGCAGGTTTTAATTCATTTATTTAAAAAATGATTACCACTATTTATATCGCACCAAAAACGGCATATACTCGAATAAAAGGAATAGACTTTGACAGTAGATAGCTCAAAAGTTTACACGATCACGGAAGGAAGCGCTGATGCGACAATCAAAGGACTACTGAAGCTCTACCTGAAAAATAAGCTATATCGCAGTATTGTATCAAGGTGTCATTCATTATTCACTGCAAAAATGGGGATTTTCTGAAAGGAACAATTTTGCGAAGGTAGAGAGTATGCAGAACCAATACAAAAGCAACATCGTGATGAAAATTCCAATTGCTCCTACCCTTTATAAGGTGTGTGGAAAGTACCTAGGCAGATATAGCTGGCAGCCGTTAAAAGGAGAGGGCATAGTTCTCGACAATGTTGGTGATATAGTGGTTACTGAGCTAGACACGATCAGGAGGACCAGATCATTCCATATAAGTGCGAGAATCTGGAAGTATGAGGTCACACCAACAACGTGTCAACCTTAACATGTAGCGCCTTCATATTTTCAGAATTGTGTGTGTGTGTGTGGGGGGGGGGGGGGGGTTGGACCCTGCATGGCTGGCGATCGCATAGTTAGAATTCTTGCCCTATAAGTATTTTCAAGTGGAGGATCACTCACTTTGTCTGGTATGGTGTCCCGAAAGGGTGGCCCAATTGTCTCCGTTTTAATTTTCGGATAAAAATGGAGATCAGAGAGGCAGATAAAGAGGCGACTGTAGTTTAGACCAGTGGTGTTGTCGAGCCGGAACGTCGTTCCGGTACTTCCTTTTTGGACAGGAACGCGTTCCGGAACTAAAGATGATTTCTCATAACGGGAATTGGCTGATAGTACAGTCAAATTAAGCCGAAAAAAATGAAATAGCGGAAATGGTTGGGTACAGGCTGAAAATTGGCACAGAGCTTCCCTTTAGGGTTCTTAATAAGGGGTTATAAAGTCTACCGATTTTCTACCCCGGGAACCTTTCTTTTTAGGGGGTTTTAGGGTCAAAATATCGGTTTTTTGCAAGTGCATCTGAAACCGTAAGTCCTATCATAAAAAAATGTTCACAAAGTTTGTAGCTCATACGATTTTCTACAAAAAATGTTATTATACATTTTCCCGTACGTATTGCCATTCATGAGATATCACCGTTTTAAAGATTTAAAATATTCATATGAACTCATTCACGACTTGTATAGGTTTTCCGACGTTCAAGTTGGACTACTTTTCTAATTTTTTCAGGGGTCATTCCTGGATGTATTTGGAGGAAAAATGTGTTCTAGATAGGGGGCTAACCACTAAGATACAGGGTGTTCGCGAAAAAACAATGTCTTTTTTTGTCATTTATTTAGAGTTGAATAACTCCTAGACCAATTATCGTAAACCAATATACTTAGACTCATATTTTAGGTCAAAGTGTATTCTTTTATTTGATATAAAGATCAGGAACTTGAGTTGCTCCGTTTAGAAGATATGTAGGTTCAAAGCATGAGGGAAATGTTTAAAAGCCTAATGATATTTTTTATTCAATTTAAAGTATATTTTCTGTTGTTTTTTTTTACCAAATGGTCCAAATTGGAACAGTAATACAAAATTACATCTAAATTATTTTACTAAACGTCCTTAAATTCAAACAATGTTTGCTGTGACTATTAAGGTCGATTGTACTTTAAATTGAATAAAAAATATCATTAGGCTTTTAAACATTTCGCTCATGCTTTGAACCTACATATCTTCTAAACGGAGCAACTCAAGTTCCTGATCTTTATATCAAATAAAAGAATACACTTTGACCTAAAATATGAGTCTAAGTATATTGGTTTACGATAATTGGTCTAGGAGTTATTCAACTCTAAATAAATGACAAAAAAAGACATTGTTTTTTCGCGAACACCCTGTATCTTAGTGGTTAGCCCCCTATCTAGAACACATTTTTCCTCCAAATACATCCAGGAATGACCCCTGAAAAAATTAGAAAAGTAGTCCAACTTGAACGTCGGAAAACCTATACAAGTCGTGAATGAGTTCATATGAATATTTTAAATCTTTAAAACGGTGATATCTCATGAATGGCAATACGTACGGGAAAATGTATAATAACATTTTTTGTAGAAAATCGTATGAGCTACAAACTTTGTGAACATTTTTTTATGATAGGACTTACGGTTTCAGATGCACTTGCAAAAAACCGATATTTTGACCCTAAAACCCCCTAAAAAGAAAGGTTCCCGGGGTAGAAAATCGGTAGACTTTATAACCCCTTATTAAGAACCCTAAAAGGAAGCTCCGTGCCAATTTTCAGCCTGTACCCAATCATTTCCGCTATTTTTACTATTTTTCCTGTACTATGACGTATTGAAAAAAAATTAAAAAGAATTGCTGATTTTTTTTTCTAATTTTTGACGAATTTTTATATGTATTATCATAGACAAATAAAAGGAAAGATGTTCCATTTCAAATAAGAAGAGTGTGCACTTTCCTGATGAAAGAGCTTTCCTATTGCTGAGAGAGCTGCACTATTAATTGAGAATATCCATTAATAACCATAAAGTATAATTTCCACTTCATATTTTTAATTTTGTTACTATTTTACATCTTGAAATCTTGCAAAACGCAATAATTTTCATCTGAATCTTTACGAAAATTAAACATTTCCCAATCTGAAAAATAAACATATTGCGGAAATGTTTTTTGTAAATCAAAACAAAATCAAAATTCGCACGAAACAAACGGTTTTACTTACTTTTGCAAAGTAGTAAAAACCGAAAAGTCTGACCTGAAAAAACAAAATTGTAACTGCCTCAAAATGTGCAATTGATTTTTGTCATTCAAACAAAAATCAAACAGCTGTTTTCTTATTCAAATAGATTCCCGCCAACAATTTTATCCCCTTAATAAAATTTTCCTAGAAAAAAATATAAACATTCTTATATATTATGTACGTATGCCGATATTTCATAAATAAGAAAACCTGTAAAAAAAGCGCAAACGCAAACAACTCGACCATTCTCCCATGCTACCAACCATCCCTAACATTTTTCTTTTCATTTAGTTTTACTCTCTCCAAATATGAAACTTACTTAAGTCTCTTGACAGTGCCACCGAAAATAATGATTTAGCGGGGGCAGCTTTCGTTTGAAGGAAGCTTAAATGGAGGAAATAGGAAAGCTCTTTCATCAGGAAAGTGCACACTTTTCGTATATGAAATGGAACATCTTTCCTTTTATTTGTCTTAGTGGAGTCAGATGAGCATCAAATTTTAGTGAAAAGGGAATTGTCTCGAGAGTAAATTTTTTTTTTTTGGAACATGTTAGTTACATCGAATACTATAAGAAAAGGACATTTTCTACCTCTAGCAACCGCCGCTACGTAAGTTATCGGCCATTATGTCAAAAACTTACCATTTTGGTCGTTCTTTCTAAATATAGATGCGTTTATCTCGGCATGCGTAGGTCCGAAAAAATCGAAAAAAATAGAGGTTGTTCGTTATGATATTGGCTACCAGCGGTTACAATATGAAACTTTTATCTCCACACATAACCTCAAAAAAATTCAAAAACTGAAGAAAATACTGAATTTTGGTTTTTTGGTGATAACTTCAGATATTTTTCGTGAAATTTGATGAAATTTTCAAAAGTTATACTTTATAATGGGAACAATAACTGGTTAAAATTTCAAGTCAAAATATCTAATACAAGGCTCAAAATTGACTTCAAATTTGAAAATTGATTGGCCTATCAGTTTTGTGCATCGCTTCGTATGAGGTTCTTACTTTTTTTAAAATGTAGCTTCTTTTATGCACTTTTGATGGTGAAAAAGAAAAATTTTTAAACTTGAAGAAAAGTGAAAAAAATCGAATCGACAATCGACAATTTTTGCATTTTTTCGTCAATTTTTTTTAGAAAAAATACACAGTTTTTGATAAAAGTCAATTTTTCGATCATCATATGTCAAAAATGATCTAATAATACAATAGAAATTGAACTTTGCCAAAAAAGCTCAACTTTTTCTAAAATATTGACGAAAAAATGCAAAAATTGTCGATTGTCGATTCGATTTTTTTCACTTTTCTTCAAGTTTAAAAATTTTTCTTTTTCACCATCAAAAGTGCATAAAAGAAGCTACATTTTAAAAAAAGTAAGAACCTCATACGAAGCGATGCACAAAACTGATAGGCCAATCAATTTTCAAATTTGAAGTCAATTTTGAGCCTTGTATTAGATATTTTGACTTGAAATTTTAACCAGTTATTGTTCCCATTATAAAGTATAACTTTTGAAAATTTCATCAAATTTCACGAAAAATATCTGAAGTTATCACCAAAAAACCAAAATTCAGTAGTTTCTTCAGTTTTTGAATTTTTTTGAGGTTATGTGTGGAGATAAAAGTTTCATATTGTAACCGCTGGTAGCCAATATCATAACGAACAACCTCTATTTTTTTCGATTTTTTCGGACCTACGCATGCCGAGATATACGCATCTATATTTAGAAAGAACGACCAAAATGGTAAGTTTTTGACATAATGGCCGATAACTTACGTAGCGGCGGTTGCTAGAGGTAGAAAATGTCCTTTTCTTATAGTATTCGATGTAACTAACATGTTCCAAAAAAAAATTTTACTCTCGAGACATTTCCTTATGTTTTGCTCATCTGACTCCACTATCTATGGTATTATTATAAACAAGGGTTTGAACCGAACCCGAACCGGAACAAAAACCGGAACGAACCGGCTTGTTTTTCCGAAACGTGAACCGGAGTCCGGAACGTGTAGGACGTGTTTTAGGAATAAGGTGGATAGCTACATAGTTCATTCAGAACTGTTAATGCAGTTTGGCAAAATTTAAAATCTCTTGCTGAACATTTTCATCAAGCCGCAAATGATGAAACTCGTTCAAAAACTGATCAGAGTCATCAGGATCCCCCCCGTCAACAAATTTGGGACGTGAGACCTAAAAAAAAACGTCGCCCCCAGGATTATCATGGAAAATCACCCCTCGTCGTTAAATTTGGGACATGAGACCGCACTGAGCGGCCGCCTACCCAGGATCGGCCCTGTCTATATAATTATACATATATATACGCGTTCCGGTAAGAAAAATTAGCACAACACCACTGGTTTAGACGCTGCTCATATAGGATTCCCGAAAAACTGTAGAAGACGGTGACCACATCTACCATAATGGCAGGTAATTAAGTAAATCCTTGAGGAAAGTAATCCTTATCAGTTGGGTCGTCCATTAATTGCGTGAGGTGGGGGGGGGGGGTATCGACCCGAATCTCACAAAATCTCACGTGGTCTCGGCAAATATCACTTAATATGTTCCGTAAGAAACAGCACTAATTTTATTTTAGTTTTTAAACCAAGCTTAGGAGTCACCCTTTGTACTATCAGTTTGTCCTATCGATAAGGTCATGCTGCAATGTCTACGAGTAAGCTTCTATGAAAAATAGAGGATGATAGGAAATGTCAATGAACCTTACGTTTCAGCTCTAAAGGTATGTATCCACCAATATTAACGAGCATTTGCTCGTGGGCAAAATGAAAAACAGATTGTCAACAGTATTAAGGGCCTTTCCTGAGACTCTAGTCTTTCACTTAAAAAACAAATAGGGCAAGTCTAATGGATATTAACCATATAAAATCACTAAAATCACTTTATACTTAATAAAAAATTTACAAATCCACTTAAATATAAGAAAATGAATTAACCACTCCAGAATTTTATCAAAGTAAATACAAATTCAATTCTAATCTTTTTCCTTATTACTATTATGACACAACAAAACACCAATACTGATGATAATGAGATATTAACAAAATATAATAGAAAAAAAAAATAAATTAGAAAAACGCAACCAGCTGGAAACGTTGTAATTTATGAGTCATTCTCTATAATCCATAATGAGTTAATAGCTTATCCACAAAACGTGGGCAATTTATTTTGATTTGTACTATTACTATAACCCTTTCAGCTGTCGAGTTAACCATGGTCATAAAATCCTGTCATGCATAAACATCAAAATACAATTTATAACCTCTTAACAAAACAACTATAATTATTTTAGTTATTGCTCCATTAATATTAAAAGCTAAATACTATATTATTCAGTATTATTCCATTTTTATTGACTAATTTCTTGATATGGGTGTTTTTTTAATAAGTAAAATGAATTTAATTAAAATAAATTGAATATAATTGTATTAGGTGCTTAGGATGATAATATTATACTACCTGCATTGTAGATGGGTTTGTGCTGTCAATCTATGAAAGAGGAATGGTCTAATTTCTTTGTAGTCATCAAATAAGGCCGAATTTAGGTATTATTTATGTAAATTTAAATAATAAGTAATGAAGTTACTGATCGACTGTTTAAAAGATATTTAAAATTTCTTTCTTATCTAATAGTCTAGCCTAGATGCTCTTTCTTAATCAAGGTTCTTAGGTTTGCTTGATTATTTTTATAAATCAGTGGTCTATACAAGGTTTGCCCACTTAGCTCGTGCAGTATATGTATTACACGATTTTTCAAGTCCCCTCCAAATACTGCTCATAAGACACATTTGCTGAAATCAGAATTTCAATTCCTTGGTTTTTAGGAACTATATCGCTTCTTACTTAATAATTTCCATTTCGCTGTTTCAAATCAAGACAAATTAAGGAAAGGTAGGTACAACTAGTAGAAAAGGGTTGGTCCCCACAACTCTGCGTACTAATCGTCTAGGGGTCTCAGAACTAGCTTGAGACTCAAAATGATAAAACCAATATATCCCTGCGTTCTAATTGTCAAGCAGAACGCTAAAATATATGTTATGTTTGTATGGATTCTTCTACTCATCATATTTAAATAGCAAACACTATTTTTCTTGCTTCCAATTCCGCAAAGTCGTCGATAACATCATTGCCTATATTTTTTGCCAGCTCTGGTTCTCAAGCATT
Organism: Thereva unica; assembly: GCA_949987705.1. Lineage (NCBI taxonomy): Eukaryota > Metazoa > Arthropoda > Insecta > Diptera > Therevidae > Thereva > Thereva unica. Next base: position 88,439,605 of record OX465285.1, read on the forward strand.
TTTAATTGTTGTTCACCTTTTGCAACTACCCTTTTGCCCTTCTAAACGCGAGTTTACACAACAGTTTTGCCGAGCGGTCTCCCAACTAAGTACCAACCCCGTCCAATAAGCTGCTTGACTACCACATCGAACGAGAACCGGTCTACATTTTTCCGTTTTCTTCGCCTCATATAATTCCTTAAAGCTCCAATCGCAGTATAATAACAGGACTCTAAATTTGCTCCTCTTAGTAGCTCTTCGATTTTTTCCGGCTTCGATACCTTCTGGATTGATTCTGACAAAAGAAAGATGAGTGATGCGTCCCAGAGCTAAGCACAAGGTTCTGTCTACATAAGACCTGTTCCATTCTAGGCTACACTAAGTAACTTTAGGTTAAACCGCAAATAAAGAAACGAGTGGACCTAGCTAAAGTAGCTTCTACGGCAAATACTGAAACAGCGCCCTTGTTTGGTTTCGTTTAATCTCTACAAGCTTTAAAAGCTTTTTTAAGCTTAAAAGCTTTTATTTTAGATTTGAAAGCTTGTCTTTAAGTTTTGAAAGCTTTTATTTGAGCTTCGAAAGCTCTTATTTAAGCTTTAAAAGCTTTAGTCTAAGCTATAAAAACTTCTGCTTTGCCTTTAAGAGCTTTAGTTTTAGCTTTAAAAGCTTTCTTTCCTTTCCATGCATTTTAATGAATTGATGCCGTGCGGTGGGATAAATTCACTCTAATTACGTGGCGAAAGATAAGACGGTGATTCTGGATGATTTTCTCAGGAGTTCCTCTGAAACCGGGTTAAAGATTGCCAGTAGTTTTAATAAAGCAACCAAGCATCCTTGTTTAGAATTATTGGCTGATTCAAGTATGTACTTCTCCTTGTAATCGCAAAGCCAGTTTCTGCACCACGACAAATTTGATACAGTGAAGAATTCTGTTTAAAATATCTCGCCACTTTTCTTTTTCCTTCTCAATCTGGGTTTGTGCATTTCTTTATCTATAAGTTAGAAGTTCTGAGTGGCGCTAAGTTTTTACAGTATTCGATTGGGGCCCATTTCAAGTGTCATGCCCCTGCCCTACCCTAGTTACGCTACTGATCATAAGAAGATTCTTGCAGTCGTTATAAATATCACACAAACTTCCGCCAAAAAAAATTTTAAATTCAAATCCGTCAACGAGAGCAGTTATCATAACGCTTAAAGGTGCCGTATGACCTTTGAAACTCCAACAATACCCCAGAATATGCTTCACATTGAAAACGAAGAAAAGGAAGATTTCCTTAAATCACTGCTCGCCTTAGGAGCGGAGAAAGACTTGGGAATCTTTGTCAATTACACCGTTTTGTACGGTATAAAACCGAATTAATCTCCTCCATTTCCCCACTCGGTAGTGAAAATCTCCGTCATAGCATCGTCGTTAAGCTATTCACTGTTATCACTGGTAGTGGATGCTCCCATACAACGACGAATTAAAGCACAGTGTGCTTATTATACAATTTGTACATCAAGCGGAAGGATATAAATTAATTTCAGTTCAAGGAAATGAGGACAATATTGCTGGCACACATGAATATTGCCAGCTTCAGGGATAGTATGTTCGTGTAGAATAGAAGGGTTGGGCGGCATCAACGGCGCCCGGGGTATGAGGTTGGGGGCACATACATTCACATGCAAAAGGAAGACCGAGAGGAGAAAGCCAAATTACGTTGAGATTCATCTCTGACTTTAGCACAAACCTTGAGGGTGTTTTTTGGTGCTCAGAATGTATTAGTGCCGCCTATTCAAGGATCAGGAGTGTCTGCCGTATGCTCTCTCTCGCTGGCAAAAATGGCTATTCACACCTATACAACAGGATAAATACGTTTACTTGCTGCCACATCCGAGAGCTGGGGGTTCATACCGTTTCGTATGCCAAACGACGTATGTCAGAGTGAATTTCCAACCGAATTGTGCTTTATTAACTTTGGCGGCTAATATCCTTCTCACGTTCCACTTGTGCCTGTGCCTGTGCCATTGCCTCCTGCCTTTGAATTCTATTTTCCCCCCAGAAAGGAAACATGCTAGTCTACCACCATCCATTTAGCAGCAGCAGCAGCAACAACACCCAGGCACCAGCAGCTATCTCGTTCTTAGCAGTAAATTTGTCGCATTATATGGGAACCAACTTGTCACTTGGGGTGAAGGCAAAATGGGGGTGGACATTGGGTGGCGGCTAGAAGACGAAGGATACCAGCCACCCTACCCCAAAAAACCGAGAGGTGGAATGCGAAGTAATGCTATCATCCTTCTGGTCAAGGAGTTATGAGCTTAAGAGGACTTCTCCTCGTCTTGAGGGGCTTTTGATCCTGAATGACGTTTTCATACCACGGAAGTTATCGCCGTATTTAGCCTATTATGAAAAAAGATTTCAGGTGTAATAGGATTACTGGTGGTGACACCTCAATTGGACTACGTCTGCGGTGACAAGTCTGTTTTCTTTATTATGTTTCCCTTATGAGATTTTTGGAACGCTTTTGTGTTACTTTTGCTGAACAGGGATTATCCAATAAGAGGGGTTTGTTAGGATATTAATTTGTCTCTTTTTTTTTGGATAATAATTAGTACGAAAAAGAGTCTTTTGCCTTTGCATTGAGATGTTTTTTTTAAAGACGAATACTTTAGATAAAAGAAGAAAAAATGATCACCTTTAATGAATAATGAAGGAGAAATTCTGGATACTTGAAAATGTATATTGTGACTGAGGAATATTTGAGAGTAGTTGAACCCAGGTAAAAAATTACGAAGATTTTTCGACATAATGAAAACAATAGCCAAATAGCTTCTAAAATACATTCTGAAGGAGAAAAAGTAAAGGTTTTGTTTTACTAAATAGGGGAAAAATTAAAGCTTCAACAAAGGGGGATTTACTTAAATGCCATAAAATAACGTATAAATTGTCCTATGCAGGGAACAAAACACGATATATCGCAATAAACTAAACGAGTGTACCTATATCTAAAGTTGCTTTTCTAGTTCCCTGATCTCGGCACCAATTAATCTAAAATGAAGCATTTAAAACTTCAAAGCTTTTATTTTCGAAAACTTTCAAAGCTTTTATTTTCGTAAAGCTTTAAAGCTTTATATTTGTAAAGCTTTAAAGCTTTTATTTACGGAAAGCTTGAACGATTTTATTTACGGAAAGCTTGAAAGCTTCTATCTTCGAAGAGCTTTAAAGCTTCTTCTTTTTTTCAAAAAACTTCAAAACCGCTATTTTTTAAAATTTCAAAACGCTACTTTAAAAAAATCAAAGGCTTTAGGCGACTCAAGGCAATTGGTCTATTATAACTGTATGACTAATTCCAACTGTCAGTTAATAGGGAAAGAGAGCAGGGTATACTGCAGTGGGCGCCCTATTTTGGCCTATAAGCTGATAGCTGCAATCAATGCCTTGAGTAGTGTAACATCGCCCCAAGGCATGTCTTCTCTCCACGAACATTAGTTCACAAAAAGGCATTTTATAAGGCAAAGGCACTTATTCTATAAGTGTTTTAACCCTAGGACCCTACACTGGGGTTCTTCAAACCCCATAACGTTTTACCGGCCCTGGCGTTTCGGCTGTATTAGTGGTAGGGCCAAGTGATTTTTACCATTAGGAGGGGGACCAATATAGAGAAGAGTGCTGCAGAGAAAATCTTTAGTTCTATTTTAGAAGTGACACAGTGAATATTTGTTTAAACGTTGGGGTTAGCGTAACCCCACTATTATTGCTATACTTGATTTCTTGATAATATTCATCGCTTGCAAAAATTCTGATATCCTTCGAATTTTCGATTCTTACATTTTTTACGTGTTATTTATACCCTTTTCTTTAGTACTCAAGCCTAAAGTTATTTAAAAAAAGGCACGAAAAAAATTTAATAATTCTTCCTTAAATTTTAATAAAAATTGCAAAAATAATTTTGTTCATGTTTTTAATTGCACTTTTTTCGGGCAAAATTTTATCTAATGCTATGTTGCCATATATCACGCGATTCTGCACCTTCTGCTGATTAAAATTAAAAAAAAAATGCCTATCTACAATGAAAACTCACTTAACGGTATCGAGTTAAAATACTGGGGTGCACGTAACCCCTATGTAGGAGATTTGTTATATTTGAATAGTGTAGGTTCCTAGGGTTAAGTGTTTTCTATTTCTAAATGGGAAGCATCAGAGGCTTCTGTAACACTCGTCATACACAGGATTTATATTATAATTTAGTAGATGGTGCTTTGGTATCATGGGATAAATTCGGCGATCATTCCAGAGGTCCGGGGTTAGTACCCAAACCCGAAAAAATTGCTTTAAAAAAACCAAATGATATGCCAACACACACATCTACACTTAGGTCCGCCACAAACGAACCAACTGCATCGAATAGCCCGGCCTCAAAGCAGAGGGGGCCCGTAAATAGATTGAGACCCAAAAACTGAAAACCGAATATCGATCGAAATATTCACCACTCTATTGTAGGGATTACCGATGTAAACGAGAAAGTTGAGAGCTTTTGATGGAGTACCTATTCCTTGTCGCTATTTTATTCTCTGTAGCTTCCAAACGACTTTATAGCTTTGCTGAAGATGTTCTGCCGTTACTCATGTTTTTCGATAATGCAAGCTTATGCTAGAACCTATCTTAAACATCGCAAACTTATGCCCAGCTCAATCAACGCTGACTGAAAACTCATTCTCGATTGGTGTAGCCAGGATCGTGTCGAATTCAAAGCTTCCAAATAAAATGCACAGCACACCTTCAAGCGATTCTCCATCTACACTCTTACAGCTTAAGCCTAATACTGACTGATTTCGTTTATTGATCGATAACCGTTCTGTTCAGTATGGTAATGCCATGCTACATTTTATTACTCATTAAACAAGTGTTCTACTCCAATCTTCCTAAGTAGTCCAAACACTGGTCTTGTTAGCACGATGAAATTATCAGCAGATCTTTTAAACAATGCCAAACTAATTTCCTTTTCTGATTCGAACACAGGGGCGCATTCATAGGTGAAAATGGTGCACTTACACCGGGCGCAATTTTAGAAAAAAAAGTGTCCGTTCATTTACATATATTAAAGGAACTTAACAGAGGGTACGTGTCTATTCCCTATTGTCCTTCAATACGATCAAAAAATGAACATCTGATGGGGGCGCAATTTGGCATACTGCACCGGGCGCAAAAAAGCCAAACGCTGGGCCTGTTCGAACAGGATAATAAAGAAATGAATTTTAAGCACAGATGCCCTATACACGAAACTTTGTATTTTATGTTCTTTCGTTTTTTTATGGTATTTTTTTTTTCAATTCGAACAGGATAGATTAGTAAAATTTATGCCAATACTTATTGAGGGGTTTCTAGTGTAACACGCAACTGCACCCTGATTTCCCGAACCGATACAGCCACCCCCACCAACTTCGAAATACACCCACACAAAAAACTTAAATCTTGATAATCTTGGAAAAAAAATTTCCAAATATCGCATTTGAGAAGATAAAACTCGACCAAAAATTTTCCTTTTGCTTAAAATGGTAACAAGAAAAGTGAACGCATCTCAAAATGAGATGAAAAACTTGAAGCCATTAATCAGAGTAACTTTTTGCACCGAAAGATAATCCGCCATCTCAACACAGTGTCAATCTCCTTAAATAAATCCAAGGATCTTCTCATCCTTAGTAAGTTTTCCCTCTAATCTTGAAATAGTTCAAACATTTTGCCGAGCTTCACCCGCATTACATTACAGCATAGAGATCCTCTCTCCTCCTAGTTCCTGGTCGTGTTTTCCTTTTATGACTGCAATAAAATCGAGGGTGGAGCTGAAGGCAGTCAACTGTGGAAGACAGGAAAATGTTGCCCAAAAATTGTAGGAAGCTTCCAGGAAAATTGACAGGATAAATCGTCTCCAGCTGGGGGGTGGGCACCTAACACAAATAAATAAATAAAGTTGATACCTTTTTCGAAAATTCCAAATATCCGGATAATATAATCTCAGATAACAATTTGCTACGACATCATTCTTCCTGGAGATTTACCACACGAGAGAGAGACGAAAAAAAATTGCCAACAAGGATGGATTCGAATTGCTAACATTCTTTTTCCTTCTTCGGGGGGTTTTTTGTTCTCCTTTTTTTTCTGTTAGCTTCGTCCTGGATTTTAAGGATTTAATTTATTATTTGTCCAACAAAATGATGCTCGAACATGAGACAATGCCCATAATAGACTTAAAGCCAGTTCAAAGGGAAAGATGATAGACCTGCGAGGACGAGGCGGCTTCATTCTTCGTATAAAATTCCGGCAAAACACGCAAATCGAATTATTTCTCGGGGGTCCTCGAAAAAAGGAGCTCCAGAGCACCCCCGAATGTAAATTTTTGTGGGGAATTGTTGAGAGTGATTTAATTTTTGTGCTTTAGCTACGAATGGAATGTGGGAACTAATGTTAATGGCGGATCCTTCCGTGACATTTACCTTTTATTATTGTTATTGAGTGTCGTGATTTTCAATAAATTCTCTTTCCGGGGGGGTTTTTTTCGTTGTATTCGGACTCAAAGTTCAACTGAACCGAGGTAAAGTTCAGCTTTGGGGCAAGCTATGGATTCCCAATTCAAGATGACCTTTAAGCTGTGTGGGTGAATCACATTAGATGGGGGTGAAGATTTATTTATTTATGCGAACAATAATAACGAGTGACTTAAATGTGGAAGTTGACCCATTTTTATTATGATGGTGGCAGTTATATAAAGTGTTGAATGATGGTAAGCAGTTCTTGCAATTTAGGATGGCAAGGAAGGAATTTTTTAAAAGACGAACTTTACACCATAGAACATTGGACTTACGAAGTGATTTGTGTCTATTCATACATCTGTAGCGTTCTTATTACATTATTTGTGTATTGCAAAGCTCTGATTGAGAAGAATTCAAATCTTAAAAAATAAAAACAATAAAAAATATGAAAAAATGAACAAAAAGAAAGAATCTTACCACCTCCACGAAAGTAAGTACTTTCAGATCATCGCAAAACGTTAGCTTCAAAATTTAACCTTCAACGTACCAAAAGAATCTTCAACAATTAAGCTTAAAACAGATACATGCATGGGAGCAGTGCGGGCAGTGGCAGATAAAATAGAAGAATAGTGTAATTCAAATGCAACCCAACAGATTGTTGCCGGAACGCATCGCACAAAATGCAAAAGTTGGGTTGTGTGGAATTGGTGCAGGCTACTATCTGATAGTCGATTTTGAATATATATATATGTACTTCTTCACTATTTGTCACTGCCTGCACCGCACGCGCGCATGTATCTGTTTCTAGCTGTAGAGTTGGCCAATTTAAGCGTAGACCTGCAGCGTTCGGTGTTTTTTTTTCATCCAAGTCCGATCCAGCAAGGCCCCTTTTCTCCAAACTAGTTGGTATTTCAATAGGCGGTTTCGGGATGACATCGCCTTTTAATTGGGCCATAAAAGTCCCATAATCATGGTAGGAAAAGGAAAGTTCATCCTGGTAGTCCCTTCATAGCGTACTAATGTATTGTACAAGAGGCTGCTCCCGATGCAAATAGAAGATCGCTAAACGACAGTTTAGAGCTAGGTCTTTTTTTATAAGGAAGTACTAAGCTGAGGAATTACTTGCTGAACTATCGGTCCGTCATGTCGTTGATCATGTCATGATACAAACGTCTAGTAGTAAGCTTTGTTCAAAGGATATAAAATCTTTCATGTAACGAGAAGTGAAGAAGTTGCTTAAAGAAATAGCGATGTACTTTTAGAGGAGTTCGGAAATACAGAGCGGGTTGTTCCATAGTCGAGCTTTTTTAAGAACAAATTCTTAGTTTGTAAGGTGTACGAACCAGGAGACTATAAGCAAAGGGAATTAGAAAAACGGGCTTATCTGGTGTTGACGGGGATGAGCATAGCTTTATTTTCGGTGGAGCGATTGCGATAGAATTTTGTCAAGGATACTATATTTCTACTGTGTCTCGTGTGGCAAGCGTGTCATAATGTTGAAGGGACACAAGAATTTCGAATTATTTTCTTCAGCTCTAAGCGTAGGCAGTTGGCCGGTTAGATTTCTGCTTTCGACAGCAATCGCTGTAAAAGAAGCATTTCAAATTTAAAATCTTTTATATTTGAAAAGCTTCAAAGCTTTTATTTTCGAAAATCTTCAAAGCTTTTATTTTCGAAAAGGGTCAAAGCTTTTATTCTCGAAAATCTTCAAAGCATTTATTTTTGAAAAGCTTCAAAGCTTTTATTTCCGAAAAGTTTTAAACCTTTTATTTTCGAGAAGCTTCAAAGCTTTTATTTTTGAAAAGCTTCAACGCTTTTATTTTGGATGATTTGCAAAGCTTTTATTTTAAAAAAATTTGAAAACTTTTTGAAGCGTAGGCAAACCAGACCATCCTCTTGTCAGAGTCCATTTTAGATATTTAATGGTCTGAATAATACTTCGAATATGTTCACTTATCTTGTCATATTGGTCAAAATCAATCTAACAGTGTCAGTTTATTGTGGTTTCCGAATTTTCTCAAGATTTTGAAAAATTATACAGTGGTTCTATTATTGCACACTAAGCGATCTTAATGTTTTTTACTGAGTGTTGAATTAAGTTTGGAAGCTCTAGAGACTGTTCCATTGTCTACCACAAGCTTAAAAGAGAATCCGCGGGCTTGTTGTTTTTGACCATATTTATGGCTTCGTTTGCTAACTTCTTTAAGGTATTATCGCATCAGCGTAGAATCATCAGTTATTAGTGCAGTTTTTCAGATTTTTGAGATGGCTCATCAATTTGCCATTTCTGGAAAATGTTCTTCCGATATCAAGCCGTTCTTTGTTAGAGCTCTTGAACTTAGTACAGTCTTTGTTCTCTATGCTGTTCTTTTTTCCTGGAAAAAGTGTTTGTTTTGAATTCGTGTGGAGTGTATAATCGATTCTTTGTCCTCCAAGGCCTGATATGTATATTCCTTTTTGTTAGTCATCTTCTCCATATCTTTTTCTCCACGTCTTCTGATCCATCGTCTGCTGGGTTCATTCGTACTAAGCAAGTGGTCTACTGGTCTTGCATTTACCTTCGATGCTTTAACCTCATCGCCAGCGTCACGATGTACAGCTGCTGTTCTGCTGTATATGATATATCTTCTCAGAATGCTACAAAATTACCACTTAATTAACAAAGTTCAAGTGATCTCAACCTTTTTTTTATTTTATCTATATGTAACTCACTAATCATGCCACAAACGTCCCTCCTAACGACTCCTAATTTATATACATATTCCTAAAAACTCCCAACTCGTTTTCCATGTAATTACCATCCATTCACCAAAGAAAAAAAATATTTTCCTTGATTTTTTCTTCCTTTAAAAAAAAAATTATAGTTTCTGAAATTTATTTCTGTAATCATTTTTTGTTGATGATGTTGTTATGTTGTTGTTGTTGCTATTGCCTGAGAAAGGACCAACCTTACCCTTGATGGATCCGGATGCTAACACTTATCCCACTCGGATATTCACATTTTCATGATATAAACAACTTTCCACATATTTCCCCCCCATGAAAACTGTGCCTCAACCCTTTTTGTGATATCGTAGACCAAAACCAAAAAGTACAAACAGGCCGTAAAGTAACAGTTTCCATATCATTAGGCCGCAGAGTTTTTGGGTTGTAGGTTTGTATGTTTGTATGTATAGATATAGTCGTTTGGTAGTCCGAGGGCAAAATCCTTCGTCTATTTACATATCTCGCTAATTTATGAAATATCGCCCACCCCCACAAACCGGCCTGAAGTCTTAATATACATACATGTATAGACACGCTATACCATATCCTCAATGATGGTGGGTATACTTTGGGCATACACCCAGGACACCAAAGCAAAGGTTAGCTGAGTAGGTGTACGGGGTTTTAACAAAAGACCAACAAGGACTATGTTGATTGTAGTATAGGCGTAGATCCTGAGGTAGATGCTTGTAAATATTTAAAATTGTACGATAAAATGGTGTAATGTCGTGTCTATTAGCGATACACAGGCACACAGGATCTTGCATTCACACAATCAAAATGTTAAACTTACTAAATAATTACGTGTAGCTAATTCCCTCAATACCACGTCCCGTCCCGTCGGGGATGGTTGGTACCCCTTCGTATTAAATGTCTGGGGGCAATTTGGGCCCGGCGAGGGTGCTTAGCGATATTGAACCCAATTTTCGCCCTTTAAGTGCTTTTTGTACAATTCATTAGTAGATGAGGCTCGCACCGGCCCAGGATCAAGTGTTTGATAAGCGCAAATAGAAATTGAATGTGAAATATCGCACAATGGAAACAAGCCTTTTCGTCCTTAATGATTAGTTTTTATGCTTATCCTTCACGCAGGACGAACAGCTCCAACAGCCCAGACTGAAAGTGGCCTAATTGAAAACAGGGTTCACTTATTTGCTAAGTGTGTGTGGCGTGTGTTGTTAATACCAACCAATCATGAACTTCGATTTTCTGATTAAAATTTTAATCATTTCTTTCTGAATGTAATCAAAAAACAAGAAATGAAAATTAAGTTGTGTGATTTTCCAAATTATGTTTTATATTTTTCGTAATCTCGCCATGTAATTATAATCGTCGTGTTCTTTTCAGACGAGAGAGATCCTGTTTTACGATTGCCGCATATTTCTTGGAAAATATTTTATTGTGGCATTTGTAATCATATTTATGTTGGCTACAGCAGGATTTATGCGACTGCTGGAGCTTATTTAATAACAGTTTGCCGCATTTATGCTTTTGCTCTTTGTGTGCATGTACTTATATACATGGCGCTGAGGATAAGCTTTATCTAATTGAAATGTGGGGAATTGTCACAGGATTGTCAGTTGAAAAGCATGCAATTACACAAACTAAGTGGGATGATACACGAGTCAACGTGTCTCTGCAACACACTGTCAGTTTGTTGAGCGGAGGTGATACACGACTCAACACGCTACACGCAACACTCTGTGTAATAACATTGCGATTTCATATGTGTGGGTGTGCATTCCAAATTATTTTCACCCAGAATCGCTTGACAGTTACGCATACATAAACATTTTTCAAGCAACTGGAGGAAAAATAGAAATCGTTTCTAGTTTCAGTCAACACCGCACACTTCACCCTGACCCTTCCCTTGGCCTACGAACTGCGCAGAAAAAGCTCGTGTTGCTCAACATGTTGACCCGTGTATCATCCCCCTAAGTGTAATTTATAAAACTGTTTTTTTGGTTTGAAAGTTTGTTGCAATTGCAAGGTATTACATTTTTGGGAAACATAGAGATATAAAGAGTAGAAAGAACTTGAATTTACTCTATGGAGTTAGATAGAGATTTTCTAATATAATAAATCAATTTAAAAACAATTTTCATTGTGCGGTGACATCTTTTGAAGTAGTTATGATATTAATCAGTTAAAAATGAAATAAAATGTTTATTTGTTTAAGTGCATGCTTATTGGTTATAATTTGTGTTTTGTAGGAAGAACTAAAACTATTTCAAATGAAAATTTTCATTTTTGATTTGATGGCAATTAAGAAGAGTTCAGTATTAACTAATATTTCTCTAACTTCTTTCACCACCCTTTACCAAAATTTGATTAAATTGCAGGCCAGTTGAAAAGTATGTGGAATTGGCACGAATTCTTAAGATTTTAAACCCGTTTTTATAATAAAAGAGATTTTCAATTAATTTCTTTAATTTTTTTTTGATTTCGTAGTGGAATTTTCCCAGTCCAAAGTATCGCACTACCTACTCATAAACATACTTTACTATGAACTGCTTGATACAACTAGCTACCAAAAGAAATAATAATTGAACACTTATTGTGCACTTTAAACTTATTGATACTGTGTTTTAAGTGACGCATACACAATATTTTCGTAGTTCTTACTTTGATTGTATTTGGTATCAATATGTGTCTCCTTTTTGGAATGTATTAGGCCTGGGAAAAACTTTTTGGAATCTTTTTATAATTCAACTGTTCTTCTTATAGGGCGAAAATAGACCAAATATACTCTATTATTGATATTTTTTACGCCATTTCTCGAGTATAATTGACCCCTGGTATACACCGGTTGAAATTGTTTCGGGTTTGGATTTGACTACCTTGACTGAACGGCCGGATAGGAAACTCTCAATCCAGTTTAGTTAAGTCTAAGTCAGTGGCTTAGATTGGAGTTGACGTAACAGAGTTGAGTGCCATACTCTATGAAAAGCTTTAAAGATATCTTGAGTGGTCAGCCCAGATTCACAAAGTAGTTTCAAGTGGACCAATTCAAGAACGATGTAGCTAGGTTGGTGTGGGACTGTCTCCATTGCGACCGGAGACCATATCTGCGCTTTTCGCGCCGTTTTGTTGGCACAAATCGTGTACCTCGTGTTCTTATTCTTCTTTAATCGCTCTTCAACCGGGATCAGAATTGTATTGACCCCACCAGTTCTGATTCTAAGCTCTAATCGTCCTGGTCTTCGTCATCCTTCCTTCCAGCGGAGTTTGGGTCTCCCTCGCCGTTTCACCCTATAGGTCTAACCTACCTCGGGTTCAGTGTTTCTTTAATCGGCCATGACGGATGCCATAAGCCATCCTGTGGTATTTAATAAACTGAACAGTTCTCTGATCTCCAGTTTAGAGATCTCTTTAAAGTCTTCTAGAACGAGACTACCTGGCCTTAGCTAAAGGAAATGAATAGGTGTTTCCCTCTCGTTCGTCTCCTCGTAGCTACGGTAACAGTCGTTGTACGGCATCCTCAATTTACTAGTGTGGTCTAATATGGGACAATGTCTGTGATGATGCCGTGATTCTGGCAATATCTCGTCGGAGTCTGTTTAGGATACTCATTGTTTTTTTCTTTTTTGTGAGTCGGGCCAGTCGCCCTTGAAATAGCGCAGGTCTCCAGTGCTTTCCCCTTTTGACTGGAGAGCAGCAGGTGGTACTTTATGTTTGAACCGACAACAAATGAAGTCTCTCTGCTATTGGAACATAAAAAATCTGATACCCGGGACATAATACTTCGTAGAAAGTATAACAAATTAGATATTAAAACAAATTCAAGTATGTTTAAAATTTTTGTCGGTATGTCTGTGTCTGTCTATCTGCCTTTTTGTGCGAGCTAATCTCGGAAACGCCTAATCTGATTGTGATAGGACTTTCACGAGAAGATTCAGTATTTTTTTGGGAATGTCTTAGGCTGCTTTCACTCGGATCCGACTATCGGATCAGACGGAAAACTCGATCCGATAGTCTGAGGAAAGGGAGTAGTAACTTTTTATCATTCCAATTGCAACGTTCAAAGTTTGTAAACGGGTAATACGATTTTAGGCATGTTTAAGCCTACTTTTTCACTCCCATCCGACTATCGGTTCAGACAGTAATCTTGGTCCGATAGTCGGAAGAAAGCGAGTAGAAATTTTGTCCTTTCACAGGATAATTTAGCAATTTCTTATGTGTGTTTAGGTTACTTGTTCACTCTGCTCCGATTATCGGATCAGACCGAAAACATGCCTCGATAATCGAAGAAACGCGAATGAAATGTTGTTACTGCTATTTCTACAAATTACCGGGTCTGATAATTTTAAAAAACTGGTTCTGTACGAACAATTTGCTTTTGGATATATCTTCTTCTTCCAATGGCGCTATAGTTCAACTCTACCTAACAGCGTTGACTTTCTCTAACCTTTTCCTCCAGTCTTCTAGAGTTCTGGCCGAATTTCTCTTGAATTTTATGAATGTCACTACGCCTATAATTAATATAAGAATGAATATAGGTAAAGGATGTTCCAAATTCCATACCTACCATTTCGTATTAAATAAAAACTCACAATAATTTTTCGTCAAACAAATATTTTATTAAATATAGTATAGCTTTTTTTTTAAATTTTTACTTACTCTTCTCTATAAGTTAGTGATTTTCCATTTTTCTTTTTTTTTTTAAATTTTAAATACAATTGGCTCGATATATTATTTACATAAGAATTAGTTTGAATTTACTCATTTACGGTTTTTTGTTTTTTTTTTTTTTTTGTTTTTCTTTAAACTACACTTAAAATTACAGAATTTACAATTTTCTTCATTTCTTAAAAACTATTTAAGAAATAAAATGTATAAAAAAAATCAATTTTTATGATTTTATTTTTATTTATTTTTTTGATTTTTTATGTGTATAAATTTTTTTTTACTTAGTCATTTTATTTTTTTATTTAATAATATATTTATCTTTTTTTTTGTTTGTTTGTTTTTGTTTTATAAGAAAAAATTGCTGAATGTTTTTTTTGTTTGTTTTATTTATCAATAATCTTAAATGTTTAAATTGTGTTTCGTGTGAGCATTATTTCATTGATTATTTCATTTTTTGTTGTTTTTTGATAAAAAAAAGTTACAAGTTTAAATTTTATAATTATTTTTTTTTATTGCAAATCAAATTAACCTTTTTGCAAATTAAATTCACCTTTTTACAAATAAAAATCACCTTTTTGCAAATTGAATTCACCTTTTTGCAAATTAAATTCATCCTTTTGCAAATAAAATTCACCCGTTTGAATATTAAGTACTTCTATATTATATGTATATATTACTAGCTGGAACCGGGTGCGACTCGCTGCACCCATAAGCCAATAGTATGGCGTGCGCCAAAACAATTGGGAATCTCAAAATCGCTTTTCCATTGGCAGTGAGAGTTCCAAATCCCACAACTAAAATACATCCGAAAAGAAAAGTGTCACGACGTTCGTTTAAAACCCCAAATCACCAGCTCATTTATATTCCTAATAGCAGTTCAACAGTCTCACTGCCACTCTTGTGGTGGTCAGATGGGGCATTTTCGAGAATGCACCATGGTAGCTACCAGTCGAACCAGAAGTTAATCTACCATCGATTACTTACCCCCTTATGGTGTTGGTGAGACCCTGGTTACCTTACCGGTGAATAGTAGAACATATTGAGTGGTGACTTATGGCAAGTAATTAATTTTTGAACGTGGTAGATTAACTTCTGGTTCGACTGGTAGCTACCATGGTGTATTCTCGAAAATGCCCATGGAGGGCATGTTGTTACCTCTAAACGAATTTCAAAGGGAAAATTATAATGAAAGTGCGCTTGTATTTTATTCATACACGCAATGTTAATGTGTGTGGAATTGTCATTTCCAATTTAAAGAATTGGCTAACATATTTATTTCTTGCACTAAACTTGATTTTGGGAAAGTTTTCCTCGATGGTCTTCAGCATTGGAGAATGTGTTGTTAGAAAAAGTAGAGGATGTCCTTTCTTAACAACAAAATGTATAGTAGATTTTGGTGTGTCGAGCTTGACAGAACCTGGATTTACTAACATTATTATAGAAGTACTTAATTTTCAAACTGGTGAATTTGTTTTGCAAAAGAATAAATTTAATTTGCAAAGAGATGAATTTGATATGAAAAAAGGTGAATTTTATTTGTAAAATGGTGAATTTTATTTGTAAAATGATGAATTTTATTTGCAAGACGATTAATTTGATTTGCAAATGGGGGGAATTTAAAGTGAAAAAACTGTAAAAACATAAAAATTTCTTTGCCAACAAAAAACACAAATATTATATATTTTTGTTTAACTAATTCAAGGTAAAAAGAAAGGCCATAACTATTTTGTTTTTTTGTTTTGTTTGTTTATATTTTTTTATTTTAAATTTTATTTCATTTTTTTTTTTAAATTCAGAATTTTTGATTCATTTTTTTAATACCTAAATCTAATAAATTTTTAATTTATTTTTTGGTTTTTTTTTGTTGCTTTTTTATTTATCGATAAAAATTAATGTGGAACCATTCATAAAATTTTTCTCTTCAATTCGTACTTTTTATTCAATATAATTAATAATAATAATTAATAATAATATTTTTTTTTTAAATTTAATTCAACCATGATAAAATATATCCACAATATATAATTTTTTTTATAAACATCACATTTCTATAGCAGTTTTCTTAAAAATTTCTGGTTTTTTCTTTTTTAATTTTAAATAAAATTTTCTTGTGTTTTATTAAATTTAAATTTTTCTTTTCTTGTTTTTATATTTACATAAATATTATTTTCTGATTTTTTGATAAGTTTTTTTTTATATTAATGATTTTTTTTGTGTTTTTTCTTTTCTTTAATTGATTTCATTTAAGTCTTTTTTTTTAATAATTTTAAAAAATTTTTAGTTTCACAACATTAGTTTTTTATTTTTATTTTAAATGTATTTTTTATGTTTTTTTTAGGTAATTTTACTTAAGATTTAGATTTTTTTTTCTTCATTTTCTTTTTTTAATCTGTATTTAATATAAATAAAAAAATATATTAATATACCTTGTGTATCATACGTCTGAGTAAAAAATGGATATCATTTTTTTTTTCAAGGATGTAGTGTTTTGATATGTAATTTATCGTAAATATGTTTTATTTTATTTTAAAATTTTGGGTAAATGAAACTGTGTAAAAATAATAATGATTGATGATAGTCTTTATAGTTATTTTTATAGGCCTTAGAAATTGTTTTAATAGGCCTTTTGCTCGTGATATGTTGGGGTACATAACATTAACAGATTGGAGAAAAAGAAAGTAATTTGAGAAATAAATAAATTAATAAAGTTGTTCACAAAGTGTTTCACAGCTATAAATCTGTTCACCCAAAAACTGCTCAAACAAAAATGTTCTCGATCTAAGGTTAACCTTACATATTTTTCTGCTAATTATTAACGTTTAGGCCAATGTTACAAACAGCCAATGATAGGTGGTGTTGTTTTTGAGTTAGTGTTAGAAATTCTTGACCCAGAAGCAGCTACGAATTTCATTATGCCTCTTGAAATTATGCTAAATAGTAGCTGAATGTTAGCAAAGGTAAGCATCTCGTCGTTCTAAGTCGTAGGTACTCCAACAGTGGGATAGGCTCAGAATCACCTACAAGACCTACGGGGACAAGATATATATTGAAACTAATAAAGAAGAGGAGCCTTTATGATTGCAACAGGAATACCGGAGAAGAATACCGCTTCAAGCTGAAATTGCCTTTTGATTACTAAGCAAGACGACACCTAGCAAGATTCGGAGCATTGATCACCTTCACATACTGCAACTCAAACAGTCTCTGGAATTTAGTTCAGTGATTTACGCAGTCTTTATCGATTTTGAAGAGAATTATTCAGAAAATAATTTAGTTAGCACATAACCAACGCATAAAGGCTACGAGAGTAATATTTGTGTTATATGCACCTGTGGTGTGACAACGATTCATCGTGTCACCACTGCTTTTCATTGCAAAATTGGATAGGATCGTCACCTTATTGGTCGTGGATACTACAGGTATCAATTGGAAAAAGAGAGACAATCTAGAGATAGTGTAATTCCCCACGAAGCAAGCGGATAGAATGTGCAAGAATAAATCGATAAAATAGCCTACGGAGAAATGAAAGTCAAATTTTAATAGACTTAGCCAAGAAATACTGCAGAGTAGCATGAAATGCTTGAAAATCGCCTCTTTAGTCAATAGATGGATGGACCTTTGTCCATATTGGATGCCCTTTCCTTTGCGATTTAGCCGCCTTTTATTTTGGATGGACGCTGATCAGGCACACCCCTGTGTAAGAAAGACTCTTCCTAATATGCCTGTCTAAGATCTTCTAACACGGTTTTCAGAAGAAAGGAGGAGAGGTTGATAGTTTGCTAGAATTTTTCTTTCTTATACTATCTTCTCCCCAATTTAAGGATAAATACCACCCTAGTTCCTTTCAGCACTTCGTAATATGACCCAAAGCAAAGTTATCCTGCGTTAATGGGACAAGGATTGGTAGGAACTCTTCCGAGTCCCTCTGAAGGAGAACCGGAAAAATCTGGTATTTTCCAGTGGGCAATTCGATTTTATAAGCTGTCAAAATGCTGTTTGCCAAGCTTCGGTCGTATTGAAGGAGCGGTAGTCTACCTCCGATTCTGTGCTAGGTCCTAAGATCAATCCAAGGTGAGTTAGTTAAGAACCCAACAAATGAGTGCTCATTATGCCTGCTCTTATCCATAGAGGACCCTTCAGAAGTTTTGGTGGAGACAATGCCATCCATTTTAGAGATTCTTAGACAAGAATTTTCTTGTAGAAGTTCCAGTTACTCGAGATCTTAGTTTTATTGGAGAGTTTCCTAAATTCTCGCCTTTAGCGGCAGAGATCATTGATCCCCCACGCAGCCCATCGGTTGCTACGTCATGGCTTCGCATGACATCTGCTTCTAAGGCTATGAGATTGGCAGAGACAAGATTCAGATCGGCTTCATTCTGACGAGGAACCTTTAATGCTTCCAAAGATATTGCAGAAGCTTTCAAGCCAAATGTTTTATATCTGTGGTTAGACTTTGCTACTTTGTTACTTTTGACAAATCAACCAATGTAAAAATGTATGTATGGAACGCTACCGCGACAATACCCGTCATAAAAAACAAATCGCTGAAGTCCCCACTGGGCAGGTCATATATTTCGTATGATTGAGGATGAACCTACTGAGAAAGACTTTTGCCATAGGATATATGGGATCTGACAGCGTGAGCTAGACCAAACTTTTGCTAGAAAACTGAAGAGGATCAGGACTCGTAAAACTTTCAGTTGGTAATTAGATAACTTCAGCTCAGAATCAGCCAAGGATCAGTTGCGCTAGGAGAAGATCGGAACTAGGCTGCACTTACTAGAGGACAAACCTTTACTAACGAAAATTTATAAGGAGAGAAGTTGAAGTCATCGAAAAGTTTATAGGACGAAATCTAACAACATATTTAGAATTGGGCTTTTTCAGAAACGTTGATGGCGTTTGAGTAAATTAACCAATTTACATCATGAACGTTGAAACCACTTGCATCAATGATTTCACACTATGGGTGAAAGATCAAAATCCGGAGATGCGTTCAGAAGTAGCATCAGAAGATAAAGTGGATGTCTCATTACCGATTTTAGAACGTCCGAATAGAAAGCAGGAGAAAATGATTTGACTAGAAAGAATTATTTATATCCAGAGATGGTTGAAGTCAGATGATGACGTATGACGGATGACGATTGTACACCTTCTGAAAAACCACGTTCATTCCAAATATGCAAGCCTACTCCCCTATGGTCGGAAAACTTATGCACTTAGGTAAACCTTTCGGTTGAAATCCATCTAAATCGGAATCAAGCTTTGACTTGGGTTTTGCTTAGTGCTAGAATGGCAGGGACATGTTTTAACAGATGGGACATTACACATAATTGCACAAGGGACATTACACAATTTGCCAAAAAATTCTGAATATAAATTACAAAAATGAATACAAAAGTTTTTGTATCGGGGTTGTCCTGCGTAAGGGATATATAATTTCATTTGCAGCTAAGTGACAGAACCAGGTGAATGGTGCAGTTGCACCGGGCGTAATTGGAATTTAAAACTATCACAACAAAACGAAAAAGTGTGACTTCATTTTTATCTATGAAAGGACAATGATTTTAAAGGGAACTACACTCAGAAAAGTGGGGAGATTACGATTTCCGTGGCGCCCTCCGTTTTGGGGATGCGGTTCGATAAAATACCCCTAAATAACACGAAAATGTGAAATATTCAGTTCAGTTCAATGGCACAACCCAAATCAGCTTTGGCCTTCTTCAGTTATCGCCTCGCCTCCAACCATCTCGCTCACTGACTAGAGCTCTTCAATTTCTTACGCCCAACAGGAGTGCAACGTCTGTATCTACTGTATTCACTGCGATCAAACACTAAAGAGCTTATGGGGCGCTATATGGTATAGGGCACCGGGCGCAAAAGTGCCAAGTGCCAGCCCTGGACAGAACCATCAGAGCTAAAGGCAATAGCTTTGTTAATATATAATGACTGCTTAAACAAGATGACGCCGGCGAATCCAAGCTGGAAGATCGCGAAGGGGTTAAGGAAGACTAATTTTCTGGGTGTCTGTTTTTCTTTGAGAGGTACTAATGATGATGATCTGATTTTTTTTGGATTTTTTATTTAGTTTTTAAGAATCGGGTTTAAAGGACTATAGACAACTCATCGCCATTCACGCTGGTCCAAACCACTTAAAAGATCTAGTCATCTTAGAAGATATCGTACAAGCGAACAGAACTGTGCGAAAAGATGGAAGGTGTTTTGGGAGTATGGCAATTGGCCATCGTGTCTAAGGTTTCGGAAATGAAAGAAATATTCCAAATTTCATGCTCTTTGTAAGCTCCATCTGGTGGCATTGTCATACTTCATATACAGACTATTATTCGATCACCGAAGTAAAGCGGCATTGCATTCGGCTAGTATTTAAATGGAAGATCGCTTTGGGAACAGCTTTGGTGCCACGTGGCTGTTTAGAGCAACGAATAGGCACCCGCAAAAAGTGATCTGATTTGGTATCCATTGAAACAGTCTATTCTTACCATGTTCAGTAAACTGATTTAATAAACCTGCCTACAAATGAAATCCTAAAATCCTTGAAATTTAAAACCAAATCATTATATAAACTCCCTAAAATCAAAGACTTCTCAGTAAAGCATTAATATGTATCCCCACGAGTTTCATTCACCTGCTAAATGTAAAACATCTCGCATAACAAAAGTTAACAAACAAATAAACGCGTATATCAATATCAATTCATCGAAATGATTTTTTTTTTTTATGAAAAAACTCACTTTTTCTAGAAGGACTACCTACGCTATAATGAAGCAAAAAAAAAATAACAGAAACACTTTCTTCACAATAACGAATCGAAGGTATTTTCCAAATAATTTCACTCAGCAACAACAAACAACAAAGTGTACACGTAGTATAAGAAATGGAGAAGAAAATATACATACCTTATCCTAAATCCACGCCTTTATACACTTTACCACTCAATATGGTTGTCGTTTGTGCACAAGTGTATCAATTACAAACATCAGATCAAGAAGACATAAGCATAACCTTACGGCAATAGCAGCTATCAATTTGTTGAGGAGTTTTTGGGGGGTTGAAGGGTGGAAAACGAAGCAGAGATATAAAGGATATACCAGGATATGTGTGTGTGTGAGTGTGGGTGTGTATAAATCATCAAAATTTCAATCATATCAAAACACTTATCCACATTTTCAGTAGGAAATATCTTTTGAAAGCGATTTTCAAAATAAAAGGCATTACATACAAAACATACTTCCTTGTAGCAAATTGCATTATCATATCAAAAGGATATCATATAACACAAAAGGTAGTAAGTTCGATATCTTATGTAGATATAAATCTCTTTGGCAATAAATTTTCGATATGTATCGTGTGTCTACCATCTCTCATTTAGAGGAGAGAAACAGGGACTCTGTGTGTAATTTTTTTTGTTTTATTTTGTTTTTGTTTTTTGTTTATTTGGAGTTTGACGATGCTCACTTAGGTTATTTTTTTTGCATGCTTCTTTGTCCTAGAGTATGACAAACCGGTTTGACAGACCTAAGTCCAAATCATTATCCAACCTCTCTCTGTATTTTTGTTATCTAACCAAAAGGACGTTAAACTTTACAACATATTCTCACTTCTTTCGTTTTCTGTTTTTGTATTTTTTCTTTTCTTTTTTTTTACAAAATGCACTCTGCACAGAGAACAAATATCTGAGCACGCATATGTGTGGGTGTGTATGTGTTTTTTCATAGGGAGTTTAGGGAGGAATTATCTTTATCTAAACTAGGGCTGAATGGGGTAAGGGCATTGGCCCAAGTCACGGAGCCGATAGCCCAGCCCATTCATCTTATACTTGAACATCTTAAGTAACGCTGATGGAAGCCGCTATTGAGCTACCTGTTATACAATCCCGATAGATGGAGGGATGAACTGTAATGCTGATATACAACTAATATACTCACGGATGCCGCCACTAGTGACTGTATACTTGGCCCGATAAAATCCGATTTACTGGCTGCAGTTGATTGGATGAAAAGTCTTAAAAATTTTGTAACTAAAATTTCCCGGAATGACATACCTTGGACTGGATCAGCACGTGAATTGCTTGCGTATACGGTTTCACGGGATTCTAGAACTGGTGCTTTTTGTGGACGATCACCTTCCACACTTTCTTCATTGCTACGCCAGTAAATTGATGATAATCTAGCTACGCACTGAAATCAAAATTGAAACACATACAATCAAACTTCTTCACCAAACTCTTTGGTAGTTAGTTACTTTTAGTTTCATATCACCATTCCGGAAGTGATGCTGTTCTACTTTGAACTCCAGTCCTAGTATTGTAGTTTCTAATCCTTCTCGTCCTGTGATGATCGTGTCGTATGTTTTCAGCATATGTTGATCTGCATGTTCACCATTGACGAACCAGTTTAGTGTGACTGCTGGCTTTGATCGGCCTGATGTGCAATTTACTCGTACATAGTCACCGATTTGATATCGTGCGCGACCGCCTGTGATGCTGGGTCCTTTATCTGGAAGAGCTGGGAAGTAATAGTGGATTAGTGGTTGAAACTGAAGTAGTAAGTTAACTTTTTTTATGTGGCATGATCAAGATCAAGAAACACCCCTAGTCTGTCATGTCGTTCAAGTTATGATGCAATGTCTTGTAGTAAGCTTGATCTGAAGGAAAAATAGAAAAAGGATAGGATAGGTTTAAGGGTGTAGTCTATAAAATGAATGAGGAGGAGGCAATGAGCCTCCCTCGCGTTTGAAGTCTTGAGCCCAAACAATCAAAGCAAGCAATCAAAGAAATTTCTTCGTCTTTTAAATTCCACTGACTGGGACTTGTGTTTCTGTTGCCCAAACGAGAAACCTGCCGCTCTCTATTTCCCCACAAATACTGTCTTATTTTGGCTGGATAAGGTTCAAGATAATTGTCTTCAAAATCATTACAGCACCATTTGTACGACATCACGAACTGGCAGTATAAAGATCGACATCTAAGCTTAATTTTGTCACATAAAAACCAACAGAAGTATACAAAGTGGAAGGGAGTTTGACATAAAAAAACCCGACTTACACCTCGACCCGTTATCGGTTGTGGACTCTGGTATGGATGTAGACTGAGATGTGAGCTTTTGGAAGCTTCGCTGTCTCAGATGAACTTTCGCACTGGGAACTAATCTGCGCTAGGTGTGTGCCTTGGATTTGTTTTAGCACCGAGTGACCTTTTAAGCTGGGGATCGAAATAGCAATTCAAAGACCAAACCTTCTGCTCCTCCTCCACCACCAGCAGAAAATACATCATGCATTGCCGCAATCTTAAATGGAGGAGTCGAATAAGAATTATATGTCGGTATGTCAATAAAGCTCACCCTGCTCATCTATGACACAACGAATTTGCCACAGGCTCACATCCCAGACTATACCCACACCTGAGTTCGCAGCCGATGACGTCATACCATCATAGCTATACTACTCTTGTATTGGTGTATCACATTTCATTAGACATCGTAGAGGTGGAACCTGCGTCTCTCTAGTGCAGCACAATTATCGAGTATCAATCTAACCCATGATTTTTAGGTGACTATTGATTTAACAGGAGCAAGTCCAGCGGGCTCGTTGATTTTCTAATTTTTCTACGAGGGGGTGATCGAAGTCTTGCATCGGTCTAGCAACAAGAAATGTCTGCGACCGTCTGTTTAAGGCTTTCGTACCTACGGCAGGAGACACAGCTGGCGCTAGACGGTAGTCTAAACTCACCCACCCTTTTTTGCATGAAGTTTAAGCCCGGACAGGTACGATCCGTAAAGACTTCAGTTTGGCGTCATCAACATGTCCCTTGAAAAAGGGATTCCCCAAAGGTGCGCACCAGAACCGGAACAGTCTAGCCATATAGCTACCTAGCTGTAATCACGTCCAATGCTGCTTGACCTTCGCAATCGAACAAGAACCGTGCCTGTGGCAGCCGCCTGCATGCCTGTGGCGGGAGAATGCATGCTAGGAGCGGGCAAGTTTTATTTCCGCCACAGGCATGCACTTTTTCTAGACTAAAACGAGCAAAATTGGGGCCTTAAAAATTGTGCAGGATGAAGCAAACGGACAATTATTTTGGGTCTTATTTTTACTTAAGCGGGCGGTGCGCGGGCTGCTGCATGTTAGGTGATTTTCTCAGAAGTTAGCTGCACTTTAGCAACTGCTTCCAACGCAGTCCTACTTTCTGAGTTCAGATTTAATTAGCTCGAGGAGCTTCTTAGCTTTTGCACCAGAATTTCTTGGTTTGTCTTTAATCTGGCACTCTAGCCCAGTAGTGAGGCAAGGCTTTCTCTTCTCATATTCGAAGAATTTTTTTCTTATTACAACTGGATATCCCAAAGAAAGGCTGTAATCTGCTTAAACTTTCTTTGGTAGGCGATCTGCCTGCTCATTTCTAACTATTACTTCATGACTGATAATGATAAAAATGTCATTGGTGATAATGGATAAATATGTCATTGGCAGATCTCAACTTCAAGAGCAATCACTAGAAATATAGTAGTAATTTCTACTGTCTCCCTCGAAAACCGGCCACCGCAGGAGTGTTTAATTTTTTCCAAAATTTAGTTCGTATCCCGTCTAGCCCCGTGACACGTTAACCCCGTATCCCGTGTAGATCTATGATACGGGTATCCGTGCATCGGCAAATTATCTTCAAATTGGAAGGGTAGTGGGCGTTGATGAGCCACTGTTGTATCTGTAGATATACTCTGAGCAAGTTTTCCTTTGAAGCTCCTCTGGTGGAAGGAAGAGTAGTCATGAGCTTCGTTGACGCTTTTAAAAATTCCTGGATTTGATGTTTATTCAGGTTGTCTTAATGGGCAGGCGCATGGCAGAAAAAGCTTCTCCGCGACCGTTCCAATATCCTCAGGTGATGTTGAGAGATCTGTTTCCCGTCCCTGTTTTGTCCCTTTCATTAGCAAGCAAATGCTCCTGTTGAACTGTGATCTTCGTGCTTTCATTAAAGTTGATTTCAACCGAAGTCCTCTTCTCTTTTGCATTTTTCGATTTTTTTGCTATGATAATTTTTTCGAAAAGTGTCAGTGTTGAAAGTAACTGACTCACCATTGATTTTAATCGTACTGCTCATACTGGGTAGTGACAAAACCACCTTTTTCCTAAACAACTTCATGGTACCAAATTTGCGGTCAATAAAACTTTGCATGATTCCAATGTTCAGGTCTGGTGGTAGGTGAGTCTAGCCTGGTTGCTCTAGATATATCAAAGGCTTTTGACAGAGTATGGAACCCAGCTCTGTTGAATAAACTCCAAGCTATTGGTATACACTTAGTTCTAAGGAACTGGATTAAGAGCTTTCTTTCAGGCGGTTCAATCAAGGTAGTATTGGATGGCGTCGAATCCAACCCCCACGCCATTACGGCCGGAGTTCCCCAGGGGTCAATTCTTTCACCCGCACTTTTTCTAATCTTCATTAATAATCTGCTCTCAATCCCCTCCAACCCACTTCACTGCTTCGCTGATGACGGTACTCTGAATTTCTCTTACTCCTTCGACAATATAAGACAAGCACGTGCCAGACCTTGTCTTTACCACCGTCAACTGATGTCGGCTTCGATCAACCGGGATATCGAATCGATTCTTCATTGGGGCGAAATGAACCGCGTCGAATTCAATGCCACAAAAACGAAGCACTGTCTGATCTCCAACAAAAATTGTACCGACCTTCCTCCTGTCTCGGTGGATGGAGAGAATCTAACGGCCGACTCAACTCTCAACATCCTAGGGGTAACTTTAACGGAGCATCTGCGATGGAACGATCACATATTCCAAATCGCCAAACAAGCCTCCCAATGCCTTGGATTTCTCAAGAGATGCAAGTTCCTCCTCCAGCCAGCCGCATTGGCTACAATATACAAATCCTACATTCGGCCGCGCCTCGAATACAACTCACATATCTGGGCAGGCGCCCCAAAAACCACCTTGGCTTGTCTCGACAAGGTGCAAAATCGTGCCCTCAAACTCATTGGTGATGGCCCCTTTCGCGCCTCCATAGACACCTTGAGCCACCGTAGGAATGTAGCAGCCCTCTCCATACTTTATCGCTATTACCATGGCGACTGTTCCACCGAAATTCAGGACCTCCTGCCTGCACGGCAATACTTTTCCCGCAACACAAGACTAGCCCGCTCGGCTCACCCCCATACCCTACAGCCCCCTCATTCACGCACAATACGGTTCAGAAGTTCGTTTATGAATAGAACAACTCGATTGTGGAATGATCTCCCGCAGTCGGTATTTCCGAACTCGTACAACATCTTAGAGTTCAAACGTGAGGTTCATCGTCATTTTCTTCTACACCCTCCAGACCCACTCTAACCTTTCCTATTCTCCTCTATTCTTCAAACCAAGCTTACCACTAGATATTGCACCATGAACTGGACGATATGACGGACTGGTAGTATAAAGGGTTACACCTAAGCTTGGTTTTTTCATATATAAAAAAAA